>CM042695.1:111335852-112811225 GCA_023614405.1 Avena insularis | reverse complement strand
GAAGAGCGAGGCAGCAGGGCGTGTCAACGCTATAGCAACGCAAATGCATCCAGATCTGAAAACGAAATCGGTAAGAAAATCAGCCGGCCGGTAGTACTGCCCACCGGGCGGTATCACCGCCGGTCCGTAGGACCGAAAATGGTACCGCCAGATCGAAATGGGCGCTACAAAGCCCGAGCGGTACTGGGCTGCGGTAGTACAGCTCGGCCCAGTTTTTTTCTTTTTCTTATTCATTTAAAATGGCAAATATTCAAACCGCGATAACTTTTGATTGGAAGCTCCGATTGACCCGATTCAAATTGCGTTGGATAGAGGGCGACAAGGGCTTCTCTCCGAAATATTGATTATCACCAAGTGAGAAAGTATCAAGTAGAATAATGTGATATACCTCACTTGGTGAGAAACCGAAAAGCCGCATAAATTAAAATCGCAACAAGATACAAATGGGAGATCCGATTTATATGAACAAGAGCTTGTTATGGAGATTACCACAATCTCTATATCATCACATGGATAAGACCAAATAACAACCAAATATGATGATGCAAGTATGAAAAGGTTTGAGCTCTCTCCGAACGATGTGACCGAATTACTCATACGAGAGCCCTTCTTGATAATACGGTTATCTATCCTAAACCCAGTCTCACACATACAACGTGAGACCGGCAAAAGGGAAAACCTATCAATATTATACCTTTGCCTTGAGCATTCCACTTGAGCTTGATGTAGACGATCTTGCCCTTCTCAAGATGGAACGTCTTTCTTAATTCCTCATCATCTACCTCGCATATTGAGCATGCCCAATATATCTTCTTTGCATTTCATCGACCTTGAAGCCAACACATGCTCCAAGCGATGCCAATGGACAAATCCTATAAGTATAACTTAATGCACACATTAGTCCATAAAGATTGTCATTAATTACCAAAACCGCACATGGGGGCCCAACATGTTCTTTCAAGATCAACTCCTTGTTGCACAACCGGGCGTACTTTCCCGTCCACAATTCCATGATGTGGGGCCCATTAGTTGGTCCAAGCCAATCACTGCCCCCTTCGTGACCTCGCATGCCTCCTTGGTGTACACCATGCCCACATAATGAATTACGGCAATGGTTTATACAAATCGTTAGATGCCAGAACTATCGAGGGATGATGAGGGTTCCCACCCATATGTTGCATATCCTCTACGAATTACCAATTAATATGCACGCTACGAGGATAACAGCCACGGCATGCACATCCGGCTTCATGCGAGAGGAAGAAGATACAGCTGACTTCTCTGTCCCATTCCAAATCTCATGGCTAACGCGTAATATACAGCGCTAGAATCACCGATGTCAGGGGTTATTAAGTCCCCAATTGATCATCTTTGTTGCAAATAGAACCTTAAGTTCTATTGCTCCATTATATCATAACTTAGGATGATCTTCATGATTTCTTTATTTGTGAAAATAATATTTTCTTTCTTTAGAGTATATATGATAACACACAATTTGCAAATACTTTGATAAAGACTCTTCAAAGGATATGAGCAAGTGATGAACTTGCCTTCTGATGGCAAGGTAGTGAAGTCTGATGCTTGCATTGGACCTTGAGCTTCGATGTCTACAAAAACATCATTATTGCCCAGTAAGGACAATATTTAAATAAGCAAAATGATTATGCAAAGTAATATAATGCATCATTTAACTTGATATGCATTCTCCCCATTATTATAAAAAATCTTTTTAATAATAAAGGATTTATAAATATTAATTTTTAATATTTATAATAGAATATTGTATTCTTTTATTTTATTTCCCTTTTATTTGACTTTTATTGATTTAATAATTCTTTTAAGAATTATCACTTAAATTTAAAAAATTGTTATTAAATATTTGTTTAGTATTTTTCTAAAATACTACAATATTAATATATGATGAAAGTGATTTTTATTTATTTTTATCATCTTTCATTAATTTTGGAAAATTCCATAAGGAATATATAAATTACAAAATTCTTAATAAAATTTATATGTCCAAAATTTTATCTCTTAATTTATTTGGATATTTTGAATTATTGTGAATCCAGAAATATTTTATATATAATTTTTGGACTTTTATTTTATTTTATAGAATTTATTTAATTCAGGGGCATTTTGGTCTTTTCCAATTATTAAAACAGGCCTTAAAGGTTTTTGGGCTGGATTATTCTTATTGGCCCTTGTGTCCCATTAGGCATAGTTAAAACAGCCACCCCGAAAGGTTCTGGCCCAACTCAGCCCACTCACTCGCTGTCTCTCACCCTCGAGCTCACTCCTCTCCTCCTCTATCCCCGACCCCGTGGTTGGTGATGTCGCCGCCGGCGATTCCCATCGTCATGGACCACCATGGCCGCAACCGTGGTGCAGGAAGGGATTGTCGATTCCGCTCTTCCCTCCTGTCCAACTGGGTTTGGACATGGAGCTCTCCTGCGACAGATCGATGTCGTCCCGAACCCTAGGGTTTGGGATTAGCGTTGATCCTGGCGCCGACGTTGCTGCCGCGCTCTGTGGTGAGTCACCTGGCCCCTGGGCGTGACTATGGTCGCCGCCGTGGTGCTGTATGGGTTGCAGCGCCCCCCATGGGGTGCTCCCCATGCCGCCATGGTCGTCGGCCCTTCTGCTTCCTCTTCTATTCTTCAGCGAGGACCTTTGGTGAGTGCTCCCTCTCCTCTCGTGTTGCTCTGTGTTAAGTCATCCTCTGCTAGATGTTTGGTGGTGATCTTTCTGGTGTTTGTCTTGTTCTGATTAGGGTTCTTGGTTCTGCTTAGGGTTCATACCCTATTGTTGATTAGATACTGATGAATTAGATCATGTGTTGATGATCTCTGAATCTGTTAAGTGGTGATGAGATGTGCCTTATGGTTGATGATTAGCTGTTGTGATGCTAGTGGCTTAATGCTGATGATTCCATGGTTAAATCTCATATGATTTAGATGGTAAAATTGTACTAGAAACACTACTTGGTAAAGCTAGTGGTTTGGATAACTTACCACTATCATTACTTGGTTAATGACAGTGGGTATGGTGTGATGAAGTTACTGTCTTAGTATTGCTGGCTTGAGAATTCATGTGTGGTTTAAGATCACAATGGTATCTTACAGTGAAGGCATATATATATATATGAATATCCTATTTATGATTCCTGGGTTTAAGAACAGGAAAATGATTTATAACTGGATGGTTGTATCTGTGAAGATTAAATGCTTAATCTGATTAATATAGAATTGTTCTTGTGAAACCATCTTTGTATGGCACACAAGTTAGATTCTACTTCATTGTTTGGGTTGGTCCCGTTAAAATGAGTTTGGCTTTCAAGATAAGTAGAAATCTTCCTTTCTTAAATCCCTAAGACCAATGATGTTGGTCTAAGGTTTAGGGATTTAGGCCTCTATCTAATTGGTTCACATGAATTAATTCTGATAGTGATACCAGCTATTATTGCTTGAACCAAAGTTGGAAAAAGATGCTTGTAAACTTGATAACTTAGATAGATCCATAAGATTAGATTCTAAGGTGCTACTCTTGTCTTAGAGATGTGCCTAGAAGTTAAACCTTAGCTATATTCATTCTTGAGTGAAAATATAGCTTGATAGCTAAATCAATGATGTTGTTCTAAGATTTAGTTGGATCCTTATGCTTTTCTGTTTGCTTTTAGAGTTTAAAACCTCAGTGATGGATTCACCCCACTTGGGTGCTTTCTGAGAGTTTGAATGTGATACAGATCATGTATGCTTGTCTAATCTTAGACAGATAGATCATGTGATGGTCTATTTACTCACCACTGTCACTTGATATTGTGGTAGCTTGATCTCGTGGTTGATCTTGTGCTCCCCTGGTATATCCAGCTCCTGGCTTGTCCTTGATCTAGCCATCATCTCCTGATCCTGATGGCTTGTCCTTGGTCTTGCTATCCACCTGATCTTCCCCCTCCTTATGTCACCATCTTGGTGATGTGCTCCTAGTTTTTGGTTGGTTTGATCTAGCTTGGCTTTGGCTTGGTGTAGCTGCTGGCTGCTGTGCTTGGTGTGTAAAAAAATGGAATGGTGTGGGAATTGGTTTCCCCACGGCTGTGTTGGGAGTTTTGTTTGGTTGTGCTGCTGCTGTGGTGTTGACAACACACACCATGCAGTTTGGTGTGTGTGCTTGCTGCACACATGTGGATATGTTCAGAATTTTGAAAGTTACTTTGATCTGATTACTTTTACTTGGCTGGTGAAACTTGCTCCTCCTTGCTGTCATTTGACTTCTGGCTTAAAGTTATGAAAGATACATTCTTTCATATTGGTGAAACTTGCCCCTTTTATAAGTTTACTCCATGATGAACCTTGATCAGTGCACTTCACTAACAAGACTGAGAGTAAAACAATGCTAATCCTAACATTTCTTTTCCTATTCAGTTTTTGTTTATTTTGCAGGTACAGATTTGAAGATGAAGATTTTAGTTTATTTTTCTTTATAGAATAGTCCAATGTAATCTTCTTTATTCTTTTGTAATTTTAGTTCTATTCTTTTGTAATCTTCATTTTATTATTTTGTAATAAAGATTATACTATTATCAATAAATAAATATTATTCTTCATTTATTTACTATTGTAAAAATTGTGGATGATTTTTATAAGTTATATTTTTGTAACTTATTTATTGAATGAAAAATATGAAATAGATATTCATATTCTTAATTGCTTCCTTTAGATAAAATTTGAGTTATATTGGTTAACTCTTAATTAAATCAAGATTCAAACATTATTCAAAAATCCTTTTGAATTATAATTCAAACATTGAATGTTTTAAATTCAAATTTTATTTCTCAAAACACATAATTCCACAAAGATCATATCAAAGTCTATAGCAATCATCCTTTAAGACTAAACCTAATCTCCAAGTATGAAAGAAATCTTGATCACTTTAGTTTTTTATTTGGCGAAAAATTACCCACATTTTCATAGATGAATGCATGCAACATTCCAAATTTCTAAATCTACCCTTCGTTAGTTCCTAAATGATGGGATGTTACAAATACCATCATTTAGAACACTAAATCACTAACATTAGATTCATGATGAATATTTTTATATGGTATATATACATACAGATAATTTTCTCAATAAATTTGGTAAAAGTTAATGAGGTTTGACTTTCAGTGAACACAGTACATTTTTTGTTTGCAATTATCGTCAGAGATTGGTAGCTAGCTCGCGCATGCACCCGTGCATATAAGCCTTAAAACCCATCTCTCCCCCTCCAGCAGATCTCGGACAAGTAGAAGAGAAGCGCGCGGCCTGAAAAGGAGGCCGGAAGATCGAGTAAACACAACAACTGTCAGCTCCTGGAAGCAAGCTAGGCCGCGCGCGAGCTTTCTGCACTATATAACTACCTAGCAGGCTCTGGCGACGCGTTGTTACTGCTAGCCGGAGATCGATCGACATGGGTGGCGCAATGGCAGACGCCAAGAAGGACGGGCCGCCGGCGAAGGCGGCACCCCCGCCGCCGTTTGTGTCGTCGCTCTCGTCGGTGTTCATGCACGCGGACGCGGCGGACGTGGTGCTGATGGTGGTGGGCCTGGTGGGCGCAATCGGCGACGGCGTGTCGATGCCCGTGACGCTCTTCATCACCAGCCGCATCTTCAACGACCTCGGCACCAGCGGCGCCGACGTCCTCCACCAGTTCAGCTCCAAGGTCAACGAGGTAACGCGTCCACAAAATTCCACATACGTACGTACCCACTGTTAAATCTCTGACGATCGATCAGACTCGAGTAATTATCTTCTTGTCGTCATTCACTCGATCAGAACGCGAGGAACCTCGTCATATTGGCGTCGGGCTACTGGATCATGGCGTTCCTAGGTGGGTGTACCGTGTACGTACGTGTAATGTTGCATCTACCTAGCACACGTACTACGTATGTGCCTGACCTGACAGTACGTTTGTCCGATGTGTATTCACAGAGGGGTACTGCTGGTCACGGACGGCGGAGCGGCAGGCATCGCGGATGCGTGCGCGGTACCTTGCGGCGGTGCTCCGGCAGGACGTGGAGTACTTCGACCTCAAGGCCGGCTCCACGGCGGAGGTGATCGAAAGCGTCTCCAACGACAGCCTCGTCGTCCAGGACGTGCTGAGCGAGAAGGTCCCCAACTTCGTGATGAACACCGCCGCGTTCCTGGGAGCCTACGCCGTCGGCTTCGCGCTCCTCTGGCGTCTCACGCTGATGGCGCTCCCCTCCGTCCTTCTCCTCATCATCCCGGGATTCATGTACGGCCGCATCCTCATGGGCCTCGCTCGTCGGATCAGGGAACAGTACTCCCGCCCAGGCGCCATCGCCGAGCAGGCCGTCTCGTCGGTGCGCACCGTGTACTCGTTCGTGGCTGAGCGGGACACCATGGAGCGGTTCTCGGCCGCGCTCGACGAGTCGGCGAGGCTGGGCATCAAGCAGGGCCTCGCCAAGGGCGTCGCCATCGGCAGCAACGCCATCACATTCGCAATCTGGGCCTTCAACGTCTGGTACGGCAGCCACCTCGTTATGTACCACGGCTACCAGGGCGGCACCGTCTTCGCCGTCTCCGCAGCCATCGTTATCGGCGGCCTGTACGTAATTTCACTGATCACAAAATCTTTCTAGATATTGCCGCCATTAACCATGATTGACGCATGCAGGGCGCTGGGGACGGGGCTGTCCAATCTCAGGTACTTCTCGGAGGCGAGCGCGGCTGGGGAGAGGGTGCTAGAGGTGATCCGACGGATACCCAAGATCGACTCGGCGAACGATACCGGAGAAGAACTAGCCAACGTGGCCGGCCAGGTGGAGTTCAAGAACGTGGAGTTCTGCTACCCGTCGCGGCCGGATAGCCCCATCTTCACAAGCTTCAGCCTGCTCGTCCCGGCGGGGCGCACGGCGGCGCTGGTCGGCAGCAGCGGCTCCGGCAAGTCCACGGTGGTGGCGCTGCTGGAGAGGTTCTATGACCCGTCGGCCGGGGAGGTGGCGCTGGACGGCGTAGACATCCGGAGGCTGCGGCTCAAGTGGCTGCGCGCGCAGATGGGGCTCGTGAGCCAGGAGCCTGCGCTCTTCGCCACGTCGATCATGGAGAACATACTGTTCGGCAAGGAGGACGCCACGTCGGAGGAGGTCACCGCTGCCGCCAAGGCCGCCAACGCGCACAACTTCATCGCGCAGCTGCCGCACGGGTACGACACCCAGGTAATTGGGAAGTAATTAGTTACTCAAGTAGTATTTTTTTTTTCAAATTCTCAATCAGACATGGTCCAAATCTATTGGAGTTGTGTCGTGGTTCGTGCGTTCATGAGTTGCAAGTAAGATTGCAACTGTCATTTTCAGTTGCATGTAGGGTTGTAACTGAGAATTTCAGTTGCAAATAGGATTAAAACATCCATTCACTGCATTAGTGCATAACTCAAATCATAGTATGTCCAAAACATGCTAAAATCGTGGGCAACATTTGCATACCTTTCTAGGATTAACCAACTCATGAGAAGATCATTTGCACATTTATAATCTGGATACGTTTTGGTGTTTTGATCGAAGAGAGGGACATATGGTATTTCGGCTCCCCAACTCATTTGCTCCTACATGAATAGTAAAATCTCGAAATAGTCTTTCGTCCCGTTTTATAAATAAAGCCAAATGGCCAAACCGATACAAAGTGGTAAGGAGATCCTCTTACAAGCAGATCAAAGATAAAAAAGCGAAGACTAAGAAGCATCTAGCTTGACACCGAAGACGACTAGACTAAGACGACTGGAGCTCCACGACAACGCCTTCCAGAAGGTAACGACGCCACTAGCGCCGCCGCCGCCGAGACCACAAGGGTCCAAGGTTTTCACCGGAGCCCTAATGTGGTGAGAGTAGCCACAACAACGCCCCCAAGAGGGTCACGACACCCACAGGCGTTGACGTTGTCGGCGCTGAAGCGCTGAGCTTTCGCCCAGAAAAACTCTCACCACATTCGGTATCTCAGCCCACGATCAATCCTCAAACTGAGCTCCCAAACACGATCTGGGAACTGCCACCACCAGGATCCCCCGATGCCCACTCCATGCCACCCACATGGTCCAAGGAGAGGAGCCACCACCACTGCAACGTCGCCCCGCCGTCGAGACGCCCTTGCAGTCCACCTTCCGGGGCCGCCGCCCCGACATCTGAAAACTCGCGTCCGTGTGGCACGGGTGACGTGTGACCAACGCGGGAGGAGGGAGGAGCGTAGGCGGAGGGCCTCATCAACACGACCTCGTGGAGGAGCCTCGTCCTCCACCATGGTAAGTGGTTGCCGGCCGGACGCGGCGGCAGGGCCACACCAGGCCCGGCCGGGCCCAAGTCAGACCCGTAAAGGCCCCGCCATCACGCTGCAGCATGGAGGTCACGCTGACGATACCCTCGAGCGCGAGCCCCTCCGGTCCCCACCTCTAGAGGACAACCGCGCCATGCCTTGGGAGGCCCGCCTAGGCCCAGATGGGCCCCGCATGGCCCAGATCTGGGCCACCAGCGCACCGGCCGGCCACCGGCAGCATGGCCTGCGTCGCCTCGCCGCCCTGAGTCATCACCGCTGCACCTCGCCGCCACGAACCGCCCTGTCGCCATGAACTGCCCCGCCGCCGTTGGAAGCTCCAGGAGGTCGAGGAGGGCGGGCCGCTGCCGTGGAACCGCAGCCGCCGCGAGGGGAAGACCCACACCGCCTCAACTTGCAGGGGGCTGCCTCCGCCACCACCCGCCGGCCACCGCCGCGCCAGATATGGCCGCCCCCGCCGAAGGTCACCGCCGCCATGGAGCGCCGCCCCGCGCCGGCCTCCACGCACGGGGGAAAGAACAGCCAGTCGCCGCCGGCACCGCGAGCCGCCCGTGGCGCCGCCAGCGGGCGAAGGTGAGAGGGAGAGGGAGAAAGGCGGCGGGGATGGGAACCTCCCCAGGGACGCGCGGGGGCGGCCCAGGAGCGGGGTCTTTTTGGTTACAGTCTCACATGAATAGTAAAATCTGAATAGGAAAAAAGCAAACAAAGTAAAAATAATGTGTACAATGAACACCTAGGTTAGTACATAACACCTCACAAAATATACAGGCCTGGCAACAACTTTCATTAAGTCCTAGCTACTTCAAAATATACATCATCATCACCACCAACAACACCACTAGGGAATCGACTCCTTACATGTAGTGCTTGTTAAGGAAGGCCGTAAACCACCTAATCTGAGACGACATGGGGCCCTTTCAAGATAGATCTTATCTTGTGCATTGTTCTCCATGAGGTGGCTAACAGCGGGCGATGTGGGAATACAACTAGCGTATATCATCTTCAGGTGAGCATAGTTCTCAATGTGCATATTGATCAAATCACCATCATTCGGGTGATCCTAAGTGGCAACACAACAGATAGTTAGTTAGTTTTAGATCATACGCGAAGTTGTGAAAAAGTGCATGTCATGAAAGAGTGATAACCAATTCAACCTTGATGTGGGCAAAGTACTGCTCCTCATCCATCATAATGTCCAATGTACCTTCTCCATCTGATCTACTCATCCTCATACTACATTATGAAGCAAGAGTTGCAAAAACTACCATAGAACCTTCAGATCTACCCAGCTCAACCACGTGGCCACGGATATAAGCTACCAGGGCTAGGGTTTGATGTTACTCATAGGATATTCGCATCAAATGAAGAAGATGGCATGTCGGAGACATGGACGAAGAAGGCTTGGCACCGACCTCCACCGAGTGGAGTAGATTGCTTCGCTTACCTACTCATCGGTAAAGAAGCTTCATGGGACAGAGGGCGCGAATGGGGGAAATGGTGGTGTTGGATTTTCCGGTGAGGCGGAGTAGGTTAAATAGGTGGTGCGAATCAACGGGAGGTGACCAAACTTTTCCCACCGTTTTTTTTTGTGGATGAGGGTGAGACACGACATCTCTTGCTCGCACTAGCTCGGCGCCATGTTTCCCTACTCGTGTGCAAAAAGGTTGGCTCAATAGAGACTACCAATTCAAGTGCTCCTCCATCATATGGGATTTGGGGTGCTTTAATAATCGTGTGATGCAAAGATTCCCTTGATCCATCTTCTTCATGGGATTTAGGGGGAATTCTTCGGGCAGTTTTTGATTGATTTTCGGAAGCAGCACCCTTTGTATTTAGTGTAGTCACCACAAAGTCAGCATTAGGCAACACCAGCACTACTAGTTTACTGGTCCATCTAGCGCTGCGTACCCATGCCAGAGAGCATGGGTCTTGCCTCAAGAAAATCCCTTGTGCGACCTGGGGATTTCAGAGAGCTTGACTTGACTGTCTTGTGTTCCCAATCCCTGGAAGTGCCACACCTCAACTATGTTGATCCTACTGAAAACAATATACTCCATATAAATAAGAGTGGCGAGCCATGCCAAAGCCACAATGGACCTCTTTGATTTGCAAGATTCGAATCACGTAGGAACAGGAAAACCCAAGGTTGTATTGTCATGCTCACTGGAATCATACAGGATTGTATAAAGTTTGTTTGATTGAGAAAACAAATGATTCTTTGCAAGAGGTTTGAATGGATGAAAAATTCCTACAAACATGCACCGCAAAAGAATCCTTGGGAAAAGTTCCAATAGAATCAAATATTCGAATCAAACAACCATGTAGGAAACCCTAATCCTCCAAAATTCCTATGAAAATCCTTTGGATCAAAGAGGCCCTTAAAGTATACCACCACAGAAACAGCGATCAACCAAGTATTCCTGCAGGAATTTCGAAGGAAAACCGGCAAACTAGTCTCACTTAATGTCGTCGTTCCTGCACGAGGTTTCCAACGGGGAGTCGGGTTGACCAAATTTCAACAAATCCACAATTAAAATAGCACAACATTGTGTAGAAATGTAGGATGTGGACCGACAGTGTAATAGGTGTATCCTTGGTGCACCCTTAAGGATCCCAATACTCGAGATGTTTATACATAAATTTCAAAACACAATCAGGAACTGGAAATTACCATTGCCATCCAATTCGCAAAAAAAAAATTACCATTGCCATCCAAAAATACAGGAGGTAAAAGTAAAGCTGATAAACATATTGACACCAGAATAGAAATACTACCCTCCCCACAAAAAAAGGTAGAAATACTACCCTATCAGGCCCTAACAAGTGACAACAAGAAATCACACAAACTTGGTTGTGTCATCAGATCAACCGTTGGACGAGTAACCATACAAAAACCATCAAAAAACTACAGGCCATGATTTAGCATGATTAGAACACCTGACTTTGTGGCACAGTGCTCGCGATGGAATTGCCTTGTGGTGCTTGGGTGTAACCATCCTTGCCACCAGTTCAGCATACAGTTCTTCTCCACTTAGTCCTGCAGCAGACCTGACAAACAATATCCATCCACTTCTAGGCAAGAATTATGTACATTAGGATGTCTCAATCATTACCGAAAGAGTAATGTAAGAGATGTGGCCTAAATACAAGTACATTGGTAGCACAAGTCCTAAATAGCACCGGTGGTAGCATAAGCTTAATTATAAACTAAGGCCCAAAGTTAGAACCCATGGGAATGCAGTAAATGCTCTCTTAAATTTAATTTATTTTCTAGCAAGCTTTAAACTGGCAGTACTGTTACTTCTAAAGCTGGTATGACACCACTTCACTGCAATTCAGTTCAAGTGGTGGTGATATGAAAGTTCAAACGCTCATTTGGACTTTGGAAAATGGCTGATGGCAGGACCTAGGAATCATAGATTGGTGAGCCCACGTGGAATAGGGAGACTAGTTGGCCCACCACTCCGGGTATGTGCCTCCATGGTGGGTGGGGCTACCGGCAAAGCAGCTAGCAGGCTTTTTGCAAATGCAGTAACAATAAAAAGGCTTGCCAGCCAACAGTTATGGTGTTCCAACTTTCCCAGCAAACAACATTTTACCCAGGTCCTTTCATGCACTAAATTATTTTTTGGACAGCAATATGTTAGGAAGAGATCTGGCAGAAGGAAGTGCCCGTGTGTGTGTGTGTGTGTCATAGCATGACTGCTTCCAAAAGTTAACTTTAATCTACAAAAAATCAAAACGATTCAGAAAATCATAATTAACCTGGTATGTTGTGTCAGCCACTGCAAACTATTGCATTTCAAAGTCACTAGTCGTTAGAAGGGAGAAGAAGTGTCTTTTCTGGCTGCCATGCTTGTTCCAACATATGACTTATTCAAGATGCTGCCCCCCAGCTAATAGCGAGAAGTCCCCCTGATGATTCAAACAATAAGTGGCATGCATGTATAACATGAAAAGTTCATTCATGGACACAACCCCACCACTATAATTTCTACTCTGTGAAAATCTGCCATGGGCCACATAGAATTAGGACACACTAGATTTCGATCTGGGCATACCAGCAGCATTGTCGACCTGATAGCCACTCAGAATACCCCCCTCTTTGTTTAGCACCCACCAGCTCATAACTTCATATACATGTAACTAAAATTCCACCCCCTTGTTCAAGTACTATAAAAAGATCACAATAAAGCGTCCGCTAAAAATAATACATAGGTTAGTTTTGCTACTATACCTACAGACCACACTAACTACAAAGTACACTTAATAATGGAACAATCTTGCCAGAGCATGGCGTAACTAATGCAAACATCGTGTTGAAAAACGGCCATATTTTGTCAACAGTTTTCAAAAGTCAGATTTACCATGGTGTGATTGCAGGGGATAAGCTTGAGTAGATATCATATGATCAACTCATGACCAATATAATGGCTAGCTACATGTTTGGAATACAAAAGGAAAACAAGATATAAAATCTGCAAAGACAAAGTAGCTACATGGTAAGAATGATGGTAATAACATAGCTAGTTCCATACATATCCATGCCAATTGCCAATATAGGATAAACACAAGAGTAGTGGCCTTCAGGACGCTTACCATATCATGTCAGTTAAATACAGAATTGACCATTCTTTGCACTGATGAATGAATATGCCCATCCATGAATAAACTAACATGGAAGGATGGGATGCGTTTCTAAGAATCAGAAAAGGAATGAAATAGTGTACAAATACAAACATGGGTGTCAGAGCACGGTATTATGTGAGATGATGGGATTTACAGTGCGAGAGGGTAAACCATATGTGTATGACAATGATAACAATGTTGACTTCCTGCCAATACTTCATTTATCAACTAAAATTTCTGTATGACCAAACTTTCGACCTCCATTGACAGCTTCTGTGTTCAGTTTTCCAGGCACAATATGTAGAAAGGGTAAATTTATATGCATGTATGAATATGATAACCCACATTACAATGCTGAGATATATGTTTAAGATAAGCTAGGTTCAAATTTGAAATGGAAACACTAGATGTTTATCATCAGTGGAGGATACCGGTCTAGCAGTGCGTCAACTAACAGTTTGCAGCATACATATCAGTTCTGCATAATTATCACACAGAAATTTCTAAATATTCTTCAAATGAAAAAATGCAGTTTTGTAGTGGAAAGGAGAGTTGTACATATAAAAGTTTAAATAAAAAATCCTTAGCAAATTGTGTGTCTTCTTCGCAATGCAAACTTGGATTTGATGTATTTGTCACAGGAAATTACAGAGGATTACAGCTGTTAGCTCAACAAGAAACTAGTTCATCTTAAGCTGTTGATCTTTCCCAGTCTTCCTTTATGTGAACAAAGTTTTGGTTCATACTTTGATAGTCTGGTATTACCATATTAACCATATCCGAAATAAAAACAGGTGGGTGAGCGTGGTGTCCAAATGTCTGGAGGACAGAAACAGAGGATTGCTATTGCCAGAGCAATCCTGAAGTCACCCAAGATCCTCCTCCTTGATGAAGCGACCAGTGCATTGGACACTGAGTCAGAGCGTGTTGTACAGGAGGCACTTGACCTGGCCTCCGTGGGCAGGACGACTATTGTTGTTGCACATCGCCTCTCCACCATCCGCAATGCTGACATGATTGCTGTTATGCAGTACGGTGAGGTGAAGGAACTGGGATCCCATGATGATCTCATTGAAGATGAGAATGGCCTCTACTCATCGCTTGTTCGCCTTCAGCAGACTAGAGAATCGAAAGAGGCTGATCAGGTCAGTGGAACTGGCAGTACTTCCGCTGTGGAGCAGTCTGGCAGCCATAGCATGAGCAGGAGATTCTCTGAGGCCAGCAGGTCAAGCTCGGACCGGTCATTTGGTGATGCAGGTGATGCTGTCAACTCTGAGGAGCCAAAACTTCCTCTGCCATCGTTCAGAAGGCTGATCATGCTCAATGCACCAGAGTGGAAGCAGGCGCTTATGGGAAGCTTGAGTGCAATTGTGTTTGGAGGCATCCAGCCTGCTTATTCATACGCTCTGGGAAGCATGATCTCAGTCTACTTTTTGACAGATCACAATGAAATCATGGATAAAACAAGGACCTATGCACTTATCTTTGTCGGTCTTGCAGTGCTCTCATTCTTGATCAATATTGGACAGCATTACAACTTTGGTGTCATGGGAGAATACCTCACCAAGAGGGTCAGGGAACAGATGCTCACAAAAATCCTCACTTTTGAGATTGGCTGGTTCGACCGTGATGAGAACTCCAGTGGTGCCATATGCTCACAGCTTGCCAAAGAAGCCAACGCTGTAAGTACCAGATTAGAAAAAACAAATGTGTTGACACATCAATGGAATTTATCTAACCTAACATAATGTTTTTGTTGTAGGTGAGGTCTCTAGTGGGTGACCGAATGGCGCTGGTGATCCATACAGTTTCTGCAGTGCTGATTGCTTGCACCATGGGTCTGGTCATTGCCTGGCGTCTGGCCCTTGTCATGATAGCGGTGCAGCCTCTCATCATTGTATGCTATTATGCTCGACGTGTCTTACTCAAGAGCATGTCTAAGAAATCAATACAGGCACAATCCGAAAGTAGCAAGCTAGCTGCCGAGGCTGTCACCAATCTCCGTACGATCACGGCCTTCTCATCCCAGGGCCGTATCTTAGGCCTCTTCAACCAAGCACAGAATGGACCACGTAAGGAGAGCATCCGGCAGTCGTGGATTGCAGGCCTTGGCCTCGGCACTTCCATGAGCCTGATGGTATGCACATGGGCTCTCGACTTCTGGTATGGTGGCAGGCTCATAGCTGAGCACCATATTACTTCCAAGGCACTCTTCCAAACCTTCTTTATTCTAGTAAGCACAGGGCGCGTGATTGCTGATGCAGGTGCCATGACAACAGACCTAGCTAAGGGTGCTGATGCAATCGCTTCAGTGTTTGCTGTTCTTGACCGGGTAACAGAAATTGACCCTGACAGCCCTGAGGGATACAAGCCAGAGAACATCAAAGGTGAGGTGGACATTAGAGGAGTTGACTTTGCATATCCGTCAAGGCCAGATGTGATCATCTTCAAAGGATTCTCATTGAGCATTCAACCAGGAAAATCAACAGCCCTTGTTGGGCAAAGTGGCTCTGGCAAGTCGACCATCATCGGGCTTATAGAGCGGTTCTATGACCCACTTAGGGGAACAGTAAAGATTGATGGCAAGGATATCAAGACATATAATCTTCGAGCCCTCCGACAGCACATTGGACTGGTCAGCCAGGAACCAACTCTATTTGGAGGCACAATAAGGGAAAACATTGTGTATGGCACAGCAACAGCAAATGAGGCAGAAATTGAGAATGCAGCAAGGTACGCCAATGCACATGACTTTATTAGCAACCTCAAGGATGGATACGACACATGGTGTGGTGAGAGAGGTGTTCAGATGTCAGGAGGGCAGAAGCAGCGCATTGCAATTGCCCGTGCCATCCTAAAAAACCCAGCTATCATGCTACTGGATGAGGCTACAAGTGCACTGGACAGTCAGTCAGAGAAGGTGGTGCAAGAGGCATTGGAACGAGTGATGACCGGCAGGACAAGCGTGGTGGTGGCACACAGGCTCAGCACAATTCAAAACTGTGACCTGATCACTGTGCTCGACAAAGGAATTGTCGTGGAGAAGGGCACACACTCATCCCTCATGTCAAAAGGCCTCTCCGGAACATATTATAGCTTAGTTAGCTTGCAACAAGGAGGCAACCAGAATTGAGTATTTGCATGACATACAACACTCTGTTCAAAATTAGAACTGCAAGCAAGGATGATGACCAGATATTTGAAACTTTCTGCAATAATGGGTTATATTTCCTCCCGTTGCTCTATTGGTATACAGAAGCGTATTAAGCTTGTCATTTATTCACAATTCCTTTGTCTAGGGAGGTAACAGACCGAACATAACTAAAGAATTATATCTCAGTGAAGCTGTGGATTTACAAGAAATGAAAGGAAAAGTAAGTAAATAGGGCCTACATTCTATAGGGGAAACAATAACATGGAGAAGCGGCCAGACTAGACCGGAAGCCATTTTTCCAAACATGCGCTTACAGTTTTATAGGGAAACAATAACACGGAGAAGCAGACAGACTAAACCTGAAGCCATTTTTCCAAACATGCGCTTACAGTTTTCCTGCATTAGTATCACAATGTGCAAAGTTCAGTAGTTTATGTGGCAGTGCATAAGAGTCATATTAATGTCTGATACAGACACTTGAAATTGAGGAGTAAGAGATCATCATGACTAATCAAGGCAGTTTAAATTCGAGGAATTTCACAGAATCAGAATTCGGGACCCTTTTTTTTCAACTATGCGTCTTGCAGATTTTCTATGTTAGTACATCAAAATGTTAAGAGTTCGGGAATGTCTATGGGAGTGGTCAACAGTCCTATTCATGTCCTCATGTCTGATACCAACACTTGAAACTAAGGGAGGAAACTTTTGAAAAAAAGTAAGAGAGTCGTGATTAATCAAGCCATTTTAATCCTCCGAATTAAGAACCCGAACCCTACGACGAGCATCTGATAACGCTATTGTACTAGTACAACATTGGCAGATGAAACTCGACACTCATATGTAGACTTGGTGGTGGTATCAGTCCGATTCACCTGACGGAGGCGAGGTGGAACGGTCTCTCGAAGTGCGCCACAGTGGCGCCAGAGAGAGACCGCCGGGCGTCGTCCCCGTCGAAGGAGCGCGGCTCGGGCGTGGGCGATGCGGTGCCACACCCGGGCAGGCGAGCACGGATGGGGATCGGCGCACGCGCGCGCACTTTGGGGGAGATGTTGGGAGCCTGTACAGATTGCAGTGCCGTACGCTCGGATGTGGGGAATCAGCTGTGCCGGCGGGGAGCCGGGGCCGGCACTCCGTTCTGCGGCGCGGCGAGAATCGCGGAGACAGGTATCAACAGCGTCGTGGAACTGGGACACGCCTCTCCCGTTCATTTACGTTTCCATTAAACTGGTCTTCCGTCTTGACCAAACAGAATTTTTTTTTTTTGAAAATTCCACCGATCTCATTAATAATCAACGGTAGTAAAAAAATCTAAAAATAATAAAAAATACAAAAGGTCAAAGGACCATCTAGCGACGACTACAAACACTAGCACTAGCAGAAGATGCGCCGCCCTTCTCGCTCCTCTAACACCGGAGCCGGGCAAAGCTTGTCGAGCTTGTTGTAGTGGACAAACGGAAAGTCGTCGTGCTAAGGCACCAAAGGACTAGCACACTAGATACTGACCTGAAACACATCAACGAACACGAAAAATAAACAGATTTCGGAAGATCTGCCGGACACACAACTCCACGCGTCCTTCGACGGCGCTAGATGCACAACCGGAGCGAGGATAGGGCGGGAAAAACCTTATTCTGACTTCAGGATGTAGCAGTCGTCTCACCCTTCCGAAAAAACACGAAAAACGGTCTAACCAACGAACAGAAACCTCCCTCCGGTAAGATGTCATGGTCTGTCACACCTGAAAGGCTTCAAGGTCACCAAAGACGGAACGGACCGACAGCATCACCGGCAAGGAGAACGAAACCCTAGATGGGGTTTTCTCAGCTGTCATCGCCGCCTCTAATGGTCACGTACCGGTTCAGTGTGGCGATTAATGATCAAATGGGATTGGGCATAGATTGCACCAGTTAGGGCAATCGACTCGGAAGAAATAAGTAGTACGAGCGCTTAGAGTATCTTAGTAGACCCATAAACTTGGCCTTTTAAAACGTTGATTGATATAGGTTGTGTAATTTGCTTTTTCGTTCTGAAATCTCGGAATAGGATCCATAATTTTAAAAATTCTTGCTTGCGGCAAAATTTAGAGAAAGTGAGCAAGTTTTTCATTGATTCAGCTCACGGATCATCAACGACTCTTGCAAAATGTGGTTTACATACAAACTACTAGAAGTCGTTGCTGCTTACCTAACCCTAATCCCCAAAATGTGGCTCATCAGAGCCTACAGCCACGACGGCGACGCGGCCAACGAGGTTCACTCGTTATCAGAGTCGGGGTCAATGTAGAGCAGCATCTACTCTATGGCGATGTGATGCCACTCCTCCTCTCGGAGAGAGCGTAGCAGGATCAACATGGTCATCTGCTCAAAAGCGACGTCGTCTAGCCCAATGTCCATGCTAAAGTGCGCCTCCTCCTCCTTCCTCGGCGGCAGTAGCAGAAAAGATCGGCTCCTCGCGGCGCATGCTTCAAACTTGTCGAGCTAAAAAAGTGTCGAGGGGCTTGTAGAGAATCCTACTCGCCTCGAACTCGCTAAGCTAGGGTGGCAAAGCAACTTTAAAAAAAATCAGAACTTTGAAACCAGGATGGAAATACTACTAACATCCAGTCGTAGGAATGCGATACTGAATTATGGAATGAGAAATATTATTATCAGGAGGGGTCAGAATATAATTTCAAATGTGTGTGACATGATTGACCCGGTGACTAACCGATGGAATGGGAATTTAGTTAACCACAAACCTCCCGGCCGATCGATGTGAGGAGAAATCTATTCAGCCCTCTAAATTATCCATATAGATCCTTAACACATAACTAGAAAGGGCACTTCATACATGTGTAATATTCAATTGTGTGTCAGTGACAAACCAAATAAGGTTGTAATGTAGTGAGAAGTTACATACCCGAATGTGTGGGTTGAAACATCAGTACATAAGAAATTTGCCTTTCTATTAGAGATGATGTCCTTCCATGTTAGGTTTGCAACTTTGAGGGCAATGTCTAATACATCAATCACATTAAGACAAAGTGAACGACTGCTATGGACGAGGGATTCTCACTGTATCATATTCTAAGAAATGATACTTTTTACCGCTAGGCAATTATGAAACAATTGTACATCTGATCAACACTAAGCCTGATGTGGGATCCCTTGTAGGATTGACTCTAGAGTGGCCCGATCTTTACGGATTTGAGATGGGGAATCAGTAAAGACACGATGAACACGATAAACGCAACATAAATGCAAGGTAAAGATACAAACGCACGCAAACACACCTGATTCGATTTTCTCCTGTTGGTTCGAACAACAAATCTAATAGAATCCTCGGCGAGAGACCGTGAGGTAGAATCACCATAGGAGAGATCGACAAGCGGATGATAGAATCCCAATTAAAAGGAGAGAGTAACAACCAAGTAGAATCCTAAAGGGGAAGACCTAGCACTACTAGAATCCTTGATAGGGAGAGACCAAACACTTGAGAAGGGTCTTCACGACCTGAAGACGAACACCGAACTTCAAGACCTTGTACAACTCATAGATTGACTATAGAGAAGGGTTCCCATCTACGGTTAGGCACAAACCTTCATTCATTTTCAACTCTAGTCAGATTTGAGCCACAACGGGTCTATTTATATTGCTAGGGGTGAAGGGGGTAGGTAGGAGGAATATTCATGGACATCAAGCCCCAAACAGTATGCAGACCGACATTTCGGCAGGCAGTCCAGCGGCTAAGTCGGCGAACCGGATCTGGTGCCGGTTTGTTCGGCGCGGCGCCGATTCGTCCGTGGAATGATGGAGGGGTGTACATATGAGTCTTTCGGCGGGGCGCCAGTTTGTTTCGGCGGTGGAGCCGACGGCACCGGACTGCTTCTTCCTTTTCCTTTTCCATGCTTCATGCTTGAGCGTCTCGTCTTATGGGGCATCCTTGTCTTCTCCTCTTGGCCTCGTGATCATGGGCCTAGGCATAACATTGGCACTTGCCTCAAGTAGGGTCTCATTCTCAAGATAACCAAAGGAGGGCGAGATATAAAACGAATTCATCTTTGTGGGACTGGTTGGCGTAGCATGATGTGGACCAATGGTGAATAACATGTGTTGGGCTGCATCAAAGCCTTTCACGTCAACTCTGTCTTGTGCAAAGTCAAAATCCTCTAAAATAAGACAGTCATTGTAATAAGATACAAATGTGATTATGTGAGTAATAACTTACACATAACTTCAGATCCATGTAGTGAACCGTGATATCCTTAAAAAGTTGGATCATGGCATGGCAGTGTCCCTATTTCCATATTGAAAGCAATATGTGTTCATATATTTGTTCATCTTCAATATGTTCCTTATAATAATGCTTAGAGCTGTCACCCATTTTTTTCTTGTGAAATAGGATTTTTGTCAAGTATGGTGACACAAGAATAATTTCTTAGAACAAAAAATAAACAGGAAAAATAGTGGCTCGCTCCAATAAAGAGACATCGTTAACCTTGTTAATGTATAGGCGCAATTCATGTATAAAGTTGGTGTTTTTTTAACGAAAACAGCAGGACTCTGTTGTATATTTTTATTTATATTTTGATTAAGTATACATGTACGAGAGAGTTATATAGAAAGAGAAATAAAAAAGGCTTAAAACCTATCCGCCCAATCTAAGAAAGGAGTATATTATCTAAAAAAGGAGTATATTTCTTCCTTGTAGCTATGTACTTCAGCCATCTTAACTATGTCTATAAACTTGGTGTTTGTTGGCTTGACAAAATGACGAGATACTAATGATTGCGATAAGAGATTAAGTATGATGATGAGTTTTTTGGCTCTCTTATGAGGACTATCCAATATCATATGCTCTAGGGATTTAAGTTGCTTGGGACATATTTGAAATCTTAACTTATCAGTTCCCATGCTCTAAGACCAGTTGTATGAAAGTAATAATAATACTCCCTCCGTCTTAAATAGATGTCACAAGTTTGTCAAAATTTAGATAAATCTATATATTAATAGTGTCTAGATTCATCCAATTTTTAACAAATCTGATACATCTGTTTTAAGACGGTGGGAGTATAATAGAACAATATAAAGATACCGGGGGAATATACATGTTCATGAATGTCAGACAAATTATATGTCGTCCAATAATTCATAAAGTTTAACATCCACAAACCATAGAATGATGATATACAAAATTTTAATGATACATTTTCCAATATAATCAACTAAACACAATTTATTAAAAAAATTGTAATAGTTTCAAATGAAAAATTTAAAGCAAGCTAGATTTTCAAAATTTAAATATGATCCAAACATTTTTTCTGAAATTCTCCAACATAACATGCTAGGTCACTAAAAAAAAGAAGGAAAACGATTGGCTTCCCCTCGGGATTGAAGGAAACGATCCCCGGGTTGCTCACTCGCTAACTGACACGCACGTCCCGTAGAATACATCGTCCGGGTCCTCACGTATGTGCACGCATTACAACTCCGCGTCGACAAAGCATCTGCAGGCCCATACCTTATCTTCTCCTACCTTCTCTCCTCCACAGATTTTCCTCACATTGCGCCGTGCTCATCCTCTCCACCTCGCACGGCTGCCATTCTTCTCCCCTTGTTCTTCTCCACAGCACCACCACGCCGCCATGGCTTCCCACCATCACAGCAATACACGCCGCTACTGCTAGCTCCCAGTCCCCATCGCTACAAGTCGGCGTCACCGTGATACGAGCATCGGGACCTGCAGTGCCACGAGCGGCGGGCGGCCCTATGCCTTCCTGCTACAGAGGCGTGCGGTGTTCCCTACTACAAAGGGTTGCCGACCCTGCTACAGAAGCACGGCGGCGCTGCTACTCAGGGTGGTCGGCATGGATACATAGGCACATCGGCGGCTGCTACTCAGGCGCGGAGGCATTGCTACAATGGGCAGTAGGCCCTACTACATAGGCGCGGCGGCGCTGCTACAGCGGGACGGGCGGTCCTGCTGCTACAGATGTGCGGCGGCGATGCTACAATGGGCAGCCGACGCTGCTACCTAGGCACGGCGACGATGCTACAACAGTCGGTCGGTCCTGCTATAGAGGCGTGGCAGTGCTTCTACAATGGCCGGATGGTCATGCTACAGAGTCATGACGGCCCTGCTACAGGGGTGCAGCGACACTGCTACAATGAGCGCCCGACCACTCTGGTGACGGCGTCTCTTCGGTGACGACGCCTTTGCTACAAGCGGTGTGATGTGATACGTCGTAAACGTATCTATAATTTTGTATGCTTCATGCTTGTTTTATATCATTTGTCTTATGTTTTGTTTACACTCTGAGGTATTTTTATACACTTTCTGGAACTACCCTATTGGCAAGATGCCACAGTGCCAGTTGCCGGTTTTCTGCTGTTTTTGGTTTCAGAAAAGCTAAAAAATGAATATTCTCGGAATTGGACGGGACAAAAGCCAATCTTCCTATTTTTTCTGGAGCAATACGGAAACACGAAGCAGAGACGGAGGAGGGCACCAGGATGGCCACAACCTAGGGTGGCGCGGGCCCACCCTAGGCGCGCCACTAGGGGGTGTGGGCCCCTGGGCCTCCACCAACCTCCCCCTCTTCGCCTATAAGAAGCCTCCGATGCAGAAACCCTAAATAATCCATCATACATCCACGAAAAGTTCCACGGTGCCACCGCCACCGAAGGGGAGATTCGGGGGATAGAAGTCTCTGTTTCGGCACCCTGCCGGGATGGGGAAGTGCCCCCGGAGCCATGTCCATCTATCTCCACCACCATCTCCATCGCCGTTGTTGATTCTGTTGATTCCCATGATAAGGAGGAAGTAGTTCTTCCTCAAGGCTAAGGGCTCTACCGATAGCTATGTGTTCATCTCTCTCTCTCTCTCTCTGCGTGATCTTTTTGTGATCATGAGCTTTGTAATCAAGTAGATCTATCCTGCTACTCAAGGGCTTTAATAGATCTCCAGCTCTTCCCACGTGTGTGAAAATGACAGCGTGCACGCCGTGGTGGCACTTAGGCTAGAGTTTATAAATATTTATCGTAAGTATATTTGGAGTTGGATGTCTTTATGAAATTGTGGTGTTTGTTGGAACCATCTAGCGCTCAAGGTGACAATGTGGGATTATCTAGATGGGGAAGGTGGACTTTGAGGAGTGTTGTTATAGCCCTACCATGGATTAGAGTGTCCAACCGGAGAGTAGTTCAGGATAGTATCATAAAGAGAATATATTTATTGAGAGTGTTCACTGGTAAAAGTATGATCCCTAGGCCTTGTTTCTAAACATTGAAACACCGTTTGCAACTAGATCTGTTACATGTTTGCTTGCTTCCATCTTTTTGCCTTTAGTCTTTTCCTCCCAGTCAGAAGCTCTTTTTTGGCACGGTTACCACTTATAATCATTCATAATCATCCATACCACTTGTATTTCACTATCTTCGCCGAACTAGTGCACCTATACACCTGACAAGTGTATTGGGTGTGTTGGGGACACAAGAGACTTCTTGTATCTTGATTGCAGGGTTGCTTGAGAGGGATACCTTTGACCACTTCCTCCCTGAGTTTGATAAACCTTGGGTAATCCACTTAAGGGAAATTTGTTGTTGTTCTACAAACCTCTGCACTTGGAGGCTCAACAACTGTCTACAAGAATATAAGTGTGTAGACATTAAGCTCTTTTCTGGCGTCGTTGCCTGGGAATTCAAGAAGAAGAAGCTCCCACGTCAACAACAAGCCAGAAAGCTATTTTCTGGCGCCGTTGCCGGGGAGGTAAGGTAAAAGATACTCACATCCTCTTGGTGTGTGAGTTCTCGAAGTTATTTCCTTTAGATTCTGCAATCTTTTCTTTTTGTTTCTTGTTTTCACTAGTTAGGCTTAATGGTAAACAACAAAATAATTAGAGAGCATTATAGTATTTATCTTGAGTTAGGACATGAAGTGTTTGAAGAGAAAATTTAAAAACCTATGGAACTTTATTTGCATGCTAATAGCAATGTTATTAGTATGAATTCTTTGAACACCATTACTGCTAATGCTATGGAAACGTCTAAGATTGAGGAAGCTAGTTTTTATGAAAATGATCTTTTTAGTTCCCCAGCTTTGGAAGATAGCTATTCTATTGCTTATGATGATACTTTACCTCCAATATATGATGATTACAATGATGAATATGATATTTTCAGTCCACCTACTATTGAGGAGAAAATCAATTATGATTACAATATGCCTCCTATATTTGATGATTATGGTGATGAGAATAACAATGATAGCTAGTTTGTTGAATTTGCTCCCACTACAATTAATAAGAATGACTATGCTTATGTGGAGAGTAATAATTATTATATGCATGTGTCTCATGATAAGAATTTTTTATGTGATAGTTATATTGTTAATTTTATTAATGATGTTACTGAAAGTTATTATGAGAGAGGGAAACATGGTCTTATGTATCTCAACAATATTAAGTTTCCCCTCTTTATGTTGAAAATCTTGAAGTTGCAATTGTTTTGCTTTCCTATGCTTGTTGCTTTGTGCTTTCATGACTTGTTTCTTTACAAGATTCCTATGCTTAGGAAGTGGGTTAGACTTAAATATGTTTTGAATTTGCTTCTTGATGCTCTCTTTTACTTCAATTCATATTTCTTATGTGAGCATCTTCTCAAACTATCAAGCCTAACTTAAAGGCGGTAAATAAAAGTACTTCTTGGGATATAACCCAATAGTTTTCTTGAGTCTTGGAAGTTATTACTTCTGTAATAACCTATCCTTATCCTTTTTTTTATTTTTGTGCCAAGAATAACCTCTAATGAGAGAGAAGTAAGATTTGGGAAAGTTGCTGTCCCAAAACAGATTTTTGTGCTTCACTGTAAAAATTCGTGAAAAATATATGTATGCCTTATTGAGCTGTAATTTTCTGAGTAAATACCCCAAGTTGTTATCTAACTTTCGTTAGTTCAACACTTTCCTATTTAAGCAACAGAAGGTCTTTGAAAAAATCGGTTTTTACCCGCTGGTCTGTTTTGACAGATTTCTGCCATTATTTGCATTTGCCTCTTTATCGATTTGTTTTTGAGTTCTCTTTGATAAGTTGAGCCTTTAAAAGGAATTGCTACAGTAAGCTTGTGTTTTAATGGAAGTTTTACTTGAGTTGAAACTGAACTCAAATACTTATTATCTTGAAAGCACTAGTGTTGCTAATGAAGATTGTGTGAAGTTTTGTATGAAAGAAAATTTTCAGGTGTAAGGAAAGAATTGTAGGGTTCGCAGCATAGAAAACAAAAAATTTCCTACGATGTGAACTATGTACCAAGATCTATCTACTAGATACAAACAACGGGCGGATGTATATCCGTAGAGAACATACCCTTGAAGACCGACAAAGCTTAACGAGTTCAACTCGTGGTTGATGTAGACGTTCTCTTGCCGATCTCAAGATCGAGAGGAAGTCCTAGCGCCAAGAAGCAGCATCCGTGCTCGCACACACGTTCGAGGCACCGAGCAACCTACGCCTCCTCGCTCCAGCGATGCAGCGGAAGCACAACTCTTTCTTGCCGAATAGCCACCGGGAACATGTATCTCGCTAGTCCGAGACCATTGGGGGATAAATTCTAGAGGGGGAGAGAGATCCTTCACGAGGAGGTGTGAGAGACAAGTGAGGAGGGGGGCTCCTTTTATAGGAGGAGGGGGGGAACCCCAAAGGGGTGGCCGGTGCATGGGGGCTGCCCCCTTGCCCTCCCCTCTTCATGTGGGTGGACACTCTACTCACAAATCTCCTTTAAATTCCCTCCACTCAAAAGTCCACTCAAATTCCCATTAAATTTCCACCAAATTTAATGCAAACTCTCATTAAATAAAACTCTTTTATTTTATTCAGAATTTTGTCAATTACTTTAATGACAAACATTCACAAATAACCCCTTGCTAGAATTCCATTTCACATGCATAACCACTTTATGCAATTTCACCCGAAAACCTGTTTCGGTATCTAGTGAAATAAATTCCTGCGCTTGTTCATTCTTTCGGCATGAAACATTTGCTCCAATTGGATGTCGGTGTCTCTTAAGTGTGTCACCCACGGTTCGTGAATAATGCGGACATGATCGAGACCCTCTCGATCAATAATCGAAGCGGGATCCGGAGACCCATCGACTCCCACATTCAACGATGACTTTCTTGTGATCGTCGGAACCTTTTACGCTAGTATCTCAATCCCTTTGTTTCACGATATATTACATGTCCGAGATTCGATCATCGGTATCTCCATACCTAGTTTGATATCGTTACTGACATGCACTCTTTTCTCGCTTGTGATATAACATTCTAGTGATCAAATCACTTGCTTGCAAGCTAATCAATGTGATATCACCGAGAGGGCCCAGAGTATATCTATCCGTCATCGGGATGAACAAATTCCACTCTCGATCCATGAGCCTCAACATAACACTTTATTAGTTCTGAATCCATCTTTATAATCACCTTGTTACGGTGAGACGTTTGATGTTATCAAGAAACTCTTCCGTGTTAGTGATTGACATGATCTCATGGTATAAGGATTAGGATCACTGTAAGTTGTTATAGCAATATAAACTCATTGACTTTGATCGTAATGCTATACTTCGGATGAATGTTCATCACACCATTACACTAATGTTGTGATCCCGTTATTAACAACATCCACTGTCCATGATCAGGAAAACTTGATCATCTTGTTAATCAACGAGCTAGTTTATGAGAGAGGCATAACTAGGAACTTTCTGTTTGTTTATTAAACACACATGTATTAATGTTTCCGTATTAATACAATTATAGCATGCAAAATAAACATCTATCATATACTTGGAATACACATAATAAACACTTTATTATTGCCTCTCGCATATTCCTTCAGTCTCCCACTTGCACTAGAGACAATAATCTAGTTACATAGTGATAAATCTAACACCCATTGAGTTCGTGTTGATCATGTTTTGCTCTAGGGAGAGTTTTAGTCAACGGATCTGCTACATTGAGATCCGTATGTACTTTACAAATCTTTATATCTCCATCCTTGACATGCTCATGGATGGAGTGAAACCGCGCTTAATATGCTTGGAATGCTTGTGAGACCTTGGCTCTTTGGCATTGGCAATGGCACCATTGTTGTCACAATAGATCACCATTGGGTCCAACGCGTTTGCCACCACTCCTAGTTCGGATATGAACTCCTTCATCCAAATCGCTTCTCGAGCCGCTCAAGCGGCAACATATTCGCCTCCGTTGTTGATACCGCTACCACAGGTTGTTTGGAGCTCCTCCAACTAACCGCTCCACCATTCATGAGAAATACGATCCGGATTGAGACTTAGAGTCATCCGGATCGGTGTCAAAGCTAGCGTCGACATAACACTTAGCGACGAGCTCTTCTTCACCTCAGATACAAGAAACATATCCTTAGTTCTTCGTAAGTACTTAAGGATATTCTTGACCGCTATCCAAAGGTTCAACTGCTCCGATTGGTACCTACTAGTCAAACTAATAGCATGTGCCACATCCGGTCTTGTACATAGCATGGCGTACATTATAGAGCCTATGGCTGAAGCATAGGGACTTTGTCCATTATCTCTTTCTTCCGCGAAGCCGGACTTTGAGTCTTACTCAATGTCTTGCCTTGCAACATAGGTAAGAACCCTTCTTACTTGTCCATTTTAAACTTCTTTAAAATCTTATCAAGGTATGTACTTTGATAGCCCTATTAGGCGCCTAGATCTATCTCTATAGATCTTTATGCCTAATATGTATGACGCTTCACCTAGGTCCTTCATTGAAAATTTGTCGTTTAGATAACTTTTAACACTGCTTAAAAGATCTATATCATTTCCGATCAATAATATGTCATCCACATATAATATCAGAAATGCCACATTGCTCCCACTCACTTTCTTGTAAATACAAGCTTCTCCATAAGTTTGGACAAATCCAAACTCTTTGATCACCTCATCAAAGCGGAGATTCCAACTTCGTGATGCTTGCTTCAATCCATAGATGGATCGCTGAAGCTTGCACACCTTGTTAGCATCCTTAGGATCGACAAAACCCTTTGGTTGTATCATATACAACTCTTCTTCAATATTACCATTGAGAAACGCGGTTTTGACATCCATCTGCCATCATTCATAATCAAAAAATGCAGCAATTGCTAACATAATCCTAAAAGAATTTAGCATCTCTACTCGTGAGAAAGTCTCATCATAGTCAACTCCTTGAATTTGTCAGAACCCCTTCGCGACAAGTCGAGCTTTATAGACGGTCACATTACCATAAGCATCAGTTTTCCTTTTGAAAATCCATTTGTTCTCCACGGCCTTTCGGTCGTGAGGTAATTCCACCAAGTTCCAAACTTGATTTTCATACATGGATTCCATCTCGGATTTCATGGCTTCTAACCATTTGTTGGAATCTGGGCTCATCATCGCTTCTTCATACGTCGCAGGGTCATCATTTTCATCAACCATGAAATTCATGACAGGATTTCCGTACAGCTCGGGAGCTACACTCGTCCTGTTTGACCTGTGAGCTTCGGTAGTACTCTCTTTCGGAGTTTCATGATCATTATCATTAGTTCCCTCTTCAACAGGTGGATCCAACTCCGGAACAACTTCCGGCGCTGCGCTACTCGCCATACTTTGAAGAGAAGGTTCCACAACCTCTTCGAGTTCTACCTTCCGACTACTCACACCTTTCGCGAGAAACTCTTTCTCTAGAAAGGATCCATTCTTGGCAACAAAAACCTTGCCCTCGAATATGTGATAGAAGGAATACCCAATAGTTTCTTTAGGGTATCCTATGAAGACGCATTTTTCCGCTTTGGGTTCGAGTTTATCCGGTTGAAGTTTCTTCACATAAACATCGCATCCCCAAACTTTAAGAAATGACAGCTTAGGTTTGTTTCCAAACCACAATTCATACGGTGTCTTTTCAATGGATTTAGATGGTGACCGATTTAAAGTGAATGCAGCAGTTTCTAGTGTATAACCCCAAAATGACAACGGCAAGTCCGTCAGAGACATCATAGATCGAACCATATCTAATAAAGTACGATTACGACGTTCCGACACACCATTTCGCTGTGGTGTTCCGGCAGGTGTGAGTTGTGAAACAATTCCACACTATTTCATGTGAGTGCTAAACTCGTAACTTAGATACTCACCTCCACGGTCGGACCATAGAAATTTGATCTTTCTATTACGATGATTTTCCACTTCATTCTGAAATTCCTTGAACTTTTCAAAGGTTTCAGACTTGTGTTTCATCAAGTAGATATAATCGTATCTACTCAAATCATCCGTGAAAGTAACAAAATAACGATATCCACCTCGGCACACACTCATTGGACCACATACATCGTAATGTATGATTTCCAATAAATCGTCGCCTGCTCCATTGAACCGAAAACGGCGTTCTAGTCATCTTGCCCATAAGGCATGGCTCACATGTATCAAATGATTCATAATCAAGTGATTCCAAAAGTCCATCCAATGGAGCTTCTTCATGCTTAACGCCAATATGACCTAGACGGCAGCGATTACACATATATGCGGATATATCATCATTAAGTTTAATCCTTTTAGCATCAACATTATGAATATATGTAACATTATCATCGAGATCTAATAGAAATAAACCATTCATCATCGGTGCATGACCATAAAAGATTTCATTCATATAAATGGAACAACCATTGTTCTCGGATTTAAATGAATAACCACTTCGCATCAAACACGATCCAGATACAATGTGCATGCTCAAAGCAGTACCGGATAACATTTATTCAAGTTTATAACTAATCCCGACGGCAAGTGGAGAGGCAGCGTTCGACGGCGATCACATCAACGCTGATCCATTGCCGACACGCATCTTGACCTCACCCCTTGCTAGCGGTCGCTTGTTCCGCAGCCCCTGATTCGAGTTACAAATATTAGCAACTAAACCGGTATCAAATACCCAGGTGCTACTGCGAGCACTAGTCAAGTACACATCAATAACATGTATATCATATATACCTTTGTTTGCCTTGCCGCCTTCTTTGTCGCCAGATACTTGGGGCGGTTGTGCTTCGATGGTTACCCCTTACAATAGTAGCACTTCGAATCAGACTTAGGTCCAACTCGGGTTTCTTTCAGCGCTGCAACAGTGCTTGCCGCCTTACTTCCTTCCGCTTTTCCTTCTTGTCTTTCTTGAAACCAGTGTTCCTATTGATCATCAACACTTGATGTTCCTTTTGATCTCCACTTCTGCTTTTAAGCATTGGCGTAAGCTCGGGAGAGACTTCTTCATGCCTTGCATATTATAGTTCATCACGAAGCTCTTATAGCTAGGTGGCGTAGACTGCAGAACACGATGGATGCCTAAGTCAATGGGAATCGATATTCCCAAGGACACAAGCTTATCGGCAGAATCGACATCTTGAGTACATGCTCACTAACGGAGTTGTGCTCTTCCATCATGCAGCTAAAGAACTTTTCTGGCGTTGTAGCTCTCTCACTGACATGTGTGTCGAAAATCATTTTCAACTCACCCATTGTATCAAATGCATTGCCGTTTGAAACGCTTTCAAGTTCGCTCTAGCCCATACAATATGCTGCAATGAACTAAGTTGTGGTCCTCCTGACGAGTCTGATAGACATTCTTATCCTCGTCAGGGGCATCATCTAAAGGTGGGGGGCCTAACGGCGCTTCTAGCACATATTGCTTTTGTGCGCAGAGAGGAGAATCCTCAAATTCATGGCCCATTCTAAAGTTGCTACTGCTCGTTGCTAGTTTCTCTTTCTCCATGAACACATTGAAATTAAAAAGGTGGTGCCATCTACAACAGAATTTGTAAAGTTTAGACTAAGTGTATGATAGATTGAGTTCAACTAATCCATATTACGAATGAACTCCCACTCAAAAACGACATCCCTCGTGCCTTTTTGGTGATTACATGAACCAAATCCACTACACCAAGTCCGATCATCACGTGAGTCGGTATAGCTTCAAAGGCGAGCATCAAATGGGCATCATATCAACTATATGACTCATGCTTAACCTTTCGGTCCGTGTTCGAGGCCATGTCGTACATGCTAGGCTCGCCAAGTTAGAACCTTAGTATTCGCAGTGTAATCGCTTTTACACCGAAATATGGTCGTGGATCCAAGAACACCCGATCATCACGTGATGTCTTGGAGCGACGAAAACATAATCGGTGCATACTAAAGGAAGAACACATTCTTATCTTGATATTTAAATGAGGGATCATCTTATTATGCTAACAAAGCGCTAAACAAGCAATATAAGATGATATCAAACATCATATGTTTATTAGTGAAATGATATGGTTCCCGCAGATGATCTCTATCATGTGCATCGTGGTATGATCACTATCATACCTATATGTGTAAATCCAAGGTCTATGGATTTTACACGCTATGTGTGTTGTAAGAGTATCATCTCATACTTCTACTTACAACACTACCATATCATAACACTAGCCCCGCAACACTCTAAACTAGACGCCTCTAATTTATCCATTGCAAGTTTTACGTGGCTTAGGGCTTTCGAGATAGAACCGTTCTTACCTACGAACATGAACCACAATGAGGATAACCAAATTGTTGACAACTCGCTTGCAAAATATATATTGACTATAGTAGGAGAGATAGACACCCGCTAGCCACTTATGCAAACTAGTTGCATGTCAAGCGTGGAACAGGTCTCATGTGCGAGGACATGTAAAGTTTGTCCGGGCCGCTTCATCCCACTATGCCACCAATATCCAAAATTACAACAAAGGAGCAACAACATGATCATCATCGCCCACATACTCATATGTACTACCCTGTAAAGTATCTACGCATAGATCCGGCTCGATACCATCGTAGGGTTCGCAGCATAGAAAACAAAAATTTTCCTACGATGTGAACTATGTACCAAGATCTATCTACTAGATACAAACAACGGGCGGATGTATATCCGTAGAGAACATACCCTTGAAGACCGACAAAGCTTAACGAGTTCAACTCGTGGTTGATGTAGACGTTCTCTTGCCGATCTCAAGATCGAGAGGAAGTCCTAGCGCCACAAATCAGCAGCGCATCCGTGCCCGCACACACGTTCGAGGCACCGAGCAACCTCCGCCTCCTCGCTCCAGCGATGCAGCGGAAGCACAACTCTTTCTTGCCGAATAGCCACCGGGAACATGTATCTCGCTAGTCCGAGACCATGGGAGATAAATTCTAGAGGGGGAGAGAGATCCTTCACGAGGAGGTGTGAGAGACAAGTGAGGAGGGGGGCTCCTTTTATAGGAGGAGGGGGGAACCCCAAGGGGTGGCTCATGGGGCTGCCCTTTCCTCCCTCTTCATGTGGGTGGACACTCCACTCACAAATCTCCTTTAAATTCCCTCCACTCAAAAGTCCACTCAAATTCCCATTAAATTTCCACCAAATTTAATGCAAACTCTCATTAAATAAAACTCTTTTATTTTATTCAGAATTTTGTCAATTACTTTAATGATAAACATTCACAAATAACCCCTTGCTAGAATTCCATTTCACATGCATAACCACTTTATGCAATTTCACCCGAAAACCTGTTTCGGTATCTAGTGAAATAAATTCCTGCGCTTGTTCATTCTTTCGGCATGAAACATTTGCTCCAATTGGATGTAGGTGTCTCTATGTGTCACCCTACGGTTCGTGAATAATGCGGACATGATCGAGACCCTCTCGGATCAATAATCGAAGCGGATCTGGAGACCCATACCGACTCCACACATTCAACGATGACTTTCTTGTGATCATCTGAAACTTTTAAGCTACTATCTTAATCCCTTTGTTTAAAGATATATTAAATGTCCGAGATTAGAACATCGGTATCTCCATACCTAGTTTGATCTCATCGACATGCACTCTTTTCTCGTTCTGTGATATAACATTCTAGTGATCAAATCACTTGCTTGCAAGCTAATCAATGTGATATCACCGAGAGGGCCCAGAGTATATCTATCCGTCATCGGGATGAACAAATTCCACTCTCGATCCATGAGCCTCAACATAACACTTTATTAGTTCTGAATCCATCTTTATAATCACCCTGTTACGGTGTGACGTTTGATGTTATCAAGAAACTCTTCCGGTGTTAGTGATTGACATGATCTCATGGTCTAAGGATTAGGATCACTTCGTAAGTTGTTATAGCAATATAAACTCAATGACTTTGATCGTAATGCTATACTTCGGATGAATGTTCATCACACCATTACACTAATGTTGTGATCCTGTTATTAACAACATCCAATGTCCATGATCAGGAAACCTTGATCATCTTGTTAATCAACGAGCTAGTTTATGAGAGAGGCATAACTAGGAACTTTCTGTTTGTTTATTAAACACACATGTATTAACGTTTCCGTATTAATACAATTATAGCATGCAAAATAAACATCTATCATATACTTGGAATACACATAATAAACACTTTATTATTGCCTCTCAGGGCATATTCCCTTCAAGAATGATGTAATGAGATGAAGAATGGATAAAATATCAAGCTTGGGGATGCCACCCTGTGTCAACCCAAGAAATATTCAATAGGTACAAGCTTCAAAGCTTAGGAATGCCCAAGGCATCCCCTTTTTCATCAATAAAAATCTCAGGTCTTTCTAAACACTTCGTTTTTATTGTTTCATGCACTGTTGTGTTGTTCTTGGAGCGTCTCTGTTTTTTGTGTTTGGTTTTCGTTTGCTTGGTTTGCTGCAATAAGTTGGTTGGATACTAACACACTTCTTTTGGAGAGAGACACACTTTGTTTTCATTGCCTAGAACACTCTAGTTTTCATTCTTATTGTCTTGTAAGTGTTCTCTTTTGCTAGCACTGTGTTTAGCCTTAGTTTTCTTGTGCTTTCATCTTAGAAATTTTTAGTTCTTCTTTGTGGATTTTTGAGACAAGCTCACTGGTCTTTATTGATTGTTATCTTTGTGAGTTACTTCAAATAAGTCGATTGGTGTTGGAAAAGGTGTAGGAAGCTTCATGCTTAAGTGGTACAAAAAGGAGCTTGTTTTGACTGTGGCCTAGATTTTATCATGTCATGCTAGATGTTTCTTTGACCTTATGCTTAGTGATTATTGCTGTAGCATGACTTGTTACAAACAATTGAGATTGCTTAATGTGCCTTAAAATAATCATGCGTTGTTTTAGCATACAAAAGCATAATATTGTGGTATTATCCTTTGATGCTTTGTTTGGGTTGACTTGGCACATGCTCACACCATGTTATGACTATGTCAGGGGATAACACCCGGTAGGGTTATAAGGGGTAAAACATTGCCCAGCTTGGTTTATGCCAAGTAAAGAATAACTCAGGCCGGGTAACAATGGCCGAGTAAGAAGGTCATGTACAGCCGACATAAGAATTATGTCAGCCCATATAAGACAAGTTTGTTTGCCTTGCAGGAAGCAAGGTGTCGAGTCTCACGAGGGAAGGCCGAGAGGACACGTGGCAGCTTTCCGAGTGAGGTTCGGGAGGGACCATGGTAAAGCATGGTCAAAAGAGAAGGGCGACGTCGGGTGACACAAAAGGAGCCGGGTGACGCCTAAAGCAAGGGCTGACGTACAAAGTCACTATGTGACACCAAAAGAACTAGAGGCTACGTACGAGAAGACCGTTAGTTGTCTAGCTTTGTGGACTGGGTCAAGGGGCTCAGGGCTAGCCCATGACCCATCCCGTACAGTGAGGACCAAGATCCAAACAGTAACCCTAGGACCCAAAGGGGTGTAACCTAGCTGGCCCACGCCTATATAAGGAGGGGCATAGCTAGGGTTTAGGGGAGGTTGGACCAAGTAGGAAACTAGTGCCCTAAGGCTATGCTTAAACAGCTCAAGGAGCACTTGTAAACTTCTAGGATCAATAAAAATCCCAAGTGTGGAGAGTTCATCTTGTTCTTCGTGCGCGGCAAGACCGTGCACTCCCTCCCCGGTTACCACAAGCATCCATTCGGCCCCCAAGTTAAGCCTACCCATGGCATCTGCCGTCACACCACCACGACAGTTGGCGCCCATCGTGGGGCAAAAGCAGGCGCTTGCTAGAGTTTTCATCCGGACGGGCAACATCATCGCCAAGACCGGCGAGCGTGTCTACTCCGGCCTCATCCAGAAGTCTGGGGCACTCAACTTTGTCATCGACAACACAGGCTGCTTCAGGACCAAGCCATTCCCAAGGGGCGGTCACTTCATCAAGTTCGGCGAGCACCAGGTCTACGTCGCGATGCGCGTGGAGCGCGCGTACCCGGAGCGTGTCATCCTGGCGCCAGATCCACCTGTGGTTCCTGCCGCAGGAAAGCTTCATCAACTCGTCTCCGTCGAGGTAATGATGACAGCTTCGAATCCCCCACCCCCTCCAGTAGTCCATGTGGTGAATGAAGAAGCTGAGGGAGGAAATCTAGAGGAAACGCCAAGGGCAGCAAGAACTGCAAAGGCACCGCTAGAAAAGCCAGAGAACATAGCTAGGAGTAAGAGAGCCAAAGAATTGCAAGAAGCAATAGAGAAATTAGCAGAGCCAGTAGCATAAGCAACTGATCCGGCACGCGTGCAGGCCGAGTTAGAGGGGCCAGGATAAAAGTCCTGGAGAAGGCAAAGGAATTAGCGCAATTACAGCGAGATGTGGATATTACGATTCGAGAGCTCAACTCGGCAAATCGAGTCAAGAGCACTAAGACCCGGCTTGATGCAACAAGGTTGAGAGGGAGAACCTCAATGAGGAATTGGCGGACGCAACATCAAAGATAACACCAGAAAACAGCAACGAAACAGACATGCGGCCGACATACAACACTACAGCAGCAAATCTAAGGGCCGCAGAAGCAGCAATGGCTGAGCTTCCCCATCTGACAGGTGAAGCAAAGAGAAAACAACAGGAACGAGTCAATGAATTGGTAAGAGTTGCACGAATGCTGAATGAAGCGTACTATAGGGCAAATCCGGGTATAGCTGGTAGGTCACAGCTGGTTCACTCGGCAACCCCCATCCCGGCGAGATCAGCAGGCCACACAGCCTCCTCACCCGGAGTGGCGCCGAGATAGAGAAAAGAAAAGTGTGTGGATTCAGGAGGAACAAGCAAATGGTTGCCTATGACCCGACAATAGTTCAGGTAAACCCGACCTGTGCATAGGGAATAAGAAAAAATGTTGTTTAGGGAAATGAGAACCAAGAAAATGCTGGCCGAGAAAGGCAAGCAGGACAAAGAAATGACAATGGGGGCAGAACTTTGCACCTTAACCTAGTCGTGGAACTCACTCGGCGGGAGGAGGAAACCCAGCTCCAAATCCTGCACCAGCTCAACCCGAAAAGAGACAGCAAAGTGCGGGAAAAGCAGTACAGCAACCTGCAGACCCGAATGCAAACAGATATAATGATGGTTACTCGGCAATGGTAAATGATGGGTATGAATTGCCGGATCATGTATACCAAGCAATGGGAGCAAGACTCGGAGGTAGCAATCTTTAGCCGGATGATGCGAGGCTAAAACTCGATCGAATAAAGATGGCAGAGCTAATCGAGTCGCAGGGTCCACAGGGTCCACCATGTTTTGTCCCAAGGATCATGAAGGAGCCGCCAGTGCCAAACATTCAGCTAGCCAGAGGAATAAAGACCTATGACGGAAGCACAAAGCCCGAAGACTAGCTCATAGATTATGGAACTGCAGTAAAAATCGCGCAAGGAAATCTGAGATGGGCAGTGCGGTATGTACTACAAATGCTAGAACGACCAGCAAGCGTGTGGCTGAATAATTTGCCACCCGGAAGCATCAACAGCTGGATTGATTTCCAGGAAGCTTTCGTGAGCAATTTCACAAGCACGTACAAAAGGCCGAATCACCCACAACAGCTAGCTATGTGCAAGCAAAGGTCAAATGAAACAGATAGGGAGTTCCTCACAAGGTGGTGCACAATGCGCAACTCTTGTGAAGGGGTAATTGAATCTCAGGCCATTGCATGGTTTGCACAAGGATGCAGACATGGAAGTGTACTGTGGCAAAGGTTACAAAGAGATATGACGGCAAGCTTAGCAGAAACAATAAGAATCGCTGACTCGTACGTGTTAGGAGATCCGACTTAGCCTTTGCTTATGTCGGCAGATGGGATGACTGAGACTCAGATCTATGACACAGCCGGATCGGAGAGGCGCCAGGAAAGGGCCGAGTATAGAAGCAAAAGAAGTGATAAAAGACCAAACTATAGGTATGGTTCGACTCAAGTTGCAGCAGTGAGTCAGGATCATCCGGATGCTGGAAGTAGCCAGCGTCAAAGGACAAATGGGCAACAGCAATGGATACCAAAGAATGATGGAAAAAGCCATATGAACAAAGAAAGCCATATCAGGACAGGCAGAAATACACTTATGAGATGATGTTGGACCAACCGTGTAAGTTCCACTCGCCAAGTCCGAGTAAGCCAGCAAACCACACAACAAGACAGTGCACTTGGTTTCAGAAGGGAGACAGAGTGGATTCGCCAACTCAGCAGTTACCACCACCTCCCCCTCCACCACTCACAGGAGGAAATGCTCAAGCTATTGGAGCTGAGCATAGATATGAGAACAGACATCCGAGATATCATAACCAGGAAAGAAGGGAGGCTGTGCATCAGGTGCATAACCCAAGAGGTGATGACGCTCATGTCGGCCATGGAACTAGGAATGAGTACAAAGAGCATCACCAGAGTTATGTCGTATTTGTCACAGAGCCGGATGACAAAAAGAGTCAGCAGAGACGAATGATGGAAGTGAATGCCATAATGCCGGCAAATCCAAAGTACATGCATTGTTCTGAACAGGAGATAACTTGGAGCATAAAGGATCACCCCAATATCATGCCAACACCAGGAGGTTATGCTCTTGTCTTAGATCCAACGTTCATGGGCCCAGATATCAACGTGAAGTTCTCCAAGGTACTAATAGATGATGGCAGTAGCATCAACATCATGTACAAGGATACCATGCTCAAGTTAGGCATCACTATGAATATGCTGGAGCCGACTAAGAAAACTTTCCATGGAATTGTGTCGGGACTGTCCTGTGAGCCAATTGGCAAGATCTGGGTTGACGTCTTATTCGGCAACAGAGAAAATTGTTGCACTGAAGCCATAGAGTTCGAGGTGGTTGATCTGGTCATCTCATACCATGCCTTACTCGGCAGGCCGACTATGGCAAAGTTTATGGCCACTCCTCACATTGCTTACTTGAAGATGAAGCTGCCAGGTCCATGTGGAGTTATCACAGTTGAGGAAGATTACAAGAGATCTATCGCATGCGCCTCAGTCAGATCTTCGCTGGCCGAGTCGCTGGTCATAGCACAAGAAAAGCATCAAATGATGGAAGTGGCAGCATTGGCCAAGGCAGCACAAATGTCTATGTCGGCACTCACTAACCCGCATGGCAGTGTATCCTTCCAAGGTACCAAGGAGACAAAGAAGATACAGGTGGATGAGGCTTTCCCAGAGCGTACAGTCACCATTAATGCTGCGCTGACTAACAAATAGGAAAGCAAGCTCACCAGCTTCCTCCGTGAGAATCGAGATATCTTTGCATGGTCCACACAAGACCTGCAAGGAGTTTCGAGGGAGCTGGCTGAGCACTCTCTACATGTGAGGCCAAATGCCAAGCCGGTGAAGCAACCCCTCCGCCGCTTCGCCGAAGATAGGAGGAAAGTGATAGACGCCAAGATAGCTAGACTCTTGGCTGCCGGGTTTATCATGGAAGTACTGCACCTAGATTGGTTGTCAAATCCAGTCTTGGTCGAGAAGAAAAAAGATGACCCAAACGTGGCAGTGGTGTGGCGCATGTGTATTGACTACACGAACCTCAATAAGGTGTGTCCAAAAGATCCATTTCCCTTGCCACGGAACGATCAAGTCATTGACTCTACTGCTGGGTGTGAGTTGTTGTCATTTGTGGATGCGTATTCTGGTTTCCACCAGATACCATTGAATCAGAATGATCAAATAAAGACAACTTTTATCACCCCGTATGGGGCTTATTGCTATCGCACTATGCTGTTCGGATTGAGGAATACAGGTGCAACATATCAAAGATGCATGCAAAAATGCGTGCAAGATCAACTGGACAAAAATGTTCAAGTATACGTCAATGACGTGGCGATAAAACCAAACAAAGTCATACTCTAATTGAGGACTTGCGTCAAACATTCGCAAACTTAAGAAGATTCCGGATGAAACTTAACCCGGAAAAATGCACATTTGGTATCCCGGCTGGAAAATTACTCGGATTACTCGTGTCCAGCTGAGGAATTGAGGCTAACCCGACAAAGATCAGGGCCATCGAAAGAATGGAATTGCCAAAACCCCTCAACGATGTCCAGAAGTTCATAGGATGTCTGGCCTTGTTGAGTAGATTTATCAGTCGGCTAGGCGAAAAAGCCTTAGCATTATATCAACTGATGAAAAAATCAGACAAAATCACATGGACACGGCAAGCTGATAGCGCTTTCCATGAACTCAAAAAGATGTTGGCAACAACACCAATATTAGCGTCACCATTATCCAAAGAGCCAATGCTGCTCTATGTCGCCGCAACCAACAGAGTTGTAAGTGCAGTGATAGTGGTAGAGCGCGAGGAAGAGGGCAAATCAGTCCAAAGGCCAGTTTATTACTTTAGCGAAGTGCTCTCTATATCAAAGCAAAACTACGCCCATTACCAAAAACTGACGTATGGGGTGTATATGGCAGAAAAGAAGCTGAAACACTATTTCCAAGAAGACCCAATCCGCGTAATATGCGAGTCACCTATCTCGGATATATTGGGCAGCAAAGATGCCAGTGGCCGAGTGGCAAAATGGGCCATAGAGCTAGCACCATACACTCCACAATATGACAAGGCGAGATGCAATTAAATCTCAAGCTGTGGCTGATTTCTTCGTGGACTGGATGGAAATGCAATATGAACCACCACTGCCAGATCCGAATTACTGGAAGATGCACTTTGACGGATCCAAGACAAAAATGGGTCTGGGTGCCGGGATAGTACTCACTTCACCAAAGAAGGATTATCTCAAATATGTGTTGCAGATCCATTTCGCTGCATCCAATAATGTGGCCAAGTATGAAGCACTTGTTCATGGCATAAAGGTGGCCAAAGAAATTAACATCAAAAGGATCATGTGTTTTTGTGAGTCGGACTTGGTTATTCAGCAAGTATTTGGGCATTGGGACGCGTTGGATGCCAACATGGCACTGTATCGCTTTCATGTGCAACAAATTTCGGGATACTTTGATGGGTGTGAATTTCATCACATACCTAGAGCAGAAAATGAGGCAGCTAACGTACTCTCGAAGTTAGGCTCATCTCAGAAAGAAATCCCACCAGGAGTAGCATTGGAACATCTCAGAAAACCATCGATCAAGCCATCACCAGAATCCGAGTCAATTAGGCTCACCCCAGCAAATCAGGAGTCAGACGCTGTGCCAATGGACATTGACTCAGGGGCAGGTTCGAGTAACTCGGGGACTGTCCCTGCGGTGACCCAGCATACCACTGCATGATGTAGTACACTATAGTCGTTGACATAGCACCAATGAAACACTGTTCACTAGTATTACATCCCTCAGAGTGGTACAACAGAAACACAACAGGTCCAAGACATGACTATAGGTTACAACTCAACTCTTTACACAAGATCCAGAGAACACTCTAGGTTAAAGAGAGAGAAAGAATCTTCTCACAAAGAAGAATCAGAAATAAACAACTCAAAAACTATCATACTATTAAGACTAGTATTTTAACTAATGGTCTGGCATTGCTGCTATTGCAATACGCTATAGAAATAGGTTCTATGGCTAGAGATTATGTTCCTATCTAATCAGTACTTTGTCTTCACTTGATTTGATGTATATGTTGACTTTCTTGACTTCATTGGAGAACTTTAGATTCTGGTGATGATTCCTGGAGCATAACTTGATGTAGACATCGTCTATACTGGCTTCAGAACCTAGCAAGGGTTAAGAAGATACTTTGAGTACGAGCGTACTCAGCAAGTTCACTAGAAAAGGATTGTTGGATGCACTATATCTATAGCCATAGACCATAGGTCGTAAGCAATGCAGGTTTTTGTAAACATTTCTTCAAAGGTTGCTTTTATTCTGAAAAGCTATGTCCATCGGCCTTCACGGGTTTACCAGAACTTTCATGGAGTTCCTTTCCCGCCGCGTTCGCAACTCCTTTCCGGAACAGGGAGTAACAAGTTACAGTTCTTACACTCTGCAGAGGTGCGTTACTTTACCCATGAGAGACCTTAGCCTTATTGCCAACCAAGTCATGACCTTGTCCATACTTCCTTGGTATGGGGCCCAGTCTAAGATCCAAGCCAATCACTGCCCCCTTCGCGACCCCGCCTGCCTCCTTGGTGTACACCATGCCCACATATTGAATTACGGCAATGGTTTGTACAGACCGTTAGATGCCAGAACTATCGTGGGACGTTGAGGGTTCCCACCCATATGCTGCATATCCTCTACGAATTACCAACTAATATGCATGCTATGAGTGATAATAGCCACGGCCTGCACATCCGTCTAGATGCGAGAGGAAGAAGATACAGCTGACTTCTCTGTCCCATTCCAAATCTCATGGTTAACGCGTGATATACGGCGCAAGAATCACTGGCGACATTGGTTGTTAAGTCCTAGATAGTATGTTCATTTACCACCAGAACCTTCATAGTAGGTTATTACCTCATGGTAATTAACCTATAATCATATGATTATGAAAATAGTGTTTTCTGACCTTTTTCAAATGCAGGTGATGACAACATTGGATTTGCAAAATACTTTATAGAAAATAATCAAAGGACATGAGCAAGGGTGAACTTGCCTTTTGTGATTGCAAGATTATGCACTCGCGGTCTTCGAGACAATATAAAAGATCCAATATCTGAAATCAGCATCATTGGTCCGATAAGGACTAATGTTTAAAGAAGCAAGACGCTTTTATGCATAAGTAATGCTATGCATTTTGTAAAACTCCCAAATTGAATCCCCAATACTTTGAGTGAATTGAATACAAGTGATTCTTTTCAGAGTTGGTTTATCTTCAAATTTTACTTTATAAGTAATGACCTTTATAAGGAACCTAAGTGCTAACAATCTAAAATATGTAAGTAAAGTATAAAATGATGTGATTATGGTTAATTGTCATGTGGTGACCATGATAAAAGTCCTTGGGATTGAGTTGTTAAGAGTTGAAGAACTTATTATAGGATTGTTATTTGAAGTGGCAAAAAGAATAACATTTGAAGAAAAGATTTCCTTTATAATGTTTAAGCAATATTCATTGTTAATAGAATGTGATCAATGCCTTCTGGTATTTGATTGATTAGTTTGGACTTGAGATGCATTATGTCTTAATTGAAATAGACCAAAGGTAACTATAAAAACATAAGTAGTGTATTAGACATGATGTTTATAAGCTTTGAGACTAAAGTTAACTTTAAAAGGGTAAGTAAACTTAAGATGTAATATGTTTTAATTATTCCTAAGTTTTAGATTTATGATAGGTATAACTAAGGTGTGGAATTATTCACTTTCTATTTAAGTGAATGATTAGATTAAATTTGTTTTGCTATTATGAAAAGAATATGTATTTATTTAATGGAAGCATAATTAGATGATCCTAGTAATTTGTTAGAATTTGAAGTTATGTTAATAATGGTTAAAATATAATGATTATTCACCATATTATATAAATGGGTGATACCCAATGTTTATTTAAAAGGATTCTTAATAAGATTTTTAAAAGAATATTTTAAAGTTAAGAGTTATACTTAAATGTGATTATGAATTTAAGTTATGGGTTTGGAATTTAGTACAAAGACACTAATTGCTCAAGGTTTTATAAGAATTGTGATTATTTCTTACTTAACAATTATTTTTAAAGAATTCACAAAATAGGTATTAGATAAGGATTTATTATTTAAAATGTTAAAGACATTTCTAATAATATATTTAATATTTTTCTAGTGTAATATATTTATTCAAGACCTTAAAAATGAATTTTATTTGTTTTTAAGTATTATCTTTATTTTTATAAAATTCATCAAAGAATTAAGTGTCTTTAAATATTTGCTTTATATTTTATTTGTAAAACTCTAAATTAGTATTTTTATGAAATAGTAGAGTTATTTTGATACACAAAAATGATTTTTTTTATTTATTTTTAGAGTTTTTATTTTATTTTATAACATTTCATTTAAGATTTAATGGTGTTAATAATTATTTTTCTTTAGATTTATTTTAAACAATTAAAATTATATTTTTATTAGGTAGATATCATTTGTGTGGTCATCTTGATATATCATATGTATTTTTGGGATTTTTCTATATTTTTCTAGGGTATAAATTATGTTCAGGGGTAGTTTGGTCATTTAGTGATTTGACAAATATCTTATTTTCTTATTTTTCCTTTGAAATTGGGCCAGGCTTACCAATGGGCCCATTTGGACCCAACTTGGCCCAACTGGCTTAGGGTCAAACCCACCCCGCCCAGCCATCCCACCACTCTCTCACACATCTCTCATTCTTGTTTCTTTCCCCTCCTGGTTGCTGGCGACGCCAACGTCGTCGCCCACCCGAATCCGGCGAGGTAGGCCATTATGGTCGCCGCTGATGGTCGTCGGGGCTTCACCTCCCTTAGGCCGACCTGGCTCTCTAATTGGATTTGTTCTTAAAGCCCCCTCGAGCTCGCCCCTTCCATCTTCTGCGCGTCTAGGGTTTCGGTATCCTGGTTCCGTCGAGCTCTAGTGATAGTTTGATGTTGTCCTGGTGCTGGATTGAGGTTGGTGAAGATATGATGGTGGTGTAGCTGGGGCCATTCTCTTCTATTCTGATGCCGGTGGGACGGTAGTAGGTGCAACCCCGGCGTCTGAACTACGGTGGCCATGGTGGTGTTGATGGGGGTTGAAGACTTCCTCGGGTTAGTATCACTCTGGCCGCGCGGGCACTGCCCCGCCATGCCGTGGTGAATGCTTCTCGGGCGCCAGGTACACTCCCTCTGTCTCGCATCTGCTTCTCCCTCTGTTTATCTCTCTCTACTTAGTTTCACACGTTGAATATTGTTCAAAACCAGTAGTATGGGCTTACTTGTTATTACAGTAGAGAATCAGTGGCTATGTGCTACAATGAATTTCAGTTGGAGGAAGTTTTACTTATTCTTGGCATGGGATGATATACAGGTGTTTGCTTTGATTTGATACATAGTTCTTTCCCGAACTACTTGTTCACTGCTGTAATTGAAGGATTTAGTGATAAAACCCTAATCACTGGTACTACTGTGTACATATATGTTGTATAATCCTTGATCCATTGACTTGATTTACTAAATCATGTGATTTATAAATGATGTGTTTTCAAACAGAAAATGATTCCTATGAAAATTTGGTAGGAAAATGATTTGAAATAATACCCTATGGATGTAACTTATTCTTTTAACATGGGTATTTGATGTTGATCTTAGCTAGTGATTTGAGTGGCTTCTGATATTAGAATCTTCCTATTGTGGTGCCTCCATCTGGAGTGTGCGCAATGGTGTTCTTAGAATTATGATCTGTTGTTGGATTAATTAGCTATTGATTGAGATGATTCCTAGGTGAATTACTAGGAAAATGATTCAGATATTGATTGATTCCTATTTTATTATGGGAAGATGATTTACTTAATGATCTCTGTCATGTGTGGCTTAATAATAGACAGTGTTATATTCACTGTCTTTTCTGAATCAAATGTCTATTATGATTCCTGAATTCATTTAGGAAAATGATTCTCTGATTCTTAGTAGATATGGATGAACCTGTTGATACAGAGGTGCTACCCAGATGGGATATGCTATGTACTAGCAGTGTGGTGAGTATAGATCTAGTTTGAACTAGATCCATTGGTCTATGATGCTGGTCTGAGACTGTGCTAGGTAGAAAGTAATATTTTTACTTGCTGCTTTCTTTCTTAAATGATGGATAATCTCTAAGTATGATTCCTACAGTGCTTGGGAAAATGATTTGCTTATCTAATTTGTTGGAAATTGTACTTGTGGTTTTATCATAGAGGAACAACTCTGATGCTGGGTTGCTACTGAGGTTCTACCCATAACTGGGATGTGCCTAGTAGCACCCATCCAGGGATTTACTTTCCTCTAGATGCAAACTGGTAAATACCAGATTGGTCAAAGATGCACTGACTATTTCCTAAACTTTATATGGGAAAAGATATTTCTTGTGTCTTTTCCAATACCCAGTGATGATTATACACCCCACTTGGGTGTATTTCTGAGGATTCAACTTAACCAACAAATCATGCTCAAAGACTAAATAAAAACAGATAGATGGTATGATCTGTTTGTGACTCACCAACTCGATGATGTTGGTGTTGTAGATGTGTTCTTCTCTTGATGATGCCCTTGCTGAGATCCTCTTTGATCAGGTGACTCTCCTCCTCCTTGTCACCTCCTTGAACACCTCCTGGTTTGTCCTTGATTAACACCTGAACTTCTCCCTCCTCAAATGACCATTCTGGTAGTTGAGCTGGTGGGTTTTTTATATGAATGGATGGTGGCCTAGTTTGTGGTTGTGGTTGCTGAAACTCTCAGATTCCTGTGATGTTATCAGTTGGTTTGGTAGTGATGTTATAAGCTTTAGAGAGGGAGCACTCTCTCTGCTACGGCTGGGAAGATAACCCCCTTCCCTGTGAGTTCTTGTGTTGACAGCAAGGTTTGCTTGCATGCAGTGACTGTGTTGTGTGCCTGTTGGTGTCATCTGTGGACCAGATCAAGTGAAAACTTGATATTTGCTATCAATTCACCTTTTTACCACTTCATCTGGCTTTGGTGAAACTTGCCCCTGTACCAGCCTGTGATGCACTAGTCTGAGGCTACACATTTGATAAGAACAGATATTATTTATTTGGTGAAATTTGCCCCTTCTGATTTAAGCTCAATGATGAGACAAACAGTGCATCACACTATAATTCTGAGAGCACCAATACTAACACTAACCCTTGTGTCATACTTTTAGTTGTTTGTTTTTGCAAGAACCAATTAGGATAAAAGATACCAGATGAAGAAGTGGGCTTAGGAACAATAGTTTAGGATTTTTTGTATTAAATATTGTAATTTATTTTCTGTTTGAATATTGTAAAAACATTATATTATTGTAATTTATTCAATCAAGTTTACTTAATTCCTTTTTCTTCTACAATCCTTTTGTAAAGACAGTGTCATATTTATTTTGTGGTAATAAAGAGTTCTCTTATTTAACTCAGCAATGTAATTCCTTTTTCTGCTTATATGATTCCTGATACTTTACTTTTATTCATTTATTGTAAAAGATCAATGTAATATTATATGTACATATATATATTAATAAAGAAACCTTTTTATATCATTTTTGAAATCATTTCAATTTAAGTTATTAAATGTCTCTAATTTTCATTTGTGAATTTTATAAATTCATTTGAATTTCATATTTGAAATTCAAATACATGTTTGAGCAACTTTTTACCTGAACAAGGAATTCTATAAAGGTCATGTCGAAACCTATCGCACATGCCCTGATGTTTTGTGGCATCCCGCAAAACCACTACTAGAAAATCGTGTTGTTTTTGTGCATTACATCATCATGACCGCATGCTCATGTCATCATGTCACATTGCATTTGAGCATCGTCATCATCCTGCATTTGCTTGCATAAAACTTTTGCGGAAAAACCTGTTCTTGTTTTCTAAACGCCCCGTCTATGTTCCAAACGCAAAACCCGGGTCTCCGGAATATTTTGTTTTGTCTGTTATCGATTTGCAAAAGCCCTGTTTTAAACAAATAAAATATTTAATTATTTTATTGGGGGCAGTCAAATCGGGCCGATCCGACCCAGTCGGCCACCCCCAGAATAAAACCAGCCCACCCGAATTCCTAAGACTACCTAGTCCTAATCTACCCACCTATCACAGCTCGCCACCTCACCCCTCTCCCCCAATCCCTACCCACCTTGCCACCTCATCAATCCACCCTGCAGCACCCACTCCCTCTCTCACCCACAGCTCCCCTACCCCCTCTCCCTGTTCCCGGGCCCCACCCCATGGCCCACTCTCCACTCAACCACCCCCTGGACCCGGTCCACCCTCTTCCCCAACCGACCCCACGCCCTGACCCCGCCCCTGCCAGCTCGGCCCCGCAGCACCCCCACCACACGCGCCCCCCAGCCCCGCTCGCTCCTCTCTCTCCCTCCTTCTTCCTCCCGCGTCCCCGACCGCGCCCCCTCCCCGCATCGGCCCGCTTCCCCGCCGCAGCGCGCCGCCAGCAGCTCCGGCCGAGCGCCGCCCTCCTCGCCGGCTTCTTCTCCCGCGCGCTCGCCGGCTCCCCTCCCCACCCTCTCTCCCCCGACCACCAGCGCGCCGCCGACCTCCTCCGTTCCTCTCCGGCTGCCGCCCGAGCCCCGGCCTCCTCCGGCCCCGAGCGCGCCACCCCGCCTCCTCCTCCATCGCCGCCGACGGCCGCGCCCCGCACCGGCCGAGCCGCCTCCTCCCGCGCCCCGCTCGGCTCCCGTCGCCAGGCCCCGCCCTGCTCCGGCCAGGACCTCGCCGGCCCGCTCCACCCGAGCCCTCCTCGCCCCGAGCTGCTCCCCGCCTCGCCGCCGTCGGGCCTCCTCCTCCCCGCGTCTCCCCGCCGCCGCTCTCCCTCTGGCCGGCCCCGCCTTCTCCGCGCCAAGCTCCGCCTGAGCCGGTCCCCTCCTCGCCGTCGCCGGCCCCGGGCCCTCCCGCTTGTCGCCAGCGCCTCCCCGAGCAGCTTCACCACCTCGATCAGCGCCTCCTACTCCGCGTCATCTCCGTCGACCGTCAGCTTCACTACCGAAGGTTCCGAGGTCGCAGAGTTCGTCAGAGGGATGGAGTTCCTGCTCGGGCACGAGACCATTTGTGACAACCAAAGCCGAGCCTGATGCCGACAAATGAATTTGGGACTGCCAAGATCTCCGTCCTAGAACCCGAAGACCAATCCTCGACACCCCGAACCCGGTGTCGCGCCAAGACCTCCTATCCGGATCCGAAGACCGAACCCGAGCGCCAAGGTCGCCTTCCCGGACCCCTGAAGATCGATCCGAAGCGCCAGGACCCGAACCTGAAGGACGCCAAGATCACCGACGCGGAACGCCAAGTTCTTCATCCCGGATGCCAAGACCGACACGATGGCACGGACCCGACAAGATCTTCGCGACGATAAGAACGACACCGACCTGGAAGAACCCGATGCGCCCCGACGCCGAACCAGGTCCTGCTTCCCGGATGCGACAAGATCTACCTCAGTAACCCGAGAACGATCCCGCCGAGACCGAACCCCAGATCCGGACCCTGAGACCGACCCCGAATCCCTCGAACCCCAAGATCGCCGAACCCTAATGTGTGAACCTTTTCCCGAGCCCCTATTTTATGAATGCTTTATATCAAACTTGTTGCATATTAAATTGTTCTCACATGCATAACATGTGGTTTGGGGGCCTTATGCCGGTTCGCCATATAATTAAATATGGGGCCCATATGCGGGCAAATCTAGTCTTATATTGGCCTCATTTAAATTCGTGCATCGAACCGTTGTCATATCTTGCCTTGTTAAAACAACATTTAAATTGCGGGGGTTTCTAAACAACATGAACTGTTTAATTAATTGTCGGGACCCCGGTTTCCGCTTAATATGACCTAATTGCATCGCAGCTTTGCCATGCCATGCATCATATCATAAGCATGCCCGATCTTTTGCCGTAGTATTAAATAGTGCATCCGGTGTTTATTCTAGTGTTTTGCTTATTCGCGGATAAGGCCGTTGAGATGATGTGAGCTTCGCCCCGATCTTCGGATGAACCTTCGGCAATGCTTTTCAGGCGAGCATCTCCCCCTTTCTACCTATCTTACTTTTATAGTCTTTATTCCCTCCTGTTGATCTATTGCTATCTGTGTTGTGATGCTCTAGTTTTCGTACCGTGATATCCCTCGCAGCCTTATATTGCCTTGGACACATCCTATTACCTGTTGTTTGGTAGATAGTTGGACTTGCGCGTCGTAGTCGCTTGCTCAAGTGCTGTTGCGTGTCGTCAAGTGCCACAGTTGTTGGTGTATTTCCGCATGTTGATGTTGGAGATGATCATGGCTTTACTTATCGTTCACTTTAATTACTGTTTAACAACTAAAATTGAAGTAAGTAAGCAGAGGCACAGGTGGGCAATAGATGTTATTTGGTTGTTAACCGTCCACTTGTGTCCCGTAGGACCCCGAGTACTTGATACTGTTCCTTGAATTTTCGCTATCCACATCCGGAGGATTATGGGACCCCGAGCCAGAGCTTGATTCATTCTTATTTCTTGGGGCCACAAACTAGTTTGAGGTTTTATTTACTATCCTGTACTTATGCCATGCTACTCTTTATTATTGTGGAGGAGCACCTTATCGCATTTAGGATCGGGACACGTTCGCGGTGTCGACAAGCCCAGCTTTTGGGTTCCAGATGCTCACGTGGCCCACCCAAACCTCGGGTCCGTCTCGAGTCAAGAAACTTCTATGGTGTACTCAAGGGTGGCCTCAAATATTTCTGAATCCTATGATTGCTTTGTCGTGAAGGCCTCGTTGGGTTTTGATTTGGTTTTTCCGAGGTTGATCGAGTGTGTGTTGCTATTGGTGCACCCCGGCCGGGTAAAACTTTCTGAAAGCCGTGTCCGCGGTTATGGACGACTTGGAGCACAGTATCTCGATCATAGACAACTATAACTAAAGCAGTGCTATAAATTTGACTCTATAATGACTAGTAATCAGCTTCACTATAATGGAATGGCTAAATAAAACTTCCAACAACTGCTTGTTTGGGTGTCGCTTGCGACCATGGTACCTGACTAGTAAGTATTATAACTATAACGGCATGGCTGAATAAAAGTACCAACAACTGCTGGGTTTTGGGTTATTTCATGCTAATTGTATTTGACTAGTAAGTGTCGCAAGTACAACGGAAAGGTTAATTAAAAGTGCCCACTGCTTATCTTATCAGGATGTTTATCTATACTTGACTAGTAATTGCTGCAACGATAACCGAATAAATAAAACTGCCAACTGTGTGAGTTCCTCGGTTGACTTCCTCGATTGGTCTCGAGGGGGAAATACCAGGATGGGTTTGTTTGGTGTTAGATTCAGATTGGATCCGAATAGGTTTTTCTTATCCCTCTCTGATAGCCGCCAGATGTATCGAGTCTCTATAGGTTGTTTAGTGCATGCTGCGCTGCCGCTCAGTCCACCATACCTATGTAGGCGAGGACCGCGAATTCTAGCCTCGCTGTCTTGGCCTCGATCTTGACGCCTCTTTTTCCTTTGCCCTTTGTCGGCACCCCTTTTGTTTAAGCAGGTTTTGAGATCGACGTCGTTAGCAGGGTTACCCTTCCGGCTTGGCCTGGGCAGGGTTATGGACGCCATTGGTTATTCTTCAGGGCTCTTAGCCCCATTTGCATCTTGTCCGCAGCTGGACGCTCTATCGTTTTTCAAGGTGATTTGGATCTTTGTATATTATATCTGTATTCTTGACTCAAGGAGTCGTGTTGTATATATTTGTTCTGTGGGTCCCATCGAGGACTGTTGTGTAACGTTATTACTTCGTTTTCCACCCGCACGAAAGTGCCTGGTGGGCACCTTTGAATCGTTTCTATGCGGGTTTGGTAGGTTTCGCTAAAACTTGCATAGGGTCGATTCTGAGGGTGTTACATGTTTTCATCAGAGCAAGAGAGATCTCGATCCCTCTACAACTTCTTTAGTTTTGCGCGAAAATCCCCCGGATTTTCTTATGCATGAATGCAATGCACAAACATGTGTCCTGTCTATTTCGAGGTGCTAATCATGGGATGTTACAGTCCCACTCACCTCAGGGGTTGCCGAATCACACTCGGGGACTCCTCAAGTTATGTCGACAGAACATATGTCGGCTAAGCCAATGGAGATTGATGAAGAAACAGATCCAGCACCGCTAATACCAGCCTGGGCGAACCAATATTCAACTACTTGAAAGATGGAACTTTGCTCGATGATGAGGTACTGGCAAGGAAAAAAGAAAGAAGAGCAAAGGCATACACAATAATCAACAAAGAGCTGTACCAAAGAAGTGTGACAAGTGTACTACAGCGTTGCATAAGTCCAGAGAAAGGCCAAGAAATTTTGTTGGAGATTCACCAAGGAGAGTGCGGGCACCATGCATCGTCAAGAGCATTGGTAGCCAATGCATTCTGATATGGATTTTATTGGCCAAGTGCACTGGCAGAAGAACAAGAGCTAGTGAGAAAATGCAACGATTTTCAGCGTTACGCGTCAAAGTCACACTTACCAGCATCCGAGTTAAAAACTATACCGATCACTTGGCCATTCGTGGTATGGTGCCTGGATATGGTAGGACCATTCAAACAAGCAAGGGGTGACATGACTCACATACTAGTAATGATTGACAAGTTAACCAAATGGATAGAAGTGAAGCCCATCAAGAAACTGGATGGAAAAATAGCTGCCTCATTCCTAAAAGACATAATCCCGAATAGTGTGATCACGGATAATGGCACGAACTTTGTTGAAGGAGCTTTCGCTCGCTTTTGTGGGAAAACCGAGTATGACTTGACATAGCATCAGTCGCTCATCTGGAATCAAATGGACAAGTTGAACGAGCTAATGGCTTAGTTCTATCCGGGATAAAACCACGCCTAATGGAACCACTCCAGAGATCACCTGGTTGCTGGATCGAGGAACTACCCTCAGTACTGTGGAGTTTAAGGACAACACTGAATCGATCAATAGGCTATACGCCATTCTTCCTTGTATATGGGGCAGAAGCAGTTATGCCTGCCGACATAGAGTATGACTCGCCAAGAGTAAGGCAATACTCAGAGGCCGAGATAAAAGAGGCCCGAGAAGATGGAGTTGACTTACTCGAAGAAGCACGGTAACTGGCATTGTCCAGATCCGCCATATACCAACAAAGTCTCTGACGCTACCATAGCTGGAAAGTTCAACCTTGTGTTTTCCGAGAAGGGGATATGGTGCTCAGATTAGTGCAGCGCACAGCTGGGATGCATAAACTATCACCCCCATGGGAAGGGCCATTCATTGTAAGCAAAACATTGCACAATGACTCATATTATCTAATAGATGCTCGTGAAACACAAAAGAACAAGGCTGACAGATAAGGTGATGAGACCAAAAGGCCGTGGAATGTGGCATTGCTTCGTCTTTTCTACACTTAGGAGAAGCAGTGTATGTATCTCTCAAACTCTCATATGTCGGATGCTCATGCCGACTATGTGTTGATAATAAAATGGTATGACTTGAAAAACTGACTCGGGGACTGTCCCTCATCTTTATTACTGAAAATTCTATGTTGGTTGGCGTTGACACTTAAGACTTATCTCGGAACGAGTAATATTTACTAGGATAGAATCAACTCTTCGACTATGCTGTTGTCCGAAAACACGACTTCATTGCAAGCAAGAGGAAAAGATCAACAACGAGTAAACATGAACACCGGATAAATAAAGGGAGAAACGCGAGTCGGCTCTATGTATGTTTCTAACTAACCCATTGCAGGATATATTGGTTTGTATGTCGAATGATCCTAGGTCAAGTGGTCTAGTTTCATATCCGCTAACTCAATCCTTAGAACTTTGAGACTCTAATGTCGAACGCCAAAAAAGGTAGACAAGAGCCAAATTCAAGGAAAAGGGGAACGATAAAATGAAACTCGGGGACTTGCCCCTGGATGTTTGGCATTCAGAGCAAATTATAAGTTTAAGCCTTAGCAAAAGGCGAGCATACCCAAAATAATTGCACTGTATATTACATTTGCACCCGACATACCGGGGATCTCATCAAAGTTAAGTGTTTTTTAAAACAACCAGCTTAAGAAGCAGTTGTACTCAGAGGAGCGTCTTTGGGGCTGGGAGCATCATCTGGAGCGTCTGCCGAGTCAGGTGCATCGGTGGCCGAATCTGCAGGACCATCTGACTCGGTGGCCTCGCTGTTAGCACCCTCTTCGTCGATCGTCTCGGTGAGCGGCTCACCAAGGACGAGGAAGCTAGGGCCATCGCACCACGCGTGCACCAGCGTGTACTCCACCATGGCGTAGGCTCGCTCCTGGCGTTTCTTGATGAGCTCAGGGTAATGGATCCACTTGCCTTCGGCTCTCATGTGTTGAAGAACATCAAGGTTGAGGTCCTCATACCACGAGAGCACAAAGGCAAGAGCCTTGTCCGCTGCAGCTCTGCCGGCCGACTTACACCACTGATCCAACCTGTCTTCAGTCTGAAGCAGCTTGGCAGCCAAAGGCTCAATGAGCATGTGCACGTCCTCATCCGGCCAGAGCATCCTGAACGCATGGATCTCCGACTTAAGCGAGTCGACGCCGCATGATTTGAGAGTCATTGCGCGTTCTGACAGCGCTGCAAGGTGCTCGTCGATGGTGACCTCGCCGTTAGCAGGGGCTCCAGACTCGGCTCGAACCTTTTTCATGGCCCTTATCGCGAACATCTCAGCCTCAGGGAAGTTCTCTGCAAACGCAAAAGAACATTAGCAAAACAATGAAAAAGAGGCAGAGAGTAAGCATAGGAGTACAGCGAAAAGAGTAAGAACTCACTATCGAGGAATGAGTTGATCGCGCCAAGTTTGCTCTGCCAGATCTTTCTCTTGGCCTGAAGCATGTCCAGGTCCTGGTGCGCTGACTGAACAGCCATCTCGGCCTCCTTGAGCAGCTGGTTGGTCTTTTCGGTACTGGCGGCGTGCTGGCTATCCTTCTTGGCAAGTTCTTCATGCAGGCCCCTCAGCTCCGACTGATGCTTCTGCTCCATGTCAGTCACCTGCTGCTTTAGCCGGGTCACCTTGTCTTGCTCCTTCTGGAGTTCGTCTTGGTGCCTCTCTGCTTATTCAGAACATGTGACTCGTCAGCAACAACAACAAAGCTATCTCGGATCCGTCAAGATAAAGATGGAAAAAGAATAAGCATAAGTACAGAGCGGCCACAAAAGTTCTAAGAGCTTAATTTCAGCTTCGTTGATCTGTGAGTGCGGCGCATCAATGGTAGACTGGGCAGAAGCTGTGGAAGGACAACGGATAAAATCAACGAGATGAAACAAAGAAGGTGTGCCAAATAAAAGAAGGACGAGTAAGAAAATTACCTTGGCCCTGAGTCTCGGCTTGCAGATTTTGGTGAGTGAGTTCGAGCTTGCGACAATCCCAAAGGAGAGCCTGATGCACCTTGGTGTGCTTGTTGTGCGTAAGCTATATAAAAAAAGATATAGTCAAGAAGATGTACAATCAAGCTTACAGCCGACTAAGTTCCTTACTCGGTAGTAACCTCGGGGACTAGGGGTCATGTATAACAAAAAGATACTCAGTACGCAAAAGAGTAAGGAAGTTACATACCTCGTTCACTTCATATACTCTAGCCATCAAGGCGATGGCCTGCTGGGTCATATCTGAAACGGCCTTGGGGCCCAGCTTCATCTTTTTGCCAGCACCAGAACTCACTTCTTGCTCGCCGGCCGCATTCCAAGCAATGGTGTAGCGCTCTACAAAACCAAACCCGTGCCCACTAAGCATCCGGGCTAGGACTTGCCCTTTCTTCAGGGTAATTCCCACCCGGCGTGGGTGGCAGCGGCGTTGGCATGCAAGCCACCAGCCCTAGAAGCACTGCTAGATCCGGCAGCTGCAGACTCGCCCAACTGAGCCGCCGAAACGGGTGCCTTTGTTGCTGGTGTGGGCCAAATCTGTGGAGCGGTGCCGGGTGAGTGGACCAAGGTCAACTGCTTGGTCGCAGATGGCTTGCCGGATGTGGAGCGAGCGTGGCCTGGAGCAGCAGGCCGAGTTTGATATTTTGACAGATGAGCAGACTGAGCAGATCTGGGACTAGAAGAGATAGGAGCCGAATGAGCAGGCTCAACAATATTCTGTGGGGCAACAACTGGATCAATAGGTACACTGGAAACTAGAGAGCTAATATCAGGGGCTTTCTCGGCGCTGATATTGTTGGCGCCAGGATCAAGGGTCTATTCTAGTAAAACAACTGGGGAGCTAGGTCGGGTCTCCTCTGTCGGGCGCACCGCTGGCTTAGCCTCACTCTGAGACGCATGAGTCTCAGGAGTAGGGGCAGTGACCCAGACGGGGCTCTGCACAGCGGTGTCAGCGTGGGGAGGAGAAACATGCCTTAATGGCGAAGAAGCCATGCTAGGTGCAGCTTGGCTGGCAGACATGGCCGCGCTGAAAATAAAAACAAAAGCTTATAAGAATAAAATAAGCAAAGCATTAGGAAAGAAAAATGAAAGGAAACGAGCATAAAAACTTACCCGGAGACGGGCGGGTCGCGTGGGATGCGACGAGTGACCCGGCGCCCAGCGGCTTTTGCGAGTCTGGGATAACGTGGGAGCAGGAGGAGGAGCAGGATCAACTCGGCACTTCTTTGAAGGCTGAGTGCTGGAGGAGGCCCCGCGCCGCTTACTCGACTTGGCGGCAGGGATCTTGTCGAGTGCGCCCACAGCAAGAGGGGGAACCTCATGTACCTGGCCAGCCGCATAAGTCAGAAACTTAAGGTCAAAAGACAAGTACCTCTAGAATCTCACAGTCATCATCGTCATCGTCAAACCAATCTCGTAAGGGGTTTCGAGTACAGGTCTTACCCGGAGCAGAGGCAGCAGCGGCGTGCGGGATTGGCATGAAGAACTCCCGATCAAACTCAACTTCCTCGGTATTGGAGTGATCTTCATAGTAGCCCTCAGGAGGGACAGTACTGTCATCAACCTGGTGAACGAGATTCTGTGAAAGACAAACAGAATACAATCAACAAATAAACAGGACAACAAGTGAACAAAAGGAAAGCCATGTCAGCAACAAAATCAATGACTCAGAAACTTACCCAGGGGACAGGCCTATCCCGGCTAAAAGGGGGGCAGCTCCAGGCCCAGTTTTCCGCCAAGGTCAGTTTGAAGATCAAGCTGACTCGGCAGGCCACAGAGTCGTTGGTGAGCTCCAACGTGGAGTGCCGAGTAGGATCTCGCGGGTCGCTCATGAAGCACATCTTGTGGCTTCTGGCCTGGATGGGGCTGACCCGGCGTGCGATGAAAGCGCACATGAGATCCTCATCAGTTAAGTGGAAGTTCTCATCCGGCGAGATCAGCCTCTCGAGGATCCCGTGAGCCTCATTCATCGCGACATTCTTGTCGCTCGGGTCAAGCTTCCAGAACTCCTTGCTAGGAACCTCGTCCTTGAAGGGGGAAGACGGATGTAGTCGTTGGACCCGCTATTTTTGACATAGAAGAAAGTTCTATGCCATTTCTTGGAAGAATCTATGCCGGTGACCTGAGGAAAGATTGACTCTTTCCTGGGCGTGATACTAGCGGCACTGCACCTAGTGGGCCTTTTCTCGGCGCGGGAAATGCCGGGATCAGGCACGACTTGAATCCTAAAGTTAAAATATTTGGCCCAGAGAAGAACAGTGGGCCAAATTCCAAGATAGCCCTCGCAGGCAGAAATGAAGCAAGACAGGGAACCAATCGCGTTGGCAGGAAGATGGTGAGTTTGCAGATGGAAGGTGGAGAGGAAAGAAACGAAGAAGTTGCTAACAGGCAAAGCAAAACCCCGCTCAAAGTGTGAGAGGAAAACTACCCTCTCATTAGCCTCAGGGTTGGGAGAAGTTGCTAACAGCCACTCGAGTTCCTCCGAAGAGACCTCTGAGCCCTCCTAGCCGCCGCGCTCGCCGGCGATGACCTCGTGCTACACTGCCTCCTCACCGATGTCATGAGCGTCCATGATGTCGATTGTTTCTGGCTCTTTCGCTATTGGAAGAGGCTTGGAGGAGCGAGGACCCGTCGTAGAATCGAAAGGGAAAGAAGGGAATCACAGGAGAGAAGCAACAAAGAAGAAGAACAGCAAAGAGGCAATTAGGATTTGGGGGGCGCAAGGAAGAAAAAGATGGCAAGGGGAAAACTGAACGTGCGGAGGAATTTAAGTTCCCCTCACCCCTACTTAAGGGGAGTAAAAACCCCAAGCGTGGGATCTTCCTGCGCCCTGTGGCCACCCTGTGGCCGCGTATTCGGCCGAGTGAGCGTATCAGTGAACGCCACGTGTAGGCGATACACGAAAAATCCACAGCCACGTCACGATGCGCAAGACACGAGGCGCTGAGTGATGGGACTGCCACAGTGACGGGGAGTTACTGCGGCACCGTCACTATGCGGTCGAGATTTGGGACAAAATTTGAGGCAAGTCATCATGATTACCAGCTGTCAGTGACCAAGGCAGGCCAAAATGACTCGGCAACGTCCAAAATGAATCAGCACGAGGCGAAAATGATCCAGAAAGTCAAAGATGAGACTCGAAAAGGGCCAAATAGACTCGGCAAAAAACGAGATTATGCCAAACAGTGCGCCCTAAGCAGTAAATGCTGGCAGAAAGAGAAGTTCCAAGCATATTAAAGGAACCTGGAGATGCCTAACAGCAAGAACTGCTAGGCCTCACCAGCTTCGGAGACTAATGTCGAGGGGGGGGGATAACACCCGGTAGGGTCATAAGGGGTAAAAGATTACCCAGCTTGGTTTATGCCAAGTAAAGAATAACTCAGGCCTGGTAACAACGGCCGGGTAAGAAGGTCATGTACGGCCGACATAAGAATTATGTCGGCCCGTATAAGACAAGTTTGTTTGCCGCGGGAAGCGAGGTGCCGAGTCTCAAGAGGGAAGGCCGAGTCAGAGAGGACGCGTGGCAACTTTCCGAGTGAGGTTCGAGAGGGACCATGGTAAAGCACAGTCAAAAGAAAAGGGTGACACCGGGTGACACAAAAGGAGTCGGGTGACGCCTAAAGCAAGGGCTAACGTACAAAGTCATTGTGTGACACCAAAAGAACTAGAGGCTACATATGATAAGACCATTAGTTGTCTAGCTTTGTGGACTGGGTCAAGGGGCTCAGGGCTAGCCCATGATCTGGCCCGTATAGTGAGGAACAAGATCCAAACAGTAACCCTAGGACCCAAAGGGGTGTAACCTAGCTGGCCAACGCCTATATAAGGAGGGGCATAGCTAGGGTTTAGGAGAGGTTGGACCAAGTAGGAAACTAGTGTCATGAGGCTATGCTCAAACAGCTCAAGGAGCACTTGTAAACTTCTAGGATCAATAAAAATCCCAAGTGTGGAGAGTTCATCTTGTTCTTCGTGCGCGGCAAGACCGTGCACTCCCTCCCCGGTTACCACAAGCATCCATTCGGCCCCCAAGTTAAGCCTACCCATGGCATATGTCGTGACACCACCATGACATACTATGAACCAGTCACCTTAGCCTCTATGATCATTTAGTTTTTGACTGGTGGTACCACTTGATGCTTTGATCAGTAATGTTTTATTGCTCTGCATGATTATGGCAATTATTGCTCTCTTAGTTGGTCGCTCCGAGCCTTTTGCTAGCCTCCACTTGTATTGAGTAAGCTCTACTCATGCATCCAACTCCCAAGAAACCAAGTTATTCCAAAGTGACCACTATAAATTCCTATGCATGGTGTGTTACACCATTCCAAATATATTCTTGTCTTATCTATCTTCCAAATTAAACTTGTTATGTGAAAGTTAGTGATTAAATATCTCACAAACTTGATGGCACACTTTATTTTTCTTGCCCCTAATAAACTAGAACCATTGTGTCATCTATGTTGTATATGTTTGCACTTATATGTTGGGAATTAGCAGAACCGTGCTATCACGGGGAACGCTTTCAACACCTATAAATATCTACCCAGTTGATATCATGCTCTTTTGTTTATGGACATCGTCGGTGTGAAATAAAAGGGGAGCTTGTAAGTCCATGGAGTTATGTATATGTGTTAAAGAAATGCCTGGGCCGCTAGCCTAAGCCATGCCTGATCATGGTGGAAACTTGCAGCATCACCATAGTGAGCAATCTATGAAGCATTCTTCTTATAAAAAAGAGAGAGATAGAAAAAAGACAAAAAAGAAAAGAAGAGAAAAAAACACCATTTTCCCATGGTAAAATAAGAAGATTGTTGATTTGCTTGTTGTCTGCTTGCCTTGTAATTTTGATATGGGATAGCTCCTGTATCATTGGGCAAGGGGTACCCCATTGGCGGTTCTCTATGATACACATGTACTTACTATGACAAGGACTTACCGGTAACTAAAGTTGAGTAGCATGAGGAGCGACCCTCGTACTCAACAGACATGAGATTGCCAACTTATATTTTGTCAAGCATATACTCCATATTTTGTTCACTTTAACCTTAATCACTTCAAGATGCTTATGATAGGGGCAATGAGAGTTGAAAGCTAACAAGTACCATAATTTTTGGAAGATCTTCATGAAACTTGAAATCCCTGCTTCCCCATGAAGGGCCTTTCTTCCACTTTTATATTGAGTCTCCACCTTCTATCCTTAGGCACCAATTAAGAGAGCATAGTTGCCATTCTTAGTTCTATGTGCATTGTCCCAAAACTTATTGATTGATTCATAATGTTGATATTGCTTGCTCTTGAACTATTTGTATCTAGTCACCCTTATGAACTTTGAAGGTATCCTATGCATTTATGTTTTGCTATTCCATGAGGGACAAGTTGAATACCACTATGCTATGTTTGTTGTATGTGAAACAAACAAACGTATTTCAATGCATTGTTATTCATGATCTTTGTTTGTATCCTTTCATGTTGCAACATAGTTACTATGTCTTATTGTTAGAACTTCATCTTTCATGCTCATGTTTAGAGTACTTTGATCTCAGCTTTCAATACTTACAAATGGTTTGATCATGATTGTGATGGTGCATGTCACCTAAAAAAATATTCTTTTTATCACTTACCTACTCTAGGATGAGCAGGAGTTAAGCTTGGGGATGCTTGATACGTTGTAAATGTATCTATAATTTTTTATGATCCATGCTTGTTTTATGTCATTTATCTTATGTTTTGTCTACACTTTGAAGTATTTTTATACACTTTCTGGAACTAACCTATTGACAAGATGCCGCAGTGCCAGTTGCCTGTTTTCTGCTATTTTTGGTTACAGAAAAGCTAAAAAATGAATATTCTCGGAATTGGACGGGACAAAATCTAATCTTCCTATTTTTCCCGGAGCAATACGGAAAGACAAAGCAGAGACGGAGGAGGGCACCAGGATGGCCACACCCTAGGGTGGTGCGGGCCCACCCTAGGCCTCCACCAACCTCCCCCTCTCCGCCTATAAGAAGCCTCCGATGAAAAAACCCTAAATAATCCATCATACATCCACGAAAAGTTCCGCAACACCGCCGCCACTGAAGGGGAGATTCAGGGGACAGAAGTCTCTATTCCGGCACCCTGCCGAGACGGGGAAGTGCCCCCGGAGCCATTTCCATCGATCTCCGCCACCATCTCCATCGCCGTTGTTGATTCCCATGATGAGGAGGGAGTAGTTATTCCTCGAGGCCAAGGGCTCTACCGGTAGCTATGTGTTCATCTCTCTATCTATGCGTGATCTTATTGCGATCATGAGCTTTGTAATCAAGTAGATCTATCCTGCTACTCAAGTGCTTTAATATATCTCCGGCTCTCCCCACGTGTGTGAAAGTGACAACGTGCACGTCATGATGGCACTTAGGCTAGAGTTTATAAATACTTATCATGAGTATATTTGGAGTTGGATGTCTTTATGAAATTGTGGTGTTTGTTGGAACCATCTAGCGCTCAAGGTGATAGTGTGGGGTTATCTATATGGGGAAGGTGGATTTTGAGGAGTGTTGTTATAGCCCTACTAATGCGTCCAAAACGTATCTACTTTCCCGAACACTTTTGCTATTGTTTCTCCTCTAAACTTGTGTAACTAACACAGACTGACGATGTTTTCAGCAGAATTACCTTAGTGTCTAGTTTTTGTGCAGAAAATCAACTATCAGGAAAAATCCCAGAAAATATGCCAAAAATCCTATTTCACCAGAAGATCCACGGAGCCAGAGTACGAGACGGAGTGGAGGCCCGAGGGGCCCAGACCCCACTACCGCGCAGGTGGGCCCAGGCCACGCCTACAAGGGGGTGCGGCCACCTTAGGCACCCCCTCGACCTCCCTCTTCGCCTATAAGACGCCTCTTGACCTAAAAACCGAGGGAGGGTTCGGCGTTTTTCCAGAAAGAATTCCGCTGCGCTGCCACCACCAAAAATCGCGATTCGGAACTAGAAACTCCGTTCTGGCACCATGCCGGGACGGGGAATTTGGAGAGGATCATCGCCATCATCATCACCAACGCCTCTCCATCAACCATCCATGTTTCCCTCATCCATGAGTGAGTAATCCCCCGCTGTAGGCTATGGGGATGGTAGGGATTGGATGAGTTCTATCATGTAATCGAATAAGATTGTTAGGGCATGGTGCCTAGTATCTCTATTAGTGCTATTTGACTTTGTTGCAACTTGTTGTGCTTAATGCTTGTCACTAGGGCCCGAGTGCCATGATCTTAGATATGAACTTATTATTGAATCATTATGATAGTATTGTTTGTGATCTTATCTGCAAGTTGTGTACACATATCATTGTCCGAATCCAAAGGCCCCGAAGTGATAGAAATTGGGATAACCTGAGGGGATGGCTGTGATGTGAGGATCACATGTGTTCATGGAGTGTTAATGCTTTGCTCCGGTGCTCTATTAAAAGGAGCACCTTAATTTCCAGTAGTTCTCTTGAGGCCCCGCTGCAACGGGCTGGCAGGACAAAAGATGTTGTGCAAGTTCTCATTGCGAGCATGCATGACTATATATGGAGCACATGCCTATGATTGTTTAGTACTTGGATGCTTATTCTTTTTATCTGCAATTGCCCTAGATCTTGAAGTTGCATGTTTAGACTCGTCCATGCAACACCCATCCATCCATCCCCATGCCTACTGCTCATATCCCATCTTGCTACCTACATTACCATTGTTCCTGTTTCTTATTTGTTGTTGCTACTACAACTGTGCTCTTGATCAACTTCTGTGAGCAAGAACTATTTCCAGGTGCATCTGAATTGACAACTCAGTTGTTAAGGCTTGCAAGTATTCTTTAGCTCCCCTTGTGTTGAATCAATAAATTGGGTAATAGTACCCTCGAAGACTGTTGCGATCCCCTATACTTGTGGGTCATCAAGACTATTTTTGGTGTCGTTGCCTGGGAGCATAGCTTTACTTGTAAGTTCACTTGGATCTATTATTGTTCACTACTATTCCTTTCATCATGGGGAAGTCTCGTGATGGAAAGTTTCCTATTTTACCGTCCACTACAAGAAGAGGTATAGTCCTAAACACCTGTGTTGCTCTTGATTCACCGTCTGTTATAAGCAAGCTTGTTACTCCACCACCACATACTCATGCCACACACACTTCTACCACTGCTGAATCTGAAACTGCTTTTGATACTCATGATATTACTGATGACCCACAAGTATAGGGGATCACAACAGTCTTTGCGGGTAGTATTACCCAATTTATTGATTCGACACAAGGTAAGCCAAAGAATACTTGCAAGCCTTAACAACTGAGTTGTGAGTTCAGCTGCACCTGGAAATAGTTCTTGCTCACAGAAGTTTATCAGTAGCAACAATTTGTAGTAGCAACAGCAAAGCAACAGCAGCAGCAAAACAGAAACAATAGTAACAGTAGTAGCAAACAGTAGAATATGAGCGCGGTAGGCATATGGATGGATGGACGGGCGTTGCATGGACGAGTCTAAACATGTAAATTCAAGATCTAGGGCAATTGCAAATAAAATAATAATAAGCATCCAAGTACTAAACAATCCTAGGCATGTGCTCTAAATATAGTCATACGTGCTCGCAATGAGAACTTGCACAACATCTTCTGTCCAGCCAGCCCGTGGCAGCGGGGCCTCTAGGGAAATAATAGCAATTAAGGTGCTCCTTTTAATAGAGCACCGGAGCAAAGCATTAACACTCCGTGAACATGTGTGATCCTCACACCACAGCCATCCCCTCCGGTTGTCCCAATTATTATCACTTTGGGGCCTTTGGATCCGGACAATGATATGTGTACACAACTTGCAGATAAGATCATAAACAATACTATCATAATGATTCAATAATAAGTTCAGATCTGAGATCATGGCACTCGGGCCCTAGTGACAAGCATTAAGCACAACAAGTTGTCAAATAGCACTAATAGAGATACTAGGCACTATGCCCCTAACAGATCTTATTCGATTACATGATAGAACTCAACCAATCCCTACCATCCCCAAGCCTACAGCGGGGGATTACTCACTCATGGATGATGGAAACATCGGTGGTTGATGGAGATGCGTTGGTGATGACGATGGCGATGATCCTCTCCAAATTCCCCGTCCCGGCAGGGTGCCAGAACAGAGTTTCTGGATCCAAATCTTGGTTTCTGGTGGCGGCGGCATAGCGGAACTCTTTCTGGAAAACTATCGAACCCCCCTCTGTTTTAGGTCAGAAGGCAACTTATAGACGCAGACGGAGGCCGAGAAGCTGCCTGGGGTGGCTAAACCTCCCCCAAGCGCGGGGTCAGTGGGCCTGCGCCTCGGGTGGGTCTAGGCCCCCCCAGGCCTCCCCTCTGTCTCCCCTTCTGGCTCCGTGGATCTTCTGGTGAAATATAATTTTTGGCATATTTTCCGGGATTTTTCCTGATAGTTCATTTTCTGCACAAAAACAAGACACGAAGGTAATTCTGCTGAAAACTGCGTCAGTCTGTGTTAGTTTTATCCAAATCACACAACTTTAGAGAAGAAACAATAGCAAAGTGTTCGAGAAAGTAGATACGTTTTGGACGTATCAACTCCCCCCACGCTTAGCTTATTGCTTGTCCTCAAGCAATTTAGTTGAAAACTGAGTGCGATAAAAGAGATTACACGAACACTTTGCTTCATATGATGTATATATTCTCAACACATGAGTAGATGCTTAGACAATTCATAATAAAGAGTATGCAACTAAGTCTACCCAATAGTCATTGCAAGTTGTGAAGAGAAACCAACTCAATAATAATAAGTAGCATGAAACATAAACATAAGCAACATTGCAATGCTCATAATAAGGTATGATAGAGTGGTATCTCGCTTGCCTTTGTTTGAAGAGCACAATATAAATGCCGAGGCACCTCTGAAGTTCATGTGAAGACTAGAAGTAAAGGTATCAGAGATACAAGCATCAAAGTCATGACATAATTAACCAAGTTTTGGAACAAACACAAGAATGACAACTATGCTCTCAAGAAGGTGCTCATAGAATAAATGGTGACTCAACAAAGTTGTGAAAACGGTTTTGTGAAGGTTTGAAAGGCTTCCCAATGCTGAAAGGAAGGTACTCATTAGCTTCGAGCTCTCATTGCCCCTATCATAGGCATCTTCATGTGGTTAAGGTGAAAGTGAGGTCCACTCTGAATTATATGCTTGACAGACCATAGACTGAAAACCCCAAGTCCCTTCAGTACGAGGGTCGCTCTGCATGCTACTCAACTTTGGTCACCTGAAAGTTCTTGTCATTGTAAATACATGCATATCATCGAGAACTGCCAACAGGGTACCCCTTGCACATGGTATAAACTTCATGAACTAACAACTTCCCCTTTTATTTCACATCGTCAACATTCGTAAACAAAAGAGCAAAGTATCAACTGGATAAGATATCCAACAGGTGTTGAAAGCGTTCCCTATGACAGCACGGTTCTGCTGACTCCTAGTATATAATTAGCAAGCATATAACTTTCATGGACTAGTCACAATGGTTCAAGATTATTAAGCGCAAGGAATAAAGTGTGCCATCAAGTTCGTGAGAGCTTTACTAACTAACTTTCTCAAAACAGACAAACATTTTATTTTGGAAGAAAACACGGCATATGGAATATGCACTGAAATAGCAAATAATGCTAATAGGTAGGTATGGTGGACACATCTGGCAATATTGGTTTTGGTGAGTTGGAAGCACAGGTAGAGCACATACTCAGTACAAGTGAAGGCTAGCAATAGAGAGGGAGCGACAAACGAGAGACCAATAACTGTCATAATCATGCTTGCAACAAAACAGGACTAATTATGGCATGAAAATGATACAAGAACTCTGAGGCAAAATAAATCATCCAGGCTTACTGTCTATTGATTAGTCATATGCATGCGTGAGCATGTGCCAAGTCGATTCACATGAATAGTCAGAGGAGGATACCACAATATCATACCAAAGTATGAATAAAACAATGCAAGCAAACATTCATATGACATGCTACAAACTATTAGCAAGCTGAGCTAATCATGGACAAGCAAGAACTACTAAGCATCCATAATGACATACACCTTACACAAACAGGCTAAGCATGCTCATAATGATGAGTATATGTACAAAAATGAAACAAATAGAGTTCGTTACCAGCCTCTTACCACACCTCGAGTTGTCTTAATCTTCATTATTGCCCTTCACTTGTGTGACTTGAATAATTAACATGAAAACCAATATCCACTGAGAAAGGGCGAACCCTGCAAAGAACTCACAAAACCAAAGAAGAACAACAAATATTTTTGGTGTTTTTGATTTTTTAGAAACAAGCAAACAAAGAAAAAACCAAACAAAGCAAAATCTTTTTGGATTTTTCTTTTAAGGCAAACCAAAGCAAAGAAACAAACCAAGAGAAACAACGAAAATATTTTTGGTATTTTTGTTTTTTTTAGAAAGAAGCAACAAAAACCAAAAAGAAAGCGAAAACAATGGATATACAAAGAACCGACCGAACATGATATATAGATGAGTGTGACATCGGTGTAACTCCCCCCAAGCTTAGGCTTTTGGCCTAAGTGGGGCTCAATCCCATGGTGCCCAAGTAGATGTACCTCCGTAGTACGTCGAGGAAACTCCCTCGTCCTGGTACGAGCTCGTGGCCTCCCCTGTATAGTGTAACGACAGGGTCATATGCGGGCGCTTCATCCTGATAGTGCCCGTGGAAGTTAAGAGAGCGCAACTTGTCATCCATCCCCTTTGTGCATGACCAAGGTCCCTGAGAAATACTGAGCAAAGTGGTTTGGGGCAGAGGGATCCCTCTCTTCCCCGTCAGTAAACAGCATTCTATAAACCAAGTTCTCAAGAGTAGAGCTAGAGGTGACAAAGTGGTGCGCCTTCATAGCAGGAAGATCAAGCCTTAGAGGAGCCAAAACTGTATCATGTGGATCAACAGCAATGCCCAAGGCAGCAGCGATACGAGTAGCAATAATTCCCCCATAAATGGGTCCCCTAGCAGCTAAATGACGAGCAATGAGGGAACCAAGATTATACTTATCCTCATCGTAGAGCGCATCAGCTAAGAAGGCCAATTGATAGTTGGATATATTACTAGTGTTCTCCCTACCAAGAACACTGGTGGTAAGATAGTAGGTGAAGTACCTGATGGCTGGGAGTTGAATGTTCTTTATCTTCCCTCGCTGAGCTATGCGGTCATCATCATTGGTTATTCCTCGGTATAGTTCCAGCAAATCAGCGGGAAGAGTTGTAATCTTCTTTGATGACCCCTTTGTACCAAGTCCCAAAGCCTTGCAAAAATTCTTCAATGTCATAGAATGAGCCCTGCCATAAAGTCTGAAAGACACAGAAGAGTTGAACAAACTATTGGTGAAGGAGAAACTCTCCACAAATGTTTTAGTAAGTGAAGCATATTGTGCACTCTCATCCTGCATGAAACTTGTTAGATCAGCCCTCTCAATCAAAGCCATGAAATCATTAACAATCCCAGCAGCTCGCAAGAAAGTTTGACAAGGAAAGGTGGAGGGGTGCGCATCCCCTTCATCCCCTCGTCACCAAACCGCGGAGTGATGAGAACCTCATTGTATGAGGGTCTAGAGATTGTAGATGACCTTGGGAGCCTTGCCCTTCTAGGTGCATCACTCTCAAAAATGTCACCAAAGGTGTGGTGGTCCATGACTTCCCTTTGCTGAAATTTTAAACAACCATCAAACCAAGAGATTTCTAAGTTGATAAATGATGAGCAACTACTATAGGAACTTGCTAGAGGACTACACATGCATAAAAACAAAGTTTCTAAGCATAGAACAAGCATGAAAGCTCAAACAAACAGTCACCTACAGTAGCAAAATACTCAAGATACAATCTACCAATCACAAATCTAATTGGACAAGTGGAGGAGGCACATACCAAGGAACAATCCCTCCAAAAATCAGCACTTGAGATGGGCTGAACAAGGAGATCGAAAATCACGAGCAAGAACAACAAGAACTCGAGCTTGAGCAAGTTTTCTGGTATTTTTCGGGAGAGAGAAAGAAGGTGGCTTTGAGGAGGCAACCTGGAGGGGCCCAGGTGGGCCAGACCCCCCTAGGCGCCACTAGTGGTGGGCCCGCGCCTACCACAGGTGTGGGGCCTAGGGGGTGCCCCCTGGGTCACCTCTGGTACCTCTCTGCTCCTTTTTTCGAGGAAAAATTTATTTTGAATTTTCTGGGATTTTTCGAGAAACTTTATTTTTGGCCAATTTTCAGGATATGAAAATTGATTTTCTCGCAGAAACAGTTTTTTCAGAAGAAGCAAAAGCAAACCAAAAGCCAAACTACAGGAGCTCTAAGAAACTCAAACAAGCAAACAACTAGCAAAATTAAAGCTAAAGCAAAGACTAGGAAAGAGAAAGGAAAAAGAAAGCAAGTATAACCATAGTGGAAACATTATTTTGTTCATAAAAATCCTTTTGTTAACAAGGTTAATCAAGTCTTGTTACCAAAACAATCTTATATGAAACAAAACTTTGCATTCCACAAGGTGATTATGTTACCTCATACTTGATAGCAATGGTCCCAATCATAATAGTTTCAAAAATTTCTTGTGGAATGGGACAATATATTTCTCCAACCTTGACGCTCTCAATATTTTCAATGGAATTCAGGCAATAGCTCTTAACAACCTTCTTGGGAAATAGACAGTGTTCTCTTTGTCATTAATATTGAATGTTACTTTTCCTTGATTGCAATTGATGACAGCACCTGCAGTATTAAGAAAAGGTCTCCCAAGAATAATAGACATATTATCATCTTCAGGCATTTCAAGCACAACAAAATCAGTTAAGACCATGCAATTATGAGCAACTTGAATAGGAACATCCTCACATATACCAACATGAACAGTAGTTGACTTATCAGCCATTTGCAAATATATATCAGTTGGTATCAACTTTTCTAGCTGGAGCCTCTTGTAGAGAGAAAAAGGCATAACACTAACTCCAGCTCCCAAATCACATAAAGCAGTTCTAACATAATTATTCTTAATGGAGCAAGGAATAGTTGGTATACCTGGATCACCAAGTTTCTTTGGAACCTTACCATTGAAGGAGTAATTAGCAAGCAAAGTATAAATCTCCTCATTAGGAATCTTCCTTTTATTAGAGACAATATCCTTCATATAATTTGAATAAGGAGGCAACTTAATAGCATCAGTCAAAGGAATTTGCAGAAATAAAGGCTTCATCCACTCACAAAACTTGTTGTAGTGTTCTTCCTCCTTTGACTTGTGTTTCTTACCTAGAAAAGGCATAGGTTTCTACACCCAAGGTTCTCTTTCTTTACCATGTTTATTAGCAATAAAATCTTCCTTGGTGTACCTAGTGCTCTTAGTGTGTTTTTCAGGTTCTTCCTCAACTTCCTCCTTATTAGGAGACTCATCAATATTATTACAACTCTCAGTTTCAGCATCAGAGATAGATATACTATTAGGATCTACAGCAGGTTCAAGTTGTTCCTCAACTTTCTTATGTTTCTTTTTCTTCCTCTTACGAGGACTACCACTATCTTCTACTTGTTGGGAATCCTGTTCTATTCTTTTAGGGTGTCCTTCAGGATATAAAGGATCTTGAGTAGCTGCACCACTCCTAGTTTTAATTCCATAAGCATGTTTATTTCCTGAAGCATTAACTAGCATATCCTTTTGCACTTCAGCAAGTTGATCAAGTTGGGTTTGAACCATTTTAAAGTGTTTACAAAGCATTTTAATATCATTGGAAGTTCTTTCTACAATATATTTCAACTCATGAATAGCTCTAGAGTTTTCCAATAAATGATTCTGATCTTGTTTATTAAAATGACCTTGTTTAACAATAAAAATGCCAGTTCCTCTAAGCATTGATCAGGAGGCTTACCATAAGGAATATCACCTTCATCAAAGTGTTGGAGAAGTGTACCTCAATAGTAGATGAGTGGGGAATTGGCTTACATAATTCTTCTATAGGAGGTAGATTCTTCACATCTTCAGCTCTAATACCTTTCTCCTTTAGACACTTTTTAGCTTCCTTCATCACTTCATCATTTAATGCAATAACTCCCCTCTTCTTTGTTCTTGGTGGTGGAAATGGTTCAGGAACATCTGGTTCAGGAGTAATAGGCTCAGGTGTATTCAGTTCAGTTGAAGTCCAATCATCATAATTCTTGCTTATCTTGTTCATTAATTCTTCAGATCTGTAGGAGTCCTTTTCCTGAAAACACAATCAGCAAAGCTATCTAGGTAGGTCCTAGAATCATCAGTTAGTCCATTATAATAAATAGCAGGCAACTCATTCTTAGGTAATGGACATCTAGGATATGCATGAATCAAGGAACATAATCTTTTCCATGACTCAGGCAATTTCTCTTCTTCTTCCTGTTTAAAATCAAAAAGTCTCTGCAAAGCAGCATGTATAGCACTGGGAGGAAAATATTTATGGAAGAAAGAATCAATCAAGCAATCAGGGCTATCAATGGAACCAGGAGGTAATCTATTAAACCAAGCCCTAGCTTCTCCTTTTAGTGAAAAAGGGAAGATCTTAGCAAAAAAGTACTTGCGCATCTTAAAATCATCAGAGAACAAAGCACTCATAGTAGAAAGCTCATTCATATGAGCCACAACACTCTCATTTTCAGTACCACAAAAAGGTTCTTTCTCAACAATATCTAAATAAGATAAATTAAGAGAGAAATCATAATCCTTATCTTTAATATCTATGGGAGAGGTGGCAAACTTAGGATCATAGGACTTCTTAGGTATAATAGTATGTCTAGTAAGGAGACTCTTAATAGCACTAGCACCATGTGTATTTTGGCACTCTTCAACAAATTCATTAGTGAGCTCTATGTAACCATCATTAATATCAAAACTCTCACTAGACTCAGGTGAGCTAACAGGTGTAACAGTGTCTTCACTAGGAGTTTCGGTATTTCCTAGACGAGCCATAGTAGCATCTAGAAAAGGACCTAATGAACCACTCGCATCAAGCACAGTAGAAGTAACATCATGAGTATCAAAAGCAGTTTCAGATTCAGCAGTAGTAGTAATGTGTGTAGCATGAGCATGTGGTTGTGGTGTGACAAGCTTACTTATAACAGACGGTGAATCAAGAGCAACAAATGTGTTTAAGACTGTACCTCTTCTTGTAGTGGATGGTAAAATAGGGAACTTTCCATCATGAGACTTCCCCATGATGAACGGAGTAGCAGTGAACAATAATAGATCCAAGTGAACTTACAAATAAAGCTATGCTCCCTGGCAACGGCGCCAGAAAATAGTCTTGATGAACAAAAGGAAAGGGGATCGCAATAGTCTTCGCGGGTAGTATTACCCAATTTATTGATTCGACGCAAGGGGAGCCAAAGAATACTTGCAAGCCTTAACAACTGAGTTGTCAGTTCAACTGCACCTGGAAATAGTTCTTGCTCACAGAAGTTTATCAATAGCAACAATTTGTAGTAGCAACAGCAAAGCAACAAAGCAATGACAACAACAACAAGAAAACAACAAAGGTAATGTGATATGATAACAGTAGGATTCGAGTGCGGTAGGCATAGGGATGAATGGACGGGCGTTGCATGGACGAGTCTAAACATGTAAATTCAAAGAACTAGGGCATTGTAGATAAATAATAATAAGCATTCAAGTACTAAACAATCCTAGGCATGTGCTCTAAACATAGGCATACGTGCTCGTAATGAGAACTTGCACAACATCTTCTGTCTAGCCAGCCCGTGGCAGCGGGGCCTCTAGGGAACTACTGGCAATTAATGTGCTCCTTTTAATAGAGCACCGGAGAAAAGCATTAACACTCCGTGAACACATGTTATCCTCACACCACAGCCATCCCCTCCGGTTGTCCCAATTATTGTCACTTTGGGGCCTTTGAATCCGGACAATGATATGTGTACACAACTTGCAGATAAGATCATAAACAATACTATCATAATGATTCAATAATAAGTTCAGATTTGAGATCATGACACTCGGGACCTAGTGACAGGCATTAAGCACAACAAGTTGCAACAAAGTCAAATAGCACTAATAGAGATACTAGGCACTATGCCCCTAATAGATCTTATTCAATTACATGATTGAACTCATCCAATCCCTACCATCCCCAAGCCTACAGTGGGGGATTACTCACTCATGGATGAGGGAAACATCGGTGGTTGATGGAGATGCGTTGGTGATGACGATGGCGATGATCCTCTCCAAATTCCCCATCCCGGCAGGGTGCCAGAACGGAGTTTCTAGATCCGAATCTTGGTTTCTGGTGGCGGCGGCGTAGCGGAACTCTTTCTGGAAAACTATCGAACCCCCCTCTGTTTTTAGGTCAGAAGGCAACTTATAGACGCAGAGGGAGGCCGAGAAGCTGCCTAGGGTGGCCAAACCTCCCCTAGGCGCGGGGTCAGTGGGCCCGCGCCTGGGGTGGGTCTGGCCGCCCAGGCCTCCCCTCTGTCTCCCCTTCTGTCTTCTTGGATCTTCTAGTGAAATATAATTTTTGGCATATTTTCCGGGATTTTTCCTGATAGTTCATTTTCTGCACAAAAACAAGACACCAAGGTAATTCTGCTGAAAATAGTGTCAGTCCGTGTTAGTTGTATCCAAATCACATAAGTTTAGAGAAGAAACAATAGCAAAGTGTTCGAGAAAGTAGATACGTTTTGGACGTATCAGTTACTTCTGATGTGCTTGATGTGAGTGGTTCATTAGGTCCTTTCCTAGATGCTACTATGGCTAGTCTAGGAAATACTAAAACTCCTAGTGAAGACACTATTACACCTGTGATCTCACCTAATTCTAGAGAGAGATATGATATTAATGATGGTTACATTGAGTTTACTGAAGATTTTATTGAAGAGTGCCAAAACACACATGGTGCTAGTGCTATTAAGAGTCTCCTTTAGAGACGTACCATTATTCCTAAACTGTCCTCTGATCCTAAGTTTGCCACCTCTCCCATAGATATTAAAAATAAAGATTATGATTTATCTCTTGATTTATCTTATTTAGACATTGTTGATAAAGAACCTTTTTGTCGGACTGAAAATGAGAGTGTTGTGGCTTATATGGATGAGCTTTCCACTATGAGTGTTTTATTCTCTGATGATTTTAAGATGCGCAAGTACTTTGTTATTAAGATCTTCCCTTTTTCACTAAAAGGATAAGCTAGGGCTTGGTTTAATAGATTACCTACTGGTTCCAATGATAGTCCTGATTGTTTGATTGCTTCTTTCTTCTAAAAATATTTTCCTCCTAGTGCTAGACATGCTGCTTTGCAGAAATTTTTTGATTTTAAATAGGGAGAAGAAGAGAAATTTCCTGAGTCATGGACAAGGTTATGTGCCTTGATTCATGCACATCCTGGATGTCCATTGCCTAAAAATGAGTTTCTTGATATTTATTATAATAGACTAACTGATGATTCTAGGACATACCTAGATAGCTTTGCTGATTGTGTTTTTAGGAAAAGAACTTCTATAGACGCTGAAGAATTAATGGCTAAAATAAGCAGGAATTATGATGACTAGACTTTAACTGAGCTAAATACACCTGAGCCTATTACTCCTGAACCAGTTCCAACACCAACACCAAAGAAGAGGGGAGTTATTTCATTAAATGATGAAGTGATGAAGGAAGCTAAGAAGTGTCTAAAGGAGAAAGGTATTAGAGCTGAAGATGTGAAGAATCTACCTCCTATAGAAGAATTATGTAAGCCAATTCCCCACTCATCTACTATTGAGGTACACTCTCTCCACTTTGATGAAGGTGATATTCCCTATGGTAAGCCTCCTGATCAATGCTTAGAGGAACTTGACACATTTATTGTTAAACAAGGTAATTTTAATAAACAAGTTTAGAATCATTTATTGGAAAACTCTAGAGCCATTAAAAAGTTGAAAGATATTGTGGAAAGAACTTCTAATGATATTAAAATGTTTTGTAAACACTTTAAAATGGTTCAAACCCAAATTGATAAACTTGCTAAGGTACAAAAGTATATGCTAATTAATGCCCCAGGAGATAAACATGCTTATGGAATTAGAACTAGGAGTGGTATAGCTACTCAAGATCCTTTATATCCTAAAGGACACCCTAAGGGTCCGTTTGGATGTCTGTATTGGAAGGCTTGGCATTGTATTCAGTGGAATATCAATCTCCAGGGATATTCACATTGAGATCAATGCCAATATTTTTGTTTGGATGTTTAGATATTTGGAACCTAGAATTGATATCCTGGTTGAATGCCAAATCCCGTTTGGATGGTCAAGGTGATGTATTGCATTTGTATGAGAGTATGAGCCTGATACATGTTTGAAACCAATTTCATGTGTAACTTTAGGATATAAACGGCAAATAAAGCATTATATAAAATCCTCACATCATCTTATAACTTCAAAAAATGGAAAATGGAGTGACAATGTACCCAACTGCCACAACATTATACTAATCTAGACACCAATCATACATATATTGAGACATTTCATAGGAGCAATAATATTCTTCAAAATGGGCTTAAGCACATATTCTTCTTCTTCCTACTCTCATCCTCGAGTATTCTTCAAAAGAGAACGAAAATAAATAAAAAGGCAGAGATATGGGGAATGGCGGCTGGAATGGAAGGGGAAGGGAGGGCGACGAGAATGGCGACGGGAATGAAGGTGGCGGAGGTAATGTATGGGGAAGGGAGGGGGCGGCGGGATTTACCTGGCTGGCAGTCGGATTGCCATGCTCGACGCCGCCAAGGTTTCCTGGTTGCGTGGGGGAGAGGAACGCTCGACCGAATGCCAGGCAAAGTTGAGGTCTGGTGCTCGTCTTTCGGGAGAGAGTCGCGGTAGCTGGTTTGGCCCATCCGAATATTGAGCCCGAATGTCGAGGCCGAATATCCAGTACAACCAAACGCTTAGTTTTCGTGTATTCGGGTTGTCAACGTCTGAATGTCTAATACCAAGCCTGAATACAAACATAACGCAGCCTAAAAGAATTGAGCAGGATTCTCAATAAGGTGAAAGTAGTGATAGTCCTCCTAAGAGAAAGAAAAAGAAACATAAAATAGTTGAAGAACCACTTGAACCTGTTGTAGATCCTAATAGTATATTTGTCTCTGATGCTGAAACTGAGAGTGGTATTGATAAAAATGATGCTCCTGATAAGGAGGAAGTTGAGGAAGAACCTGAGAAGCACACTAAAAACACTAGGTACACTAAGGAAGATTTTATTGCTAATAAACATGGTAGTGGAGAGTACCTTGGGTGTAGAAACCTATGTCTTTCCAAGTAAGAAACACAAGTCAAAGGAGGAAGAACACTACAACAAGTTTTGTGAGTGGATGAAACCTTTAGTTTTGCAAATTCCTTTGACTGATGCTATTAAGTTGCCTCCTTATTCAAAGTATATGAAGGATATTGTCTCTAATAAAAGGAAGATTCCTAATGAGGAGATTTCTACTTTGCTTGCTAATTATTCCTTCAATGGTAAGATTCCAAAGAAACTTGGTGATCCACGTATACCAACTATTCCTTGCTCTATTAAGAATAATTATATTAGAACTGCTTTATGTGATTTGGGAGCTGGAGTTAGTGTTATGCCTTTTCTCTCCATAAGAGACTCCAGCTAGAAAAGTTGATACCAACTGATATATCTTTGCAAATGGCTGATAAGTCAACTACTATTCCTGTTGGTATATGTGAGGATGTTCTTGTTCAAGTGGCTCATAATTGCTTGGTTTTAACTGATTTTGTTGTGCTTGAAATGCCTGAAGATGATAATATTTCCATTATTCTTGGAAGACCTTTTCTTAATATTGCAGGTGTTGTCATCAATTGTAATCAAGGAAAAGTAACATTTAATATTAACGAGAAAGAGCATACTGTCTATTTCCCCAAGAAGGTTTCTAAAATCTATTGCCTGAATTCCATTGAAAATATTGAGAGCATCAAGGTTGGAGAAATACATTGTCCCATTTCACAAGAAAGTTTTGAAACTATTATGATTGGGACCATTGCTATCAAGTTTGAGGTAACATAATCACTTTGTGGAATACAAAGTTTTGTTTTTTATGAGATTGTTTTGCTAACAAGACTTGATCAACCTTGTTAACAAAAGGATTTTAATGAACAAAAAATGTTTTTACTATGGTTATACTTGCTCACTTTTACTTTTTCTCCTTCCTAGTCTTTGCTTTTTCTTTTGTTAGCTTTGGTTTTGCTAGTTGTTTGTTAGTTAGAGTGTCTTAGAACTTCTGTAGGTTTGGTTTTGGTTTGCTTTTGCTTCTTCTAAAAAATCTTTTCTACGAGAAAATCAATTTTCATACCCTGAAAATTGGCCAAAAATAAAGTTTCCCAAAAAATCCTAGAAAATTCATAATAAATTTTTCCTCGAAAAAGGGGCAGAGTGACACCTAGAGTGACCAAGGCCCCCCTCAGGCCAGCACACCCCCCGGTGGCACGGCCAGCCCCAGGGGCCCGCCTGGCATGGGTGTGGCCCACATGTGGCCCTCCAAAGTGTCTCCTCCCAGCCATCTTCTCTCTCTCTCCCGAAAAACACCGGAAAACTTTCTCAAGCTCGAGTTCTTGTTATTCTTGCTCTCGATTTTCGATCTCCTTGCTTAGCCCATCTTTGCTGCTGATTTTTGGAGGGATTGCTCCTTGGTATGTGCCTCCTCCGCTTGTCCAATTAGATTTGTGATTGGTAGATTGTATCTTGAGTATTTTGCTGCTATAGATGTCAGGTTGTGTGAGCTTGCATGTTCGTTCTATGCTTATAGATTTCATTTTGATGCATGTGTAGCCCTCTAGCAAGTTCCTATAGTAGTTTCTCATCATTTATCAACTTGGAAATCACTTGGTTTGATTTTTGTCTAAAATTTTCAGAAAGGAAGATGAATGCATACTCACTGAATCAATATGATTTGATGGTACCTGAGCCAATGAAAGTTCATTGTGAGGAAGGAGTCTTCCCTTCCATATATCCATGCCCTGAATTTATGAGAGCTACGGGGATCTTCCAAGATTTCCAAACTATGATTACCAATGCAGGGTTGGAACATTTTGTTGAAGGGGAACCAATTCAATACGTTAAGCTAACCATGGTTGTGGTGCAGGACTTCCAGTTTACTTGGTCTTCATCTGATCCCATGGTCCATTATAAACTATACAATATAGCTGTCGACCTGCCTTTTGCTGATTTCTGTGCAGCAATTAGAGTACCTCATTGGGGATCTTGTGAGAAAATCAAGTTGAGGCCCAAGTCACTTATGGATTTATATGCTGAAATTTGCCAAGGTTTCGACTTCTCGAAGGAAAGTGGTAAAATTCGGAATATTCAAGTCCCATCCATTAGATATTTTGCCTATTTCATTACCAAGTGTGTTCTTGCTAGAAAGATTGCTAGAAAGTTATCTTCTTTTGATCTAGCTTTTATCGCAACTTCTTTGAATAGGGATAGATCTTATAACCTGGGTGCTTTGATAGCTTACCGTCTTACCACTAACCGCGAGAAGGGTGGAATTTGTGGAGGTCTCATCGCCTCTAGGTTGCTAACTTTCCATGGTTTAGAGCCTCACCATTCAGATTATCGGTTCCCCATAGAGAGGCTTGATCTTGATTCCATGGTTCAGCATAATTTTGTTTCTTTAGGGGCTACTGTGTTGAATTATCTTTTGCCAAGTGTGGTTGCAGAGGGGATAGGACTGAGAAAATAGTCTATTTGCCTACACCTGTTTTGTTTAATTTTGATAACTGGCAAGGATGGTCGCTCACGGAGGAGTTTGACACATATGTGGCGGAGCTCTCCCAGCAAGAGGAGAATGTTGGAGAGGATGCCGAAGATGATTCGGTTCATCCCTCCAACTTGGGAGAGTCTTCATACCAGCATCCCTCTTATGATTGGGGCGCGTCTTCTTCTTCATCGCAAGCGCCTGACTATGATCATTCCTATGATGACCCACCAGCTTGGGGTTACTACCCGCGCTATTGAGCCCCACTTAGGCCAAAAGCCTAAGCTTGGGGGTAGGTATACCGACATCACACTCATCTATATATCATGTTCCGTCGGTTCTTTGTATATCCATGTTTCGCTTTCTTTTTGGTTTTTGTCTCTGCTTTATCAAAACACAAAAATACCAAAAATATTTTTGTTGTTTCTCTTGGTTTGTTTCTTTGATTTTTAGCTTTGGTTTGCCTTAAAGAAAAATCCAAAAAGATTTTGCTTTGTTTGCTTTTGCTTTGTTTGCCTATTTTTAAAAAATCGAAAACACCAAAAATATTTGTTCTTCTTCTTTGGTTTTGCGAGTTCTTTGCAGGGTTCAGCCGTCCTTGGTGGATTTTGGTTTCATGTTATTATTCAAGCCACACAAGTGAATGGCAATAATGAAAATTAAGACAACTTGAGGTGTGGTAAGAGGTTGGTAACAAACTCTATCTGTTTTCATTTTTGTACATATACTCATCATTGTGAGCATGCTTAGTCTGTTCTTGCTTAGTAGTTCTTGCTTTCTTGGGATTAGCTCCAGCTTGCTAATAGTTTGTAGCATGTTATATGAATGTTTGCTTGCATTGTTCTATTCATAACTTGGTATGATATTGCGGTATCCTCCTCTGAATATTTCATGTGAATCGACTTGGCACATCCTCATGCATGCATATGACTAAACAATAGTCAGTAAGCCTCGATGATTTATTTTGCCTTAGAGTTCTTGTATCACTTCCATGCCATAATTAGTCATGTTTTGTTGCAAGCATAATTATGACAATTATTGCTCTCTTGTTTGTCGCTCCCTCTCTATTGCTAGACTTCACTTGCACTGAGTATGAGCTCTACTGGTGCATCCAACTCCCCAAAACCAATATTGCCAACAGTGTCCACCATACCTATATTGCTATTTCAGTGCATATTCGTTATGCCTTGTTTTCTTCCAAATAAAATGTTTGTCTATTTTGAGAAAGTTAGTTAGTAAAGCTCTCACAAACTTGATGGCACACTTTATTTCTTGCACTTAATAAACCTGAACCATTGTGACTGTCCATGAAAGTTATATGCTTGCAAATTATAGGCTGGGAGTTAGCAGAACCATGCTATCACGGGGAATGCTTTCAACACTTATGGATACATATCCAGTTGATATCATGCTCTTTTGTTTGCGGATGTCGTAGGTGTGAAATAAAAGAGGAGTCTGTGAGTTCATGGAGTTATATATATGTGTTACAGAAACGCCTGGGCCGCTAGCCTAAGCGATGCCTAATCATGATGGAAACCTGCAGCATAACCATAATGAGCGATCTATGAAGCATCTTCAATAAAAACCTATGCAAATAGAAAATAAAAGGATCGTTGAGATGCTCATTGTCTGCTTGCCTTGTCATTTTGATCACGGGATAACTCCTGTATCATGTGCAAGGGGTATCTCGTTGGCGGTTCTCTATGATACGTATGTATTTACAATGACAAGAACTTACAGGTAACTAAAGTTGAGTAGAATGAGAAGCGGCCCTCATACTCAAGGGACATGAGATTTTCAGTTTATGGTCTGTCAAGCATATAACTCAGATTGGAGCTCACTTTCACCTTAACCATATAAAGATGCCTATGATAGGGGCAATGAGAGCTCAAAGCTAATGAGTACCTTACTTTCAGCATTTGGAAGCCTTTCAAACTTTTCAAAACCTTTTCACTTCCTGGTTGAGTCACCACTTATTCTATGAGCACCTTCTGAAGTGTTTCGCGGCATAGTAAATCAAAATTTTCTACGGAAGCGAACAGGGGGAAAGCCAAGATCTAATCTAGGAGATGCAAACAACGAGAGAGATTGGATTAGATCTTCATACCCTTGAAGATTCAAGACAAAGACGCGCTCTCTAACGGTGGGTGATGTAGTCGCACTGCGCTTTCTCCTCGCAATCCGATCCGATCTAGCACCACAAGTGGCGGTGCCTCCGTGAGATGCACACGTGCAGCACCTCGACATCTCCTCCTTCCTTGGACCAGCAAGTATGGTGGAGAGATGGATTGGATCTACAACACGACGGCGTGGTGTATTTGGTGGAGAATTTCTGCAGCAGGGCTTCGCAAACAAATGGGAGGGAGAGAGGAAGGCAGCAGGGCTACTAGGGCTTGGAGGGAGATGTGTAGGGGGGAGGGGGCACACCAGCCCTCTATATATAGAGGGGGAGGGGGCGGCCAGCCCTAGCCCCTCCTCCAAGCCTATCTCTAGTTTAAACGATTTAAACTCTCCCCTTATCTAGAAATTATATCCCGAGATTTAAACGAGTTAAATCTCTCTAGAATCGGCTGGGCCCTATGGGGCCTTGTGCCCCTGGCCCAATGCGGCCAGGACACTCCCTCATAGGCCCATGCCCCCTCCCGGAAGGTGGGACCACGTTGGCCCCTTCCGAAGGTTCTAAAGCTTCCGACAATACCGATTAATCCTAACAATTCAACTCCAAAAATTGCAATTGCCTTATATGAATCTTATTCTCCGGACCATTCCGGAACCTCTCATGATGTCCCGGATCCCATCCGAGACTCCGAACAAAAATTCATAAACCAATTATCCAATCTATCCTAGCGTCGAGACACGTTAAGTGTGTGACCCTGCGGGTTCGAGAATATGCAGACATGATCTTCTATCAATAATCAACAGCGGGGTCTGGGCACCCATATTGACTCCCACACATTCATCAATGATCATATCGGATGAACCACGATGCCAGGATTCAATCAATCTTATATATATATTCCCTTCGTCTCGCGATATTTTGCTTGCCCGAGATTCGATCGTCGGTATCGTCATACCTAGTTCAATCTCGTTCACAGCAAGTACTTTACTCGTTCCGTAATCCGATATCACTTTGTGATTAACTCCTTAACCACATGCTTGCAAGAGGCGTTGATATCGATTACGAGTGGGCCCAAGTATATCTCTCCGACTTGGGAGGACAAATACCATCTCGATACATACAACCCAATGATACTTTCCGATTACACGAGAGACACCTTTATGATCACCCTCTCATAGGATGACGTTTGATGACCTCAAAGCTTTCTTCCGATACCAGGGAGTTGTATTATCTCATGGTCTAAGGAATACAATATTTGACATAAGAAAAACTTCGCAAAGACGAACACGATGACACGATCTAATTGCTTCGCTTAGTTTGGGTCTATCCACCATATCATTCTCCAATGATATGATCTCATTATCAATTGACAACTCATGTCTATGGTTAGGAAACCTTAACCATCATTGATCAATGAGCTAGTCCATAGAGGCGTACTAGGGACATGGTGTTGTTCACAAACCACACAAGTATTAAAGTTTCCGCTTAATACAATTCTAGCATGGAATATAAACTTTATCATGAACAAGAATTATAATAATAACATCTTTATTATTGCCTCTAGGGCATAATTCCAGTCTCCCACTTGCACTAGAGTCAATAATCTAGTTTACATCCGCAACAATCTTACACCCATGGCACTTAGGTGTTGATCATGTTTTACACGTGGAAGAGGTTTAGTCAATGGATCTACGACATTCAGATCTGTATGTACTTTGCTGATCTTCAGATCTCTATCTGCTATATAATCTCGGATTATATGAAACTTGATTGATATGCTTGGTCTTTGGATGATATCTTGGTTCCTTAGCGAGTGCTATGGCGCGGTGTTGTCACAATATCTCCAAGGGTCCAATGCACTTGGAACCACGCCAAGCTCGATGATGAAGTTCTGATCCAAACTCCTTCACTTGACGCTTCTGCGCAGCCACGTATTCCGCTTCTCCGTAGATCCCGCGATCATGCTTTGCTTGCAGCTTCTCGACTCCAGCTCCTCCATTCAAAATATACACGTATCTGTATGAGATTTACAATCATCCTTGTCGGTGTCGAAACTAGCATCGACGTAACCTTTCTGACGAGTGTTCATCACCCCATAGACTAAGAACATTTCTTTAGTCCTATTTAGGTACCTTAGGATGTTCTTCACGGCTGTCGAGGTTCCACTCTGGATCACTTTGATATCTCGTCAAACTAAGAGCATTGGACACATCCGGTCTAGTACACAGATGGCATACATGATGGAACCTATGGCGAGGCATAAGGCACTTTGCTCATAGCTTCCCTATCATTTACCGTAGCTGGACACTGAGCCTTGCTCAATATATTACTTGACAACATAGGCACTGAACCTTTCAATGCCTTATCCATTCTGAACCTTTTCAGAACTTTGTCTAGGTATGTACTTTGGCTTAAAGCTATCAGGCGTCTTTGTCTATCTCTATAGATTTTGATGCCCAATATATAAGCAGCTTCACCTAGGTCTTTCATTGAAAAACACTTGTTCAAATAACTCTTCACATCGTTAAGCATGTTGATGTCATTTCCAATAATCAATATGTCATCCACATATAGTACCGTAAACGCCACCGAGCTCCCACTCACTTTCTTGTAGATGCAAGCTTCAGAGCAATTTGGAACAAATCCAAAGCTCTTGATCACTTGATCAAAACGAAGGTTCCAACTCCGAGATGCTTGCTTCATCCATAAATGGAACGCTGAAGTTTGCATACTTTATCGGCATCCTTAGGATCGACAAAACGGTTGCATCATATACAACTCTTCATCAATGTTGCCATTGAGGAAAGCAGTCTTGACATCCATTTGCCATATTTCATAATCATGAAACGCAGCAATTGCTAATAAAATCCGAATGGACTTAAACATAGCTACGGGAGAGAAAGTCTCATCGTAGTCAACACCTTGAACTTGTCGAAAACCTTTCGCAACAAGCCGTGCTTTATGGACGGTAACATTACCATCCGCGTCCGTTTTCTTCTTGAAGATCCATTTGCACTCAACGGCCTTTCGGTCTATAGGAGGGTCCACCAAAGTCCATACTTGGTTTTCGCTCATGGATCCCAATTCGGATTTCATGGCTTCTAGCCATTTCTCAGAGTCTGGGCTCATCATCGCTTCCTCATAGTTCGTAGGTTCACTGTCTTCTACTAACAAGACAGTCAAGACAGGGTTGCCGTACCACTCGGGGAGGGCACGCGACCTTGCCGACCTGCGACGCTCAAGATGCAAGATCGTCCAAGCTTCATGATCCTTGTCATTAGCTTCCTCTATTGTTGGTGCAAAGGACCGGAACAATTTCAGGTCTTCGCTACTCTCCAATTCAAGAGAAGGTTCAATAACCTCGCCTAGCTCTACTTTCCTCCCACTCACTTCTTTGAGAGAAACTCCTTCTCAAGAAAGGAACCGTTCTTCACAAACACTTTGCCTTGGTTACGTGATAGAAGGTATACCCAATAGTTTCCTTAGGGTATCCTATGAAGACGCATTTCTCCGCTTTGGGTTCGAGCTTGTCCGGCATCAACTTCTTGACGTAAGCTTCGCATCCCCAAACTTTAAGAAACGACAACTTAGGTTTAGCACCAAACCATAGTTCATACGGTGTCGTCTCAACGGATTTAGATGGAGCCCTATTTAAAGTGAATGCAGCGGTTTCTAATGCATAACCCCAAAATGATAACGCAAATCAAGAAGAGACATCATCGATCGGACCATATCTAACAGGGTTCGATTCCGCGTTCAGACACACCATTGCTGTGGTGTTCGGTGGCGTGAGTTGTGAAACGATTCCACTTGCTTTGAGATGCGTGAGAAAATCATAACTCAAATATTCGCCCATGATCGGATCGTAGAAACTTAATCTTTACATTATGGTTCCCCACTTCATTCTGAAATTCTTTGAACTTTTCAAACGTTTCAAATTTATGTTTCATTAAATAGATATACCCATATCTACTTAAGTCATCGGTAAAAGTGAGAAAATAGCGATATCCACCGCGCGTCGAAACACTCATCGTCCGCATACATCAAGATGTATGATTTCCAACAAGTCCGCTGCTCGCTCCATCATACCGAGAACGGGTTTTGATCATCTTGCCCATGAGGCATGGTTCGCATGTGTCAAATGATTCAAAATCAAGAGACTCCAAAAGTCCATCGAATGGAGTTTCTTCATGCGCTTTACACCAAATGACCTAGACGACAAAGCCACAAATAAGTAGTATTATCACTATCTACTTTGCATCTCTTAGCCTCAATGTTATGGATGTGTGTTTCATCCCTTTCGAGATTTAGAAGAAATAAACCACTCACAAGAGGTGCATGACCATAAAAGATGTTACTCATATAAATAGAACAACCATTATTCTCCGATTTAAATGAATAACCGTCTTGTAATAAACACGATCCGAAATAATGTTCATGCTCAACGCAGCACATAATAACATTTATTAAGGTTTAAAACTAATCCCAAGGTAAAACTAAGGAGAGCGTGCCGACGGCCATCACATCAACTCTTGATCCGTTGCCAACGCGATCGTCACCTCATCCCTCGCAGTCAGCCGCTCATTCCGCAGCTCTGCTTCGAGTTACAAATATTAGCAACTGAACCGTATCAAATACCGGGCACTACAACGAGGGCTAGTAAGGAAAACATCAATAACATGTATATCAAATATACCTTTGATGGTGCCAGCCTTCTTGTCCGCTAAGTACTTTGACGATATGCTTCCGAGGACCCTTGTCCTTGCAATAGAAGCACTCGGTTCCGGCTTGGGACCGACTGAGCTTCTTATCGCCAGGGCATTGCGCTTGCCTCCGCCTTCTTGAAGGGCTTCTTTGCACCTTTACCTTTCTTAAAGGAGGGCTTGTTGACCATCAACACATGATTATCCTTCTTGATGTCCACCTCAGCCTTCAGCTTTGCGAAGAGCTCTGATCGATCGATGGAACCAATCTGATTATGAGTCACTACAAAAATTTTGTAGCTGGGAGGGAGTGATTGCAGAACCTGTCAATCTTGAGCTCCTTCCGAATCTTGATCCAGTTGCTCAAGGCGTTGAGTGTAGCCCGACATCTTAATGGCGTGCTCACTAACAGAACTCCCTTCCTCCATCTTGCAGTTAAAGAACTTCTCGGAGATCTCATATCTCTCAGAACGGGCCTGAGTCTGAAACATGGTTTTCAACTCTTCGAGAATCTCAAAGGGCCCGGGATAGTTTTCAAAACGATTTTGAAGTTCCGGTTCCATAGCAAACAACATGGTGCTCTTAATCACACCATAATCATCTTTGCGCGACTGATAGACAGCTTTCTCATCAGCCGGCGCAGTTGCAGCAGGGGCGTCACCTAACGCTTTCTCAAGGACATAGTCCTTTTGACCGCCAGAGAGAATGATTCTCAAATTGCGGAACCAATTGGTGAAGTTAGACCCATTGTTCTTAAGCTTTTCTTTCTCAGCAAAAACGTTGAAGTTGAAGTTGGACTTAGCCATGTGATATACAATATTTGCAAGTACAAATTAGACTATGTTCATGATAACTAGTTCAACTTTTAATCAAATTACTAGATGAACTCCCACTAAATTCAACATCCCTCAAGTTGTTTAGTGAACACGATCCAAATTCACCACACCTAATCCGATCTTCATGAGAAGAGATGTGGTTTCAATGGTGGACAACGAAGTGTCGATCATATCATTCATATGACTCATGCTTAACCTTTCGGTTCTTGTGTTCCGAGGCCATGTCTGTACATGCTAGGCTCACAAGCTAGACCCAAGTATTTCAGTGCAAAACTGGCTTGCACCTGTTGTATGTGAGCGAGAGTCTATAGCACCCGATCATCACGTGATGCTTGGACACGATGAACTTTTCGCAACGGTGCATACTTGGGGAGAACACAGTTTTATCTTGATCTTTATGAGGAATCATCTTATAATGCTACCGTCATGATCTAAGCATAATAAGATACATAAAAGGATAAACATCACATGCATATAACTTTATGTGACATGGTATAGCCAATCTTCACAAGAATGATCTCCATCTTGTGCGTTCCGCATGATCTCCATCACTTTACCATGATTGCCTCCACCACGAATAGCAACTACAACTATTGCTAACTACTTAGCGATAAAGTAAAGCTATTACATGGCGATAAGAAGTTGACTCAGGTCATACACAATTATAAAGACAACCATATGGTTCTCGCCATTGTGTACTCATCGACATGCAAGTCGTGAAACATTACAAAACATGATCATCGCATACATTATACACATCACATCTTGGGCCATACCATATCACAGAAAACACTCCCTGCAAAAACAAGTTAGACGTCTCTACTTTGTTGTTGCATGTTTTACGTGGCTTATGGGAGTAGATTCTAAGAACGATTCTTACCTACGGAAAGCCACAACGGTGATATTATGGTTGCCGAACTCCGGTGTTAATCCCATGACAACTATAGTGAGAGAAACTGACATCCACCACCGCATGTGTGGAACAAGCCACACGTCAAGCGGAGCGGTCTCGCTAACGACGTCGCGTAAGGTTGGCCTGGACCGCTTCAATCTCACTATCCCGCGTCATAAGAAGAACACAAACAAGAGGCTTGCAACATAAAACATCAACGCCCGCAACAACCATGTTGCGTTCTACTCGTGAATCACATCTACGCATAGATCTAACTCTGATACCACTGAAGGGTTTCGCGGCATAGTAAATCAAAATTTTCTACGGATCGAACAGAGGGAAAGCCAAGATCTAATCTAGGAGATGCAAACAACGAGAGAGATTGGATTAGATCTTCATACCCTTGAAGATTCAGACAGCTGAACGCTCGTTTAACGTGGGTGATGTAGTCGCACTCGCTTCTCCTCCTCGCGATCCGATCCGATCTAGCACCACAAGTGGCGGTGCCTCCGTGAGATGCACACGCAGCAAGACCTCGACGTCTCCTCCTTCCTCGTACCAGCAAGTATGGTGGAGAGATAGATTGGATCTACAACACGACGGAGGGGTGTAATTGGTGGAGAATTTCTGCGGCAGGCTTCACCGCAAACAAATGGGAGGGAGAGAGGAAGGCAGCGGTGCTACTAGGGCTTGGAGGAGATGTGTGGGGAGGGGCGCACCAGCCTCTATATATAGAGGGGAGGGCCAGCCCTAGCCCTCCTCCAAGCCTATCTCTAGTTTAAACGATTTAAACTCTCCCCTTATCTAGAAATTCTATCCCGAGATTTAAACGAGTTAAATCTCTCTAGAATCGGCTGGGCCCTATGGGGCCTTGTGCCCCTGGCCCAATGCGTCCAGGACACTCCCTCATAGTACCATGCCCCCTCCCGGAAGGTGGGACCACGTTGGCCCCTTCCGGAAGGTTCTAGAAGCTTCTACAATACCGATTAATCCGGAACAATTCCGAACTCCAAAACTGCACCGCCTTTATATGAATCTTATTCTCCGGACCATTCCGAACCTCTCGTGATGTCCCGGATCCCATCCGAGACTCAACAAAAATTCATAAACCAATTATCCAATCTATCCTAGCCGAGACACGTTAAGTGTGTGACCTGCGTTCGAGAATATGCGTATACATGATCTTCTATCAATAATCAACAGGGTCTGGGCACCCATATTGACTCCACACATTCATCGATGATCATATCGGATGAACCACGATGCCAGGATTCAATCAATCCCATATATATTCCCTTCGTCTCGCGATATTTTACTTGCCGAGATTCGATCGTCGGTATCGTCATACCTAGTTCAATCTCGTTCACAGTAAGTACTTTACTCGTTCCGTAATCCGATATCACTTTGTGATTAACTCCTTAACCACATGCTTGCAAGCGGTGTTGATATCGATTACCGAGTGGGCCCGAAGTATATCTCTCCGACTTGGGAGGGACAAATCCCATCTCGATACATACAACCCAACAGATACTTTCCGATTACCTAAGAGACACCTTTATGATCACCCTCTCATAGGATGACGTTTGATGACCTCAAAGCTTTCTTCCGATACCAGGGAGTTGTATTATCTCATGGTCTAAGGAATACAATATTTGACATAAGAAAAACTTCGCAAAGACGAACACGATGACACGATCTAATTGCTTCGCTTAGTTTGGGTCTATCCACCATATCATTCTCCAATGATATGATCTCATTATCAATTGACAACTAATGTCTATGGTTAGGAAACCTTAACCATCATTGATCAATGAGCTAGTCCATAGAGGCGTACTAGGGACACGGTGTTGTTCACAAACCACACAAGTATTAAAGTTTCCGCTTAATACAATTCTAGCATGGAATATAAACTTTATCATGAACAAGAATTATAATAATAACATCTTTATTATTGCCTCTAGGGCATAATTCCAACACCTTCTTGAGAGCATAGTTGTCATTCTTGTGTTTGTCTCAAAACTTGGTTAATTATGTCATGACTTTGATGCATGTATCTCTGATATCTTTACTTCTAGTCTTTACTTGAACTTTAGAGGTGCCTTGGCATTTATATTGTGATCTACAAACAAAGGCAAGCAAGATACCACTCTATCATACCTTCTTATGAGCATTGCAATGTTGCTTATGTTTATGTTTCATGCTACTTATTATTATTGAGTTGGTTTCTCTTCATAGCTTGCAATGACTATTGAGTAGACTTAATTGCATACTTCTTATTATGAATGGTTTAAGTATATACTCCCGTGATGAGAATATATACATCATATGAAGCAAATGTGTTCGTGAAAGTTCTTTTATCGCACTCAGTTTTCAACTGAATTGCTTGAGGACAAGCAATAAGCTAAGCTTGGGGGGAGTTGATACGTCCAAAACATATCTACTTTCCCGAACACTTTTTCTATTGTTTCTCCTCTAAAATTGTGTGATTTGGATACAACTAACACAGACTGACGCTGTTTTCAACAGAATTACCTTGGTGTCTAGTTTTTGGCAGAAAACCAACTATTAGGAAAAATCCCGGAAAATATGCCAAAAATCCTATTTCACCAGAAGATCCACGAAGCTAGAGTATGAGACGGAGTGGATGCATGAGGGCCCACCCCCTGCCACGCGGGTGGGCCAGGCCACGCCTGGGGGGAGGGTGCAGCCACCTTAGGCACCCCCTCTGCCTCCCTCTTCGCCTATAAGACGCCTCTTGACCTAAAAACCGAGGGGGGTCGACGTTTTTTCAGAAAGAGTTCTGCTGCGCCGCCACCACCAGAAACCGTGATTCGGAACCAGAAACTCCATTCTGGCACCCTACCGGGATGGGGAATTTGGAGAGGATCATCGCCATCGTCATCACCAACGCCTTTCCATCAACCATCCATGTTTCCCTCATCCATGAGTGAGTAATCCCTCGCTGTAGGCTATGGGAATGGTAGGGATTGGATGAGTTCTATCATGTAATCGAATAAGATTGTTAGGGCATGGTGCCTAGTATCTCTATTAGTGCTATTTGATTTTGTTGCAACTTGTTGTGCTTAATGCTTGTCACTAGGGCCCGAGTGCCATGATCTTAGATCTGAACTTATTATTGAATTATTATGATAGTATTGTTTGTGATCTTATCTGCAAGTTATATATGCATATCATTGTCTGGATCCAAAGGCCCCGAAGTGACCGAAATTGGGATAACCCGAGGGGATGGCTATGACGTGAGGATCACATGTGTTCATGGAGTGTTAATGCTTTGCTCCGGTGCTCTATTAAAAGGAGCACCTTAATTGCCAGTAGTTCCCTTGAGGCCCCGCTGCAACGGGCTGGCAGGACAAAAGATGCTGTGCAAGTTCTCATTGCGAGCACGCATGACTATATATGGAGCATATGCCTATGATTTTTTAGTACTTGGATGCTTATTCTTATTTATTTGCAATTGCCCTAGATCTTGAATTTACATATTTAGACTCGTCCATGCAACGCCCGTCCATCCATATGCCTACCGCGCTCATATTCTACTGTTTGCTACTACTGTTACTATTGTTTCTGTTTTGCTGCTGTTGTTGTTTTGCTATTGCTACTACAAACTGTTGCTATTGATAAACTTTTGTGAGCAAGAACTATTTTCAGGTGCAGCTAAATTGACAACTCAGTTGTTAAGGCTTGCAAGTATTCTTTGGCTCCCCTTATGTCGAATAAATAAATTGGGTAATACTACCCTCGAAGGCCGTTGCGATCCCCTATACTTGTGGGTCATCACCTACCATGGATTAGAGTGTCGAACCGGAGAGTAGTTCAGGGTAGTATCATGAAGAGAATACATTTATTGAGAGTGTTCACTAGTGAAAGTATGATCCCTGGGCCTTGTTTCTAAACATTGAAACACCGTTTGCAACTAGATCTGTTACATGTTTGCTTGCTTTCATCTTTTTGCCTTTAGTCTTTTCCTCCCCATCAGAAGCTCTTTTCTGGCACCGTTATCACTTATAATCATCCATACCACTTGTATTTTACTATCTCTTCGCCGAACTAGTACACCTATACACCTAACAAGTGTATTGGGTGTGTTGGGGACACACGAGATTTCTTGTATCTTCATTACAGGGTTGCTTGAGAGGGATACTTTTGATCACTTCCTCCCTGAGTTCAATAAACCTTGAGTAATCACTTAAGGAAAACTTATTGCTGTTCTACAAATCTCTGTACTTAGGAGACCAACAACTGTCTACAAGAACAGAAGTGCGTAGACATCAAGCTCATTTCTGGCGTCGTTGCCGGGGAATTAAAGAAGAAGAAGCTCCCACGTCAACAACATGCCATCATGATGCTCTGCTATAAGAGGTGGCTGGTGTTGCTACTGCTGCAACGATGTCTTCTCCGGCGATATCTTCTCCGACGATGGTTGGCAACTGTGGCTTCTCCAACGACAGGGCCATGACGAAGCAGGGGCGAAATATGTTTAGAAATCAGTTTGTTTTCGTTAGAGGAAGGAGAGGTGCGTGCAGAGAGGAAGGAGTGGTGCACGCGGGGTTGTTCGTTGTTGACTACATGTGTGGACACGTGTCGGTCTCTCGACCCAGGGCATCGCGAAAATTTATCTCTCTCTCGAGACGCGTAGCACTGAAAAAAAAAAAAGAAAGAGAGAAAAAGAAGTCCCGGATCGGACACACACTTCTCTCTTCTCACTCCGGCACCCCGACAGGCACTGCCTCCCCGGCCCACGCCGCCGCGCAAGGACCGCGCCCTCCCTTGCCTCCCTGCCGCCGGCGCGTGGTCCCTGCCGCCGGCGCGAGGACCACGCTCTCTCCTGTATCCCCGTGCTGCCGCGAGTTCCGCCCCATCCCCTGCCTTCCGCCGCTCCCGCGACGACCGGCCCTTCCCTTGTCTCCCCGCTGCTGCCGGCATTTCCTCCCGCCGGCGACACGCCCTGATCTCTACCATGCCCCTGGTCGTAGATTCCGGTGGACGAAAACCCCAATGAGGCACTGGAGAACCGGTGGAGACCGGGGCACCGGGCGGCGCTCTCTCGGGCCAGGGCCAGGCCACCCTGCGCTAGGCGCCGACGGAGGCGGATGCGCGGACCTCGTCACTATCCGACTCGTGGCCGCGGCGACCGCGCGCGCGTTGGTGGGATCCACATCGCCGGCCTCCTCCTCCCTCGGGACAAGTACAGGAATGAATATTGCACAGTTCTAGCTATACCAGTGAGTTGTGAGTAGTTTCCTTCCATAAGCATTCATACAATAGGATCATCAGATTGTGGAAGGATCTCTAGTTCTCATTAATTATACTGAAAGACTAGGCTCAGAAATTGTGAAGCCTGCTAGATTTCTTGTGCTAAGGATGATCTCCAGTACATAGTTTGTTCGGCTACTTTTTGGTTTTTGCACGCACCAATGTTACTACAAGAATAATATTTATTGTACAAACTTGAATTACTAACCGAAAAACATGCTCCTAACAAATCTAATACTGGAGCACTGTTTTTTTCTTAGCTATGAATTAATAGATAAAAAGAAAATCCTGTTTTCAGATACCATAGCAATTAGGAAGCAAAATACTCCAAACAAAGTTAGGTAGCTGTTGCTTCTGCACTAATATATCTGCTAAGGGGAGACACAGTATTACACAGAATACTCCAAAACAGGGTTGATTGACAATTTAAATCTGACGTATGTTCCACTGTTAGCTTAATCCACTGCAAACTATGTCTTGTTATACGTGTCATGTCTTGCTGTTATCAGTCTTCATTGATGTATAAACATGTTTTGTTAGTAAATTTCCTGCTGCCCCTCACGTTTAATGGTTCTGTAGAACCTTTGCTGTTTCAACCTGATGTGATATTACTGCATTTTTACTAGCTTGATGTGGAAAAATTGCTCCGATAACCGATAACAATATAATTGTTCGTGTTATCCAAATTTAATCTGAAGCTATAGTTTTGTGTAACAATACTCCTGTTTTTAGGTGAACAGTGTTCAAATTTTGTCACTGTAATTAATTTATTAATTTTATTGCCCAGCTTTGTTGGTCATGAATATGGAAGGTGCAAGAAGATGGCTGCTGCTGCTTTAGCATATGAATGTTCCGAAATAGCTTATCTCAAGGCTGCATACAAGTACCCTACTACAAGCAAGGATTGCCAGATGTTGCAGGCAGTGTACAGACTACACCAGGTAGTTATCTAATTGGTGAACAATAAGGGTACAATCAACAATGAACAATAACTGAAATAGTTGTGGTTTGCACGCATGAAACAAGTTTGGTTTCAAATTTGTCTTTGCTCAATGCAGGTCTTAGAAAGAAGTTCTAAAGGTAGGTTTCGATCCACCTAGATCTCGATGGCGCTGGAAACTCTAATGTGAGCTTTCTCTTCATAGATTTTGAGATGCATAACTAATCTTGATAATACTATATGTATGGTAGGAATAAAGATAAGAGGCCATTTACATTTTTTATTCAGGAGTCGCTGTATCTCGTGGTTGGTGCATAAGCATGGGTCTAACCTTTTACCATCAATTTATCCCGTGAAAAAAAAACGAACTCATGTTGTCATTGTGGCCCTACATTGTGTAATGTAATGCTCTGCAGCTTACTCACAATAAGGACCTGAAGCATATCTGAGTGGGGCATCAGTTCCCATTTCTTTTTATTGTACAACAGAAGTTCAAATTACAATCTCTCTTTTTGTGCAAGGGTGACCTTTTTTGATCAATTGCTACTTTCTGATTTGTTCAGGAGTTGGCTGCACTCATGCAAAAGGTCGATTTGCTTTGCCTGCTAGCAAGGGTAGGGTAACTGACAAGGCATGGAATGATTCTCTTATTCAGGTGCATTATATTGATATTTATTTATACCATTTTAAATTGCTCATGTTCCAAAATGATAAAATTTCATGACAGATTTTCGGAAGTACTAAACTGAGGCATCTTTCAAGATAATCCATGTTTGTTTCCAAATGTTCTTTTCAGGATTCAGTTCTCTCTGTTTACCACACTACTAGTGCGGATTGGTATTGACATCCAGAAACTGGACGCTAATAACCTGCTTAGTCTTGTGAGCTGGGTAAGCCTGGGCCTTATATGTATTTGTTACATATTGTTCCGATATGTTCTCTTTTCTTTCTTAAAAAACAAATATATTGTGCATGTAGGTCTATTGTACTTTCTGTGTAATCGCAGCCTACTGACAGGGGATCTGTTGATTCAAATATGGCCTTCGTACTTCAAGTCATGTAGGCATGGCTGAAGAGGTATTATATCTGCTCCCTTACAACTGTGTTTTCTGAATGAATTGGTTGTCTTAATTTCATATGTCAGGCTGCATTATGCCTTCTCCACCTTTTTTTTTCAGATTTAAGAACCCTAAAAATATGAATGAGTGTAACCCTATTCCATTGTGCCACAATCTATTTTCGGTTTGACATATAAATACTTGCAACACTGAACCTGATACTAGTTTCTCCCCAGTCTAATCATACAAAACCAGTATCAAAATTCCATACAACAGAGAGTGCTTGTTCGGTACATGCCCAGCCCAGCTAGTAGATAAAGATGTACCAATTAGAACGTGGACGTTTGACTCATGGGAGCCCCAGAAGCCAGAATCCACACCTCATTGAATTTCTTTGGGATGAACCTTATACAGATACCCAGCATGTGTAAGTGCACAATCCCCACTGAGTTGTTGGCCTGCACCAGAAACATGTGAGTACACCAAGTCGGGCTGTTTCCACTTCTCGAGTGCTCGCGGCACATCGATGCGCCGGCGAATAGGCCTTGTGGACGGTGCCAGGGTGCTATGCACTGGACGCCTTCCCGGCGAAGTACAGCAGGTTCTCCATGGGTGCCAAGAACCGTCCTCGCACACGTCCGCCCGCAAGGTCGCACGAGTAGGAATCCAATGAGTTGGTGTCCAAGCCCCAGCGAGACAGGTACTGTGTGGGTTCAGTGCCGTCCTCAGGGTGAGACATGACTATAGACCTCTGATCGAGGCGCTAGACATGGACTACAGGATGCTTCCTCCACCTGTTTCACATGTCTTCAGAAGGAGGACAGCGTGGAACACATCTTGATTCTTGATCCAATGCGTTTATGCTTGGGAGGTAGGGTTTGGTTGCTTTCAGCAGCTGGAGGAGTGGAGGTGAATGTTGCAATTCCCCTGCATTCTGGCGTTCTGAAGAATTGGTGGCTAACTGTCCATCAACAGTGCAGCTTGTCCGCTGGAGTTAGCAATGCAAGAGCTAGGCAAAGAAATGTCTTGCGGATCAGGGATTAGTGGGTTCAGTGGAACTTAGCAAGAGCAGGGGGGTGTTTTAACCATATTGTGAGCAGGAGGGTGTTGTAACCATATTGTGGAGCTTTAGGTGTGGGAGTTTCACGACATTCGTTGAGTACAACGAAAATGTTGTTCTTGTAAATCCTATAGTATTAATTAGTCAAAAAAGAATATGGTTCTGTTTTTTATGCCATATAAGAACATTTTCTTCTTTCGAGGGAATAAGAAAATGGTTATTTTAGCGTGACAAAACAAATATGGTCACTGGCGCCTCAAAGGCCTTCCCCACCCTCCCCTCGCCACCATCGGGCAAAGCTCGGGTGGGACGACGACGACGTTGGGTGGCTCTGCGATGACGCGGTGACGTGACCTTGCTATGGCCCGCTCTACTTGTCCACGGAGGAGGCGGAGCTCGCTCTGTTCAATGATGGTGCCCTTGCATTGGCGCCTTAAGATCTACGGCAAGTTCCTTTGGTGGCTTCTTTCGAAAAGCTGCCCTCCCTTAGTCCCAAATTTTTGCGAGGCTTCCAGAATAGTTAAGCCTTAACTAGTGTGGAAGCTTCACAATTTTTTTGTAGGAAGCCGGGGGAGGAAAGCTTCTCAGAGAAGCCGCCAAAAGAACTGGGCCCTAGGCGGGCTCGTCGTCGCTATAGGTGGCGTGTCGACGCCTTGCTGCGGTGGCTGCATGGCACCAAGGTGGTGCCCGCGACAACAGTGGTGGCCGTGGTGATGTCGGTGTTGGTCGAGGTTCCTCTCACTCTCGGTGGTGGTGACTAAAGCCATCGGCTTTCACCCTTGCTCTGATCACCAGTCCTGCTCCGGCTTTAATGGGGTCGCAGTGTATGGCTAGGGCGAAAGCGGCGGGCCGATGCATGTTCATGGCCTTCACCATGCCTTCCCTCCCTTCGGATGCCGGGGGAAACCCTAGGACCTGGAGCAATGTATTTCAATTTCGTTGAACTCCGTGTGTTTTCGTTTCAATTCACAATGTATTTTCAATTTGCTATGTCTATGTAATATAAAGTTTGGCTCTATGTGTATATTTGAATGAAAATGTCTCCTTTGCAGCAACCTCTGCTGCATTTTGCCGGTTGAAAATGTATCGTGTTGACAGGAAGCTGTAACATATACTACATATTACTACTACTTTATGTTATTTTGCACTATGATTAGCCTTAGAAATAGTAGTGGAGATGCTTAAATGCAGTTTCTATGCCTGTCGAGGCTTTCCCGTGCAAAAAGAAAAAAAAATCGATCATGACCGTGTGGAAACCCCAATTCGATCGATTCGACCGCGTCCCAACCAGCTTGCGTGGGAAACAAGCTGACTTGGTCCGACCGAGTCTGACTCCAACTCGCGCAGCCGCGTATAGGCTATAGCTCCGAGCCGAACGACCGAACCCTTCTTCCTCTTCCTCTCTGCTTTCGCTAGATCGCAAAGAAATCTCGCGCTCGCTCGCTCGCCTCCCGCCCAAATTCCCGCGCTCGCTCGCTCCCGGAAGAAATCCCAGATCTTTCGAGTCTCGCATCTCCGCCCACCATGCCGCAGCACCGCCGCCACAACCTGGGCCGCCGTATCATCAAGGCCGCCGGGGTGGCTCTTCTGCTGGGCGGCGCTGGCTATTCCGCTAGCCCGCTCTTCTCGGGGGGCGGCGCTGGCTATTCCGCTGGCCCGCTCTTCTCAGGGGGCGGCGCTGGCTATTCCGCTGGCCCGCTCTTCTCGGGGGGCGGCGCTGGCTATTCCGCTGGCCCGCTCTTCTCGGGGGGCCTGCCCCTCGGCCTTGGCGCCCACAGCTGGCCGGTGCCGCAGGAGATGCTTCTCCCGCCGCCAAGCTACCTCCTGCCGCCGCCGCCGGAGAGCTCGGAGGCCGACACCCAATTCGCCCTCCCGCGGCGCCTGCTGCCCATCCGCCGTCGCGCCCGCCACTCACCGCCGCTGCACGACGCGGAGGCTGTCCCGCTCCCAGACTCGGAGGTCCATGTGCTGTCCGATGAGTCTGCTGCCGACCCGGAGGCTGTCCTGCTACCAGACTCGGAGGTCCACGTGCTGTCGCCTGCTGCCGACGCGGAGGCTGTCCCGCTCCCAGACTCGGAGGTCCTTGCGCTGTCCGATGTGCCTGCTGCCGACCCGGAGGCTGTCCTGCTACCAGACTCGGAGGTCCTTGTGCTGTCCGATGTGCCTGCTGCCGACCCGGCCAACCTGATGTGCGCCTTCCAGGGTGGGGCGTCGTCCCCTGCGCGTGCTCTCGGGAGGCTCCCCGGGCCCGGACGCCACGCCTACCTCTGCCTCATGCCTGAACCAGCGCTCACCATCCAACCACTCAAGACGCCCCTGTTGCTTCCTTCCTCGACCGCTACTGCTGCTGCTGTCCCGGTTGCTGATTTCCCTGCTCGCGTGTTGCTCAACTGGAGCAACCGGCTAGTGTTCGATTCCGCTGTCCTCCACGGAGGAGACGTACTTGTCTTCGCCAAAGGAGTCATCCGCCGCCAAGTGGCCAATCAAGCTGATCTCCAGTGCGTGTACCGCGACCGTGCTGGTGCCGTGGTGGCCTCCTTCCCCGCCATCGCATCAGCGCAGCAAGTTGCCAGGTGCTCCCCTCCACCTATGCATTTGAGTTCCGGTAGCACAGAGCTTCGAGTCACACTCGCCATCACCGGCGAGGAGCCCGTCCCCTCCCTTGCGACATACCGCCCACTACAAAGTGGCATTTTGGTGACACCCAGAAGAAACATGCTATGCGCCTGCACGATGGTCCGTAACATCTCCAAGTTTGTCTGGGAGTGGGTGCTGTACCATGCAGCGCTGGGCGTAGACCAGTTTTTCTTGTATGACAATGGGAGTGAGGATAACTTGGCGGATCAGGTAGCTCAGCTCAGGTCTGCTGGAATAGACGTCTCCACCGTGGCGTGGCCTTGGATCAAGACTCAGGAAGCCGGTCTTTCCCACTGTGCCGCAGCGCATCAGACATCCTGCCAATGGATGGCTTTTATTGATGTCGATGAGTTCATCTTTTCGCCGCGCTGGAAAAGTTTGGAGAAGCCGTCAAAGTCCATGCTTCAAGCAATTCTCTCTGTTGATCCTTGGATTGGGCAAATCTATGTCCCCTGCTATGATTTTGGCCCATCAGGCCAAACAGCACATCCACAAGAGGGGGTCTGCCAAGGGTACACATGTCGGTTGAAGGATATGCAGCGCCACAAATCGGTCGTCCGTCTTGACGCTGTGGGACAGTCCCTACAGAATTCAGTTCATCATTTTATCCTCAAGTCTGCTTTCAATGCTACATGGACCAGACTGGCACGTGTTAACCATTATAAGTATCAAGCGTGGACGGAGTTCAAGGTTAAATTCAAAAGACGTGTTTCGGCGTATGTGGCTGACTGGGCAGATCCAGTCGACCTTCAGTCCAAGGACAGGGCCCCTGGGTTAGGAGTCGATGCCATCGAACCACCTGGTTGGGCTGAGAAATTCTGCCAGGTTAAGGACACAGTTATGCAGGAACTGAGCGCCAAATGGTTTGGCATTGGGTTTGCACGCCAAGCATCAACAACGGACTTCAAATCGGAGGGTCCCCATGGAACCCGCACCGGTGATATCGCTCCCTCTCCCTCTGTTCCATAGTTTATGCATAGTAATAAAACTTGAACCAAAACCCCTAAACTTGCCAAAAATAAAAATATCCCTTAACTGGATAGTATACACACTTCTGCAAAATTTCTGTTTGTTCAACCTTTAATTGTTCACTTATCTGTGTGTTTAGTTTCAGGATCATGGCGACTCATGTTTATTGTTTCCAGATGCTTTCTTTCAGGTTTCCAATAATTTTGCTATTAAAAGTTGTCCTGCTTGCAGGTCTGGTAATAATCAATTTCGCCCAATCATCATTTATTGCTTTTGCATCTCATGATGGCAGAATTCATCTGTGATATGAACGCTTCAGTGAAACTCATTCCAGGTGAGAGCAGTCAATATATGCCTTTTGCTGTTTTGTGACATGGTCTTTTTAGCTTCTCTGTGATTATGCATATATAGTTGGGTTTTGTGTAGTCTAGTTTGGTTAATTTGTGCATAGCTGGTACTACATTTCTACATATTTCTGGGATTTCCTGTGTTTTCCTCTTTTAGTTTGCAGGTGTGGTTTGGTGGGTGCTGGTAGCTGCTGTTGCTGAATTTTGTTTTTTTGGTGAGCTGTTTTATGTTTTGGTTGTTCTTCAATAGTTTTATATGATTTGATTTTTTTTGCTGTTTTTGACGTAGTACAAGTTGTTCCTGTAGATCCCACCATCCAAGGAGCTCTGGTTAGCCCTAAAAGGACCTCGCCTTGTCTGGTAGGATTTGGAGCTACCATTTCTCCAGCAAGATGGCGGTGCGACTGCAGGTATCTTCTCTTGTTTCATAGGGTTTGTGGCTGCCTTTTCGCCAATCTTTTTCGGCACGACACATTCTCTTGTTCCCTATTTCTCTGGTTTGTTCTTCCTAGATATTAATTTCTTGGTCGTCTGTAGTTAGGAGGATCTGCTATTGTCAGAGAGGGAGGCATCCCACCTGAGTTTCTATGTTCACCTCTCGGTGCGCAGGTAAAACTCTGTTATTCTTGCTCCTAACCTGCGTTAACCTCTCTGTTACTCTTGCTCCCTTATCTGTGCCTACTCACCGATTCTTCGGTTCATTACCTTGAGCCAGCATTATATTGATACAAAGTCTGTGACAGGTACACAATTCCTGGTACCAACGACCTAAAATTATTTTTGGAATATTAACTGAATAAACATCACCATGTTTTCACCCATAGGAAAATATGTATAATCAGTTCCTGTTTTACACTTAAAGAATATATGGAAATTCAGTTGGCCAACACGAATCTTATAAAGGATAGTTTCATTTCTCTGCGTGATTAGTTCAGACAAACATTTTATGCTTTCCTTCCTTTTGCTGATTATGTAATTCAGTTGTCCAACAAAGAAACTTAAAGAGGCTATGTTACTTCTCTATGACACTACTTGGTCGAAAAGGTCACCGTTTTTTACTTTATCAGGTTAGTGCCTAGTTACTTGCCCTGTTTATGGACACCAGTGGATAGTTTACCCACAAATAAACTTTTTTAGGTACTCCCTCTGGTCCATCTTAATGGCCTCAACTTTCTCTAGATGTGTATGTATCTAGGTCGAAAAGGTCACCGTTTTTTACTTTATCAGGTTAGTGCCTAGTTACTTGCCCTGTTTATGGACACCAGTGGATAGTTTACCCACAAATAAACTTTTTTAGGTACTCCATCCGGTCCATCTTAATGGCCTCAACTTTCTCTAGATGTGTATGTATCTAGTTAAGTATTTAGACTAGATGCATTCGTACCTAGACCGTTGAGGCCATTAATATGGACCAGAGGGAGTATTAAGGAGTTAATTAGTTTATTCTTGGTAAATCTGTATTAAAAATTCTTTCATATAAACCTTGTGAAACTAATTGGTTACGGGCTTTATCGCGGATAGTTACAATTTATTTCTTTTCTTTTGGGTTAAATGGAATTTTTTGGCTGTTAATGTCTCACCTGAAGGAATTAATTTTTTTTGGTCAGTACTGAACCATCCCTAGCCCAACAACTATACAATGGTGAACGGTTACAGGAATAGGAGTGGAGTAATTTTCTTATTTGGCTATTCACTTCAGATCTTGATCTAATAAACATTGAGGCAAGTAAGATGTCCCTGGCCATATGTTATCCCTCTCAAATACTCCAGATATTGGGAAAATTGGCAAGCCTGAGGTTTGCATATGATTAAGCATGTCAATATGATTATAAAAACTATAAACCTACTAAGGAAATAACTTCTTACCTTAAATTACTTTTATTATTGTATATGAAAGGGTCAAGGTGCACCTTTTCTTGGATGTACTCTATTCTCAGTCAATCATTTTGATGTGCCACCCTATTTGGATCAATCACAACGTTCCACCCGAGGTTTCTAAAAATCATTTCACACCCGTGTATCTGGTAGCCTTTATCTTAATTGACTGCTACTGATGATTCAAACATGGAGGCTATATTATAGCGTGGGTATCTGGCATTACTTCCATTTCAGCTTCATGTTATCAGATGTTTTTAATTTATAGCATGAGGGAATTGATCCATGATTCTTCTTATCCTTGAGGTTTAGGTATGATCAAATATATCAACATGGTGCAAATTATTGACTTGGTAAGACAATACAATCTAACTATATATCTTGATGGTTGGCGATGAAAGGGGCAAGATGCACCTTTTATTCTCCATGTTTGTGTTCACTGTACCATGTGTTATCTCCAAGGATAGGCGTTTCATTTAACTTCTGTTGATGTATATTTGATGATGGCTGGTGCATTTTTCCATTATGCTAACATCTTTATATCTCTTTCTATGCTGTGTAAAAATGCTTCCAGGACTTTTTAGTTGCTCGTATACTGTACCATGATGCTAAAAAATGCTTTGACATGCAGAGATAGCTAGGAAAAACAAAATGCATATAGGTGTGTTATCCATACTTAGTGGGTCAGAAACAAGATCGGAGGTGGTTGTGAGACACAAAGCCACATGTTAGCTAGATCGAAAGTACATCTTACTAACTACTTCCCCCTACAATATCTGTGCCTTGGTTCATAATTTTTTTCTCCCTACACATTAGTACGTGAAGATTGCAGTAGAGGCTCGCAGGGACGTGGATCCAGGTGGCAAGGAGTAGTATTGCCTTGGTTTGTTCCGGAGATTTGGCAATGACGGCCGACATCACCTGCTCGCCTTGTGGTTTCTGCGGCTACACGAGAATTGGTTTGCTGGTCATCTCTGTATGTCAAGTTGCCAACACAAGTGATATTTGTTAGGCCAGTTATGCACTTCCATTCTAATCGTGCATTTTATGCATTGACTCGGGAATTAAAAGTTACAAACAACGTCAGGGTGGTGGAAAGGAGCTATCGCAGCCTCCCAGGTGATCGCACTATCATACTTTCTCTATTTAGTTTCATGACTGGTACACAAACTAAACTAAAACCTATGAACTTACTTCTTTTGATGTGAAAATTGGTCAAGCTATCTCTCTTTAGGATGACCAAATTTGTGGGTTGTTCAACATCTACTACGCGATTGATCATTGTTATTCTCCATCTACTAATACTGAGGGTCAAACTGGCAGCAGCGCTGCGATGACGACGGACAGGAAGGCGATAGGAAGGGGGTGGTTGGATGCGTGGGTGGCTTGAATCCCACGGAGTACCCATGTTGTCTAGAGGTGAGCAGAGATCTACTGTGATGTCGAACTCTTGCATGCCATGATGGCACCACCCATGACCGCAGTCTCCCAGGTGATCGCACTATCGTACTTTCTCTATTTAGTTTTGTACCATGGACTAAATGAAAATTGTCTGAACTATCTCTCTAAGGATGGACAAATTTATGGTTGTTTAACATTTGCTACGCTAATTGATCATTGTTATTCTCCATCTGCAATTCCAAGGGCAATCTCGCAGCGGTGCTGCGATGAAGACGAACACGAAGGAGGTAGGAAGGGCGTGGTTGGATGTGTGGGCGGCTTGAATCCCATGGAGTACCCATGGTGTGTCTGGAGCTGGGAAGAGATGTACTGTGATGTCGAATTCTTGCATGCCACGACGACACCACCAATCACTGCAGCCTCCCAGGTGATTGCACTATCGTACTTCGTCTATTTAGTTGAGGTATATACATTTTTAGTCCCACAACTTGCACCGTGAGAGCATTTTAGTCCCATAACTTGCAAACTGAGCAACTCTAGTCCCACAACTTGCATCTCAAAGCATTTTAGTCCAATTTAATCAAATTTTAACGAGTTTGACTGAATTCGTCTACCAGAGCTTACATGTGGCATCACAAGTTTTGCAAAATGACCCATGTGTATTTTTCTTTACAACCTTCGTACGGCCCCGACATGCTGGCTCCATCTGTCAATGATTCTACAAACAATAAAATATCTGCGTGCATCAAAGGGATTCGAACTGAGGACCTGCAGTGCAAAGGAGATACAACCTCACCACTACAGCTCACGCTTGCGACATGGTAATTTGATGAATGCTTTTTTATTATACAAGATAATTTGAAGAACACATGATTTAACTTATCGGATTTTTGACCTTTCTTCTCAGATTTTTAGTGTGTTTGTGTGAAGGGAAAAACTGTAGCATAATTGAAAAGGTTGTTATTTATATAGGGGTTAATGTTTGGCGGAAAGAACAGGAGTTGTAAGACAATTTCTAATTATCATGAACTAGTGCTATTATAGAGAACGGTTCAAAAAACGTCTCAATTGTAAGAGAACTACTCAGAACCTGAAGAGCGAGGAAAGAATTTCTGAACTTAACTGAATTCTGTCAAGCTAGTGTCTTTATGATATGCACAATTTAACTGAATCCTGCAAGTTAATGGCTTTAAGCTGTTGATCTAAACTTAACGTTGTTCCTTGAGTTTTGCAGGGAAAAATAAAAATCGATCTTTTTTTCTTGTGAATTAATTGCCGCTCGCAGACTGTATGTAACGATGTATGTAAAAGTGAGAATAATTCGTCATGTGGATGTAATCGGTGGGATGTACTTTTGGTTCTTTTCTCCCAGCCAGGGAATGGAGAGAGAGAGAGAAGAAGATTTGCAATAGAGAATCATCTATTCATGAGAACAACACGACATGGGTTTTTTCTTGCAATTTCTTCTCTTGCTAGCTGCCTGCTTGCTGTTGATGGCAGCAGAGCACACATTCCCCACCACTGTCCAGTCTTGCTGGGTCATTCCCTGATTCGCTAATATGGCGTTTTTTATTTCAGTTCAGTTCTTCCAATTGTTTTGTATAATAAACATTGCGTTCTTCAAATATCACGTAAGTGAACGAGCTGCAGTGGCAACCTTGTGTCTTTTTAACATGGCAGCTCGCGAATTCGAATTTGCTCCAATGCACATTGAATTTTTATTATTTGTACAATCACTGAAAGGTGGGCTTCGTACCGTAGTCGTAAACAGCAGAGAAAAAAAATACTTAGGATCATTTTGTAAAACTTGGGATGCCACATGTCCCCGAATGAATTTTGACCTATAGGAAGACGAATTTGATCAAACTCGCCGAAATTTAATTAAATTGGACTAAAATGCTCTTAGAATGCAAGTTGTGGGATTAGTATTGCCCACTTTGCAAGATACAGGACAAACGCTCTTGCGGTGCAAGTTGTGGGACTAAAAATGTATATACCTCTATTTAGTTTCTTGACTGGTACACAAACCAAACTGGAACTTATAAAATTCTTTTGATGTGAAAATTTGTCTAGCTATCTCTCTTTAGGATGGCCAAATTTATGGATTGTTCAACCTTTGCTACGTTTATTGATCATTGTTACTCCCCTGTGAGGGTCAAACTGGCAGCGGCGCTGTGATGACGACCGACATGAAGGTGGTAGGAAGGGGGCGGTTCAATGTGGGCTGCGTTACTCCCACATGTCCAGAGGCGAGAAGAGGTCTATTGTGACGTTGGACTCTTTCATGCACGACGCAATACCCATGGCAAGATAGCGCTTCGTGGAGCGCGTATGAGAAAACAAGGAAACATGTCTGTTAGGAAGCAAAGAAATTATCCTATCATATCAGCGCTGAGAAACGGTCATTCAGATTCTTAAATTGGCTTGCTTGCCAAAAAGATTTGGTTACATAATTCAGTGAACCATGAGGCGACGTTTGTATTAGAAGTTTGTACAATGTAAAGTAACGTACTCCCTCCGTCCAAGAATAGATGTCTTAGGTTTTTCAAATTTTGGATGAATCTATATACTAAATAGTGTCTAGATTTATTTAAATTTTGATAAATTTGAGACATCTATTTTAGGACGGAGAGAGTAGGAAATATACAAGCATGGCTGAAATTTGTGGTTGGTGAATAAATTTCATCGAGCTTATTTGGAGAGTATCTGGGTAAATTATTACTCCCTTCGTCCCGAAATAGATGACTTGGGTTTATCAAGATTTACACATATTTAGTACTAAAATGCATTTAGGTAAGTCATTTATTTCTGGATAGAGGGAAGTAGTTGTAACATCTTGGCCTCTCCGGACCAACGGCCGTTACTCCTGATAGCTTAATGAGATCTTTAAACTAACCCTACAGACCAACACTAGCCTTTTCTGTGCACTTGTCCTTACTCGTACTCACCGGTATCCACTTTTTGATCGGTCACCCATCATTAAATTGCTTTAGGCCAAGCACGTTTAATTTTAGAGTTCTTTTAAATGAGCTTTCAGAAAAGAAGTATATGAGTACCCTATCAATCCTATTAAGCCATGTGCCAGGGTCTCATATACACCCACCATTAGAACATCGATTTCCTCGTCGATCAACCACAAGCGAACGTCCCCTCTTGGCACATGTCTGTGCGTCCAGTGTTGGCACATGTGTCATGCCGTGTCCACTCCGGGTCACACGTGCCATACTCCACATGTTCGCTACTAACCCGCACACGTCCTTGTAACCGCGGGAACCTGACTCGCGGGAACCTGACTCTGATACCACTTGTAACACTCCGACCTCTCTCTGGACCAGCGGCTGTCACTCCTGACAGCTCAATAGGATCTCTAGACTAACCTCACTGACCAACACTAGTCTTTTCTGCATACTTTGTCCTCACTCGTACGCATCCGATACCCACTTCTCGGTCGGTCACTCATCTTCAAATCGCTCTAAAACAAGCACGCTTAACCTTAGAGTTCTTTTTATACGAGTTTTTGGAAAATAAGTTACAAATTGTTGTATGGGTATTAATTTTATTAAGCCATGCGTCAGGGTCTCACGATAGTTTTCTCTACAATATCGATTTCATTGACGGTATCTTGTAAATACACCGAGTGCCTGAAAATCTGCCAAAGAGATAGGGTTTCTTAGCTTACTCCGAAATTGGAAAGAAGTGAAATCCAGCACGGAAATACCCTTTCGGAAATGTGCAGTGTTGGGTTTGCAACTTTGAGAGCAACGTCTAATATATAGACTAGAAAATTTGGCGCGGCGATACGCCGCGCCCGTCGTGTTAATTTTTTCCTTAGAGTGTAGTGGTAGAGTCTAGTTTTCTCTTAGAGGCTGCCATCGATTTGAATGTTTGGTATTTAATTTATTATAATGTAGAAGTATGGGGTAATAACGGAAGGAAAGATGTAGCGGTAGCATACATATTTACATTGGATTAAGCAGTGGAGGCCAAACGGCACCAACATTTTTTTTCAACTGGGCAGGGCCGTCTCATGTCTGGTCTCTTTACTGAACATATGCAGTGGTCATCTTGACAAAGCTAAGATGACCTAGTGTTGGCCAAGCCTGAAGTGTTGCAAAGCATCACTACGTTCTTAAGATTATTGTGATGTAGCAACAACAAAATGTACTTCTATTGACAGTTGTACTTGCATATTTTATAACATTTTTTGGGAGAAGCGCAATAATCCAAGCATTGGCGGCATTTTAATTATCATTTTTAGTGCTGAAGTGATGACAGAGCGCTAACAACTGATGGTAAATTTATAGTTCTTCCTTGCGTTCCAATGAAAGCACCACTATATTGATAGCTGAAAAAATTCAGATAATTTCACATCAGAGCTGCTTGAAGGACAGAGAACACTGAAATTAATCTTGACTAAGAGATACATATGTCGTTCTTTGAATAGATCAATGGCCCCTACCTATGCTTAGGTAGTATCAACGCGGAATGGTTTCCAACATTTTTCTCTTTAGGTTTTATATAATCTTGAGAATATATATATTATAACAGGAACAACTCAACAATGATAGCCATTGGTGCTTCTAGTAGGAGACTATTTAGTTCTTCATGACATGCCACAGAGGCAAGGAATTTGCTAATTGAACATGAATGAAATATAACCTGCCATATTGGCCAGACTCCAAAAGGTTGAGGGCAACTCTTCTGTGATGTTATCTGCAGCTGAAAGAAAACAAATTGACAATAATTCAAGAAATTTCAGAAACTCCAGATATTATTCTCACAAACTAAATATTGCATCAGTATGTCTGGGGAGTAAAAAAATAGGACTTCTAAAGAAGCTACAAAACACGTCGTCTTGATCATATTGACTGTAGTGTTGTGAGAGTACTAACACATCAATGGTGCTACAAACATATTGCCACTTGCTATGGGCTGACTGTTTTGTTCCACATATGACCAATAATGCAAACCTTATGTTCAGGACAAACAATTTAACATCGCCCATCAAATGGTATATAATAACAACAAAAACAACACCTACTGACTAAATGAAGGGATCAACATCAGGGAAAGGAAAACAATACAATCTCATACAAATTAGATGGTACCTTGCGCTCTGAAAAACTAAAGGTCAAGAAATGTCACCCAATTATATTCAGAAGTCATCTTCTTGAAGCACTAACCGGGCTGAGGAACATCAACTAAACCTCCTGCAATTTATACGTAGTTGTACATTAGAATAGCGGAAGCACCATTGATTATCCTCCAAAATTTGTAGATAATTATAGAACATATAATCATACATCAAGTGGATGTAACCTAGCAAATATAAGGTATGTATGTAGGAGTCATTATTGATTTGATGGCACTTCCCGTTGTCAGAGTATCACATACATACATCCCAGGGATCCTTTCATTTGTACCACAAAATAAATTAAGGTAAGGTTTATACAATTCTGAATTGTTCAATACCAGTAATTATTGTACAAATGATAATCATACAACGTGTAGAAAGGAAGCACAAAAATTTGAAGGAGTGAACCGATTAACAATAATCTTTTGAAGGAACAGAAAGGGAAAGTAAGTAAATAATTATTGTTAATCACCGATTGTTCCTCTCTTACAACAGAAAGGGAAAGTATGTAAATAACTGTCGAGAAATCTCACCTCAAGAGTCGAAGTTCTATGCAGAAATGTAATAGAATAAAAAATAGGCACATCACTCAGCATCCTCTGCCTTTTAAACCTCATCAAGAATATCATCCTCAAAGTGATGTGAAGAAATAACATGGTAAAACAAAATTAGACAGGGAAAATTTGGGAAGTATATAGTGAGAAAGATATGCATCTGAACCCTGGAAAATCTGATACACTCATGTGTCAGATATAGAATACCCATTTGGTAGGCTCTATATTGTCCATCAGTAAGTACCGTTTTCATAAACGGTGTAGTCTAATTAGAGAATAATGGAATGGCATGGAATGTGAAATCACTTCTTTCGATATGCCCACTAAAGCAAGGAATCATATACACCTGTCCCAAGTGCTTTAATTAAGACTATGCTATACTACTTTCTGTAGGAGAGTAGATACATGGTAGCAGCTATATCAATGAGGTGAAGCACTCTATCGATACAAAGCGCGTAGATAGCCCAATGAGGTACCGAACAGGAGTTCTTATATTTGGGTCAAGACTTAGGGTGGCAAAGCATCAAACAATTGTTTCTTTCCAGAAAATTAGTAGACTCATATTAAGATTTTTAGTCTTGTTGCCCCTTCTTGTAAGAGTTTTCTAATTGTGGCACTTCACATGGTTCTACAAACAACTACATGCCATCTTAATAAAAGGATAGATCATAAAATTGTGGGAAGACAATTGGAGGAAATCTGAAATGAACAATAGCATGTCTATATCTATATTTTATCATCAGGATAATTTTTTTACAGGTTCAATATCAGAAACAATAACCAAGAATAATCATTTAACTGGACTTATAATATAACTATTGGAAAATTTTCCCTCTGTTTTACCATTAGAAAGCCATTTGACAGAAGTCTATAGTGGTATAACATGGCAAGTAAGCAAAATGTAAAATTGTGTTAAATAGGCCAGAAGTCAATAACAATTGTATGTGTGCTGAAAAATTCTTTTACTCCATGCTCAAAACCTCCCTAACAATATTCTCTCGTTGTTTCCATGTGGATGCAGATAACCAGCATGAAAAATGTACAGGGGTAAGGTACAGAAAAATCAGAGGGAAGATTTTTTCAAACGGTGTGTCAACTAAGGAATTCAAATTCCAGAGCTTAGCCCAATTCATGATTATGCTACATCTTAACACATTATATTGGCAACAACCATTATGCGATATAACATTATTTGTAGGATCTAATGCAGGAGATAACTATAAGTATGAGGTTTAGGGGCAAAGTTTCAGGAGGAGGTCTACATAATTTAAATGAGGGCCTCTACAGTACACAATGCGATTAAAATTATAATGTAAAGAAGAATTAAACTGTCTGAAACTTTCATTACCTACTGGAATTTAGCCTTATTGTGGGCTTGAGGTTGATCTTGTGTTGTGTCCATTGGCTTAGGATCCACCTCCAACTGAATATAACTTGCAGGGTAAGCAGACACGGATATTTCAATTGAGTCATTCTATGTGCTTGTCAATTGATCTTGTTTATCACAACAGCGCCTCAGCAAAACAGAGACCCAAGAGCATAATCATGCATATTATGAGGAAAATCCGTATCTATAGAAAACCACCCGCCCAAAAGAACAGGCCCATACACATGAGAAGAAAAAATACGAATCGACGGAAGCCACCTGTGAAGACCTGCAAGACGCAAAGAAATCAGAGGGAGCAAAAGAACAAAAGGTAGGCAAATCTACGTAGCACAACTGATAATGGTCCAGAATAGGAAACCAGAAACATATGCAAAGAAAACCAAACCAGAGAGCAAGATTGCCTGTCAGCATGGAGCCGGGTCGGCGGGCAAACGCTGCTACTGTCGCTTGCCATGCAGTCGGTAAAGACATCCTACAAAATAAGCGAGGATGCTTGCTGCTAGCAGAAGAAATGGGGCAGAGAGACCGGGGCAAGAGGGCTTGGGAAGGGGGTGTGGGAGTAAGGGCAGGTCCATGACGACTAATAATAAACCTACCTCCACGTCTCCAACACTTCATCCTAATATACACCAAGCAAGTAAGTATTTCGAATAAAAAAGCAGTTCAAAATAACATGGCAGGAAATGTCTAAAGAAAAAATGGACAATGTTCAATTACATCGAACCTTTGGGACCTGAATCCGTCTAGAATTGCTGACAGTGAATTGGTCTGGTGTAATTATGCATATTTTGAATAAGGAACAATAGGGGCTGAGAGGAAACTAAGGAACCAAACAAAGGCCAGAAATCCCCAATTCTTGTTGCTCGCTGTAGGCTGCCTACTTCAAACCACGATCAATTCCAGCTCAAAGCCTGAACATAGAGGATGGGTATCGAGATCAACATAGTATGGATGGAAGAAATGAACATAGGTAAAACTTGGTGAGGGAGAGCTGATTCTTTACCTGGCAATTAAGGAACCAATGAAGAACCAAAATTTCTCTGGTCGTCGTTGTTCGCCGGCCGAAAAGCACGATCCAATCGACCGAGAACTGACCAGCCCTGCAACAGCGACGGACCACCAGATGAAATAAGAGCGACACACCAATGAACAGAAGCACGCCCACAACCCATAATCGAAACAGCAAGTGGCGCTATGTTCTGGTCCGGGAGCAGTTAGAGAACCGGAAGAAGTAGGGGATGTGGATTAGACCTGAGGATTGACGAAGAAGAGGCGGACGACCGCAGCGAGCCGCTAGGCGTAGACGGGGGATTGCTCGCCGAGTCAACAAAGGCTACAGAGAAGGTAATGGGATGAGGAGATGGGAATAGCGAACAAAGAAATAAGAAAAAACAGGGCTTAACCTCAAGATGGGCAGCCGCCGCTTCGTCCTAGAGGGCATGGAGTCCTCGTCACTGCCTCGCCGCCGGCGGGGTCAGAAGCCGCTAGGAGGGGACTGCGCCCAGACTGTCCTCCGCATCCTAAAGCCGCATAGGGAGGAAAGGAAGGTGCCAAGCTCCTCCACCGTCACCAGGCACGTCGATGGCCCCCTCGGTAGGTAGCAGGTCGGCCAGGGAGAGCGAAACCTTTGTGAGGAGCCGCAGCCAGGAAGCCATCCCACGGCCACCAGAGACAGAGAAACCCGACGGGAGGAAGCCGCCGGCTCCTGGGCGGAGGATGTGAGCGACAGACAGGGATGAAGATTTTTTTTTTTGACCAGGTCCGTGGGGATTGGGAAGGAAGAGGGAGGGATAGGAGAGGAAGGGAAGCCTCGATGTTTCGCTCGATGTTTCGGGATAGACGTGGACACCGCTTTTGACCAAAACGTTTAGATCACATCGCACGGCTACGGAGACGGGAAGAACTGTAGATGTACAAAACTTGCACATCTACAGTGCGATTGCTGATTTGGTATGGCCTATCGATGGCTGAAACTCTTGTCTTTCATATATGTGGATTGCTGATTTGGTATGGCCTATCGATGGCTGAAACTCTTGTCTTTCATATATGTAGAATTGCTGATTTGGTATGGCCTATCGATGGCTGAAACTCTTGTCTTTCATATATGTAGATATACATTAAGACAAAAAATGAACCACTCTTATGGACGAGGGAATGTGTGGCATTCTGGGATATGATACTCCTTGCTGTTAGGCAGTTGTGAAAACAACTATGTCAGTCAATCAAAATCAAGCCTTTCACGCCAACTCAGACAAAGTCAAAAATTGTTTAAAATTGTTATAAGTAGAATTGTAGACGAGGGGAAACAATTGACCGCTCAATTATGTGAAAGCCCATCATCTTGATTAAGTCTTCTCTAAAAATCCCGTGGAAAAAAATATGCGGAGTATGATAGGATATGTCGTTAAAACTCCTTCAAACCCAGTAAGAAAAAAAGAGAGAGAAAATAACACAACATATAATGATTAGTGCCTTCGTTAACTCGATATGATGTAAATCCATAGAATATAGAGGTTAATAAATATGTTGTGTATACCAATCTAAAAATCCCGGTGGAAAAACAGATAGTATGACATATGATCTTATATTGATATTATCTTGTTGAAAACTTGAAAAGTAAACTCACTTAAAGAAAGAGTGTAATATGATGGTTTGATCAGGAATAGTTCATAAAGATACTTTCCTTCATTCTTGCAAATCTTGAAGTCGTCACATACCAATTTTATGAATGTACTTTAGAAATGTTGAAGTTGGTAGAGACTTCGTGAATAAGTCAACGAGGTTATCGCATGATTTCACATGCAAGATGTTTATTTCCCCACTCTTCTGAATCTCGTGCGGATAAAACAACTTAGGGGAAATATGCTTAGTGATATTGCACTTAATGTATCATGTTTGCATATGTGCAACAGAAGCCACATTATCCTCGTAGATAATGATAGGTGATTCGATAGAACCAATTACACGTGACTCTTGTATGTGGTTTATCATACTGCGAAGCCATACACATTCGCTTGATGCCTCATATAATGCAATTATTTTAGAATGATTGATAGACATTGAAATGAGAGTCTATTTCAATGACTTCCATGATATAGCAGTTCCATCATGTAGGAACATAAAGCCGGTCTGCGGTCTGGCATTATCAGGATTAGATAAGTAGCCAGCATTAGTGTATCCAATCATATCGGAGTCTAGATTCTCGAAACTGAACGTATAGGACAAGATCCTTTATACATTGGAGATATCGAAATACATTGTTGACCCCGTACCAATGGCCTTTGGTGGGAGCTGAGTTGTGTCTAGCAAGTAGATGCGAGACCATGTCTCGTGCAATTTGCAAGATACGCTAGAGCTACAATGACACCTCGGGTCCCAATATATCTTCTTCACCATTTCTTCGCCCGAACGGATCTTTCTCTATGTCTAGAGAACGAACCACCATGGGAATTTTAGATGGATAGGATTTGTCCATGCAATTAGTCTCGATGGATTATCAAAACTGAACGTATAGGACAAGATCCTTTGTACATTGGAGATATCGGCTGGAATTGGCGGCAGACTCCGTTGTGGTTTGTCCCAAGCTTGGCCAACGCGAAGGATTGGAACTGACATAATTAAAATACTACAAGAAGAAGGACTGAACATAGCGATCATATAAAATAGGGATTTGAGTATCTTGAATTATTTTCTTTGCCTCATTTGTATCGTAGTCGTTAACTTGCTGTACTCAAACACTCATTTCGCCGTAATGTAAGTGCAAGACCTGCAATTTGATCAAACTCCTTTTGTATGCAAGCCATAGCTTTTGTCAGTGTGTGTCAATTATTTTGTAACTCGTTGCGCTCGCACGCCTTTATTATTTGTTGCACTTTCGAGTTCTAAAAAATGTAAAACAAATTAGGAACAATGGCTATGTTATATCTCGTGCATCTATAATAGCCGTTCCCGTAATATGATCTTATGTGACCTATGTAAAAAAGAAAAAACCTAATCGAACGATATCTTGTGTTCACTTGTTAATTTTATAGTGGCAAGGCCATGTAATATTTTGGACAGGAAATTTATAGACGAACTATATACAATATGTTCATGATTTATTTCATATTTTATGAAAAACTTGGAAGTGCGACATGCAACAACTAGTTGCGGGTGCAACTAGTTACAAATTGTAATTTTCGCCGTGGGCGTCTCTATTAGCTCCAAGCGCATGATGCATTCAGGTTCTCACTAACAAGTGGGGCCGACCTAAACTGGACCCGTCTATCACTGATTCAGAGCCACACATAGTCATGCACGTTAAATCTTGTGTTCATACACGTAGTACATGTCTCTCATTTTGCTGCGTGGTTGCATGCTGGACACGTATAATTCCATGTATGTATGAACACATGCAACATGTAAAAAAATATCACGGACTCACCCGTATGTGCATTGTATCCGGTATATATATTTTCAGTCATGTACTACGACTTCTGCATGTAGGGAACAAGGTGAAAGTACATGTGTCCATGTCGCGACTACTACTAGTAGTAGTAGTTCGTCCTCCTATTACCCGTTAAAAATACTATGTTGAAATGAAAGATGTAAAAAAACCTCTGGTCAAACTGATGTGACTAGACCATACTACGATACATAGGAGTAGCTCCGTGGCATACTAGTCTAACATACATTAAAGTCTAGGCGACGGTGACGTCCTCGATGCTGCTGTTGACAGAGCAAGCAAGTAAAATATCCCTCCTCTCATTTTTTTCTTTGCCTCTCCATCTTCTTCCCCAGTCCTAGACCCTAGTCCACTCTGCCCATGATCTCCTCTATGTTCTCTCTTCTCACACATTCCTTGCATAAAGCTCCCCTCCTCCTCCAGAAAACCCTAATCGTACTTGCATCCGCCTACTCTGCCTAAATCCATCCGTCCGTGATGGCCGATTCGAAGCTCAGCGGGCATTGCAAGTGGGATCTAACTCAGCACAAACGATGCCGATCTCATCGTTCAGCGTTTGGACATTTCCAGCATCGTTAGGCTAGCCACATGTTGCAAGATGCTGTATGATCGTATCGGAAACAACTAAGGCATGAAATGGACTTTGCACCATTAGAGTGAATCCTGCCTACTGATGCCTCAGCCTTCTCATTGGTTCGTCAAGCACTCTAACAAGCTGATGGAAAATCATGTGCATGACATGGTGTACAAAATGGTGCCCCTTGACCATCCTCTGCGCACCGCCATCCTGCCATTCATGCATGAAAAATTCTAGGGTGGGCATGAACGGCGACTGGCTCGCCGCCGTGGACCTGAGCGGGGTCTGGTGCCTAGCGAACATCTACACATATCGTGTAATAAACCTTCCATCGACGGATACTTGTGGCATTCATGGTGTCTCATTTCCATTATATCGATTATATAATAGGTAATGCTACTAGGCAGCCAGGGTTCCCATAGTTACCCATACCCATTTCTATAGTCATCAAAAGTTTGTTTTTTGGCGAATCCGTAGGTATGGAGAAAAGTACAAAAAATCATGGGATGGATATCTTGACCTATTGAAGATTGTAATCTATAGAGTGCCCACAGGAGTTGGGGGTTACAGAGACTACACGCTTTGTTTGACAGTGAAATCGCCTATCTGGGAGCAGGTAGAAAAGTTTGGAGATGTCTGGACTATTCATGTCATCGAAGACGACAGTACAATGATTCCATTGAACACGATGGCCTCATTTTTGCGGTCGCAGGTGAAGGCTGCACCTACTCCCGGGATCCCACATTGGAAGGTAATTCTAGTTTCATGATACATCATGAGTGATTTAGTGAAGTTGTTCTTTAACTACCTTGTTTGTGTTTTACCTTTCATATGACTGAATGAGCACACCCTTTATGTCCTAAAAAATATGAATGAACCATTGCTACTAATGAATTAATACCAGCAATAAGTCTTTCAAAATTATAGTGTATGACGACGTCCATACACTAGTAAGTTTGTTCATTGTGAGAATATGAAAGGTATCACTACAAAAAAATGTTCTTCTACAACAGATGATTTTCGTGGTTGAAGGCCTGTTTTTTGTGGTTGAAGAGTCTTCTAAGACGGATGCCCTTCATGGTAAAAGCCTCATCACAAATGAATCTACCATGATTTTTTTACCGTGGTAGATCGCACCCTTCATCCACGAAAACTTGTTCCGTCATAGATCTGTTCGCCATCCGCGTTGACTGCTGATGTCATACGGACTGCCACGTGGCAAACGCCGGTAACGGCGAGTTACCGCCATTAAGTGTCGTGGAAACCGTGGTAGAAAGTCAGGCCCAGTCAATGCCTGACAATTATTAAATGGACCGACCCATTATTAAAAGCCAATAGTAAGTCGACCCATTACTGTTTCATGCTGCACTGTTTAAAATGGGCCCACAAGTTGGGCCGTTATATATTTAGCCCCTATACTATTTCAGCCCACTGTTATTCTGGCCTTCTACTGTTCCGGCCTGATATGCATCTGGCCTTTTACTGTTTCGGCTTGCTGTGTATCCGGCTTCTACTGTTCCGGCTTGCTGCGAATCTGGTCATTTACTGTTACCGGCTGCTATAAATCTGGCCATTTACTGTTTCGGCCTTCTAACAATCTAGCCATCTACTGTTCCGGCCTACTGTGGATCTGGTCTTTTACTATTCAGGACCGCTGTATATCCGACCATTAACTATTCCGGCCTGCTGATAATCTAGCCATTTACTATTCCGGCTTGCTGATAATCTAGCCTTTTAATATTCCGGCCTGCTGAAATTCTAGCCTTTCATTGTTCTGTCCTGCTGTGTATCTGGCCTATTACTTTCCAGACCTACTATAAATCCGGCCATTTACTGTTCCGGGCTGCTGTAAATCTAGCCATTTATTGTTCCGACCTACTAGAAATATAGCCTTTTACTGTTCTAGCCTGCTGTTATCCTGGCCTGGCCTGCTGACAATCTAGCCTTTACTATTTGGTTCTATTAGCATTCAGGCTTGTTACTGTTGCAGCCTATCAGGGTTTTGGCCCCATACTGATCGGGTCTATTATTGTTCCGGTCTTTAACTGTTACTGTCATTACTGTTCATGTTCATGTCCATGCGTCGTTTCATTGACCGTTCTGTTCTAGCCTGTTACAGTTTTGTCCTTTTTTTGAAACCGCCGACTTATTTTGTAGAACAACACATGAATACCAAGACTCCAATTAATACACATGCGAAAATTTAAATTATTTATTACAACAATAAAAGTTTATTACAATACATCATTAAACAAGATATGCATTCTAAAAATTATAGAGTGTTGGTATCCTCAATAAGATATCGGTACACGGAAATTCGCTTCAGTTTATCATCCGTCCTCTTCTTCAACATTTCAGCTACAAATCTAAGAGCAGCTATACACTTTCTTTCTGCAAGCAACATAGCCTTCGTATATATATATATATATCACTTGTAAGAGCTGTTCTAGATGGATTGATAAGTAAGTTGTTTGCTTCAGAAATACAATGGGATGATGAATGAGAAGAGGGATCAGAACTTTCAGTCCTGCCTTCCGAGGACTCCTGCTTCATTTTAACTGTAGCCTGTGCAATAAGGTGGAACGGGTTAAAATAAAGAACAAGAGATAAAGTAGTATTATATAAATTAAAGATCATTTAAGAGCAAGTATGCTAGACATGCCTAAGAAATTTATAGGATCGCGTCCAAGAAAATAAAATCCAGGGTCTTGTAGAAAGAAACAATAAAGGCATGGGTCTTGTACTAGACCCAGGGTCCAGAAAAACTTGCTAGACTCACCATCACCAGTAAAAAGTATACTCTAGACACCACAAATCTCCAATGCTGCACATGTTGTACATTCACTATGTATGAATAAACCACAGCATAAGCCAAAAAGTGCAACTTAAGAGCTACTATCTATATACATAGTGGACCTTGTCCACAAGCCAAAAAGCTTAAGGATGACGCATAAACTTTAAGTAAGTATGAACTTACAGTAGCTCGTTCAGGATGACAGTTGCTCCTTCTCAAGCGGGTTTGACTCTTGGTCAATCTGCCAGTAGTATCTGAGTCGAGCAGCTAGAACTCTGGTCCTTGTACTCCATTGTCCTTTCTCTGCATTAAGCCATAACATTTAAAACTGAGTTAGCTGGTTTGGAAGGATGAAAGCACTTAAAACACACCAAAAAGATAGCATTAAAAATGACCATATGTATGATTCAAACTAGCTAGCTGGTTTGGAAGGATGAAAGTAGTTGAAAACACCAAAAATTATAAAAATTACAAGATGAATATTTTCTGAATTAAGCATTCATAGATAGAAAAACAACAAAACATGAATGGAAATGTCATGACAGGTTTTCAGGTAGAATGACTTATTAACATAATATGCATACAAGAAATATAACTTATTAACATGAAAATAAAATGGCCTAAGTAACACACATAAACCTCAAACTTCAACCTTGCTTGGCGTCAGATTGTCAGTGTTGGATCCTTTATGAGCTGTTCCCATGACCCATTCGAGCGCTCGGAAAGAATAGGATCTACGAGTTAGTGTTGCAGAAATACACTAATAGTGTGAGAATGTAAGAAACGAAATAATAGTGACAAACTTATAATATGGATAAGAACTGCCATATGTGGGCGCAAACGAAATGGCAATAACATACAGGATATTGAGCAACATTATAACACTTTCGTAGCTTACGAGTACCAAAAAATAACAAACGAGCAAGAGAAATTACCGCCGTGCGGCGAGGGCGGGTGGGACGCGCAAGAGGGCGGCAGTTGGGCATTTCGAGGTGGATCTGGTGCGTTGGGAGGTGAAGATGTTCCCGAGTGGAAGCGAGCGCCGACAAGGAAGGAGCTCCGGTGTGGAAGAGAGCTCCGGCGGTGAATATGCTCCCGTGTGGAAGAGAGCGTTAGTGGTGAAGGAGCTCTTGTGTGGAAGAGAGGGCTAGCGGTGAAGCGTCTAGAGGAAGGTGGAGGTCAGAGGGGGGTGGGCGGCGATGAGGGGATATAGGTGGGATGATGAAAATTTACCACCTATACCCCTCTATTATTGTAGTGCTCCTCTGGTCCTTGTTTCCAGGCCAGGGATAGAAGAGGAATTTTGCATCAGAAAAAATGGGGCGGGATTTTTTAATAGATGCGCGGGATGTTTTGGCGCTGTGTGGAAATTTTAAGGTTGAAGCTTCCTACGTATGCTACTCGGACGCAGCCGCTCCTCACATGCTAGCCCTGTCTGGACCCACACGACAACATGCTTACCAGCATTTAAATGAGTTTCCACACATTTGCCAAAATTGATAAGCATTATATTTTGAAAGCTTTCAAACAAGATGTCCAAGACTATATCTCTGCCATAGTTTATGATAACGTGTCTATATTTGGTAGATCTGTGCATCTTGTCATTTAAAGCAATGTTTACAAAAGGAGATTCCTAATTTTATTGATATAAAATGCCCTGCTTGGTCAAGGTCATTTAGGGGTTTAAGGTTTAGGGTATTTTCAATAATGTTCGAGCTTTATGCTTATATTCGTGGAATAGAATAGTGTTATCGCAATTTAATGCAAGTGTCTCAATTTTTGATCTATAAGTGCATCGTACGTGCCTTATTATTGATGAGTGCATATTTGCATCATGTTTTATATTATTATTTTGCATTGTAGTAGTAGGATCTTGGTATTTTACGGCGTTCGCGTGCATATTTTCATCAGGATCAGGACAGATGATGGACACAGCGGACATAATTCTTGGATCAGTTGTACTAGAGTGAAAAGGAGTCAAAAAATAACATAAATCGCTTATTTGGGAAATATCGATAATACCAGAAGAAAACCCGAAGCGAACAAAGTATACAAAAGGTTTACCGACCAACTATACAGCGGGAATATTTCTTCCGGACATATAGTTCCCGCCGTATAGTTGGCGCCGCCTCCTCAAATAGTTTCACCCCGTGCAACTGGATTGGGGAGACGACATACAGAACTACCAGAAATCGCTGAAACCTCACCTCCGGAAGGCATCTGGAGGGGGAACTCATCCACCGGGGATTCATCTTCACCCTATGCAGATCCGGGAGGCTAAGGCATCGATCTTCATCATCAACCGTTGCATCACTACCATCTCCATCCATCCCATCTACATCTTGTCTAGATCTTGTTGTAATTTCCGTACTCGTTGTGGATTTATACAAGTACTATTCATCTATGATAGATTCCATTGATTTTTCCATGATGTTGATTGCCTCCATGTCTGAGTAGATCATTAGTTCTTGGGGAGATGGAGAAACCCTAGCATAAGATTGAAATAAGATAAAGTTTATTATGATATTCATCGTTGTGACCATGTGTTAGATTGTCTTTATCTTGATGTTGGGAGAAGTCGACCTCTCAATATTTGCCTATTATGGGGACTTGATGGAGGGAACTACTTGTTGGTAGATGTAACATCCCAGGTTTTATATTAAGATGATTACTAGAAGCATGCATCATCCTTGCATCATTGCATCCTACAAATAAATTTTACAACAAAATCCTAACACCTAAACCTAACAAAACCCTAATAAATATTTCCATATGTAAGCATTATTGTTGTAGTCAAGCTTGACCCTTCTAAAAAACTATGTAAAAACATTAAACCATGGTCCTAAGATGACCACCTCTTTTTTACAAAAATTTAGAAACAAGTTTCACCAAGTTTGGACTTGATTTGCAAAAGTTATTGAAGTTTTACTAAAAACAGAAATTGAAAAAAATAATAAAGGGAAAAAAGGGGCAACGGTTTCTAACTGGTCAGCTCGCCAGCCCACTCTGCTGCTGACAAGAAGCTAACCAGCGCCAGCCACACCGCCTGCCTCCACGACAGGGACCCACAGGGTCGTCCCCTACCTCGAGCAGGAGTCCTCCAGCAGCACGAATTCGAACGGATTCCGGTAGGATTCGCGGCCGTTATCAAACCCCTCGCCCAAGAATCTGCCCCATATAACCCCCGCCACCCTCGGCCTCACCTCGCCCAATTTCTTTTCCTTGCGAAACCCTAGCAAATCGACGTCTCGCGCCGCCGCCGTCGGGTCGATTTCACCGAGACGTTCGGGACTTCCCCTTGCTCCTTTCTTCCTCTAGAGCTTTCCCTCGTTCTCCACTGATTCGCCCCGTACACTTTTCCCTCTCTCTACTGCAGAAAATCATCGGAAATCGCTCGCCAAAGTGTTGCCGGAGCTCGCGGGGACCGGCAGAGCCGTGCGTCTGGACGAGGAAGAGAAGGCCGAAGCAAGTCTCGCGATCGAGACCGCGAGGAGGATCCGCACGCCATCGTCTGCTCCGCTGCCTCGAGAAGCCACCGGACCGCCGCCAAGCACCGCTGCCCGACACCGCCGCCGTCGTCTGCCTCGCCTCGCCATCGACGTCGCTGGTAAGTCGCCGCCATCGCTTCCCTCCGTTGGATCTGCTAGCGACGGCCCAGATTAGAAGGGGCGAGCGAAGCGGTACGCGCCAATCGCGTGGCGCTGCGTGGTAAACCACGTTGACACCGCGCCCGCGCCACGTCACCCCCACCTTGCCTAGCTGAGACAATCAGGTGCTGCCACTTGGCGCGTTTCGAGTTAGGGTTAGACTAGTTCGGTTCAATTTTGCAGATTTGAGTTAAATATTGCGAAAATCATATAAAATTAAATATTTGGCCAAATCTAGCTTATAATATACCGTTGGATTCATAATTTTATGTAGAACCCAGATATGCAATAAAATTCCAAGCTTATAGTAGGGTTTTTGGTGTAGAATTTAATCATTAGATTGGAGTATTTAATTCGTAGAAAAATAATTAGAACTCCGTTTTAGTTGATTCTTGTTGCGTTGACTTTGTTTCCGCAATACATACTGGAAAAAATTATAAAACTTTGCTTAAGATCATTAGATCTAATTTGGGGCTAATTAGATGGTTGGATCTCCTATTAATCCTATGAATTATATTAGTGACCCAAATAGATTTAAACCTATGGGAAATCAATCCTAGTAACACCCTTAACACTATTGCAATCCAATTATGCTACCTTGGTCAATTTAGAAAGACCAATCTTGCATAAAATACCATGTTGCATGCATGCATGATTATCCCTGTGACATGTTTTGAGCAAGTTGTGATCAGATCTATGTTTGTGATTCGTTAGATTGTACGGAGTGCGCTCTGGAGTGCTATTGTGTAGAGTGCTGCTCGGATCAAGGCAAGTTACACCACTTATTCATAATTTTGTCCCAGTTTGATTCAATGCATGTGATCTTAAAAATTCTGTAGTATGCATGTGTAGGATGTTCTACTAGAATTTTTCCTTAGTATTATTTTGCAAGTGCGATGATTTTGTAGTATGCCATGAATAGCTCTATACTTAGGATTTTCCCTCCTAATAGGTTACCCCTGTTTTTGCTTGCTTGCTATGCTATATATACAAAGTACCGTTGGGGGGTTCGAAAGACGAAGAACTTTTCTAAGTATAAAGGCTCTCTAGAGCAAACTTTTCTTCTCAAATCCACTTCAAAATAAAAATAAGTTTTCTTCTGGGCGGAATGGTTGTCGGGTCAACGAGTGAGATTTTGGTGGAGGACTAGCCAGAATCAAAGAAGTCTGCCATGTTTCAGAATTCAGAAGCTTCCAGTGCAACCACAATACATTATGGGCTCTGTATTGGCCTAGTGCTTAGTGGGAAACCTCACCTGGGTACCAACATTTGGAGGTTCTTGGCACGGTTGGATCCTTAAGGTAGATGGGATACTAAGGGAAAGCCTCACCATGGTCTTGTCTGTAAAAAGGACTTGATCGTGGATTGTGGGTAAAGTGCACAAACTCTCGAGAGTATTGCAATCTAATCGATCAGCCGTGTTCACGGAAACAGAACAACATTGAGCATCTGAATGATGGAGCCTCTGAAGGATCTTCCTCTCTCTTTTCTAAACAAAAGTTTTTAAAACCCCATGGCGTGAGTAATATCGCCAATGGGTGGAAATTTGGGAACTTGGTGTGTAATATCCAAGTGTCGCTTGGTGCGTAATATCCAAGTGTTTGGTTATTTGGACACTTGGTGCGTAATATCCTCGTATGCCACTCGACCTTATTTTACCTAAGCAAATGTTTACAAAGTAGGGAAAAATCTTCTCTTCTTCTTTCTACTTAAGAAAACTAGCTTTGAGCAAAAGAGCTCTATAACCTATATTAGCCTTGCATGTAGAGATAGTCTTTTGTTTCCTTGGTGTAATTTGCCAATACATTCAAAGTATTGACCCAACTTGTTGGCTGCACGTCTTATGTGCAGAATCCGAAGATTGAAAGGTGCGTAGGGATCGCGAGTCTACACTCGACAAGCCTGGGGCGTTGATGGACTCAAGCTGCTTTTATGTTTTCGCTGTTATTTGAGCTAGCCTTATGCTAAGCAAATTTGTAATAAATTTATACTCTGGATTCTCCGTGTAATAAAGACTTTGTGTTTTACATGATATTTCATCGACTGTGAGTGCTAGCTATTGATCTAGGGACTAGCATGTTAATCACATGGACTTAGGATCCTTACCGATCCGAGGTCGCTACAGTAGACGGAGGTGTGTTAGCACTTATAGTGACTATAAAGTTGTTAGCACTCCTTACGTATCAACTTGAGAACTGAGGAAACTCACGAAACATTATCCATGCCATGGGATATGTCCTATGGGATCAAGTCCCTTAATAGCGCAATAATTCAATTGATGTTGATTGCTGTCTGCTGTGGTTATGAGGATGATGTGAGCAGTGGTTGCTGCCTATTTTTCCAAATACGGAGTTCCTCCCACATATACATAGTTAAGAATATTCATGATAATAATCTTTACCTTACCCCTTTATAATGCTAGAAGTGTATCCGCTAATCCCTGTGAACGCTTTTCCCTATTGCAGTTTCAAATCTCTCTTACATACACGATTCCTACTTTCTGTATTCAGTTTGTTTTACTTTACTTATTGTTCTCTTATACCAAAAATCCCAAAACACCTTTTTACACAACAATCACATTTTATATTGTTACTTAGAACTTTATTTTAGCATTCTATTTTAGTATTTAATTTGAGAATCATTAGACTTCAGACTTCTGATCCATGTGGGATTGATATCTTTATTTTGAAACTATCTACAAACGATTAGTGTACTTGCAGTCATCAAGCTATTTTCTGGCGCTGTTGCCGTGAAGCTAAGCGCTATAGGTATTTTAGTTTTTCTTATTTATTTTAGTCTTGATAATTTTTGTTTTGAGTTACAGGTTTCCACCAACATGATAAAGTTTGAGAATTTTACTAATGCTAACCCACTCAGCCACTTTGGGAAGCCCTATGATATTAATAAAAGAGACAACTCCAACAAGAAGACAAGGGGGTTTGAAATAAATCCTCTACTACTTGGTATTCTACACAAAAAGCAATTTACTGGATATGAATAAGATTCTGATCCATATGAGCATATTGCATGCTTCAAATATATAGTGGCACTTCCAAACTATCGGGGTATACTGATAATGAGGTAAGGCTGAAACTTTTTAGTCAGAATTTAACTAGCACAACTCTCTCATGGTATAGATCTTTACCCCCTGAAGCCACTACTACTTGGGATAATTTAGCTTGTGAGTTTCTATCCAAGTATTATCCTTTATCAAAATCTTTTGGAATCAGGCATCTTATAATAACTTGGAGGAATCGTCCTAATGAAGGACTAGTAAGAGATTATATAAGATTCAAAGATTTACTTAATAAATGTCCTCATCATGATTTGCCTGAATGGTATTTATTGCATATATTTTATAGCGGTTTAATTGAACCGACTAAAATTGAACTAGACTCTTGCATGAGAGGAGATTTTATGAATCTTCCCATAACTAAAGCGTGGACTTTTCTTAATAGAATTCATGGTCATAGAGTTTCATAGAATTTTGGTCTAGAAAGCGAAGGAGGAATAGAAATATATTATGAGTGTATTCATGACTATAATAAAAAGGGCCATGTTAATGAATTATCTAAAGAACTTTATTTAGATTCAGATCTTGTGTTGCAAGTTGTTAAAGCTTTTACAGAACACATCAAAGCTCCAAAAGAGGGTTCGGTCAAGTATGATCCACCACACGAACCTGAGAAGAAAAGAGAAGTTATAGCAACACTGGCGTCCGTAGAACCAACATACGAGATACCTTTTCCTAACACTACGCAAAAGAATATTATGGAATATGAACAGGTTAAAGCAGTACATGAGAAGGAGGAAGAGTAAAGCGTTCCGAAGTTGAAGAACATCTGGATCAAACCAAAGATGAAGAGGTAACCAAGGAAGCAATTATAGCTATGTATGCACATTGTAACATAGTTGAATTTGATAAAGAGACTTTCGTATTGGTTGAAGTAAAAACTAAGGTAAAATATGTGGGTAAGCCTATTCTTCCCTACATATTTAAAGAAACCTTGCATTATGGTTTATGTGATCTTGGCACCAAAGTTAATGTTATATCTTATGATTTTTATTTGGAAATAAAAGAAGATATATTTCTGGCTACAATAGAAAATACTAATATAATAATCATGTTAGCCAATAAAAATCTTAGAATTCCAATGGGAGTAGTCGAAGATGCAACTGTCACAATTGGCAATAAAAATTTCCCTATCGATTTTGTAGTTGTTGATATGCCAGCTGACACTCTTTGCCAATTATATTTGGAAGAAACTTTTTGAGCGATGTAGGTGCCAAAGTTGATTTCAAGGAGATTGTGTCTCTTAAGCTTGGGGAAGCGGAAAAGGAATTCCACTTTTCCAAATTTAAAGATAGACCTCTACAAATACAAGAAGAAGAGAAAGAAAAAACTATTGCGGAGATGGCAGCTCTCTTCTTTAGTAATCAAGAATAAGAAACAAATGAAGACTCAAATTATGAAGAAATAATTATGGAGGACAGGTCCCTAGAAGAAATAGAAAGTGAACTCTATTCACTCCCCATTTTAGGACCTCCAACTGATGAGGCTTTTGAAGAGCCAGAAAAGAGAGGTAATGAGGAATTACCACCCCCAGAATTGAAGACTTTACCAGATAATCTTAAATATAGATTTTTAGACAATACAAATAAATTTCCTGTTATTGTTAGTGCTAAACTTTCAGGGGATGAAGAAGAAGAACTCATGAAAGTACTTAAGGAGCATCGCAAGGCCTTTGGGTATTCAATGGATGATTTGAATGGGATTATTCCATGATTACCCTCCATCGAATATTTATGGAGTAAGGAGCTAAACCAGTTGTAGAATTGAATAGAAGACTGAAGCCTGAAATGAAGGAAGTGGTAAGGAAAAAGATAGTACGTCTACTGGATGCAGGTATCATGTGAAATAAAGTGAATGGGTAAGTCCTGTTCATTGTGTTCCTAAGAAGGGCGTTTTTACTGTTGTTCCTAATGAAAACAATGAATTGATACCTACTAGAACTGTTGTTGGACATAAGATGTGCATAGATTTTAGAAAATTAAATAAAGAAACTAGGAAAGATCACTATCCTTTACCATTCATAGATCAAACTTTAGAGAGGTTAGCAAACCACACTCATTTTTGCTACTTGGACGGCTACTCTGATTTTTCCCAAATAGCAGTTCATCCCAATGACCAACTTAAAACAACATTCATTAGTCCTTATGGTTTACATGCTTATCGATACATGCCTTTTGGTTTATGTAATGCTGCAGCTACTTCACAAAGATGCATGACTGCTATTTTTTGTGGATTTTATAGAACTGATAATGGAAGTATTTATGGATGACTTTTCTATCTATGGAACTTCTTTTACTAGTTGCTTGGATAATCTCAAAGGGTTTTGCAGTGTTGCAAAGAAACTAATATTGTTCTAAACTGGGAGAAGTGCCATTTCATGGTCAAATAAGTATAGTCCTTGGTCATAAGGTATCAGGTAAGGATATTGAAGTAGATAGAGCTAAGGTTGAAGCAATGGAGAGAATGCCACAACCTAGGGATATTAAAGGTATAAGAAGTTTCCTTGGTCATGTGGGTTTTTATAGAAGGTTTATTAGAAATTTCTCTGGAATCTCTAAACCTTTGACTAACCTTTTGCAAAAAGGAGTAAGATTTAATTTTGATGATAAATGCCTTGTAGCCTTTGATAAACATAAAAATGCTTTATCCCATGATCCTACCATTAAACCACCTATCTAGGATATGACTTTTGATTTAATATGTGAAGCTAGTGATGCTACTGTAGGAGTAACTCTGGGACAACATATAGGTCATAGATTTAATATTATACACCATGCTAGTAGAACTCTTAATAGTGCTCAAATGAATTATCCTAAGGAAGATAGAGAACTTTTTGCTATATTTTTCTCTTGCGATAAGTTTTGTTCTTATATAGTTGATGCAAAAGTAAGAGTTCATACGGATCGTGATGGTTCAAAAGAACTACTTGATAGGAAAAATCATAAGCCAAGACTGATCCGTTGGATCCTTTTACTTCAAGAATTTCAGTTGTAGATTATGCAGAGGCAAGAAATAAAGATGTTGGATGTAATGTCCATATTTGCTCAGCAAGACACCAATCTTATTGAGAGGAACTTTAGTCCTGGTGATTTTCTCTTACAAGAATTATTAGATGAAATAAAGTCAATTCCTCCAAAAGAGAGGAAGTCCTTGTTGTTGGAGGAGCCTGTCATCCCCGAATAAATAAATGATAAGTGCAAGGTAAGTCTTCCTACTCTAAATAAGTGACTTATCTGCACAATTTTTGCTTCTAAATTTTTTTCCTTTGCATTCCTCATGTTTTTCTGATGTTAGAAAAGTTTTTTACAAACTATACGGTCGCAACTATCAACCGGAGAAAAATCTCCTGCCATATAGTTGTCGTCATACCTTCTATACCCTCTTCGCCAAATAATTTTTGGCGTCTGGAAACTATACGACCAAACTATACGGCCGGAGAAAAATATTCCCGCCGTATAGTTGGCCGTTAAACTTTCAGACGGTCCGTCCCTTTTTCTGTTTTTATTCATCTAAAAAAGGGGTTTGTCGGTTCCAAGTCATTAACTTAATCGACCTGGACTCGAGATATTTGGAAATATCTGCCCGAAACCAACTATATGGCCGGAGGTATACGGGCCGCGACCGTATAGTTGGTCGTTACGCAAATCCGCGATTTCTTTCCCTGATCTGTTAAGATTCTTTTCTTAGGCATGATTTGGTGTTTCTCGTGAGTTTTACCGACCTCTGACCCCTCTTATATACTACCCCTGTGTTCCTCTCTAATAATAATCACCAGGAACCAATCTACCTCTTGTTCATACAAGAGGACACACCACATAGAGCCACCAGGGTCCGAGAAGCCAAGGAGAGGAGTTCCTATGGATATCGGAGGAAATATAGAGCAAGGCGAGGAGATCAAGACCACCCCTATGGAGTTTTTTGACGCCAAAAAAGAATGCCGGAGGAGGGAATTGAAGGCCCTAGAGCTGAAGATTGAAGAGATGGATAAGGAGGCGCCGGTGACACCCATGCATCTTTGGTGGCTGCAATTTTATCTTGATAAACTTGATGAAGATATCAAGCAAACCACCGAAGCAGGTTTTTCTATGAGTCTTAAGGCGATACAAACCCTCCAAAATAACAATGAGATCATTAAAGAACAAGTGAAAGTGATAGAGAAGAATAATCTCCTCTACAAGCTGCGCATTAAAGAACTGTAGGCCATCAATCAATCCCTCCGTCTCAGGCTGGCCCGTGAAGAGAAGATACCACGTGCCATGGCTCCACAGTGATCTACAATAATCATGGTATCAAATAATCATGTGGGATTATTTGATCCAGCCTGGCTTGATTCCAAGCTTTGGGAGGTTAAGACCTTGTAATCTATCTTATAAGTTTTACAACATTAGTTCGAGTTTAGAAATAAAGCTTGCATCGTTAGAATTCCCTTTGGGAATAGTTGATACCTTTTATGAAATTCCGAGTTTATTATTATATATGGAGTATTTTTGAGTTTTTTCTTGTCTTATTAGATATATGAATGGCTTGAGTATAATTTTACTTGCACTTGATGATAGCAATAGGAGTCTTCCACACCATTGGTATTAATGGAACATACAAAGATAATTTAGTTAGTATGTTATAAGTTTAGGGTTTTATTTACAAAGGAAAATATATATAATCAAACCAAGTTGAGAAAGAAACCTTGAACAAAGGAGAATTAAAAAGTGCTATCAAATTAGATTGAGAACAAGTCGAGGTAGAGTCATCAAGCCACAAAGATGCTTCATATACAATTGGAATTTTGTAGAGATCGTTAAACTTTTAATTCCTACATGAAGTGGAATGTATGGCTAGATCCTTTGCACAACACTTAAACAAAAGTATGATCATATATATAAAAATAAAGAAGAAAAGAGAGAATAAAAAGAGCAAATGTGCAAAGAGCAAATAGGCATACACCATTGTCTTGTGGTGAGACAAAAACATTTGAGATTTTTAATCCAAGTGAATGTGTTAATCCTAAAACACTTGGGACTACCTCGCTAACTCATTCGGTCAAACCAGAACATTTTTACATCATATTGAGATTAATATTTTATGAACTATTAAATGCTAAGGTGTGGAATCCTGCTAATATTATTTGGATGGTTCGAGTAAGGCACTATTCATGAACTTGGTCCTATGTATCGTATATGATAACACATGCAGCAACCGCGTCATTTATTTTATCAACTCAGCTTCATGGATATGAGGATCACATCCATTAAGCAAAACTTGTTCAGGACGAGCAAGAGTCTAAGCTTGTGGAAGTTGATGAGTGGATATTTGCATCATGTTTTATATTATTATTCTCCATTGTAGTAGTAGGATCTTGGTATTTCGTGGCATTCGCGCGCATCTTTTATGTCTATTTTCATCAGGATCAGGACAGATGATATAAGTGGACACAATTCTTGGAGAAGTTGTACTGGAGTAAAAGGAGTCAAAAACAACATAAATCACTTATTGGGGAAATATCAATAATACTAGAATAAAACCCGAAGCGAACAAAGTATACATAAGGTTTAACGACCAACTATACAGCGGGAATATTTCTTCCGGCCGTATAGTTCCCGCCATATAATTGGCGCCGCCTCCGCCTCCTCAAATAGTTTCACTCCGTGCAACTGGATCGGGGAAACGACATACAGAACTACCAGAAATCGCCGAAACCTCACCTCCGGAAGGCATATGAAGGGGGAACTAGTCCACACGGGATCCATCTTTTCCCTATGCAGATTCGGGAGGCTAAGGCATCGATCTTCATCATCAACCGCTGCATCACTACCATCTCCATCCATCCCATCTACATCTTGTCTAGATCTTGTTGTAATTTTCGTACTCGTTGTGGATTTATACAAGTACTATTCATCTATGATAGATTCCATTGATTTTGCCATGATGTTGATTGCCTCCATGTCTGAGTAGATCATTAGTTCTTGGGGAGATGGATAAACCCTAACATGAGATTGAAATAAGATAAAGTTTATTATGATATTCATCGCTATGACCATGTGTTAGATTGTCTTTATCTTGATGTTGGAAGAAGTCGACCTCTCAATATTTGCCTCTTATGGGGACTTTATGGAGGGAACTACTTGTTGGTAGAAGGAGGTGTGTTAGAACTTACAGTGACTATAAAGCTGTTGACACTCCTTACGTATCAACTTGGGAACCGAGGAAACTCATGAAACACTATCCATGCCATGGGATACGTCCTACGGGATCAAGTCCCTTAATAGCGCAGTAATTCAATTGATGTTGATTGCTGTCTGCTGTGGTTATGAGGATGACGTGAGCAATGGTTGCTGCCTATTTGTCCAAATACGGAGTTCCTCCCACACATACATAGTTAAGAATGTTCATGATAATAATCTTTACCTTACCCCTTTTTAATGCTAGTGGTGTATCCGCTAATACCTGAGAACGCTTTTCCCTATTGTAGTTTCAAATCTCTCTTACATACGTGATTCCTACTTTCTGCATTCAGTTTGTTTTACTTTACTTATTGTTCTCTTATACCAAAAACCCAAAAACACCTTTTTACACAACCATCGCATTTATCTTGTTACTTAGAACTTTATTTTAGCATTTCTATTTTAGTATTTAATTTGAGAATCATTAGACTTCAGACTCCTGCTCCCTGTGGGATCAATATTATTTTTTCAAAACTAGCTACAAACGATCTGTTCACTTGCAGTCATCACTTATAGTGTTTATGGGTCGAGGGTTTAGGATTTTAGTATTGAGGGGTTTGGGGTTTGGTTTTTAGGGGTACTTTAGGGTTTATGGTTTAGGAAATTTTCAATAATGTCCGAGTTGTATGCTTATATTACTCCTCGAATAGGATGGCGTTGCCCAATTTAATTGAAAGTATCTCAAATTTTGATCTATATGTGCATGATAACTCCTTGGTCAGTGTTTAGCGGTGGTTGAGGGTTTAGGGATTTTGGTTTTAGGGAATTTTCATTAATGTTCATGGAATAAAATGACTTAGCAGCAATTTAATGAAAGTTGTTGGGAATATGCCCTAGAGGCAATCATGTATGATGAGATTTCCCATTGTATTCATAAAGATATAAAGTTGTCCTTGTATAAACATCTGATGTGTATCATTGAATATGTGATTCGGTTGTGGAACTATACATTCATGTTGTTTGTACTAAATGTCCTTGGTCATTGAGGTTGTGCTGGACACACAACTTAGACCAATGTGAAAGTCGGCTTGATGACTCGGTTCCACTTGTCATGGGCATGGTGATGCCATTCGACTTACACAGATTCGTCTAAAGAGTTTAGCGAATCGGATTGACCCATATTGAGGTACAACGAACAATTTGCCATTTGTATATCTCAATCAATGTAATCCTTAGGCCTGAGGTTGTTGCATAGTCCGAGTTGAGGATCACCGACTTAGGTTCTGTCAAACATTGATCCGTAACTAGGCAGTTATAAAGGCAGAGTTTGGGTCGACTGAGAATCAAGCTGCGTGATGTGAATAACCAAGATGTGATTTTGCCCCTCCACTCGGAGAGATATTCTCTGGGCCCTCTCAGAAGATATGATTCGGAAAGCATGCCCATGCATGACTCGGTTAAGTGTTAACCGAGGCGGTCGACTAAGAGTTAGTCGGGTGAATCACTTATCTCGGATCGAGAAGAGAGTCGGACTATTTAAGGGATGACAATTATTCGCCTATAGTCTGACAAGGTATATTGTGAGGCAAAAGGGACTCGGACGCAAGTCGCATTGGAAAGGCAAGTCATCATGACTCTTTGGTACTTGGGAGTTGGCACGTTCTGCTAGGAGCCGCTGCCGACTGATCGATTGTGAGTCGGACTCCAAGCGTGTCTGAGTAGCCATGAGCCTGCCAGGTCACACACTTAAGAGCGGGAGCAAGTCCGGGTTGGACCCAAGCCGGAAATCAATTCGGGTTGGACCCAAGCCGGAAATCTGGCCGGGTTGGACCCGAGCCGGATTAGGACAGTCGTGAAGCCTGACTCATGTGACTAGTGTTATATGGGCTTTAGTGAATGGGCCACGAGAGTGGAGCCCACGTTCACTCCCTATATATAGTGGAGCACCGTAACCGAGAAAGGTTAATCCTTGATCGGTTAGGTCATTCCATGTGTTGGAAACCCTAGCTCCACAAAGCTCCTGCCATGCCATCGTATAACCCTAGCGGCCGGTGCTCCTCCTTGCACGTGTGGATACCAGCAGAGGTGTTGTACGATCAGCACCAGGACAATCGGATCGCAAAGGACTGCACTGCATCAACTGACGCGCTTCATCAGTAATCCGCAACCACACGTCTAGTGGTAAACCTCGTGGCCTTCTACCTTAGCTAGATCTTGGGATCACCACGTTAGAGGAAAAAAGTTTCGTTTTATCTCTGCGTGGCCCAACAGTGGTATCAGAGCGAAAGCTTCTGGTTTTAGGCTTGAGATCGCGCATATGTGATATGCTGTTAGCTGTAGATGAGATCTATATGCTGTTTGGTGGTCGATCTATGAGATAGATCGGTTTTGTACGAGGTTGATTGGATCAACTATACTCGGGGAATGGTAGATCTGATTTCCGTGATCATACTGCTGAGGTCGTGGAACGACATACCCCTACCGTCCGGCTTCACCCTATCGTAGCGCCTTAGATGTCGTTGCGAGTTTCACAACGCCGGTAGATATTGTATCTATGCATAACTTGTTTTTGCAGGAAGTTGTGAATGGTATGGTTCATATGCATGTAATCCATACGTGATCTGCGAATCACGGTTTTTGTCAGCCGGCTAGAGCCTAGGTGCTGTCATTTTATTGTATAACGACCTGTGTGTCGGATTCTCTATGTAATTTACTTTACTTAGCTAGTGTAGCTGTTTGGAGAATCCGGATGGCATGCAAGGCGATGTACATGTCGGCGACATGGAGTAAGACGGCAAGTGACAAGAGTTGGCACGAGTCGGATTACAGGCTTTGTGGATATGGAGATCGCCATGAAGAGGGACATACCATTTCACATTATAATTTCTTTATTTTGTGTTATTGTTATGTCTCTGTTTTACCTCTATTAGATAGTCGGTAAAATCTAATCCCTCAAAGAAGGTCTAGTCGGTTTTCCCGCCAGTGTTTGCACCATCACAAGTCGGACATTTTTGGTAGTGGGCTCATAAAATTGAGGTGCTGCCAATTCTTTCCGACTAGGTGAGTTCGAGTCGGACTCTTACTGCGGAAACACTCGGTAAGCTAGACGGGTCTATCACAGCGGTTGTGGGGCTCGGGGAAAAGTCGAACGGGAGCCGGGGCATTGTTGGGGATATGCTATATGGGCTTATAGCGTGTCTCTTATCCGACTAACCCGGGTGGCCCATAGTCGGTAGCATGGCCTATGGCCTTTGGGCCCAGATTAGGTGGATCGGAAGGAGGACCATGCCGGATAAAGGAAGGCTACGGTGGAGTCAAGACAGCACTGAGCCTTGGAGTGCAAGATACACAAGACTAGTAATAGACAGTGTAGGACTCTGTAACCTGTCCGGCTAGGACTTTTCCCTGTAACCCTAGGACCTAGCGTCTATATAAGTCGGGCCTATGGGAGCCTTTAGGGCACAATCTCATACAACTTCAGACAAACTAGTATTGATTCATATAACCTCGCACAGCGAACCTATCTCTGTAACTCGGCTTATTGCCCTTATAGTGATTTATAGCAGGAGTAGGATTCCGCCACCGTTGTGGGATCTGAACCTGGGTAAGCTGTGTTACCTCGTACCCGTCAACCGTCCGCCTTACCCCACGTCTCTAAACACGCATTGTGAGGACCCCTCCATGGCGTACTCGTCGGCAATACCATGACAGTTGGCGCCCACCGTGGGGCAAGAGGCGCTTCAGGCTCTTCAGCGGGCGAGGACCAAGATCTTCACAGGAATCGGCGAAACCGTAGCCATTGGCCGTGTTCTCTTCTCCAGCAATGTTTTGATCGTCCCTCCCGACGAGTTCTGGATCCCGGCGAAGACGAACCCTACGCGGTGTTCGATCGTTCCTATCGGAGACATCCACCTCTTCATCAGCGAAACCGACTCGGGCACTAGTTCCCTGGGAGTCGGAGGAGCATCAAAACCCGCACGGACCGCCTACGGGCAGGATACGTTCGCGGAAGGACCGATGTCAGATCTCTCCTCAGAGTTTGCCGACAAAGATCGGAAAAATTCAAGGCCCACCCAAACCGCCCCTGTGCAGGATATAAAGGTGGAAGATCACTGCAAATCCGCCGGCTTAGTACGTGCATCTAGACAGCAGAGATCCAAGTTTGTCGGCGTGGTTACCATCTTCGATCTGGCGCACTGCGTTCAGAGAGAGGGCGAAAACCCCCCGCGATTACCTGGCCAGGTGGCTCCGTATACGAGCCGACCTAGCCCACTACCCCGATGATAACGCTCTGTATCACTTCGTGGAAGGACTGGACCGTGGCACGCTTCTCCGACATTCTTTAAGACAGCAGCAGGCAACATGACGCCTTACCCTCGAAGAGATGGTGAGCACCGTCAACAACTACGCGGAGGCCGAAGCGGCAGCTCAGACAGCGCTTGCGCTCATTGATGGAGCCCCTCCGATTCAGCCACCGCCACCACCGCCTCCGGCCGCCATCGTCGCAGCACCACCACCACCTCCAGTCATCGTCGAGCCCGTTGCACCTCCACCGCCCGTCATCGAGGAAGTCCTGGCACCCTCCGACTCTGTCATTGACACGCTCTATGCTGATTTTAGTGCAGATTCAGAGGAGATAGACTTTAGTGCAGAAGAGCTAGACTCTGCTATGCAGGAGATGGAGGAGGAGTACTCGCGCGACGAGCAGGCCAACAACGTCGTCGCGTCCCGAGGGGTGTTCGTCACCATTGGGATGGTGATGGATGAAGATCAACCCGGACGAGCTCCACCTATGGCGCTGGAAAAGGGGAAGGGCCACTTATTGCTGCTGACGATGATCGCGCAAAAGACATGCCTCCTCCGCCCAACCCAGTGCAGCAGCCGCAGGAACTCGGCACCGGCCCGAGTAACAACAACACCGCAAACTTGCCGCCTCCAGCATCTACGTCTGTAGCAGCCCAATTTACTCCAGCTGATAGAGTGATGTACGACAATCTCCTCGTCGAGCCACTGACCGTTGCTCATATCCGGAACGTGACCCAGCTTGATGAGAAACGCTAGCAGCTGCTGGAGGAGGCACAAGCCATCGCGAAGCAGGGCGCTAAGCTAGATCGAGATCTGGTCAACACGCAAAAGTCCATAGAGAAAGCTAGAGCAATGGAGGCCGAGTACAAGACTCTGCTACAACGACAGAAGGCTAAGAAAGCTCCGGCTCGCGTCATCAACGATCCTGGTGTACGGCGCAACCTAGGATGGGCTCCCTCGAAGCCGGCACAAGCCAAGCCATACATTGACAGTGAAGGCAAGCAGGTGATGCCCACCCCACTACTTAACCTCTCCTTCGCCAAGACCCTTCTGGAGTAGGATAGATCCCCTGAGGCAGTGGAACAGGTCTACGACCTAGTGTCCAAGGCGGTAAAGCAGCAGGAAAAGGCCACCTCTCAGAGGCTTGAGTCTAACCCAGCGCTCTGCCGGTCTAGCCAGTACAAGCCGCCAAGGGACAGATCTCCTCTTGATGCCGGGTCCCAGACGGGTTCCTTAGAACGAAGACGGAGGGATGCACGCAACAGGAAGGATGCTATCCCAATATCCTCCGACCATGGAGAAAAGGCCCGACCTCGTCGCCATCGCCACCGCTCCAGTCTCCCCGACATCGTGAAGATTACAAAGCTCACCGTCGTACGGATATGCCCCCACCAAAGCAGTGTGGCATCGTCATCCGTGACAACGCGGAGCAGACCCGTCATGACGGAAAGCACAACGAAGGACATAAGAGCAGGTCGCGCCATGACCCTCCGCGTCCGACAAGCAACCGTGACAGACGTGAGGCATCGCAGGAGGGTAACAGCAAGAAGGCTAACCCACCGCTACCTCCGCCTCCATCACCACCAAGCAGTCACCATGGCGGAGGAGGCCCGCGTCGTTCACGCAGCCCATCCCCTGTTGACAAGAAGAAGAACCCGGAGCCATACGATGCACGTTCGCGGATCGATAAGATCCACGAGGCCCGGGAAGGACCATACCTGGGACCACGTTGCTTTGGACCTGCAATACGGTCCGCAACTTACCCCAAAGGCTTCCGGATTGACAAGACCATCAAGCCCTATGACGGCACTGCCAAACCAGCCACATGGTTGCAGGACTACGGCAACACGGTGGAGATTGCCGGAGGCAACCCCAATGTCGCCGTCAAGTACCTCCCATTAATGTTGGCGGGTACAGCCCGTCAATGGATCGATGACTTGCCGAAGAAATCTATCTACAACTGGTTGGACATGCAAGAAGCATTCACCAAGAACTTTGAGGGTACATACAAGCGTCCCTGCACTGTGGGCGATCTACAGCGGTGCGTGCAAGAGAAAGACGAGACATCTCGCGCCTACCTCTCCCGCTGGCTGGACATGAAGAATTCCTGCGCAGGAGTGCACGCTCAGACCGCCATGGCCGCCTTCATCGATGGGTTGGAAAGGGGCACGTTGCTCCGACATAAGCTGAAGCGCTTGCAGGATAATCACCAGCTTGACTTGAACCAGATGATTCAGTTGGCTAGTGAGTTCGTAGCTGCCGACGATGATGCTCGTGGCTCCTTGCCGGCAACGGCAGTTCCAACTCAAGCTCGAAGGAACAGCAGTACAAAGCGGACAACCGCTCTAGAAGAAAAGCAATCTATCGACATGGTCGCTATGACTTTTGCAGGACGAGGAGAGGGCGGTCAACGTGGCCGAGGAAGGGGAGCTGGTCGTGGGCAGCAACGAGGAAGTGAGACCACCTCGGCGCCGCTCTGCGTTCCCCAAACCTACGAGGACTACCGTAATATGCCATGCCTCGTACACCTCGACGTCAACGGCAAAGCCACCCATACCAATCGACACTGCAAGTTCGTCAACGACCTCAAGGAAGACCCGGAGTCTGGCTACAAGCAAAGTCGGAAGAACATACCGCGTGGCAAGGGCAAGGGGAAGAAGAAGGAGGAGGACTCCAAGGATTCAAGTGACATGGACGGGGACGTTGACCCCAAGCACGCCGCCAAGAGCGACGACAAAGGCAAGAACCCCTTCGTGAAGAAGGCCCCAGTCTACCACACTTTCCTTGGCACCCCCACCGTCCGACAACAGAAGACCTCTCTGAGGATCCTGATGGCTACTCTCCCCCCAGTCCCCCAGTACCTGCGCTGGTCGGAGGTTCTAATAACTTGGAACAGGACGGACCACCCAGATCTTATACCCACGGAGAACCAATACGCCATGGTCATCAACCCCTTGATTGACGGCGTGGAGTTCACCAAGTGTATGGTGGACAGTGGAAGCAACATCAACATCATGTACCTGGATACACTGCAAAAGATGAACTTGACGGAGGCAAACCTAAGACGGACCAACACCATCTTCCATGGCGTAGTGCCTGGTCGGGAGGTTCGGTCCCTTGGGTGCATTACACTTCAGGTTGCCTTTGGCAATGTTAATAATTACCGCCAAGAGCACATGACCTTCGAGGTGGTCCCTTTCAAGAGCGTGTACCACGTCATATTCGCCCGCGACATATTCCACACGTTCATGGCCAAGCCATGCTTCGTCTACAACAAGCTCAAGATACCCGGACCAAATGGCATCATCACCGTATCTGGAAGCTTTACCAAGGCAAGGGACTGCGAGATCAACGAAGCAGCCGTTGCAGAAGCTGTCCTCTACAGCGAAGAATTCAAAGAGATCCAGAGCAAGGTCAATGACTCAGAGATGCCCGTGTCGAAGAAGCAGATCTCCGACTCCGCTCATGCGTTCAAGGCCGCCATCGAGACCAAGCCGGTGGAACTTGTGGTAGGCGATGCCTCCAAGGTCACCACCATTGGGACGAACCTGGATCCCAAATAGGAAAGCACGCTCATCGAGTTCCTCCGTGAGAACAGGGACATCTTTGCCTGGCAACCTGCCGACATGAAAGGTGTACCTAGGGAACTTGCCGAGCACAGCTTAAACATTGATCCAAAATCCAAACCAGTGAAACAACCTCTACGACGCTTTGGAGATGAGAAGAGACGGGCCATTGGCAAAGAGATAGCTAGGTTACTTAAGGCTAGATTTATCCGAGAAGTCCTTCACACCCAATGGGTGGCCAATCCTGTACTTGTCCCCAAAAAGGGAACCAATGAATTAAGAATGTGCGTTGATTACACTGGCTTGAACAAAGCATGTCCCAAAGATCCGTTTGCTTTGCCTCGCATGGACCAAGTCATTGACTCGACGGCTGGCTCGGAAATTTTGTGTTTTCTCGATGCATACTCAGGATACCACCAGATCGAGATGAGGAAGTCGGACCAATTGGCCACTTCGTTCACTACCCCATACGACACGTTTTGCTATGTCACGATGCCCTTTGGGCTAAAAAATGCAGGTGCTACCTACCAGCGGACAATGCAGCATTGCCTTCACGACCAAATTGGTCGGAACGTTCACGCCTACGTGGACGATATCGCGGTGATGTCCAAAAAGTCAAACGACTTAATCTCCGACTTAAAAGAAACCTTTGATAATCTACGGAAATACAACATGATGCTTAACCCTAAGAAGTGCGTCTTCGGGGTCCCAGCCGGCAAATTGTTGGGATTCATCATTTCCCAGCGTGGAATCAAGGTCAACCCGGAGAAAATCAATGCCATCTTGAATATAAGCCGTCTGACATGCCTAAAGGACATTCAACGACTAACAGGTTGTGTTGCAGCAGTTAGTTGGTTCGTCAGCCGACTTGGAGAGAAGGCTCTGCCGCTGTACAAGTTACTGAAGAAGACGGACAAATTCACATGGATGGACGAGGCAGATGCAGCATTGAAGCAGCTCAAGGAGATTCTTTCCCCAGCGCCCATCCTTGCAGCACCCGAACCTAGAGAGCCCCTATTAATTTACATGGCGGCAACCAACCGGGTTATCAGCATCGTCTTCGAGGTAGAACGGAAGGAACCAGGCTATGAGCACAGAGTTGAACGACCAGTTTACTATGTAAGCGAGGTCTTGATGGAGTCCAAGCAACGTTACCCGCACTACCAAAAGATAGCTTATGGAGTATTCCTTGCTTCTCAGAAGCTGAGGCATTACTTTCAGGAGCACCCAATCACAATGGTGAGCAAGACTCCACTGTCCGACATTATCAATAACAGCGACGCTACAGGAAGGGTCGCGAAGTGGGGCATTGAAATTGCCGCCTTCGAGATCACCTACAAGAGATGCGACGCTATCAAATCACAAGCCTTGGCGGATTTTGTTGCAGATTGGACGGAGATGCCAGACGCTACTCCGTTGCCAGAACCAGAGTACTGGGTGATGCACTTGGATGGATCAAAGCTGCTCAACGGCTTGGGGGCTGGTGTATTGCTATAGTCACCAACAGGAGACAAGCTACACTACGTTCTGCAGATCCACTTCGAGGCTACAAATAACATGGCGGAGTATGAAGCACTCATTCACGAACTACGTGTAGCCAAGGATATTGGCATCAATCGCATAGTTTGCTGTGGAGATTCCGACTTGGTTGCCCAGCAGGTGGCTGGCACCTGGAATACGTGGAACCCTATGATGGCGGCATATCGAGGCGAAGTGGACGAGATAGCCAAGAGCTTCTTGGGCTACGAAGTTAAGTATGTGCCTAGGGAACAAAACGAGGCGGCTGATCTGCTGTCTAAACTTGGATCAGGGCGCAAGCAAATTCCGCCAGGAGTTTTCCTAGAGCATCTACGCACACCATCCGTGAAGGGGGACGACATCGACAATCCAGATAGAGCTGACTCTTTCCTCAACATGGTGACTAAGGTCCCCCCGGCTTGGACAAAACCGTTCATGGAATATCTAGAACACGGAACTTTGCCTGACGACGAAGTCGAAAGACGACAAATAGTACAACGAGCAAAGGGTTATACGATAATCAATGGGCAACTCTACAAAAGGAGCACTACTGGTGTATACCTAAAGTGTGTTTCCTAGCTATAAGGTATGGAAATCCTACGCGAAATCCATCTCGGAGATTGCGGGCACCACGCCGCTCCTCGATCGTTGGTCGTGAAAGCCTTCCGGCAAGGATTCTACTGGCTGACCGCGAAGGCGGATGCCGACAAGCTGGTTGAGACGTGCATGGGATGCTAGTATTATGCCTGACAACCACATGTTCCTGCTGAAGAACTACGAACAATACCAATAACTTGGCCGTTTGCAGTCTGGGGGCTAGACATGGTGGGACCGTTACAGACGGCACCTTGTGGATTTACGCATCTGCTTGTAGCAGTTGACAAATTCACTAAACGGATAGAAGCTAAACCCATTAGAAAGCTTGATGGGGCAACTGCCCTAAGGTTCGTCCGAGATCTATTGGTGAGATTTGGTCTCCCACATAGCATTATCACCGACAACGGCAGCAATTTATCACTCGGAGAAGTAGAGGCATATTGCTGGGAGAAAGGCATCCGACTTGACCTTGCATCTGTGGCACACCCACAATCCAATGGATAGGTCGAGCGAGCCAATGCATTAATTCTGCAGGGAATCAAGCCACGTCTTGAGGCACCGCTACATAGAGCAGCTGGAGCCTGGGTGGAAGAATTGCCATCTGTCGTGGAGTTCTGAACTACACCCAGATCTACCGCTACACCCTTACTTCATGGTATATGGGCGAAGCCATCCTGCCTTCCGACATCCTCCACGATGCACCAAGAGTTGCCGCCACGACGAGGATGACGCTGAAGAATCCAGACGCTGGATGTGGACCTTCTCGAGGAGCGCGTTTGGCATGCCAAAGATCCGCCATCTACCAGCGAAGCTACACAGCTACCATAGTCGCCCGTTCGCATCGCGCTTAAAGAGGGGGATTTGGTGCTCCGACTTAAGCAGAAGAAGTCACACAAATTATCCCCGCCATGGGAAGGACCGTTCATCATAAGCAAGGCGCTGCTCAATGGGTCTTACTACCTTGTTGACAATCGTAAACTAAAGGATAGACCCAACGAGGATCATAAGCGTAAGCGACGTGACCCGGATGATGACTACCCGGAGCTTGTCCACCAAGGATTCCTTCTCTTGTTGGAGGAGCTTAAACGCCTCGCCGTGGCGTTGGTTTTGCTCATCAGCAGCTTGCTTCTGATCTTTTAAGATCGCAAGCTCCTCCTTCAAGCGATTGATTTCCGCGGAGGCAGAATCCTATAGGGCTTTCATGGAATCATCGTGCATCTTCAGCATCTCTTCCCTCTCCTTCTTAAGGATTCCGTTCTCGCTGTCCAGCTGCTGGATATGCTTGTACTGCTCGACAATATCCTTGGCCTTGGCGACATGTTCTAAGAAGTCGGAGAAAACAAAGTACACAGTGAGCACTTGAAGAATGAAGGCATACAACCAAGACGGAATGCGCAAAAAAGAAAACAGACTCTTGTTTTTGATGATCTGTTCCTTCAAGATGGCAGTTTTACCCTTTTCGGCTTCAAGATCTGCGCGCATCTTCTGGTACTTGTCGTTGGCCATGCCCCTCCGAGCATTCTCGTTCTGTGGAACAAAGGAAAAAAGTTAAACTGTTGTTTAGTCTGCTTGGAGCACCTAGTCAGAAACTTTCCATCTAGGCGCTCGGGGGCTACAACGAAAGTTTTTCAACTTAGCAATATGCTTAGCTTTTCTTTAAGCATCTAGTCGGAGCCACTTTAGTTCTCGATTAGAAGCTTGGGGCTACAGTATAAAGTTTTAACTTGGAAAATGCTTAGCTTTTCTTTAAGCATCTAGTCAGAACTAATTCAGTTACAATTAGAGGCTTGGGGGCTACAGTATTGAAAATTATAAACACTGCGTATGCTACTCTTAAAGCATCTAGTCGGAATAGTTTCTTCCATATAAATGCTTGGGGGCTACAGTGAGAGTTCTTTCTAACTTAGTCACTCTTAGAGCATATAGATGCAAAACCTATGGTTTTCCGTCTACATCCTCGGGGGCTACAATGGGACACTCATATGAAATGCAAAAGGTACGGTAAAACTTACAAGTGCAATAATCTTGAGGTTTGTAGCACTCTCGGCCAGCAGCTTGCCAAAGGAAATGCTATTTCCCCGCAAGATATCTACTTGTCGGAGAAGCTCCTCAATATCGCACATCGGAGATGACGACACTCCTCCAGGAACCAGAGTTGTGTTACTCGACATGAGCACCGGGTAAACTATCTTCGGGAACTCGAAGGGCTTATGGGGAGCGGGGGCGCCGCCTTTGGCAGAGGTACCAGCTCCCACTGCCGCCTTTCCGCTATCGATGGCATCCTTAGCCGGAGCTTTAGCCATTTGTAGAGCAGTGCTCTCCTGCGTCGCCTGTTCGCCGACAATAGCGAGTTCGGTAGAGGCGCCAGAATCCACTTCCATGGTGGAAGGGCCTGGTGCCTCCTGGGCTTGAGAGCTTGTCGGGGCAGAGGAAGGCTTGACGGCAGGAGTAGCAGGGGCGATGGCAGGGGAGGAGTCGCGATGCAGCATATCCTTGATATTTCTAGAAACCCCCAAAGTCTTGGAGGTCTTCTTGAGGCTGGTCGTGGCTTTCTTCCTGAAATGTGCAAAGTACATAAGTACAGGAACAAGACAGATAAATAAGACAATGTCAGAGAATGAGAAGCTTACACTAGGGGGGGGGTGCTTTGGCAAAAATCCCGGTGGCTTTTCTCTTTTTCGCCTCAAGGGCGGCGATAGTCTTTTTGGAGGCTCCACCCTCCGTCTTCTTCTTCTTGCCTCCGTCGGCAGCGTCAGAGGTGGAGCTCTTCCGCTTTCGTGCTAACAGGACATCGTCGTCGGACACGACCGTGACTTCCTTCATCTTTCGATCGTAGATTTGGGCAGCCAGGTTGTCCTCATCTAGATCGCTAAGCTGTTAAGTTAGAAATCACCGTGTTAGATGGGATGGTAATGGCAAGACGGAGAAACTGGAGCATATGTTGTACACGGAAAATACATATCTACCTTTGGGCACTTGCCGTCTATGAACATGTCGTAGGTGATGGTGAAGCCATGCTTCTTATCCTTCACCTTAACGATGTCCTTCAGGCGGAGCTTGACGGAGTCGCTCGAGAATTTATCCATAGAGATCCGGAGGGTATCCCTTCGGTCACTGGTATACTCGTGCATGAACTTCGCGCGGTGTTGCAGAGGTTGGATTCACCTGATGAACCAGCACATGGCCAGGTCCAAGCCGGTCAAACCCGTCTCTACGAACCATTCGATCCGCCTTATTGCGCGAGAAGCGTCGAGGTCGGAGGGAAGGGAGGCATGGGATCTCCATGTGGAAACTTCACCGGCGGCTCCATCCGTGAAGTCCGGGTACATTACTTCTCGTCCCGCCAAAGGAATGTCGGGGCCGTAGAAGTACGTCCGCTGCCAATTTTTGCAGGACTCATGGCCGACGATGTCGGGGAACCGCCGGCCAGGTCGAATCTTGAAGCTTATGGTGCCGCAGTTCCTAAGCTCCTCCCTACTGTGCCCGGCTTCACGTTTGATGGTGAAGAAGTACACGAACAAGTCTAACCTAGGCCTATTGGGGGAGAGGTTATGGGGTTGGACCTTGTAGTGGTTCAAGACAGAGAGAAAGAAGTGGGAGATGGGCAGGGAAACGTCGCGTACCAGCTGAGCCTTGAGGTACACCTTTTCTCCGGCTTGGGGAGAAGGTGTCACCCTTGACGGCGCCTCGCCCAGCGAGCCCCTCCGTCGCGGGGAGGTAGCCTTCGGCGACCATCTCTTGGATGTCACGGTCGGTGATGTCCGAGCCGCGCCAGTCGCCCTTATGCGAGTCTGGCTCTTCTTCCAGAGGCTCTAGCATCGCCAGATTATGGTTGCCGCCGGTGGTTTCGATCACCGCCGATGCGGGGATGACCAGGCCCTCTGGGGGCACGACGACGGAGCTCGCCGGCTTCACCGTGGATTCGCTCGACGCTGCCATCGATGGGGAGGAGCTGCTGCTGGCCATGGAATGCTGGAAGGATGCGACTGACGCAGAGGGAGGCTAGAGTTTTCGAGGTTTCTCGCGGAGGGCTCAAGGAGGCGTGCGGCTGGAGGAAGAATATGACGACACGAGAGGAATGATGTAAAAAGTGGAAAGTGTCCCACGGTTACTATTTATCATACTCTGCGTCAAGATTCGTGAAGCTGATCGGATGGTTGCCGCGTAGACGACGTGTTCGTGAACGTGCGCGGTAATTTCGCCACGTCTCCAACCGTCGCCGCCAACGGTTCGTATCGCTCGCGCGGGAAAATCGGATATGATTGCGTTCTCTGCATGTGTGAGTTACGAGGCATCGCTGACCTAAGCCTACGTCGTCCTAGCTGACACGGGTAGATGAGCCGTCGCATCGAAGATTCTGGCATGGACAGATTTAATCCGACTACGGAAGAGTACGATGGAAGATTCAGCATTTCTTCGGCTTACCATTTGAAGACGGAGAAAACATTGCAGGGTTCTTTGGGAGGACTACAAGATATTGCTTGACGATTTGCCGACATCGATCTAGACGGAGCATTCAACGTGAAGAGGCAAGACGGCGCAAGATCTCGGAGTTCTCCGGGGGCTACTGTTGGGGATATGCTATATGGGTATCCTTATAGCGTGTCTCTTATCCGACTAACCTGGGTGGCCCATAGTCGGTAGCATGGCCTATGGCCTGCTGGGCGACCCAGTTAGGTGGATCCAGAAGGGAGGCCCATGCCGGATAAAGGAAGGCTACGATGGAGTCACCAGCGTACCCGGAGCCTTGGAGTGCAAGATACACAAGACTAGTAATAGACGGTGTAGGACTCTGTAACCTTTCCGGCTAGGACTTTTCCCTGTAACCCTAGGACCTGGCGACTATATAAGTCGGGCCTATGGGAGCCTTTAGGGCACAATCTCATACAACTTCAGACAACCTAGTATCGATTCATACAACCTCGCACAGCGAACCTATCTCTGTAACTCGGCGTATTGCCCTTATAGTGATTTATAGGAGTAGGATTCCGCCACCGTTGTGGGATCTGAACCTGGGTAAGCTGTGTTACCTCCTACCTGTCAACCGTCCGCCTTACCCCACGTCTCTAAACACGCACTGTGAGGACCCCTCCATGGCGTACTCGTCGGCAATACCACGACACGCATGTGATGCCACCCGTCCAACAGGAGTCGTATGAGATACGATTGACAAGGAGTTGTCTACCTAGATCACTTGGCGGCTAGCGGTGATGATAAAGCTCACTAGCCGACTTGCTTATTTAGGGTCCTGAATCACTAAGTAACCATCGGAGGGGTGTTGGTTCTAGTGGGAGCATAAAATATTAAAATGTTTAATATGCTTGCTCTTTTATGAATACATGTCTTAAGTGTTTTGCATATTTTCTGTTGTAGATCATGGCACCAAGTAGAAGTCACTCTCAGATATCCGATTTTGCGTTGAGAACTATCCTTGAGAAAGATAAACTAAACGACACTAATTTTACCAACTGGTATCGAAATCTGAGAATTGTTCTCAAACAAGAAAAGAAGGACCATGTCCTAGATAACCCACTTTCAGATGAGCCGAATGAGAATGCGACTGTCGCTGCCACCAATGCCTACCGTCGGGCTAAGGAGGAGTCCACGGATATTAGCTGTCTTATGCTTGATCACATGGAACCGGACTTGCAAAAGCAGATCGAGAATGTTGAGGCCTACGATATGATCAAAAGCCTCAAAAGTATGTTCCAGGCTCAGGCGAAGACTGAGAGGTATCAAGTCTCTCAGGCTTTGCTGAGTTGCAATCTTAAGGATGGTGATCCACTGAGTCCGCATGTGATCAAAATGGATGGTTATGTGTAGTCTCTGGAGAGGCTTGTTTACCCCATAAGCAAAGAGTTCTCTACGGATATAATTCTGAACTCCCTTCCTAGTGCATATGGGCAGTTCATTTCGAACTATCACATGCATGGTATGGATAAGAAGCTCACTGAATTACATGGGATGCTCAAGCAGGCAGAGGCGGATCTCAAAAAGGGCGCCAGTCAAGTGTTGATGGTGCAGAATAAGTGTGGGGGAGGTAACCCCGGATAGGGTAAAGACGAAAGGATGTCCCCCGTCTAGTTTCCGAGTTACAGTCTGAATCGGCCGAATCCTGTAGAAGTCGGCTGAGATATGAAAGGGCGAGACCCTTATAATGATGGCAAGGCATTACCCGGCCGAGATACTGCTTAAGTCGGCCGGGTTGGCCCGAATAATCTTGATGCAGGTGAAGGACAAGCCGAGTTACGCGAGGCAGGGCCGAATGGTACGAATCTTGCAGGAGAAGGAGAAGCCTAAAGTTAAACTCTAGCCGCAGGCTAGGGAGAATCAGAGCGGAGCCAAGCACTAGGGACAAAGGCGCAGAGCGACAGGGAGGCAGAAGGAGGTCACGGAGGTGACAGTCCTGAAGCCTGAGGCGCACAGGAGGGGCCCTCTGGAACCTTGCCGTCATTAGAGGAGCGACAGGGAAAGGGGGGCGCCGAACTACTAAATTGGGACAAGCATATTCCTCGAATATGCTTGCCACATCAGCCCTAAAGGAACCCAAGTCTCTCCTTTATAAGGGGAGGCTTGGACCGTGAGGAAGGGATCGGCTCATTCTAAGTACCGTTAGGCTGGTAAAGTTCTTCCTTCTTGAATACAGCTCATGGAGCGCTTGTAGCCCAAGGAAGGAGAAATAAAGATCTTAGCCTTTGCCTTCTGTGTGCAGAATCAATTGCATCTTCCCTCCCCAGATCCCACTAGCATCCATTGGCCCCATACTTTAGCCTACCCATGGCATCTGCCGTGCCACCACCACGACAGTTGGCACCCACCGTGGGGCAAGCAGTGGTGCTAGCTGGAGTCATGATCCGGACGGGAAACTTCATCAACACTGGCGAGCGCGTGGTTTCTGGCCTGGTCCGGAGATTCGATCTCTATGACTATGTCAGCGACAACGCGGGCAGCTTCAGGGGAAAAACTCCCCCGCGGAACGGTGTCTTCGTCAGTTTGGGCGAGCACAAGGTCTCTCGGCATTTATCCTCACCAAGTTGTTATTGCAGGAGAGCCCTCTTAGCGCTCTGAGCCGTCTGCGGTGAGCACATCCTGCGAGCGTCGAGGTGATGGTCGCAGCCAGAGACCCGCAGGCGCGTGAGCACGCCCAGGGCAGTACCACCCTCTGAGGTAATCCCTCTAGTGACCAACCAGGCTGAGGTACAGGACACTACCCCAAAAGCACCAAGAGTAAGAGGGCCACCTCTGGAAAGGCCAGAAAACATTCTTCAGGCAACCATAGAAAACTTGACTACACCTGTAGCACCAATACTTGATCCGGCTAATGCTCAGGCAGAGTTAGAAGAAACCAGGCAAAAGGTGCTGGTAGAGGCAAAAAAGGTGTCGGCACTGCGGGAGTCTCTAAACAGGACCCTACGAGAATATGCCAAAGCTAATAAGCTTGACGTCGCTCCCGAACGGGTGGACGAGTTGAGAATGAGAGGGAAAAACCTCATAGATGATATCAACAAGGAGCATGATGCTCACAAGGCAGAATCAGTTGATTTGGGCTTGCCGAGGTACAGTACCCCGGCAAAGAACCTAAGAGCGGCGAATGCCGCAGCATTAGAGTTAAAGGGTTTGACCGGCGAAGCCCGGCAGAAACAACAATAAAGAGTGAATGAGCTGGTGCGCATCGCGAACCAGCAAAATGAAGAAATGCTCAGGGCAGACCCGGCGAGGCCAGGGGCCTCACGAATGGTTCACTCGGCTGGAGCAGCACCAGCATTGTCCGTGGCAGCAGCATCCTCGCCCAGAAATAATGCATGAAAGGACAAAGCAGTAACTTCAGGAAAGAGAAACAAGCAAATTGTTCCGTATGATACGGCAATAGCTGGAAAAGCAAACGAGAACAGAGGCAATGGAAGCCGAGGTAATAGTGGCGAGAGGAATCCCGGTCATATTGAGAAAGACGGCGGAAGCCGAGGCAATGGAGACCTCGGCAGAAGAGAACTCGGAAGAGGCAATCACGAGAACAATACCCCGGTTGAAGTAAGGACAGAACAGCCGCTCAACCCACAGCCAAGATATGAACCTCGGCAGGAAAGAGAAGCAAGACCAGCTCGCCACAATCAGGTGAATGAAAGATACAATGATGGTTATTACGAGATGGAATATGCGATCCACGGTGGAAATAACCACTATGGAATGCAAGACAGAGTTCCGTACAGAGATTTGCCATCAAATGATGTGAGAGTAAAGCTAGACCGGTTATACCGGTCCGAGTTGCTGGAAGAACAGGGTCCACCAGGTCCAACGTGCTTTGGACCACGGATCATGGGCGAACCACCTGTGCCGAACTTTCAGCTAGCGAGAGGCACGGAAACATACAATGGGAGTACCAAACCACAAGACTGGTTGATTGATTATGCCACTGCTGTGAAAATAGCAGGTGGGCACTTACGATGGGCAGTACGGTATGTCCCACAAATGTTGGAAGGACCAGCTAGGGTATGGCTGAATAATCTACCAGCAGGCAGTATCGACTGTTGGTTAGATTTTGAAGAAATGTTCGTCAGCAACTTTACCAGCACATACAAGAGACCAAACAGGCCGCAACAGTTAGCCATGTGCAAGCAGAGGCCGAATGAAACAGATAGAGAGTTTTTAACTCGATGGTGTAACCTGAGAAACTCGTGTGAAGGAGTTATAGAGTCGCAAGCAATAGCTTGGTTCGCTCAAGGATGCCGTTATGCCAGTGTATTGTGGCAGCGTTTGCAAAGAGATATGCCGACCACATTGGCAGAAACTATCAGAATAGCGGACTCCTATGCATTAGGAGATCCAACACAACCAGAATTAATGTCGGCAGATCATCGGGAGCAACAAGACCAATATGCAAGAGATTTGGCCAGGTCATCCAGGCGTAGTGACTTCAGAGGAAGAAGAAGAGAAGAAAGGCCGGATTATAGATATAATTCGGCCCAAGTGGCAGCGGTAGCGCAGGATCAGCCGAGTCACAGAGCGACTCAATGGCAGAAGAATGGTCCTCAGCAGTGGACACCAAGGAATGAAAGAAAAAGACAGTGGACCCCAGAACAAAAGAAGCAGTGGAAGGAGAGGCCGAAGTACATGTTCGAATCTATGTTAGATCAGCCGTGTAAATTTCACACGTCAAACCCATCCAGGCCAGCCAACCATACGACCCGCCAATGTGCATGGATGAAAAATGCAATGGGAAACCCCACAGGCATTCAGGCAGCGCCCCATCAAGTACATCAACAACATCAACCACAGCTGACTGGAGCAAATGCACAGCAACTGATGTTACCGCCTCCTCCCCCGAGATACGATAACTTGGACCAGAGAGATGCGGTACATCAAGTGATGAACCAAGTCCAGGATGGAAGGACAAATCCAGCGAATACTGGACGCAATGATTACCGAGAACATCATCAGTCTTATTGCGTGTTCACAACGGAATAGCAAGACAAGCAGAGTGTGCAGCGCTGGCATATGGAAGTAAATGCAGTTATGCCGGCAGTGCCAAGATATGTGCCTTGGTCAGATCAGGAGGTGACTTGGAGCATAAAGGATCACCCCAAGATAATGCCGAATCCGGGGTCGTATGCACTCGTGTTGGATCCGACATTTGTTGGACCAAGCATTAATGTGAAATTTTCAAAAGTTCTCATTGACAATGGAAGCAGTATCAACATCATGTACAAAGATACCATGCATAAACTCGGAATATCGCAGAACATGCTGCAATCCACGAGGACCACTTTCCATGGGATAGTGCCAGGACTTTCATGCGAATCCATTGGTAAAGTCCAAGTGGATGTGTTATTCGGCACAAGAGATAACTGCAGAGCAGAAAACTTAGAGTTTGAAGTGGTGGATCTAGAGAGTTGTTATCATGCTTTACTCGGACGGCCTGCGCTGGCCAAATTCATGGGCAGCTGTCATGTAAGTTATCTGAAAATGAAGCTACCCGGACCACAAGGAGTGATAACAATAGCAGGGGATTACAAGAAGTCAATGGAATGTGCTTCAGCCGGGTCAAATTTGGCCGAATCATTGGTTATAGCAAGAGAAAAAAGAAGGATTCAGGAGGTAGCAGCCTCGCCGTCGGCACAGGTGAATATGCCAAGACCGCCAATCCACATGGAAGTGTCTCCTTTCAGCCGACTAAAGAAACGAAGAAGTTTCAGATAGACGAGAAATTCCCAGAACGCACCGTTACTATTGGTGCAGGCCTAGATGATAAATAGGAAAGCGAGCTCACCAACTTCCTCCGTGAGAATCGGGACATCTTTGCATGGTCAACTCAGGATCTGCAAGGTGTTCCGAGGAGTTATTGAGCACTCTCTAAATGTAAGGCCAGAGCAAGGCCGGTGAAGCAACCTCTCCGCTTCACCAAGACAGGAGAAAAATAATAGGGGATGAAATAGCTCGGCTCCTCGCAGCCGGGTTCATCATGGAGGTGCTGTATCCGGATTGGTTGTCAAACCCGGTGCTAGTAGAAAAGAAGAAAGATGATCCGAATGTAGCCATTGTATGGTGAATGTGTATCGATTACACGAACCTGAACAAGGCGTGTCCAAAAGATCCTTTTCCATTACCTAGAATAGACGAAGTCATTGATTCGACCGCTGGTTGTGAGTTATTGTCATTTGTAGACGCGTATTCTGGTTTTCACCAGATACCGTTGAATTCGGCCGATCAAATAAAGACTGCGTTTATTACCCCGTAGATTATTGCTATCGCACAATGTTATTATCTGCGAAACGCAGGAGCAACGACGTAGATGCATGCAAAAATGTCTACATGACCAGATAGGAAAAAATGTACAAGTATATGTAGATGACGTGGTCATCAAAACCAAGGAAAGCAAAACGCTACTGGATGATATACGGCAGACTTTCGCGAACCTGAGAAGGTTCCGAATGAAGCTTAATCCGGAAAAATGCACATTTGGCGTGCCGGCAGGAAAGTTACTCGGTTTTCTTGTATCTAGCCGAGGTATAGAGGCCAACCCAACAAAGATAAAGGCAGTAGAAAGAATGGAGTTGCCAAGGTGTTTAAATGATCTACAAAAGTTCACGGGATGTTTAGCCTCGCTCAGCCGGTTTGTATGTCGGCTGGGAGAGAAGGCACTACCACTCTATCAACTGATGAAGAAATCAGATAAGTTCATTTGGACTCCACAAGCAGACAGTGCATTTCATGAGTTGAAAAAGATGTTGGTCACAGCACCCATTTTGGCTTCTCCATTATCAAAAGAGCCCATGTTACTCTATATAGCGGCTACCAACAGAGTAGTGAGTGCTGTAGTCGTCGTAGAACGACTCGAAGATGATAAGTCGGTACAGAGGCCGGTGTATTATTTGAGCGAGGTGTTATCCGCTTCAAAGCAAAATTACCCACATTATCAGAAGATGGCTTATGGAGTGTACATGTCGGCAAAGAAGCTTAAACAGTACTTCGAAGAGCATCCCATCAAAGTGATCTGTGAAGCTCCCATAGCCGACATATTGAGCAACAAAGATGCAAGTGGCCGAATAGCAAAATGGGCAATCGAGTTGTCACCGTACGCTCCACAATTCTATAGGAGAGATGCAATCAAATCTCAGGCGGTCGCCGACTTCTTCGTAGATTGGGCCGAGGTGCAGTATGAGCCACCATTACCAGACCCAAATTATTGGACGATGCATTTCGATGGTTCCAAACTAAGAAATGGTTTGGGGGCAGGAATAGTGTTAACCTCGCCCAAAAGAGATCAGCTGAAATATGTGCTACAAATACATTTTGCCGCATCAAACAACGTAGCCGAATACGAAGCACTGGTCCATGGATTGAAAGTAGTAAAAGAGATTGGCATACGCCGAATCTTATGCTATGGGGACTCGGATCTAGTGGTACAACAAGTCTCAGGCAATTGGGATGCATTAGATGATAATATGGCTTTGTATAGATTTCATGTGCAAAAGATCAGTGGATACTTTGAAGGGTGTGAATTTCACCACATACCTCGGGCAGAAAATGATGCCGCAGACACGTTGTCAAAACTAGGATCAACCAGGCAGTCAATTCCCCCGGGTATTGCCCTGGAACACCTCAGGAAACCATCAATAACCCCATCACCAGAATCCGAATCTATCTTTATTCCGGCAAATTCAGCAGAAGATAATGTGCCGATGGAAGTAGACCAGCAATATAACTTGGAACTCCCCAAGAGGAGGACAGCAGAGGTAAGCATAATTATGGAGAGGGCCGAGGTAGTTATGTCGGCGGAAAACATGGAAATAGACAGTGAGACCACACCAGAAAAGATCACACCAGTATGGGCGCAACCCATATTCTCTTTCCTTAATGATGCGACGTTGCCGAATAATGAAGTGTTAGCAAGACAGACTGTAAGGAGAGAAAAATCTTATACAATCATAAACAATGAGCTATATAAAAGAAGCGTCACAAGTGTATTGCAAAGGTGTGTGAGTTCGGCAGAAGGCCAGGAGATCCTCCTAGATATACATCAAGGAGAATGTTGACACCATGCCTCATCTCGTGCCTTGGTAGCCAAAGCATTCAGGCATGGGTTTTATTGGCCAACGGCGTTGAAAGAAGCCAAAGATTTAGTTGAAAAATGCAATGGTTGTCAGAGATATGCAACCAAGATACACATGCCGTCGTTCGAGTTAAAAACGATACCCATTACTTGGCCATTTTCTGTGTGGTGCTTAGATATGGTGGGACCATTTAAGCCGGCCCGAGGGGGGATGACCCACATATTGGTTATGGTGGACAAGTTCACAAAATGGATTGAAGTGAAACCAATAAAAAAATGCGATGGGCCCACAGCAGTGAAATTCCTCAAAGATATTATTTTAAGATATGGGTACCCACACAGTGTTATTACAGATAATGGCACAAACTTTGCAGAAGGAGCTTTCGCTAGGTTTTGCCAAGAGAAACACATAAGATTAGATGTTGCCTCTGTGGCTCACCCAACATCTAATGGGCAAGTGGAAAGGTCTAATGGACTAGTATTGTCAGGAATAAAACCACGACTAGTCGAACCATTGCAAAGGTCGGCAGGATGTTGGATTGAGGAATTACCAGCAGTATTATGGAGCCTCAGGACTACTCCGAACATATCAACAGGTTATACACCATTCTTTCTAGTATACGGGGCAGAGGCTGTGCTTCCAGCCGACATAATACATGACTCGCCAAGAGTTACTCAATATACAACTTCAGAGGTAAATGAAGTAGCTCGGCAAGATACTGTTGACTTGCTAGAAGAAGCCAGAGAGCTGGCGCTATCACGATCAGCTATTTATTAGCAGAACTTGCGACGATATCACAGCAAGAAGGTGAATCCAAGAGTGTTCAAAGAAGGGGATTTAGTTCTCCGACTGGTGCAACGTACGGCCGGCATAAACAAGCTATCACCTCCATGGGAAGGACCATTCGTCGTGAGCAAAGCATTGCACAATGATGCCTATTACCTAATCGATGCTCAGTCCCCTGGAAAGAACAGAGCAGACAAAGCTGGCAAAGAAACGAAAAGGCCATGGAATGTAGCTTTACTTCGTCCATTTTACTCGTAGTATGCTGTCTCAAGATCAAGCATCAATTATGTACTAAACCTCGGCATCCAGAGCAATAACTCGGGGACTGCCATATGTTATTTCAATTTCATCTTATGTATTAAACCTCGGCATCCAGAGCAATAACTCGGGGACTGCCATATGTTATTTCAATTTCATCTTATGTATTAAACCTCGGCACCCAGAGCAGTGACTCAGGGACTGCCATATGTTATTTCAATTTCATCTTATGTATTAAACCTCGGTATCCAGAGCAGTGACTCGGGGACTGCCATGTGTTATTTCAATTTTGGGTTATGTATTAAACCTTGGCATCCAGAGCAGTAATTCGAGGACTGCCATATGTTATTTCAATTTCATCTTATGTATTAAACCTCGGCATCCAGAGCAGTGACTCGGGGACTGCCATGTGCTATTTCAACTCTGGGTTATGTATTCAACCTCAGCATCCAGAGCAGTGACTCGAGGACTGCCATGATCTATTTCAATTTTGGGTTATGTATTAAACCTCGGCGTCCAGAGCAGTGACTCGGGGACTGCCATATGATATTTCAATTTTAGGGTACTAAACCTCGGCACCTTGAGCAGCGACTCGCCAACCGTTTTACATTATTTCCGAAGTTTGGTTTACACACTAGACTTCGGCGCCATAGGCAGTAACTCAGGGACTGCCATATATTGTTCCGAAGTTGTGATTAGCCTTTGACACAAAGAAGGTATCAAACTTCGACATTCAAAGTAAGAACGGCTCAATCTCGTATGATATTCGGAGCTCACACCTAGATTAACTGGCTAAACCACGGGAGTACAAAGGTAAAGATACATCCCAAAATTAAGAAATCGCAGGCCACCACAGCAAGGATTCGTACAAACAAGACCACTTAGACAAAGTGATAACAATTACAAACATGTGTGTCTCAGCAGCACACGGCAAAAGAAATTCATGCCATACAGAAGACGGACAAATGTTTCACGTACTTTATACGCTCGGCATACCAGGGATAAGAAATGACTTAAACATTTTTAGCTGGAGAGGCAGCAACTTGGTCAGGGGCTGGGCACTCCGAGGTAGGAGGAGCTTCGGCCGAGGTTGCCTCGCCCTCCATAGACCCAGGTGCGACTTCGGCGGAAGCCCGAGGCTGCTGAGGAGCATCAGTTTGCGCAGTTGAATGCCCGGTATCTTTGGAGGAGGATCGCGCGTCGCCGTTGCCATCCGAGCTCGAACTGGAGTCACCAGAAGTAGCCGAGTCATCCTCATCTTCCCCTTGCTCAGCTGAATCGTTATCCGATGCATCCTCGACTACGACCTCGTCGTCCGAGTTTGGAAGGAAACTCGGACCTTCATTCCAGGTGTGCACGTCGGCATACTCAACAAGCTGGAAGGCGCGAGCTTGCCGAAGAGCGACGAATGTGGGGTCCTCAACCCAACGGGAACCAGTGCGCAAATTTCTCAAGATATCAAGAGAAATGTCTTCATACCATGACATGATAACAGTGAGAGCCATATCAGCGCCAGCTCGTTCGGCTGATTCCCTCCAAAGACTTAGTTGCCTCTCAGATGCCATTAATCTTTTCACCAGCAATTCGACCTCATTGATATCAGGAGTCCCAGATGTATTCGGCCAGAGAACATGGTAGGCTCGGATAGCTGCCTGCACCAAATCCCTGCCCATAATCTTCATCGGACCAACTGCAGCGCCGACAGCAACCAGGAAATCTTCCATCGAGTACTCCGAGTCCGCGTCAACAGGGACACCTCGGCGCACACGAGCAGCAAGAACCGCTTTAGAACTCACGGGCTTAGCTTCTGGAAAATGATCTGCGCAAAACACGAATGCGTCAGGAGGCAGCAGGAACAAAAAGAAAAAGATAATCCGGCCGTGCTAAGAAGCTTACGATGAATATAACTCATCATTATCTGAAGGTCTTTAGCCCAGTCAATCTTGCTCTTCTCAAAGCGAGTGATCTCCTCGCTCATTCCCCGAGTTTTCAATTCGGCAGCCTCGAGGAGCTCTTTATTCTTCTGCAGTTGCAGAGCTAGCCGATTTTTCTCCTCGGAGAATTCCTGATCGACCTTTTCTAGTTCGGATTTCTGAGAGAGCTTAAGGGCCTCCACCTCGGCGCGCAGGCAAGCTATTTCATCATCCTTTTCTTTTAGCTACGCCGAATGAGTAGCGCTTTGTTCTAAAAAATGCAGCATCACGTCAGGCATGGGCGTGCAATCTTGGTGAGATGCTGCAAAGGCTTGTAACTCGGCTTTACCAAAGCCAAACGAAATAAAAGAAGCTTAGCGCACATTTTAAAGAGGGAAAGGTATAAGGTGAAAGGGAAACTAACCTTCCAGACTCTTGACTTTCTTCTCAAGACGGATGTTGAGATTATTGATATTACCTGTTCACCAAAAAAGTGAGCCGACATCTCGCATACAAAACAATAAGAATGTCGGAAATGACGAAAAGAATTATCGACTTACCAGCCTTTTTCACCACAGGAATGACTTTCTCATATTTTTCTTCCAATTTTCGGTGCGAAAAAAGAAATCTTTGAAATTCGGCCGTCCGCCGGTCATGTGCAAGCTGAACAATGGAGCAAACGATGAATGGATATTCGAAGCCAAAACGGATCCGAATTAAGAAAAACTTAACCCGGATCTAGGTGGCTAGATATTCGGAGCTAAAACAGATCCGAGTTAAGCGAAACTTAACCCGAATCTAGGTGGCTGGATATTTGAAGCCAAAACAGATCCAAGTTTAGCGAAACTTAACCCGGATCTAGGTGGCTGGATATTTGGAGCTAAAACAGATCCAAGTTAAGCGAAACTTAACCCGGATCTAGGTGGTTGGATATTTGAAGCCAAAACAGATCCGAGTTAAGAAAAACTTAACCCGGATCTAGGTGGCTGGATATTTGAAGCCAAAACAGATCCGAGTTAAGCGAAACTTAACCCGGATCTAGGTGGCTGGATATTCGGAGCCAAAACAGATCCAAGTTAAGCGAAAGTTAACCCGAATCTAGGTGGCTGGATACTCAAAGCTAAAACAGATCCAAGTTAAGCGAAAGTTAACCCGAATCTAGGTGGCTGGATATTCGAAGCCAAAACAGATCCGAGTCAAGTGAAACTTAACCCGGATCTAGGTGATTGGATATTCAAAGCTAAAACAGATCCGAGTCAAGCAATACTAAACCCGGATCTAGGTGGCTGGATATTCAAAGATCAACTAAACGAAAATCAAGCAAAGTTTAAGGCAGATCTAGTTGGATATAGATTCGAACCCTAAAGTTAAAATTAAATTAAGTAGAGCATTATTAAACTTCCAAGCGAATAACAAGTTATTTCCTTGCAAGTTTCGGGGACTAGAGTATATAGTAGCATCTGGAGAATTAATCAAAACTCCACAAAACAGCAATTACCTCATTCATCTTGTTACTATCAAGGATGATCTTGGCAGCTTGATCCAAGCGGCCGCTAATGTCGGAAAGCTGAAATGGCTGACTGATTGGATTACCCTCAAACTGATCGGCAGCATTCCAATTATTGGCATATTCCACCAGCGAGCCGAGGCTGTTCCCACTAGCCGTCCGAGTTAGGACTTTACCCCGGACGTGCTGTGTAACCACCACGGCCGCAGGGCTTTTATGAAGAGCAAGCTGGGTACCGGCGGCCGGAGTAACGGAGGCTTTGGTGGGCGCAGTTCCTTTGCACAGCACATCGGCAATACTCGGCTGAGAAGAGCCGACAAGACCTTTCTGGGAAGTGGAAGCCTTGGTGGCGACAGCTTTTCTTGTTTTAGAGGAGGCATCAGCAGGAGCCGATACCTCGGCAATGTGAACGGTGCCTTTAGGAGCCGGAGGGGTCACGGTCGCAGAGGGCACCGAGATAATGATGTCCTCGGCCGGGGCTGGAGTTACTATAGAAACTGCGGGGGTAGAAAGAGGCTCGGTAGAGACGCTCGGATCCACAGAGGGGGCAATTGGTTCGGTGGAAATCTCGGAGGGCCGAGTGGAATCAATGTCAACGAAAGGAGTCTCAGGCACATCGTGACGAGGGGGCGACTGATCCGGAGCTAAAGGAGATGCAACACGAGCAAGACTGGGAATCCTGGTATCTTCAGCGGGCGGAGGAGACGGCTGCCGAGTCATGCGGCTAGTCATGCTAGGACCGCCGGGCTTAATAGAAAGTGGAGCACTGCAAAAATAAGAAAGAAAGAAGGGCGTCAGGAGGAAAAGCAGAAAGAGAGAAACAAGAAATACGAGCAAAAGGAACTTACCCTACGACTCCAGGCATGTTCTTGCGCCTGGGAGGATTTGGAGCGGATTTGTTCATTCGTTTCTTGGGGGCCGCCTCTGAGGCACTAGCAGGAGCCCCACGTTTCCCCGAGATAACAGGAGGCCGGGAAGCAATAGGCTCGGCGTTGTGAACCTGACCGGCCGGATTAGCTGGGAAAGTAGAAGCCGGAAATGCATAAGAAATGGGCATTGCGGCAACTACCTCTAGAACTTGGACCTCGTCCGAATCACCTTCCTCCTCGTGGGCCAAGGTCTTGCCACGAGCACGAGCCGGGGCGAGATCCGACTTGGGGACGAACTCTTCCGAGTCCGGCTCCCCAACGTCCGGGGTATTCCGGTCCGCAGGCCACGGAAGTGACAGAACCTCGGCATCTTCGCCCTTCTGTTCTGTGAACCTCTGTAAGACAAGAAAGAGGAAAATTAGCGAAAACAATTACGGAAACGGTTGGAAAACAAAACGTTAGTAGTTAAGCTTACTTCGGGAGGGGGACGCTCGCGGGTGAACGGCTTCAATCCCTAAGCCCAATCCTCAGGCATCTCCGTCTTGAAGATAGCTCGGACACGCTTATAGATGAGATAGTTGTCCAGCTCCACGGTCGAGACTCGGTTGGGGTCAAGAGGACCGCTCATGTAGCAGAGTTTGTGCGTCCATTTCTGGAATGGGCAGATTCGGCTACTGATAAAGGTAGCCATCAGATCTTCGCCGCGTAACCCGGCGCAGATCAGCTCTTTAAGCCGAATCTCAAAAGCCTCGGCCAAGGCGTGACTCTTCCTCGGATTATAAGTCCAATTCACCTTGGAGGGAGTACCAATGGAGAATGCAGGGAGCCGGATCTTGTCCTCCGTTCCCGTGTTCTTGACATAGAAGAAGGACTTGTGCCACTTCTTGCAGGACTCTAGCCCTGTAACACGAGGAAAAACGGATTTCCTCCGAGGTGTAATGGACGCGACACCACATTGAGTAAGCAGTTTCTCGGAAGGGTGCAGAGACTTGTCAGGGACAACGTTAGAACGAATCTGGAAGCACTTCGACCAAACATGCACGGACGGCCATAGGCCGAAGTATCCCTCCGAGGCAGAGATAAAAGCAGAGAGAGAGGCGATGGCATTTGCAGGAAGGTGATGCGGCTGAAGGCCGAAGTAGTCGAGAAATTCCCTAGCGAAGTCGCTAAGAAGGAGACCAAATCCGCGTGAGAAATGCGACATGAAAACTACATACTCGCCCTCCCTAAGATCCGAAGAGGACTCGCTGCCGGGTAAACGACAGGAGACCTCGGCGGGAATCCTCCGAGTCCGAATAAGCCACTCAATCTCGCGGCGAGTAACGGAGGAGCCCTGCCACGAACCTCGCTCGGGCCCAGAGCCAGCATCGTCATCCTCTACCAGGGCGCTGGTGAAGGAGCTAGACATGGGCTCGCCGGAGAAATCAGCGGAGGAAGAACTAGCGGCGGAGGAAAGTTTAGAACTACGGGGCCCCGTCGTGATTCTACACAGAAACGGCGGCGGAGCAACAAAGGAACCACCGCGCGAAAATGAAAGGGAAAGAGAGGGATCTAGAGGAAAGCCTAGGCGACGGGACCGGAAAGAACTCACCGGCGACGACGCCGGAGCTAGCGAACAAGGACGAGGCAGACGGAGCGACGCGGCGGAGTCCTCGCCGTCGGAGGTTCAGATGAACGCGCGGCGGCGGAGCTGCGAACGGGCACAGAAGCGAGAGGAAGAAGAAGGGCGTGGGCGAGCGAAAAGGGGAAAGTGAATTCCCCAGCGCCACGCCCCCCTTTATAATCGAGCCACAAGCGAGGTAGTGGGATCGGGTGTGGCGGTTGACCGTGTAGATCGTGTGTGTGGCACGACCGCACGTCATTGAGCGGAACCGCACCGAGGGCCACACGGTAGCAAAGAAGGTCGCGATCCCCAACGGAAGCAGCACACGAGGCGTCCGTGGCGCCGATAAGGCCGATAAATAATAACTTGTCAAGAATACTGTAGTGGAACAAAAAACTAGAGAAACAATGATGGGGATGACACGTAGGACAAGGCATACGCGAGAAGATACGATGATACCTCGAACGAGAAAGAAATAACTCAGAAACAATGCGGAAAGAGTGTCATGAAACTGATACGGCCCGGCCGAGGTTATCGGCGGGGCCACACCAGCTTCGGGGACTAATGTGGGGGAGGTAACCCCGGATAGGGTAAAGACGGGGAAAGACGAAAGGATGTCCCCCGTCTAGTTTCCGAGTTACAGTCTGAATCGGCCGAATCATGTAGATGTCGGCTGAGATATGAAAGGGCGAGACCCTTATAATGATGGCAAGGCATTACCCGGCCGAGATACTGCGTAAGTCGGCCGGGTTGGCCCGAATAATCTTGATGCAGGTGAAGGACAAGCCGAGTTACGCGAGGTACAAAATAATAATGTACAAGCTTGCAGGAGAAGGAGAAGCCTAAATTCAAACTCTAGCCGCAGGCTAGGGAGAATCAGAGCGGAGCCAAGCACTAGGGACAAAGGCGCAGAGCGACAGAGAGGCAGAAGGAGGTCACGGAGGTGACAGTCCTAAAGCCCGAGGCAGAGGAGGCCCTCTCTGGAACCTTGCCGTCATTAGAGGAGCGACAGGGAAAGGGGGGCGCCGAACTACTATATTGGGACAAGCATATTCCTTGAATATGCTTGCCACATCAGCCCTAAAGGAACCCAAGGCTCTCCTTTATAAGGGGAGGCTTGGACCGTGAGGAAGGGATCGGCTCATTCTAAGTACCGTTAGGCTGGTAAAGTTCTTCCTTCTTGAATACAGCTCAAGGAGCGCTTGTAGCCCAAGGAAGGAGAAATAAAGATCTTAGCCTTTGCCTTCTATGTGCAGAATCAATTGCATCTTCCCTCCCTAGATCCCACTAGCATCCATTGGCCCCATACTTTAGCCTACCCATGGCATCTGCCGTGCCACCACCACGACAATAAGGCTAAGTTCAAGAAGAGTTATTGGACTAAGAAGAAGGCTAAGTCAGGAGGAAATCAGGCTCAGGACCCGGTCCCAAGCGCTTCCTCAGGGACTAAGCCATCTCCTTCAGCCGGATCCACATGCTTCTACTGCAAGGCGGATGACCACTGGAAGAGGAACTACAGCAAGTACTTGTCCGACAAAGCCAAGAGCGGAGGTATGACTTCCGACTTAGGTACACTTGTTTGCAATGTTATAGACATATATCTTGCTGATGCACCTAATAGTTCTTGGTTATATCATACCAGATCAGTTATTCACATCTGCAACTCGTTGTAGGGACTGGTAAGAACTAGGAGCGTAGAAAGAGGCGAGGTTGATATTCGAGTCGGCAACAAAGCAAGAGTTGCTGCGTTGGAAGTCGGCACGATGCAACTTCATTTACCTTCCAGATTCATTATGGAACTGAATAATTGTTATTATGTTCGAGTGCTCAGTCGAAACATTATTTATGCTTCATGTTTGATGAGGCAAGGCTATGAGTCGAATATCAAGAATAATGGTTGTTCTTTGTATTTGAATGATATGTTTCACGGTTTTTCACCCATCCAGGATGGGTTATTTATTTTGAATCTTGATGGTGAGTCGGTTTTTAACGTAAATGTTAAAAGGTTGAAACCAAATGATCTGAATATGACTTACTTTTGGCACTGTCGACTTGGTCATATAAGTTGGAAACGCATGAAGAAGCTCCATGATGATGGACTCCTAACTTCGTTCGACTTGGAGTCGTTCGAGACATGCGAATCTTGCCTACTCAGCAAAATGACCAAGACACCTTTTGCAAAGAGTTGCGAGAGGGCGTCCGACTTGTTGGGACTAGTACATAGTGATGTATGTGGACCAATGAGCACAACAGCCAGGGGTGGTTATGAGTACTTCATTACCTTCACTGATGATTTGAGTAGGTATGGATATATCTACTTGATGAAACATAAGTCGGAAGCCTTTGAAAAATTCAAAGAATTCCAGAATGAAGCACAGAATCAACTCGGCAAGAAATAAAGTTTCTTCGGTCGGACCGAGGAGGCGAATACATGAGCCATGAGTTTGATGACCATCTGAAAAGTTGTGGAATAGTTCCTCAACTTACTCTGCCACGAACGCCGCAAAGGAACGGTGTTTTGGAAAGGCGGAATCGAACCTTGTTGGACATGGTACGATCAGTGATGAGTCGGACAGATCTGCCTTAATCATTTTGGGGTTATTGTCTAGAAACAACGGCGTTCACACTAAATAGAGTACCACAAAGTCGGTAGAGAAGACACCGCATGAGATGTGGACAGGCAAAAAGCCGAGTTAGTCCTTTCTTAAGATTTGGGGTTATGAAGCATTTGTCAAGCGACTTCAGTCGGACAAGCTTACGGCCAAGTCAGATAAGTGTATTTTCGTGGGGGTATCTGAGGGAAACATTGGGTTACTACTTCTATAACCGATAAGAGGGCAAAGTGTTTGTCGCTCGGAACGGTGTATTCCTTGAGAAAGAGTTTCTCAGTCGGGGAGTAAGTAGGATCACGGTGCATCTCGAAGACATTTGAGAGGAACCGGCTAGTAGCGAGTCAGCAAAAACCTTGGAGGTTGAGCCGGTCGTGGTAGCTGAGCAGGCTGCAGCACCTGTACTACGAAGATCGGCAAGATTACGAAGTGTTCGTGATGTGTTACTGTTAGACAGTGATGAGCCGACAAATTATTCGGAAGCGATGGTGGGATCTGATTCAGAGTCATGGCTTGGAGCCATGAGATCCGAGTTAAAGTCCATGGATGAAAATCATGTTTGGAACTTGGTTGATCTGCCAGACGGTGCAATACCCGTCGAGTGCAAGTGGGTATTTAAGAAAAAAACTGATATGGATGGAAATGTTTCCGTCTATAAAGCACGCCTTGTCGCAAAGGGGTTCCGACAAGTTCAAGGAGTTGATTACGATGAGACTTTCTCGCCCATAGCGATGCTTAAATCAGTTCGGATCATGTTAGCTATAGCGGCCTATTTCAACTATGAGATATGGCAGATGGATGTCAAAACGACTTTCCTTAACGGAAATTTAACCGAGGACATGTATATGATACAGCCTGAGGGTTTTGTCGATCTGGCTAATGCTGACAAGGTGTGTAAACTTCAGAAATCCATTTATGGATTGAAGCAAGCATCTCGGAGTTGGAATATTCGCTTTGATGAGGTAGTCAAATTGTTTGGCTTCATCAAGAGTGATCATGATTCTTGTTTATACAAGAAGTTTAGTGGGAGAAAAGTAAACTTTCTAATCTTATATGTGGATGACATATTATTGATTGGAAATGATGTCCAGATGTTGCAAGAAACCAAGGAATCATTGGAAAGGAGTTCTCAATGAAAGACTTGGGTGAGGCGACATACATCCTCGGAATCTAGATCTATAGAGATAGATCAAGGAGGCTCATTGGATTGAGTCAGAGTACTTATTTGGACAAAGTGTTGAAGAAGTTCAACATGGAATCGTCTAAGAAGGGGTTCTTACCGATGTCCCATGGTGTAAAACTTAGCAAGACTCAGTGTCCTTCGACAACTGATGAACGAAGTCAGATGAGTGCGATTCCGTATGCTTCTGTAGTCGGATCCATCATGTATGCCATGATTTGTACTAGGCCGGTTGTTTCCTGTGCTCTGAGTGTTGTGAGCAGATACCAGGCTGATCCTGGAGAGATCCACTGGTCAGCGGCTAAAAATATCCTAAAGTACTTGAGAAGGACTAAGGATATGTTCTTGGTTTATGGTGGTGAAGATGAACTCAGTGTAAAGGGTTACACGGATGCGAGTTATCTTACCGACTCTAATGATTCTCGCTTAATCCGGATCGTGTTTATTATAAACGGAGGTGCCGTGAGCTAGAAGAGTTCCAAGCAAGAGATCGTATGCGCATCTACAACAGAGGCTGAGTATATTGCCGCCTCGGAGGCAGCAAAGGAAGCTGTTTGGATGAGGAATTTCCTCATGGATCTTGGTGTGGTTCAGGGCTCGTCCAATCCGTTGGACGTGTATTGTGACAACAATGGTGCTATTGCACAAGCCACGGAACCTAGACAACACCAGAAGAACAAGCACATACTCATGCGGTACCATCTGATTCGCCAGTTCGTGGATCAAGGTGATATCAAGTTATGCAAGGTACACACAGATGCAAACATTGCGGATCCATTGACAAAGCCGTTACCCCAGCCGAAGCATGAGGCGCACCTGAGAGCCATGGGAATTAGATGCTTAGACATGTGATGTCGGAAGATTGAGTCTAGTGCAAGTGGGAGACTGTTGGGAATATGCCCTAGAGGCAATCATGTATGATGAGATTTCCCATTGTATTCATAAAGATATAAAGTTGTCCTTGTATAAACATCTGATGTGTATCATTGAATATGTGATTCGGTTGTGGAACTATATATTCATGTTGTTTGTACAAAATGTCCTTGGTCATTGAGGTTGTGCTGGACACACAACTTAGACCAATGTGAAAGTCGGCTTGATGACTCGGTTGCACTTGTCATGGGCATGGTGATGCCATTCCGACTTACACAGATTCGTCTAAAGAGTTTAGTGAATCGGATTGACCCATATTGAGGTACAACGAACAAGTTGTCATTTGTATATCTCAATCAATGTAATCCTTAGACCTGAGGTTATTGCATAGTCCGAGTTGAGGATCACCGACTTAGGTTCTGTCAAACATTGATCTGTAACTGGGCAGTTATAAAGGCAGAGTTCGGGTCAACTGAGAATCAAGCTGCGTGATGTGAATAACCAAGATGGGATTTTGCCCCTCCACTCGGAGAGATATTCTCTGGGCCCTCTCGAAAGATATGATTTGGAAAGCATGGCCATGCACGACTCGGTTAAGTGTTAACCGAGGCGGTCGACTAAGAGTTAGTCAGGTGAATCACTTATCTCGGATAGAGAAGAGAGTCAGACTATTTAAGGGATGACAATTATTCTCCTATAGTCTGACAAGGTATATCGTGAGGCAAAAGGGACTCGGACGCAAGTCGCATTGGAAAGGCAAGTCGTCATGACTCTTTGGTACTTGGGAGTCGACACGTTCTGCTAGGAGCCGCTGCCGATTGATCGATTGTGAGTCAGACTCCAAGCGTGTCCGAGTAGCCATGAGCCTACCGGGTCACACACTTAAGAGCGGGAGCAAGTCCGGGTTGGAACCAAGCCGGAAATCAGTCCGGGTTGGACCCAAGCCGGAAATTTGGCCGGGTTGGACCCGAGCCGGATTAGGACTGAGTCAGCGAGTCCGACTCGCAGTGACTAGTGTTATATGGGCTTTAGTGAATGGGCCATGAGAGTGGAGCCCACGTTCACTCCCTATATATAGTGGAGCACCGTAACCCAATCGTTGATCGGTTAGGTCATTCCATGTGTTGGAAACCCTAGCGCCACAGCAGTCCTGCCGTCGTATCGAACCTAGCAGTTTGCCGCCGGTGCTCCTCCTTGCACGTGTGGATACCAGCAGAGGTGCTGTACGATCAGCACCAGGACGATCGGATCGCAAAGGACTACACTGCATCAACTGACGCACTTCATCAGTAATCCGCAATCGCGCGTCTAGTGGTAAACCTCGTGGCCTTCTACCTCAGCTAGATCTTGGGATCACCACGTTAGAGGAAAAAAGTTTCATTTTATCTCTGCGTGGCCCATCAAAAGTATCTCAAAATTTTGATCTATAACTTCATGATACCTGCTTGGTCAGTGTTTAGGGGTTGAGGGTTTACGTTTATAGGGTTTAGGGTTTAGGTTTTGGGGAATTTTCAATAATGTTCAAGCTTTAGGCTTATATTCGTGGAATAGAATTGCATTATCGTAATTTAATGAAAGTATATCTGAAATGTTGATCTACAAGTGGCTGATACCCGTGCCTGGTCAGGGTCGTTTATGGGTTTAGGGTTTAAGGGTTTCGGGAATTTTCAATACTGTTCAAGCTTTATACTTATGATGATACCCTGCCTGGTCATGATTGTTTAGGGTTTCGGGTTTTAGTTTAGGGGTTTAGTGTTTCAGGTTTAGGTTTTAGGTATTTAGGGGTTTAGGGTTTAGGGCTTCAGGAATTTTCAATACAGTTCAAGCTTTATGCATATATTCATGGAATATAATGACTTAGCAACGATTTAATAATGAAATATCTAAAATTTTGATCTATAAGTGGACGATACCTGGCTGGTTAGGGTTTATGGGCTGAGGGTTTAGGGTTTTAGTATTGAGGGTTTAGGGTTTTTGTTTTTAGGGGTAGTTTAGTGTTCATGGTTATGTCCGAGCTTAGGGTTAGGGTTTAGGGTTTTTAGGGGTATATGGCTTAGGGTTTAGGCTTTAGGGGGTTAGGGTTTAGGGAATTTTCAATAATGTTTGACCTTTCGTGAATTAAATTGTTGTTAGCACAATTTGATGAAAGTATCTAAAAAAATGATCTTTAAGCGCATTTGTGGAATGGAATCATAAGGTTTAGGTTTAGGGTTTAATGAAAGTATATCACAAATGTTGATATATAAGTGGATGATATTCCTGCTTAATTAGTCAGGGTCGTTTATTTAGGGGTTTAGGGTTTAGGAAATTTTGAATAATGTTCAAGCTTTATGCTTATATTTGTGTAACGAAATGGTTTTACCACAATTTAATGAAAGTATCTCAAATTTGGATCTATAAGTGCATGATACCTACTTGGTTAGGGTTTAATTATGGGTTGTGGGGTTTAGGGTGTAGGGTTTTAGTATTTAGCGGTCAAGGGTTTAGGTTGGGGGGTTGTTTGGGGGTTTAGGGAATTTAGTGGTTTAGGGTTTAGGTTTTCGGGGTTGTTTAGGGTTTCAGGAATTTTCAATGAAGTTTGATTTTTATGCTTATATTCGTGGAATAGAATGACTTAGCAACAATTTAATAATGAAAGTATCTCAAATTTTATCTATAAGTGCATGATACCTGCTTAGTCAGGGTTAGGGGTTAAGGGTTTAGGGTTTTTAGTGTTTAGGGGTATAGGGCCTAGTGTTTAGGTTTTAGGGGGTAGGGTTTAGTGAATTTTCAATAATGTTCGAGCTATATGCTGATATTCGTGAAATAGAAAGGCGTTAGCACAATTTAATGAAAGTATCTCAAATTTTGATCTATAAATGCATGATACCTAGCCTGCTTTGTTAGTGTTTAGGGGTTTAAGGTTTAGGTTTTATGGAATTTTCAATAATGTTCAGGCTTTATGCTTAGATTCGTGGAAATGAATGACTTTAGCATAATTTAATAAAAGTATATCTCAAATGTTGATCTATAAGTGGATGATATATACCGGCTTGGTCAGGGTCATTTAGGGGTTTAGGGTTTAGGTTTATAGGGTTTAAGGTTTAGGTTTTAGGGCATTTTCAATAATAATGTTCAAGCTTTATACTTAGATTCGTGGAATGGAATGCCGTTAGCTGTGGCACCCCGGATTAATGGTCCGAGAATACCCGTTATGCCTGTAATTCACGTTCCCATGACCAGTGAGCCGTGAGCATAACCGACAAGTATCATTACAACATCCATAATTAATGAATACAAGTACTTACATTTATGCCATTATGGCGATACAACATCAATAGAGAAAGTCTTCAAGCGTAGAGCCCATGTCATGCCTTAACCTGCAGGAGACTGACTAGGAAGACGATTGTAACACCCTCAGAATCGGCCCTATGCAAGTTTCAGCAATTCCCGCCAAACCCGCATAGAAACGATTCAAAGGTGCCCACCAGGCACTTTCGTGCGGGTGGAAAACGAAGTAATACCATTACACAATAGTCCACGATGGAACCCATAGAACAGATATATACAACAATGACTCAAAGAGTCAATAATACAGATATACATTACAAAGATCCAAATCACCTTGAAACGATACAGCGTCCGAGTACGGACAAGATGCAAATTGAGCTAAGAGCCCTGAAGAATAACCAATGGCGTCCATAACCCTGCCCAGGCCAAGCCAGAAGGGTTACCCTGCTAACGACGTCGATCTCAAAACCTGCTAAAACAAAAGGGGTGCCGACAAAGGGCAAAGGAAAAAGAGAGCGGTCGATCGAGGCGAAGACAGCGAGACTAGAATTCGGTGGTCCTCGCCTACATATGTATGATGGACTGAAGCGGCAGCGCAGCATGCACTAAACAACCTATAGAGACTCAATATAGCTGTCGGCTATCAGAGAGGTATAAGAAAGACCTATTCGGAACCAACCTGATACTACCACCAAACATACCCATCCTGGTATAACCCCCTCGAGACCAAACGAGGAAGTCAACCGAGGAACTCACACAGTTGGCAGTTTTATTTATTCGGTTATCGTTGCAGCAATTACTAGTCAGGTATAGATAGTCGTCCTGATATAATAAGCAGTGGGCACTTTTAGTTAACCATTCCGTTGTAGTTGCAACACTTACTAGTCATATACAATTAGCATGAGATATCCCAAACCCAGCAGTTGTCGGTACTTTTATTTATCCATTCCGTTGTAGTGAAGCTGATTACTAGTCATATCGGATACAAGTCAAATTATAACAGTAAAATTTAGTTATAGTTGTCTATGATCGAGAACTGTGCTCCAAGTCGTCCATAACCGCGGACACGGCTTCTCGAAAAGATTTAACCTAGGGTGCACCAAAGTTTCCACATGCACCTACACCCTTGTTGTCAGATCAGGTAGGTACAAGATCACAAAACATACACCCAACGGTATGTCGACGGGGTTTCGGATACGACGTTTCCCAGACCCAAAGCAAGCACATGGGGGCCACCCTACTAAGCTACCCGTAACGAAGTCGGCTGGTCTCCGAGACGGACCCAGAGGTTTGTGACAATGGCTGTAAACGACTAGGAACCCGAAAGTGTGACTGGGCTTGTCGATACCGCGAAAACATTCCACATTGGTTCCAAAACAGTACTGGCACTCCACGCGCAATCGTAAATAAAGCAGTAAAGCATGGCATAAGTACAGGATAGTAATAAAGCCCCAAACTACTTTGTGGCCCCCGGTACAGTACTTTGAAATCAGGTACTAATCGATGGGGGTGCCCACACCCACACGTGGTTAGCGCTCGATCTCGGAATAGGTGTCAAGAACTCGGGTCCTCAGGACACCAAAGTGGATTAAAACCAAATATTGTCTATTACCCACCGGTGCCTCTGCATTTACCTACTTTCAATTTTAGTTATTAAACGGTAATTAAATCCATGATCATCTCCAACATTAAACATGCGGCATTACTCCAACAACTGTGGTACTTGACGACACGCAACAACAGTTGAGCAAGCGACTACGACGCGCAAGTCCAACTATCTACCAACCAACATGTAATAGGATGTGTCCAAGGCAATATAAGGCTGCAAGGGATATCACGGGTACGAAAACTAGAGCATCGCAACACAGATAGCAATAGATCAATAGGAGGGAATAAATACTATAAAAGTAAGATAGGTAGAAAGGGGGAGATTGCTCGCCTGAAAAACATTATCGAAGGTTCATCCGAAGATCGGGTCGACACTCGCATCAACTCATCGGACTAATCCGTGAAGAAGCAAAGCACTAGAACAAACACCGGATGCACTATTTAATACTACAGCAAAAGATCGGGCATGATGCATGTATGATGTATGACATGGCAAAGGTGCGATGCAATTAGGCAATATTAAGCGGAACCGGGGTCCCAACAATTATTTAAATGGTTCATGTTGTTTAGCTACCCCGTAATTTAAATGTTGTATTAACAAGGCAAAATTATAGCACCAATTCGCTACACAAATTTAAATGGAGCAATATTAGACTAGAAAAGTCCACATATAGCCTCCATATTTAATTATGGGTGAATCTACATAATGCCCCAAAATTACACAAACAAATATGTATGCAAGCATGACAATTGATATGCAACAATTCATATCATTTATAAAAATAGGGATCTCGAAAGGAAAAGGAGTCACACATCGGGGCGAAGGTCTCAGTTTGAGGGTTCCATGGGTTCAGTCTCGCCAGGATCGGTCTTCGGTAGAAGTTCTTGGAGTTCCATGAGAACTTGAGGTGCCAGTGTCACCGGGTCCGACAGGAGTTCTAGGAATTCGACACCGGCGGACTTGTGGCTGCAACTTGTTGCAACCATGCGTCTTCCAAGAAACATCGGGATGAATTTTTGGCAACACAGTGTTCTGTGGGCTTGACCCCTTGCGGCCACGCATGTGTACCCAGCGACAGGGAAAGGTCAGCTTGGCAAACATGAGGTGCACGCACAGGAGCATGGCGATGGCTGAGCCCGAGCAGAGCCAGCAGAGGAGGACGCGGGGATGGGGAACTCCGACAATGGTGGTGACGAGGTTTAATCTCGTCAATGCCCATTGTTATGGACTTGGGTTTTGGAGAAGATGGGGATGCTGGAGATCGTGGCACGGTTAACAGATAAGCAACCAGGGGACACGAGATTTACCCAGGTTTAGGCCCCCGGAGGGAAAACCATACTCCTGCTTGTCTGCTCTTGATTACGGCGAAACCGAAGGTTACAGGGTGCGCAGATTCGATCTGGCGTGGATGCGTGTGCGAGGGTATGAGTCGAGAGATCTAGGACGTGCCCTCCTGGCCTTTATATAGACTTAGGCAGGTCCCGGGTATAGTCCTAGTCGGTTACAAGTTCTAGGGTTTTACCCCTTTGAATTTGCTATGTCCGCTAGTCTTGCTCTCCAAGGATCCGAAGGCGTCATGGGCCTTGGCCACCCGAAAATCTTCATGGGCCAATGTATATCTGCTGTGGGCCTTCCTTGGGCTGGACCAGGTATCTTTGAAGTCACGCATTACCCGCGAGGGTATAACCATGTCGATAGCCCGGTGATCGAGGTCGAATCGTAGATTCGACTGAGGACTCTTCCATCCTTCGGGTGCAACTATACATTAAGAGTATATGTGTGTAGGGATTGTTGATGCGTGTGCCTGACTCACCTGACGGATCAGGGTGAGTTAACTGTCTTAGGACGAAATGACACGATCTTCTTCAGGTTCGAGTCCCTCAACCCGAACCTGGAACATATGCTGGCGTAATTCGACTCAGGCCGCGGAGGACTTACAGGAGTGGAATTCCAGTGATTTTAATTGGTGTACCCAACGCGTCCATCAGGATTTTTCATCGTACCTGCTGGTACGGATTCATACTAGCAGAGCGCAGTCAGGTACGTTGCCAGGCCACCAGATGATATCTGTAGGTCTTATCTTTGCGTCGCAGACGCAGCATCCGAACATTTATCACCACTGAGGTGCTTCGGGTGGCCTAGGAGATTGTCGCTCACTCGGCCGTTTTGTTGGGGCAAAGTTGCCAAAAAAAATTGCGTGCTGATCTGGAAGATCGCAGTCGAAGATTTCATAGGGTGCGCGCTCAGCGCTCCCTATGGGAGTAGCCCCCAAGTGTCTGTTCGAGTCGTAGAATCGAACCGAGACTTTAGTTCAAGCCTTGTTTCAGTCGTTAAGTCCGCAGGACTCGAAAATTTTCGGATGCTTAAATCCATCCTCCCTATGGGAGTAGCCCCCGAGTCCATAGTGGAGTCATAGACTCGACATAGGACTCAGAGAAGTAATTTGTCTTCATTTGTTGCAGCCGGTGCATGACGGCCCTCGATAGGAGTAGCCCCCGAGTATTTAGTCAAATCGAAGATTCGAGTGAGTACTCTTAGTTGTGGAGCCGAAGTTGGTGCTAGTATAGCTTTTGATGACGTCAGTGCTGACGATTGATGACCTCAAGCGTCTGCTACGCCAGAGATGACTTGACTGGACGAAGCGTGGGTCCCACTTGCTGACTTTGAATTGACCGGTCACGCGCGTCGTGGAGATAATTACGGCGTCTCCTCGATTTCCGCGCGCAGTGGACGACGTGGTAACGACGGTTCGTTGTGATGTTGACACGTGTACGGCCAGATCTACCGTTGGCGTTAGGTCTTCTCGATGGACGGCTGTCGTGCGTCGTCTTCGCTGTTATAATCCTTGGGTGAAATCGTGGTTTGTTTTTCACCGCACCAGTCCTTGAGTTCACTGCCTCCTTGTTCTTGAGCGATTCTTGCTGCGCGCTGAGATTTCCTTCCACATTTCCTTCGTGCTTTCTGCGTTGTCATCGCCACCACCGCCGTAGCGCAATGGGGAAAACAAAGAAGTCTTCATCTGCGGTTGGGACCAGCGCCGCCGGAGGCAAGAAGCGCACCGCCGCTACTCGCGTCACCGATGGTGGCTGGCAGCGATCAGAGACGCGGGAGAGTGATCTCCGCAAGCTGCGCGAGCGGGGCCTCATCCCGCAGGATAGGAAGGCTGTCAAACTCCCCGACAATGAGGTAATCCCCCATCCCCCATCTGGGTACCAGGTTATGTTTCTTGCCTTCGTGGTGCGCGGGTTTTATTTTCCGGTCCACGACTTCCTCCGTGGACTGCTCTTCTTCTATGGGATTCAGCTTCATCATCTGTCTCCCAAATCTCTTCTCCATGTTGCGTGCTTTATCACATTTTGCGAGTGTTGGCTTGGCATTGAGCCACACTTTGGCCTCTTCCGGAAGCTGTATTCCGTGAAGAGGCAATCTGGTTCGGATGGTGTGTATCCCCTTGGGGGTTTCATCATCTCCCTCAGTCCCAATCTGCAATTCTTTTCCTTTTCCATGTCCGAATCTGTCCAGTACTGGCGGAGGTGATGGTTTTATATCCACGATTCCGTAGTGCCCGGGCAAGATTTTGGTCTTGTTCCTTTTGACCCCAATCAGATGATTGAGCGAAAAAGGTCTTGGAAAAACCAAATCTTGGACGGTGAGGTGGAGGAGATAGATGCCCTTTACCGTCGAGTGGAGGATCTCCAGCTGATTCCGGAGAAAGAGGTGAACGGCGTGGACATCATCCAGACTTTTCTTGAGCGTCGGGTGCAGCGTATCCAAGCGAGGGCGCATCCGATGTTTCGTTATTCTGGGCGCCGTGATCCGACGAGGGTTTCGGCTGAGAAAATGTCCGAGGGAGATCTTGACAGGGCTCTTCGCGCGCTGCTGAAGTTCAAGGCCGGAGAAGAAATCCCGGGGAAGTCACTAACTCCTTCGTTTTCTTCGGCATTGGCCGTACCGCAGGTGTAGATTTGTGCACGCAGTGATTTTGTCGGCTGTGTTTTTAGTTCCTTTGTTTGCTAACAAAGTTCCTTATGTTTTTGCAGAGCTTCAAAGTACCGGGCATGGTGCCACCATTGCCCGAAAGGTATTCGAATGCCCCGGATAATGAAGTGGTTGAGTCCGTGTCCGAGCTGCCGTCGGCGCGATCTCCGGCGGAAGATGCAGACGAGTCGAGTGAGGACCATACGCGCAAGCGTTCACGGAGCTCTAGCGAGTCTTCGGATGCATCAACTCCTCCGACTCCCAGAAACCCTCTAGGCCTTGAATGCCATAGTGATGGTCATGGAGGTTCTTCCTCTCCCCTTCCTGCCATTCCTGTGCGGGTTGTTGCGCCGCACCCGCCAGCAAAGCGGAAGAAGGAAGAAAAGAAAGAGGAGAAGAAGGAAGAGAAGAAAGAGGAGAAGAGGGCCCGAAGGGCTTCTCCTATCTTCGACCTGAGCGCATTGGGCTCGTAAGTTTTCTTGTTGTACTATTATCCTTTTTCCTTCATGATTTTTGCACCTGTGTTGATTGGTTCGTATGCAGGCAATCCTCCCACGACTCTAGTGATGGTGCGCGGGAGATGATGGGGGAGTCGAACATTGCGTCGCCTCCTCCTCAGACGGTGGCGACTTCGGGTGGCGCCGCTCCAGATCCTCCTGTGCGAGAGGTGCTGGTGGTTGCGCCTCAGAATTTCGCAGGCGGGCCTTCGGGGTCGCCATCGGAGCATGTAAGTTTTCTGCTTTATGTCACGGGGGAAGCCCCCGAGTGTCTTCGTGTGCTGATGTTGTTTTTACTCCTTTGTGTTGGGCGTAGCCCCAAGTCCTTCTTCTTGCTATTTCCTTTTTACGCAGCCTTTTTATGCAGGAGGCCAAGCGGCTGGTGGAGGAGCGCCTGGCGCTGGAGGCGAAACTTCGGCAGGTTCAAGGTATCCGTCTGCCTTTTAATACCTCTCTTGTTTATCCTGGTCCTGTTCTTTGACACTTGCTTGTCTTAAATGCAGAGGAGCATAACGACTCTCTCCGTGAGGTCGACGCTCTTAAAAAGAGCCTTGGTCAATCGGAGCGAAGCAAGCCGTCGGTCTGAAAAGAGCGCCTTGAGCTAGAGCTGTCGAAGGCAGCCGAAGCGAAGGAGCGTCTACAGCAGGAGGCCGCAGATCGTGAGGAGCAGCTGGCCACCGTTGCGGCTGCTCGTGAAAGAGGGGTGGCGGCGAAGCTCATGGCTGCTGCCAAGCCTATTTCGGGTGAGTGCTAGTTTTTGTACTTGTTTCTTTTTCTACGGGTCTTCTTCCATGCTTCCTTTCTTCATGCTTTTCTTTGTTTTTGTCTCAGATGCCGCAGGCATCGAGTTCATGATGCTCTGGAGCAGGGCGCTCTAGATGATGCCACTATGGCGGTCGAAGACCTGCGCACCGTCGTCAACTCCCTTGCCAAAGCGAAGAGGTCCTTGGTCGCTTCTACCAGAGCTTTTCGAAGGCGCAACCCTTGATGATGTGGATGCTCTGGCGGAGCTCTGTCGGCGCTGCGGCGCATAAGCGCATAGCGTAAGGGCATCGACGCGTCCGTCGGGCTGGCGATGGCCTTGGCGGCTGGAGCGGAGCTAGACTTGCCCCAGATCACTTCTCGGATGCCGACGACTGCGGAGGGATCCGAGGTAGCCTTTGCTGCCTACTCCGCTCGCTGCAGACGATATGGGCCCAAGCTCATTGACTTGCTGTCTGAGTACGCATTGCGGCAACAGGGCGAGGCCAAAGCTAGGTAGTCTGGCTCTGAGGCGACTCAGTGTCCTGCACCTTAAGCATAGTAGACGTAGGGTAGTTTGTAGTCTACTTTTGTTGTAAATATCTTGAGGAATACCATCCTTGTGCCACGTAGTGGCCTTATATATTTAATGAATTCCTCCGAGTTATGCTCTATCCTTGGCTGAATGTCTGTGTGCCTTCTTTTTTCTGCTGCTATAGGTTCCTTCGGGTGCTGACCCGGTTGACACTTCGGCCGCAAAGCCATTGCGACCATCGTTGGATGATTCCTCGCAGCTCGCTTTCCTTCGGGATCGCGTGCGCAGTTTGGAGAGGGAATTGCTCGGGTTACGTGGTCGCGCCGATGTTTGGAAGTCCAAGGCGGATCGTGGTGCAGCCAGAGAGGAGTACTTGATGGCGGAGCTGGGTCGGCTGTCCGAGCAGCTGCAATGTGAGTTGATCCTTGTTTCGGGCTGTAGCTCAGTTCTTCGGATGAGCCTGCTGGCCTTATTCTTGTTTTGTGCTATTATCGCAGGTGCGAATCTTGCTCCGAGGGAAGAAAAGGAGCGTGTCGCTGTTCGGGTCAATTGCTTGACTCAACAGGACATGGAGGCCGGCGTCTTCTTCTGGATGGATCGCGATCGCGCCATGGTTCTGGTGACGGTGCAGGATCGTGTTTATCAAGTTTCGCGGGTGCTCCGGTCTGAACATCACTTTCCTCGGTCTTTGCGTCATGTTTCCTTTGGATGCCGTGCGGCGACCCTTGCAGGTCTTCTGCCGAAGTTTGAGTGCCGACAATGTCAAGGAGCTGGTGCGGCAGCTCGTCGCGAGTGAAGGCTGCTTTGTCTCTTGTGAGGTGCACCGCCGACGATTTGGCTCTGTGGCAGCTGGGCCACCTCTTCGACGGATGGTGGCGAGTGGGACATGCGTCCGCATTACGCTGTAAGGCGATATGCGAACAGATTGTAGATTTGTTTGAGCAGCGTGCTCAGGTTATTCTTCAGAATAGGTAGGACCTGAAAATAAACAGATAGATGTAAAATTTGTATATTTCGGCTGGGCGTTTTTGTGCCCTTTGTTGTAAAGGTTTGCTTGTTTGTGAGCACGCAGTGCTTTGATTGAGTACGTGTCCTTTTCGTTTGCCTAACGTGGTCAGCTACTCAGGTGTACACGTTTGGTCCTCAGTCGATGAAATCGTGAGGTGGGGGGAGCCCCCGAGTGCGTTTGTAGCATGTAATAAAGTTGCAGAAAAATAGTCAACGGAAATTTGGGGGTGAGACACTTAGCTTTATTTATATCGTAATGGAGGAGGTACATTGTTCGGCTGAGTAGCCTTGGCTGAAAGCCTTATTGAAAGTAAGAGGGGGTAGGTTGCTACGGGTAGAATCGTCGCAGGTGCGAGATATTCCATGGGTTGGAGTATGCGACTCCAGACTCCACGTGCTTGAGGCGATAGGCGTCACCTGGGATGACTTCGGTGATGACGTAGGGTCCTTCCCATGGTGACTCGAATTTATTCGGTCGCTTTTGCTTGAGTCGCATGACTAGGTCTCCTTCGGCGAAGGACCTTGGGCACAGCCGGCGGCTGTGGTAGTTGCGGAGACTTTCTTTGGTACACGGATCGAGTTTCTGCTATATCCGTGCCGTCGAGTGTGTCGGCGGCATCTTGAGTGCAGCGTGGATTGACGGCTTTATGTGACGACTCGTGGAGCCTGGTGGCGTGCCGGTAGTAACGGCTTCAGCTCCATGCACCATGAAGAATGGTGTGTAGCCGGTGGAGCTGTTTGGCGTAGTCCGTAAGCTCCATAGGACAGACGGTAGCTCTTTCGTCCAGTTTCCAGCTTTTTGCTCGAGTGAGCTCATGAGGCGCTTCTTGATGCCGGCGCCGATTAGGCCGTTGGACTTTTCCACTTGCCCGTTTGTTTGCGGGTGTGCCACTAAGGCATACGTGATGTTTATCCCGAGGCCTTCGCAGAAGTCCTAGAATTCTTCGGAGATGAAGTTCGATCCGTTGTCGGTGATGATGCTGTGCGGTACGCCGAACTTGTAGACAATGGATTCGAAGAATTTGACGACGGTTTTGCCCTTCTGGTTGGTGACTGGCATGGCCTCGATCCACTTGGTGAATTTGTCGACTGCGACTAGGAGGAAGACGTGTCCCCTTTCGAGGACTTTGGCAGTTTGCCGATCATGTCGAGGCCCCATTGAGCAAAAGGCCAAGCTATGGGTATGGGTCTAAGTTAGGACCCAGGTGCGTGCGGTTTGTCGGCGAACCGTTCGCACCCGTTGCATCTTCGGACGATGTCCTTCGTGTCGCTCGTGGCGTTGGCGATAGAATCCTTTCGTGAAGCTTTGGAACAAAGGGCGGCTACTGCGTGGTGGCGCAGATGCCCTCATGGATGTCTTGGAGTATGGCTTTGCGTCGTCGATGGTGGCCTTTGCCGTTTTAGTACACCCGTGATGCTGCGTTTGTACAGTTCGCCGTTGATGATGGTGAAGGCTTTTGACCGTCGAGATATGCGCCGGGCATCTGTCGGGCTGTCAGGTAGTTCTCCGTTTATCAGGAACTAGAGGTATGGGCGTGTCCAGGTTTCTTCGACTGCCATGACTTGCATTATGTTGACCATGGCAACTTCGGTATCCAACTTTTCGGGTCCTTCATGTCCTTCGGGTAGCGTAGCCCCCGAGTGTTCTGCTTCTTCGGGTGATCCCTTGGGGAATTTCCGCTTGATGGATGGCACGCAGATCTGTTCGAGGAACACACCTGGTGGCACCTTTGCGCAAGTGGAGCCGATGTTGGCGAGTCTGTCGGCTTCCTCGTTGCTTTCTCTTCCGACGTGTCGGCTTCGCGGTGTCGAATTCTCCTTGAGTGCGTTGTAGAAGCCTTGGTATGCTATCATGTTTTCGGCGTGTGCATCGCACTCATTCATCGTCTGCTGGACGACGAGGTTGGAGTCACCATAGATGACCAGGCGCGTTGCACCGCATATCTTCGCCATCCTCATGCCATGGATGAGGGCTTCGTATTCGGCCTCGTTATTGGAGGCTCTGAATTTCATCTGGAGAACGTACTTCATCTTGTCTCCTTGCGGGGAGGTCAGTATGACCCCTGCTCCTGCCCCAGCTTCTCTCTTGGAGCCGTCGAAGTGCATCGTCCATGATTGCGACATGTCCGGGGTATCTGGCAGCTGCAGCTCCATCCAATGTACCAGGAAGTCCAGAAGGACTTGAGATTTAATTGCGTGTAAGCTTCGTGAAGCGATGTCCAAGGGTGACAGTTCGATTCCCCACAGGGCCACGCGTCCTGTGGCCTCCGGGTTATTCAGGATGCTGTTCAGGGGTGCCTCGTTGACGACCATCACCTGATGCTCCTGGAAGTAGTGGCTTAGCCGTCGAGCCGTCATGAACACGCCGTAGGCTAGCTTCTGGTAGTGTGGGTACCGCTGTTTTGTTGGAGTGAGAACCTCGCTGAGGTAGTAAATTGGGCGCTGGACCCCGTGGGTCTTACCTTCTTCGGGTCGTTCGACCACGAGTACGGTGCTGACCACCTGATGTGTGGCTGCTATGTATAGCAGCAGAGGCTCGCGCTCCTTTGGCGTAACCAAAACGGGCGAGGTGGAGAGGAGCCGCTTGAGGCTTTCGAATGCGTCGTTGGCTTATGGTGTCCACTCGAACTTATCTGTTTTGCGCAGCAGTTGATAGAACGGTAGGGCCTTCTCGCCCATGCGGCTGATAAACCTGCTAAGCGCCGCTACTCGCCCTGCGAGCTGTTGGACTCCCTTGAGGTTTTTCGGCTTCTCCATCATCATGATGGCTCTGATTTTCTTCGGGTTCGCCTCAATCCCTCGTTGAGAGATGAAGTACCCGAGCAGCTGACCCGAGGGGACGCCGAAGGCGCACTTTTCTGGATTGAGCTTGATCCTGTAGCGATCAAGGTTGTCGAACGTCTCGCGGAGATCGTCGATAAGTGTCCTTGCCTCCTTGGTTTTTATTACTATGTCGTCGACATAGACTTGGACGTTGCGACTGATCTGGTCCTTAAGGCAGGCCTGCATGCATCGCTGGTACGTGGCACCCGCGTTCTTTAGCCCGAAGGGCATTGTGTTGTAACAGAATACTCCGAACGGTGTGATAAATGCCGTTTTCTCTTGATCTTCGACCTTGAGTCGAATCTGGTTATAGCCTGAGTAGGCGTCGAGGAAGGAGAGTTTCTCGCAACCTGCAGTCAAATCAATGATCTGGTCGATCCGTGGAAGAGGGAAGTGGTCCTTTGGGCAATGCTTATTTAGTGACGTGAAGTCCACGCACATCCGCAGGATGTCCGTGTCCTTCTTGGACCATCACCGTGTTTGCCACCACTCGCTTTCCTTGATTTCCCGGATGAAGTCTGCTGCGATGTCTGTTGATTTCCTTGCCGATAGCTTCGCTCGTGGCTCGGCAGTCTTCGGATGGACTGCTGACTGGCTTGGTGTATGCGGAAAGGCGTTGAGTGCGTGCTCGGCGAATTCCAGAACTCTGGCATGTCCGCGGGACACCGGCGAGATTTCCAGCTCACGGAGGAATTGACGGCGCGCCTTCCTATCTTGATGCCGAGGTCATTGGCGATCAAGGCCGTCTTGGAGGCATCCGTCGGATGGACCTGTACTTTCTTGGTGTTGACGGTGGAGTCGAAGGACATGTCGGGTGCGTTCTGCCTTGTGACTAGGGGTAGCCCATTGTCCGTCACCTCGCGGAGCCTTACAAGCTCGTCTTGCATGCCGAAGGACTGGGAGATTTTGTTGAAATCCCTGTCGCATTGGTCCGATCGGGTGAAGCTCCCGTGGACTGTGATGACACCCCTTGGTCCTGGCATCTTGAGTAGTAGGTATGCGTAGTGTGGGACGGCCAGGAACCTTGCGAATGCTACACACCCAGGATGGCGTGGTATTGCGACGGCCAGTCCACCACTTCGAATTCCAGGCGCTCCTGCCGAAAGTTGTCCGGCTTCCTGAAGATGACGTCGAGCCCTATTTTGCCCAGGGGAATATGCCCTTTCCTAGGACAATGTCGTGGAACGTTGTGTATGATTGTTCCAGGCTGCATTGCGGGATCCGCATAGCTGCTAGAGTGCTTGCGAACATTAGATTGATGCTGCTGCCGCCGTCCATGAAGACGCGACTCATCTCGAAGCCTCCGATCTGCGCCTCCAGCACCAGGGCAGCATGACCTGGGCGAGGGATCTGGCAAGGGTGATCCGCGCGAGTGAATGTGATGCAGGACTCCGATCCGCTGAGGTACTCAGGGATTGCAGGCGGAGTTGCCACGACCAAGTTGATTTGTCGGGTGATTTTCTTCTGCACCCTGTTTGTGGGGCGTCCCTTCTGGATCATATTTAGTGCTCCCTTTGGTGGGGGGTATCCGACCCCGGCGTTGTTTTGCGCTGGTGCGACTGGTTGATTTGGGCCTCCAATAGGTGGCGGTGGAGGAGCTCCGTGTGCTATTTCACCTGGCGCAGGTGCGTTTCCAAACGCAGGGATTGGGGCTTGTTGCCTCATCTGCACCATGCCTTCGCTGAGTTTCTGGAACTCGCGGCAGTCCTTGAGCATTTGGCTGGCTTTCTTGTTGCCATCCTGTTTGTCGATGTAGAAGTGGATGGTGCATGGACCCGAAAGTTTGTCGAATGCTGAGGGTCCGTTGTCGCGGTCGCGGCGTTGCCACGACTGCGTTGGTCGTCCGTTGTCGCGGAAGTTTCCACCGCGGTATCCTCCGCTGTTGCGGCTGTTGTCGTTACGGCGGTCGGCGTAGCCGGCCGCGACCATGTCGGGTCCGTCGTGGTCCTCGTAGACTCGCGATCTCCTCTTGCTGCGGCATTTACGTCTTCGGCCGTAGTCGTCCTCTTCATCTGATTGCGCTCGCTGGATGCAATCTTCGCCGTCTACCCAGCTGTTGGCGATTTCCATGAGGTGGTCGAGTGTCTTGGGCTTTACACGCCCAAGTTCCTCCTTGAAGTCTAGTCGTTTGACGCCGTCCCTGAAGGCGTCTATGGCCCTTTCTTCGGAGATGTGTGCTGCGGAGTTCTTGGTTGTAGACCAGCGTAGTATGTACGAGCGAATAGATTCACCCGTTCTCTGAGTGCAGGCTCGCAACTCTTCGATTGAGGCGGGCCTCTTGCTGGTGCCTTTGAAATTTCGGATGAAGCTGTAAGCGAGCTCCTCCCAGCTTCGGATGGATCCTGATGATAGGCTGCTGAGCCAGACCCGCGCCGCCTTGATCGGCTGAAGGCATTGCATGGCGGTTTCTTTGTTGCCTCCGTGAAGCTTGACGGATGACAGATGGTCACTGAGCCAGGATTTTGGATCTTGCGTGCCGTTGAACTTCGGAGTATCCGAAGGAAGCTTGAAGTTGCGTGGCATCTGTGTTCGTTGAACAGATCTGCTGAAGCATCGAGCCCCGCAAAGTTCTCCTTCGTCTTCATCCATCTCAGATTCAGACGAGCATGCGCGTTTGGCGCGTGCTTTGTCGATCTTGCGCTGTGTAAGCTTGTCTTTGGCGTCATAGTCGCGTTTATGGCGGTGCGAGCTCTTCTTCCTTCGAGGAAGATCGTGCTCCTCTTCCTCTTCGGATGAGGGGGTGGGGCTCGATCGCGCTGGCGAGCTTTCTTCTTCGGCTCCGTAGGAGCGTCTTCGTGGAGCGCAGCTCCGATTAGTCCTAGTCCGGTGAGTGCGGACCTATGCATGGCCCTTTTCGGGTCCCCCTCCGGAGGTGATTGGGCTGCGAGGTACGCAGTGGCTGCCATGATCGCAGCTTGTGGCGTCTTCGGGATGATGTTGCCGTCGGCATCCATATCCATGAACGATGTGTGGAGAGTTCGGGTCACGTCAGGCCGCTCCTTGGGATCCATGTTTTCCACCCGAGAGCGGTGCTTGTTTCCCTGGTTTCCGTTTGTGCTAGAGCCGGGTGCCATGGCGGAGAGCGCAACTCGTCGCGCGCTGGACTCGGAGGCTGCTTGCTTGCGTTTGTCGAGCGTCTCTTGCATCTTGACTTGTTTCTTGTGCTCCTCGATGAGGAGATAGTGGTATGCCATCAGTAGTTCACGTGAGGCGTCTGCAGGTAAGAGGATGTTGCCTGCGACGGAACGGCGCGCCTGGACCCATCCTTCTTTGCTAAGTTGGATGACGTGGCCGTTGTTTTCCCCGTTGGGTGGGGGAGCTATACATTTCGCCCGTTTCGCCATTTCGGTTGGGTGGCGGGTTAGGTGTTTCTTCGTCGGCTTGGATGACTGCGGCGCATAGATAGCGCTCGCAGATTGGTCGGCTGCTGCCGCAGCTTTCGGATCCGGAACCGTAGGTCCCTTCATCCGAAGGTGGATCACATAGATCGGAGTTACAACTGCTGCTGTCGTAAAACTCATCTGTTGATGGTGATGTGCGTAGAACAGGGTGTGGAGCCCACGAGGCGGGCCTGATTGATGGCACGGGCACCCGCTCAGGGAGGCGGAGGGTGCCAGTTTGACCCACCTGGAAGCAGAAGCTCCCGAACAAAATTTTGAGTCCGTCGCCTACGGGCTCAAAATCCTTCATGGTTGCCGGCGTGTGGGCGGTGAAGTCGAAAGCGCCGAAGAGGAGGTGATTCTCCGTCGCCGCAGAGTTGTAGATCGATCGGGTCGGGACCGTCACGATCGCACAATCAGCAGCCCCAATTCCCACAGATGGCGCCAATTGACGAGGTTTAAACTCGTCAATGCCCATTGTTATGGACTTGGGTTTTGGAGAAGATGGGGATGCTGGAGATCGTGGCACGGTTAACAGACAAGCAACCAGGGGACACGAGATTTACCCAGGTTCAGGCCCCCGGAGGGAAAACCCTACTCTGCTTGTGCGCTCTTGATTACTGGCGGAACCGAAGGTTCTGAGGTGCTGATTCGATCTGGCGTGGATGCGTGTGCGAGGGTATGAGTCGAGAGATCTAGGACGTGCCCTCCTGGCCTTTATATAGACTTAGGCAGGTCCCGGGTATAGTCCTAGTAGGTTACAAGTTCTAGGGTTTTACCCCTTTGAATTTCCTATCTCCGCTAGTCTTGCTCTCCAAGGATCCGAAGGCGTCATGGGCCTTGGCCACCCGAAAATCTTCATGGGCCAATGTATATCTGCTGTGGGCCTTCCTTGGGCTGGACCAGGTATGCTGAAGTCACGTAGCCGCAGGGTATAACCATGTCAGGTGGCGCTGGCAGACAGGAGGCGGCCACGACGCTCTGCAGGGAGGCACCGAACAACAGGAGGCGTCCAGGGCGAGCTTGGGCACCGGCGAGGAGGAACCACAGCAGCGACGACTGGACATGAGGCGTCGGGCGGCGGAGCGGGCGACGGTGCGTGATAGGGTGGGGCCACACCCGAGGCGAGGCCAAGGACGACGGCGGAGCAGCAGGGAGCGCGGCCAGAGAGGAGCATGACAACGCCGTCCTTGGGGCGGAGGAAGGGCGGCGAACGAGGCCGTCGGGGAGACAGGGGAGCTTGTAGGTGGTGTCCATGTGGACCCTGGCGACGGAGAGAGGCAGGAACGGCGAGGTACTGGCGGAGGAGTTCCGCAGCGGAGGAACACCTAACGGCGGCGGCTCGGGCGCGACGCAGGCCACCGATGGAGAGAAGGATGCGGGCGAGGAACGGCAAGGAGGAAGGCTCGGTGGCGGTCGGGGCAGTGATGCAGCCGAGCTTGGCGGCGGGGTCAAGACCTTGTGTCCCTGGCGGCGGGGGGATCGTGTTGAGGAAGAGGGTTCGAGGCGAGAGGAGAGCGACGGGGAACAGGGTAGGTGGGAGCGGGGTCGCACTGGGTCGGGTGGGGCCGGCTGCGAGGTGGGATGCGTGTGTGGGGGGTTTTCTGGGTGGGGTCGGGGAGAGACGTGGGAGTGGGGTTGAGGGGAGCGTACACGCTGGTGTTAGCGTGTTGTACGCGAGCAGAGGTGCAGGGCGCAGGGTCGTGTGGGTCGCCGCGGCTGTGTGCGTGCGTGTAGATGTGCGGTGTGGGTTGAAACGGGGATGGCGGCGGCAAGAGGGAAGGGGTGGGGTGAGAGAGGGGCGGTTTAGGGTTAGGTTTGGTTTAGCTAGGGTTTGGTCTGGGTGGTAGACGGGCCGACGGTTGGGCCTTGGGCCTGACCGGTGGCGATCTCCCTAGACAAAATAAATAGTTTTATTTATTTAGTTTATTTTAAATAGTCTTTTGTAAATAGTTTTTAGGCAAACTGAGATATCCGGAACACCGGAGTTTTGATTTAAAATAAAGAGGATGGTAATTTAGAAAATAAAGATAATATTTTTAGCAAAGTTCTTTAGTGCTGAAAATATGCATGATGTTATGATGATGCACAAAATATAAACAACAGACGATTTTCTAGTAGTGATTTTACCCGGGGTGTTAGAATTCGACACCACTAACAATGGATCTCGCCCTCGAGATCCGCCTCATGGTACGGGGAAGAAGGCCGACGATCTTAATCTTCTCGCTTCGTGTAGATCCTCGCGACACAACTAACGAGGGTTCCTACTCCATCTTGGAATCGGCGACACCACCAATAAGGGTCGGTGCTCAGGATCATAGGGAGAACACTCCGGCAAAACACAGACGAAGGAAGAGGTCTCAAAAGGTAAGGCCACCTCTAACTTCTGCGAAAAGAGTAAAATGGCTTGATCCACCGATTCAATGCACAAGAGCGAATGATAAGAGTAGTCGGATGGTGATCAGTCCATCGCGCACCCAAAGCATTACTCCGCACATGAATAGGAGAATTATGCAACCAACTCTCGGAATCAGACTAAAGATCTCGACAATCAAGTTTTGGAAACAAAAGGATGATGTAAGTTCTCCATCATACGTGATGCAGATGAGGTCATCGCATTGAAAAACATCGGAAGATACAAAGAAAATTTTTAGTGAATTTTTGGATCCACTAGAAGGTACAACAGATGAAACATTCCTCGGATAGCATGAAGGACGAATGTCGAAGCACCGTTACAAGAGGAGGAAGTGAAACGCTGAAGGTACGATGAAAACCCAACCACGAGAATTCCTGGACTCGAAGAAAAGATAAGGGGTAGGTTCAAAACACGCAAAGGTAAGAGGAGAATAGCAGAGGGGTAAGGAGTAAAAACAGACCTAATCAGATCTATCCAACCGATTTTCCAAAATAGTTTTGACACTCTACATCGGCCGTTAGCTAGGTTATCCTACAGGCTGGACCAGTGGGTATCGTAACTGCTGAGCTCTGATACCACTCTGTAACACCCTCAGAATCGGCCCTATGCAAGTTTCAGCAATTCCCGCCAAACCCGCATAGAAACGATTCAAAGGTGCCCACCAGGCACTTTCGTGCGGGTGGAAAACGAAGTAATACCATTACACAATAGTCCACGATGGAACCCACAGAACAGATATATACAACAACGACTCGAAGAGTCAAGAATACATATATACATTACAAAGATCCAAATCACCTTGAAACGATAACGTCAGAAATGCGGACAAGATGCAAATTGAGCTAAGAGCCCTGAAGAATAACCAATGGCGTCCATAACCCTGCCTAGGCCAAGCCAGAAGGGTTACCCTGCTAACGACGTCGATCTCAAAACCTGCTAAAACAAAAGGGGTGCCGACAAAGGGCAAAGGAAAAAGAGAGCGGTCGATCGAGGCCAAGCACGGCGAGACTAGAATTGGCGGTCTCGCCTACATAGGTATGATGGACTGAAGCGGCATGCACAAAACAACCTATAGAGACTCAATGTAGGCGGCTGTCGAGAGAGGGATAAGAAAGACCTATTCGGAACCAACCTGATACTACCACCAAACATACCCATCCTGGTATAACCCCCTCGAGACCAAACGAGGAAGTCAACCGAGGAACTCACACAGTTGGTAGTTTTATTTATTCGGTTATCTTTGCAGCAATTACTAGTTAGGTATAGATAGTCGTCCGGATATAATAAGCAGTGGGCACTTTTAGTTAACTATTCCGTTGTAGTTGCAACACTTACTAGTCATATACAATTAGCATGAGATATCCCAAACCCAGCAGTTGTTGGTACTTTTATTTATCCATTCCGTTGTAGTGAAGCTGATTACTAGTCATATCGGATACAAGTCAAATTATAACAGTAAACTTTAGTTATAGTTGTCTATGATCGAGAACTGTGCTCCAAGTCGTCCATAACCGCGGACACGGCTTCTCGAAAAGATTTAACCCTGCAGGGGTGCACCAAAGTTTCCACACGCACCTACACCCTTGTTGTCAGATCAGGTAGGTACAAGATCACAAAACATACACCCAACGGTATGTCGACGGGGTTTCGGACACGACGTTTCCCAGACCCAAAGCAAGCACATGGGGGCCACCCCACTAAGCTACCCGCAACGAAGTCGGCCGGTCTCCGAGACGGACCCAGAGGTTTGTGACAATGGCTGTAAACGACTGGGAACCCGAAAGTGTGACTGGGCTTGTCGATACCGCGAAAACATTCCACATTGGTTCCAAAATAGTACAGGCGCTCCACGCGCAATCGTAAATAAAGCAGTAAAGCATGGCATAAGTACAGGATAGTAATAAAGCCCCAAACTACTTTGTGGCCCCCGGTACAGTACTTTGAAATCAGGTACTAATCGATGGGGGTGCCCACACACCCCACCTGTGGTTAGAGCGCTCGATCTCGGAACAAGTGTCAAGAACTCGGGGTCCTACGGGACACCAGTGAGCGGTTAAAAACCAAATGTTGTCTATTACCCACCGGTGCCTCTGCATTTACCTACTTTAAATTTTAGTTATTAAACGGTAATTAAATACATGATCATCTCCAACATTAAACATGCGGCATTACTCCAACAACTGTGGTACTTGACGACACGCAACAACAGTTGAGCAAGCGACTACGACGCGCAAGTCCAACTATCTACCAACCAACAGGTAATAGGATGTATCCAAGGCAATATAAGGCTACAAGGGATATCACGGGTACGAAAACTAGAGCATCGCAACATAAATAGCAATAGATCAACATGAGGGAATAAAGACTATAAAAGTAAGATAGGTAGAAAGGGGGAGATTGCTCGCCTGAAAAACATTGTCGAAGGTTCATCCAAAGATCGGTTCGACACTCGCATAAACTCATCGGACTAATCCGTGAAGAAGCAAAGCACTAGAACAAACACCGGATGCACTATTTAATACTACGGCAAAAGATCGGGCATGATACATGTATGATGTATGACATGGCAAAGGTGCGATGCAATTAGGCAATATTAAGCAGAACCGGGGTCCCGACAATTATTTAAATGGTTCATGTTGTTTAGCTACCCCGTAATTTAAATGTAGTATTAACAAGGCAAAATTATAGCACCGATTCGCTACACAAATTTAAATGGAGCAATATTAGACTAGAAAAGTCCACATATAGCCTCCATATTTAATTATGGGTGAATCGACATAATGCCCCAAAACCACACAAATATGTATGCAAGCATGACAATTGATATGCAACAATTCATATCATTTATAAAAATAGGGATCTCGAAAGGAAAAGGAGTCACACATCAGGGCGAAGGTCTCGGTTTGAGGGTTCGACGGGTTCGGTCTCGCCGGGATCGGTCTTCGGTAGAAGTTCTTGGCGTTCCATGAGAACTTGAGGTGCCAGCGTCACCGGGTCCGACAGGAGTTCTAGGAATTCGACATCGGCGGACTTGTGGCTGCAACTTGTTGCAACCATGCGTCTTCCAAGAAACATCGGGATGAATTTTTGGCAACACAGTGTTCTGTGGGCTTGACCCTTGCGGCCACGCATGTGTACCCAGTGACAGGGAAAGGTCAGCTTGGCAAACATGAGGTGCACGCACAGGAGCATGGCGATGGCTGAGCCCGAGCAGAGCCAGCAGAGGAGGACGCGGGGATGGGGAACTCCGACAGTGGTGGCGCTGGCAGACAGGAGGCGGCCACGACGCTCTGCAGGGAGGCACCGAACAACGGGAGGCGTCCAAGGCGAGCTTGGGCACCGGCGAGGAGGAACCGTAGCAGCGACGACTGGACACAGAGGTGCGTCCGGAGTGGGCGACGGCAGGGCGGAGGTGCGTGATAGGGTGGGGCCGCACCCGAGGCGAGGCCAAGGACGATGGCGGAGCGGCAGGGAGCACGGCCAGAGAGGAGCATGACAACGCCGTCCTTGGGACGGAGGAAGGGCGGAGAGCAAGGCCGTCGGGGAGACAGGGGAGCTTGCAGGTGGTGTCCATGTGGACCCTGGCGACAGAGAGAGGCAGGAACGGCGAGGTACTGGCGGAGGAGTTCCGCGGCGGAGGAACACCTGACGGCGGCGACTCGGGCGCGACGCAGGCGACCGATGGAGAGAAGGATGCGGGCGAGGAACGGCAAGGAGGAAGGCTCGGTGATGGCCGGGGCGATGATGTAGCCGAGCTTGGCGGCGGGGTCAAGACCTTGTGTCCCTGGCGGCAGGGGGGTCATGTTGAGGAAGAGGGTTCGAGGCGAGAGGAGAGCAACAGGGAACGGGATAGGTGGGAGCGGGGTCGCGCTGGGTCGGGTGGGGCCGGCTGCGAGGTGGGATGCGTGCGTGGGGGGTTTTCTGGGTGGGGTCGGGTAGAGACGTGGGAGTGGGGTTGAGGGGAGCGTACACGCTGGTGTTAGCGTGTTATGCAGCGCCAGGTCGTGTGGGTCAGTATGCAGATGTGGGTTGAAACGGGATGGAATGCAGGAGGGAAGGGGTGGGGTGAGAGAGGGGCGGTTTAGGGTTAGGTTTGGTTTAGCTAGGGTTTGGTCTGGGTGGTAGACAGGCCGGCGGTTGGGCCTTGGGCCAGACCGGTGGCGGTCTCCCTAGAGAAAATAAATAGTTTTATTTATTTAGTTTATTTTAAATAGTCTTTCGTAAATAGTTTTTACACAAACCGAGATATCTGGAATGCCGGAGTTTTAATTTAAAATAAAGAGGAAGGTAATTTAGAAAATAAAGATAAGATTTTTAGCAAAGTTCTTTAGTGCTGAAAATATGCATGATGTTATGATAATGCACAAAATATAAACAACAGACGATTTTCTAGTAGTGATTTTACCCGGGGTGCTACAACTATCTAGCTCGCATAGACGTCAGCAACTCCATCATTCCTCTTCCTTCTAAAAAGTGTGGCCAAGTAAATAGCCAGGGACAATGCTGGTGAGTACTTTGAATGTACTCGCAAACCACCTTAAGAAGACAAATAATAAAAGGTATGCAATATGGCTGTGGTAGGATGGCTCCAAGAGAGGTTCTTTTATAAACTAGTTTATCTTATAGATATAGCATGTCTCTATATCTTTGTTGAAAAACTTTTGTAAAACATTTTGGAAACTTTTTTGAAATGTTTTTAGAAAATACTAGGATTGGGTCACCCATTTGTTTTTCCTTCCGGTCATCTCATGACCAAACTCCTTCCTCCTTTTTCCCGACCATCTCATGGTCAAAACATTTCCAAGCCATTGCTTTTCCGAAGTCCTTTTTGAAAACAAAACCATCACCATCGTACAGCAGCCATCATAACTGTCCATGACCGAGGACTCTGCTATTCGAATAGATTTACACTCTGCAGAGGTTGTACACTGTACCCACACCATCTGATTACCGTCCCTAATCTACACCGATCGTGGGTCGAATAACCGGTCAAGACCTTCCAAATTCCCTCTCCGATACAGGTGCCTACCCTATGAGGTTAATCCCCTCAAAACCGGGACACCCTATATAGTAACCAGCCAACTGAAGCGCGTTTTGCACCTCGACGGGTGTGCGCTTTCAATGAGGGGCTCATAGTATCGCGCGGAGGCCCGTAGACCCTTTGTTCCTTCTCCCGGTCGATGCTACGCATGGACCGTTGGATAGAGAAGGCCCACCCTCCGGGGATTGTTTACCCCTGTAGTAGTGTGAGGCACCTATACCAGATTAGACAAACTTCTAGCCTAGCCTCGTCCCATTCTAGAGTAATGTGGTTGCACGGTTTAATTGCTCAAGCATTGATAACTGTACAACCTGACGTGTTTTCGTAAACATTTTTCCTCCATATTCCATCCGACCATTTTGTAAAACCAAAACCTTTATCATTTTCCAAACCACTTGGTAGGCCAAGCCTCACCGAGGTTTTCTCATAAAACATTTTTGTAAGTCTTTTTCCGGGGTCTTCCCATCCTACACTTTTATTTAGGCTAAAACGGGGTCTCCAAGGGGTTATGGTGTTAAACACCATCTACCATACTAAGGGCGGGTAGGTATCATAAAATGGGTTGTACCTAATGGTACTAAGGGGTAATGGTTTGGAGGAGCCAAACTTCCCCCACATAACATAGTGTAGTAAAACAATGCAATTTGCATAAACGGGTAGATAAAACATGCATAGATAAAATAATAGGACAAGGCGTATGAGCAAGAAGGTGGATTTCCTGTGACCAGCGAGATGTCCCGTGAATTCTTTAGAATACCAAATACAATAATAATAAGAAAATCCCGATGCTTCCTTCTTCTCGGTGTCACATAATCGCAACTATCGATGTCATCGAGCAACATGCAAGCAAACAACACCACAATCAATACAATGCATACCAACACCAAATCATACAGCAAACAATTGACAAGACAAGTTTATAGATCAGTCAGGATTGAGGATTTGATTGGGGATACAAAGGAAATACTTTAGTTGCATTTGAGGATTGACTTATTTAGGATTTATAGTCCAAAATTAACTAGATAGGGGTTTTTAGAGCAAGGTCAAGTTCTGTATGCTAACATTGAGTAAATATGGTACCATCAGATAGGTATTGATAAAATGAAGCCAACAAAAGTGGTTTCACTATTTTATCAATTTACTTTGATTTATAATGATTTTTATAGTGGATAAAACTCTACTTTTAGGAAATAATTCACCACACAAAATCTGGAGCTCCCAAAATTATTTACTTGGGTGATTAGGTAGTATTTGATGGACTGATTTAAGAGGAGTTAGATTCACCTCAAAAAAATTACCAAAATGCCCTTGAGAAATTCCCAAAGACAGTACTGGATTGGATTTGTCTTTTTCATCAAATTTAAACTACAGAAGATTTTGAGGTGATTCCAAGTACACATGTTAGTATTGAGATTACCTTTCTGTAGAAATTTGAATCACCCTTTTTGGATTTACATAACTCAAATGGTGAATTTATTAGTGAACAAACCATGCACAGAAATTTTTAATTCACCCTAATTCAATAAAATCTCAATAAATCTTGGGCTCCTGCGTTTTGGTACTTATTGGTATACAGGTTTACTGGGAGTTGGAATTAGGTAAAAACCTCATTTGGTTTGACCTAGAGAAATATCTAAAGTCAGAAATGCCATGTTTTTATTATTATTTCCACTTGTAAACTAGGGAGAAATTTTATGTGGGGCTAGTGGGACATGCAAGGTATGGCTAAGATATTTCAGTACCAGTTGGGTTTACCCCAATTGGGTTTACCAAACTCTCTGAAAGCATTTGATAGTGGAAATAATACACCTGGCTATTTTGTTTTCTATGATTTATCTGTTCAGTAATTTGGTCCAAAACCAAGTCTGCCTGTTAGAGTATGGACTTAGGTGCTTGTGAAAAATATTAACTAAATTTATTTGGGCCCTTTTCATTTTCAAAAAGATTTAAACCAGAAGGTCATTTTTCTTGATCCGGGAAAAAGACTAAAAGGAGAAGGGGTCTTGGGCCAGATCTGGAGGGCAACGGGCCGCACGAGGGGATTCGGCCCACCCGGGCATGCCACTGCGCGGGAGCGGGATTCGAATGGGCTGACAATGCGGGCCTGCCCGTCAGTGAAGGAGAGGGGGTGAAGGGGTATGGGATGCTCCAGGCCGTGGGATTAGACGGGATCAGACGACGCAGAGGTTGTCTTCATCCTCCCGACGCGGGTGGCTACGATGGAACCCTAGATGGCAGAGAGAGAGCACGGGGAGGGTCACCAGAGGGTAGAGAGGAGCCGGGGAGGGTCGGAGGTGATGCGGTCGACGTCGGCGGTCCCGGCGGTGGGCGGAAGAGGCCGCTTCAACGCCAGGGGTGCCTCACACGCGTGCGCCCGCGTCAGCCACCGAGGAGGCTCGTCAGAATGGCGCCCTCCGTGGCTGCATGTCGAAGCAAAGAGCAGCGTCAATACCAGAAGGAGAAGGGGAGCTCGGAAACATAACATGTAGAAGGGGAGAGGCAAGGGTGCATGTGTCTTTCTCGGTTTTGGTGAGGGAGGCCGAGGTGTCTCACTTCTTCTCCCTCGAGCAGAACAGAGCAGGGGAGGGGAAGTGGGTTCTCATGAGAGGTGAGTGGAGATGAGAGGGAGCAACTGATCCAGGGGAGGGGGTGTTGTGCTGGTTGCTTCCCCTTATGAACCAAGGGAGAGGGGGCTCATGGTGGACATGGCCTAGGGAGGAGAAGGGAGGGGTGCTGCTCAGGTATTGGTCGAATGGGGTGGTGGGAAAGTGAGGTGGGGCCTAGTACACGACCAGAGGGGTGGAGAGAGGGGTTGGTGCTGTCAAGGGAGTAACACACCAAGATATTTTTGAGATATGTATGCTCTCTTCCTCACATACTCCATGCACTAAGGACAAAGTAGGGGTGTGCTATAGTATACGGGCTACAGTGCACGACCATAGAGTATCATGGTTGCTGTGGTGGGTGATGGTGAGGCTTTTATAAATATTTTCTTTGATTTTGCTCATGCTTGGATTTGTTTGTACAATTTGATCAAGATGGTGCTTTTAAAGGAAGTCCAATAAATTGCATTGGACAAGGTGGGGGAAAATGTACTATTAGATATAGGAGTTTAAATAATCACTTCAAGATTTAATTGAGATTTTTCTAATGAGTATAACCCCAATTAAATGCACTTATTCAAAAAGTGCATAAGTAGATTATGGATGGTAAGGTGATATTTTTACATTAGACAAGATTGGTTCTTGATGTGATATGTCCATAAATGCCATATTACACATTGGAGAATTTTATTTGAATTTATTGAGATGGGAAGGTATTTTTAAGGAATTATTTCTTGTTTCTGCCAATTAAGAAAAGGGGCAAAAAGAAATAATAAAGATTCTCAAAAATTATTATTTTTTAGATGGGAAGGTGGGGTATTATGTATAGAACTCGAATATGCATTGAGTTGGGAAAGTGGTTTGGAGAAAAACAAACTTGTCTTTAGAGACATGATTTGGAGGATTTTGCCTAAAATAGTAATTAAATAGTTTTAGGCTCCAAATAATTATGGGAATTATTTGGAAACAGATTATATCCAAAGTAGATGATGTAAACTTGATTCATACATCATTTTATACTTGTGTTTTGAAGGATTTTGGTGAAAAAGGATGGAAACTAGATTTGGGAGGATCTAGGGTTTTGATAATTTTATACCACCAAATCATGGTTGGATCAGGGAGATCAGAGCTCACCTTGGTACAAGGGATATATGGATAGATAGACCAAGTTACCTATGTTATCATGGATGCAAGATTTAGGCTTGGTTGGATTTTAGATGGCTTAGGGGTGATGGCAAACTTTGTTGAAAATAAGGCTACCATAACAGAGTTGTCATGATGCCTCATAAAACATGGGGGTTTAGGGAGCACAAAAATCCAATGGAAACAAGTGAGGTATGGATTCATAGACCATGGTTAGTAGATCAGAATCATGCAAAGAGTAGATCATAACCATGCAAAGAGTTAAGATTTGCAGAAAAGATTATTATCTTGACTACAAAACCATCATGGATGAGTGGGAACTAGAAGGGTTAATCTAGGGGAAATAGTGGTATTTTTTAGTACTAATGATGTAATACAAGATGGTTCAAATACATTCTCAAGAATGCATAAAGGTTGGAAAAGGTAGAGCTCCAAAGATTGCATCTAGATAAGAAATCTAGACTTAGCCATTTTGGCAGATCTAGGGTTTTAGACTAGAGTGCAAGTGTAGCTGATTTTGAGGGGATGCTATGTTCCAAAATCATGATCCAAGGGAGGATGTTGATGTTATGAGTAAGTAGATATGATCCATGCTTAGATTGGGTCCTAAGGGATGAGTCACTAAATTAGCTCACTCTAGTTCCTAAGCAAACAATGCAATCAGCAGATCAAGGCAATCCATCAGACAACAGGTCAAGGAAATTCATCTATGCAAAACTTATCAACTACTACTAAGGTTACCATCAATCCTATCTTGAGTTAAGGAGGGGTATTTTGAAGAGTTTGTGTTTTGAAGTGAGATAAGGACTTCTCGGTATTTCTACCAAGATTGGAAAGAAAAGGTTTTAATAAAGGTTTTGGAAAACTAGAGGTAAGAGTAGTTGAAGTTCTATCTTGAAAACATAAGGAGATAATATATAGGTCTCCATAGTTTTGTTAATAGACCTAGTAAAATATTTTGTTGTGGCAAAGTCATCTTGGCTCAACTTTGGATTGTCAGAACATTTGGGAATATGAAAGATAAGGCAAGACATTTGTTTTGTAAAATAGATTTTGTAAACTAGTGTTGAGTTAAGGAGTACCTCACCTAATACACAATCAGTTGCATACACTCAAGCAAACAAGTAAGCAGGCATTGCAACACTTAGCAAGAAAAAGTTTTTGTTCCCCCTAATTTTTGCCTTCTGGACATCAAATCAGGGTTGCTGAAATTAGGATGTTACAGAACTTTCCCCCTTAAAATAATCTCGTCCCAAGATTAGGTAGGATTAGGGTTGGGTGATAACATCCTCTTAACAATTTTAGCAGCGGAAATTATTGGGCACTAACAAGTTTTACAGCTAACCGGCATGGGTAGTTATGGATCGGAGCTGAATGGCTTAGGATTGAGTTGCGTGGATTAAACAAATGGAAAATACGTAGTATTTTCCCCTTAGGACGATTCTAGGTAGGTTTAGCGTCGATAGGGTACTTCCTTCTTGAGGCGAGACAACGAGTTGAGCCTTCTTCAAACCTTTACCGCTGAAGTCAGCTTCTCTACCTTCTTGGTCTTGAAATGCTGAAAGTGCTGGTTGGGTTGTCGACTCTTTGATGGAGAACTTTCCTGAAGTACCTTCTGATTCTGGAGAAGTGCCAATTTTCGTCCTTCTTGCAGGGTCGATGATTCGGATTTTGCAGGGGTGGTCATCACTTAACGATAACTAGTGTTCGACTCCAGGGTTCTATCGGGTTTTTGGGCGAGAAAGATGTAGTCTTTCCCCCTTAGAGCGACACTAGGGGTTTTTGGTGGAGTCGCCGACTTTCCTTATTGGAGTCGTAGATGATGCTGGGGGATGGCGTTGCACCTTTCGTCCGGAGGTGGTTATCTTCTGTCGACCTTGTATAATCCGCTTTGTGAGAGACGTCGATACCACTTCTTGAGATAGTAGTCATAGAGGGAGATGCGTTTAACTAGCTTTCAGTTATTTAGTTTCTGAGCTAGATAGGGGTCCAATAGGTTGAGGATTGTCGTTGGATGTTGGCGGTCTTGGAACACAGTCCTTTAGGAAAGGGGTCTCTTTTGGGTTTGGTCTGATGCAACATCGTGGGTAAAACACGCAAAGAAGGGCATTATTGTTGCCTACCATCCAACAGGGTCCATCCAGAATTCAGCAGATTTGCGCCGGGCATTGGTGAAGGTACTTGACGCCTTACTGAGCAGGTTTCGAGATGATTCATCACTTGTCAGAGGTTAGCGGAGTAAGTTGGTAGGGTACAAAGGATGTACTAAAAGATGGTTCAAATACATTATCAAGAATTCATAAAGGTTGGAAAAGGTAGAGCTCCAAAGATTGCATCTAGATAAGAAATCTAGACTTAGCCATTTTGGCAGATCTAGGGTTTTAGACTAGAGTGCAAGTGTAGCTGATTTTGAGGGGATGCTACGTTCCAAACTCATGATACAAGGGAGGATGTTGATGTGATGAGTAAGTATATATGATCCATGCTTAGATTGGGTCCTAAGGGACGAGCCACTAAATTAGCTCACTCTAGTTCCTAAGCAAACAATGCAATCAGCAGATCAAGGCAATCCATCAGACAGCAGGTCAAGGCAATTCATCTATGCAAAACTTATCAACTACTACTAAGGTTACCATCAAGCCTAGCTTGAGGGAAGTAGGGGTATTTTAATAGGTTGTGTTTTGAAGTGAGATAAGGACTTCTTGGTATTTCTACCAAGATTGGAAAGAAAAGATTTTAATAAAGGTTTTGGAAAAACTAGAGGTAAGAGTAGTTGAAGTTCTGTCTTGAAAACATAAGGAGATAATATATAGGTCTCCATAGTTTTGTTAATAGACCTAGTAAAATATTTTGTTGTGGCAAAGTCATCTTGGATCAACTTTGGATTGTCAGAACATTTGGGAATATAAAAGAGGAGCCAAGTCATTTCTTTTGTAAAATAGCTTTTGTAAACTAGTGTTGAGTTAAGGAGTACCTCACCTAATACACAATCAGTTGCATACACTCAAGCAGAAAAGTAAGCATACATTGCAACACTTAGCAAGAAAAAGTTTTTATTCCCCCTAATTTTTGCCTTCTGGACAGCAAATCAGGGTTGCTGAAATTGGGATGTTACATTAGCGTAATTTAATGAAAGTATATCTCAAATGTAGATATATAAGTGGATGATATACCTGCTTAATAGGCCAGGGTCATTTAATTAGGGGTTTAGGGTTTAGGGAATTTTGAATAATGTTTAAGCTTTATTCTTATATTTTTGGAACATAATGGTTTTACAGCAATTTAACGAAAGTATCTAGAATTTGGATCTATAAGTGCATTGTACCTACTTGGTTAGGGTTTTATTATGGATTGAGGGGTTTAGGGTTAACGGTTTATGGGTCGAGGCTTTAGGTTGGGGGGTTGTTTGGGGTTTAGGTAATTTAGGGGTTGAGGGTTTAGGTTTTTGGGGTTGTTTAGGGTTTTGGGATTTTTCAATGAAGTTTGAGCTTTATGCTTATATTCGTGGAATAGAATGACTTAGCAACAATCTAATAGTGAAAGTATCTCAAATCTTATCTATAAGTCCATGATACATGCTTAGTCAGGGTTAGGGGTTGAGGGTTTAGGGTTTTTAGTGTTTAGGGGTATAGGACCTAGTGTTTAGGTTTTACGGGGGTAGAGTTTAGTGAATTTTCAATAATTTTTGAGCTATATGCCGATATTCGTGAAATAGAAAGGCGTTACGCAATTTAATGAAAGTATCTCAAATTTTGATCTATAAATACATGAAAACCTAGCCTGCTTTGTCAAGGTTTAGGGTTAAAGGATTTAGCGGTGTAAGGTTTAGGCTTTAGGAATTTTCAATAATGTTTAGGCTTTATGCTTAGATTCGTGGTAATGAATGGCTTGAGCATAATTTAATAAAAGAATATCTCAAATGTTGATCTATAAGTGGATGATATATACCGTCTTGGTCAAGGTCGTTTAGGGGTTTAGGGTTATAGGGTTTAAGGTTTAGGTTTTAGGGCATTTTCAATAATAATGTTCAAGATTTATGCTTAGATTCGTGGAATGGAATGGCGTTAGCATAATGTAATGAAAGTATATCTCAAATGTTGATATATAAGTGGATGATATACCTGCTTAATTAGTCAGTGTCGTTAAATTAGGGGTTTATGGGTTTAGGGAATTTTGAATAGTGTTCAAGCTTTATGCTTATATTTGTGAAACATAATGGTTTTACTGCAATTTAATGAAAGTATCTCGAATTTGGATCTATAAGTTCATGAAACCTACTTGGTTAGGGTTTAATTATGGGTTGAGGGGTTTAGCGTTGTTTAGGGTTTTAGTATTTAGGGGTGGAGGGTTTAAGTTGGGGGGTTGTTTGGGGTTTAGGGAATTTTGGGGTTGAGGGTTTATGTTTTCAGGGTTGTTTAGGGTTTCGGGAATTTTCAATGAAGTTTGAGATTTGTGCTTATATTCATGGATTAGAATGACTTAGCAACAATTTAATAATGAAAGTATCTAAAAATTTATATATAAGTGCATGATACTTGCTTAGTCAGGTTTAGGGGTTGTGGGTTTAGGGTTTTAGTGTTTAGGGGTATAGGGATTAGTGTTTAGGTTTTAGGGGGTTAGGGTTTAGTGAATTTTCAATAATGTCCGAGCTATATGCCAATATTCATGAAATAGAAAGTCGTTAGCGCAATTTAATGAATGTATCTCAAATTTTGATCTATAAATGCATGATACCTACTTGGTTATGACTTGATTATGGGTTGAGGGGTTTAGGGTCTAGGGTTTTAGTATTTTGGGGTTGAGGGCTTAGGTTTTAGGGGTTGTTTAGGGTTTCAGGAATTTTCTAAAATGTTCAAGCTTTATGCATATATTCGTTGAACATAATGGTGTTGCCCAATTTAATGAAAATATCTCAAATTTGATATACAGGTGCATGATAGCCGCTTGATCAGGGTTTAGGGGTTTATTAGTGTTTAGGGTTTTAGGGGTTTAGTGTTTTGGGAATTTTCGAACTTTATGATTATATTAGTGGAATACAATGGCGTAAACAATTTTATCACCACACCAATTTTTGGTTCAAAGACTATATATGGTTCAAAGTCTGACCACAACAATTTTATCACAAAGTATGAATTATTTGACAAATAATGCCCAAGTTTATTAAAATTTTCAAGTTTCCGAGCCAGTATCACCGAGTTTAACGAGTTTATCTCAGTTTAGCAAAGAATGTTCGAATTTTGAACTACAAATGATGGGAATATCTACTTCCCATAATTCTGGGTCACTCACATGCGGTTACAAAATCCCATGTTCTTGTAGTTGACCCTGGGATGCTTACCCTTCCTCTTGGCAGCCCTCTTTTATTTCCTTGCATGCTCAGCCATCTGTTCAGTCTTTCTATTTTGCCTTCGCAACTCAACCTCCTCAACTAGAACTCCTTCTTCGTTGGGCCTGGAATATCGAGCACGAGGATGGCGCGTGTACGTCTTAGGAGCACTATAACCACCTGTGAAGTGAATAAGATGGATAGAAAGTAGATAAACACACGCACAAGTCCAGGAGGATTGCTAAAAATAGTAGAAAAACAATCCACAAACCAAATCTGCATGATTCTAGAATCTGGGAAAAACTAAACTAGGTGGAAACCTTCTAGGCCAGATAATCCGACCCTGGCAAATTTTTTAGAATCACAACAGATTGATAGCATCAACGCAGATCGTGCAAAATGGTTGCTAGTCTACAATTTCTAGCATGCTTATGAAACAAAGGGTAATCTCTAATCCGAGTGTCCACAACAAAAAAACAACTTCCATACAAACAAGAAGAATGGGGGAGTTACCCTCACTCATTGGAAGAAGAACTCGGAGGATAAGGTACCCGGAGGCGATGTGATGAAATTCTAGGGAGGGCCCGGAGAATCCGGTGGTCGGAATGACTCCAGGGAGGGTCGAGGTGGCCGGCGGTGGCTGAGGGAGAGGTAGGGGGTCAGGAAGGAAGTGCTGCTCTGTTTGAGCCCTCCCTCCCGTCGCCCTAGCCTTAAAAGATGAAAACCGCCCGGGGCCAATTATTCGGCCCCCACTAGGGGCGGATAATCCGGCCCTCTCTGAATTTCCTGTTATACACAGATTCAGGCCAACATACCCCAAACAAAACCCTCACAAGTGTACCAAAGGACTTGTGTGCAAGATAGATGGCTCGGGGATAGAGAAAAGCTTAGGTTTGGATATCCAAACTGTGATGGTACTACACACCAAAAATTGCAAAATTCAAATCAAATAAAATCCAAAATTGGGAGTGTTTTCCATAAGAACACAAGATATGCAGGAAAAACCAAAAAGATCCACAAGGAACCAAATCTTCTCAGGGGAGAGTGTGGTGGCTGAAGCCACCATGTTGGAGTGGATGTATGACACCACAAATATATATCTTGGATTCATGACAAATACTCATCAATAAGCTCACATATCACATAATGATATTAAGAGAAATGGTTTTTCTTGATTTTGGCATTATGGGTGGAGGGTTATCCCAATCAATTAGGACCACACTCCTCCTATTTCCATACCGACACCTAAACCAAATAAAGTAAGAGATGTAAGTGAGTATGCAAGGGTAATCAAGCCAAGCTCTTTGAATCCACGATATTTAGATCATTCCTCAAGTAACAAAACCTTACTTCATCAAGTGGCTTCGTGAAAATATCATCAAGTTGGTTTTTCGTGCTCACAAAAGATAAGTCAATATCACCACGAGCAACATGATCCCGAATAAAGTGATTGTGAATATCAATATGCTTTGTCCTTGTATGCTGCACCGGATTGTAAGCAATTTTGATTGCACTTTCATTATCACATAAAAGAGGCACTTTGTCACAATTGACACCATATTCCTTTATAGTTCGCCTCATCCATAATAATTGAGTGCATGCACTTGCAACAACCACATATTCAGCTTCGGTGGTGGAGAGAGATATACAATTTTGTTTCTTCAAAGACCAACATACCAAAGACCTGCCCAAAAATTGACAAGATCCAGAAGTTGATTTCCTATCATCCTTGTCACCGACCCAATCTGAGTCCATATATCCACATAAAGAGAAATTAGAGCCCTTGGGATACCATAGACCAAAGTTTGGGGAATGAACCAAATATCGGAAGATTATCCTGACTGCCACTAAGTGGCTTTCTTTAGGAGCCGCTTGATACCTTGCACACACTCCTACACTCAACAAAATATCGGGTCTAGATGCACAAATGTAAAGGAGAGAGTCGATCATGGACCGGTATACCTTTTGTCCCACATCTTTACCATTGGGATTGAGCTCAAGATGGCATTTAGTTTGCATTGGTGTAGCAACGCCATTAAGATCTGTCATCTTGAACCTCTTGAGCATGTATTGGATGTATTTTGATTGATTAATGAAGGTTCCTTATCTTAGTTGCTTGATCTCGAATCCAAGGAAGAACCTTAATTCTCCCATCATAGACATCTCAAAACTGTCAGTCATAAGCTTTGAAAATTCATCATTAAAAGCTTTGTTATTAGAGCCAACTATAATGTTGTCTACATGTAGTTGGCATATGAAGAGCTCCCCCTAAACTTCTTATTAAAAAGAGTGGGATCGATCTTCCCTAACCTCGAAGCCACGGACTAACAAAAGCTCTTTAAGGTGCTCATACCACACATGTGGGGCTTGTTTAAGGCCATAGAGCTGGGATCGATCATCGACTTTGACATAGTTTGGAAAGTTGGGATCTTCGAAACCTGGGGTTTGCTTGAGATATACCAACTCATGTAGAGGACCATTAAGAAAAGCACTCTTAACGTCCATTTGTTGTAATTTAAAGTTATGATGAGTTGCATATGCAAGGAGGATACAGATAGACTCAAGGAGATCCACTAGAGCATAAGTTTTGCCAAAGTCGATGACTTCCACTTGAGAGAAACCTTGTGCTACCAATCTTGCCTTGTTTCTTACAACAATTCCATTCTCATCTTGCTTATTCTTGAATATCCACTTCGTGCTGATAACATTGTGGCAATCTTTGGGCTTCTCTGCTAGCTTCCAGACCTTGTTGCACTTGAAATTATTAAGTTCTTCATGAAACAACCCAATATAGGTCTACAAGAGCTTCAAAAACCTTTTTAGGTTCCATCATAGATATATGAGCTTGATGATCACTGAAGCTTGCTAGTTCCCTTCTTGTGGACACCCTTCTTCTCAGGTCACCTATAACTTTATCAAGGGTGTGACCTCTTAGTTCGAGGTTTCTTTTAGCACGAGCTTTACGATGAATTTCAATCTCCTTGTTGTTATTGGAGGGATTTCTTCATCATTATAGTATTCGTATTGACCACCAGCTTGACCTTGATTAACAGTTTGTTCCGCACGGACATGTGATGGAGAAGCTTGAACTTGATCTTGATCAGCAGCCATAACAGGAGGCTATTGTACTGAATTCTCAGGGCCGGATAATCCGGCCGAGGGAGGGGCCGGATAATCCGTCCTGTGATTTTTAGCTTCTTCCTAGACTTCTTGTTTGTTCCTGGCACATGATGGCGTAGGTCCGGATAATCCAGCCTCATGCAGAAAATCCGGCCTAGAGCTTACAATTTCTTCAGATGATTTTTGACCTTCAGGAGGTTGTGATGTTGGTGTAGTAGTTTCTCTAGCGGGTGGAGCTTGTTGATCTTGTGTAGATGAGGCCTCTACTTGTGTAGAGAATTGTCCTTCCCGATCCTCCACAAGGGGTTCCTCAATGGGGCGGAAAAATCCCACGCCCATTCTTCTTATGGCATCTTGGGGTATTTCAACATCTGCATCACAAACATCAACTTGCCCCACATTGGAGCCATCATTTTCCTCGAACACCACACTACAAGATTATACAATAGTTCCAGAGAGCTTATTGTAGACTCTATAAGTGTGGATTCAGCACCATAACCAACAAAAATACCTTCTAAAGCCTTAGACTCAAGTTTAGACAAACAGACTCCTTTAATGAGAAAGAAACACTTACAACCGAACACCGAGAAGTATGAAATGTTGGTCTTGTTACCGGTATGTATATCATAGGGTGTCTTGTCCAAGATTTTGTGGAGGTAAAGCCGGCTTGATGAGTGGCATGTGATGGATATAGCTTCAGCCCAAAAGTTGTATGGTGACTTAAATTCAGCCAACATAGACCTTGCCATGTCCATTAAGGTCCAGTTTTTACTCTTGGCTACACCATTTTGTTGAGGGGTGTACGCAACGGAAATTGGTGTCTTATCCCCTCTTCACTTAGAAATTCATTCAAAGTGTAGTTCCTAAACTCGGAGCCATTGTCTCTTGTAATTGCCAATATGGGGTGATGATGTGTAGCTTAGATCACTGTAGAGCTTTGTTGGGAGACCCCAAGAGGAAGGTATGATGAGCACAACAGCAAGTTTTCCCTTAGTAGAAACCAAGGTTATCGAACCAGTACGAGGAAGGAAACGATCCAAAGGTGTTGCTAGCAACTTGGAAACCTGCACAACACAAACTCAAGACTTTGCCCCAACGAATAGTGAGGTTGTCAATCTCAGCGGTTTGCTGAAAACAAAGGATTAACTATATGGTGTGGAAGGTAATGGTGGCTTGCAGAAAGTAAACAATAACAGTGGAAGATGTATCAATGGTAAAGATTGGACCGGGGTCCATAGTTCACTAGAGGTGTGTTGGGGTTCGTAGCATGGAAAACAAAAAATTTCTACCGCATGCAAACAAACAAGCCAAGATCTATCTACTAGATTGTAGCAACGAGTCGATAGAGGAACTCACCCTCGAAGATTCCAAAGCGGTTAACGAGAGCAGATTCTCGTGGGTGATGTAGTCGTACTATTGCCGATCTCAAGATCGCGTAGACGATCCTTCCGACGCTGCGTTCCGGCAGCGCTTCCGCAGTCGGTCACACGTTCGGTACTCGATGAATACCTTCCTCTCCCTTGTTCCAGCAGGCAGCAGAGGTTGTAGCACTCTCCTCGCGATTCCGGCAGCACGACGGCGTGGTGTCGGAAGTAGAGGGAAGATCCCGCAGGGCTTCTCCTTAAGCCGGTGCGAGTATGGTGGTCTATGAGAGAGGCCTTGGTGATCTAGGGTTTAGAGGGCACCAAGGGGAGGATGTGGCCGACGGCTAGGGCTTGGGGAAGCCCCAACTTGGCGAGTTGGAGGAACCCTAGGTGGCGGCGGCGACTTAGAGGAGGTCGGCGGCTAGGGCTAGGGTTTTGGGTGTGAGGGGTAGGGGCGCCCTACCCCTCCTTATATAGGTGGAGGGTGGCCGGTTGGGAGGAGGGATTCCTCCACCAACTCGGCCTCCTTGGTCGGCGGGTGGAGGAAGGGGAACTCCTCCCCAAGTAGGTTTCCTACTCTCCCTCCACCAAGCAAACTTGCCGTTTGACTTTTTCAAATTGGCGTTTGACTTTCAAACTAGGATTTGATTTCTCCCTTTATTTTGCCCAGCCAAGTGACCTAGTACATGATGCAACCATTCCATATTGTCATGACACATTCATGTACCCTTCCCCTCCGGAGTGCCGGACCTTCCGGACCCTTCTAGAACATTCCTAGTGAAAACACCAGAATCATTCCTCAACTCCGAAATAGGACTTTCCTTATATGAATCTTATTCTCCGAACCATTCCAGATCTCCTCGTGATATCCCGGATCCCATCCGAGACTCCGAACAACATTCGGTCTCTTTCTCATCATTCCATAACTACTCAACAACATCGAATCTTTAAGTGTGTCTCCCTACGGTTCGTGAATTATGCGGACATGATCGAGACACTTCTCCGATCAATAACCAATAGAGGAATCTGGAAATTCATATGGCTCCCACATATTTCTACGATTACTTTGCAATCGAATGAACCACTTACATACGATACCAATTTCCCTTTGTCTCACGATAGTTTATTTATCCGAGGTTTTGATCGTCGGTATCTCTGCATACCTAGTTCAACCTCGTTACCGATAAGTACTCTTTTCTCGTTCCCATGATATGTGATCCCTTGTGAGCCATTCACATGCTTGCAAGCTAATTGGATGACATTCCACCGAGAGGGCCCAGAGTATATCTATCCGTCATATGGATGGACAAATCCCACTCTTGATCCATGTGTCTCAACCCATACTTCCCGAACACTCAATGCCATCTTTATAGCCACCCAGTTACGGTGTGGTGTTTGATTTCATCAAAGCATCCTTCCGGTGATGGTGATTAGCATGATCTCATGGTCGAAGGAATTGGGTTACTATGTATCAGAAACCTTATAGCAATTGAACTATTAAAATGACTTGATCTTTATGCTACGCTTATTTATAGGAGTATGTCCATCATACCATTCTCATAATGATATGACCTTGTTATTAACAACATCTCAAATGTTCATGATCAAGAAACCATGATCGTCTATTAATCAACAAGCTAGTATTATAAAGAGGCTTTACCAGGGACTCTAATTTAGTTTACAAATCACACAAGTATTAATGTTTCTGGTTAATACTGTTGTAGCATGAATGTAAACATTTATCATAAACAAAAAGATATAATAATAACTACATTTATTATTGCCTCTAGGGCATATCTCCAACAGTCTCCCACTTGCACTAGAGTCAACTAATCTGGATTACATGGTAATATACCGAACACCCATGGCAGTTTGGTGTTGGTCATGTTTTGCCCTCGGGAGAGGTTTAGTCAACGGATCCGCCACATTCAGATCTGTGTGTACTTTGCATATCTTTATGTCACCATCTTGGACATGTTCTCGAATAGCGTGAAAACGTAGCTTGATGTGCTTCAGCTTCTTGTGTGACCTTGGTTCTTGCACATTGGCTATGGCGCCCATGTTATCACAGTAGATAGACATTGGGTCAGTAGCACTTGGAACCACACCGAGCTCAGAATGAACTCCTTCATCCATATCGCTTCTTGTGAAGCCTCCGAAGCAGCTATGTATTCCGATTCAGTTGAAGATCTCACCACAACGCTTTGCTTTGCACTCCTCCAGCTAACTGCTGCACCATTCAACTAAATACGTATCCAGATTGAGATTTAGAATCATCCGGATCGGTGTTCCAACTAGCATCGGTGTAACCATTCACAACGAGTTGTTCATCACCTCCATAAGAAAGAACCATATCCTTAGTTCTTCTCAAGTACTTAAGGATGTTTTTGACCGCTGTCTAATGATCCACTCCTGGATCACTTTGATATCTGCTAGTCAAACTAACATCATATGCAATGTCGGGTCTAGTACATAGCATGGCATACATTAGAGATCCTATGGCTGAGGCATAGGGAGTCTTACTCATCCTTTCTCTATCTTCTGCCGTTGCTGGACTTTGAGTTTTACTCAAGGTCGTATTGGGCAACATGGGCAAGAACCCTTTCTTGCTATCTTCCATTCCAAACCTCTTTAGAACTTTGTCCAAATATGTACTTTGTGACAATGATATTAGGCGTCTCGATCTATCTCTATAGATCTTTATGCCTAATATGTAAGCTGCTTCGCCAAGATCTTTCATTGAAAAACTATTATTCAAATATTCTTTGACACTATTAAGAAGGTCTACATCATTCCCAATCAACAATATGTCATCTACATATAGTATTAAGAATGCTACAGAGCTCCCACTCACTTTCTTGTAAATACAAGCTTCTCCATAAGTTTGTATAAAACCAAAACTTTTGATTACTTTATCAAAACGTTGATTCCAACTTCGGGATGCTTGCTTCAATCCATATATGGACCGTTGAAGTTTGCATACCTTGTTAACATATTTAGGATCGATAAAACCTTTGGGTTGCATCATATATAACTCTTCATCAATGTCTCCATTGAGGAATGCCGTTTTGACATCCATCTGACATATCTCATAATCGTAATATGCAGCGATTGCTAAAATAATCCTCACAGACTTTAGCTTCGCTACTGGTGAGAAAGTCTCATCGTAGTCAACTCCTTGAATTTGTCGAAACCCTTTTGCAACAAGTCAAGCTTTATAGGCAATAACATTACCATCAGCGTCTGTTTTCTTCTTGAAAATCCATTTGTTCTCGACAGCCTTCCGGCCATCCGGTAAGTCCACCAAAGTCCATACTTGGTTTTCGTACATGGATCCAATCTTGGATTTCATGGCATCTTTCTATTTATTGGAATCTGGGCTCATCATCGCTTCCTCATATGTCGCAGGGTCATCGGTGTTGTCCACCAACATGACACTCATAACGGGATCATACCAATCAGGAGTGGTACGAGTTCTCTTTGACCTGCGAGGTTCTGTAGCAACTTCAACCGAAGTTTCATGATCATCATCATTAGCTTCCTCTCTTATTGGTGTAGGCGCCACAGGAACCACTTCCGGTGCTGCGGTACTCGCAAGTTCGAGAGAAGGTTCGACAACCTCGTCGAGTTCTACTTTCCTTCCAGTCACTTCTTTCAAGAAAAAATTCTTTCTCTAGAAAGGATCCATTCTTAGCAACGAAGATTTTTCCCTCGGATCTATGATAGAAGGTATACCCAATAGTTTCCTTTGGGTATCCTATGAAGACGCATTTTTCCGCTTTGGGTTCAAGCTTGTCCGGCTGTAACTTCTTTACATAAGCTTCGCAACCCCAAACTTTAAGGAACGACAATTTAGGTTTCTTTCCAAACCATAATTCATACGGTGTCGTTTCAACGGATTTAGATGGTGCCCTATTTAAAGTTAATGCGGCTGTTTCTAATGCATAACCCCAAAACGATAGCGGTAAATCTGTAAGTGATATCATAGAACAAACCATATCTAAGAGAGTTCGATTACGATGTTCGGACACACCATTACGCTGTCGTGTTCCCGGTGGTGTCAATTGTGAAAGTATTCCGCATTTCTTCAAATGCTCGCCAAACTCGTAACTTAGATACTCAGCTCCACGATCAGATCGTAGAAACTTAATCTTCTTGTTACGTTGATTCTCTACCTCACTTTGAAATTCCTTAAACTTCTCGAAAGTTTCGGACTTATGTTTCATGAAATAGATATACCCATATCTACTCAAGTCATCCGTGAAGGTAAGAACATAACGATAACCATCGTGCGATGCTACACTCATTGGGCCACACACATCGGTATGTATGATTTCCAATAAGTCCGTAGCTCGCTCCATCATACCAGAAAATGGAGTCTTAGTTATTTTACCCATCAGACATGCTTCGCATCTTTCAAGTGATTCGAAATCAAGTGATTCAAGAAGTCCATCGAAATGGAGTTTCTTCATACGCTTCACTCCAATGTGACCAAGACGACAGTGCCACATATAGGTCGAGTTATCGCTCAATTTCAAACGTTTAGCTTCAGTGTTATTAATATGTGTATTTCCACTATCGAGATTCAATAAGAATAGACCATCTATAAAAGGTGCATGTGCATAAAACATATTACTCATATAAATCGAACAACCATTATTCTCGGACTTAAACAAGTAACCGTCTCGCAATAAACATGATCTAGATATAATGTTCATGCTCAACGCAGGCACCAAATAACAATTATTTAAGTATAAAACTAATCCCGATGTTAGATGAAGAGGTAGCGTGCCGACCGCGATCACATCAACCTTTGATCCATTTCCAACGCGCATCGTCACCTCGTTCTTCGCTAGCTTCCGTTTATTCTGCAGCACCTGTTTCGAGTTACAAATATGAGCAACCGAACCAGTATCAAATACCCAGGCACTACTATGAGTACTAGTGAGATACACATCAATAACATGTATATCGGATATACCTTTCTTCTTGATGTTGCCGTTCTTCAAATCTGCCAAGTAATTTGGGCAATTCCGCTTCCAGTGACCTTCTCCCTTGCAGTAAAAGCACTCAGTATCAGGCTTAGGCCCAACCTTGGTCTTCTTCGTCGGTGCGGCAACTTTCTTACCACCCTTCTTGAAGTTTCCCTTTTGATTAGACTTGCCTTTCTTGAATTTGGTGGTCTTATTGACTAACAACACTTGATGCTCTTTCTTGATCTCCACTTCTACAGATTTCAACATGGAGAAGAGTTCTGACAACGTATTGTTCATGTTTTGCATATTGTAGTTCATCACATAGTTCTTGTAACTTGGTGGCAGTGATTGGAGGACACGGTAAATCCCCAAAGCATTAGGAATCACTATACCCAAGATTTGGAGTTTGTTTGCGTGCCCAGACATCTTAAGCACGTGATCACTGACGGAGCTGCCCTCTTCCATCTTGCAGTTAAAGAACTTTTTAGAAGCCTCATAACTCTCAACTGCCGCATGAGCCTCAAATATCATTTTGAGTTCACGGACAATATCATGTGGGTCATGGTTCTCAAACCTTTTCTGAAGCTCCGATTCCAAACCATACAAGATAGCACACTGAACTGTGGAGTACTGATTCTTCCGAGTGAGGTAAACATTCTTTACTTCATCGGTAGCATCAGCTGCAGGCGGGTCACCCAGCGGTGCATCCAGCACATAGGTCAAATTACCAGCATTGAGGACAATCCTCAAATTGTGGAACCAATCCGCGAAGTTGCTCCCAATGTTTTTCAAATTTTCTTTCTCTAGGAACGCATTAAAATTGATGGTAGGGGCCGCCATTGATCTACAACATATTTGCAATAGTTTAGACTAAGTTTATGACAAATTGAGTTCTAATTAATGGTTAAATTAATCTAGGTGAACTCCCACTCAAAACATATCCCTCACATTGTTTTAGTGATCACACGAACCAAATCCACCACATCAAAACCGATCATCACGAGAGTTGATGTAACTTCAATGGCAAACAATCAACATGTTCATCATATCTACTATATGACTCATGCTTTCCCTTTCGGTGATCCGTGTTCCGAGACCATGTCTGTACATGCTAGGCTCGTCAAGATCAAACCTTAGCTTCTGCATGAGCAAATCTGGCTTGCTCACGTTGTATACACCCGCAGAATCTAACACACCCGATCATCACGTGGTGCTTCGAAACAACGAGCTTTAGCAACGGTGCTTACTAAGAACGAACACTTTAAGACTTGAAATTTGTGTGCTTGTGGGATCATCTTATAATGCTACCGTCGTTAACTAAGCAATACAAGATGCATAAAGGATTAACATCAAATGCAATTCATTATATGTGATATGATATGGCCTTTCTTCTTGTGCTTCCGATCTCCATCTTCAAGCACGAACATGATCTCCATCATCACCGGTATAGCGTCAAGGTCAATGGCGATGTTTCATGGTTGTCGTCCACCAGCTTCAACTATTACAACTACTTTGAATAGACACGCGAGTCTTAAAAGAATTTAAAGACAACCATATGGCTCCTGCTGGTTGCCAACTTACAATAAGGAACATTGCATACATCAAATATAATCACAATCATGGCCATATCACATCACAGCACACCCCTGCAAAACAAAGTTAGACGCCTCTAATTTCTTTGCATATTTTACATGGTTTGGGGCTTTCAATAAGTGTCGCTCTAACTTACGAACAAGAACCACAACATTGATGCTTTAACTATCAAGTGACCGTTGTAAATTGTATCTATACTATGATGGGAGAGACAGGCACCCGCAAAGCCACTTATGCAATACAAGTTGCATGTTAAGCGTGCAACAAGTCTCATGAACGATGTCATGTAAGGTTAGCCCGGGCCGCTTCATCCCATCATACCACAAGATGCAAAGTACACAAAAAGCAATTGATAATAAAAGCACCACCGCCCATAATGACCATTGTGTTCTACTCGTGCAACAGATCTACATATAGACACGGCTCTGATACCACTGTCGGGGTTCATAGCATGGAAAACAAAAAAATTCTACCGCATGCAAACAAACAAGCCAAGATCTATCTACTAGATTGTAGCAATGAGTCGATATAGGAACTCACCCTCAAAGATTCCAAAGCGGTTAACGAGAGCAGATTCTCGTGGGTGATGTAGTCGTACTCTTGTCGATCTCAAGATCGCGTAGACGATCCTTCCGGCGCTGCTTAGCAGCGCTCATGATCGGTCACACGTTCGGTACTCTATGAAGACCTTCCTCTCCCTTGTTCCAGCAGGCAGCAGAGGTTGTAGCACTCTCCTCGCGATTCCGGCAGCACGACGGCGTGGTGTCAGAAGTAGAGGGAAGATCCCGCAGGGCTTCGCCTTAAGCCGGTGCGATTATGGTGGTATATGAGAGAGGCCTTGGTGATCTAGGGTTTAGAGGGCACCAAGGGGAGGGTGTGGCTGACGGCTAGGGCTTGGGGAAGCCCCAACTTGGCGAGTTAGAGGAACCCTAGGTGGCGGAGGCGACTTGGAGGAGGCCGGCATCTAGGGCTAGGGTTTTGGGTGTGAGGGGTAGGGGGCGCCCTACCCCTCCTTATATAGGTGGAGGGTGGCCGGTTGGGAGGAGGGAGTCCTCCCCCAACTCGGCCTCCTTGGACGGAGGGTGGAGGAAGGGGAACTCCTCCCCAAGTAGGTTTCCTACTCTCCCTCCACCAAGCAAACTTGCCGTTTGACTTTTTCAAATTGGCGTTTGACTTTCAAACTAGGATTTGATTTCTCCCTTTATTTTGCCCAGCCAAGTGACCTAGTACATGATGCAACCATTCCATATTGTCATGACACATTCATGTACCCTTCCGCTCCGGAGTGCCGGACCTTCCGGACCCTTCTAGAACATTCCTAGTGAAAACACCAGAATCATTCCTCAACTCCGAAACATGGCTTTCCTTATATGAAACTTATTCTCCGGACCATTCCGGATATCCTCTTGATATCCCGGATCCCATACGAGACTTCGAACAACATTCGGTCTCTTTCTCATCATTCCATAACTACTCAACAACATCGAATCTTTAAGTGTGTCTCCCTACGGTTCGTGAATTATGCGGACATGATCGAGACACTTCTCCGATCAATAACCAATAGAGGAATCTGGAAATTCATATGGCTCCCACATATTTCTACGATTACTTTGCGATCGAATGAACCACTTACATACGATACCAATTTCCTTTGTCTCACGATAGTTTACTTATCCGAGGTTTTGATCGTCGGTATCTCTGCATACCTAGTTCAACCTCGTTACCGATAAGTACTCTTTTCTCGTTCCCGTGATATGTGATCCCTTGTGAGCCAGTCACATGCTTGCAAGCTAATTGGATGACATTCCACCGAGAGGTCCCAGAGTATATCTATCTGTCATATGGATGGACAAATCCCACTCTTGATCCATGTGTCTCAACCCATACTTTCCGAACACTCAATGCCATCTTTATAGCCACCCAGTTACGGTGTGGTGTTTGATGTCATCAAAGCATCCTTCCGGTGATGGTGATTAGCATGATCTCATGGTCGAAGGAATTAGGTTACTATGTATCAGAAAGCTTATAGCAATTGAACTATTAAAATGACTTGATCTTTATGCTACGCTTATCTATAGGAGTATGTCCATCATACCATTCTCATAATGATATGACCTTGTTATTAACAACATCTCAAATGTTCATGATCAAGAAACCATGATCATCTATTAATCAACAAGCTAGTATTATAAAGAGGCTTTACTAGGGACTCTAATTTAGTTTACAAATCACACAAGTATTAATGTTTCTGGTTAATACTGTTATAGCATGAATGTAAACATTTATCATAAACAAAAAGATATCATAATAACTACATTTATTATTGCCTCTAGGGCATGTCTCCAACAAGGTGTTCTCCTTAAGATAAACAACATTACATGCTTGGTAAACAAATTATAGCGGTGCAATTGACAGGACAAAGCAAGGCATAACAATGCAATACTAGACATTCATGATCCTATGAGATTTGATTGGGCAATACAACAATATACATAGACCGCCATCCAACTGCATCTATGACTAGTAATCCACCTTCAGGTTATCATCCGACCCCCCTACAGTATTAAGTTGCAAGCAACGGATAACTGCTTTAAGGAATTTGTGTAAAGTAAACAATACACTTGTTCCATGAACAAGAGATTGTTGTTTTCTCCCTAGTAGAAACAACACATCTACAACCTTAGAGATTTCTGTCACTTCCCCAGATTAAATAGAGGCATGAACCCACTATCTAGCATAAATACTCCCTCTTGGAGTCCCTAGCATCTACTTGGCCAAGATAGGTACAAGAAACGGAGAGCATGCAAGATCTCAAATAACACAGACATGATAGAATCAATAAGATAGAATCATTAACCAATCTGACATAGCAATCTCAATATCCATCGGATCCCCGCAAACACAACATGCATGATTACAAATAGATGATCTTCATCATGAAGGGATCTCACAAGATCTAAACATGGTAGCACAAAGGAGGAGAAATAACCATATACATACTACATGGACCCGTAGTCCAAGGTGGAACTACTCACCCTTCATACCGGAGGCTGGCATGACGATGAAGAAGGCCTCCGGGATGATCTCTCCCCTCCGGCAGGGTACCAGGAAGAGCTTTAGATCCCCCGATCTAGGGACGATGGTGGCGGTGGCTACCGAGTGTTTCATGGAAGATTGAGCGGGTCCTTAGGGTTTAGGTATCGGGGGTTGCTTATAGGCGAAGAGGGAGGCCGAGGGGGTGCCCGAGGTGGCTGCACCCCCAGGGCGTGGGCCAAGCCAGGCCGCGTGGCCAGGGGATTTGGCCCCCGCAAGGCCCTCCTCCGTCTCGCCTTCTGGCTCCATGTTCCCCATGGTAAAATATTGACTTTGGCTTTTGTCCCGTCCAATTCCGAGAATATTCATTTTCTGACTTTTCTAGAACCCAAAACAACAGAAAATAGGCAACTGACACTGTGGTATCTTGTTAATAGGTTAGTCCCAGAAAACATATAAAAATACCTCAAAGAGAAGACAAAGCAAATCAAAGTAGATACTAAACAAGCATGGAACAACAAAAATTATAGATACGTTTACGACATATCAAGCATCCCCAAGCTTAACTCCTTTCATCATCGAGTAGGTAAGTGATAAAAAGAATAACTTTTTAGGTGACATGCACCATCAAAATCAAGATCAAACCATTTGCAAGCATTGAAATCTAGGATCAAAGTACTCTAAACATGAGCATGAAAGAAGAAGTTATAACAGTAAGACAAAGTAACTATGCATGCAACATGAAAGGTTACAAACAAATATCATGAATAACAATGCATTAAAAGACGTTTGTTTGTTTGACATATAGAAAACATAGCATAGTGGCATTCAGCTTGTCCCTCATGGAGTATCAAATAAATGCATAGGACACCTTCAAAGTTCATAAGGGTGACTAGATACAAATAGTTCAAGAACAAGCAATATCAATAATATGAATCAATCAATAAGTTTTGGGACAATGCACATAGAACTAAGAATGGCAACTATGATATCTTAATTGGTGCCTAAGGATAGAAGGTGGAGACTCAATATAATAGTGGAAGAAAGGCCCTTCATAAAGGGAAGCACGGATTTCAAGTCTCATAAAGAGCTTCCAAAAATTATGGTACTTATTAGATTTTAGATCTTATTGTCCCTATCATAAGTATCTTTAAGTGATTAAGGTTAAAGTGAACAAACTATGGAGTATATGCTTGACAAAGTATAAGTTGGCAATCTCATGTCCCTTGAGTAGGAGGGCCGCTCTTCATGCTACTCAACTTTAGTCACCGGTAAGTTCTTGTCATTGTAAGTACATGTGTATCATAGAGAACCGCCAACGAGGTACCCCTTGCACATGATACATGAGCTATCCCATATCGAAATGACAAGGCAAGCAGACAATGAGCATCTCAGCAATATTCTTATTTACCATGGGAAAATGGTGCTATTTTATCTCTTTCCTATTTTCTCATCTTTTTTTCTTTTTCTCAATCTCTATCTTGAGCTATTTCTTGGGTTGGCACAGGGTGGCATCCCCAAGCTTGAGCTTTTGTCCATTCTTCATCTCATTACATCATTCTTTCCTTACACCTGAAATTTTCCTTCATACAAAACTTCACACAATCTTCATTAGCAACATTAGTGCATTCAAAAGATAATAGACTGTTGGGTTTAGTTTCAAAACAGAAAAACTTTCATAAAAAACACAAGATACTGTATCACTTCCCTCAAAAATCTCAATTTGCCAAAAGGAACCCAAAAAGGAATCAATAAGAAGCAAATGCAAATAATGGTAGAAATCTGTCAAAACAAACCAGCAGGTAGAAACTGATTTTTTCGAAGACCTTCTGTTGCTAAAATAAAAAAGTGTTGGACTAACGAAAGTTAGCTAACAACCTGGGGGATTTATTCAGAAAATTACAGCTCAAACCGACTTACAGAGATTGTACATGAATTTTTACACTGGAGCACAAAAATCTGTTTCGGGACATTAGCTCCCCAAATCTTACTTCCCTCTCATTAGAGGTTATTCTTGGCACAAGAATCAAACAAAAAGGATAAGGAGAGGTTATTACAGAAGTAATAACTTCCAAGACTCAAGAAAACTATTGGGTTATCTCCCAAGAAGTACTTTTCTTTAACGCCTTTAAGTTAGGCACAAGAAGCAAGAATCAAGTATTTTCAAATGAAGAAGCATTAACATCAAACCTTGCTTTCAAAGGAGGAGAAAAAGGCAACTTCTCTATACTCATAGGGAAGTGTTCAATACCTTTCTTGAATGGAAATTGATATTTAATGGTGCCTTCTTTCATATCAATGATGGCACCAACAGTTCTAAGAAAATGTCTTCCCAAAGTAATAGGACAAGAAGCATTGTATTCAACATCCAAAACATAGAAATCAACAGGGACATAGGCATTATTAACCACAATAAGAACATCATTAATACTCCCCATGAGTTTATTTTTAGCATTATCATCAAGTGGTACATCCAAATAGCAATCTTCCGAAGGCGGCAAATCAAGCATTTCATAAATCTTTCTAGGCATAATAGAGACACTAGAACCAAGGTCACATGAAGCTTTGAGATCAAAGTCATTCACTTGCATATTAATGATGGGTTCCCAACTATCTTATACTTTCCTAGTAATAGAGGCTTTGTTTCTCAACTTTTCTTCCTTAATTTTAATGAGAGCATCTGTAATGTGTTTGGTGAAAGCCACATTCATATCACTAGCATTAGGACTTCTAGCAAGCTTTCGTAGGAACATAATCACTTCAGAGATATTGCAACCATCAAGATCAAAACAAACTTAGCATCACTAGTAGTAGACTCATTAGGTTTAGGCATTGTGGTAGGAGGAATAGGGACTTCTTGTGGTTTGGTGGCATCCATATTGGTGGTGGTAACAGTACAAACACTATTGTTTTTAGCAATTTCAGCTTCTGTTCCCACTTAGCATGTAGTTGAGCTAACAGTCTAACATTTTCATCAATAGTAACTTGTATGGCATGAGTAGCAACAACGTTACTTTCCAAGGTTTCAAGTTTTAATAGCCATTTTATTAATCAAAGAGGACTGTGCTTCAGAGAAAGAGGAAGTATTTTCTCAACATTCAAAAGCTTTTCCTCCAAAGTTTTGTTGAAAATGGTTTTTTTACTAATAAAATATTTAAGCATGACTTCAAGTTCAGAAGGAGAACTTCTAGTATTCTTGTAGGAGTTTCCATAGGTATTGCCATTATTAGGAGGATAAGGCCTATAATTATTGTTACTACCAAAATTATTCCTATAGGCATTGTTGTTGAAATTGTTGTTTCTAATAAAGTTCAGATCAACTTGCTCTTCTTGAGCAACCAAAGAGGCTAAGGGAACATTATATGGATCTATATTACCTTTTTCATTAACAAGCATAGCCATGATAACATCAATCTTATCACTCAAAGAGGAGGTTTCTTCAACAGAATTTACCTTCTTACCATGTGGAGCTCTCTCAGTGTGCCATTCAGAATAGTTGACCATCATATTATCAAGGAGCTTTGTCGCAGCACCCAAGGTAATGGTCATAAAGGTACCTCCAGCAGCTGAATCCAACCGATTTCTTGAAGAGAAGTTTAAACCTGCATAAAAAGTCTAGATAATCATCCAAGCAGTTATTACATGAGTGGGACAATTATTTACCAAAGATTTCATTCTTTCCCAAGCTTGAGCAACATGTTCATTATCAAGTTGTTTAAATTTCATTATTTCGCTTTTCATAGATATAATCTTAGCAGGAGGATAGTATTTTCCAATAAAAGCATCTTTACACTTAATCCAAGAATCAATACTATTTCTAGGCAAAGGTAGCAACCATTATTTAGCTTTTCCTCTCAAGGAGAAAGGAAACAATTTGAGATTAATAATATCTCCATCTACATCCTTATATTTTTGCATCTCACAAAGTTCAACAAAGTTATTGAGGTGGGCAGTAGCATCATCAGAACTAGCACAAGAAAATTGCTCTTTCATCACAAGATTCAACAAAGCAGGCTTAATTTCATAAAAGGTAGCATTAGGAGCAGGTAGAGCAATAGGTGTACTCAGGAAATCATTGTTGTTTATGCTAGTGAAGTCACACAACTTGGTGTTCTCAGTAGAGTTCATTTTTGCAAAAGTGGAGCAAACCAACAGCAGCAGCAACTAGAGTAGAAACTAATTTTTTGTGTTTTTTGATAAAAATAGGGAAACAAAACAAGGCAAAAGAAACTAAGCAAAACAAAAACAAAGTAAAGACAAAGCTTGTTAAGGACTCCCCTTGTGAAGCCGTCCTTAGCCTCCCCGGCAATGGCGCCAGAAAAAGCTTGATGATGTGTAGCTCAAATCACTGTAGAGCTTCGTTGGGAGACCCCAAGAGGAAGGTATGATGAGCACAACAGCAAGTTTTCCCTCAGTAGAAACCAAGGTTATTGAACCAGTAGGAGGAAGGAAACGACCCAAAGGTGTTGCTAGCAACTTGGAAACCTGCACAACACAAACTCAAGACTTTGCCCCAATGAACAATGAGGTTGTCAATCTCACCGGTTTGCTAAAAACAAATGATTAACTGTATGGTGTGGAAGGTAATGGTGGCTTGCAGAAAGTAAACAGGAACAGTGGAAGATGTATCAATGGTAAAGATTGGACCGGGGTCCATAGTTCACTAGAGGTGTTCTCCTTAAGATAAACAACATAACATGCTGGGCAAACAAATTACAGCGGGGCAATTGACAGGACAGAGCAAGGCATAACAATGCAATACTAGACATTAATGATCCTATGAGATTTGATTGGGCAATACAACAATATACATAGCCCACAATCCAACTGCATCTATGACTAGTAATCCACCTTCAGGTTATCATCCGAACCCCCTCCGGTATTAAGTTGCATGCAACGGATAACTGCTTTAAGGAATTTGTGTAAAGTAAACAATACACTTGTTCCATGAACAAGAGATTGTTGTTTTCTCCCTTGTAGCAACATCACATCTACAACCTTAGAGATTTTTGTCACTTCCCCACATTAGATAGAGGCATGAACCCACTATCGAGCATAAATACTCCCTCTTGGAGTCACTAGCATATACTTGTCCAAGATAGCTACTAGAAACGGAGAGCATGCAAGATCTCAAACAACACAGATATGATAGAATCAATAAGATAGAATCATTAACCAATCTGAAATAGCAATCTCAATATCCATCGAATCCCGGCAAACACAACATGCATGATTACAAATAGATGATCTTGATCATGAACGGAGCTCACAAGATCTAAACATGGTAGCACAAAGGAGGAGAAACAAGCATCTAGCTACTACATGGACCCGTAGTCCAAGGTGGAACTACTCACGCTTCATACCGGAGGCTGGCATGACGATGAAGAAGGCCTCTGGGATGATATCTCCCCTCCGGCAGGGTGCCGGGAAGAGCTTCAGATCCCTCGATCTAGGTACGATGGTGGCGGCGGCTACAGACTGTTTCATGGAAGATTAATCAGGTACTTAGGGTTTAGGTATCGGGGACTTCTTATAGGAGAAGAGTGAGTCTGAGGGGGTGCCCGGGGTGGCTGCACCCCCAAGGCGCGGACCAAGCCAGGCCACGTGGCCAGGGGGTGTGGCCCCCTCGAGGCTCTCCTCCGTCTCGTCTTCTGGCTCCGTGTTCCCCACGGTAAAATATTGACTTTGGCTTTTGTCCCGTCCAATTTCGAGAATATTCATTTTCTGACTTTTCTAGAACCAAAAACAACAGAAAACAGGCAACTGGCACTGTGGCATCTTGTTAATAGGTTAGTCCTAGAAAACATATAAAAATACCTCAAAGTGAAGACAAAGCAAAGCAAAGTATATACTAAACAAGCATGGAACAACAAAAATTATAGATATGTTTACGATGTATCATGGGGACATTGTGTTGACATTGAACCTTGTTGGCAAAGTGGATGACCGTTTGTTGAGTCTCACTTTTCAGCTTGAAGAAGTAGACCCATGTATATCTTGAGTAATCATCAACTATGATAAGACAGTATTTCTTCCCACCGAGGCCTGCATGAGACAGAGGACCAAAGAGATCCTCATGAAGGAGCTCCAAAATCCACTTGGATGAGATAATAGTCTTCCTCTTATGGGGAGAATCATGCATCTTTCCTTCAACACATGCCCTACAAACATGATCTTTGGAAAAGGAAAAAATTTATTTTATTCGAAGCATATGGCCACCCTTGTCAAGACTTTGCAAAGTTCTCATATTGACGTGGTCTAGACGGCGCTGCCATAACCAGCCCGTGTCGGCCTTTATGAATAAGCACATCGGACCCGCAATGGTTTTCCCCGAAAATTCCACCACATATAGGTCATTTTCGACGTACCCAACGAATGCGACCTTTAGAGACTTGCTCCACAAGAGTACCACTAAATCATTATCAATGAAAACTGCAAAGCCCATCTTACCAAGGGTACAAACAGGAAGTAAATTGTAACCAAGGGTCTCAACAAGCATGACATCCATGAGAGAGATAACTTGAGCAACCACAACCTTTCCAAGACCCAATACCTCAGACTTCGATTTATCACCATAGGAGACGGTTATTTGATCATGATTAGGCCTCATATCCATAATGAAGTCCTTGCTTCCAGTCATATGACTTGTGCATTCACTATCGAGCACCTATTTAGATCCACTAGAAGCATAGCCCTACAAGAAAATTACTTCTTGGTTTTAGGTACCCATTTTTCAATGGGTCCTCTCATATTAGTAACAAGGGTATTTGGAACCCAAATAGACCAAGAAATATAATTATCGAAAGGACCAACATAGCTAGCATATATATCACCATAATAATCACAAAATAACTCATAATGAGGATTTTTAGGCTTTGTAGAACCATTATAATCAGTTTTGTCATTTGTGATATTATTTTTAGCGGCACTTGTCTTTGCTTGAGCATTCTTGGCCTTCTTCCATTTGTTCTTCTTCTTCTTGGTCTTGGGAACATAGATAACTCCCTCTTTTCCATTATTCGCCCGTTGCTTGATAAGGACCTCATCTAGAAATTCCTTACCTTTGGGTAGGGAAACCTTGGCAAGCTCATCTTTCAACCTAGCATTTTCTTATATAACTTCTTCACGAGCACATGTTGATGTACAAGTGCTAGGAATGTCATACTTGGTCAATCGAGTTTGGAGCTATTCAGGAGACTCATTGAGAATAGAGTATTCACTCTCCAAAGCCTTGTGGGCAATATCAAGTTTCTCTAATTTCTCACAAATTCTAGCATGAGCAGCCCCAAATTCAACCTTTTCCTTATTTAGTTTATTTGCCTTGGCAATAGCATTATCACATTCCTTTACAAGATTTTCCACAATTTCATCATTTGACTCCTCAATTGACTCAAGTCTCTCCTCTAGAGAGACTCGAAACTCTTCTTCTAGAGCATTCTTCAAGGATGCAATCTCCATTGCATCCTCTCTTTCAGTTCTGCCCTTTTCTTCTAGGAGCTCTTCGAAGTGCACAATTTGACTCATAAGAGCCTCAAAATGCATTTTGTTTTCACCTTGAAAGTTAGTGATAAAATAATATAAAGCAATAACTTCCTCCTTAACCTTAAGACTAGTGGAATCATCCATATCAACATTCATAGTAGTCTTAGGAAAACATGTGGTGGAACGTGATACCTCGAAACCTCTTGCCATAAGTCAAGTGACGTTCTTGTTGATGACATTATCATTTGGAGAGTTGAAGAGTGAAGTAGGTGTAGATGTGGTGACTATGATAGACACCTCCTGTGAGTTATCATCATATTCTTCATCTTCACTTGCGGATGGGTACTCCTCTTGAGCTACCAACACAATCTTTAGTTGCTTCTTGTATGGAGCATTTTTCTTTACAAATGGCTTCTTCCGAGGTGCCTTTTGAATTTTCCTTGAGAATGAACCTGCCTCCATTATCTTCTCTACTTTTGTAAGGACACTTAGCCACAAAGTGTAAACGATCTTCACAATTGAAACAAGTTCTTAGTTCTGGACTGTTTTCCCTTTGTCCATTTGACCCATTCTTGCATTGAAGTTCAGATTTAGCTTTGGAGGGGTCCTTCCAATAGTTACTTGCATAAAAGGACATGTACTTTCCATGAACCCTCTTGACATATTCAATAATATTTGCTCAATGATAGCAACAATGTCATCATATTATTGTTCAATAATATTTGCCTTTAAGGCAACATTTACCCCATTCTTCATTTCGATGGCTCGAGCACGAGCGTCTTCAACGTTCTTTGCGGTGACTTTGAAAGCATACATTTCTTGCATGACCTCATTGGAAGTCATTTGGTGGTAATTGTGTCTACCTTGGAGGCTCTTCAAATTAGTAGGATCAAATGGCATAATAGCACTTACATATTTCCTCTTGATCCATGTGTCATCGACATGGGTTGCCCCAAGGTTTCTGAATGTGGTGACAATGGATTTGAGCCTTCTATACATATATTCGTGGTCCTCGCCATCCATCATATGAAAGACTTACGCTTGATTACTTAGCGCGTCATACCTATTCATTCTCATGCTTTCATTTCCAATGAATAGTTCAGTGAGGGCATCCCAAGCTTCCTTTGCGGTGCCAAGATGATCTATATGTGGCATGTCCTTGGGACCCACACCGAGCTGTACCATGTGTAGAGTCGTTGCATTGAGTTGGCTATCCATAACCTCTCTTCTTGTTAAGTTGTTTGGATCTCCAACATGAATACCATTCTCGATGATTTTCCATAACTCAATGGACGAGCTGCACACATGAGACTTCATCAAAAATTGAAATTGATTAAAAGGAGCTGAAGTAAGCTTAGGTGGATCACCCCTATTGTTTATATGATGGTGAGGGATAGGTGGATCAGGTGAATATACATGAGGAACCTCACTATATTCATCCTTACCACTTCCATTTTCCGAGGAGGAGCTTTTACTATGATCGTCACCTACCACATCGTCTTCCTTGGAGTTAGTGTTAGCTTTCTCCTTAGAGAGCGGAGTGGCAGCCTCAGAGGTAGATGGAGCAGGGGCCACGGGCATGGAGAAATGTGCTATAATTTGATGCATCTCTTCCATTTTGGTCTACATAGAATTAATCAAGGTTGTTTCAAACGTCTTGAGATCATTCATGGTGACCATGTCCATAGCCTCACTCCCATCTCCCTTAGTGCCCATACTTCTCTTAGGCGGTTAAGCCCAAATAATGAGCCGTGTCTCTGATACTAATTGAAATGGATCATACGGGCACCTATAGGGGGGTGAATAGGTTCTACTCCAAATTTTAATCTTTTTTCAATTTTAGGATTGACACAAAGATAAATTCTCTATATATGCAACTACGGATAATTTCCCTATATGCAAACCTAGCTACTAAGCGAGTAAAAGTGAGGAACGAGGAAACCATAGTGGAGCATGCGGAGACACATGGATTTGTTTGACCGCGGTTCCTTCCTTATTAAGGGAAGTATGTTTGCGTTGGAGCGGTGGGAGGTATTAAGACCACCATGCCACAAAAGTCCTCACCCTGTTCTCTGATGGATCTCGCCACCAAAGGCCTGATCCACCTTTCCACTATGGGTACCCTTGGAGCCGGGAACCAGTGCCTTTACAACACTAGCAGGGCACACATCCACAACTAAATTGGAGGCTCACATGATTACAACAAGCTGCCACAAGAATAAGTATTATCAATAACCAAAATTGAGATCTAGATATTTGCAAGAAATACTAGATCAAGAATACTCCAAGTGAATGGAGAAGCGCTTGATTGGTGTTTATGAAGAACGAGGCCTCCTCCTTTGATTCCCCAAGGATCGGAGCCTTCGAGTGGATGAAGATGGAGATCTCGGTTTGGAAATTGAAGAACATTACTGCAATTTTTTGTATGAATCAAGAGTTCTGACAGGAGGAGCAATTGGGGTATTTATACCCCTGTCAAAGTTTAACCGTTGGAGCTTTCGAGGCCCGTATTATCTGGCCCAAGTGGGGGCCAGATTATTCGATCGTGGTAAAACTCTGCCCCCTATATCGTGTGACGCGCCTTGGCTCCCTTTGCAAAAATTCCTAGGGGCAGATTATCCAGCCCGAGCAAAAACTCCAGCCTTGGCCAAATAATCCGTGGGAAAGTACGCCTCCCAATCATGTGATGCGCATTGGCTGCCTTTGTCGATCGAGCCAGGGGAGGATAATCCACCCCCAAACTTTTGTTTAGCTGCTTTTTGAATAGGCAATTATCTGCAGCACTCAATCACACATTAAATCATCCTTGGTATTTTTATCTAACACACGAAACACTAGAGATCATGAAATGTTCTTTCAACGACCTATGTTTAGGCATCGCGTGCTCATGCATGTTCAACACGTGCTCTGCGACAATACTCACAATGGCAGATGTTATGCTCTTTTCCCTGACATCTTCCCTATGTCACTCAGAAGGGTGGATGGCATAGGACCTGCTCCTGTTCGTGATGGTGTCCACAACTTCTATGGCTCAATGGGTCGGTCTGGGAGTCTGATTCTGCATAATTTCAGGTAAGGCATTTGGTACAGAATCTGCTCCAGTGTATGTGAAATGAACAAGTCAACCTCTGATGTGCTGACATTGTACTGTGACGTGCTAGTGTACAAATTGGTTGTATTATTGTGTTCGAAACTGTGAACTAAATGTGCGAATTCTTTGGATTTTTGCATGATGACAATGCCACATGTTGGCGCTAATTGTGGCATGTATTAATTTGATCGTACGGAAGCATATAACTTCAAGTGATCAGTATAATTTGGTGTTTACCCGAGCTATCTGAAGCTAGGCAAGTCAAGGCCACTATGTCTCTATCACCTACAGTTTAAATGGCATGATTACATGGTTTTGAGTACATCAAAATGATTGGGCAGATTCAAAGCCACCGAAACCATATCGAAATATAACCTTTGATGAAAATATGATCCTGCGTTATAAGACTTGATATGACACGAGTTTATGTCAATCAGTCAAACTCCCTATAGTACTTTACATGTTTGAATCCTACACTGCCAAAGTTCTTTGCTAGCTAGGTCATATCAAGTATTACAATATCGTTCCATTTTCTCCCTTTCCAGCCTCATTCTTTTGGATGCAGGATAGGTACGACCAGGTCATGTGGACCATCAACCTTCAGTACAATGTATTTTTACTACCCATCCTATGGAAATGAATTTTTCAAACCCACTTCAGACAAAAAAGTTCCCATAATCTTGTGTCAAAAAAAATTCCCTTAATTAACCTTTGGTGGTAAGAAGATCCGCCAAACCCTAGTACAGTTTACCAACTACATTGAATTTTTAATAAGGAGCTAATGAAAAGATTGGACATTCGACCCAAGTCCGGACCAAAACATTACAAATTTTGCCTACTGGGTCGGTGGACTTCCGAACCCCGACATATTGAGTACATTGATCTTCAGTGAGGAGCTCGTTAGAAAATAGTACATTAGATCCAACTCTGGCCCAAAATCTTGCTAATTTATCCTTTTGATGTCAGGTCGGCCATGGCCCGCCAACCCTCAACATATTGTTATTTTTTAAGTATGAAGCACACTAAAGAAGTTTCGCTAAGGTGACCATGATAATAAGTCCATTTGTTCAAAATATTGGATCCAAATTATTTTTTTCATCGTCCAAAATCTTCTTAATTTAACATTTTCTGTGTCATTCTGGTAAAGTATAGTGCAACCTTTGCCTACCCAAGTTTTATTTATACATACCATGTATCATTTTTATGGCAATTCATCAGGATAGCTGCCTTTTCATTTTAAGTTATACCAATATTTCTAAACCTAATATTTTAGGAGTAGCATATTGGTTCTGGCGTAGTGGAAGCGCACGTAGTTGCCACTTTTTGAAGTCTTGAGTTTGATTCAAATCCTAGGTTTATCAATATATATATAATCTATGTCGTACTTGTACATATTTTCCAACATACACACATTACTTGTAGAGAGAAGACTGAGATCTGGGACCCAACAACGTTACCAAGCTCAAACCGGGGGAGGCGACCGAACAAACGTCCAACATACACATGTTTCCTCCATAGAGGAGGGTGAAATGTGGGACCCACCAGCGAGACCTAACACAGAGAAGGCATCTAGCAATGTTGTCAAGTTTGAAACAGGGAGGCGCAAGCAAGAAAAAAGTCCAGCATGCACACGTGTCTTTTAATGAGAGGCTGGCATGGGGGACCCACCAGCTTGTATAAATGGCTTATGCAGCGAATTATCAAGTTCGAAATAGGGAGGCGCGAGCGACAAAAAGTCCAGCATGCACACGTTTATTGTAATGAGAGGCTGACATGAGGGACCCACCATCCTATATACGTTTTCTTTTTATAAGGGCTAAAATCACTTTTTTTTGGCTTTTTGACCCCATATTGTAGGATGGATCTCGAAAGATAGAAAAGATCTCCCTACAAGACGTACATACTACTTTCATTGAATATGGCTTTCCATAGAATTCTATAGGGATCTTAAATGGATCCTGGTTGTTCAATCCTTTTATAACCCGGCTGATGCATCGAGTAACGTTGCCAAGTTCGAAATAGGGAGGAGTGAGCGAGCATGAAAAAAGGCCAGCATGCACATATTTCTTCTAATAAGAGGCTAACATGGGGGACCCACCATCCTGAACGACTGATGCATCGAGCAACGTTGCCAAGTTCTAAACACAGAGGCGCAAGCGAGAAAAAAGTCCAACATGCACATGTTTCTTCTAATGAGATGCTGACATGTGGGAAACAACAGCGTGACCAAATGGCAGATTTGTTGAGCAATGCAATCTAGTTCAGAACAGGGTAGTGCTAGAGAAGAAAAAAATTCAATCATATACACACGATTCTTCTAATGTGAGGCTGACATAGGGGACCTGCCAGCCTAAATAAATGGCTGATGCAACGAGAAACACTATCAAGTTAACACGGATGCGTGACTGAGGGCAAAAAGTCCATCATACACACATTTCTTCTAATGGGAGGATGACATATGGGGCCCAGCTGTGTGATTAACAATAGTTAGATCGAGCAATGTTATAGAGTTCAAATCAGGGAGGCATGAGCCAAGGAAAAAATCCATCATGCACACGTTTCTTCTAGTGTGAGTATTCCACGTGGGACCCAGTTGCCTGATTAAACGCAGATGCATCGAGCAATGCTATCACGTTTGGAACAGGAAAGGAAAAAATTCCATCATACACACAATTCTTCAAATGAGAGACATACATGTGGGACCCAGCAGCCTAACTAAACGGAAGAGGCATCGAACAATGTTATCAAGTTCAAATAAGGGAGGCGTGACTAAAAAGTATGGTCTGCTAGAGTCACTAACGTCCGAGACCTACACGTCTAAAAATACCCCAGCAAGTCAACATCACGCGAGGAACCGTAAATCTTGCTTCTGCCACGCGCCAGCCGAGCTTTGTCGGCGTAATGGGATCGGGGTCCCTAGCATTGCACCTTGGCATGTGGGCCCTAGACCCATCGGTCAGCGACTCAGCGGTGGTGAGGCTAAGTCGGCGGGAACATCGCAGGGATGCAAGCGCCATGCGCTCCAAGTAGGTATGGACTTGGCATGATGAACCTATGGAGACTAAGTGATAGCTATAATATAGGTACCTATGGATGAGATGAACACCGCGAGACGAGCCTCGATCCTCTGACCGGGAAAGGACAAGGAGGAAAAGACAACAACGCGCGCAAGGTGGCCCGACCCCTCCTTCTGGGGCTGCCCCAAAAGGAGGGTAAGGGCATGATTGGGGCAGCGAAACCAAGGAGAGGCCTTGACTGAGACCCGGAAGGACCACGGTAACACTTCTTCTGGGCCAGGCGCGGCCTGGGAACCAGAGTCAACTGTGCCTGACAGGACGTGTAAGGTCCAGCCTTGGGAACTGGCGATGCACTAGCACCACTGGACATCATCATGGCCCTGCAGTCTGCTGTAGCGCTCCACCGGCAGGAGTAATAGCTCGGAGCCTGAGCTGTCACTCAGCCATCAAGTGCAATTGTGCACCACCTTTGGACATCTATTGGCCACATGCACCGCCCATCTGCCTGAAGACCGTGTGGCACGCTGTGATTGAGCATAGGAACGCCTTTGGCGGTGCTCCACGCCGGCCCTTGTGGTGACCCCTAGGAGGAACTTGGTCATAGGGTGAGGTGGTTGGAGATTTCAGAGATCGAAAGTTTTGAGAGTTGAGAGAGGAAAGGTTGGAGAGGAGAGCTAGGGAAGAACAACGAGAGAGATAGAGTTGATATCATTCTCCACACCGGAGAGAAGGAAGAGAGGTAGAAAAGTGAGAGAAGAAAGAAAGAGGAAGCCCGAGAAGTGTAGAATCTAGACAGAAAGCGGCTCCCCGACACCATAGTTCTCATCATCTTGTACCTCGATCCACCCCAGATAATCCACCAAAGCAGGACGTAGGGTTCTTAGCCAAAGGGTGGCCCGAACCTAGGTAAAAAATGACTTTGTGTGCTCTGTGTGATGTTTGCTCGAATCAGCGGGTTCCTCCATCGACGTTGAGGCCGAAAGGCCTTCGTGCCCACTATCGAACAAATAGGGAGTGCTCAACATCTCTGATGTTCGCATTGGCGAGATGCGACATCTGGGGTGCTAGGTAGGGGTGTGATCGCGGCTTCGGCTTCAGCAATCAGCTTTAGCGTCAATGACTTTGTGAGTTATGTCATCGTCATCGACATCGATTGCACCGTCGCCACCCATGGCGGCAGGAAAATCTCCAAGTACCAGAACCCGATCAGTCACGATGAACGCGCCCATTGTGCGGGCTCAGTCTCATGGGCCTCCCGTTGGGGGCTTGGGGACCGAGCCTCATGCATGGTGCATGGACACCGCCATGGATGCCGATCTGTGCCCAGAGCCTAGCATTACAGCTTCACCGCAGCCCCGAATGCATATGACGGCTCAGGAAGGCAAGCACACCAGCGAAGGTGTGGCCGCTCATGCGGCCCCACCATTAGGCAACGCAGGGGGCATTGCTGATGAAGGCTGATGTCTACACACTTCTACCCTTGTAGATAGTTGTTGGGCCTCCAAGTGCAGAGGTTTGTAGAACAGCAGCAAGTTTCCCTTAAGTGGATTACCCAAGGTTTATCGAACTTAGGGAGTGATACGTCCAATTTTCATCACCATTCTATATCATAATTTGTCTCTATTCATTGATATATTTCATATTAAGAGGTGATACTTATGTCTTTTCATATGTTTTTGCATGTTGGATGATTCTTAGAGGATGAACTGCCGGAGTCAGGATTCTGATGGAAAAGGCGGTGTTTTGATGAAATTTCGCAAAGATCAGAAAAATACCAGATAAACTACAGAAAATTATATTTTCCTAGAATACGAAGGATGCCAAAAGGGGAGGCAGAGTTGGGCCATAGGGGGCCCACACCCCCAGGCACGGGCCACCCTAGGCCACGCCTACAAGGGGTGTGGCCACCCTGGCACACCTCTGGCTCCGCCCTCTTGCCTATATCTTCTCCTCGAGACCCTAAAGTCGGGGAGAGCAACCACATAAAGATTTTTCGCCTCTGCGGGGCGGAAAACATCGAGAGAGAAAGAGCTCTCCGGCAGACAGATTTCTGCCAGGGAAATTCCTTACCAGAGAGGGGAGATCGTCGCTATCAACACCATCATCAATCTAGAATTCATCGGGATCATCATCATCATCCACACCATCATCTCCACCAGAACCATCATCACCACTCCATCCCGCTATAACAATTGTGTTGAATCTTGCATAGTTCTTAGGGGAAACTTTCCCAGTGTTGATTACTATTGTAGTTGATGCTTGTGAGTGGAACCATTGAATTATTGTTTATGTTCATATTGTTATCCATAACCATATCATCTTTGATATTGATCCATATGATGTCTCGTGAGTAGTTCGTTTAGTCCTTGAGGACATGTGAGAAGTCATGTTGTTAGTAGTGGAATTGTGTTGAGGTATTATTCAATGGTTTAATATTTAAGATGTGGTGCTATTCTTCTAGTGGTGTCATGTGAACGTCGACTACATGATACTTCACCATTTATGGGCCTAAGGGAATGCATTGTGTATTTGGCTACTAATTGTGGGGTTTCCGGAGTGACAGAAACGTAAACCCCCATTAGGAAACCATTGCACAAGGGAGTGTAAGATCTCAGAGTTTAAGGCTGTGGTTAGGTTTTTATCTTAATTGCTTTCTTGTAGTTGCAGATGATTGCAAGGGGTTTAATCACAAGTATGTATTAGTCCAAGTAAGGTCGGTACATTAGCATAGGTTCACCCACACAACACTTACCAAACCAAAGAAGATTAATCAACTATATGAAACGAAAGCACTTGACAGTATTCCCATGTGTCCTCGAGAACATTTGGTCTTCATTAGTATTTCCTCCGACTTGTCCTTTGCTAAGAAAGGATTGGGCCACTTGCTGCAATTATTTGCTGTCTTTATTTACTTGCACTTTATTTCCTTGCTTTATCAAAAGCCCCTAAAAATCCGTTTGCTAAGTATTTACAGAGAATTCCGACTCCATACCACTAGTCAACACCTTCTGCTCCTCATTGGGATCGACACTCCTATTTATCGAAAGTACTATGATACACCCCCTATACTTGTGGGTCATCAAGATTATTTTCTGGCGCAGTTGCCGGGGAGTGAAGCGCTATTGAAGAGTGGAACTGGTAAAGGAAGCTTCTACTGTGAGTATTGTTTTTTATTTCTATTTGTTACTTTGTTTCTAATATGGATTACCCACTTGGTTTCCTATTTGGGAAAACTACTACCACTGTTAGGGTAGTATATGAACCACCACCTGTTGAGATAGATCCTTTTAAGATACCTACAAGTATTGCTGATCGTGTTATGGATAATAATTATTTTGGGGATGGAACTGTCCATCCTGGTAATCACTTGCGTTTTATCCATGAATTATGCGGGTTGTTTAAGTGTGCATGTATCACAACTAAACATGTGAAGAATAAGTTACTCTCTATATCATTGAAAGGAAGAGTTGAAGAATGGTATAAGCTGCTGAAGAATGGACAATCCATGGAATGGGAGAAAATAGTACCTCTCTTTAATTCTAAATTCTATCCTCCCAGTGAGATTCATAAGGATAGGATTCAAATATATAACTTTTGGCCTCGTGATGGAGAGAGTACAGCCCAAGCTTGGGGGAGATTGAAGTTACTAATGCTTAAATGTCCTATTCATGAACTCCCTAACAATATTATTATCAATAACTTTTATGCAAGGCTTTCTCTTCATGATAAAGATTTACTAGATGCTTCTTGTGCTGGATCATTCACATGTAGGAAGGAAGAAGCTAAATAGGATCTCCTAGACCGTATTGAAGAGAACACTAAAGCATGGGAGAATGACAAAGGAAGAAAGTCAGGTATAAATTATGATTATGAATGCATTAAATCTTTTATGGGAACTGATGACTTCCGTGATATTAGTACTGAGTATGTTCTTGATTCTCAAGTTCTTGCAAATTGTTTTAAGGTCTTTGCCTCTTATATTGAAATTCCCAAAAAGGAGTGGGACAAGTACCATGAACCTTATAAAGATATTGTTACCCATGTTCCTGCTGGCATTGAAGTTTGTACTGTTGATCCTATTTTGCCTGAACCTTATGTTGAGAAAATCCCTTTTCCTGCTAAGCTAAAGGATCATTCTATGATAGCTAATGTGGTTAGCAAAAGTACAAAGAAAACTATGGAACCTGATGAGAAAATAAACATTGAAACTATAGTAGCCATTGTGAAAGACCTTGTCAATAAAAATATAGAGTATGAGCACATTTTCTTCTGTGAATACGCTTCTAATATTGTCTCTCATCCGAGAAAAGCTAGAAAAACTAGTGTCCCTATGCTTTCTGTTAGAATTGGTGATCATTGCTACTATCATTGGAGCACTTCGTCCCTATGATGCTCAACAGGTTGACGTGGAGCACTTCGTTGGTAACCCCAAGCGTAAGGTATGAAGAGCAAGCAGCAAGTTTTACCTCAGTTGAGACCGAGGTTATCGAACCAGAAGGAGGAAGGAAACGTCACACAGGTGTTGCACACAACGCAGAGACCTGCACAACACAAACTCAAGAATTTGCCCAACGAATCAGTGAGGTTGTCAAGCTCACCGGTTTGCTGTAACAACGGATTAAACGTATGGTGTGGAAGGTAATGGTTTGCAGCAAGTAAACAAGTAAAAGTGGAGGATGTAATAATGGTAAAGATTGGACCGGGTTCCATAGTTCACTAGAGGTGCTCTCCTTAGATAAACAACATGGCATGAAGGGTAAACAAATTACATCGGGGCAATTGATAGGAACTAAGCAAGGCATAACAATGCAATTACTAGTCAGAAAGATCCTATGAGGTTGATTGGGCAATACAACAAGATACATAGACCGCCATCCAACTGCATCTATGACTAGAAGTCCACCTTCATACAAGTGGAGGCTAGCAAAAGACTGGGAGCAACCAACTAAGAGAGCATAATGGCCATAATCATGCAATGCAACAAAGCATACTAATCAAAGCAAAGATTGGTACTACAAGTCAAGGACTAAATGATCATAGAAGCTAATGGTGACTTGTCATAGTCATAACATGGTGTAAGCATGTGCCAAGTCAACCCAAGCAAAGCATCAAAGGAGAATACCACAATACTATGCTTTTGCATGCTAAAACAACACATAATTTCTTCAAGGCACACTAAGCAATCCCAATTGTTTGGAACAAGACATGCTACATAAATAATCACTAAGCATAATGCTAAAATAACACCTAGCATGTCATGCTAAAGTCTAAGTCACAGTCAATGCAAGCTCCTCTTGCCCTTCAAGCAAGAACTTACTACTCCTTTCCAACACCAAGAAAACTTATTTGCAAAACAACATAGCGAGAACAGGGGTCCAAACTACTTTATTCAAGAAAACTAAACAACCTAAGAAAATCAAACGAAAACTAAGACGCTCCAAGAACAACACAATTGTGCATGAAACAATAAAAGTGAAGTGTCTAGATAGACCTGAGCTTTTTATTGATGAAGAAGGGGATGCCTTGGGCATCCCCAAGCTTTAACACTTGTACCTCTTGGATATTTCTTAGGGTGACACCATGCTGGAATCCCCAAGCTTGAGCTTTTGTCCATTCTTCATCTCATTACATCATTCTCTCTTTACACCTGAAATTTTTCCTTCATACAAAACTTCACACAATCTTCATTAGCAACATTAGCTTATTCAAAAGATATTAGACCACTGGAAAAGCCTTGAAACAGCAAGGATTTTCACTAAAAAACACAAGCTACTGTAGCAACTCCTTCAAAAAGCTCAATTTAACTGAAAGAACTCAAAAAGGAATCAATTAGAAGCAAATGCAAATAATGGCAGAAATCTGTCAAAACAGACCAACAGGTAGAAACCGATTTTTTGGAACAGCTTATGTTGCTCAAATAAAAAAGTGTTGAACTAACTAAAGTTAGCTAACATACTGGGGGAGTTATTTGTAAATTTTGAATTCAATCCGAGTTACAGAGACTCCTCACGAATTTGTTTGGTTGAGGACAGAAATCTGTTTCGGGATAGCAACTCCCCAAATCTTACTTCCCTCTCATTAGAGGTCATTCTTGGCACAAAAGGCAAACAAAAATGATAAGGAGAGGTCATTACTGAAGTAATAACTTCCAAGACTCAAGGAAACTCTTGGGTTATCTCCCAACAAGTACTTTTCTTTAACGCCTTTAAGTTAGGCACAAAAAGCAAGAAGAATCAAGTATTTTCAAATGAAGAAGCATTAACATCAAATCTTGCTTTCAAAGGAGGAGCAAAAAGCAACTTCTCTCTCCTCATAGGGAAGTTTTCAATACCTTTATTGAATGGAAATTGATATTTGATGGTGCCTTCTTTCATATCAATGATGGCACCAACTGTTCTAAGAAAAGGTCTTCCCAAAGTAATAGGACAAGAAGCATTGTATTCAACATCCAAAATATATAAATCAACAGGGACAAGAGCATTATTAACCATAATGAGAAAATCATTAATACCCCCCATGAGTTTCTTTTGAGCATTATCATTGAGTGGGACATCCAAATAACAATCTTCTAATGGTGGCAAATCAAGCATTTCATAAATATTCCTAGGCATAATAGAGATACTAGAACCAAGATCACATGAAGCTTTGAGATAAAAGTCATTCAATTGCATATTAATAATGGGTTCCAAACTATCCTCTACTTTCCTAGGAATGGAAGCTTTGTGTTTTAGCTTCTCTTCCTTAATCTTAACAAGATCATCTGTAATGTGTTTGGTAAAGGCAACATGCATATCACAGCATCAGGGCTTCTAGCAAGCTTTTGTAGGAACATAATCACTTCAAAAATATTGCAACCATCAAAATCAAAATCAAACTTAGCATCACTAGTAGTAGGATCAATAGGCTTAGGCAAAGTAGGAGGAGAAATAGGGACTACTGGTGTTTTAGTGGTGATGGTGCGCACAATATTGTTTCTATCAATTTCAGCTTCCCTTTCCCACTTAGCATGAAGTTGAGATAGCAGGCTAACATTTTCATCAATAGTAACTTGTATGGCATGAGCAGTAGCAAAGGTGCTTTCCATAGTTTCAGGTTTAGCAGCCATTTTATTAATTAAAGAGGACTGAGCTTCAGACAAAGAGGATATATTTTTCTCAGCACTCAAAATTTTTGACTGTAAACTAGGAATTTCTCTATTCAGATTCTCAAGCTGATGGATAATGTTTTTCAAGATGATAGACTGTTCCTCCATAGTTTTAGTGAAAATCTTATTTTGATCATATTGCATTTGCATAACTCTTTGTGGATCTCTCTACTTCTAGAATCCTTTCTTCACTAGGCCTTCCAGATTTACCATGATAAGCATTTCCACTAGGAGGATAAGGCCTATAATTGTTGTTGCTACCAAAATTATTCCTATAGACATTGTTGTTGAAATTGTTGTTTCTAATGAAGTTCACATCAACTTGCTCTTCTTGAGCAACCAAAGAGGCTAAGGGAACACTATTAGGATCTAGAGGAGCTTTCCCATTAACAAGCATAGCCATAATAACATCAATATTTTCACTTAAGGAGGAAGTTTCCTCAACATAATTTACCTTCTTACCATGTGGAGCTCTCTCAACATGCTATTCAGAGTAGTTAAGCATCATATTGTCAAGGAGTCTTGTTGCAGCACCAAAGGTGAGGCCCATGAAAGTACCTCCAGCAGCTGAATCCAGTAGGTTCCTTAAAGAGTAGTTCAAACCTGCATAAAAAGTCTAGATAATCATCCAAGCAGTGAGTCCATGAGTAGGGCAGTTCTTAACCAAAATTTTCATTCTTTCCCAAGCTTGAGCAACATGTTCATTATCAAGTTGTTCAAATTTCATAATGTCACTTCTCATAACAATAATCTTAGCAGGAGGATAGTATTTTCCAATAAAAGCATCTTTGCACTTAGTCCAAGAATCAATACTATTTTTAGGCAAAGAAAGCAACCATTCTTTAGCTTTTCCTCTCAAGGATAAAGGAAAAATCTTGAGCTTAATAATATCTCCATCTATATCCTTATACTATTGCATTTCATAGAGTTCAAAAAAACTATTGAGATGGGCAGCAGGATCATCAGAACTAGCACCAGAAAATTGCTCTCTCATCACACGATTCAACAAAGCAGGCTTAATTTCATAAAATGTAGCATCAGGAGCAGGTGGAGCAATAGGTGTGCTAAGGAAATCATTGTTGTTGGTGCTAGTGAAATCACACAACTTGGTGTTCTCAGCAGAGTTCATTTTGGCAAAGGTGGGCAAGCCAAAAACAGCAGCAGCAGCTAGAGCAGGAACTGATTTTTTTGTGTTTTTGAATAAAGAAGGCAAACCAAACTAGACTAATTTTTTTGGTTTTTTTGGAAAGAGGCAAACAAAAACAAGAAAGAGAAACAAAGAAAACTAAAAACAAAGTAAAGAGAAAGGAAGTGAAGGACTCCCCTTGTGAAGACATCCTTAGCCTCCCTGGCAACGGCGCCAGAAAAATCCTTGATGATGCTCGACAGGTTGACGTGGAGCACTTCGTTGGTAACCCCAAGTGTAAGGTAGGAAGAGCAATCAGCAAGTTTTCCCTCGGTTGAGACCGAGGTTATAGAACCAAAAGGAGGAAGGAAACATCACACAGGTGTTGCAAGCAACGCGGAGACCTGCACAACACAAACTCAAGACTTTGCCCAACGAATCGGTGAGGTTGTCAAGCTCACCGGTTTGCTGTAACAAAGGATTAAACGTATGGTGTGGAAGGTAATGGTTTGCAGCAAGTAAACAAGTAACAGTGGAGGATGTAATAATGGTAAAGATTGGACCGGGGTCCATAGTTCACTAGAGGTTCTCTCCTTAGATAAACAACATGGCATGAAGGGTAAACAAATTACAGTAGGGCAATTGACAGGAACTGAGCAAGGCATAACAATGCAATTACTAGTTAGAAAGATCCTATGAGATTCGATTGGGCAATACAACAAGATACATAGACGGCCATCCAACTGCATCTATGACTAGAAGTCCACCTTCAGGTTATCATCCGAACCCCCTCCAGTATTAAGTTGCAAGCAACAAACAACTTCTTTAAGCAAAGTGTGTAAGGTAAACAGTCCACATGTTCCATGAACAAGAGACCATTGTTTTCTCCCTAGTAGCAACAGCACATCTACAACCGAAGAGATTTATGTCACTTCCCTTGGAAACTAGAGGCATGAACCCACTATCGAGCATAAATACTCCCTCTTGGAGTCACTAGCAACTACTTGGCCAAGATAACCACTAGCAACGGAGAGCATGCAAAATCACAAACAACACAGACATGATAGAATCATAAAGATAAAACCATTAATCAAACGAACATAATAATCTCAATATCCATCGGACCCACGCAAACACAACATGCATGATTACAAATAGATTAGATCTTGATCATGAACGGAGCTCACAAGATCTATACATGAAAGCACAAAGGAGGAGATACAACCATCTAGCTACTACATGGACCCATAGTCCAAGGTGGAACTACTCACGCATCATACCAGAGAGAAGGCCTCCAGGATGATCTCCCCTCCGACAGGGTGCCAGGAAGAGCTTTAGATCCCCCCGATCTAGGGACGATGGTGGCGGCGGCTATAGACGGTTTCGTGGAGATTTGATCGGGTACTCAGGGTTTCTGCATCGGGGGCTTCTTATAGGCGAAGGGGGAGGTCGAGGAGGCGGCCAGGGCAGGAAAACCCTAGCCAGGCGCAGGCTAGGGCCCACCTGTGCTTAGGGTGGGTCTGCCCCCCGGATGGCCTCCTGGGCTCCCCTATGGTCTTCTTGTTCCCCACGGAAAGTAATTGACTTTATTGTTTATCCCGTCCAATTCCGAGAATATTTCTTTACTAACTTTTCTGAAACCAAAAACAGTAGAAAACAGGCATCTGGCACTGTTGCAACTTGTTAGTAGGTTAGTACCAGGAAACATGTAAAAAGCACCTCAAAGTGTGGACAAGTAAAGCAAAGTAGACACTAAACAAGCATGGAGCATCAAAAATTATAGATACGTTTCCGACGTATCAGTGCTAGTTCTAGTGATATTCCTTATGAGCATTGCAAGGAAATTATGCATGAAATTGGTCCTTGTGAACTTGAGAACATAGATGTGGTTGTTCACCTTTCTAATAGAGAGATAGTCGATCCAATTGGCATTATATGAGATGTGGAGGTTCTTTGTGGTAAGATTAAATATCCTGCTGATTTTCTAGTACTTGGTTCAGAAGCTAGTAAAACCTGTCCTATTATATTTGGTAGACCTTTCTTGAATACGTGTGGGGCTATCATAGATTGTAAGAAGGATAAAGTTTTAACTAAGTTTGATGGAGAATCTTATGAGTTTAATTTTTCCAAATTTGCTAAAAATCCTTATGAAAATGAATTGCCTAATGAGGATTTTAGGGTTGAACAACTTTCTGCTATTTCTCTTGCTCCTAACAATGTCTTGCAGCAGTATATGGAAGATCATGAAAGTGAGGTCTTCATGAAGGAAATAAATGATATTGACGAGGTTTTCCTTCGTCAACCTTAATTACTTAAGCATAACCTACATGTGGAAGATTTGCGTACCACACTACCACCTAAAGGGGGCCCTGTTTTCGAATTAAAACCTCTACCTGATGATCTTAAATATGCTTATCTATATGATAAGAAAATATATCATGTTATTATTAGTTCTAAAATTTTAGCGAAGGAAGAGGAAAGATTATTAGAAATATTGAAGAAACACCGAGGAGCTATGGGGTATACTCTTGATGATCTAAAATGGATTTCTCCTACTATATGTCAGCATGCTATTAATATAGAACCTGATGCAAAACCAGTTGTTGGACATCAACGCCGTTTAAATCCTAATATGAAGGATGTGGTAAGAAATAAGGTATTAAAACTCCTTGATGCTGGTATTATTTACCCTATTACTGATAGTCAATGGGTTAGCCCTGTTTAATGTGTCCCAAAGAAAGGGGGAATCACTGTTGTGCCTAATGAAAATAATGAGCATATACCTTAAAGAGTAGTGGTTGGTTATAGGATGTGCATTCATTTTAGAAAGGTTAATAAAGTTACTAAGAAAGATCATTATCCTCTACCTTTTATTGATCAAATTCTAGAAAGACTGTCTAAAAAGACCCACTTTTGTTTTGTTGATGGTTATTCTGGGTTCTCTCAAATTGCCGTGAGAGCATAAGACCAATAGAAAACCACCTTCACTTGTCCCTATGAAACTTATGCTTATAGGCGTATGCCTTTTGATTTATGTAATGCTCCTGGTACCTTTCATATATGTGTGTCTGCTATCTTTCATGGTTTTTGTGAAGAAATCGTGGAAGTTTTCATGGACGATTTCTCCGTCTATGGAACTTCTTTTGATAATTGTTTGCACAACCTTGATAAAGTTTTGTAGAGATGCGAAGAAACTAATCTTGTTCTTAATTGGGAGAAATGCCACTTCATGGTTAATGAAGGGATTGTTCTTGGACATAAAATTTCTGAAAGAGGTATTGAAGTAGACAGAGCCAAAATTGAAGCAATTGAGAAGATGCCTTGCCCTAGGGATATAAAAGGTATTCGTAGTATCCTTGGTCATGTTGGTTTCTATAGGAAGTTTATTAAAGATTTCTCCAAAATTTCAAAGCCCCTTACTAATCTTCTTAAAAAATATGTGCCTTTTATTTTTGATGATGCTTGTAAGGAAGCATTTGAAACTTTGAAGAAAGCTTTGACTACTGCTCATATCGTTCAACCACCTTATTGGAATTTACCCTTTGAGATTATGTGTGATGCTAGTGATTTTTCTATGGGTGTTGTTCTTGGGCAACAAATAGATAAAAGTTGAATGTTATTCATTATGCTACCAAGACTCTAGATGCTGCTCAAAAGAATTATGCTACTACTGAAAATGAGTTCCTAGCTGTAATATTTTCTTGTGATAAGTTTAGACCTTATATTGTTGATTCAAAGGTTACTATTCATATTGATCATGATACTATTAAGTACCTTATGACCAATAAAGACGCTAAGCCTAGGCTTATTAGATGGGTGTTGCTTTTACAAGAGTTTGATCTGCATATTGTAGACAGGAAAGGTGCTGAAAATCCTGTTGCTGATAATTTATCTCGTTTGGAGAACATTTCTTTTGATCCTATGCCTGTTAATGATAGTTTTCCAAATGAACAGTTTGCCGCAATAAGGGTAATCCCGCAAGAGAGTCCTTGGTATGCTTATCATGCTAACTTTATTGTTCCAAATATTTGCCTCCAACCTTTACAACCCAGCAAAGAAGGAAATTCTTTTATGATTTAAGGCATTACTTTTGGGATGACCCACATTTATATAAAGAAGGAGTAGATGGTATTATGCGGAGATGTGTCCTAGAATATGAACAACAAGATATATTGAGAAAATGTCATGGCAGTGCTTATGGAGGACATCATGCTGGGAATAGGACTGCACAAAAAGTTTTACAATATGGTTTTTACCGGCCTACTCTTTTCAAGGATGCAAGGAAGTATATTTTATCATGTGATGAATGTCAAAGAGTTGGTAACATTTCTAGACGCAATGAAATGCCTATGAATTATTCTCTTGTTATTGAACCTTTTGATTGTTGGGGATTTGACTTGATGGGTCCTTTTCCTCCTTCGAAAGGGTATACTCATATTCTTGTTGCTGTTGATTATGTTACAAAGTGGGTAGAAGCCATACCTACAAACAGTGCCGATGGTAAGACCTCTTTAAAAATGCTTAAAGATGTTATTTTTCCTAGGTTTTGTGTGACTAGATATCTCATGACTGATGGAGGTTCTCATTTTAATCATGGTGGTTTTAGGAAGACTCTTGCTAAATATGATGTTAACCATAGAATTGATTCAGCTTATCACCCCCAAACCAGTGGGCAAGTAGAAATTTCAAATAGAGAAATTAAATCTATCTTGCAAAATACTATTAATAGATCTAGGAAAAAATGGGCTAAAGAGTTGAATGACGCTTCATGGGCTTATAGAACTGCTTATAAAAATCCAATGGGAATGTCTCCCTACAAAATGTTTTATGGTAAAGCTTGTCACTTGCCTCTAGAATTAGAACACAAAGCTTATTGGGCAGTGAAAGAACTGAAAGTGTTCCTCGTGACAACACGGTTCTGCTAATTCCAACGTATAATTGCAAGCATGTACAACATATATGACACAATGGTTCAAGTTTATTAGGGGCAAGAAAAATAAAGTGTGCCATCAAGTTCGTGAGAGCTTTAATCACTAAGTTTTCATATAACAAAGAGACTTTTTAATTGGAAGATAGATGAAAACAAGAATATACTTGGAATGGTGTAACACACCATGCATAGGAATTTATAGTGGACACTTTGGAATAACTTGGTTTATTGGGAGTTGGATGCATGATTAGAGCTTACTCATACAAGTGGAGGCTAGCAAAAGACTAGGAGCGACCAACTAAGAGAGCAATAATGGCCATAATCATGCGGAGCGACAAAACATTACTAATCAAATCATAAAGTGGTACTACAAGTCAAGGACTAAATGATCAAAGAGGCTATGGTGACTTGTTTATAGTCATAACATGGTGTGAGCATTTGCCAAGTCAACCCAAACAAAGCATCAAAGGAGAATACCACAATACTATGCTTTTGTATGCTAAAAGAACGCATGATTATTTCAAGACACACTAAGCAATCTCAATTATTTGGAACAAGTCATGCTACAGCAATAATCACTAAGCATAAGGTCAAAACAATATCTAGCATAACATGATAAAGTCTAAGCCACAGCCAAAACAAGCTCCGTTTTGTACCACTATAAGCATGAAACTTCCTACTCTTTTCCAACACCAATCAACTTATTCGAAGCAACACAGTGAGAATGGGGGTCCAAACTACTTTATTCAAGTAAACTAAGAAAACTAAAACCAAAAACAAAAACTAAGACGCTCCAAGAACAACACAACAGTGCATGAAACAATAAAAACGAAGTGTCTAGAAAGACCTGAGATTTTTATTGATGAAGAAGGGGATGCCTTGGGAATCCCCAAGCTTTGACGCTTGTACCTCTTGAATATTTCTTGGGGTGACACGGGGTGGCATCCCCAAGCTTGATCTTTTGTCCAATCTTCATCTCATTACATCATTCTTTCTCTACACCTAAAAATTTTCCTTCATACAAAACTTCACACAATCTTCATTAGCAACATTAGTGTATTCAAAAGATAATAGACCTTTGGGTTTAGATTTAGAACATAAAAACTTTCACTAAAAACACAAGCTACTGTAGCAATTCCCTCAAAAATCTCAATTTACCAAAAAGAAATCAATAAGAGGCAAATGCAAATAATGGCAGAAATCTGTCAAAACAGACCAACAGGTAAAAACCGATTTTTTGAAGACATTCTGTTGCTCAAATCAAAAAGTGTTGAACTAACGAAAGTTAGCTAACATACTGGGGGATTTATTAGAAAAATATCATCTCAATCCGACTTATAGTGATTTTACACGAATTTTTACAGTGGAGCACAAAAATCTGTTTCGGGATAGCAACTTCCCCAAATCTTACTTCCCTCTCATTAGAGGTTATTCTTGGCACCAAAGCAAACAAAAAATATACGGAGAGGTTATTACAGGGGTAATAACTTCCAATACTCAACTAAAACTTTTGGGTTATCTCCCAATAAGTACTTTTCTTTACCGCCTTTAAGTTAGGCATAAAGTTTGAGAAGATGCTCACATAAGAAATATGAATTGAAATAAAAGAGAGCATCAAGAAGAAAATCCAAAACACATTTAAGTCTAACCCACTTCCTATGCATAGGAATCTTGTAAAGAAACAAGTCATGAAAGCACAAAGCAACAAGCATAGGAAAGCAAAACAAGCGCAACTTCAAGATTTTCAACATAAAGAGGGGAAACTTAATATTGTTGAGATACATAAGACCATGTTTCCCGCTCTCATAATAACTTTCATTAGCAACATGAATAAGATTAACAATATAACTATCACATAAAACATTCTTATCATGAGCCACATGCATATAATAATTATTACTCTCCACATAAGAATGGTCATTCTTATTAATTGTAGTGGGAGCAAATTCAACAAAATAGCTACATTATTATTCTCATCACCATAATCATTAAATATAGGAGGCATATTCTAATCACAATAAATTTTCTCCTCAATAATAGGTGGACTGAAAATATCAAATTCATCATTGTAATCATCATATATTGGAGGTAAAGTATCATCAAAGTAAACTTTCTCCTCCATGCTTAAGGGACTAAAAATATGATGCTCATCAAAACCAGCTTCCCCAAGCATAGACTTTTCCATAGAATTAGCAATAATGGTGTTCAAAGAATTCATACTAATAACATTACTATTAGCATGCAAATGAAGTTCCATAGGTTTTTTAATTTTCTCTTCAAACACTTCATGTCCTAACTCAAGATAAATACTATAAAGCTCTCTAATTTTGTTGTTGTTTTCCATTAAGCCTAACTAGTGAAAACAAGAAACAAAAAGATAAAATTGTAGAATCTAAAGGAAATAACTTCGAGCAATCACACACCAACAGGATGTGAGTACCTTTTACCTTACCTCCCTGGCAACGGCGCCAGAAAATAGCTTTCTGGCATGCTGTTGACGTGGGAGAGAGTGTGTGAGTTCCTTTTACCTTACGTCCCCGACAACAGCGCCAGAAAATAGCTTAATGTCTACGCACTTCTATTCTTGTAGACAGTTGTTGGGCCTCCAGGTGCAGAGGTTTATAGAACAGCAGCAAGTTTCCCTTAAGTGGATTACCCAAGGTTTATCGAACTCAGGGAGGAAGTGGTCAAAGATATCCCTCTCAAGCAACCCTGCAATCAAGATACAAGAAGTCTCTTGTGTCCCCAACACACCCAATACACTTTTCAGGTGTATAGGTGCACTAGTTCGGCGAAGAGATAGTGAAATACAAGTGGTATGGATGACTATAAGTGGTAACGGTGCCAGAAAAGAGCTTCTGGCAGGGAGGAAAAGACTAAAGGCAAAAAGATGGAAGCAAGCAAACATGCAACATATCTAGTTTTAAACGGTGTTTCAATGCTTAGAAACAAGGCCTAGGGATCATACTTTCACTAGTGAACACTCTCAATAAATATCTTTTCTTTATGATACTACCCTGAACTACTGCCCGGTTGGACACTCTAATCCATGGTAGGCTATAACAACACTCCTCAAAGTCCGCCTTCCCCATCTAGATAACCCCACACTATCACCTTGAGCGCTAGATGGTTCCAACAAACACCACAATTTCATAAAGACAACCAACTCAAAATATACTCATGATAAATATTTATGAACTCTAGCCTAAGTGCCACCATGGCGTGCACGCTGTCACTTTCACACACGTGGGGAGAGCAGAGATCTATTGAAGCACTTGAGTAGAAAAGTAGATCTACTTGATTACAAAGCTCATGATCCCAATATGATCACGCATAGAGAGAGAGATGAACACATAGCTACCGGTAGAGCCCTTAGCCTCGAGGAAGAACTACTCCCTCCTCATCATGGGAATCAGCAATGGTGATGGAGATCGATGGAGATGGCTCCAGGGGCACTTCCCCGTCCGCAGGTGCCGTAACAGACTTATGTCCTCGAATCTCCTTCTATGGCGGCACGCGAACTCTTCGTGGCTTTCTCCCAGATTCTTCAGGGTTTCTAAGTTAGGGGTTCTTATAGGTAGAGGCAAGGTCGGTGGAGTCCCAGGGGGCCCACATCCCCTGTGGGCGCCACCAGTGCTGGCCCGCGCCCACCTAGGGTGTGGCCACCCTGGTGTCCTCCTCCATCTCTACTTCGTGGTTCCGTGTAGTGCCGGCTAAAATAATGACTTTGGATTTTGTCCCGTCCAATTCCAAGAATATTGATTTTCTGCCTTTTTCTAGAACCAAAAACAGAAGAAAACAGGCAACTAGCATTGTGGCATCTTGTTAATAGCTTAGTACGAGAAAACATATGAAAACACCACAAAGTGTGGACAAAGCAAAGCAAAGTAGATACTAAACAAGCATGGAACATCAAAAATTATAGATACATTTTCAACGTATCAAGACGCCCTTCTCCCTTGTCCACGGGGCGGAGGCCGTCCTGCCAACGGAGCTCAGATACGGATCCCAGCGGGTCCACTCCTACAACGACACCATCTAGCGTGCATAAAGGATCGATGATGTCAACTTACTAGAAGAGGTACGTTGCCGACCAGCAGTGCGACAAGCCCGTTACCAACAAAGCTTACTCGGTATCATAGCCGGTGGGTTCGCTCTCATGAACTAGAGCCTAGGTACCTAGTCCTTGGTGTGGAGTTTGACTACTGACATGTTGAGATGAGTCCTAATTTGGGGTGCATGGTAGGGATTGCGGTTTGACTTACTGACATGTTGATAATAGGAGGGTTGGACAAGTAGCATGGTAGGGTTACGAATTGACTACTGACATGTTGAGCTTGTCCCTTGTGAAGGATGATTTGGAAGGATTGGCCCACAGACTAGTAGATAAGAAGAGGTGATTGATTTTGCCCATTAGATTATTATATCCCCATTTAGTGACAATTGCCAATACATTCGATGTATTGACTATGCGTGGCTACAACGTTTCATGTTGAAGCAGGTTTCCCTGATGATGGTTGAAGTGCGATGTTAGGGTCGCGAGTCTCCACTCAGCATGATTTGCATGTGGCATTTGAATGGAGCTCCTTATGTTTTATTAGTCTTCTACTATTGAACTTTTTTTAAGAGGATCTAGCCCTTCTGCTTTGCAACTTTTTTACTATGTTATATTTATTCTAGATCATTCAATGCAACAGAATTATGACCTTCATTTTTTGATATTACATCCTGAACTGTGTGTTGTAGAGAGTCAACCATGGACTAGCACTATATAGCACATAGACTTGGACCCCTACTGGGTCAGGTCACTTTAGATGGTATGATAGCATTGTGCTAACTATAGGTTCATGACCCTAGAAGTGGATTAGAAACTAGGAAAGGCCCTAAGAAAATGAAGGTATTATATTGATCCAAAATCTTGTATTTTTGCCTATCCTTTAGTCTCGTATGACTTATCCCCACCATTTTTTCTCGGTTTACAAAACTTTAGATGTCCACCCTCAACATGCTCCTCAGGAAGAGATCATTAGGAACCTAAATGGTGCATGTTTAGCGAACTATGCATGTTAATTTTGTTCAATGAGTGACCTCTTCATACTTTGTGACAATAGTAAAAAAACTATTTTCAAAATAGTAGTTATGTGTCTGATGGTGTGATTGTTTGAATGTTGTTATTGATGTGGTGTTCGCTTGTTGTGATATGGAAAATTGGTACGCTATCCCTTAGATTTTTCTATCTATACTCATCCCTGCTAGCCTAAACATATGCCACCGAGATGCCCCTGACATGCATCAGTTCCTTGAGACTCAAGTTTAGATGTTGCAGATGATGATGAATCTAGTTAACAACAACAACAATGGCAACAATGGAAACAATGGAAACAACGACAATAATGGAATCAATGGCAAATGGAGAGGGCAACAACAATGGCAATGGCCATAACAATAACCAGCAATCAAATGTGGATAGACTCACTGGATTCCTTAGGCTACGGTCTTATAGTTTCTCAAATTATACCAATCCTATCATGGCAGATGATTGGTTGCATTCAATTAGCAAGGCCTTAGTTACCGAGAACCGCATATGATGGAGAAAAGGTGAGGTTTGCCGCTCACCTGTTAGAAGGTCCCGCAACATCACAGTGGGAGAACTATCAGATCACCCACCCCATTGAAGAAGTTATCTAGGACATGTTCAAGGAGGCATTCCGCTCATTTCACATCTCATCTGGAATTATGAGCTTGAAGAAGAGGGAGTTTCATAACTTCCATCAATACCACCGCATTGTTTCTGAGTACATAGACGAGTTCAACGAACTAGCTTGGTATGCACCAGATGACATGGATACGGATGCCAAGAGAAGAGAGAGATTCATGGCTAGACTGAATGACAAGCTTGTAGTTAAGCTGACTATTGTGTACCTTCCAAACTATCAAGCATTACTAGACAAAGGACATTATTCTAGAGAACCAGCAGACCCAGATGGATAGCCGCAAGAGGAAGAACCACCAGCATGCCAAGATTAACTCAGGGACACATCATGATCCAAACCACTTACCACCAGGATGTTGATAAATCAGAGTATGTTGAGCATGAAGGCCATAACCATCACCTTCATGTGGGAAATGGGAATAATCGGCACAGAAGGAACAGAAACCATGGGATAGGTTGTAGCACCATAAATGGCCATAAACATGGCCAGAACCACCACATGAACTCCAACAATAGGGACATAAATCGGGTGGAGTGTTTTAAGTTCCATGAGCTAGGAAACTATTCATGGGACTACTCTGAAGTAAGGAACAATGTCAGGCGCCACTACAACTACACCAAAAGGGATATCAACCAAGTTGAGTGTTATGTTTGCCATGAGCTTCGACACTATTCTTGGGACTGTCCTAAAAATAATAAGGGTTCCAAGAACTCTAAGATAAGAAATACAAATCCACCCCCGAATGGACATGTGAACCATGTCAATGTGTAAGAAGTCTTTGAAGCGCCAACTGCAAGAAATCAAAAGTTCTTATCAACTCTTGGTTTTCAACACTAGTGCATCACATTCATTCATATCGAGGAGAAAACAATAGTTTTTTATGGTTAGCCAACAGACTTGTATCTAGGAGAACCCTCGAGAACCAACCCCACAAGGGCATCTTTTTAAGGGTGGTAGAACCTTAGTCTATTTTGGACATAAACATTTTCTTTCTAGCCTTCTCGAATCTCAAGGATGAGATTATTTTTAAGGGTGACAGTTTGTAACATTTCAAAATGTTCTGAATTTTGGAATGTTAAAATTAATAATATTTGTTTAATTAATTGAATTCCCAAAAACAATCTTCAATTATTTCCCTCTTATATTTGAAGCCTAAACCCTAATTTTCAAAACTAGCTTTATATTTCTTTTAGTGCAAAGGGCATAATGGTCATTTTTTGATAAAATTATTTTATATAAAGTTTTTATTGTGTTTTGTGATTTTACAAAAATTTGGAAATTTGAATTGCTCAATTTGGACTTATAAAACTAAATTTATAAAGGAATTAGTGAAACTGAAAAAATAAAAAACTATTAACTAACCTACTAAACCGACATGTCTGGGTCGGCCCATAACCCCCTACCTATCTACTGCGTGCCCACCAGCACGATCAGCACACAGCGGCCCACCCAGGATTCCATCTCCCTCGGCCCCTCCCTCTCCCTCAGTGCTAGCCCGACCCCACCCGTCAGGAGACGTCATCCCTAACCTCCATCGCCCATGATCTCCTGCTTGATTCTGACCGCTTTGTCGCTCCCACCCCATGTTCCCCCACACTCACCTTGCGGTCACCTGTGCCTCCCCCTTAACGCCCTCGCTCGGCCTCGGTCTACTAGCCCACTCCCTGCTCGAATCGCGCCGCAGGCTACCGATTTCTCTCGTCGGAGCTCCACTACCGCCACCCTTCTGATGAAGAAATTTACCGGGTACAGAATGTCCCCGACCCCCCTTCTTTCCCTTGCTCCTCCCCAACCCCTTCCACACCCGCTGACCCCCTTAGCTTCCTTCCTCCCGCAGCTAAGCCGACTGGAGCAAGTCCTCTGCCAGTCACCAACATCACCGTCGCTCCAGTCGCCTCTCCACCCCGTCCGAGGAAGAAAACATCGCCATCACCATCGACTTCACCAGGTCGTGCTCACCCCAGGCGCTACTCCACGCAATCTGAGGAGCCCCCTAACATCGTCGCCATCCTACTCTGGATCCACCACCACCATAGTCAACCATTTCCGATGACAAAGTCATCAGCACAAGTGAGGTTCGCTGCCTTTTGCTCCCTGCCATTCGATCCATGATCAACGCACCCCATTAGATGATTAAGCCGAATTGGTATGCACCAATCAGGTCTCGCTGCGTTAGTGCAGAGTCAGCGCCTCGTAGAGGCCTTATCAGTGTCGCTTAGGATGTCGCGTTAGCATAGGTGGCCAATCACGCTCTGCCATGTGGATGACCTTATCCACTCAATTAATAGTTTTGTTTGAAATAGGCGAAAATTGCTATAATCTTGTAAAAAGCATATCAAGTGTTCTTCTAATCATAAAAATTAATACAATATATGTGTAGATTTAGAAAATTGTGTACAACAATATAATTAAATAAAATTTGTAGTTTTACAAACATAAGATTTCATAAAATTTAAACTCCAAGTTGGAGTATTTCTATTATAAAAACAATTTTGTCAATCCAAATTTTTCAAATGATATATCCTTGGAATCCTTGAAACATATAGAATCTGGTCCAATAGTTAGATTTGAAATTTTAACATTTTAATTTTAAAAAAATATAGGATTTGCATTAGGGTATTTTGGGTATAACTTTAATTCTAAAAATGGTTTTAAAGTGTTTCTTTTTGCTAAATGCATATATTTTAGTCCCCTGTCCAATAGGATTAGAGGATAAAATTTAAAACTATGTTCACAACAAATTTGTTTAAATATGAAACTAAACCCTTTTTAATAACTGTTTGAACATAACTTTAGTAATAAAAATGATTTCTAAATAAATATTTTTGCATCATGCATGTTTTAACTTTTATAAACCTATTCATGATTTTCAAAGACACATTGAATGTTTTGTATGAATATCATGCATGTATTACTTGTGCATGATGTTTGTGGTGTGAATGGGTGTTCATTGAAATTCTTTCTCTTATAGATTGTGACGTGCACAAGCCCTATTATTGTAAGAATTGTGTGAACATACATCATCAATAAGGCAAGTCGATATTTACTAATGACCATGCTATGAAAGTTGATCTTTACCATTTTCCCATGCTATACTTACTACGTGAGCGTAGAAGTAACCTTGTTGATATGATGATACACTATGAAACCCGGATAAGGGCACTGTTTGCCATATGGATTTTCAATCTTATTTGATGTGTGATCATTATTTGGTGGAAATGTTTGGCTATGCATCTTAGATATGTAGATTGAAAACCCAGGAATAGACTTTGACTTAGTGGGACAGTGAGATTGGTTGGACATAGTGAGTGATTGGATTTGGAAAAATGGAGGAGACTTTCTAGGAAGGCGTGGTATGGTAAGGGAGTGGAGTCTAACTTATTGACGTGTTGATCTTGAGTGGGTGGATTGTGTGTCATGGTAGCGCATGGAGTATGAATACTGACATGTTGAGCTGAGTCCTGATTTGGGGTTAATGGTAGGGATTGTGGTGTGTTTTACTGACATGTTGATAATAGGTGGGGTTGGACAAGTAGCATGATAGAGTTGCAGCCTGACTACTGACAGGTTGAGCTTGGCCCTTCAAGAGTAGTGGAGTAAAGGTTGATTTGGAAAGGAGGTTTTGGATTGACCCATGGACTAGTAGATAAGAAGAGCTGATTGATTTTTGACTCATTAGATTATTATATCCCCATTTAGTAACACGTGCTAATACATTCAATGTATTGAGCATGCGTGGATGCACTGTTTCATGTTGCAGGTTTGCTGAAGATGGTTGAAGTGCGTTGTTAGGTTCACGAGTCTCCACTCGGCATGCTTCGCGAGTCTCCACCCGGCATTCTTCTCATCTCCAATCTAATCTTCATCTTATCATCTGCAAATCTACAAACAAAAACAACATAGGAAAGAACCCTGTTAGGATTAGAATGTTGGATTCACTTGTGTGAATCCATTTTGATGTAGAATCCCTAATCAAATACCAGGAACATGTCTTGAACCTTAGAAGCCTGAGGTGAGAAATCTCAAGAAAACACAATCAAAATAATCAGAAGTGAAAACCAAATGTACCAAAACCATTAGAACATGATCCACTACTCACAGTAGCTAACAACAACATGTACAAACTCATGGGAATGATCCCGGAACCAAAACCTAGGATAGTAACCAATTCCATCTTGTTCAAGTGAAAAATTAAACTAATAGGAATGATCCTAGATCAAATAGAAGAAGTATAACCAACCAATTTTCGTCAAGCCATGGATTCTGTGAAGAACATATCAAATCCATAAAATTAAAAGGAAATGAATCTAACAAGTAATCCAATACAAATGTAGAACATCTTGTTATGAACCTAATCATCCAAAATAATGTTGGAATAAACCACAACTTAATATGAACTCCACTATAGTTAGAAGTTTAAACAACTACTAATCCAAGATCTAAAACAAACAAGATGTAGAATAACAAGTATCAGTGAGATCCAACCAAACAGAACTGCTAGGAATCACATATTAAATCAACTTAAAAATAACAATAATAAGTAGAATAACACTTATCAATGTCCAAGACCAGGACAAGACAAGAATGAAACTGTATGCCCAGTTAGGCATGTGTAGATTCATTGAATATGCATAAAAGACAACAAACCCCATATGCCAACTTTGGTGAACACATATGAGTTAAAACCAACATGGACTTAACCACCAAAAGTAATATGCCACATGCATATAAGTTAAGCTACAAAGATGGTTGCATCCATATCCAAGCTAGTGATTCACCTTAATGCATGTATTATGTGTCATCGCATCACTCATTTGGGAATACTATAAATAGTTGAGCACCCTAGACCCCATAGCTCATGACTCACAAGTCTAGCTCAGACCAAACACACACACGCATTATTTAGAGAGATACGAGTAGGAAAGGAAGCTAGAATTCAATGAAGAACTTGAAGAACACTTCAAGAACATGAGGGAAGAAGAAGGAGAATTAGCTATAGGTCTTCAGTAAGCCCACTTAGGAATCTACAAAAATTTAGCGTAGAAACTCTAGGGATGGGTAGAATAATAGCTATTGGACAATTAATAGCAAGGAATAAACATGATACATGGAAGGGTAGATAGTAGTAGTAATTATGGTGTATTGCACCAATAGATCATGCAAGATCATTATCCTTGTACTGGGAAGCAAGCACTAGCACTAGCACAATATCATCATCTAGGCACACTCAATTAAGAGGCACCACAAATGACAACCTAAACCTATACCTAATGCACAATCCCATAGAAAACAGACCATCTGATACATTTACTTAAGGAATAATTTTCCTTCAACCCCATCTCCATTAAGGAGAAGCCCTGGTGAGAAGTACTCAGCAGAGATTAAAGGAAAATAGTAAATCCTTAACTATCTATCAACCTTAAGATAATATTAACCAAGAAACTATAAAACACTTAAACAAAAGCTTTAACTAAAACTAACACATGATTAGAATCTAATACCAAGAACATCTACAACAAGTAAACATACCTAAACAGTGAACACTATCAGAGCTCAAGAAGATTCAGAATAAACCACACTAAGTAAAATTAAGTAATTAAGAACTAGACATGCACTTGACATGTAGATTCAGACTGTAAGATAAGATAAAACCAATGTGTACACCCAATATTAGGATTTAACCTATAAGACCACATGTTAAGTGACAGAACATCCAATTAAGAATATATCAGTAACCCTAGTAAGCAACTAGCAATATTGATCCTAGGAATGCAAGGATCAACACTAAACATTCATAGAATCAACCTGAACATGGCTATCAATAAAAGCTTAACATAGTTAACTAACAAAAATCCTAATTACAAAAATTTAGTAATAATAACCTAGAATACTAGATTATGTCGAAAAGCAGGAATCTAATTAACCCCATAGAACATCCTAGAAACATCTAGAGAAACTTAGAACCCTAGAAATGCCATTACTTAACAGAGACATAAAGAAACCCTAGAAATTGGGGGAATCACCAAATTGAACCTATAAATAGTTGTAGAAGAGATAGGAAAGGGAGGCGATTACCTTTAGAAATTGGGAGCCTAGCTCATCATTGATCGTGAAGAGGAAGAAGGTTGAACATAGCGATGATGGCGACAAAGGGAGTACCCTGAAGGGCATCTCAAGCTGCGCCAGCAACGCTAGGGGTGGGCACAAAAACCAATGACCAAAAACCGAACCCGAGAAGACCGACACCGAAATCGAACGGACTGAGACCGAAAATACCCATTATTTTAAGACCAAATTATTACTAGAAATTATTTTAAGACCGAATTATTACTAGAAATTCGGGCATTATTACACAACAGACCAAACGACCGACTATACCGACCAATAGTGCGTGAGGCCCAGTCTTGCAGTCCCTACTCGTCCATTAGTGAGGCCCAAAGGCATACATGCATAGGCCCACTAGAAAAATATTGTAGATCTTTCCCAAATCCCTCGTTCATCTCCCACTTCTGCGCTGGATAAGCAACTTCCCCGCCCTGAATCGCTCCTAGAGTCCTAGTTGCCCCGCCCAGTCCTAACGCGCCCAACTCTAGAAGATCGCATTTGGCAACATCGCCGCCACCCACTACCTTCCGTCGACAGGTCTGTTGCCTGCCCCGGTGGGGCGACTTCAGCTGCCGATCTCAAAGTCAAACACGTAGATGCACTAGTTGCAGTCCTGCAGCTACACACTGGAGCAGTACAGACATCACCGGTGCAGCTAGACACATTATCGACGGTGCTAGGGACGGCGCAACACCTGGAACGACATCACATCAAGTAACTCCTACAACGTGAGGTCAATTCTTTCTATATTGTATGATTTCTTTGTAGTCTAGTTTAGACCCAGTGATCTGCTGCATTTTTTCCTAGTCCTAAGGTATCAAGTGGGAGTGCATCAAGTCATTTTGTTTATTAAGTTCAGACCCAATAGCTATTTTCTGGAGGTATCAGCCTCTCATGCACAATACGGTCATGACCGAAGTAAAGACCGAATTTTCAGGTACCCAAAACTGTCGGTAAAAATATTCAGCTTAATTCGGTTCTCAAATCCAGGTGGCCGAATTCAAAAAAGACCGAAATGCAAAAACCGAATTTTCGGTCTAGACCGAACGCCCACCCCTAAGCAATGCCACAGTAGGAATATCATAGGGGGCACGCACCAATGCCAAATCGATGGCGGGAGTCATCAAAGTTGTGATGGAGCCATAGGGGGCGTCGTATCGCTGAAATCCTAGTCAGGCTTAGGGTTGCGAGCAGCCGAGAGAGAGAGCAAGAGAGAGGAATCCATATTATATAAAGATAGAGAGGGAGGAGGCGAGTATTTTTGGTAGAATCTCGAGGATAGGGAAGGCTAGAGGTGGCAGGAGTAGCGGTGACAAGGTGGCGGCAGGCGCAATCACCATTGCCAGAGAGAGAGAGAGGAGGTGATATGGTTCTACCAGACTAGCTTTGGGGGTGGTTTTGACCTAATTGGTCTCACCAATAGGCCCAACCCTTTAGGGGTCTTTTCGTAAATTCATTAATAGGCAAAAACACTAGAAAATGAATTACAACAAGAATAAAACTCAGAAAAATTAAGTAAAATAGTTTTATGTATAGAAAAATACAAAAGAATCCAAAAGAAATTTTCATAATAATTTTCCAACACTTCTGTTTGGTGTGAAAAATAGAAGGTTGAAAAATACCATTTAAAATAATCCTTAAAGATAAAGAAAATAATAATAAAATTATATACTAATATGTAAACCCAAATTTTCATAGAAATAAAAGTTCAGAAATAAATTTGATGTCTGAATGCATATTCAAAGAATTGAGACAAAATATACCCAAACACAATTCATAAAATCCTAAACAGGGAAGAATTCACTAAAAGACAACAAATTCAAATAAAATAAAATAAAATTAAAATAATATACAATGAAATAAAATAGTTCCAAACTAGGAAAATATATGAATTTAACATCCTATTTTTCTGAAATTATTAAAATAATTTTAAAAAGGGGAATTCTCAAAGACCTTAAAAATAACCACTCTAAAATGTTGGAAAATACGTCAAAATGCTTAAAATATGAATAGTTGAATATTTATAATTCAAGTCTTAAATTTCTAAAGTAACATACTTATTGCTAGAGTAAAATATGTTCAAACCCTAAAATCCACTACAAAGAAATATAAAATACCTAACACTTAGGGGGAGGGAACAACCAACATAAATAAAGTATAACTTAGAAAGGAATTAGAGCATGCATTTGGATTTTAAACATTGTCTTTACCGAACAATTATGCTTATTTTCATAACCCGGGGTCTATGTGAAGGAAATATGCCCTAAAGGAAATCATAGAGATGATTATATTTCTTATGTATCCATGAGTTATTGTAATGTTCCTTGAATATCCATATCAGGCAACTTGTATTGATTGGCAATTATGTGAATTGTTTGTGAAACTCTTTACTTGTATGGTTATTTAAGAGTTGTCTCTAGTCGGAGTTCATGTGAGGACACACGTGAATATTAGACTAGCACATTGATTGGTTGATGACTATGTTTCGCAAGTAATAGACATGGAGATGGCAAACCAATGATGTGGACATATGCTATGAACATGGGGTTGGACTGACCCAATATGAGACTGGCAATTAGACTTGCAGCTCTCTCTACACATCGTGTACATTTTGTCCTTAGACCTGAGATTGTCGCATGTACTTGAGATGTGGATCGACCTACTTTGGGGCTATCAAACGCTGTACCGTAACTGGGTATTTATAAAGGTAGCTTTCGGGTTTTTCCTGAAGCATGCTGCAAAGCATGGTCAATCAAGATGGGATTTGCCCCTCTCTACTTGAGAGAGATATCTCTGGGCCCCTCGAGTGATCGGATCTAGAAATGCATGGCCGTGCTACATATGGTTAAGAGTTAACCTAGTAAAGGGATTCCGAGTTACGGTATCGAGAAAGAGAGGTCAGCTTGGAGCTAGACCAAATATCGTGAGGCAAAGGGAAAGACATGTACTAAACCTTGTGATGGTTCGTCCGATATGATCTTTGTATGCGTTTAGGAGTTGGCACGTCTTACTAGAGGCCACTACCAACTATTGGCAGAATAAGTCTATTCGTGTCATGTCTATACGTATATGAACCTATAGGGTCACACACTTAAGGGGCTGGAAGCCTAATGAGGATTGGATCCGAATTATACCAGGCTTAGGATACTAATGGGCTCCTAATGTAGAAGCCCACTAGGGACGCCTATATAAGGGAGGGTGGGACGAGCTGACCAGGGTTAGACCATTCCACCCAGCCGCCACTCCTCACGCCTGTGTCGCACGCGCGGACCTAGCAGTCCGGCGTCTGACGCTTCCGCCCCGCACGTGTGGATACCTCGGAGGTGCTGCATCTATGGCACTTGTACGAGCCGCGCAAAGGGAGCTTCTCGTGGGACGAGAACAAGGAGGAGACGTGGAACGTCTGCACTGCATCGACACGCTTCATCAATTCCGCAACTACGCATCTAGTGGTAACCCCGTGATCTATGACAACAGTATTCCTGGTTTACGCGGTAGAAAATTTTGATTTGTGCTAGTGTAGCCTACCCGTATCCCTTCAGTGGTATCAGAGACGATGATGTTCAGTTATAGGTTCGGGATGTTTGCATATGGTGATATTCAGATTGATATGAATGATGTGATCGTTTATATGGCCGTGGTTCAGGATTGATCTATGATCTTGCTTTCCGTGATCGTGATTCTGAGGTTGTCGAACGACTTACCCCTACCGGTCGGTTTCCGCCATCGGGGTAGACAGTGACACATAAATCCTATTGAATCGGGCGAAGATCAATATGATTGATCGAATCGGAACCTAGATCTAAAATCGATGTACCGTGATCAAAGGAGTTTGATTGAATCGGGACAGGAGTCGGTTTATGGTAAATTTGATTTGCCGATCAAAATCCTTAAAGAAAATTGTGTAGATCCGATCTCTCATTTTTCACAGTTTTCCGGACGCCCGGAGATACCGCGAGGGGCCCTGCCCCTTCGAACCCCGCAGGAGAGACCCCATAGACCCCCCCTTAATCGTATCCCCTTTTGTATCTTGTTAAGGTAACTAGGTGCTGCGATGTCACATGATCTAGTAGAATGCGATTCTATGCATAACTTGTTTTTGCAGGATGTATGTGATCAGTATGTCCCATATATGTATGTGATGCATGTATGAAATTTTGCATGACCTGCGTGTCGTGAGTAGGGCAACACGGCTGGAGCCATATGTGTTGTCATTTATTGTAATGGCCTGCGTGCCAACTTGTGATGATCCCAATACTATGTAATTTTGGTTACTAGTTGTTAGGAGTAATAGCTTGTATTAGTTCTTGGAGGACTCATCACTTGGAAGATGGCTCACATGGAACATGAAGATGGAGATCATCATGGTAGACAGGTTCTATGGCGATGGAGATCACCATGAGAAAATGGGGCATACTGTGTCACATCTATGTGAATGCTATTCTTATGTGTTTTACTACTATGCATGCTTAGATGATAGAAGTAGAACGATCCCTCACAAAGTTTAAGTTAAACCATGCCCTCCCAACCAAACCTTGCACCATTCTATGCCCTATATAATCGTTGGTGGGCCTATGAAATTAGGGTGCCGCGGTTTTCCTTGGCTGGATGGGTTTGTATCAGATACCTACACGCATAAGGGTTGGTGAGCTTGACAAGGTCATGTTAACAGTTAAGGACCTTGGGGCATAAAGGTTGGGCGCCTAGTTTTGACATAGAGATGTCACCCAACAACAAGAGTCATATGTGATATGATTAGCAAGTGTTGCTTACCGATTTACCTTGTCTTCTAGCAGTGATGCTAAAGCTCACTAGTCAACTTGTTAATTGTGGATCTTGAATCACTTAGTATCAATAGAGGGATATTGATTTAAGTGGGAGTATATGCTATTAAATTGTTTAATATGTTTTACTCTTTCATGGTTACATGGCTTAGTATTTTGCATGTTTTCTGTTGTAGATCAATGGCACCGAACACTGCATCACCTTTTTCTTTGCGTTCGATTCTTGACAAAGATAAACTTAATGGAACAAACTATACGGACTGGGTCCGTAACCTGAGAATTGTTCTCAGGTCTGATAAAAAGGAAACGGTTCTGGATACCCCAATCCCCGATGAACCTGCTGATAATGCATCTGCTGCCCTAAAGAATGCCTACAAGAGAGCATGTGATGATTCTCTTGAGGTTAGTTGCCTTATGCTTGCATGCATGGAACCTAAACTCCAAAAGAAGTTTGAGGATCAGGATGCGTACGATATGATCGTTGCGCTTAAGGACATGTTCCAAGATCAGGCAAGGACTGAGAGGTACAATGTTGCCAAGTCCTTTGTCGAATGCAAGCTAGCAGAGGGAGCAGCTGTAGGCCCCCATGTGATCAAAATGGTTGGTTACAGTCAGACTTTGGAAAAGCTTGGTTTTCCACTAGGCCAAGAGTTGGCCACTGACTTCATTTTGGCGTCTCTTCCATCCAGCTATGGACAGTTCATTTAGAACTACCATATGCATGGGGTGGAGAAGGGCCTTAATGAGTTATGTGGGATGCTAAAAACAGCAGAAAGTGACATGAAGAAGTGTGCAGGGCATAGCCATGTGATGGCTATGCAGAACAAGCCTAGCTTCAAGAAAAAGGGTACTTCTTGAAAGAAGAAGGGCAAGGCTAAGGCTACGATCCCTAATCCTGCACCCAAGCAAAAGGCTGGACCTGTAGAAGACACTGAGTGCTTCTTTTGTCATGAACATGGCCACTGGAAGAGAAACTGCAGCAAGTACTAGACTTCTTTGAATAAGAGTGGAAGTAAGAGTACTTCCCACTCAGGTACGCTTGTTGTAAATGTTGTGGATATTCTTCTCGCTGATTCCTATGTTAACTCTTGGGTATTTGATACCAGATCGGTTGCTCATATTTGCAATCCAATGCAGGGGCTAATAAGGACTAGAGAAGTGTAGAAAGGTGAAGTGGATTTTCGCGTCGGAAATAAAGCAAGGGTTGCTGCATTGTTCGTCGGCGTCATGCAACTTCACCTTCCGTCAGGATTTATTATGGAGTTGAATAATTGTTATTACATTCCTAGTATGGGTCGAAACATTTTATCACCTTCATGTTTGATGAGGGATGGTTATTCATTCGCGAGTGCAAATAATGGCTGTGTAATCTCTAAGAATGATATGTTTATGGCTAATGCTCCCATTGTGAATGGGTTATTTATTTTAAATCTTGGTGATGCATCTGTTTACAATGTTAGTGCTAAAAGGCTTCGGCCTAATGATTTGAGTCCTACCTATTTATGGCATTGTCGTTTGGGGCATATAAGTGAAAAGCGCATGAAGAAGCTCCATGGTGATGGTCTTGTAACTTCGTTTGATTTTGAATCATACGAGACATGTCAGGCTTGTTTACTTGGAAAGATGACCAAGTCGCCTTTTTCGGGTTTACCCAAGAGAGCGACAGACTTGTTGGAACTCATACATACTGATGTATGTGGACCAATGAGCACGACAGCCAGAGGAGGATATCACTACTTCATTACTTTCACTGATGATTTTAGTAGATATGATTATGTCTACTTGATGAGGCATAAGTCTGAAACTTTTGAAAAGTTCAAGGAGTTTCAGAATGAGGTAGAGAATCAACGTGGCAAGAAAATAAAGGCCTTGCGATCTGATCATGGAGGTGAATATTTGAGTCAGGAATTTAGCGATCATCTTAAGAGTTGTGGAATTGTTCCACAACTCATGCCGCCCAAAACGCCTCAAAGAAACGGGGTCTCTGAACGGCGCAATCGAACTTTGTTGGACATGGTTCGATCGATGATGAGCCAGTCGGATTTACCATTATCATTTTGGGGTTACGCTCTAGAAATGGCAGCTTTCACACTTAATAGGGTACCATCTAAATCCGTAGTTAATACACCATATGAGTTGTGGACTGGAAAGAATCCCAGTTTGTCTTTTCTAAAGATTTGGGGTTGTGATGCATTTGTCAAGCGACTTCAGTCGGACAAGCTAACACCCAAATCAGATAAGTGCATTTTCGTGGGATATCCGAGGGAAACCTTAGGGTATTACTTCTACAACCGAGAAGAGGGCAAAGTGTTTGTCGCTCGTAGCGGTGTTTTCCTAGAGAAAGAGTTTCTCACAAAGGGAACGAGTGGAAGGTCGGTGCGAATTGAAGAAGTTCAAGATGAGCCAGTCGGAGATGCTTCTACGAGTGATGCTATTGTAGCAGAACAAGTTGAGGAACCCGTGGCAATAGAACCACCACAACCACGAAGGTCTTCGAGGCTCCGCGAAGTGCGGGAATTATTATTGTTACACAATGATGAGCCTGCGACCTATGCAGAAGCGATGGTGGACCCAGACTCTGAGAAATGGCTGATCGCCATGAGATCCGAGATAGAGTCCATGGGAGACAATCAAGTTTGGAACTTGGTTGACCTGCCTGATGGTTTTAAAGCCATCGAGTGCAAATGGATCTATAAGAAGAAGATTGATATGGATGGAAATGTTCACATCCATAAAGCTCGACTTGTTGCAAAAGGTTTTCTACAAGTTCAAGGAGTTGACTACGACAAGACTTTCTCGCCCATAGCGATGCTTAAATCTATACGGATTATTCTAGCCATTGCTGCACATTTCGACTATGAAATATGGCAGATGGATGTCAAGACGGCTTTCCTAAATGGAATCCTAACTGAGGACATGTATATGATGCAGCCCGAAGGTTTTGTCGATCCAAACAATGCTGGAAAGGTATGCAAACTTCTGAAGTCCATTTATGGGCTGAAGCAAGCATCTCGGAGTTGGAACATTCGATTTGATGAAGTTGTAAAGGAGTTTGGCTTCATCAAAAACGAACAAGAACCTTGTGTTTACAAGAAGGAAAGTGGGAGAGCGCTGGTATTTCTAATCTTATATGTAGATGACATATTACTGATTGAAAATGACATTCCTATGCTCGAGTCTGTTAAGACCTCATTGAAAAATAGTTTTTCGATGAAGGACTTGGGAGAAGCGGCATATATTCTTGGCATCAAGATCTATAGAGATAGATCAAGAAGGCTAATTGGATTAAGCCAGAGTACATACATTGACAAAGTGTTGAAACGGTTCAGCATGGAAGAGGCTAAGAAGGGGTTCTTGCCCATGTCCCACGACATTAAACTCAGCAAGACTCAGTGTCCTGAGACTACTGATGAGCGTGAGCGCATGAGCAGGGTCCCATATGCTTCGGCTATCGGATCCATCATGTATGCAATGATATGTACTCGCCTAGATGTTTCCTATGCTCTAAGTGTTACGAGCAGATACCAGGCTGATCCAGGTGAAGGTCACTGGACAGCGGTAAAGAACATCCTTAAGTACTTGAAAAGGACTAAGGATGTGTTCCTAGTTTATGGAGGTAAGGATGAACTCAGTGTAAAGGGTTACACAGATGCGAGTTACCTTAACGACCAGATGATTTGAAATCGCAATCAGGTTATGTGTTTGTCTTGAATGGTGGTGCTGTGAGCTGGAAAAGTTCCAAGCAAGATACGGTGACCTCCTCTTCAACAGAAGCTGAATATATTGCTGCCTCGGAGGCCGTAAAGGAAGCTGTTTGGATTAGGAATTTCCTGATCGCTCTCGGTGTGGTTCAGGGTGCGTCCAATCCCTTGGACATTTATTGTGACAACAATGGTGCTATTGCACAAGCCAAGGAACCTAGACAGCACCAGAAGAACAAACAAATTCGCATGCGTTACCATCAGATTCGTGAGTTCGTTGAGGATGGTAGTGTCATGATATGCAAAATACATACGGACTCAACTGTTGCTGATCCCTTGACTAAGCCTCTCCATGACCCAGCATGAAGCGCACACAAGAGCAATTGGTATTAGATACATTTTAGATTGACTCTAGTGCAAGTGGGAGACTGAAGGAAATATGCCCTAGAGGCAATCATAGAGATGATTATATTTCTTATGTATCCATGAGTTATTGTAATGTTCCTTGAATATCCATATCAGGCAACTTGTATTGATTGGAAATTATGTGAATTGTTTGTGAAACTCTTTACTTGTATGGTTATTTAAGAGTTGTCCCTAGTCGGAGTTCATGTGAGGACACACGTGAATATTAGACTAGCACATCGATTGGTTGATGACTATGTTTCGCAAGTCATAGACATGGAGATATCAAACCAATGATATGGACACATGTTCTGAACATGGGGTTGGACTGACCCAACATGAGACTGGCAATTAGACTTGTAGCTCTCTCTACACATCGTATACGTTTTGTCCTTAGACCTGAGATTGTCAAATTGAGATGTGGATCGACCTACTTTGGGGCTATCAAACGCTGCACCATAACTAGGTAGTTATATAGATAGCTTTCGGGTTTATCATGAAGCATGCTGCAAAGCATGGTCAATCAAGATGGGATTTGCCCCTCTCTTCTTGAGAGAGATATCTCTGGGGCCCTCGAGTGATCAGATCCGGAAATGCATGGTCGTGCTACATAAGGTTAAGAGTTAACCTAGTAAAGGGATTCCGAGTTACGGTATCAAGAAAGAGAGGTCAGCTTGGAGCTAGACCAAATATCGTGAGGCAAAGGTAAAGACATGTACTAAATCTTATGATGGTTCGTCCGATATGATCTTTGTATGCGTTTAGGAGTTGGCACGTCTTGCTAGAGGCCACTGCCAACTATTGGCAGAATAAGTGTATTCGTGTCATGTCTATACGTATATGAACCTATAGGGTCACACACTTAAGGGGCTGGAAGCCTAATGAGGATTGGATCCGAATTAGACCAGGCTTAGGCTACTAATGAGCTCCTAATGTAGAAGCCCACTAGGGACGCCTATATAAGGGAGGGTGGGGCGAGCTGACCAGGGTTAGACCATTCCACCCAGCCGCCACTCCTCACGCCTGTGTCGCACGCGCAGACCTAGCAGTCCGGCGTCTAACGCTTCCACCCCGCACGTGTGGATACCTCGGAGGTGCTGCATCTGTGGCACTTGGACGAGTCGCGCAAAGGGAGCTTATCATGGGACGGGAACAAGGAGGAGACGTGGAACGTCTGCACTGCATCGACGCGCTTCATCAATTCCACAAATGCGCGTCTAGTGGTAATCCCGTGATCTATGACAACAGTATTTCTGGTTTACGCGGTAGAAAATTTTGATTTGCGCTAGTGTAGCCTACCCGTATCTCTTCACTATGGTAGTATAGAACCTTCAGATTTTCATAATTCGAAGTCACAGGGCAAGTATATACTTGCATATATATTGTGATACCATGCTTGCATAGTTTTGCAAGATCAAGATCACATGTCTTTTGAATATTTTCCAAAATACTTTCAAAAGGTATCACTCACCTATTGCATCTAAAAGAAAAAACTATTTTTATAATAAATATGAAATATGGATTACTAGCTCACGGTAATCGGGTAAAATCCAAAATGGCGGACAATAGAATCATGGATAATTTGCATGATTGAAAATCATGTGGTGGATATTCCATTGTATGGGAAAGATACCATAGGGTTAACAACCAGGTGGACAATAGAATCATGGATAATTTGCATGATTGAAAATCAGGTGGTGGAGATTCCATTGTAAGGTAAACATACCATAGGGTTAACAACCAATGTAGTCAGTAATTATTGCGCCACAGGAAATGCGCTGACACTAAGTTCTCTTATAGTACAGGAAAGTGAGTTGTACCTTTTTCCTTTCGCATGTCCTTGTATCATAAGTCTAGCTCTAATCCAAAGTGTAGATCAATGGATGGGAGTTTGTAACGTCCCTATTCCGTGCTATGGAATAACGACTTAGGATATTTGAAGGGATGGTAGTTGAGCATAGGTATCTTGACCATAACTAATTACAAATGGTGGAATGTTGTGTCGTGGTGAAGGACAGTGATTGGCTTGGATCTTTAACTGAGCCTCGAACCAATGAAGTTTGAACGGGAAGGCATACCTTGCACTCAGGCTTAAGATCATTTATGGGAAAAGTAGTTCCCTCTTGAGAGTGTATGAAAAATGACATGTTACTCCCTATCCCGGGAAAAGATTGTGTACACAGCGGAAAAGGACTCCGTGAAGTCCTGTGCACCCCGTGAAAACTGAAGAATATAGAATTTCAAATCTAAAACTTACCTTTTCTAAGAAACGGTTTTTAAAACAACTCATAAGCCTTCGATTTGTATCCAGGGCTGTAGTTAGTGCATCAGACAACAACCTTAGAACTTTCTGAGCATGCTCGTACTCAACCGTACCTTCTTAAAACCCTTGCTTAGGTACATCAAATATAGAAAACTCAACCACTGCAGAAGAATCAGCTGGGGGGGAGGTTTTCTACGAGGAACCCGATCTCTCAAGTGGAATAGAAGGGGTAGATTACAAGATAGAGTTTGGAATAGGGGAGGATAACATAGAATTAAAAGAATAGGATTGCGCATGTAGGTAGCCGAGCTTTGCAATTCAGATCCATACCCAATAAAGTTGCAAAGCTCCACTGGTACTTGGCTTAGTAGTACCATTGTCCCTCAAGCTAGTGCTTTTAATTTTTTTGCATTTGTGAATTCTCATTGTACCAAGGAGAAACTCTAAGTTTGTATCGTTCTTTTGTGTGAATAAGAAATAAATAATTAGTTGGGACTCACAATGGTTGTTGTACCACTCTGAGAAAAGTATAATGTTTGCGAAAGAGGACTTCTATAAGTATTATCCCAACGATTTGTACAATAAAATATGTATTGGTGTACGTGAGTCAGTAGCACCTAGGCACGTGGTTGCGGACGGGGATGAAGATGCATGCCAATAATGGGGGATGAAGGATGGCGAAAGCGAGATTATGAGTTGTGCGTGCATATAGTGTTGGAGATATGCCCAAGAGGCAATAATAAAGTAGGTTATTATCATATCTTCATACTTATGATAAATGTTTACATTCATGCTATAATAGTATTAACAAGGAAACCATTAATACTTGTGTGATTTGTAAACTTAATTTGAAGTCCCTAGTATAGCCTCTATACTTCACTAGCTTGTTGGTTGATTGATGATTGTGGTTTCCCTATCATGAACATTGAGATGTTATCAACAACAAGATCATATCGTTAGGAGAATGATATGGTGGACATACTCCTATAGATAAGCGTAGCATAAAGATCAAGTCATTTCAATAGTTCAATTGCTATATGCTTTCTGATACATAGTAACCTAATTCCTTCGACCATGAGATCATGCATATCACCTTTACCGGATGGATGCTTTGATGTCATCAAACACCACCCACAGGGTGGCTATAAAGGTGGCATTGAGTGTTCGGAAAGTATTGGTTGAAAAACATGGATCAAGAGTGGGATTTGTCCATCCACATGACGGATAGATATTCTCTGGGCCCTCTCGGTGAAATGTCATCCAATTAGCTTGCAAGCATGTGACTTGGTCACAAGGGATCACATATCACGGAGCGAGAAAGAGTACTTATCGATGTGAGGTTGAACTAGGTATGCAGAGATACCGACGATCATAACCTCGGATAAGTAACATATCGTGAGACAAAGGGAAATTGGTATCGTATGTAAGTGGTTCATTCGATCGCAAAGTAATCGTAGAAATATGTGGGAGCCATATGAATTTCCAGATTCCTCTATTGGTTATTGTTAGAAGTGTCTCGATCATGTCCGCATAATTCACGAACCGTAGGGAGACACACTTAAGGATTCGACGTTGTTTGAGTAGTTATGGTATTATGAGAAAGAGACCGAATGTTGTTCGGAGTCTCGGATGGGATCCGGGATATAACGAGGTGATCCGGAATGGTCCGAAGAATAAGATTCATATAAGGAAAGTCCCGTTTCGGAGTTGGGGAATGGTTCCGGTGTTTTCATCGGGAACATTCTAGAAGGTCCCGGAATGTCCGGCACTCCGGAAGGGGGAAGGGTACATGAATGTGTCATTGTAAATTGGAATGATTGCATCATGTACTAAGTGTTCTCGCTGTCCAAAATAAAGGGTTTATTTAAATCCTAAATTGAAAAGTCAAACGGCTAGTTTGAAAGTCAAACGGCAATTTTGGGAAGTGGGAAGAGAGGAGGATTGGTGGAGGCCGAATTGGAGGAGGGTTCCTCCCTTGGCCGGCGCCCCACCAAGCCGACTTGGGGAGGGACTCTCCTCCCCTTGGCCGGCCAGCCCTCCCACCTATATAAGGAGGGGCAGGGCTCCCTCCTAGCACACACAAGTTCCTATCCTCTAATCTAAACCCTAGACCTAAACCCCGGTTTAGAGCTATTTCGGTTTAGAGCTTCTAATTGGTTTAGAGCCTTCTAATTGGTGTGTCTAATTACTAGACCACTAATAGCCTCTCTCATAAGCTCCACCATACTCGCACCGGCTTAAGGCGAAGCCCTGCGGGATCTCCCCTCTACTTCCGGTACCACGCGTTGTCTTTGCCGAATCGCGAGGAGAGTGCTACAACCTCCATCTTTGGAACAAGGAGAGGAAGGTCTTCGTCGAGCGAACGTGTGACCGATTGCGGGCGCTGCTGGGAACGTATGCTGGAAGGATCGTCTCTGCGATCTTGAGATCGGAAGAAATGCGACTACATCACCCACGAGAATCTGCTCGTTAACGCTGGAATCTTCGAGGTGAGTTCCTCTATCGACTCGTTGCTACAATCTAGTAGATAGATCTTGGCTTGTTTGTTTGTATCACGATAGAAAATTTTTGTTTTCCATGCTCTGAACCCCAACAGTGGTATCGAGCCGTGTCTATATGTAGATCTGTTGCCGAGTAGAACACAATAGTCATTGTGGGCATTGATGCTTTATTGTAGATTGCTTTTGTGTACTTTGCATCTTGCGGTATGTTGGGATGAAGCGGCCGGGCTAACCTTACATGACATCGTTCATGAGACTTGCTCCACGCAACATGCAACTCGTATTGCATAAGTGGCCTTGGGTGCCTGTTTCTCCTAGCATAGTAAAGATCCAATTTACAACGGGTAATCAACAATGCTAGTATCAATGTTGTGGTTCTTGTTCGTAAGTTAGAACGACACTTATTGAAAGCCCCAAACCACGTAAAACATGCAAAGAAAGTAGAAGCGTCTAACTTTGTTTTGCGGGGTGTCTGATGATGTGATATGGCCATGATTGTGATTATATTTGATGTATGCAATGTTCCTTATTGTAAGTTGGCAACCGCGGAGCCTTATGGTTGTCTTTAATTTTGTTAAGACCCGTGTCTATTCAAAGTAGTTGTAATAGTTGAAGCTGGTGGAAGACAACCATGAAGAAGCGTCATTGACCTTGATGCTATGCGGTGATGATGGAGATCATGTTCGTGCTTGAAGATGGAGATCGAAGCACAAAGAAGAAAACCATATCATATCACATATTATGAATTGCATGTGATGTTAATCCTTTATGCATCTTGTATTGCTTAGTAGACGACGGTAGCATTATAAGATGATCCCTCATACACATAAATTTCAAGTTCTAAAGTGTTCACCCTTAGTATGCACCGTTGCCAAAGCTTGCTTGAAGCACCACGTGATGATCGGGTGTCTTTGATTCCGGGGTGAATACAACGTAAGCAAGCAGATTTGCTTATGCGTAGCTAAGGTTTGATCTTGACGAGCCTAGCATGTACGGACATGGCCTCGGGAACACGGATCACCGAAGGTAAAGCATGAGTCATATAGTAGATATGATGAACATGTTGATTGTTCGCCATTGAAGCTACATCAACTCACGTGATGATCGGTTTTGATGTGGTGGATTTGGTTAGTGTGATCACTAAAACAATGTGAGGGATATTGTTTTGAGTGGGAGTTCACCTAGATTAATTTAATTATTAATTAGAACTCAATTTATCATAAACTAAATCAAAGTGAATTTGCATAGTTGTTGTAGTCATTGGCATCCGTTTACCACCTTGCGCTTAGTTATAATTGAGATGATAGAACTATAGAATTCTGGTTAGTTACTTTACGAACTGGTATCGTATTGTTTTGAAGTGTTAATCTAAAGTTTAAAAGTCCTATTGCAAACTTTCAGTAAGTTCCGGTTACTCCATGAAGTTTAATAATTGGTATTAAAACAAGAGTCACAATTCCAAAGTGTTAGTATATGAGTATCATGTTTGTCTCCATGATTCTTGATATTCAAAAGATTGTCTTAATATCAAGGTTATCTAGGATCTGAAAGAGTTGTTTGAAACCATGATGTGTGGAAGATATTGTGATATCTGAAACGAAGTTTTGGTTACAACATGATAGAGTATAATATGGCAAAGTCATGTTCTCATATTTTGATGAGAATTTGCAATAGGTTGGAGACACTAGTTGTCCTAATCTCCCAAAAGGTTTTGGAGAGCAACATTATACTCACGATTCACCGTAACAAGCTAAAAGTAGCTAGATCATGGATAAGTCCATGATGAGGATGAATATTTGATGTAGGTAAAATGTTTACTGCAAGAGATTACTAAAGAAAGGAATTTGAAAGAACACCAAATATTTGATAATGGTGATCTACTTCAAAGTGCAAGTTCAAAGACATTGGTATTTAACTATACATGCTTTGGACTATGTGTCATAAGTATGACTCCACTATTGATGTTGATAGATTCTTTCAAGCGAAAGGAAATCTTGAAGAGAATCTCATAAGTATATGGCAGAAAAGAAAAGACTAGAATTGTTCAGTTTAAGTATATAGATGATATATGTGTTATGGCTATATTCTTTGCTTATTAAACAATGTGGTTCTTAAGTATTTGATACTGAATTTGTTGGTGTGAATCGTCATACGAAACAACACAATTCATGAACTACAATGGCCTAAGTAATTAGCAAAAGAATATGTGATGATGTTCCTCGAAAACAAATAAAGGGTTATTATGTTGCTCGTTAAACATCAAAGCTTGCCTTCAGGATTTGTTTTATCAGGTATTATGAGAACAAAAGGGTTGTTCAAATAATTGCCGTAATCCATAAAAGATGGATGATTCACAAATCTCGTTGGAGAAATCACATCCATAAAACTAATGCTAAAATTGTCGAAAGACAAATTGATTGAAAGATCACTTAGGAAGTGACATCGCCGTTTAAATTATATTGGAAAGAAAACATGAAGAAACTCCATGTGGATGGAATTTTGGAGTCTTTTGATTTTTGATCAAATGACGGTTTGTGAAACTTTCCTAGAGATAATTAAAACTTCGTTCATAGGCCAAAAGGGAACGATGGACTAGCTTATTGGAACTTGTACATATTGTTGTACGAAATCCATTATGTGTAGTCAAGAGCGATGGATTTCAACTTCATATGCTTTCTCCGAAAATTTGAGTGAATATATGAATATTTACTTAATAAGGATGAAGTGTGAAATATTTGAAAAGTTCAAAGAATTTTAAGATGAAGTGCAAAATCATTGTAACAAGAATATAAATAGTTTATGATAAGATCATAAAGGAAGATATTTGAGTTACAAGTTTAGCATAATACCTAAGATTTAAGGAATCGTTCCGTGGATTTGCATTTCCCGAAACACCATAAGAGTATGGAGCGTTCGAGATATGTAATTGAACCTTGTTTGACATGGTAAGATCGAAGGTATAATTCATAAAACTGCTATTATATTTTAAAGATTAAAAGCTTTAGAGACTACCGTTTTCCACTAAAAGAGCTTCATCATAATCCGCTGAAATGACACCATATAAGGTTATGGTTTGGGATAAAACCCAAGTAGTCCTTTCTTAAACATTGGTATGCTATGCATAAGAAAGATGTTTGCAACCAAAGTCGGATAAAACTGTCTTTGTATTTATGTTAAGTTTTCCTCCATTTTCTCCGGTGACAATAGTGTTTTTCACTTTGAACTTCAAGTTTATTTGATAAGGAATTTTTCGTGAAAAGTTAAGTGGGAGGACAATAGAACTTTGATAAGGTTAAAAGAACCTTAGCTATATGTGCAAAGTTGCGCAGCACCGAAAAGTGTTCCGGAGGCAGCAACAATGCTCATGGCTCACGTGCCTCAAAGGTTGTGGTCACGGAGGTCTAAGTTTCTATTGAAACAAGTAGGTCGGATGAACAATCAAATACCTAGATTTGAGAGTTAAATCATTATTTGACAATAATGATCCGACTAAATGCAAAGAAGCGATGATGGGCCCGACTCGTCAAATGGCTTGAAGCCATAAAATCCGTGATAGTTCCATACACGAAATCAAGTTTGAACTTGAAGGACCCTCGAAAAAGGTGTAAGACCTTGCAGTTGTGTTTGGATCTATAAAGAAGTAGACATGGATGTTTCACATCTATGAAATAGTCGACATGTTGGGAAAAAGTTCACAGCAATGTTCAAAGGTTGACTATGATAAGATTTGATCTTTCATAGTGATATTTAGTCTAGACGGATTAATGTAGCAACCACTGCATATAAATTTGTTATATGGTAGTTGAATAAACAAAACAAGTTCTTCTAATAGAATCGTTACCTAGGACATGTGCATAACACGGTCCAAAGGGTTTTGTTAATTCAAAGGATGCTAAAAGCATATGCAAACTTCAATGGTTGAAGTAAGCATAGCGGAGTTGGAATCTTCACTATGATGAAACTGTTAAAAGAGTTTAATTTCATCGGAGACAATGAAGATGCTTGCATTTGCAAGAAATTAAGTGGGAGCGCTAAGACATGTTTCTAATACATTATGTGGAAGACATATTGTTGATTAGAAATAATGTATCTTTTATTAACACATATTAAGAATTTCATCCCGATGAAAGACTTAGGCAAAACCAAATATTTGGCATCAATAGGCGCTAATATGGTTGTGCGAAGTACATAGGAGATATTGAATGAATTCAATATAGAAACTACAAGAAAGGTTCTTGTTGCAGAAAGGATTGAAAGAGTTCAATGTTGATGATATATTCAAGTGTATTGGCACTTGGTAAGTGAAACAAAGATTCAAGTATAGATTGATACTTGATGTATGAAATCACAAAGAGTATTTATATCAATCATCTTTGTGATATGTACAAATCCAGATATGTCCTATGCTATAAATATTATGAGCATATACCGAATGATTCATAAGATGATCATTGGACAATAGTAAGGATATTCTTATGATCTTTTGGAAGAACTAAGAGTATATTATTTGTAGAAGTGACAAATAGATGGTTAGTTCATTGTAAAAGTACTACATTGATACTAGCTTTGTCACAAAGTACAAATTTAGTTTATCTCAATCTAAACTAAGGGTGGCACAATATAATGGAAAGTGAGTTCCATAATGGATTTGGATGAGTTCCAAAGTTAAGACATTGTGACAGATACTACAACAAAAGGCTAAGTATATGACTGCTATTATAGCAGCAAAAGAGGGCATTGTGTCAAGTAGTTTGTTATCAAACTAGGTGTAGTTCACAGGGGATAATACTATGAAGATATATTATGCGACAATATTATCAACATGTTTTAACCCCAAAGAACTAAAGGTCACCGAAAGACCAAATCATACAAAGCCATCTCATTAGAGAATGAGTGATGCGTGAGGCAAAGACATGCAATTACACGGACACGGAAGTGTCAGATCCGGAGATCAGTTAACCACTAGCAATCGTGTACATACAACACCGGAAAGCCATAGGTGTTGAAAACACAAAGGTTTGAAACTAGATTATTGACTCTAGTGCAAGTGGGAGACTGTTGGAGATATGCCCAAGAGGCAATAATAAAGTAGGTTATTATCATATCTTCATACTTATGATAAATGTTTACATTCATGCTATAATAGTATTAACAAGGAAACCATTAATACTTGTGTGATTTGTAAACTTAATTTGAAGTCCCTAGTATAGCCTCTATACTTCACTAGCTTGTTGGTTGATTGATGATTGTGGTTTCCCTATCATGAACATTGAGATGTTATCAACAACAAGATCATATCGTTAGGAGAATGATATGGTGGACATACTCCTATAGATAACCGTAGCATAAAGATCAAGTCCTTTCAATAGTTCAATTGCTATATGCTTTACGATACATAGTAACCTAATTCCTTCGACCATGAGATCATGCATATCACCTTTACCGGATGGATGCTTTGATGTCATCAAACACCACACCGTAACAGGGTGGCTATAAAGGTGGCATTGAGTGTTCGGAAAGTATTGGTTGAAAAACATGGATCAAGAGTGGGATTTGTCCATCCACATGACGGATAGAGATTCTGGGGGCTGGCCTCTCGGTGAAATGTCATCCAATTAGCTTGCAAGCATGTGACTTGGTCACAAGGGATCACATATCACGGAACGAGAAAAGAGTACTTATCGATGCGAGGTTGAACTAGGTATGCGAGAGATCTGAGCGATCATAACCTCGGATAAGTAACATATCGTGAGACAAAGGGAAATAGGTATCGTATGTAAGTGGTTCATTCGATCGCAAAGTAATCGTAGAAATATGTGGGAGCCATATGAATTTCCAGATTCCTCTATTGGTTATTGTTGAAGTGTCTCGATCATGTCCGCATAATTCACGAACCGTAGGGAGACACATAAGGATTCGACGTTGTTTGAGTAGTTATGGTATTATGAGAAAGAGACCGAATGTTGTTGAGTCTCGGATGGGATCCGGGATATAACGAGGTGATCCGGAATGGTCGAAGAATAAGATTCATATAAGGAAAGTCCCGTTTGAGTTGGGGAATGGTTAGGTGTTTTCATGGGAACATTCTAGAAGGTCGGAATGTCCGGCACTCGGAAGGGGAAGGGTACATGAATGTGTCATTGTAAATTGGAATGATTGCATCATGTACTAAGTGTTCTCGCTGTCCAAAATAAAGGGTTTATTTAAAACCTAAATTGAAAAGTCAAACGGCGAGTTTGAAAGTCAAACGGCAAATTTGGGAAGTGGGAAGAGAGGAGGATTGGTGGAGGCGATTGGAGGAGGTTCCTCCCTTGGCGGCGCCCACCAAGCCGACTTGGGGAGGACTCTCCTCCCTTGGCCGGCCAGCCCTCCCACCTATATAAGGAGGGGGCTCCCTCCTAGCACACACAAGTTCCTATCCTCTAATCTAAACCCTAGACCTAAACCCGGTTTAGAGCTATTTGGTTTAGAGCTTCTAATTGGTTTAGAGCCTTCTAATTGGTGTGTCTAATTACTAGACCACTAATAGCCTCTCTCATAAGCTCCACCATACTACTTTGGCTTAAGGCGAAGCCTCAGGATCTCCCTCTACTTAGGTACCACGCCGTTGTCTTTGCCGGAATCGCGAGGAGAGTGCTACAACCTCCATTTTCTTTGGAACAAGGAGAGGAAGGTCTTCGTCGAGTACCCGAACGTGTGACCCATTGCTGCAGGCGCTGCTGGGCGATTGCGCTGGAAGGATCGTCTACGCGATCTTGAGATCGGAAGAATGCGACTACATCACCCACGAGAATCTGCTCTCGTTAACCGCTTTGGAATCTTCGAGGGTGAGTTCCTCTATCGACTCGTTGCTACAATCTAGTAGATAGATCTTGGCTTGTTTGTTTGTATGCGATAGAAAATTTTTGTTTTCCATGCTACGAACCCCAACATATAGACCCTAGTTGAGCTGTGATATGATGTTGAAATGAGCTACTTAAATTAACCTTAGGCCAAATGCCAATTTACATGTACATGTGTATCTGGACAATATGCAAAGATGCTCTTATAAAATAGACATATACAAGGAAGAGGTATAAATCTCTAACATCGTTTTTGTTGCTAGGCCACTAGTTCATGGCGTTCATGGCTGAGGAAGACTTATATGGATGCCAAGAGTGATGTGCATGCAATGTCGCAGCTAAGCAGCTTATGTATAATATACGCCAAGGTTCATTGTTGCTCACGGACCGTGGCATGAAACGCGGGTGTGCGTGAAAAGAGAGCATGACTCTGTGACCCTAAGGAGTCATGATGATGAGCATGGCTCCTTCTTCCCGAAAGCGTGCTGTAGAGTGTCACACTTTTTCTTGTCATGACATGCTATAGAGCATGTCACCTTTTACCGTGGCATAATGCTATGGAGCATATACTCCTTTGCTTGTGCCCACAGGGCATGGCTCCTTAAGAGCAAATCCAATAGGCGTTGTATACCGTGCGGTAAAAACCGCTATTTTAGTGTACTGATTGCAATATTCCATGCTTCAACAGGTGCTGCAAAATAGGGCATGCGGAAAAAAATTGTGTGCGCATCATTTTGTGCTATCCTATATCGAAATTTTCTGCGTCGGCTACCGTGTGGTGCAAAGCTCTGGCTCGAGCACGAAGAGGCAACCGCTCAGCTGAAAGTTTCACGTGACCTCGTTGTTGCCTTCCCTATTTCCGCTCATCCACTATGGTGACACCGCCGATTCGTCCCCGTCGGCGCTCTCCCGCTGTAGATCCGTTGCCATCGCGCCTCCACATGGTCATCCCGGTTCTGCCAACGCGGTAAATCGAGCTAGCCGCCGCAGTCGCGCCCTCCTTTTCCTGGCCTCCCCTGCCGCTATCGCACTCCTCGATCGATTTGGTGCAATAATTCACTATTGCCGCAGCCTTGCTGCGACGCCGTGCTGAGCTTGACGGCAACGATGTCCTCTGGAAGCTATGAAGCAACTTGGCACCTGACGAGGTTTAATCTCGTCAATGCCCATTGTTATGGACTTGGGTTTTGGAGAAGATGGGGATGCTGGAGATCGTGGCACGGTTAACAGACAAGCAACCAGGGGACACGAGATTTACCCAGGTTCAGGCCCTCGGAGGGAAAACCCTACTCCTGCTTGTCTGCTCTTTGATTATGGCGGAACCGAAGGTTACAGGGTGCGCAGATTCGATCTGGCGTGGAGGTGTGTATGTCGTAATCTAGTAGCTGCCTTCCTCGTTGGACCCTCCTAGCCTTTATATATGGGGAGGCTAGGTCTCGGGTGCCGATACGAGTAGGTTATAAGTTGTATTCAAACTCTAGTCTTGCTCTCCAAGGATCCGAAGGCGTCATGGGCTTGGGCCACCCGAAAATCTTCATGGGCCGGTGTATATTTGCCGTGGGCCTTCCTTGGGCTGGACTAGGTATGCTAAAGTTACGTACCCGTAGGGTATAACCATGTCAGTAGCCCCCAAGTGATCAGTCGAATCGTAGATTCGGCTGAGGACTCTTCAATCTTTCGGGTGCAGATCTGTTTTTCAAGAGAATTTGTAGGGATTGTTGATGCGTGTGCCTGACTCACCCGACGGATCAGGGTCAGTTAATCATCTTAGGACAAAACAACACGATCTTCTTCAGGTGCGAGTCCCTCGACTCAAATCCGGAACATATGCTGGCGTAATTCAACTCAGGCCGCGGAGGACTTACAGGAGTGGAATTCCAGTGATTTTAATTGTTGTACCCAACGCGTCCGTCGGGATTTTTCATCGCACCTGCTGGCACGGATTTTAACTAGCAGAGCGCAGTCGTGTGCATTGCCAGGCCATCAGATGATATCTGTAGGTCTTATCTTTGCATCGCAGACGCAGCATCCAAATGTTTATCACCGCGGGGTGTTTCGGGTGGCCAAGGAGGTCGTTGCTCACTTAGCGTTAATTAGGGCAGAGTTGCCGAAAAAGTTTGCATGCTGATCCGAAGGTTCGCAGTCGAAGAGTTCATAGGGTGCGCGACCAGCTCTCCCTATGGGAGTAGCCCCCAAGTGTCTGTTCGAGTCGTAGACTCAAACGGAGACTTTTAGTTCAAGCATTGTTTCAATCATTAAGTCCGCAGGACTCGAAAATTTTCGGATGCTTGAATCCATCCTCCCTATGGGAGTAGCCCCCAAGTGTCTGGCGGAGTCGTAGACTCGGGCAGAGACTCGAATCTTGTATCATGCAACTGTAGTTGGAAATCTCGTGGGCGTACCGCTGACCCGGAAGTACATCGGGTGCGCGACCAGCGCTCCTGATAGGAGTAGCCCCCAAGTATTTAGTCGAATCGTAGATTCGAGTGAGTACTTTTAGCTGTGGAGCCGAAGTGGTGCTATTATAGATTTTGATGACGTCAGTGCTGACGATCGATGACCTCAAGCGTCATCGCCGAAGATGACTTGGACGAAGCGTGGGTCCCACTTTCTAACTTTGAATTGACCGGTCACGCGCGGCGTGGAGATGATTACGGCGTCTCCTCGATTTCCACACGTAGTGGACGGCGTGGTAACGACGGTTCGTTGTGATGCTGACACGTGTACGGCCAGATATACCGTTGGCGTTAGGTCTTCTCGATGGACGGCCAGCGTGCGTCGTCTTCGCTATTATAATCCCTGGTGAAATCGTGGTTTGTTTTTCACCGTAGCAGTTCATCTATTCACTGCTTCCTTGCGCTCGAGCGATTCTTGCTGCGCGCTGAGAGTTTTCTCCACATTGCCTTTGTTTTTCTTCGTTTGGCAACGCCGGCGCCGCCGTAGCATGATGGGGAAACCAAAGAAGTCTTCATCTGCGGTTGGGACCAGCGCCGCCGGAGGAAAGAAGGGCGACGCCGCTTCTCGTGTCATCGATGGTGGCTGGCGGCGCTCAGAGACGCGGGAGAGCGATCTCCGCAAACTACGCGAGCGGAGCCTGATCCCGCAAGACACGACGGCCGTCAAACTTCCTGGCAATGAGGTAATCCCCCGTCCCCCATCTGGGTACCGGGTTATGTTCCTCGCCTTCGTGTTGCGTGGGTTTTCTTTTCCGGTCCATGACTTCCTTCGTGGACTGCTCTTTTTCTATGGGGTTCAACTCCATCATCTGTCTCCCAACTCCCTTCTCCACATTGCGTGTTTTATCACGCTTTGCGAGTGTTGGCTTGGCATTGAGCCGCACTTTGGCCTCTTCCGGAAGCTTTATTCCGTGAAAGCGGCTGGTCGGATGGTGTGTATCCCATTGGGGGTTTCATCATCTCCCTCAGTCCCAATGTGCAATTCTTTTCCTTTTCCATGTCCGAATCTGTCCAGTACTTGCGGAGGAAATGGTTTTACATCCGTGACTCCGTACTGCCTGGGCAAGATTTTGGTCTCGTTCCTTTTGACCCCTCCCAGTTGATTAAGAAGAAAAGATCCCGAAAAAACCAAATCTTGGATGGTGAGGTGGCGCAGATAGAGGCCCTGTACCATCGGGTGGAGGAGCTCCAACTGATTCCTGAGAAGGAGGTGAACGGTGTCGACATCATCCGGACGTTTCTTGAGCGTCGGGTGCAGCCTCTCCAAGCGAGGGCGCATCCGATGTTCCTTTACTCTGGGCGCCGTGATCCGACGAGGGTTTCGAGTGAGAAGATCTCCGAGGTGGAACTTTACAAGGCTCTTCGCGTGCTGTTGAAGTTCAAGGCCGATGAAAAAATCCCGGGGAAGTCGCTGACTCCTCCCTTTTCTTCGACGTTGGCCGTGCCAGAGGTGTAGATTTATGCACGTAGTGCTCCCCTTTTTTGTTGGGTATTTTATTTGTGTCCTTTGTTTGCTAACAAAGTTTCTTCTCATCTTGTAGAGCTTCAAAGTGCCGGGCATGGCACCACCATTGCCCGAAAGGTATCCGAATGCCCCGGATAATGAAGTGGTGGATTCCGTGTCCGAGCTTCCGTCGGTGCGATCTCCGACGGAGGATGCCGACGAGTCGGGTGAGGATCATTCGCTCGGACGATCACTAAGCTCTAGCGAGTCGTCAGATGCCTCGACTCCTCCGACTCCCAGGAATCCTCTGGGTCTTGAGCATCATGATGATGTTCAGGGGGGTTCTTCCTCTCCCCTTCATGCCATTCCTGTGCGGGCTGTTGCTCCGCACCCGCCAGCAAAGCGGAAGAAGGAAGAAAAGAAGGAGGAGAAGAAGGAAGAAAAGAAGGAGGAGAAGAGGGCCCGAAGGGCTTCTCCTATCTTCGACCTGAGCGCGTTGGGCTCGTAAGTGTTCTTGTTGCCACTGTGGTCTTTTGTTCCCTTGTTATTTTTGCGCCTGTGTTGATTGATTCGTATGCAGGCAATCCTCCGACGGCTCTAGTGATGGAGCGCGCGAGATGATGGGGGAGTCGAACATTGCGTCGCCTCCTCCTCAGACAGTGGCGACTTCGGGTGGCGCCTTTCCGGATCCTCCTGTGCAGGAGAGGCTGGTGGTTGCGCCTCAGAATTTTGCAGGCGGGCCTGCGGGTTCGCCTTCGGAGCACGTAAGTTTGTCTGCTTCATGTCGCAGAGGCCCGAGCGTCTTCGTGTGCTGATGTTGTTTTTGCTTCTTTGTTTTGGGCGTAGCCCCCAAGTCCTGTGCTTACTGCTATTGCCTTTTTCTGTAGCCTTTTGTCCAAGAGGCCAAGCGGCTGGTGGAGGAACGCTGTGTGGAGGCCAACCTGGCAGCTTCAAGGTATTAAATGCGCCTTGTAGTACTTTTCTTGCTTATCCTGGTCCTGTTCTTTGACACTTGCTTGTTGTAAATGCAGAGGAGCATAACGACTCTCTCCGTGAGGTTGATGCTCTGAAGCAGAGCCTTGGCCAATCTGAGCAGAAGTCGAAGCTGCATTGAGCGAAGGCGCCATGGGTGGAAGCAGCCGAAGCGAAAGAGCGTCTGCAGCAGGAGGCCGCGGATCGTGAGGAGCAGCTGGCCACCGTTGCGGCTGCTCGTGAGAAAGTGGTGGCGGAGAAGCTCATGGCTGCTGCCAAGGCTATTTCGGGTGAGCGTTAGCTTTTGCACTTGCTCCTTTTTCTGCGGATTTTCTTCTATGTTGCCTTTCTTTATGTTTTCTTATTTTTGTCTCAGATGCCGCAGGCATCGAGTTCGACCGAGGTGCTCTGGAGCACGGGAGTGCTCTAGATGATGCCACTGTAGCGGTCGAAGACCGCTGCAGCACCGTCGTCAACTTCCTTGTCAAGGCGAAAGTGGTCCTTGGTCGCTTCTACCAGGAGCTCTTCCCGAAGGGCGCATCCCTTGAAGATGTGAATGCCCTGGCAGAGGCTCTGTCAGCCGAAGCGCCTGCAGCGTATAAGCGCAAGCAGAAAGGCATCGGCGCGTCCGTCGGGCTGGCGATGGCCATGGCGGTGAGGAGCTGGACCTGCCCAGTTACTTCTCGGATGCCTATAGCTGCGGATGGATCCGAGGTAGCCTTCGCCGCCTACTCCGCTGGTAGGCGATATGGGCCCAAGCTCATTGACTTGCCTTCAGTCGCATTACGCGTGGCGGCGAGGCCAAAGCTAGGCGATGCGGTTACGAGGCGACTCAGTGTCCTCCGCCGTAGGCGTAGTAGACGTAGGGTAGCTTGTAGTCTGTTCTTGTTGTAAATATCTTTTGTAGTACCATCCTTGTGCCACGTAGTGGCCTTATATACTTTAATGAATTCCTCCGAGTTGTGCTTTATCCTTGGCTGAATGTCTGTGTGCCTTCTTTTTTCTTCTGCTATAGGTTCCTTCGGGTGCTGACCCGATTGACACGTCATCCGAAAGGCCCTTGCGAGCATCATTGGATGATTCCTCGCAGCTCGCTTTTCTTCGAGATCGCGTGCGCAGCTTGGAGAGAGATTTGATTGGTTCTGTGATCGTCTTGGCGTTTGGAAATCCAAAGCAGACCGTGGTGCAGCCAGAGAGGAGTATTTGATGGCGGAGCTGGGTCGATTGTCCGAGCAGCTGCAATGTAAGTTGATCCTTCTTTCGAGCTGTAGCTCAATTCTTCGGGTGAGCCTGCTGGCCTTACTCTTGTTTTGTGCGGTTGTCGCAGGTGCCAATCTTGCTCCAAGGGAAGAGAAGGAGCGTATTGCTGTTCGAGTCAGTTGCTTGACTCAACAGGACATGGAGGCAATGGCTTCTTACGGATGGATCGTGATCGCGCCATAGTTACGTGACGGTGCGGGATCGTGTCTACCAGGTTTCGCTGGTGCTCCGCATGCCGTGCACATCGCTTTCCTCGTGCACGTCATGTTTCCATTGGATGTCGTGCCGACCCTTGCAGGTCTTCGACAAAGTTTGAGTGCCGGCAATGTCAAGGAGCTGGTGCGGCAGCTCGTCGCGAGGTGAAGGCTGCCTTGTCTCTTGTGAGGTGCATACGATGTAGATTTGCTCTTTGTGGCGGGCCACCTCCTCGACCAGATGGTGGCGAGTGGAATATCGTCCGCATTACGGGCTGTAAAGCGATATGCGAACAGATTATAGATTTGTTTGAGCAGCGTGCTCGGGTTATTCTTCGAATAGGTAGGACCTGAAAATAAGCAGATAGATGTAAAATTTATATATTCGGCTGGGCGTGTATGTGCCCTTTGTTGTAAAGGTTTGCTTGTTTTGCGAGCACGAGTGCTTTGGTTTAATCGTGCCCTTTTCGTTTGCGACGTGGTCGACTACTCAGGTGTACCGTGTTGTCCTCGGTCGATGAAATGCGTGAGGTGGGGAGCCCAAAACGCGATGCTTTGATATAATCACGTGTCCTTTTCGTTAGCGACGTGGTCACTACTCGTAATGTACGTTTTGTCCTCAGTCGATGAAATCATGAGGTGGGGGGAGCCCCCGAGTGCGTTTGTAGCATGTAATAAAGTTGCAGAGAAATAGTCAACCGAAGGTTGGGGGCGAGACACTTAGCTTTATTTGTAGTGTAATGGAGGAGGTACATGGTTCGGCTGAGTAGCCTTGGCTGAAAGCCTTATTGAAAGTAAAAAGGGCGTAGGTTACTACGGGTAGAATCGTCGCAGGTGCGAGACGTTCCACGGGTTGGAGTATGCGACTCCAGACTCCACGTGCTTGAGGCGATAGGCGCCACCTGGGATGACTTCGGTGATGACATAGGGTCCTTCCCTGAATCGAGTTTGTTCGGTTGCTTTTGCTTGAGTCGCAAGACGAGGTCTCCTTCGACGAAGGACCTTGGGCGCAGCCGGCGGCTGTGATAGTTGCGGAGACTCTGCTGGTACACCGCTGATCGGCTGCTATATCCAGCGCCGTCGAGTGTGTCGACGGTGTCTTCGATACAGCCGTGGATTCGGCTTCTTTTATGACGACTCGTGGAGCGATGGCGTGCCGGTGGTAACGGCCTCGGCACCGTGCACCATGAAGAACGGTGTGTAGCGGTGGAGCTGTTTGGTGTAGTCGTAAGCTCCACGGGGACGAATGATAGCTCTTTCGTCCGATTTCGGCTTTGTGCTCGAGTGAGCTCATGAGGCGCTTCTTGATGCGGCGGCGGTAGGCGTTAGCCTTTTCCACTTGCCCGTTTGTTTGCGGGTGTGCCCTTTGAGGCATACGTGATATTGATCCGAGGCCTTCGCGAATCACGGAATTCTTCGGAGATGAAGTTCGATCCATTGTCGGTGATGATCTTTGTCGCGGTAAACACATGAACAATGGATTGAAGAACTTGTGGCGGTTTTGCCCTTACGGTTGGTGGCGGCATGGCTTGATCCACTTGGTGAATTTGTCATTGCGACCGGGAGGAAGACGTGTCCTCCTTCGAGGATTTTGGCGGTTTGCCGATCATGTCAAACCCCATTGGGCAAAGGGCGAGCTATGGGTATGGGTCTAAGTTCGGACCAGTGCGTGCGGTTTGTCGGCAAACCGTTGGCACCGTTGCATCTTCGGACGATGTCGCTGCGTCGCTCATGGCCGTTGGCGATAGAATCTGCTCGTAGAGCTTTGGCGACAAGGGGCGGCACTGCGTGGTGGCGCGGATGCCCTATGGATGTCTTGGAGTATGGCCTTGCCGTCGTTGATGGTGACGCACCGTTGTAGTACGCCCGTAATGCTGCGTTTGTACAGCTCGCCGCTGATGATGGTGAAGGCTTTTGACCGACGAGACACGCGACGGGCATCTGTCGGGCTGTCTGGCAATTCTCCGTTTACCAGGAACTGGAGGTATGGACGTGTCCAAGTTTCTTCGACTGCCATGACTTGCATCAGGTTGACCATGGCAACTCGGCGATGCAGCTTCTTGGGTCCTTGGGAATTTCCGGCTTGATGGATGCACGTAGATCTGTTCGAGAACACACCTAGTGGTACCTTTGCACAAGTGGAGCCAATGTTGGCGAGTCTATCGGCCTCCTCGTTGCTCTCTCTTCAACGTGCGAAGTTACGCGTCAATTCTCCTTGAGTCGTTGTATAGCGCGCGATGCGATCATGTTTTCGGCGTGTCGTCGCACTCATTCATCGTCTGTCACGACAAGGTTGGAGTCACCGTAGATGACCGAGCGCGCGCGCATATTTTCCATCTTCATGCCATGGATGAGGCCGTATTGACCTCGTTGTTGGAGGCTCGAATTTCATCGAAGGGCGTACTTCATCTTGTCACCTTGCGGGGAGGTCGGTATGACTCCTGCCCTACTCGGCCGCATTTGGAGCCGTCAAAATGCATTGTCCGGGCTGCGACATATGCAGGGTGTCGGCATTGCAGCTCCATCCGATGCACCGAAGTCGGAAGGACTTGAGATTTGATTGCGTGTCGCTTCTCGTAGATGATGTCCGGTGATAGTTCAATGCCCCCACACCCACGCGTCCTGTGGCCTCTGGTTATTCAGGATCTTTTAGGGGTGCCTCGTTGGCGACCATCACTGGCGCTCACGGAAGTAGTGGCTCGATCGTCGAGCCGTCATGAATCGCCGTAAATAACCTGGTAGTCTGGTACCGCTGTTTTGTTGGAGTGAGAACCTCTGAGGTAGTAAATTGGGCGTTGTACCCGTGGGTCTTGCCTTCTTGGTCGTTCGACCACGATCTTATCTTGACCACGGTGTGTGGCTGCTATGTACAACGATGGCTCACGCTCTTTTGGCGTGACCAAAACTGGCGAGGTGGAAGGAGCAGCAGGGCTTTCGAATCGTCGTTGGCTTGGTGTCCACTCGAACTTATGCGCCTTCGCGGCGGTGGTAAAATGGTAGGGCCTTCTCTCCCATGCGGTGATGAACCTGCTTAGTGCCGCTATTAAGCCTGCTGCTCTTGGACACCCTTGAGGTTTTGGCTTCTCCATTGTCATGATAGCTTTGATTTTCTTTGGGTTAACCCGATCCCTCGTTGAGAGATGAAGTACCCGGCGGTGACCGAGGGGCGAAGGTGCACTTTTGGATTGAGCTTGATCCTGTGGCGATCAAGGTTGTCGAATATCTCGCGGAGATCGATAAGTGTTCTTGCCTCCTTGGTTTTATGACTATGCGTCGACATAGACTTGGGCGTTGCGACCGATCTGGTCCTTGAGGCGAGCTGCATGCATCGCTGATGCGTGGCACCGCGTTCTTTAGCCGAAGGGCATTGTGTTATAGCGGTATACTCCGAGCGGTGTGATGAGCGCCGTTTTCTCTTGATCTTCGACCTTGAGTCGAATCTGGTTATAACTTTGGTAGGCGTCGAGGAAGGAGAGTTTCTCACAACTGCGGTCGAATCGATGATGCGGTCGATCCGAGGAAGAGGAAGTGGTCCTTAGGGCGGTGTTTATTTAGTGGCGTGAAGTCCGCACATCGAGATGTCCGTGTCCTTCTTCGGGACCATCACCGTGTTACCAGCCACTCGCTTTCCTTGATTTCCCGGATGAAGTCTGCGGTAATCTGTTGATCTCCTTGCCGATAAGCGGCTCGTGGCTCAAACGGTCTTGGATGGGTACTTGGCGGCTTGGTATGCAGGAAGACATTGAGTGCGTGCTCGGCGAATTCCACAGGAACTCTGGCATGTCTGCAGGACACCGGTAATTTCCAGCGCTCACGGAGGAACTCGGCGCGCCTTCCTATAGTCTTTGAGGTCATTGGCGATCAGCGCCGTCTTGAAACATCCGTTGGATGGACTTGCACCTTCTTGGTGTTGATGGTGGAGTCGAAAGACATGTCGGTGCGTTACGCTTTGTGGTGGGGTAGCCATTGTTTGTCACCTCACGGACCTTACAAGCTCGTCTTGCATGCGAAAAGGGGAGATTTTGTTGAAATCCACTGTCGCATTAGTTCGATCGGGTGAAGCTCCGTGGGTGTGATGGCGCCCTTGGTCACGGCATCTTGAGTAGTAGGTATGCGTGGTGTGGGGCGGATAGGAACCTTGCGAATGCTACATCCCGAGGATGGCGTGGTATTGCGACGGCGATCCACCACTTGATTCTAAGCGCTCTGCCGAAAGTTGTCAGCTTCCGAAGATGACGTCGAGCCCTATTTTGCCCGGGGAAGATGCCCTTCCACAGGACAATGCCGTGGGCGTTGTGTGCGATTGTTCGGTGCATTGCGGGATCCGCATAGCTGCTAGAGTGCTTGCGAACATTAGGTTGATGCTGCCGCCATCCATGAAGGCGACTCATCTCGAAGCCTCCGATCTGCGCCTCGACCGAGGCAGCATGACGCGAGGGATCTGGCAAGGGTGATCCGCGAGTGAATGTGATGCGGGACTACGATCCATTTGGTACTCGGGGATTGCGGTGAGTTGCCACGGCCATATTGATTTGTCGGGTGATTTTCTTACGCACCTGTTGGTTGGGCGTCCCTTGGATCATATTTAGTGCTCCCTTTGGTGGGGGTATCGACCCAGCGTTGTTATCTTGATGCGAATGGTTGATTTGGGCCTCAATAGGCGGCGGTGGAGGAGCTCGTGTGCTATTTCACTGGCGCGGTGTGTTTCGAGCGAGGTGGAGCTTGTTGCCTCATTTGCATCATGCCTTCGCTGAGTTTTTGGAACTTGGCGGTCCTTGAGCATGTGGCTAGCTTTCTTTTGCCATCTTGTTTGTCGATGTAGAAGTGGATGGTGCATGGACCGAAAGTTTGTCGAATCTTGAGGTCCGTTGTGGAAACTCAGCGAAAGCCACATGCTCAAGGTCCGTTGCACAAACTTTCGAGTCCATGCACCATCCACTTCTACATCGACAAACAAGACGGCAAAAAGAAAGCTAGCCACATGCTCAAGGACTGCCGCGAGTTCCAGAAACTCAGCGAAAGCATGGTGCAGATGAGGCAACAAGCTCCAGTTCCTGCGTTCGGAAACGCACCTGCGCCAGGTGAAATAGCACACGGAGCTCCTCCACCGCCGCCCATTGGAGGCCCAACTCAACCAGTCGCACCAGCGCAAAACAACGTCGGGATCGCATACCCCCCACCAAAGGGAGCGCTAAATATGATCCAGAAGGGACGCCCAACCAACAGGGTGCAGAAGAAAATCACCAGACAAATCAACTTGGCCGTGGCAACTCCGCCTGCAATCCACAGTACCTCGTGGATCAGTCCTGCATCACATTCACTCGCGGATCTCCTTGCAGATCCTCGCCCTAGGTCATGCTGCCACAGTGCTAAGGCGGTCGGAGGCTTCGAGATGATTCGCGTCTTCATGGATGGCGGCAGCGGCATCAACCTAATGTTCGCAAGCACTCTAGCAGCTATGCGGATCCCGCAATGCAGCCTGGAACAATCAGGCACAACGTTCCACGGCATTGTCCCAGGGAAGGGCATCTTCCCCCTGGGCAAAATAGGGCTCGACGTCGTCTTTGGGAAGCCAGACAACTTTCGGCAGGAACGCCTAGAATTCGAAGTGGTGGGTGGCGTCGCAATACCGCCATCTGGGACGTGTAGCATTCGCAGGTTCCTAGCCGTCCCCTCGCATACCTACTACTCAAGATGCCGGACCAAGGCGTCATCACGATCCACGAGAGCTTCACCCGATCGGACCAATGCGACAGGGATTTCAACAAAATCTCCCAGTCTTTCGGCATGCAAGACGAGCTTGTAAGGCTCCGCGAGGTGACGGACAATGGGCTACCCCCAGTCACAAAGCAGAACGCACCTGACATGTCTTTCGACTCCACCATCAACACCAAGAAGGTGCAAGTCCATCCAACGGATGCCTCCAAGATGGCGCTTATCGCCAACGACCTCAGCACCGCATAGGAAGGCGCGCTCGTCGAGTTCCTCCGTGAGCGCTGGGAAATCTTTGCCTGGTGTCCTGCGGACATGCCAGGAGTTCCCAGGGAATTCGCCGAGCACGCACTCAATGTCTTCCCAGACACCAAGCCAGTCAAGCAGTCCAACCGAAGACCAGAAGCCACGAGCGAAGCTATCGGCAAGAGATCAACAGACTACTGGCGGACTTCATCCGGGAAATCAAGGAAAGCGAGTGGCTGGCAAACACGGTGATGGTCCCGAAGAAGGACACGGACATCCTCCGGATGTGCGTGGACTTCACGTCACTAAATAAACACTGCCCTAAGGACCACTTCCCTCTTCCTCGGATCGACCAGATCATCGATTCGACTGCAGGTTGTGAGAAACTCTCCTTCCTCGACGCCTACTCAGGCTATAACCAGATTCGACTCAAGGTCGAAGATCAAGACAAAACAACGTTCATCACGCCGTTCGGAGTATACTGCTACAACACAATGCCTTTTGGGCTAAAGAACGCGGGTGCCACATACCAGCGATGCATGCAGGCCTGCCTCAAGAACCAGATCGGTCGCAACGTCCAAGTCTATGTCGACGACATAGTCATAAAAACCAAGGAGGCAAGAACGCTTATCGACGATCTCCACGAGACGTTCGACAACCTTGATCGCTTCAGGATCAAGCTCAATCCAGAAAAATGCGCCTTCGGCGTCCCCTCGGGTCAGCTGCTCGGGTACTTCATCTCTCAACGAGGGATTGAAGCGAACCCGAAGAAAATCAAAGCTATCATGACAATGGAGAAGCCGAAAAACCTCAAGGGCGTTCAACAGCTCGCAGGGCGAGTAGCGGCACTAAGCAGGTTCATCAGCCGCATGGGCGAGAAGGCCCTACCATTTTACCAACTGCTGCGCAAGGCAGACAAGTTCGAGTGGACACCAGAAGCCAACGACGCATTCGAAAACCTCAAACGGCTCCTCTCCACCTCGCCAGTTTTGGTCACGCCAAAAGAGCACGAGCCCCTGTTGCTGTACATAGCAGCCACACACCAGGTGGTCAGCACAGTACTCGTGGTCGAACGACCCAAAGAAGGCAAGACCCACGGGGTACAACGCTCAATTTACTACCTCAGCGAGGTTCTCACTCCAACAAAACAGCGGTACCCGGCTCATCAGGTTCTGGCGTGTTCATGACGGCTCACGATTGAGCCACTACTTCCAAGAGCATCGGTGATGGTCACAACGAGGCACCCTAAACAACATCCTGAATAACCCGGAGGCCACAGATCGCGTGGCCCTATGGGGCATTGAACTATCACCCTGGACATCATCTACGGAAGCGACACGCAATCAAATCTCAAGTCCTTCCGACTTCACGGTGCCTTGGATGGAGCTGCAGCTGCCGACACCCAGACATGTCGCAGTCTGGACAATGCATTTTGACGGCTCCAAATGCGAAGCGAGAGTCATTGACCTCCCGCAAGGTGACAAGATGAAGTACGTCCCGGATGAAATTGAGCCTCCAACAACGAGGCGAATCTGAAGCCCTCATCCATGGCATGAAGATGGCAAAATATGCGGCATAGCGCTGGTCATCTACGGTGACTCCAACCTTGTCGTGACACAGACGATGAATGAGTGCGACGCACGCCGAAAACATGATCGCGTCATCGGCGCTATACAACGCTCGAAGGAGAATTGACGGCTGCGAACTTCGCACGTTGGAAGAGAGAGCAACGAGGAGGCGATAGACTCGCCAACATTGGCTCCACTTGTGCAAAGGTACCACCAGTGTGTTCCTCGAATGATCTGCGTGCCATCCATCAAGCGGAAATTCCCCAAGGGATCACCCGAAGAAGCAGAACACTCGGGGGCTACGCTACCCGAAGGTCATGAAGGACCCGAAAAGTTGGATACCAAAGTTGCCATGGTTAACCTGATGCAAGTCATGGCAGTCGAAGAAACTTGGACACGTCCATACCTCCAGTTCCTGATAAACGGAGAATTGCCAGACAGCCCGACAGATCCCCGTCGCGTGTCTCGTCGGTCAAAAGCCTTCACCATCATCAGCGGCGAGCTATACAAACGCAGCATTACGGGCGTACTACAACGGTGCGTCACCATCAACGACGGCAAGGCCATACTCCAAGACATCCATAAGGGCATCTGCGGCCACCACGCAGGCAGCCGCTCCCTTGTCGCCAAAGCTCTACGAGCAGGATTCTACTGGCCAACGGCCATGAGCGACGCAAAGGACATCGTCCGAAGATGCAACGGGTGCCAACGGTTTGCCGACAAACCGCACACACCTGGGTCCGAACTTAGACCCATACCCATAGCCTGGCCCTTTGCCCAATGGGGCCTTGACATGATCGGCAAACTGCCAAAATCCTCGAAGGGAGGACACGTCTTCCTCCTGGTCGCAGTCGACAAATTCACCAAGTGGATCGAAGCCATGCCAGTCACCAACCAGAAGGGCAAAACCGCCGTCAAGTTCTTCGAATCCATTGTCTACAGGTTTGGCGATCGCACAGCATCATCACTAACAACGGATCGAACTTCATCTCGAAGAATTCCGTGACTTGCGAAGGCCTCGGATCAATATCACGTATGCCTCATGGCACACCCGCAAACAAACGGGCAAGTGGAAAGGCTAACGGCCTAATCGCCACGGCATCAAGAAGCGCCTCATGAGCTCACTCGAGCACAAAGCTGAAATCGGACGAAGAGCTATCGTCTCATCTGTGGAGCTTACGTCTTACACCAAACAGCTCCACCGGCTACACCGTTCTTCATGGTGCACGGTCGAGGCCGCGCACCACCGGCAATCGCCATCGGGCTCCACAGTCGTCGCTTACGGTGAAGCGAATCCACGGCTGTACTCGAAGACACCGTCGACACACTCGACGGCGCTGGATATAGCAGCCGATCGGCGTGTACCAGCAGAGTCTCCGCAACTATCACAGCCACCGGCTGCGCCCAAGGTCCTTCGTCGAAGGAGACCTCGTCTTGCGACTCAAGCAAAAGCAACCGAACAAACTCGATTCAGGGAAGGACCCTATGTCATCACCGAAGTCATCCCAGGTGGCGCCTATCACCTCAAGCACGTGGAGTCTGGAGTCGCATACTCCAACCCGTGGAACGTCTCGCACCTGCGACGATTCTACCCGTAGCAACCTACGCCCTTTTTACTTTCAATAAGGCTAAGTGTTATGGACTTGGGTTTTGGAGAAGATGGGGATGCTGGAGATCGTGGCACGGTTAATGAGCAAACCTGTGGGACACGAGATTTACCTGTGTTCAGCCGAGGGAAAACCCTACTCGCTTGTCTCCGCTCTTTGATTATGGCGGAACCGAAGGTTACGAGTGCAGGTCGATTCGGGCGTGGAGGTGTGTATGTCGTAATCTAGTAGTCTGCTCGTTGGACCCTCCTAGCCTTTATATATGGGGAGGCTAGGTCTCAAAATGCCGATTAGTAGGTTACAAGTTGTATTCAAACTCTAGTCTTGCTCTCCAAGGATCCGAAGGCGTCATGGGCCTGGGCCACCCGAAAATCTTCATGGGCCGATGTATATTTGCCGTGGGCCTTCCTTGGGCTGGACTAGGTATGCTGAAGTTACGTACCCGTAGGGTATAACCATGTCAGCACCCTCAAGGTGTTGTATTGTTGAAAAGCAATTTGGTCTATTGTCGTATTCTTGATGAACAAGTTGTTTTATTTGTTGTATTGTTAATGTACTATTTGCTTTCTGTTGTAATAATAATAATTAGACGATTTATTATAAAATTGTTTTGATATGTTTGATCTTCTTGATTCTATATATGTGAGGGTATGGTGTTTGTGGTGATTGCGTGCTATAATTTGTAGTGCCTGGTGAAGTGTTGCTTGTTGCGCGCTGCAAAGAGTTAAATCCATGATAGTCACTGAACTTGCTTAGCAAAATCAATACAATCATTGTACAACGGGGAATACAAACTTACGGTCATTGAATGCGCATCGGAACATCAGTCGTGGTCACCCCGCATGTCATAGAAATGTATATAATGACCTGGCAAACTAGGGACCCACTGTCAGCCTCTCGTCGTGTTTTTTATTTGTAAAAAATCCCAAAAATCAAGTGATGTCACTATGTTGTCCTGTCCATGCCCCTCTTCCCCATCGAATCCCCTCCACACATGCCTTCCATGCCCCCTCCCGCCGACGAGCCTGCCCTCCCATGGCTATCGTGATGTATGCACTCCACGCCACCGCTGAATTATCTGTCACAGGCGTCGTCGCCGCCTATTGAGCACTCCCACAGCTCCCCGACCCTGACAAAAAGCTGGCGCCGCCGCCGCCGCCTATTGAGCACGCCGACATGTGCTCCGCCTCGTCCCGCAACTCCCCGACCCTGAAAAATATCAGGGTCCGCCGCCACATATTGAGCACGCCCATGCTCCACCTCGTCCCGCAACTCCCCATGCCGCCCTCGCCTGCAGATCCAGCACCTCCCTTGCCCCGCGAGCTCCCCAGTCCTTCCCAAGCTGCTCCTAGAGCTCTGGCGTTGGGACAACGCTGCTACCCACGATATCCTCGCCACGGCCCTCGGAGATTATGCGCTCAATCTCGAATATGTGCCCAGCCTCCTTCCGCCACTGGAGCATGCATAGATGCACATTGTTCGCTGTGCACGCAGGATCCTGCTCTGCTCCATGTACTTCCCGGCGCATTGCGTTCGCGTCCATGTCCGTGTCAAGAAGGGACATGCTCCTCGCCGCCGCATTCGACGACTTGCAGTTGTGCGTCACCGCGGACGCGGGGACCTGCTGTGGTCGGTGTCGCTGTGCTTGCGGGAGGTGCTCCTTATGCTGCGGCGCTTGCGCTTCAAGGCGGCCGTCGCGCGGAGCCGGCCGCTGCTGCTGGAATTAGCCGGCTCACTAATAGATGGATTTGAGCGGGAAGGAGGAGGGCATCAACAAACTGACGAGCTGCAGCTTGATTACTGTACAAGCAACGGCCCCAGATCGTGACGCAGTGGATGGAACAAGGATACGACGGTTTTGCAAAAATGCCCTCATATATGTGGTTATTCTTTATCTGTGTGTTAAGTTGTCTAACAACGGGTTTGGCAGCTCGCCACATCATCAAATACATCTCTACGATGTGCACGGTGACCGCAAGTGACACTCCGTCGCGTCTTCAATAACCGTAAGTTTGTATTTCTATTATACAGTGATTGTATTAGCTTTGTTAAGCAAGTTGAATGACTAACCATGAATTTAACTTCGCTGCAAAATACCGCCTCCGATAAAGATGTCGCTAAGGGCTGTGCGCTAAATCTCCAAAACAGGCAAATGTATTTTAGCATTTCCCAGAATTTGCAGGGCATGTTGGAGTCGCTCTAAAGTGAGGCGCTATGCAAATAAGTTATTTTGTAAATAAATTTTATAAAGGGATTGTTTTGTGCTAAGTTTGCGAGATTAGGCGATTTTTGTCTTTTTGTTAAGAGACACTACCTAGCTGCTAGCTAGCGTACAAAAGAGAGATGGAAAGTTTTTTTTTCTTTTTTGAAATGGAGAGATGGAAAGTTTCTAACGAGTAAGACAGACGAAAGCGCTACAGACGTTTACTCGCCGGCGACGCAGGTTACCAGCGAACCGTCGGGCTAGGATTAGCCGGGTGGAACGAACCCTTTCCATAACCAAAACCACTTTTCGTAATATGAGAGCTACTCCCTCTGTTTCAAATTACTCCACCGGCACGTTTATGTAGGTGGGTTATTATTCTCTTATTTTTTATTCAAAAAAATCCTGAGATTTTTGAATTAGATAGTATGAAATGTGTACTACATATACCAAAAATCCAGAATTTTTTTTGGATGAAAAATAAGAGAAGATTAATCATTAAGCTGCTGCCGCGGAGTAATTTGAAACAGAGAGAGTACTACAAGAGAATTAATGAGGCTACCACGGCATGCCAAACTACAACTGCTCGTCACACACCTCAGAGCCTCAGAATGTCAGAAGTCAGGAGGAAGGGCGCGAGCTGCTGCACTAGCCAGCAAGCAGGCGCTGACGACGTGTCGCTGGCCGACATGGGTGGCTCAACGGCAGACGCCAAGAAGGATGGGGCGGCGAAGGATTCCGCGCCGCCGTCCAGGTGGTCGTTCACGTCGGTGTTCATGCACGCAGACGCGGCGGACGTGGCGCTGATGGTGCTTGGCCTCGTGGGCGCCATCGGCGACGGCCTGTCGATGCCGGTGGTGCTGTTTATCAGCAGCCGCATCTTCAACGACCTCGGCAACGGCCCCGATCTACTCCAGGAGTTCAGCTCCAAGATCAACGAGGTATATACGCTAGTGCGGGCATCCACAAAATTCCTCGTTTAGCAGCATCGCTCACGATTGGCTGATCAATCAACTTGTTGTTCTCGTGTTTGTTGAATGTTACACTCGATCAGAACGCGGTGAACCTGGCGTTCTTGTCGCTGGATCGCTGGGTCATGGCATTCCTAGGTGAGCGCGCAAGAACATATGTATATATATGTGAATGCCAACAACAACAACAACGGCATATACGTTCAATGTCGTAGCTTACCGCCAGCACATATAATGTGCCGATCTGACACTAGCTACGTCCGATGATCTATATATAGAGGGGTACTGCTGGTCACGGACGGCGGAGCGGCAGGCGTCGCGGATGCGTGCGCGGTACCTTGCGGCGGTGCTCCGGCAGGACGTTGAGTACTTCGACCTCAAGATAGGCTCCACGGCCGAGGTGATTGCCAGCGTCTCCATCGACAGTCTTGTGGTCCTGGACGTCCTCAGCGAGAAATTCCCCAACTTCGTGATGAACTCCGCCACGTTCCTGGGCAGCTACGCCGTCGGGTTCGCCCTCCTCTGGCGCCTCACCCTGGTGGCTCTCCCCTCCATCCTGCTCCTCATCATCCCCGGGTTCATGTACGCCCGCATCCTCATGGGCCTCGCGCGCCGGATCAGTGAGCAGTACGCGCGACCGGGCGCCATCGCCGAGCAGGCTGTGTCCTCCGTGCGCACCGTGTACTCGTTCGCCATGGAGCGTCACACCATGGCGCGGTTCTCGGCCGCGCTGGAAGAGTCAGCCAGGCTGGGGATGAAGCAGGGGTTAGCCAAGGGCGTTGCCATCGGCAGCAACAGCATCACCTTCGCCATCTATGCCTTCATCTTCTGGTACGGCAGCCGCCTGGTCATGTACCACGGCTACCAGGGTCAGGGTGGCACCGTCTACAACGTCGCCACCGCCATCGTCATCGGGCGGCCTGTACGTACGTACTACATCTATCCCAGTTTATAAGACTTACGCGTATACTTAGGTCGTCCGCATGAGCTATATAATATGAATTATATAATATAAAAATTATATCATTAGAAAATATAACATTTGAAATTTCTAATAGTATAGTTTTTATCTTATATAACCCATGCTAAATTGGTTAATTTATCGATCTAGAAATACGCGTAGGTCTTATAAACTGAGACGGAGGGAGTAGTAACATTTAGTACTAGTAGTATTTCGTTACATCGAACCATGATAAGATTGATCGTGCTCCTCCTGTATTGATTGCCATGCATGCATCCACTCGTGTGTAGGGCCCTGGGGTCTGGGCTGTCGAACCTCAAGTACTTCTCGGAGGCGAGCGTAGCGGCGGAGAGGGTGATGGAGGTGATCCGGCGGATGCCCAAGATCGACTCGGGTAGCAATAAGGGCGATGAACTAGCCAACGTGGCAGGGGAGGTGGAGTTCAAGAACGTGGAGTTCTGCTACCCGTCGCGGCCGGAGAGCCCCATCTTCGCCAGCTTCTGCCTGCGCGTGCCGGCGGGGCGCACCGCGGCGCTGGTCGGCAGCAGTGGGTCCGGTAAGTCGACGGTGGTGGCGCTGCTGGAGAGGTTCTACGACCCGTCGGCCGGGGCGGTGACCGTGGACGGCGTGGACATCCGGCGGCTGCGGCTCAAGTGGCTGCGCGCGCAGATGGGGCTGGTGAGCCAGGAGCCGGCGCTGTTCGCCACGTCGATCATGGAGAACATACTGTTCGGCAAGGAGGACGCCACGCCGGAGGAGGTCACCGCCGCCGCCAAGGCCGCCAACGCGCACGACTTCATCTCGCGGCTTCCCCAGGGGTACGACACGCAGGTACTTCCTCCGACCCATATTAATTGCCTCACATTTGTCTAGATTTGAATAAATCTAGACACTATTTAGTATATATATTTATCCAAATTTTGACAAATCCAAGTCAATTAATATGGATCAGAGAGAGTAATTATATTAATTTCACGGTTTATTTTGCCAATTATTGTTAAGTTAGATTTGCTTAATTATTCACTCCAAGATCGTCAGATTTGCTTCCAATTCCTGCGGTCTGCGAGAGATTTTTCCAAATGCATATTTTCATATAGTTAAGTTAAAGTTGTATCATAGTTGCAACCGCATACTTTTAGTTGCACTACGTTTGTAGTTAAGTTATTTTCGTGTCACATGAGAATTAGCTTAATTCTCACTCAAATAATACAACTAACAAAGAGCAAAATTCAGTTGTAATCATATTCTGACCGAAAAATATTCATTTGCAACCCCTGTAACCAAAAAGTTCCAGTATATAAAATAAGAAATCCAACTTGTTTGACGGATTTGTAATAATGAAACGGAAATTAACAAGCTCTTATTGTCTCCTTGTTTGACGGATTAGTAATGCAGCCGCGACATGCATGTGGTGTGTTCTTTTTCTATGGGCCGGCCGGGAATCTTGGGCAGTTTTAGTTGGTGTTTTGGAAGGAGTGATTTTTGTTTTTAGTGTTGTCATCTTTATTTAGCATTTAGCCAACACTACAAATAGTTTACTTATCCATGTGTTGAATACTGTTCTACGAACAAGGACCTTCTGCGAGACTTCGGCCACATCTGCGCAATGTGAAAAGTTGATACTAATTTAGAATATGGCCCCAAGGTCGGCTCTAGATAATCTAGAGCTCGCTAGCTTCCACGCGAGACGACGTGAAACCACATGTCAAGTTTGACTCCAAAGTTTTTTCGAGAGTATGCCAAAGGCATATCTATCTTTATAGGATGCGGAATTTTGAGTACAAGAAAACTATCATTCAGCTGCGAGTAAAGAGTGTTGTACGAACTTCACACCTGTCAGACTGAAGACAACCACCATCGACAAAACAACAACAATATGAAACACCATATCCTAAGCTAAGCAAAAATCTAGACCAACACGCACTGGACGCCTCCGAAAAACGACCACTCCAAAACAACTATCCTTGTCGACGCAGCATCTAAAGGATAGAGATGGCAAACCTTGGTCGGTCCCGAGAAGGCATTGTCTTGGACTCACTAGTCATGGCATGCATAGCGCCCCTAAATATCAACCTTGGACGGAGGAGAGCGCCGGAGGAGCCCAACATAGGACATGCAAGTCATGTCTCCAAACACGGTGCTCCCAACAAAGGGACGATGTTGATGGCGCCACCATCGTGTCGATCCAGCCTTGGACCTAGGCTTTCTCTCGAAGATATCTACACCAAAATGAGTGCAAGTGAAGTGTCTACACACCTTAGAGACGTGTCCAAGGAGGTGAATGACACCCATGGGTGACGGCATTGCCAGCGGCGCCAACTGGAGATGGGCAAGACTTTCGCCTGTATTGTCGCACACTAAACAAGCCGACAACCCCCATTGGCTATCAAGCTGACAAAAATCAACGATGCAAGCAAGCACCAATTTCCCAGGTAGCCTTAACAGCCACCGGTGCCGTAGGGACCACGCCAACAGCCACCACCAGCTATTAAGCAAAAAAAAAAATGAGCACAAAGCCAACCCAAAAAATCATGAAACAATACACACACAAGGCCTTGCAAAAGCGACCAAGTTGTTCGGGCGCTACTCCCTCTATTAGGGATTATAAGGCATATGGACCATTTTGATAGAATTAAGAAAATCAATAACTCACCCTCTTGATTACTATATGCATCAATAGTTACACATGCATGAAAGAAGATACTTAGACACAATTTGCAAACCATGCAATTCCAAAATACTTAGACACAAAACCATTTAATCTCTGTAATTACTCATGTGTGAAAGCAATAAAATGCTTGCATGCACATGTGTGAACAAATGTGAACACTTTTCTAACTCTTTTTCTCCTTATGCATGTTCTATTCCATACTATTAAATGGACCAATTAGATGACACCTAGGGCTCAGAGAATTGCAAATTGTGTCCTTTAAACCGGAACGGAGAGAGTAGAGAAAAAGAAGAACATGCATTGGAGGAGAGAAACTAATAAATAGAAGAGGATTTATAATTCCTAACATTTTTAAAAAGCTCTTGGGCTTATAATTCCTAAGGAATGGAGTACTGCGTAGGCTGTCCGCCGTACACGTCAGGAAGTAGCAGAAAGAACAACCTGGAAGAGCTGCAAATCATCTAAAGATGTAATTGGTGAGGGTCCTGGGGCACCTCACAGCGATTTGAGCCTCTGGAACGTCGGATGGGGTCATGGGGACATCTCGGCCGTCCGTTGCTAGATGAAGCCATGTAACAGCGCATGGTATAAAAGGAGCAGCCCACTGAGTCCACGATGGAAAAAACCTAGCCGCCAGCCCCCAATCCCATCGCCCACTCTCCTTCCCAATCCCCTCGCTCGCCTCCTCCTCGTCTGCTACCGCCGCCACTCCACACCTCCCCTATCCCCTTCCCGCCCGCTGCTGGTCTCGCGCCGCAGCTCCACCATCCTCTCCGCCTCTTCTTCTCCTTCCCCCTGCCCAATGTCCTTCTCCTTCTAGATCGAGGCTACAATAGATGGGGCAAAGAGGCACGGTCATTTGGTGACGCGATGGCAGTGACCAGCGCAGCCCGTGCACAGCGGCCAGGAGGGTCTCGCCCAAGATGAGTGAAGCCACCTCCGTCGTGCTTGGGGCAGGTGGAGCTGCGGCCTCCGAGATGGTTGATGCGGCGCCGTCGCTGAGTACCACGTGCTCAGACCAGCGTCCACTCTCTCCCTCCTCACTCCTCGGTGAAGCACGTCAAGCCAAGGAGATCCGGTGCCACCAGAGCCAAGGGGGACCAGGCATCCAAGGTACCATCTGTCTTATGGATTTGGATTTTTTTTAATTCTCTCGTCCCTACTCCCTTTTGGTTTAATCTCCTGATCTTTTATCTTTATTTGTCTAGATTCTTCTATTGATGTATACATGTTGTTTGATGAAAAAGGCAGGTAAGATGCAGGTGAAGGTTGATCAATGTAATATTCATTCATTCTACTCGATAGATTTTATTTACTGAAATTTAGCTCAGATATGCATCTTTCTGTAGGTTTTGTGAGTGTAGGTTTGTGCCTACTCACATTGGCGCAGAAACAGCTGTGTAGGTGAGGAGTATTGTTATTCATTCTTTGTATATGATAATAACTGATTTTTCTGATAATGATGTAATGCATTTGAACTCTCTTCTTAGCTGCAATATGCTCTATGCTAAAAGACTGGTCAGACACGGTTAAGGAAAAGTTAAAGGAATACATTCTTAACTACTAGGTTAGCCTACAAAAATTTATAATCCATCGTAGTTTGAAATGATGCAATGGTGTCCTCCGGCACCATCCAAATTTTCTTTACTAATTATTATTTCTACCACATGAAGTCGTATGCTTTTGCATGGTTACCGGTTCCAGTTTCAGCCTAGCAAGGTCTGAATTGGTTTCTGTACATTTTTGAGAACCAAGCGCGAAGCCAGCAGCCGCCGAGGAAACTCAAGCACACTTGCCCCTTCTACCGCAGACCTACGTGTCTGTTCTACCGGCTGTAAGCTGCTGAGAAATCGTGTATACATGAATAGGATTATTCTGTGATGTGTTATTTGGTTACTATATGTTAGTTTTGACAAGTGGAATATGGTAAGTCTCAAGTACATTAATGATGAATACATATACAGTTTTCAAAAGGTACTTGTCGACAATAGCAACAATCTTTACGGGGGTAGCGTCTCTGTACTGTTTGGTCATACTCTGACTATATGTCTTTTTCTTGGTATATCAATAGTAATCATATCTATGCATCAGGTAACCTTCTTAATCTTCTGTTGATTCAGTTATTAATGTTTAAGTTATCATACTCTTACATGTTTATATGGATCTTAATTTGTTGCAGTATCTTTCAAACCAAATTAAGGATCAAGTGCCAAGCAGCAACATTGAGATGTCTGATGCCGATGGTGACAGGTTAGTTTTATTGTGTACTCTGGTAGTTGAATGTTCGCTAGAGTGATTGAATGATATATGAATTTTTGATGGAGTGATTGAACAATATATGAATGCTCTATTTATGTGCATGTAGTGCTTGATGATCTGCTTGCTGGTAGATTTTTAAATAGATAAGAACAAAAAAATGTTTAATTTTTGTTAAACTATATGTTGTTCATGAGAAACTTTGTGCATTTTTCCCCTTTTAGATTTCAGAGTAATAACCATTGGTAGCTCATTTTATTTTTACGAGTAAAGCAACAGTGTCGATCAAAAGGTTGCATCAGCCTTGATTAGTTGTGGAGGTGGAGTGGACCGCCCAGGAGGCGGTGGCTCGAGATCCAAGCATGAAATGGGTTCATCTTGATTTGTTGGAAAATATCCGTGTAGGTGATGGTTATAGTTTGCCCCTTTTCAATTCTCTATTTTCTTTGATTGTTCATTTTATCTTACATATTGTGAGTTCATCTAGAGAAACTTCATCGGGTCAAATCCACTCGCCCCCAATTTTATATGGCATCAGTCCAATTAGGCACTTTTAAGAAGTTAGTACTTTTCTCTTTGAGTAATTATATTTTTCATTCCTATTTTTTGGTTGTGCATTTAATTTTATCCTCTATTTTTTGGTGCAAGTATATTCTACAATAAGGAGATAACGCTTAATAAAAGATTAGGCCCATATCTTGCTGTTCCAGCACGTAATGGATGGACATTTTTGAATATTGAATCATAATGGAAGTTGTGCATCACAGGTTTGTTCACAAAAAATTACTCTTGTAGCTATATTATCCCATGTTTTCTGTTTTTTATGCATCACAGGTTTCTCATGTACAAAAAAGTTTATATGACGCTGAGCATGATTTGTTTTTTTACAGGAAACACACGTTTTTTTGTCTCATTTAGATAGCATAGAGATGCAAATGCAGGTTCGTCGAGAGCATCTGTGAACCATCTTACCCCTTTGAAAATTGACCTCATCTATCATCCATAGCGGTATTATTTAGAGGTAAAATGTCTCATACTTGATTTTTTTTTGTTTGCGCTTCCTTGGATGGTCCCAAGTTTCAGATAACTGTAGTTTTATGGATGATGGTTCAGTTGACATTTTTAAAATTGATGTTACTTGCATATAAGCCTAATGCTAAGGGATACATGTCTCTGAATTTTCCTGTTATGTTTGTTCTGGTATTTATATTGGAAGTTATTGGTCAGGTTCCTCCTTTATGTTTGAAGTTCTATAGGAAAAAAGGTGAATAGTTAGTCTGCCATGAGTTGCAGTATATAATTGTTTTATATCTTCACTAGAAGTATTTGATCAAATTTCGAACAGAGGGAGGTAAGGTATTTTAGGAGCCTCAACCTGATGAGGTGCTAAATGTTTTTGGTTTCACCTTATATATATTTTTGTAGTGCTTTTTTATTTTCTAGAAATAATGCTCTTATTATGTGCTCCTGTGATCAGTACAGAATTTCAAAATACCCACCACGTTGTGTCATAGGTTCTCTCTTCATTCCAGAAATACAATTTTTTTGATATAGTGAACTAATTATTTTTAATGAAGTGTTGATTTTTTTACAAACTGCTTTTCATTTCTTTTAGCCTGTAATTTTTCTATTATGTCTTGTGCACAAATATGCCAGAACAATGATCATGCATACACTGATCTTAGATAGGAATAATGCTCATAACCATTAGCAATTGTTTCCCATTCAGGTTGTGTTACTTCTCATTACTTCTAAAATGAAGGAATAATAGGAATAATGCCATCGTTTCTGCCTTTCTTTTGGTCAAGGTCTAAGGGATGTATATGTTCCTATTAAAATGAAGGAACATAAGTGATACTTGTCTGGATTTGCAGCTGTTACTGTATTTTTAGATTTATTTTATGCTCAATTTTCTGAGCTGGGACAAGCTAGAGCATGTTCAGTCCTTTTTGGGCCAACACAGCGTCCAGTTTTTTTCCCAAAATGACACAGAAGGACCCCTGACATGGGCGGGCAAACATGTATTCATGGGTATTCAGATGAATACCCATTATTTTTGTCAAGAAAAAATCACTTAGTATTCAACTCACTTAGCTCAGAAAATCTAGCTGTTCTCCTTGCCCATAACATCCTCATTGAACCTTCTAGCTCAATATCAGCAATAGATTTGCTCCCTTACTACTCATGTGAGGCCTCCAGTTGTGTAGCTCCTCGCTCCGGCAACATGGCTCGATCGAGATGGTGATTAATGGTTTTTCTCCTAACTTTGAATACCAATTGTAAATAACATGTGCCCGCCCATGACCCCTGAACGTGAGACATATAATTCAATGCTAAGTGTGCTTATTTGCCTTGGATGTTCAATTTAATTTGCTCATCTTTTGATAGAAACATGTGATATTTGGATGATGTATGCGTGCCCATGATATGCATGAATATCTTGGATTCAATACATCGGGGTCCTCAATAGTTCCCTTATTTTTAAATTATCCTTTTCGTTTTGTTGCTATCAGAGTTATTGATTTTGTTTGACCCAATTCTCTTTTTCGTTGATCCCTTTTCACAACTGGCGATTTCGTCGGAACTTACCTCTCTTTTTGGTTGGCTGTTGTTAGTTGGACTAAGAGTTTCTTTTGTCTTTGCAGGTATAAAGAGAAGAGACTGAACTGAAGATTACCCGTTTTCCTGTACATTGGAGTTCCTCCCTCTCGCTAGCTTCTCTCACCCCTGAAACTACATGAGGTAAATTATCTTCCCGTTTCTTGTGTTGCTACTCTGGCAGAACCTCGAAACAGAGCAACCTGACAGGATGTTTATGGCATGTCCTCTGTTTTCGCTGTAGTTTATACAAAGATTCATCATGCATACATGGTAAATAACAAGATGCAGATTCGGTGGTCCAACTAATGTTAAAATCCTATTATTAATCTCATGGTTCTTGTCCTCGCTCTGTACTCTGGGTCTCCTTTGTTTTTAATTCTTCCTTTTGCTCAAGTACGGTCATCGCCTAATTCTCCTCGCATGGTTCTGCCTGATTCAGATATAGTCTTTCTTGCTATGCTCAGCAATATATATTTTTCACAATACTGCCTATCTAAATTCTGTTTTGTTGATTATCCACATCAGAGTGACTACAGTCTGATCCATCTCTCCTCTTTCAGGTAGCTGCAAAGACGCATAGTAACAAACTAGCAAGCTAATTCGGCAACTATATGTCCGATATCCAGAAACCGCCGGGTCCATCATCCTTGGTTAATGAAAAAGAAGAGCTACCTCGCTAGGTATGTTCGACTCTTGGAACACGTTTTCCTCTATTAACGCGTCTTGCATTTTTTGAGAGAACTTTTTTACATGCATGTCTTTACCTTGATACATGTACAACACTACTTTTATTTGATTCGCCGTTTATATTGTTTCTTTTTCTCAGGTGGTGCCAAAACTTATCTATATTTGTAAAGAAGATATTCTTCATAGAGATTTAAAAAGCTCGTCTCTAGATATACACGAATCCAAGGCTTGCGTTATTGGTAACGATGAGATAATTGGTTCTATTTATATTGCTGCATCATCGCATGGTCAGTATTGTATGTTACACAACAAAAAGATTTATGGTGACTATAAATCCACAGAAGAAGATGCTCTCGAATCAGCAAGCCATGCTGCTCTTCTCTATCTACATAAGATAGGCATTATCTCTGTAGATGACGTTAACCAAAATGATCTTACAAAATGTGAAGCTAGGCTTGCTGATTGCCAGCGAAAATTGTTGGCTGCATTGAATTGGACAAACATGTTTCACGAGCGGGCAGAAACTCTCAAGACTAAACTAGATATTGCCCACAAGGAAAATGAAGAACTTGCTGAACTAACCAATGTACAGCATCTTTGTAATTTAGTAAAGACATGATGTTTCCATTGTAAACTATCTTATCCCTTTCATATACCTTTACTTTTTATTGCAGGCATTTGATATTAAAAAGGATGTGTCAACTTCATGGTCAACTGATCATAAGGAAGTGTCCACTCTAGAAGTATTCCACGATAAGAAAGAAGCGTCAACTCCACCGCCTTATGGTCACAGCGCTGATCATAGGTAAGCCCATCAATCTTTTTCTAGCATCATTTATATATGTGTTAATCTTTGCTGAAAAATAGATTATGTTGGCTCATTTATTTTACAGGGCCCTGCAAAACAAGGGGCAACCACGCTGCCTGATACCAATGTGAAAAGATCACTCTTCAAAACACAACTGGCTAATGATTGTAAGGCACAGGTATATTATATCCTTGATTCTTAAGCCCTTTCTATCATCTGATGACTCATTTTTTCCTTTACGTAAATACAAAAGTAACTCTTATTCTTAACAAACACAGATGTACGCCTGTGTAGGAATACTAGCTCCATTAATATAAAAACAGTTGATGCTCTCCTGATATTTCCACGCTTGGTCACACAAATTATATCTGAAGGAGCTCCCACAAGGTAAAGTTTACCATCTTACTTACTGTTATTTAATCCAGTTCTCACATAACGATGATCGATGTCTTCTAAAAAAGCAGCAAGGTTAATGAGGTTTGTAAATATGCATGTAAATCCCTCTTTGGCCCAATCATGCAGCCTGTCAGGCTACCTAGCTTTAAACAAAAAAAATATGCCTTATTCTGCTATTGATATTTGTTTTGGTTATCGTTTTCTCACACCATGCATTGCTATGTTTATTTCCAAGAAGGGAAAATTTCCATACTGCTGCCTACCTCAGACAACGCTGCAACCAATCGGAAAAAAGTAAGATCATCATGGACTCAAATCGGCATAAATCTAAAGGTTCTGCCACCAGCGCTCCATATCATACTTTTTAATTCCTTTTACTACCCACTGATTAGATTCTAATTATTCCTCTTTCTTTATAGATCATGTTTTGCATGTCGCTAAAGATAAGCAACAAGCACCTGAGCTGTCAGACACTATGCTTGACAAAGATATGAGTGTTGATGCAAAACCAGCCATAGAGCATCTGGTCAGCGCTGATCTGTTACCAAGATAAACCATCCTTAGGTTATATACAAGTTTATGGCTCCAGCATCACATCGGGTATAAATATTGGCATTAAACTAAAATTAGTACATGCTAGATGACATACAACTATAGAAACAATGCAATCTGTGTTGTAGGCTGGATTAATACCCTTGCAGGTTCCTTCTGCCCATCTACCTCGATCAACTTTTGAATGTTCATATGCCCTCTGTGTACAGTTATATGGTTTGGCTTCAGAGCCATGTTGTTCTAGGGTTCCCTATGATCTGTAATATACCTACAAATCCATGACTATACTAGGCAATGTTTATATAGCCTATAACTTAGATTATTTATAATACGACTTTAACAGGATCGTGCGCCAAGACGCACCACTATATCTAGTTAAATGTAGAGCAGCAGCGACCAAGCCTTGGTGTCGTGGATAGGTCAGTAGCACAGTCTTGATGTGAAGCTAGAGGTGATCTGCCAACGAAAATAGTACTCCTTGGACACGTCTCTAAGGTGTGTAGACACTTCACTTGCACGATCTCATTGTTCGTAGAGCTAACCAAGATTACATATTAGAGTAACACGATGGTGACTAAGGAAGTCGAGCCCAAGAAAACAGTGAACCTAGGGTTCAGAGGGGAGTACGACATCTGAACAAGATGAAGAAAGATCACATAATGTGCAGAAGGGGAACCTCTTGTATTGACGTTGGCGGTGGTGTTATCGTCAGCCATGTTGTCGAAGAGTTCCCTCGACATCGGCGGGAAGAAGTCGTTAGCATCTGTGAAGGCTTACGTGATCAGTAGTCGCACGAGAGCTCTTCCCAAAAACCATATCGTCCTTTCATCGTACAGGATCCAAAGAGGAGGCATTATATCTTATTTTCATTCGTAGAAATTATTGAGAATTAACTAAAATCTAGTATAAAATTGCATTGCTAAGAGGAAATGTATATTACAATAGAGAATATGGTCTTTTCTTATTTTGTAAGAGACCCTTAGCTGACATAACCTTATCTTTCTTCATTCTCTCCTCCAACTAAGAAAAATCCGACATGATAAATATAAGAGAAGGATGACATTACGTCATTGTACATGCCCTAAAATAAATAAACTACACAAATTATTAGATAGGTATTACCTTGATCTACAACTTATTTGATTTCTTCATGTAAGATTATGACTCCAAAGCCACTCTCCAAAACGATAATCTACTTCTAAAAATAGAATATGCCTTCTAAAGATTTGAATAAACACAAGAAATATAGCATGCATGTAAAAAAGAAAAACACTCATATAATTTATCATTTCATTTGTTGTGGCTCCTGAATTCCCTTGTAAATCGCTCGAAGTTGAGGTCCAAACGTGCTAATTTGTGTTGTTTATCCTAGCGTGGCAGCGTGGCGTTAGTGTGGTGGCGTTGCGGGAGGTCGAGACACGACGATGCACTGTGGGCTTCGCACTGCATAGGGGGGCTGGCCACTGGCGACCCGCAGCTGCATCCCCGCAGCAGTGGCGTGGCGGGTGCGCTTGGTGGCGCTGGGGATGCAACGACGCTTGGGTGTTGTAGCGACGATGCTGGTAGCGACAGCATTGGTTCCAGGCGGGCGGTGTTGGGCGGAGGAAGATGGTGAGTTGAGGGGCGTCCATGGCGACACGGTTCCGCAAGCCCAGATCTGGGTCCATTGGGCCCAATGTGGGTCAGGTCTTCCCTGGCCGGTCTGGTCCCCCGCGCCGGAAGATTTGGCCACCTCCTCCCTCTCGCCCCATCACAACCCAACCCTATGAGACGGTGGAAGTAAAGCTCTTGGAGCGCCCAGATGGAGAACCAAGTTGTCCGCCAGAATATTCGCGAGGCTACTCCCCGCTAAAGTTGTGGTTTTTCGGTCACGCGTGAGCCAGCGCGCTGACGTGGCATTATCCTATATAGCTATCGCACGGAAGCTGGCCTAGATCCGATGTCCTAGTGACCGGTCCTCCGGTGCACACGGCAGTCGTCGAGTGGCATTTGGGTTATTCATGTTGAGGGAAAGGTGCGGCGTTGATGCCTGCATGGATATCGGAGCGGCCGAGAAAATACCAGACGTCGTAGGTCTTCGGGAGGTGTGCTTGATGCGCGATGACTAGACTTTTCGGTCGTGCCTCGGTGGTCGGCGTCCGGAGGGAGGCGGACGATGGCATCCCATGCGGGCCTCGATGTGCCGCGCGTGGTGGCCTCGGTTGGTATGATGGCGGGCCAAACGAGTTCCTAAGCTTTTGCGATATATGGGGTGCTAGGTCTTTGCAGCGGTGTCTGCGTGAGGTTGTGTGGCACTCATGTGGTTGTGGTGCTCCGGGATAAGTCCATGTCGGTTCCGGCGATGGCGATGCCCTCGGTTATCGTTTCCCTCCTTGGTGGCATCATCGAGGAGCCCTGATACACTACATCACTTGTATTCTAATCCTTCGAGCGAAACCTTAGATCTGGCTTTTGGAGCATGATTGGACAACAACGATATGATTGATGTCGTTACCTTCTTGGAGGCGCTATTCTTGGAGATTGGACCAAAGTTGTACCGCGAGCTAACGACATGCACCATGACCCTCTGTTGGAGCTTATGTGCACCGTGCTGCGGCACTTTGGACGGATGCACCTTGGGTGGCATGGGTAGTGGACTACGGAGGATTGCGGCACATTGGACGGATGCAAGCACTCAACGGATTTCGGCTGTCGGTAGTAAACACATGTGGCAATGGACAGGGGTTGCGACATTTTAGGGTGGTCCGGCATTCAGAGCGCCATTTGGCAGTTGGCGGATTGAGGTGCGACCTGCGGTCCACGGCGTCTTCGGCTCTCTAAAGCATGGCGACCTGGTTCTGCCATGTCAACGTTGTGCTTGGTTTCTAGGCCATGTTGGTTTGGAGGTGTCCACTGTGAACTTGCGTCTATCTAGTGCTTGTATGGTTGGTTTCTAGGCCGTCTTCAGTTTGGAGGTGTCCACTGTAACTTGTGTCTACCTAGTTATAGACTATAGTTGTAGTCTTGTTTTGAGTGATGGTTTATCAGCTTTTTTAGGCTTGTAAAAGAACTTTTTTCTATCAGTAAACGGAACTCGCGAAAAAATATATTTACAAGAGTGTTTTCTAGGCAAAGCCCACCTGCTGCTGATACAAATTAGGTGACACCTCTCCCTCTCCCGCTTCTGCGTGCTTGCTGCAATAACACTAGCTCCCTCAAAAAAAAACACTAGCTCCTCTCTCGCCTTTTTGTCAACAACCTGCGGTAGGGAGGTCCTGCTGTTGCAACAGGACGAAGTTTCTTGTCCAAGGTCGCTCAAGCCAGAGATGCCAGAGGCCAACTACGACGCTGGTGCTGAAACTTCATCTTGTTGCAACTGGGAGTGATGTGCTGGCTGAGACCCACCACTCCTGAATCGATACATTTGTATTAGTAGGAGTGTAGGACTTTAGGAGTGAGTCGTTGCAGGTTGTCCACTCTGAGTAGGCTAAACCAGAACTCTCTCGCATACGGACAGAGAACCATGAGGTGCCGCATTGTTTCTGCACTTTGGAGACATAGAGGGCAGGAGGGTCGGTGTTGCGGCCTTGTACATGCAAGACGTTCTGATGTGCCTCAGATGTCCATTGTTCATGAGCTCCAAGCTCCTTGGTTTGGCCAGCAAACAGCGCAGCAGCGCGTATGCTGATCTGGTGGAGAAAATGGCGTTTGGAGTGAGCTTCCATCTAAAGAGATCTTTTTCTATTTGGTTCCAACACCACTTGCTGCACTCTGTCCCAGATCATGCAAATATTGAACTAGAGCCGGGACGCTGATCTGTCCTCGAATGTCCGCAATCCAACAATCATTGTGTAGAGCTTCTGCAACAGCACGGGGCTTGCGCTGTTTTGTTCCCCATCTGGAAAAGATCATGCTGTAGTGCTCCATCTCCCAGCCAGTTGATTCGAGGAACTGATCCTGTGAGCATCAGACATCCCCCTCTGCATAAAAGTCCAGCCTTCCAAGTTGGGATTTGTTTAGCAACTACATCCAACAGAGGCAGCAGGTCAGATTTTCTCAATCTGAAGGGGGTAAACGGCAGGCCCAAATATTTCTGGATTGGGCAGGAAAATATTTGTGTGATCTCATCAAGAGGATCAGCACAGCGAATGGGAATAATACTGCTCTTGGCTGGGTTGATGACCAAACCAGATGCATTGCCAAAAAGATCCAAGAGCTTCCTCACTGCCCACATTTCTCCACATTTCAGCTTGATTACTGCATCGTCAGTGATAGCCTGAGTCGGAGCCCAAAGTGCTAGAATGGTTCCAGATTTCCTCTCTTTTCTACTAGCTCAAAGATTTTTCTAACCACCTTTGTGACAAGATTGAAGAACATTGGTGAAATCAAATCAGCTTGCCTTAGTCCTCTAGCATGCCACACCGGCGGTCCTGAGCTTCCATTGATGAGTATGCGTGTACTTGAAGTGCACAGCATGAGAGAAATCCATCTTATCTAGGTTTAACTGAACCCAAGCCGCTGCAGGACAGCTAGGAGGAAGGGCCTTACTGTATCGAAAGCTCTTGCAATGTCCAATTTGATCATTAATGTTGGCACACTACGGCAATGCAAAGCGCGCACAGATTGCTGCGTCGTTATGAAGTTGTCATGTATGTTTCTGCCAGAAAATTGGTTCCAACTGAGATTGGACCGATCTGAAACCATTGCTAGCAATTATTCTTTAGGATTAACATAATACAGAACTTAATCTCATGATTAGAACACCTGTGTAAAGAGCGGAAGCGTGTGTACCTGAGACGGCCGTGGCCATCGGAGACACGTGGGATAGCATGTCGTCTCGTCCAGGAGTAGCACGCCAGCTTGTCCCCAAGTTCGGCTCCAGGCTATCTGAAGCTGACCCTGGGCCCAACTTTCTACAGGAATTTCGAAGCAAAACCAGCCAGCGGCTCTCATTGAATGTTGCTGTTCCTGCACCAGGTTCCCAATGGTGACTAGGTTGAAATTTTTTCAACAGAATGGAAGCGATGCCCATGATTAAAATTGCACGGCATTGCGTAGAAGACTAGAAATGTAGGTGTTTGGACGTAGACTGACATTGTAAGAGATGTATCCTGGGAGCACCCTTGGATCTCAATATTGGAGATGCTTATATAAAAAATTTAGAACACAATCAGGCACTGGAAACTACCACGCCGTCCTAAAACAGAAGAGATCATTACAGGAGGTAAAAGAAAAGCTGATGAACGTATCAACAACTGAGTACAAATACCACGCAATCAGGCAGTTCAAGCTCCGAAGAGCCTAACAAGTGACAACAAGAAATCACCCAAACTTATATCAGATCAAACATTGGATGAATAACAATAATGGCATATACAATGTAAGGTGCTTATGAAGGAGCCTAGAAAAATAAACCGATTTTTGTTTCAGCACTAGTGCTTAATTATACTAGACATATGCCTAATTAGGCACCTCTCCTATACAAAATAAGCATTGGTGCTTATAAAAATGTTTGGTTTTTGTCGTAAGCACCACGCTTAGCACCCAAACGATGGTTTACCATGATTAAGACACCTGACATTGCGTCACATTGCTCCAGCTCAGCCTATAGTTCTCCACTTAGTCCTTCACAGCAGAAAAGGCTTGCCATCCTACAGCTATGGTTTTCCAACTTCCCAAGAAAACAGGATTTCACCCAGGTCCTGCTATGCACTATTTATTTTTTGATAGCAATATGTTAGGCAGAGATCTGACAGAAGAAAGTGCCCGTGTGTGTGCGTATGTGTTTTGGCATGACTGCTTCCAACAGGTAACTTTAATCAGCAAAAAAACTCAAAACAATTCAGCAAAGCATCTTTAACCTGGTCTGCTGCGGCCAGCCACTGCAAGCTGTTGCATGCCAAAGTCACTTATCGTTCAAAGGGGAAAGACGCGCCTTTTTCTGGCTGCCATGCTGTTCCAACATAAGGATTCTTCAAGATGCAGTCCCCCAGCTAATAATGATAAATCCCCTGATGATTAAGTGGCATACATCTAAACCTGAAATGTTCATTCATGGCCAGAACCCCGCCAGTATAATTTCTACTGTGTGCAAACCTGCCATGGGGCACATAAAATTAGGACACGATAGATTTTGATGTGGGAAAACCTGCTAACGCAATGGCCTGATAGGCACTGAGAATACCCTCCCTGTTGAGTATCTGCCAGTTCATATCCATGTAACTTAACTTCCATTCCCATGGTTCAAGTACTACAAGAAGATCATAGTGAAGTGTCCAATGAAAATAATAGAGTGCTTAATTTTGCCACTCTACCTACAAACCACACTAATAGCAATGTGCATTTAAGAACGCCACATGCCTGCCAGAGTACGTGTAACTAATGCACACATCACATATGTAAATAGAGTTCCCCAATACTTTATTTATCAAGTAATATTGTTGTTTTCCTCCCTGCAAGACAAAACTTTTGGCCATGCACCGAGCTTTCTTCCTTCGTATCGTATTTCAGCGGATCGGGTAGTTCCCCTTCCAAAGAAATGTCTACACCTGCTGCCAACAGTCTTTCATGGTCCCGTCAGGAAAATTCCTAGGGTTTGTCATTCGACATCGGGGAATAGAAATCGACCCGAGTAAAATCAAGTCCCTCTTCTTTCCTCAGATGAAGAATGCAAAATGACTACTTTCATGGCTATGGACAGCGCCCTCTTTTTTATTCGAGTTTTTTTACTTCTCTTGTCCCCTCGGAACAGCACCTTTCACTCCTTTGCTCTGAGCTAAACCTAGACCTCCCACTTGACAGCTTCGTTGTTCAGTTTTCTAGGCAAGTATGTAGGAAGTGTTAATTTACATGCACGGATGAATTTCATAACCCATATTACAACGCCGACCTAGATGTTTAAGATAAGCTAGGTTCAACTTCGAAGTGGCAACACTAGGTGTCTATAATCAATGGAGAGCACTGGTCTAGCAGTATCTCACCTAACAGACTGCAACATACATATAAGTTTTGCATAACTATCACACAGCCATTTCTGAATAGTCTTCGAATGAGAAAATGCAGTTTTGAAAGGGGGAGGATAGTTGTAGATACAGAACTTCAAAAAAAATCTTAAGCTCGGCTATCTGTCTTCTTCGCAATGCAAATTTGTATTTGATGTATTCGTCACAAGAAACTACAGAGGATTACAGTTGTTATCTCATCAAAACTAGTTCATCTTAATCTGTTGATCTTTTCCGATCTTCCTTTTTGTGAACAAAGTTGTGGTTCATACTCTGATAGAGTGGTATTACCATATTAACCATATCCGAAATAAAAACAGGTGGGTGAGCAAGGTGTCCAAATGTCTGGAGGGCAGAAGCAGAGGATTGCTATTGCCAGAGCAATCTTGAAGTCACCCAAGATCCTCCTCCTTGATGAAGCGACCAGTGCATTGGACACTGAGTCAGAGCGTGTTGTACAGGAGGCACTTGACCTGGCCTCCGTGGGCAGAACGACTATTGTCGTTGCACATCGCCTCTCCACCATCCGCGATGCTGACATGATTGCTGTTATGCAGTACGGTGAGGTGAAGGAACTGGGATCCCATGATGAGCTCATTGAAGATGAGAATGGCCTCTACTCTTCTCTTGTTCGCCTTCAGCAGACTAGAGAATCGAAATACTGGCCCTCCATGAGGTCATCCACGAGATCAAGTCCCGACGATTGAAGGGCATCTTCTTGAAGCTGGACTTCCAGAAGGCCTATGATCGTCTGGACTGGCGGTTCCTACGTCAGGTCCTCATTAGGCGAGGATTTGACGACCGCCTGATCACCTGGATAATGCAGTTCGTCATGACCGGGAGCAATGCGATTAACATCAATGGCGAGATCGGACCTTACTTCCGCCCCTCCTGTGGTGTCCGCCAGGGGGACCCCCTGTCCCCCCTCCTCTTCAACGCCGCGGTCGATGCCCTCGCGGAAATGCTTGAGAAAGCGAAGGCGGCCGGCCACATCTCCGGTGTGGTAGGCCACCTTATCCCCGGGGGAGGCATCACCCAGCTTCAATACGCTGATGACACGATGATCATGATTGAAGGCTCGACCCTGGACATTGCAAACCTCAAGTTCCTCCTCCTATGCTTTCAGGAGATGTCTGGCCTCCGTATCAACTTCGACAAAAGCGAGATCATTGCACTGGGTTTCTCACTGGACGAGCAACAGAGGATAGCTGACAATTTCAACTGTCGGCTAGCCTCCTTCCCCATCACCTACCTGGGGATGCCGATCCGCGACACCAGGATCCTTATCAGGGACCTGGAACCGCTCGCGGAGAGGGTGCGCTCGAGGTCCGAACCTTGGCGTGGGAGATTTACCTCTAAAGGTAGCAAGACCGTCCTGATCGACTCGTGTCTGTCTAGCCTGCCTATGTACATGATGGGCATGTACCTCCTCCCCGAGGGGGTGCATGGGACCTTTGACAAGGAGCTGTCGAGGTTCTTCTGGCAAGACTCCTTGGGTCGCCAGAAATACCACATGGTCAAATGGGCAGACATTTGCGCCCCCAAGGATGTTGGGGGCATAGGTATCCTTGCTTCCCGTCAGTTCAACAAGGCCCTCATGCTCAGATGGGTTTGGCGCATCCTGCGGGATGATGGTGGCCTATGGCTCAAACTCATCAAGGCCAAGTACCAGGGCGGCCCCTTCGGCTGTGATCGTCGAGGGTCCCACCTGCACTCCATTCAGAGGTCAAGGGTGAGATCGAGCATGGTCTCGCCGTTTCCGTTGGGAATGGGGAGGGGACCCTGTTCTGGCTGGATCCCTGGCTCAGGGAGCGCCCGCTGCAGGAGGTTTTTCCGGGCTTATTCGCCATCTGTTCCGACCCAGCGCTCCGTGTTTCCTCCGCGGCACTTGGAGGTACATGGAACATCTCGTTCCGCCCTTGGCCGGAGGAAGCAGGCATGGAGGAACTTCGGTGAGCTCCCGCCTCCTTGGCCAGCCGGACCCGATAGTGTTCTGTGGACCCTCACTCCGTCTGGATCCTTCTCGTTGGTTGCCTATCGGGCCCTCTTTGGCCAGCGCCTATTTCTGGACCAAGCACCTCTGAAAGCCCTCTCCACGAAGACTAAAATCTTTGTGTGGCAACTTTTTGCGATAGGCTCCTTCGGGAGTTGAGGTGACCAAGCGACATGGGCCGGGATGGGCTATGTCACTATGCGGGGTCCCGAACGGCACCCACATATTGTTCACTGTCCCGCAGCCGGTTTCGTGGAATTTCGTCAGAGGCGTTGGGCCCTGGCTGGCCCATGACCTCGGGGAATTCCTAGAAACCCGAGCTAACCAAGCTGGGAAGGATCGTCGCCTTTTTTGGCTTGTGTTCGCGGCCATGTCGTGGTCTCTCTGGAATATTCGGAATAAGATGGTTATTGAGAAGATTCTCCCTCGGCGTGCGTCTGACTCGGTTTTCCACTTTCTGGCTTCTCTGCAACTTTGGTACCCGTTGTGTAGACAGCGGGACAGGGTGAGGTTGGACACGACTCTCCGCCGGCTCTTGGAGGCGGCTCAGCGGCTCCCCCATAGCTCGTCATAGTGTCTTCGGCGTTCACGCTCTCGGCGAGACATTGGTTCTTGTTTTTCGTTGGACTCTGTCCTAGTTGGGCCGTCTTGTGCTGTGGCCCCAGCATGTGTTGTGTGTGTGGATCTGTACTGTGATGTTTGTTGCGGACGGTTGCTTTATTTATAAAGCGGGGCGAAAGCCTATTTCGAGAGAGAATCGAAAGAGGCTGATCAGGTCAGTGGAACTGGCGGTACTTCCGCTGTGGAGCAGTCCGGCAGCCACAGCATGAGCAGGAGATTCTCTGCGGCTAGCAGGCCAAGCTCGGCAAGGTCATTTGAGGATGCAGGTGATGCTGGCAACTCTGAGGAGCCAAAGCTTCCCCTGCCATCCTTCAGAAGGCTTCTTATACTTAATGCACCAGAGTGGAAGCAGGCGCTTATGGGAAGCCTGAGTGCAATTGTGTCTGGAGGCATCCAGCCTGCTTATGCATACGCTATGGGAGGCATGATCTCTATCTACTTCTTGACAGATCATGATGAAATCAGGGACAAAACAAGGTCCTATACTCTCATGTTTGTCGGTCTTGCAGTGCTCTCATTCTTGATCAATATTGGACAGCATTACAACTTTGGTGTCATGGGAGAATACCTCACCAAGAGGGTCAGGGAACATATGCTCACAAAAATCCTCGCTTTTGAGATTGGTTGGTATGACCGTGAAATGAATTCCAGTGGTGCCATATGCTCACAGCTTGCCAAGGATGCCAACGTTGTATGTACTGTACGAACAATAAGTGTGTTGATAATTTCAATGGAAATTTACCTAACTTCATGTTATGTTTTTGTTGTAGGTGAGGTCTCTAGTGGGTGACCGGATGGCGCTGGTGATCCAGACAGTTTCTGCAGTGATTATTGCATGCACCATGGGTCTGGTCATTGCCTGGCGTCTGGCCCTAGTAATGATAGCAGTGCAGCCTCTTATCATTATCTGCTATTATGCCCGACATGTCTTACTCAAGAGCATGTCCAAGAAATCAATAGAGGCACAATCCGAAAGTAGCAAGCTAGCTGCCGAGGCTGTCTCCAATCTCCGTACGATCACAGCCTTCTCATCCCAGGGCCGTATCTTAGGCCTCTTCAACCAAGCACAGAATGGACCACGTAAGGAGAGCATCCGGCAGTCGTGGATTGCAGGCCTTGGCCTCGGCACTTCCATGAGCCTGATAATATGCACATGGGCGCTTGACTTCTGGTTTGGTGGCAGGCTCATAGTTGAGCACCAAATTACTGCCAAGGCACTTTTCCAAACCTTCATAATTCTAGCAAGCACAGGGCGTGTGATTGCTGATGCAGGTAGCATGACAACAGACCTAGCTAAGGGTGCTGATGCAATCGCTTCCGTGTTTGCTGTGCTTGACCGGGTAACAGAAATTGACCCCGACAACCCTGAAGGATACAAGACAGAGAAGCTCAAAGGTGAGGTGGACATCATAGGAGTAGACTTTGCATACCCGTCAAGGCCAAATGTGATCATCTTCAGAGGACTTTCATTAAGCATGCAACCAGGCAAGTCAACAGCCCTAGTTGGGCAAAGTGGCTCTGGCAAGTCGACCATCATTGGGCTTATAGAGCGCTTCTATGACCCAATTGAGGGAATAGTAAAGATTGATGGCAGGGACATCAAAACATATAATCTTCGAGCCCTGAGACAACAAATTGGACTGGCCAGCCAGGAGCCAACTCTATTTGCAGGCACGATCCGAGAAAACATTGTGTATGGCACAGAAACAGCAAGTGAGGCAGAAATTGAGAATGCAGCAAGGTCCGCCAATGCACATGACTTTGTCAGCAACCTCAAGGATGGATATGACACATGGTGTGGTGAGAGAGGTGTTCAGCTGTCAGGAGGGCAGAAGCAGCGCATTGCAATTGCCCGTGTCATCCTGAAGAACCCAACTATCTTGCTACTGGATGAGGCTACAAGCGCGCTGGACAGCCAGTCGGAGAAGGTGGTACAGGATGCCCTGGAGCGACTGATGGTCAGCAGGACAAGTGTGGTGGTGGCACACAGGCTCAGCACAATCCAAAATTGTGACCTGATCACTGTGCTCGACAAAGGAATTGTTGTGGAAAAGGGCACACACACATCCCTCATGTCAAAGGGTGTCTCAGGAACATATTATAGCTTGGTAAGTTTGCAACGAGGAAGCAACCAGAACTGAGTATTTGCATGACAATACAGCACCCGTTTCCAAATTAGAACTGCAAGTAAGAATGATGACCAAATTATTGAAATTTTCTGCAACAATGGGCTATTTTTCCACCCATTGCTCTATTGGTGTATAAAAGAGTATTAAGCTTGTCGTTCATTCATATAACTGCTCAATATGAATTGTAGTTATGCAAACGTCAAAAAATCTGAGATAAGTTGTATACTACCTCCGTTTTAAAGCTTGAGGCTTATATTTTTTTGGAAAAGTCAAGCTACGGAAAGTTAGGCCAAACTTTTAGAAAAAACTACTCCCTCTGATCCATATTAGTTGACTCAAATGTGTCTAGATATGGATGTATCTAGCACTAAAATTTGACTAGATAAATTCGTATTTAGATGAATCTAAGTCAACTAATATGGGTCGGAGGGAGTATCAAGAACTATGATATTATATAGATACCATGTGAAAATATGTTTCATGATGTATCAAAGGGTATGAATTTTGTATTGTAAATATTAATATTTTTCTCTTAAAACATGGTCAAACTTTACGTAATTTGACTTTTGAAAAATAAGTAAGACTTAAACTTTGAAACGGAGGTAGTATTAGGTTACATCTCTATTTTATTATGTCGTTTATTTACTTGAAACCACTATAGTTATTGACCACACAATTAAGTACCAGCATGTGCTAAGCATCACAATTCCTTTGTCGAGGGAGGTAGCAGACTAAACACTAACTAAAGAATTGTATCTCGACAAAGCTGTGGATTTACAAGAAATGCAGGGAATGGTAAATAAAAAATGCCTACATTCTATGGGGAAATAATAACATGGAGCAGCGGCGAGACTAAACCTGAAGCCATTTTTCCAAGCATGCGCTTACAGTTTTCCTACATTAGTATCACAATGTGCAAAGTTCAGTAATCTATGTGGCAGTGGTTAAGAGTCATGTGTATGTCCGATACGAACACTTGAAACTAAGGAGTGAGAAATCATAGAATCAAGGCAGTTTTAACTTGAGCAATCCCTCGGAATCCAGAGCCTGAAACCTACGACGAACATTTCATAACCATACACATTAGCAGAAGCAACTCATATGTAGGCTTGGTTGTGGTATCAGTACGGTTCACCTGGCGGGAGCGAAGGGGGGGTTCGGTTCTCGCGGCGAGAGACCGTACGCGTCATCCCCGTCGAAGGAGCACGGCGCGGTTGCGTGCGATGCAGTGCCGCGGCGTGGGCGCGGGGGAGTCGGCGCACGGCGACACGGGGGGAGATGTTGGAAGCGCGGAACAGACTGTAGTGCCGCGGACGTCGGACGGAGAAGTGGGTTGTGCCGGTGGCCGGTGGGGAGCCGGGGGCAGCACGACGTGCTGCGGGGCGGCGAGGATGGCGGAGACAGGTATCCAGGGATGCCGTGGTGCTTACGCCTCTCCGTGGCGTTTACGTACTCAAGCATTTACATTCCATCAGAAGACGGTCTACCTGAAGCAATTAGGACATTTTCACCCACAAATTTATGTCCGTTTCGGTCAGACCGCAGCACTTTTGGATCGTGGTCTGGTCTGTCCGACGAACCGTGCACAGCAGCATGACCTATCTGTCCACGTTGGCCAGCTATGGGAGAGAGAGCCCAGACATACTAGGGGAGGACACGTGAGGCCAAGCATGCTATTCGGGCTGCCGCAACCGTTTTCCAAATTGGTGCATAGATAGGTCGGTCCGCATGAATCGGTCCCGGATGGGTCGGTCCGCTGTACCGGCGCGCAGCTGTCCGTCAGTCCGCGGACCGGTTTAAACGCGGCAGGATAGTTTGCGTGATGCCGGTGGAAATGCCCTTACAAGTTTGCGGGTAGAGATGACTCACACAAAGTTTTTCAACACGGACTCTGAAGAAAACGATTAGGAATTAGAGCAAGCGATAAAGTGATGTTCAAGTAATAGAGAGATCGTATACCTGAGTCACTGAGGGAGTTGGCAGTAGTGAGTGTAGAAATATAATTATCTTGTAATAATTAATATTGTTTGAGAGATTACAAAGGGTATATATAGGTGGCCGGCCCGGCAAATCCTAACTTATGTTACAAGAAAAAGGCAAACCAACTTATAATCTAACATGTCCCGCAGTGTCAATGTGTGGTTCATCAACGTTGAGACTGAATCGAATGTCGGTAAACGATGCTGTCGGAAGACCCTTTGTGAATATATCTGCAAATTGAGCAGTGGTTGGAACATGAAGAAGGTGAACTTGTCCCAAAGCCACCTTTTTATGAACAAAATATATGTTGATCTCGATATGCTTTGTTCGACGATGCTCCACTGGATTGCTGGACATGTAAATAGCTGAAATGTTATCACAATAAACTACAGTAGCCTACTGGACAGGACGACAAAGGTCCGAAAGAAGCCGACGCAATTAGATCGTTTCGTCGACGGCATGTGCCAGTACACGGTACTTAGCCTCTACAGACGAACGTGAAACTGTAACCTTTCATTTCAAAGACCATGAAATCAAGTTGTTATCAAGAAAAATACAGTATCCGAATGTGGATCGACGAGTACCCAGGAAACAACCCAGTCTGCATCGTAATATGATATCAAAGTGTTTGGAGATGATGAATATATGTGGAGACCATGATCAATAGTACCTTTGAGATATAGAATAACACGTTTAACATGATTATAATGTGGAATGCGAGGATCATGCATGTAGAGATAGGCTTGTTGAACGGCGAAAGAAATTTTTGGACGAGTGAGAGTGAGATATTAAAGAGCACCGATTATACTACGATACAAAGTGGCATCGGGAAAACATCACCTAAGAAGGAAAGTTTGGTAGTGGTATCTACAGGGGTTTTAGATGGTTGACAGTTAAGCATGCCTGATTTAGTTAGAAGATCAAGAATATATTGTCACTGAGATAGAAAACGACGATGGGTATCACGAGTGACAGCAATTCCTAAGAAGTGATAAAGTATACCAAGATCGGTTATGGAAAATTTAGAACAAAGTAAGGAAATGATGTGATCGAGAAAATGCTGAGTGGAGGCTGTTAAGACAATATCATCTAGTATAAGAGTAAGTAGGCTATGTGAGAGGTAGTGTGATAGACAAAAAGAGAGGAATCCGAGTGACGAGGGTTGATTTCGTCAATGCTCATTGTTATGGACATGCGTTTTGAAGAAGATGGGAATGCTGGAAGTCGCGGAACGGTTAACAGACAAGCAACGCGGGACACAGGATTTACCTAGGTTCAGGCCCCTGGAGGGAAAACCCCCTGGAGGGCAAACCCAACTCCTGCTTGTCCGCTCTTGATTACGGCGGAACTAAAAGTTACAAGGGTGCGCAGATACAATCTGGCGTGAGGTGCATATGTGATGGTGGAAGAGGATCCTTCTCTCTGTATCCTCCTGGCCTTTATATAGATAGGCAGGTTCCGGGATTAGGTCAAGTCGGTTATAAATTAGGGTTGGTATCCTTTGAAATTCTATCTAATCTAGACTTGTCCTCCAAGGAGTCAAAAACGTCATGGGCTTGGGCCACCCGAAATTTTCATGGGCCGCGTGTCTTGACGTGGGCCTTCCTTGGGCTGGACCAGGTATACCAGTGTCGTGTACCCGTGGGGTATATCTATGTCAGTAGCCTTCGAGTGTTCAGTCGAATCATAGATTCGGCTGGAGACTCTTCAATCTTCTAGGTGCTTTGAACATGCTTTACAAGGAGAAATGTTTTTAGTTCATAGGGATTGTTGATGTGTGTGTCTGGCTCATCCGATGGATCAGGGCCAGTTAACTGTCATAGGATAAAACAATACGATCTTCATCAAACTCGAGTGCCCAGACTCGAATTCGGAACGATTGCTGGTGCGATTCGACTCAGGCCGTTATGGACTTACAGGAGTCGAATCCCATTGATTTTCAAGTGGTGTACCCAACGCGTCCGTCGGGATTTTCATCGTGCCTGTTGACACGGAAGTTTACTGGCAGAGCGCAGTCAGGTGCGTTACCAGGCCATCAGATGATATCTGTAGGGCTTATCTTTGCGTCGCAGACACAACATCCGAAGTTTTATTACCGCGGAGGTGTTTCGGGTGGCCAAGGAGACAGTTTATCACTTAGCATTGGTTTGGGCAAAGTTGCCAAAAAAGATTTTTGTCGTATTTGATCCGAAGAATCGCAGTCGAAAAATTCATAGGGTGCGCGACCAGCGCTTCCTATGAGAGTAGCCCCCGAGTGTTTGTTCGAGTCGTAGACTCGAGCAGAGACTTTAGTTCAGTCGTTTTCAGCATAGCTTCGAAGGACACAATTTTTTCGGATGCTTCAATCGATCCTCCCTATGGGAGTAGCCTCCGAGTCCGTAGTGGAGTCGCAGACTCGACGTAGGACTCGAAGATAATTGCGAGGTGTAGTTACCTTAGTCATTTCTCAGGTGCGTGACCAGCGCTCCTGATAGGAGTAGCCTCCAAGTAGTTTCTCGAATCGTAGATTCGAGTAAGTACTTGATTAATCATCCAAAAAATTTGAGCCGTTGCTTGGCCTTGCCTTGATGATGTTAGTGCTGACGATTGGTGATCTCAACCGTCTACGGCAGCAGAGATGATACGATGAGACAATCGTGGGTCCCACCGTCTGACTTGAAGTTGACTAGTCACGCGTAGACGTGGCGAAAATTACGGCGTCTCCTTGGTTTCCGTGCATAGTGAACGGCGTGTTGGCGACGGTTCGGTGTAACGCTGACAGGTGTAGGGTTAGATTTGAGGTGCGCGCTAGGGCTTCTGAATCAACAGCTCATGTGTGTCGTCTTCTTCCTTTTATACCATAGGTAAACATTGATTGTCTTTTACCCTTCGTCATTTTTCTCATCTCCATTGCTTCCGTTTGCACGAGCTTCGCTGCCCTTCGTTGTGCTCTGGATATTCTTCACACTTTCCCTTCATCCTTCTTGCGCATGCACCACCACCGTCGCCGCTAAAAAATGGGAAAGCCAAAGAAAACCACTGTTGGTGCTGGTTCGAGCGCCGCCGGCGGCGGCAAGAAGGTCGCCGCTACCGCCCGCGCCACGGACGGCGGGTGGAAGCACACAGACATGCGCGATGGGGATCTGCGCAAGCTGCGCGATGCTGGGTTGATCCCCCAGAACAAGGAGGACGCCCTTCTTCCCAGCGACAAGGTAATCCCACGCCCACCCCGAAGGGTTTCGGGTGATGTTTTATGCCTTTGTCGTTCGCGGTATATCTCTTCCTGTCCACGATTTCCTTCGTGGACTCCTCTTTTTACGGGATTCAGCTACATCACTGTCTCCCAATTCTCTTCTCCACATCACCTGCTTCATCACTCTTTGCTAGTGCTGGCTCGGTATCGAGCCGCACTTTGGCCTCTTCCGGAAGCTTTATTCCATAAAGAGGCAGTCTGGCACCGGCGGAGTCTATCCGCTCGGCGGCTGCATTATCTCCATTTGATCTTCTATTCTTTTCTTCTCCTTTTCTATGTGCGAGTCCGTCCAGTATTGGCGGAAGAAGTGGTTTTACATCCGCGATGCCAAGTTGGACGGACAAGAATACGGTCTCGCCCCATTCTACTCTGCTCAGAAAATCGTCCCGAAGAGGTCGTGGAAGAACCACATCTTGGAGGGTGAAACTGCGGATGCGGAGGATCTCTATCGTCACGTGGAGGCGCTCCAGATGGTGGCTGATAAGGAGGTCAACGGTGTCGACATTATTCGCACCTTCCTCAAGCGTCGGGTGCAGTCGCTCCAAGCGAGGGCACACCCGATGTTTCTTTATGCTGGTCACAGTGACACGACGAGGGTCTTATCCGAAGAGCTGTCCAAGGGTGACCTTGATAGAGCCCTTCGGCCTCTATTGAAGTTCAAGGCTGATGAGGACCTCCCGGGGAAATCGTTGACCTCCCCCTTCAGCGCCAAAAATGCAGTTCCACGGGTGGAAAATTGTAGTTTGCGCGTTGCGCTTTGTTCGAGTGTTGTTTGCTTCTTGTTAGTATCACTAATCATGTTCTCTTGTGTCTTCTGTTTGCATGTTCTCAAGGTAGCGGGGATGGTTCCCCCTCTGCCTGAGAAGTTTCCGATTGCACCGGATAACGAAGTTGTGGATTATGAATCCGAGCTTCCTCCGGCGTAGTCTCCTACTGCGGACACCCCCGAGGCGAGCGAAGGGCGGACCCGAAAGAGCACCCAGAGCAAGTCTTCAGATGCGTCTACCCCTCCAACTCCAAGGGGTTCGTCGTTCCTTGAGTAGCACGGTGTGGAAGAAGGTGTGTCGTCTGCGCCCATCCCTGTCGTGCCTATTCGGGCGGTGGCTCCGTAGCCGCCAGCCAAGAAGAAGAAGGAGAAGGCAGCTCTTGTCTTCAATTTATCGGACATCGAGTCGTAAGTCACTTCGCTTGAGTCTTGTTTTTTCCTTTCGTCTTCGTAATTTTAGCTTGTTGCTGATTTAATTGGTCGCTTTCAGCAATCCTTTAGAGGAGTCCCTTTACGGGGACACTCAAGAATTAATGGCGGAGTCGAAGCCGATGGCTTCTGTCCCCCAGGTGGGGGCCGACTCTGAGGACGATGGCCCGAAATCCTCCAGGAGAAAAGCTCGGGCAGTCGCAACTCAGAAGGCAGCATGCAGACCTTCGGAGTCCACGCCTGAACACGTAAGTGTTGTATTTGCTTCATGAGGGGATCCCCCGAGTCCTTTTTGTGTGATCTGTTGATCTTTTGCTTTTTCGAGGGGGGAGCCCCCGGGCCCTATGTTTATCGATTCTTGTTTCTTTTTTATTTTGTAGCCTTTTGTGCACAGCGCCAACCTTCTCATCCAGCAGCATCTAGCGCTGGAGGGTCAGCTGCATCAGCTCCAAGGTGCGTAGTTGTCTCTTTGTTTGGTATTTGAGTTCACCAAGTATGTTGCTTGTCTTCACCCGAAATTTCTTCATTTTGTAGATGATAATAATGCTGCCCTCCGAAGATTGGATGCTCTCGAAAAGAGCCTCGGTCGAGCGGAGAAGAAGGTTGTGGATGGTGTGTAAGCTAAGGAGCGCCTGCAGAAGGGGGCTGAGGATCGCGAGCAGCAGCTCGCAGCCGTTGCAGCCACGCAGGAGAAGGAGATGACCGACAAGCTCATGGCTGCTGCCAAGGCTATTTTTGGTAGGTTATGCCTATATTCTTTTGGTCTTCTGGTTTTCGAGTGTGCTTCATCCTTCCTCATTCGAGTGTGTTTTCTTCTTCTTCTCAGATGCTTCAGGCATCACGTTTGATCGTGGTGCGCTGGAGCACGAAGATGCTTTGGATGATGCCGCCGCTGCAACCGAGGATCGCTGCGCCACTGCCACTAGATCCTTGGAGAAAGCCAAGAAGGTGCTCACGCGCTTCTACAAGGAGATCGTCCCCTAAGGGCATTGCCCTTGACGACATCGACGCCCTCGCGGATGCCCTGTCAGAGGATGCTCCAGCGGAGTACAAGCGCAAGCAGAAGGGCATTGGCGCTTCCATGGGGCTGGCGATGGCGACTAGAGCCGAGTTGGACCTGCCACAGGTTACGTCCAGGATGCCAACGGTGGCGGATGGCTCTGAGGTAGCTTTCTTCCTCCTTGCTTCTCGTTGTAAGCGCTATGGGCCTAAGCTCATCGACCTCCTGGCTGACTATGCGGAGAAGCAGCAGCATGAGGCCAAGAGCAGGCCGTCTGGCTCTAAGACTGCTCCGAGACTGGCTCCGTTTTGCTTCCTTTTGTAACATCTTGCTGATGAACAAATACAATTATGCCACGTGGTGGATTTATTTATGTATATAAATTTGTCTTTTGAGCTACTGCCGGAAGTTCTTGTGATGTTCATGCTTTCTTATTTGCCTTTAGGGTCCTTTAGGTGAGGTTCCAGTTTTCACTCCGATTGCACCTAAGCCGCGACCATCTTTGGATGATGCGTCGCAATTGGCTTTTCTATGTGATCGTGTCCCCAGCTTGGAGAAGGACATCCTTAGCATTCGAGGCCATGCAGATGTATGGAAGTCCAAGGCTGAGCGAGCCACGTCCAGGAAGGAGTTCTTGCTTGGGGAATTGCGGCAGATGGGTGAACAACTTCATTGTGAGTCTTTGCAATCTAATGTTCTTTTGGTTGCATCTTTGTATGCTGGCTCATTCCGTGTTTTCTGCAGATGCGAATCTCATTCCGAGGAAAGAGAAGGAGCACGTCGCCATTCAGATGAACTGTTTGACGCAGCAAGACCTGGAGGCTAGTGGTTTCTTTTGGATGGACCGTGATCGAGCCATCGCCCTTGCGACGGTGCAAGATTGCGTGAACCAGGTTCTTCGGGTGTTGAGGCAGGCGAGGTCGTAATTGGCGGCCATCTGGTCTGTCATGTTCCCTTGGACGTCGCGCCTTCTACCTTCCCGGGTCTTCTTGGTAAATTTCAGAATGTGGGCCATGTCAAGGAGTTGGTGCCGCATTAGCTGATTGTAGGGGTCAAGGCTGCTTTGTCTCTTGTTCGGTTGCATTGCCGTGATGTCAATCTTGCGGAGGTGGCGACTGGGCCACCCCTTCGACCGGATGGCAGCTTATGGGACATGCGCCCTCACTATGTGGCCGTGGCATAGCATGCTGAGGATATTGTAGATTTGTTCGAGCAGCGGACGAATGTAATGCTCCAGAATAGATAGATCCTATAAAGAAAAACTTTAATGTAAAATTTGTATTTATTCGAGTGGGCTCGTAATGCCCTTTGTAAAGTTTATATGTATTGGCACGTAGTGTTTTGTTATGTGCATGTCCTTTTCATTAGCCTGACATGGTCAGCTACTCAGGTTGTATGCATTGTTCTCGATGCAGTGAGGTCGTGAGGTGGCGTAGCCCCGGCGTAGCGAGAAATAATGTAAGGTGAAAAGATATTTGGGCCAAGGAACTTAGCTTTTATTCATAGCGAAACGAGGAGGTACATTGTTCGGCTGAGTAGCCTTGGTTGAATAGCCTTATTGAAAGTAAAGGGTAACTAGGGGTAGAAGTGTTGCAGTTGTACGACGTTCTAGGGGTTGGAGTATTCGACTCCTGATGCGACGTCCATGAGGCGGTAGGCGCCACCTGGGATGACTTCGATGACGATGTAGGGTCCTTCCTAGGGTGACTCGAGCTTCTTGGGTCGTTCTTGCTTGAGACACAGGACGAGGTCTCCTTTGACGAAGGACCTTGGGCGCAGCCGACGGCTATGGTAGTTGCGTAGGCTCTGCTGGTAGACCGCTGAGTGGGCCGTGGCGATGTCGCGTGACTCGTCGAGTGTTTCAACGACGTCTTCGAGTGCTGCCGATGATTCGGCTTCGCTGTAGGCGACGACCCGTGGGGCCTTGTGGCGTACCTCGGCAGGTAGCACGGCTTCGGCTTCATGCACCATGAAGAAGGGAGTGTAGCCGGTTGAGCTATTTGGCATTGTACGTAGGCTCCAAAGAAAAGAGGGTAGCTCATCTGCCCAGGCTCCCGCAATCCTTTCTAGTGGGCACAACAAGCACTTCTTGATGTTGTTTCCTATGAGGCCGTTGGCCTTTTCGACTTGTCCATTGGTCTGTGGGTGCGCCACGAAGGCGTAGGATATGTTGATGCCGAGATTCTCGCAGAAGGCTCGAAAATCCTTTGAGATGAAATTTGAGCCGTTGTCTGTGATGATGTTGTGAGGAACACTGAACCTGTAGACGATGGACTCAAAGAATTTAATGGTAGTTTTTCCGTTTTGGTTGGTGACGGTCATAGCCTCGTTCCACTTGTTGAACTTGTCGACTGCAACCAGGAGGAAGACGTGACCTCCTGGCAAGGACTTTGGCAGTTTGCCTATCATGTCGAGGCTCCATTGGGCGAAGGGCCAGGCCAGCGGTATGGGCCTCAGCTTGGATCCTGGCGTGTGCAGCTTATCCGCGTATCTCTGACAGGCGTTGCACCTCTGGACGATGTCCTTGGCGTCGTTCATGGTTGTTGGCTAGTAGCACCCAACTCGTAGAGCTTTGGCGACCAAGGCGCGGCTGCCTACATGATGGCCGCAGATACCCTCATGGATGTCTTGGATGATGCTTTTGTCGTCAACTATGGTGACGCACCATTGGAGCACACCCGAAATGCTGCGCTTGTACATCTCGCCGTTGATTATGGTGAAGGCTTTTGACCGACGAGATATGCGCCGAGCATCTGTCGGGTCATCGGGCAGTTCATTGTTTATCAGGTACCGAAGGTACGGCTGCGTCCATGTCTCTTCGACCGCCATGACCTGCATCAGGCTGACCAGCTCGGCCTCAGTGTCGAGTTTTTCGGGTCCTTACTATCCTTCGGGTAGCGCAGCCCCCGAGTGCTCTACTTCTTCGGCTGAGCCTTTTGGGAATTTTCTCTTGATAGAGGGTACACAGATTTGTTCGAGGAACACACCTGGTGGCACCCATGCATAGGTGGAGCCAATATTGGCGAGCCTGTCAGCTTCTTCGTTTCTTTCCCTTCCGACGTGCCGAAGCTCGCAGCCATCAAAGTCTCATTCGAGTGAGTTGTAAAGTGGTACGCGATCATGTTGGAGTTGTGAGCGTCGCACTCGTTCATCGTCTGCTGAATGACAAGGTTTGAGACACCGTAGATGAGGAGGCGTGTTGCATCGCAGATCTTGTCCATCCTCATGCCATGGATGAGGGACTCGTATTTGGCCTCGTTGTTGGAGGCACGAAATTTCATCCGAAGGACGTACTTCATCTTGTCGCCTTGAGGGGAAGTCAGTATTATGCCGGCCCTTGCTCTAGCCTCACGCTTGGAGCCGTCGAAGTGCATCGTCCATGATTGCGACATGTCCGGAGTATCCGGTAGCTGAAGCTCCATCCAATGGACGAGAAAGTCAGGGAGGACCTGAGACTTGATGGTGGTGCGCTGCTCGTAGATTATATCCAGAGGAGACAGTTCGATGCCACACAAGGCTATGCGTCTCGTGGCTTCGGGGTTGTTCAGGATGTTTGATAGTGGGGCATTGTTGGCGACCATGATCTGATGCTCCTGGAAGTAGTGGCTCAGCCGACGAGCCGTCAGGAATATGCTGTAGGCGAGCTTCTGGTAGTGAGGGTACCTCTGCTTTGTTGGAGTCAGTACCTTACTGAGGTAGTAGATTGGGCGTTGGACCCCATGGGTCTTTCCATCTTCGGGTCGTTTGACCAGGAGTACGGTGCTTACCACCTAATGTGTAGCTGCAATGTATAGCAGCAGGGGCTCCTGTTCCTTTGGCGTGACCAGGATAGGCGAGGTGGAGAGCAGCCGCTTGAGGTCCTCGAATGCGTCGTCTTCTTCGGGTGTCCACTCGAACTTGTCTGCCTTGCGCAGCAACTGGTAAAAGGGTAGGTTCTTCTCGCCCATGCGGATGATGAATCTGCTCAGCATCGCGATCCGCTCAGCCAGCTGCTGGACATCTTTGAGGTCCTTCGGCTTCTCCATGGCTAGTATGGCCCTGATTTTCTTTGGATTCGCCTCAATCCCCCGCTGGGAGATGTAGTAGCCGAGTAACTGGCAGATGGGATGCCGAAGGCGCACTTTTCTAGGTTTAGCTTGATCTTGTAGTGATCAAGGTTATCAAACGTCTCGCGGAGGTCGTCGATCTGCGTCTTGGCTTCTCTGGTCTTGATTACTATGTCATCGACATAGACCAGGATGTTACGACCGGTTTGGATTTTCAGGCACACCTGCATGCACCTCTGGTACGTGGCACATGCGTTCTTCAGCCCGAAGGGGATGGTGTTGTAGCAGAACACCTCAGACGACGTGCTGAATGCCGTTTTCTCTTGATCTTCGACCTTTAGGCGAATCTGGTTGTAGCCTGAGTAGGCATCAAGGAAGGAGAGTTTCTCACATCCTGAAGTCGAATCGATGATTTGATCGATCCGTGGTAGGGGGAAGTGGTCCTTGGGACAGTATTTGTTGATTGATGTGAAGTCCACGCACATCCGCAGGATGTCCGTGTCCTTTTTGGGGACCGGCACGGTGTTGGCCAGCCACTCGCTCTCCTTGATTTCCCGGATGAAGTTGGCATCGAGCAGTCTGTTGACTTAGATTCCAATAGCTTCAGCTCTTGGTTCGGATAGTCGTCGGATCGATTGCTTGATTGGCTTCGCGTCTGGAAACACATTGAGTGCGTGCTCGGCAAATTCCCTGGGAACTCATGGCATGTCCGCAGGACACCAGGCGAAAATTTCCTAGCGCTCACGGAGGAATTTGACGAGCGTGCTTTCTTATGCGGGACTGAGGTCATTGGCGATCAACGCTATCTTGGAGGTGTCCGTTGGGTGGACCTGAACCTTTTTCGTGTTGACCGTGGAGTCGAACGACATATCGGGTGCGTTTTGTCTGGTGACCGGGGGTGCCTCGCTGTCTGTCACCTCTCTGAGCCTCATGAGCCTCCTGCATACCGAACGACTGGGAGATTCTGTTGAAGTCTCTGTCGCAGTGGTCGGATCGGGTGAAGCTTCCTTGGATGGTGATGACGCCCCTAGGTCCTGGCATCTTTGGTAGCAGGTACGCATAGTGCGGTACTACCAAGAATCTTGCGAATGCCACGCGCCCGAGGATGGCGTGGTACTGTGATGGCCAGTCCACCACTTCGAACTCTAGCCGCTCGCACCTGAAGTTTTCAGGCTGGCCGAAGATGACGTCGAGCCATATCTTGCCCAGGGGTATATGCCCTTCCCTGGTACTATGCCGTGGAACGACATATCTGATTGCTCCATGCTGCACAGCGGGATCCGCATCGATGCGAGTGTGCTGGCGAACATCAGATTGATGCCGCTGCCGCCGTCCATGAAAACGCGGCTCATCTCGAACCCTCCGATCCGCGCCTCGAGCACCATGGCAGCATGACCTGGGCGAGGGATCTGGCGTGGGTGATCCGAACGATCGAACGTGATGCAGGACTCCGAGCTACTGAGGTACTCAGGTATGGCTGGTGGAGAGGTCATGGCCAGGCTGATTTGGCGGGTGATCTTCTTTTGCACCTTGTTGGTTGGGCGCCCCTTCTGGATGGATAGGGACCCTTTTGGTGGCAGGTACCCTCCTGCACTGTTATTTGGTGTTGCTGCGATTGTCGGCTATGACGGTCCGATGGGTGGTGGAGGAGCTCCGTGGGCGATGTCACCTAGTATGGGTGTAGGCCCAAATCCAGGGTTCACGGTCTGGCGCCGCATATGGGTGAGACCCTTGCTAAGCTTTTGGAACTCGCGGAAGTCCTTGAGCATGTGGCTGGCCTTCTTCTTACCATCTTGTTTGTCGATGTAGAAGTGGATGGTGTAGGGACCAGACAACTTGTCGTATGCCGAAGGCTCATCGTCGCGGCTTCGACGCTGCCATGTTTGTGTGGGTCTCCCACCGTCGCGGTAGTTGATGACCCACAAGTATAAGGTATCGCAAAAGTCTTCGCGGGTAGTATTACCCAATTTATTGATTCGACACAAGGGGAGCCAAAGGATACTTGCAAGCCTTAACAACTGAGTTGTCAATTCAGCTGCACCTGGAAATAGTTCTTGCTCACAGAAGTTTATCAGTAGCAACAGTTTGTAGTAGCAATAGAAAAGCAACAACAACAGTAGAACAAGAGAAATAGTAACAGTAACGGTAACAGTGGGATTTGAGTGCGGTAGGCAGAGGGATGGATGGACGGGCGTTGCATGGACGAGTCTAAACATGTAACTTCAAGAACTAGGGAATTGCAGATAAATAATAACAAGCATCCAAGTACTAAACAATCCTAGGCACGTGCTCCAAATATAGTCATACGTGCTCGCACTAAGAACTTGCACAACATCTTCTGTCCAGCCAGCCCATGGCATCGGGGCCTCTAGGGAACTACTGGCAATTAAGGTGCTCCTTTTAATAGAGCACCAGAGCAAAGCATTAACACTCCGTGAACACATGTGATCCTCACACCACAGCCATCCCCTCTGGTTGTCCCAATTATTCTCACTTTGGGGCCTTTGGATCCGGACAATGATATGTGTACACAACTTGCAGATAAGATCACAAACAATACTATCATAATGATTCAATAATAAGTTCAAATCTTAGATCATGACACTCATGCCCTAGTGACAAGCATTAAGCACAACAAGTTGCAACAAAGTCAAATAGCACTAATAGAGATACTAGGCACTATGCCCTAATAGATCTTATTCGATTACATGATAGAACTCATCCAATCCCTACCATCCCCAAGCCTACAGTGGGGGATTACTCACTCATGGATGAGGGAAACATCGGTGGTTGATGGAGATGCGTTGGTGATGACGATGGCAATGATCCTCTCCAAATTCCCCTTCCCGGCAGGGTGCCAGAACAGAGTTTCTGGATCCGAATCTTGGTTTCTCGTGGCGGCGGCAGAGCGGAACTCTTTCTGGAAAACTATAGAACCCCACTGAGTTTTTAGGTCAGAAGGCAACTTATAGGCGCGGAGGGAGGCCGAGGAGCTGCTTGGGGTGGTTGCACCCCCTAGGCACGGCCATAGGTGGCCCCGCCTGGCAGGGGTGTGGGCCCACCAGGCCCCTTCTCCGTCTCGTCTTCTGGCTCCGTGGATCTTCTGGTGAAATATAATTTTTGGCATATTTTCCGGGATTTTCCTGATAGTTGATTTTCTGCAGAAAAACAAGACACCAAGGTTATTCTACTGAAAACAGCGTCAGTCCGTGTTAGTTGTATCCAAATCACACAAGTTTAGAGGAGAAACAATAGCAAAAGTGTTCGATAAAGTAGATACGTTTTGGACGTATCAACTCCCCCCAAGCTTATCTTATTGCTTGTCCTCAAGCAATTCAGTTGAAAACTGAGTGCGATAAAAGAACTTTAACGAACACATTTGCTTCATATGATGTATATATTCTTAGCACAGGAGTAGATACTTAAACCATTCATAATAAGAAGTATGAAACCAAGTCTACTCAATAGTCATTGCAAGCTATAAAGAGAAACCAACTCAATAATAATAAGTAGCACGGAACATAAACATAAGCAACATTGCAATGCTCATAGTAAGGTATGATAGAGTGGTATCTCGCTTGGCTTTGTTTGTAGAGCACAATATAAATGCCGAGGCACCTCTGAAGTTCAAGTGAAGACTAGAGGTAAAAATATCAGAGATACAAGCATCAAAGTCATGACATAATTAACCAAGTTTTGGAACAAACACAATAATGACAACTATGCTCTCAAGAAGGTGCTCATAGAATAAGTGGTGACTTAACAAGGAAGTGAAAACGGTTTTGAAAGGTTTGAAAGGCTTCCTAATGCTGAACGGAAGGTACTCATTAGCTTTGAGCTCTCATTGCCCCTATCATAGGCATCTTCATGTGGTTAAGGTGAAAGTGAGGTCCAATCTAAGTTATATGCTTGAAATACCATAGACTGGAAATCCCAAGTCCCTTGAGTACGAGGGCCGCACCGCATGCTACTCAACTTTGGTTACCTGTAATTTCTTGTCATTGTAAATACATGCATATCATAGAGAACCGCCAACGGGGTACCCCTTGCACATGATACAGGAGCTATCCCGTGATCAAAATGACAAGGCAAGCAGACAATGAGCATCTCAGCGATCTTTTTATTTACTATGTGCATAGCTTTTTATTGAGTATGCTTCATAAATGCTCATTATGGTGATGCTGCAAGTTTCGTTAGGCATGGCTTAGGCTAGCGGCCCAGGCGTTTCTCTAACACAATCACAAGCTGCCCTTTTATTTCACATCATCGACATCCGTAAACAAAAGAGCAAAGTATCAACTAGATAGGATATCCAAACAGTGTTGAAAGAGTTCCCCGTGACGACACGGTTTTGCTGACTCCCAGCATATAATTTGCAAGCATATAACTTTCATGGACAGGTCACAATGGTTCAAGATTATTAAGTGCGCGGAATAAAGTGTGCCATCAAGTTTGTGAGAGCTTTACTAACTAACTTTCTCAAAACAGACAAACATTATATTTGGAAGAAACAAGGCATATAGAATATGCATTGAAATAGCAAATGATGCTAATAGGTAGGTATGGTGGACACAGTTGGTAATAATGGTTTTGGGGAGTTTGAAGCACAGGTAGAGCTCATACTCAGTGCAAGTGAAGGCTAGCAATAGAGAGGGAGCGACAAACAAGAGAGCAATAATTGTCATAATCATGCTTGCAACAAAACAGGACTAATTATGGCATGAAAGTGATACAAGAACTCTGAGGCAAAATAAATCATCGAGGCTTACTGACTATTGTTTAGTCATATGCATGCGTGAGCATGTGCCAAGTTGATTCACATGAAACTTTCATAGGAGGATACCACAATATCATACCAAAATATGAATAAAACAATGCAAGCAAACATTCATATGACATGCTACAAACTATTAGCAAGCTGGAGCTAATCATAGACAAGCAAAAACTACTAAGCATCCATAAGTAACTCACTCCTTACCATGAACAGACTAAGCATGCTCACAATGATGAGTATATGTACAAAATGAAACAAATAGAGTTCGTTGCCAGCCTCTCACCACTCCTCAAGTTGTATTAATCTTCATTATTGCCCTTCACTTGTGTGACTTGAATAATAACATGAAAACCAAAATCCACTGAGGACGACTGAACCCTCCAAAGAACTCACAAAACCAAAGAAGAACAACAAATATTTTTGGTGTTTTCGATATTTTTTTTGAACAAGCCAACAAAGCAAAAACAAACCAAGCAAAGAAAAATCTTTTTGGATTTTTCTTTTAAGGCAAACCAAAGCAAAGAAACAAAGAAACAAACCAAGAGAAACAACGAAAATATTTTTGATATCTTTGTGTTTTTGAGAAAGAAGCAACAAGAACCAAAAAGAAAGCCAAACGATGGATATACAAAGAACCGACCAAACATGGTATATAGATGAGTGTGATGTCGGTATACCTGCCCCCAAGCTTAGGCTTTTGGCCTAAGTGGGGCTCAATCCCATGGTGCCCAAGTAGGTGCACCTCCGTAGTACGACGAGGAGGCTCCCTCGTCCTGGTACGAGCTCGAGGACACTCCAGTGTAGTGTACAACGGGGTCATACGAGGGTGCTTCCTCCTGAATGTGTCCATAGAATCTAAGAGAGCGCAGCTTCTCATCCATCTCCTCCTTGGAGCGTGACAAAGGTCCCTGCGAAATACTGAACAAAGTGGTTTGGGGTAGAGGGATCTCTCTCTCATCCCCGTCAATAAACAACATTTTATAGACCAAGTTCTCAAGGATAGAGCTAGTGATGACAAAGTGGTGCGCCTTCATGGCAGCAAGATCAAGCCTCTGAGGAGCCAAAACTATATCATTTGGATCAACAGCAATGTCCAAGGAAGTAGCAACACGCATAGCAATAATTCCCCCATAAATGGGTCCCTTAGCAGTTAAACGACGAACAATGAGAGAACCAAGATTGTACTTGGTATCATTGTTGAGCGCAGCATCTAAGAAGAACAAATGATAGATGGAAATATTACTAGTGTTCTCCCTACCAAGAACACTAGTGGCAAGATAGTAAGTGAAGTACCTGATGGCTGGAAGCTGAATGTTTCTTATCTTTCCCCGTTGAGCTCTACGGTTATCATCATTGGTTATCCCGCGGTAAATCTCCAACAAATCAGCGAGTTGAGCTGGAATCTTCTTTGCTGACCCAGATGTACCAAGTCCCAGAGCCTCACAAAATTTCTTCAATGTCATATGGTAAGACCTACCATAAACTTTGAAAGAAACATCTGGACTGAACATGTTGTTAGTAAAGGAGAAGCTCTCCGCAAATGTTTTAGTGAGCGTAGCATATTGCACGCTCTCATTCTGCATAAGACTTGTTAGACCAGCCCTCCGAACCAAGGTCATAAAATCATCAAAAATCCCACCAGCCCGCAAGAAGGTTTGACAAGGAAAGGCGGAGGGTGCGCATCCCCTTCATCTCCCTCGTCGTCGAATAGCGGAGTAATGAGATCCTCATTATATGAGGGTCTAGCACGGGAGGATGATCTTGAAGTCCTTGCCCTTCTAGGTGCATCTCTCTCAAATATCTCTCCAAATGTGTGGTTGTCCATGACCACCTTATTTCTGAATTTTTTAGACAAACATCAAACCAAGTGATTTCCAAGTTGATAAATGATGAGCAACTACTACAGGAACTTGCTAGAGGGCTACACATGCATAAAAATGAATTTTCTAATCATAGAACAAGCATGCAAGCTCACACAACCTTTCACCTATAGCAGCAAAATACTCAAGATACAATCTACCAATCACAAATCTAATTGGACAAGTGGAGGAGGCACATACCAAGGAGCAATATCTCCAAAAATCAGCAGCAAAGATGGGCTGAGCAAGGAGATCAAAAATCGTGAGCAAGAATAGCAAGAACTCGAGTTTGAGAAAGTTTTCCGGTGTTTTTCGGAAGAGAGAAAGAAGATGGCTGTGAGGGGGCACCTTGAAGGGGCCCAGGTGGGCCAGACCCCCCCTAGGCGCCACCCAGGTAGGCCACGTCTACCATGGATGTGGTGGAATGGGGTGGCCCCCTGGGTCACTTCAGGTGTCCCTCTGCCCCTTTTTTCGAGGAAAATTTTATTTTGAATTTTCTGGGATTTTTCGAGAAACTTTATTTTTGGCCAATTTTCTGGGTATGAAAATTGATTTTCTCGCAGAAACAGTTTTTTCAGAAGAAGCAAAAGCAAACAAAAAGCCAAACTACAGAAGCTCTAAGACAAACTAACAAGCAAACAACTAACAAAACCAAAGCTAGCAAGATAAAGGCAAAGACTAGGAAGGAGAAAAGTAAAAGAAAGCAAGTATAACCACAGTGAAAACATTATTTTGTTCATTAAAATCCTTTTGTTAACAAGGTTGATCAAGTCTTGTTACCAAAACAATCTTATATGAAACAAAACTTTGTAATCCACAAGGTGATTATGTTACATCATACTTGATAGCAATGGTCCCAATCATAATAGTTTCAAAATTTTCTTGTGGAATGGGACAATATATTTCTCCAACCTTGATGCTCTTAATATTTTCAATGGAATTCAGGCAATAGCTTTTAGCAACCTTCTTGGGGAAATAAATAGTATGCTATTTGTCATCAATATTGAATGTTACTTTTCCTTGATTGAAATTAATGACAGCACCTGCAGTATTAAGAAAAGGTCTCCCAAGAATAATAGACATATTATCATCTTCAGGCATTTCAAGCACCACAAAATCAGTTAAGACCAAACAATTATGAGCCACTTGCACAGGAACATCCTCACATATACCAATAGGAATAGTAGTTGACTTATCACCATTTGCAAAGATATATCAGTTGGTATCAACTTTTCTAGCTGGAGTCTCTTGTAGAGAGAAAAAGGCATAACACTAACTCCAGCTCCCAAATCACATAAAGCAGTTCTAACATAGTTATTCTTAATAGAGCAAGGAATAGTTGGTATACCTGGATCACCAAGTTTCTTTGGAACCATACCATTGAAGGAATAATTAGCAAGCAGAGTAGAAATCTCCTCATTAGGAATCTTCCTTTTATTAGAGACAATATCCTTCATATACTTTGAATAAGAGGCAATTTAATAGCATCAGTAAAAGGAATTTGCAAAAATAAAGGTTTCATCCACTCACAAAACTTGTTGTAGTGTTCTTCCTCCTTTGACTTGTGTTTCTTACCTGGAAAAGGCATAGGTTTCTGCACCCAAGGTTCTCTCTCTTTACCATGTTTATTAGCAATAAAATCTTCCTTTGTGTACCTAGTGTTCTTAGTGTGCTTCTCAGGTTCTTCCTCAACTTCCTCCTTATCAGGAGCATCATTTTTATCATTACCACTCTCAGTTTCAGCATCAGAGATAGATATACTATTAGGATCTACAGCAGGTTCAAGGGGTTCCTCAACTATCTTATGTTTCATTTTATTTCTCTTACGAGGACTACCACTACTTTCACCTTGTTGAGAATCCTGCTCAATTCTTTTAGGGTGTCCTTCAGGATATAAAGGATCTTGAGTAGCTATATCACTCCTAGTTCTAATTCCATAAGCATGTTTATCTCCTGAGGCATTACCTAGCATATCCTTTTGTACCTTAGCAAGTTGATCAAGTTGGGTTTGAACCATTTGAAAGTGTTTACAAAGCATTTTAATATCATTAGAAGTTCTTTCCAAAATATCTTTCAACTCATTGATAGCTCTAGAGTTTTCCAATAAATGATTATGAACTTGTTTATTAAAATTACCTTGTTTAACAATAAAAAATGTCAAGTTCCTCTAAGCATTGATCAGGAGGCTTACCATAAGGAATATCACCTTCATCAAAGTGTTTGAGAGAGTGTACCTCAATAGTAGATGAGTGGGGAATTGGCTTACATAATTCTTCTATAGGAGGTAGATTCTTCACATCTTCAACTCTAATACCTTTATCCTTTAGACACTTCTTAGCTTCCTTCATCACTTCATCATTTAATGCAATAACTCCCCTCTTCTTTGGTGTTGGTGTTGGAACTGGTTCAGGCACAATTGGTTTAGGAATAATAGGCCCAGGTGTATTTAGCTCAGTTGAAGTCCAATCATCATAATTCTTGCTTATCTTAGCCATTAATTCTTTGGCATCTGTAGGAGTTCTTTTCCTAAAAACACAATCAGCAAAGCTATCTAGGTAGGTCCTAGAATCATCAGTTAGTCCATTATAATAAATATCAAGAAGCTCATTCTTAGGTAATGGGCATCCAGGATGTGCATGAATCAAGGCACAGAACCTTGTCTACGACTCAGGCAATTTCTCTTCTTCTCCCTGTTTAAAATCAAAAAGTCTCAAAGCAGCATGTCTAGCACTGGGAGGAAAATATTTGCGCATCTTAAGGGAAGATCTTAGTAACAAAGTACTTGCGCATCTTAAAATCATCAGAGAATAAAGCACTCATAGTAGAAAGCTCATTCATATGAGCCACTGCACTCTCATTTTCAGTCCCACAAAAAGGTTCTTTCTCAACTATATCTAAATAGGATAAATCAAGAGAGAAATCATAATCTTTATCTTTAATATCTATGGGAGAGGTGACAAACTTAGGATCAGAGGAAAATTTAGGAATAATGGTGCGTCTAGCAAGTAGACTCTTAATAGCACTAATACCATGTGTGTTTCGGCACTCTTCAAATAATTCATCAGTGAACTCAATGTAACCATCATTAATATCATAACTCTCACTAGACTCAGGTGAGCTAACAGGTGTAACAGTGTCTTCACTAGGAGTTTTGGTATTTCCTAGACTAGCCATAGTAGCATCTAGGAAAGGACCTTATGAACCACTCGCATCAAGCACAGTAGAAGTAACATCATGAGCATCAAAAGCAGTTTTAGATTTAGTAGTAGAAGCAGTATGTGTAGCATGAGTGTCTGGTGGTGGTGTGACAAGCTTAATTAAAACAAACGATGAATCAAGAGCAATAGAGGTGTTTAGGACTGTACCTCTTCTTATAGTGGATGGTAAAATAGGGAACTTTCCATTACGAGACTTACCCATGATGAACGGAGTAGTAGTGAACAATAGTAGATCCAAGTGAACTTACAAATAAAGCTATGCTCCCTGGCAACGGCGCCAGAAAATAGTCTTGATGACCCACAAGTATAGGGGATCGCAACAGTCTTCGCGGGTAGTATCACCCAATTTATTGATTCAACACAAGGGGAGCCAAAGAATAGTTACAATCCTTAACAACTGAGTTGTCAATTCAGCTGCACCTGGAAATAGTTCTTGCTCACAGAAGTTTATCAGTAGCAAAAGTTTGTAGTAGCAACAACAAAGCAACAACAACAGTAGAAAAAGAGCAATAGTAACAGTAACGGTAACAGTGGGATTCGAGTGTGGTATACATAGGGATGGATGGACGGGCGTTGCATGGATGAGTCTAAACATGTAACTTCAAGAACAATGGCATTGCAGATAAATAATAACAAGCATCCAAGTACTAAACAATTCTAGGCATGTGCTCCAAATATAGTCATACGTGCTCGCAATGAGAACTTGCACAACATCTTCTGTCCAGCCAGCCCGTGGCAATGGGCCTCTAGGGAACTACTGGCAATTAAGGTGCTCCTTTTAATAGAGCACCGGAGCAAAGCATTAACACTCCATGAACACATGTGATCCTCACACCACAGCCATCCCCTCCGGTTGTCCCAATTATTGTCACTTTGGGGCCTTTGGATCTGTACAATGATATGTGTACACAACTTGCAGATAAGATCACAAACAATACTATCATAATGATTCAATAATAAGTTCAGATCTGAGATCATGGCACTCGGGCCCTAGTGACAAGCATTAAGCACAACAAGTTGCAACAAAGTCAAATAGCACTAGTAGAGATACTAGGCCTATGCCCTAATAGATCTTATTCGATTACATGATAGAACTCATCCAATCCCTACCATCCCCAAGACTACAGTGGGGGATTACTCACCCATGGATGAGGGAAACATCAATGGTTGATGGAGATGCGTTGGTTATGATGATGGCCCTCTCCAAATTCCCCGTCCCGGCAGGGTGCCAGAACGGAGTTTCTGGATCCAAATCTTGGTTTCTCGTGGCGGCGGCGGAGCGGAACTCTTTCTAGAAAACTATCGAACCCCCCTCAGTTTTTAGGTCGAGAGGCAACTTATAGGCACAGAGGGAGGCCGAGGGGGTGGCTGGGGTGGCTGCACCTCCTAGGCCCGGCCAGAGGAGGGCCCACGCCTGGCAGGGGTTTGGTCCCTAGGCCCCTTCTCCGTCTCGTCTTCTGGCTCCGTGGATCTTTTGGTGAAATATAATTTTTGGCATATTTTCTGGGATTTTTCCTGATAGTTGATTTTCTGCATAAAAACAAGACACCAAGGTAATTCTCCTAAAACAGCGTCAGTCCGTGTTAGTTGTATCCAAATCACACAAGTTTAGAGGAGAAACAATAGCAAAAGTGTTCAGGAAAGTAGATACGTTTTGGATGTATCAGTAGTTGCCTCCGCGGTATCCGCTGCTGCGGTTGCCATCGTTGCGTCGATCGGCGTATCCAGCCGTGACCATGTCGACTCCATCGCGATCGTCGTAGACGCGCGATCTTCTCTTGCTGCGGCGTTTGCATCTTCGGCCGTAGTCGTATTCGTCATCCGAATGTGCTCGGGTGACGAAATCCTCACCATCTGCCCACCGATTGGCGATGTCCATGAGGTGGTCGAGCGTCTTGGGCTTGACGCTCCCATGTTCCTCCTTGAAATCTGGGCACCTGGAACCGTCCTTGAAGGCGTCAATTGCCTGTTCTTCGGAGATGTGCACAGTGGAGTTCTTGATGTGGGACTAGCGGAGTATGTACGAGCGGATGGACTCGTTGGACCGTTGGGTGTAGGCCCGTAGCTCTTTGATACGTCGGAAACGTATCTATAATTTTTGATGCTCCATGCTTGTTTAGTATCTACTTTGCTTTGCTTTTTTTACACTTTGAGGTGCTTTTTACATGTTTTATGGTACTAATCTATTAACAGGTTGCCACAGTGCCAGTTGCATGTTTTCTGCTGTTTTTGGTTCCAGAAAAGTTAGTAAAGAAATATTCTCGGAATTGGACGGGACAAACTTCAAAGTCAATTACTTTCCGTGCCGAACAAGAAGTCTAGAGGGGAGACGAAGACGCAAGCCAGGGCGGCCAAACCCCCCTAGGAACGGGTGGGCCCTGCCCCGCGCCTGGGTAGGGTTTGACCCCCCTAGCCGCCTCCTCGTCCTCCCCTTTCGCCTATAAGAAGACCCCAATGCACAAACCCTAAGTACCCGATCAAATATCCATGAAACCGTCGGTAGCCGCCGCCACCATCATCCATAGATCGGGGGGATCTGAAGTTCTTCCCGGCACCCAGTCGAAGGGGAGATCATCCCGGAGGCCTTCTCTCCGGGATGATGTGTGAGTAGTTCCACCTTGGACTATGGGTCCATGTAGTAGCTAGATGGTTGTATCTCCTCCTTTGTGCTTTCATGTATAGATCTTGTGAGCTCCGTTCATGATCAAGATCTAATCTATTTGTAATCATGCATGTTGTGTTTGCGGGGATCCGATGAATATTGAGATTATTATGTTGGTTTGATTAATGGTTTTGTCTTTATGATTCTATCATGTCTGTGTTGTTTGTGATCTTGCATGCTCTTCGTTGTTAGTAGCTATCTTGGCCAAGTAGTTGATACTGACTCCAAGAGGGAGTATTTATGCTCGATAGTGGGTTCATGCCTCTAGTTTCCAAAGGAAGTGACAATAATCTCTTTGGTTGTAGATGTGATGTTGCTACTAGGGAGAAAACAACGGTCTCTTTATCATGGAACATGTGGACTGATGTCTACGCACTTCTATTCTTTTAGACAGTTGTTGGGCCTCCAAGTGTAGAGGTTTGTAGAACAACAGTAAGTTTCCCTTAAGTGGATTACCCAAGGTTTATCGAACTCAGGGAGGCAGTGGTCAAAGGTATTCCCTCTCAAGCAATCCTGCAATCAAGATACAAGAAGTCTCTTGTGTCCCCAACACACCCAATACACTTGTCAGGTGTATAGGTGCACCAGTTCAGCGAAGAGATAGTGAAATACAAGTAGTAACGGTGCCAGAAAATAGCTTGACGGTGAGGTAAAAACTAAAGCAAGCAAACATGCAACAGATCTAGATACAAACGGTGTTTCAATGTTTAGAAACAAGGCCTAGGGATCATACTTTCACTAGTGAACACTCTCTCATATAAATATCCTCTCTTCATGATACTACTCTTAACTACTCTCCGGTTGGACACTCTAATCATCGGTAGGGCTATAACAGCACTCCTCAAAGTCTGCCTTCCCCAATCTACATAACCCCACACTGTCACCTTGAGTGCTAGATGGTTCCAACAAACACCACAATTTCATAGTGACATCCAACTCCAAATATAACTCATAACAAATATTCAATCTAGCCAAAGTGCCACACACGGTATGCACGCTATCACTTTCACACACATGGCGAAAAGCATAGATCTATTAAAGCACAAAGAGTATTTATGTAGACTCAAACCTAAGTGCCACCATGGCGTGCACGCTGTCACTTTCACACACATGGGGAGAGCAGAGATCTAATGAAGCACTTGAGTAGCAAGGTAGATCTACTTGATTACAAAGCTCATTACCACAACAAGATCATGCATAGAGAGAGATGAACACATAGCTACCGGTAGAGCCCTTAGCCTCGAGGAAGAACTACTCCCTCCTCATCATGGGAATCAGCAATGTTTATGGAGATGGTGGTGGAGATCTATGGAGATGGCTCCGGGGGCACTTCCCTGTCCCGACAGGGTGCCGGAACAGAGACTTTCTGTCCCCCGAATCTCCCTTACGGTGGCAGCGGCGCTACGAAGGTATTTCTGGATTTCTTCTGGATCCTTTAGGGTTTTTGGGTCGGAGGCTTCTTATAGGCGAAGGGGGAGGTCGAGGAGGTGGCCAGAGTGCCTACACCCTCCCCAGGCGCGGGCCAGGCTTGGCCGCGCCCAGGGGGGTCTGGCCACCCTCTGTTGCCTCTCCGTACCTCCTTCTAGATTCTTGTCCCTCACGGAAAGTTATTGACTTTGGCTTTTGTTCCGTCTAATTCCGAGAATATTGATTTTCTGCCTTTCTGGAACCAAAAACACGAGAAATAGGCAACTCGCACTATGGCATCTTGTTAATAGGTTAGTTCCAGAAAAGATATAAAAACACCTCAAAGTGTAGACAAATCAAAGCAAAGTAGATACTAAACAAGCATGGAGCATCAAAAATTATAGATACGTTTCCAAGGTATCATGGACTGTTTACCTTACACACTTTGCTTAAAGCAGTTATCTGTTGCTTGCAACTTAATACTGGAGGGGGTTCGGATGATAACCTGAAGGTGGACTTCTAGTCATAGATGAAGTTGGATGGTGGTCTATGTATCTTGTTGTATTGCCCAATCGAATCTCATAGGATCTTTCTGACTAGTAATTGCATTGTTATGACTTGCTCGCCTCACAATTGCCTTTGTCGTAACTTGTTTACCCTTCATGCCATGTTGTTTATCTAAGGAGAGCACCTCTAGTGAACTATGGACCCCGGTCCAATCTTTACCATTGATACATCTTCCACGGTTACTTGTTTACTTGCTGCAAACCATTACCTTCCACACCATACGTTTAATTCTTTGTTACAGCAAACCGGTGAGCTTGACAACCTCACTGATTCGTTGGGGGCAAAGTTTTGAGTTTGTGTTGTGCAGGTCTCCGTGTTGCTTGCAATACCTGTGTGACGTTTCCTTCCTCTTACTGGTTCGATAACCTCGGTTTCTTACTGAGGGAAACTTGCTGATGTGCTGCTTCATACCTTGCTCTTGGGGTTTCCAACGAAGCGTCCCACGACAAGTACTGGGCCCCATCACTATTCGATCGATGCTGGCCTCTTGCTGGTGCCCTTGAAGTTGTGGATGAAGCTGTATGCTAGCTCTTCCCAACTTCGGATGGAACCGGAGGATAGGCTGCTGAGCCATACCCTAGCTGCGCCTGTCAGCTCAGCTGAAGGCATTGTAGGGCGGTGTACTTGTTTCCGCCGTGGAGCTTGACTAATGATAGGTTGTCATCGAGCCAGTCTTTTGGTTCCTACGTGCAGTCAAACTTTGGGTTGTTCGAAGGAAGCTTGAAATTTTTCGGCATCCTCGTTCGCCGAACAGATCTGCTGAAGCATCTGGCTCCGCACAGCTCTCCGTCGTCCTCTTCTTCGGACTCAGTTGAGCACGCGTGTTTGGCGCGTGCCTTGTCGATCTTGCGCTGGGTGAGCTCGTTGCGGGCTTGTAGTTGCTACTATGGCGCCGTGGGCCCTTGCGATGTTGGGGCAGGTCATGCTCATCGTCTTCGGATGAGGGCATAGGGCTGCGGTTGAACCTTACCGCAGCTTTTTTCTTCGGCTCCGTAGGAGCATCATCGTGGAGCGCAGCTCTGACGAGTCCAAGGCCTGCTTGCGCGTACTTGTGCATAGCGCTCTTCAGGTCACCCACCGGAGGTGGATGGGACGCGAGATATGTAGTGGCTACCATGATCACAGCCTGTGCTGTTTTCGGCATGACGTTGCCGTGCGAGTCCATCGTCATGAAGGATGTGTTGAGGGACCGGGTGACCTCGCGTCGCGCGACGGGATCCATGTGCTCCGTGCGGGAGCGTTACTTGGCGTTGTTGCCATGCGAGCTGGATCCGCCAGTGGCGGAGAGCGCAGCTCGCCGCACGCTGGATTCCGCAGCTGCCTTCTTACGTTTGTCAAGCTCCTCCATCAGCTTTACCTTTCGGTTGTGCTCTTCGATGAGGAGGAGGTGGTAGGCCATCAGTAGATCCCGTGAAGCATTCATAGGTAGGATGATGTTGCATGCCACGTCTTCGCGTGCTTGGCGCCATCCTTCCTCGTTGAGGTTGATCTTGTTGTAGGCATGAGCGTCGCCTTCGTTGGGCCTGTTAGGCGGACCTCCCCTGTTTCCTCTGTTCTCAGATTGCGGGTTGAGAGGGGGGTTGGGTGTTTGCTGCGCACTCGAACCGGTAGGGAGGTCTGTTACGTTGTTGATGATGACAGCGCATAGGTAGCGCCCGCGGATTGGATCGCTGCTTCCATGGCTTTCGGACCATAGGTTCCTTCATCTGAGGGAGGGCCGCACAAATCTGAGTTGCAGCTGCCGCTGTCATCTAACTCGTCTTTCAGCGTCGATGCATGTAACGCGCCGATAGGTGGGACCCATGAAGCGGGCCTGATGGATGGTGGTTGCACCCACTCTAGGAGGCGGAGGGTGCCGGACTGCCCTACCTGGAAGCAGAAGCTCCCGAACAGCATTTCGAGTCCGTCGCCAATGGACTCGAAATCCCTTAGGGTGGCTGGCGAGTGGGCGGTGAAGTCGAAGGCGCCAAAGAGGAGGTGACTCTCTATTGCCGATGAGTTGTAGATCACTCCGGATGGAACTGTCAAGCGTCCCCGCTTCCTACAGACGGCACCAATTGACGAGGGTTGATTTCATCAATGCCCATTGTTATGGACTTGGGTTTTGGAGAAGATGGGTATGCTGGAAGTCGCGGAACGGTTAACAGACAAGCAAAGTGGGACACAAGATTTACCCAGGTTCAGCCCCCAGAGGGAAAACCCTACTCCTGCTTGTCTGCTTTGATTACGGCGAAACTGAAAGTTACAAGGGTGCGCAGATGCAATCTGGCGTGAGGTGCGTATGCTATGGTGGAAGAGGACCCTTCTCGCCGTACCCTCCTAGCCTTTATATATATAGGCAGGTCCCGGGCTTAGGTCGAGTCGGTTAGAAATTAGGGTTGGTACCCTTTGAAATTCTATCTAATCTAGACTTGTCCTCCAAGGAGTCGAAAACGTCATGGGCTTGGGCCACCCGAAATCTTCATGGGCCGCGTGTCTTGACGTGGGCCTTCCTTGGGCTGGACCAGGTATACCAATGTCGTGTACCGGTGGGGTATATCTATGTCACCGAGGGAGATGGTTGAAAACTGATAATGAGAAGAAAGGTAGAGAATCGTTAAAACCATGCACGAGAAGCTTGTTTGAGACCATATAGTGATTTTTTGAGAAGATAGACGTGATTGGGATTAGTTGTATCTTCAAAACCAAGAGGTTGATGCCACTAAATAGTTTCATTTAGTGATTCAATAAGAAAAGAATTTTTAATGTCAAGTTGATGAATGGGCCAAGACGAAGAAACTGCAAGACAATGAACTGTTTGAATTGAACTAGGTTTAACAATGGGAGAGAAAGTTTCATCGTAGTCAAGACCATGTTGTTGAGAAAAACTACAACAGACCCAGTGATCTTTATAACGAGGGGGAGTGCCATTAGAATGAAATTTTTGACGAAAAACCCATTGCCCAGAAACTACATTTGCAATAGTGGGACGAGGAACGAGTTTCCAAGTATTGTTATCGATGAGAGCTTGGAATTCTTCACGCATAGTAGAAATCCAATGAGGATCGAGAAGAGCTGATTTGTAAGTTTTAGGGATGGGAGAGATAGATGGTGTAACATGGAGATTAAGTTTTTGAGTGGGTAAGAGAAATCATGATTTTGCACGAGTACACATAACATGATCATTGGTAGGTTTAGCACTAGGCATGGCATGGGCTAGAGGATTGAGTGTAGGGGAGAAAGAGGCAGAGCCCGGCGTAGCGGATGATGATGGCGCCTGGAAGCGCTTCGTCGGGAAACCCCAAGAGCAAGGTGTGATGCAATACAACAACAAGTCTTCCCTCAGTAAGAAACCGAGGTTATCGAATCGGTAGGAGGAAGGAAAAGTCTCAAAGGTGTTGCAATCAACTTGGAAACCTGCACAACACAAACTCAAGACTTTGCCCCAACGAACAATGAGGTTTTCAATCTCACCGGTTGCTGTAACAAAGGATTAATTGTATGGTGTGGAAGGTGATAGTGGTTTACAGTAAGTAAACAGGAACATTGGAAGATGTATCAATGGTAAATATTGGATCGGGGTCCATAGTTCACTAGAGGTGTTCTCCTTAGATAAACAAACATGGCATGCAGGATAAACAAATTACAGCGGGGAAATTGATAGGACTGAGCAAGGCATAACAATGCAATACTAGACGTTCATGATCCTATAAGATTCGATTGGGAAATACAACAAGATACATAGACCGCCATCCAATTACATCTATGACTAGAAATCCACCTTCGGGTTATCATCCGAACCCCCTCCAGTATTAAGTTGCAAGCAACAGACAACTGCTTTAAGCAAAGTGTGTAAGGTAAACAATCCACTTGTTCCATGAACAAGAGATCGTTGTTTTCTCCCTAGTGGCAATGGCACATCTACAACCTTAGAGATTTCTGTCACTTCCCTTAGATTAAATAGAGGCATGAACCCACTATCGAGCATAAATACCCCCTCTTGGAGTCACTAGCATCTACTTGGACAATATAGCTACTAGAAGCGGAGAGCATGCAAGATCTCAAACAACACATACATGGTAGAATCAATAAGACAAAACCATTAATCAATCTGACATAGTAATCTCAATATCCATCGGATCCCCGCAAACACAACATGCATGATTACAAATAGATATGATCTTGATCATGAACGGATCTCAAAAGATTTAAACATGGTAGCATAAAGGAGGAGATACAACCATATAGCTACTACATGGACCCGTAGTCCAAGGTGGAACTATTCACGCTTCATACCGAAGGCTGGCATGATGAAGAAGAAGGCCTCCGGGATGATCTTCCCTCCGACAGGGTGCCGGGAAGAGCTTCAGATCCCCCGATCTAGGGACGATGGTGGTGGCGGCTACAGACGGTTTCGTGGAATATTGATCGGGTCCTTAGGGTTTAGGCATCGGAGGGGTCTTTATAGGCGAAGAGGCGAGGCAGGGGGGGGGTGTGGGCCCGTGGTGGCTCTCGTCTGTCTCGTATTCAGGCTTCGTGTTCCCCACGGTAAAATATTGACTATGGCTTTTGTCCCGTCCAATTCCGAGAATATTGATTTTCTGCCTTTCTGGAACCAAAAACAGAAGAAAACATGCAACTGGCACTGTGGCATCTTGTTAATAGGTTAGTACCATAAAACATATAAAAACACCTCAAAGTGTAGACAAAGCAAAGCAAAGTTGATACTAAGTAAGCATGGAACATAAAAAATTATAGATACTTTTCCGACTTATCAATCATCCCCAAGCTTAACTCCTGCTCGTCCTTGAGTAGGTAAGTGATAAAAAGAATAATTTTTGAGGTCACAAGCACCATCAAAATCAAGATCAAACCATTTGCAAGCATTGAAAGCTGGGATCAAAGAACTCTAAACATGAACATGAAAGATGGAGTTCTAACAGTAAGACAAAGTAACTATGCATGCAAGATGAAAGGCTACAAACAAAGATCATGAATAACATGCATTGAAAAACGTTTGTTTGTTTCACATATAGAAAACATGGCATAGTGGCATCCAGCTTGTCCCTCATGGAGTAGCAAATAGATGCATAGGACACCTTCAAAGTTCATAATAGTGACTAAATACAAATAGCACAAGAACAAGTAATATCAACAATATGCATCAATCAATAAGTTTTGGGACAATGCATATAGAACTAAGAATGGCAACTATGCTCTCTTAACTAGTGCCTAAGGGTAGAAGGTGGAGACTCAATATAATGGTGGAAGAAAGGCCCTTCATAAAGGGAAGCAGGGATTTCAAGTTTCAAAAAGAGCTTCCAAAAATTATGGTACTTGTTAGCTTTCAGCCCTCATTGTCCCTATCATAAGCATCTTGAAGTGATTAAGGTTAAAGTGAACAAAACTATGGAGTATATGCTTGACAAAGTATAAGTTGTCAATCTCATGTCCCTTGAATACGAGGGCCGCTCCTCATGCTACTCAATTTTAGTCACATGTAAGTTCTTGTCATAGTAAGTACATGTGTATCATAGAGAATCACCAACAGGGTTCCCCTTGCACATGATACAAGAGTTATCCCATAATCAAAATGACAAGGCAAGCAGACAATGAGTACCTCAGCAATCTTATTATTTACCATGGGAATATGGTGCTTTTTTTCTCTTTCCTCTTTTCAATATGTCTCTTTTTTTATATAAGAAGAAAGCTTTATAGATGTCATTATGGTGATGCTGCAAGTTTCCACCATGATTAGGCATGGCTTAGGCTAGCGGCCCAGGCGTTTCTCTAACACACATACATAAATCCATGGACTTACAAGCTCCCCTTTCATTTAACACCGACGACATCCATAGACAAAAGAGCATGATATAAACTCTGTACAAAGTACAAGTGCAATGTTGAAAGCATTCCCCGTGATAGCACGGTTCTGCTAATTCCAACGTATAAGTGCAAGCATATACAACATAGATGACACAATGGTTCAAGTTTATTAGGGTCAAGAAAAATAATGTGTGCCATCAAGTTCGTGAGAGCTTTAATCACTAAGTTTTCACATAACAAAATACTTTTTAATTGGAAGATAGATGAAAACAAGAATATACTTGGAATGGTGTAACACACAATGAATAGGAATTTATAGTGAACACTTTGTAATAACTTGGTTTCTTGGGAGTTGGATGCATGAGTAGAGCTTACTCATACAAGTGGAGGCTAGCAAAAGACTGGAAGCAACAAACTAAGAGAGTAATAATGGGCATAATCATGCAGATCGACAAAACATTACTAATCAAAGCATAAAGTGTTACTACAAGTCAAGGACTAAATGATCACAGAGGCTATGGTGACTTGTTCATAGTCGTAACATGGTGTGAGCATTTGCCAAGTCAGCCCAAACAAAGCATCAAAGGAGAATACCACAATACTATGCTTTTGTATGCTAAAACAATGCATTCCTTCAAGGCACACTAAGCAATCACATTTTTTGGAACAAGTCATGCTACAACAATAATCACTAAGCATAAGTTTAAAACAACATCTAACATGACATGATAAAGTCTAAGTCACAGTCAAAGCAAGCTCCTTCTTGTACTACTCAAGCAAGAACTTTCTACTCCTCTCCAACACCAATCAACTTATTTGAAACAACACAACGAGAACGGGGGTCCAAACTAATTTATTCAAGCAAACTAAACGAAAACTAAGACACTCCAAGAACAACACAATAGTGCATGAAACAATAAAAATGAATTGTCTAGACAGACCTAAGCTTTTTGTTGATGAAGAAGGGGATGCATTGGGCATCCCCAGGCTTTGACGCTTGTACCTCTTGAATATTTATTGAGGTGACATGGGGTGGCATACCCAAGATTGAGCTTTTGTCCATTCTTCATCTCATTACATCATTCTCTCTCTACACCTGAAATTTTTCCTTCATACAAAACTCCACACAATCTTCATTAGCAATATTAGTGTATTCAAAATATAATAGACCTTTGGGTTTAGCTTTAGAACAGCAAAACTTTCACTAAAAACACAATCTACTGTAGCAATTCCCTCAAAAAGCTCGATTTCCCAAAAAGAACCCCAAAAGGAATCAATAATAAGCAAATGCAAATAATGGCAGAAATCTGTCAAAACAGACCAACAGGTAGAAACCGATTTTTTCGAAGACCTTATGTTGCTCAAATAAAAACGTGTTGAACTAAAGAATGTTATCTAACATACTGAGGGATTTATTCACAAAATATCAGCTCAATATGACTTACAGAGATTCCTCACGAATTTTTATGGTGGAGCACAAAAATATGTTTCGGGACAGCAACTCCCCAAATCTTACTTCCCTCTCATTAGAGGTCATTCTTGGCACAAAAAGCAAACAAAAATGATAAGGAGAGGTCATTACTGAAGTTATAACTTCCAAGACTCAATAAAACTCTTGGGTTATCTCCCAACAAGTACTTTTCTGTAACGCCTTTATGTTAGGCACAAGAAGGAAGAATCAAGTGTTTTCAAATGAAGAATTATGATCAATACTTGCAAACTCTTCAACTAGGAAAGGTATCTCATCCAAATGAGTTTTGGAGGATCCCTTCTCATCTCTCTTTGGTTCACTACTTTCATCAAAAGGATTTTCAGGGACAATCCAATCAAAATTCTTTTCTAAGGCTTCATGCATTCCAACAAGTTTAAAGGGTATGGGTATCTTAATTTCCTCTCTAGGTTTGGTTTTATCTAAAGTAATCATAACATCTACACATGAGCCTAACATATTAAAACGTTCAAAGACCTTGTTGGCTTCCTTAGCAACATCATTGGACTCTTTTAGTAAAATTTCTAGGATAAAATCTCTCTTTTCAGGGTCCTCTTATTTTAGTTTGAGAAAGAAATTGCATCATGGGGTTCAGGTTAACAAACCTATCCTCCAACATATGAACTAAAGAAGCTGCAGCAATTTCATAATTAGGAGCAAGTTCTGCTATAGATTTATCCTCAATATCCTCATGTTTGCTAACATGATTAAAGAATTATTTAATATTTTCTTTCCCAATTATGGAGCCACTACCTAATGAAAGGTCTTTCAGGGTGAACTTGGGAATCAACATGGTGAGCTAGAGCAAGGTGACAACTAGAGTAGGAACTAGTTTTTTTGTGTTTTTGATAAGAGAAAGCGAACCAAACTAAATTATTTTTTTGGAGTTTTTTATAAAAATAAGCAAAAAACCAAGCAAAAGAAACTAAGCAACACAAAAAACAAAGAAAAGAGAAAGGTTGAGAAGGACTCCCCTTGTGAAGACGTCCTTAGCCTCCCGGCAATGGCGCCAGAAAACTTGTTGATGGCGCCTGGAAGCGCTTTGTCGAGAAACCCCAAGAGCAAGGTGTGATGCATCACAACAGCAAGTCTTCCCTCAGTAAGAAACCAAGGTTATCGAACCAGTAGGAGGAAGGAAACATCTCAAAGGTGTTGCAAGAAACTTGGAAACCTGCACAACACAAACTCAAAACTTTGATCCAACAAACATATGGTGTGAAAGGTGATAGTGGTTTGCAGTAAGTAAATAGGAACAGTGGAAGATGTATCAATGGTAAAGATTGGACCGGGGTCCATAGTTCACAAGAGGTGTTCTCCTTAGATAAACAAACATGGCATGCAGGGTAAACAAATTACAGCGGGGCAATTGATTGGACTGAGCAAGGCATAACAATGCAATACTAGACATTCATGGTCCTATGAGATTCAATTGGGCAATACAATAAGATACATAGACCGCCATCCAACTGCGTCTATGACTAGAAATCCACCTTCGGGTTATCATCCGAACCCCCTCCAGTATTAAGTTGCAAGCAAAAGACAACTGCTTTAAGCAACGTATGTAAGATAAACAATCCACTTGTTCCATGAACAAGAGACTGTTGTTTTCTCCCTAGTGTCAACAACACATCTACAACCTTAGAGATTTCTGTCACTTCCCTTAGATTAAAGAGAGGCATGAACCCACTATCGAGCATAAATACCCCCTCTTGGAGTCACTAGCATCTACTTGGCCAAGATAGCTACTAGAAACAAAGAGCATGCAAGATCTCAAACAACACAGATATGATATAATCAATAAGACAAAACCATTAATCAATCTGACATAGTAATCTCAATATCCAACGGATCCCCGCAAACACAACATGCATGATTACAAATAGATATGATCTTGATCATGAACGGAGCTCACAAGATCTAAACATGATAGCACAAAGGAGGAGATACAACCATCTAGCTACTACATGGACCCGTAGTCCAAGGTGGAACTACACACGATGCATACCGGAGGCTGGCATGATGAAGAAGAAGGCCTCCAGGATGATTTCCCCTCCGGAAGGATGCCGGGAAGAGCTTTAGATCACCCCCCCCCCTGATCTAGGGACGATGGTGGTGGCGGCTACAGACGGTTTCGTGGAATATTGATCGGGTCCTTAGGATTTAGGCATCGGGGGGTCTTTGTAGGCGAAGAGGCGAGGCAGAGGGTCGCAAGGGCGGTCGCATCCCCCAGGCGCGGGTCAGGCCTAGCCGCGCGGCCAGGGGTGTGGCTCCCTGGTGGCTCTCCTTCAACTCGTATTTAGGCTTCGTGTTCCCCACGGTAAAATATTGACTTTGTCTTTTGTGCCGTCCAATTTGGAGAATATTGATTTTCTGCCTTTTCTAGAACCAAAAACAGAAGAAAACATGCAACTGGCAGTGTGGCATATTGTTAATAGGTTAGTACCAAAAAACATATAAAAACACCTCAAAGTGTAGACAAAGCAAAGCAAAGTTGATACTAAACAAGCATGGAACATCAAAAATTATAGATACGTTTCCGACATATTAGATGAATCGGTCGAAGGGGAGGGAAACTCAGGTTGCACGACAGAGTTTTTAGCCATTTGGGCTACCGCGACAGAGCACGCTGCCCTGGGGATGGTGTCATTGGATGCTGCCGCGGCAAGAAAGGGGTGACAAGGAGTAACCTCGGCAATTATCATTGTTATGGACTTAGGGTTTCGTGGAAAAGAGAGCGTTGGGGATTATAGAGAAATCTCGGTTACAAAGTCGTCGATTGACTTGTTGCAATCTAGCTCACAGTGGATTGCGAAAAAGCTAAGGTGTCTCCTCCGTCGGGTCCTCTCAGCCTTTATATGATAGGTTAGGTCCTGGAGCCGTATCTAGAGAGATTACAAGTTTACGAGTACAATGTGAACTCTATGTTGGTTCATGACTATTCCTTTTGATCGGTAAGGCAAGTTGATGTCTACGCACGCTTCTATTATTGTAGACACTGTTGGGCCTCCAAATGTAGAGGTTTGTAGAACAGTAGCAAGTTTCTCTTAAGTGAATCACCCAAGGTTTATCGAACTCGGGGAGGAAGAGGTCAAAGATATCCCTCTCAAGCAACCCTAAAATTAAGATACAAGAAGTCTCTTGTGTCCCCAACACACCCAATACACTTGTTAGGTGTATAGGTGCACTAGTTCAGCGAAGAGATAGTGGAATACAAGTAATATGGTGTTGGAGATATGCCCTAGAGGCAATAATAAATGTAGTTATTATTATATCTTTGTGTTTATGATAAATGTTTACATTCATGCTATACTAGTATTAACAAGGAAACATCAATACTTGTGTGATTTGTAAACTTAATTTGAAGTCCCTAGTAAAGCCTCTATATAATACTAGCTTGTTGGTTAATAGATGATTGTGGTTTCCCTATCATGAACATTGAGATGTTATTAACAACAAGATCATATCGTTAGGAGAATGATATGGTGGACATACTCCTATAGATAAGCGTAGCATAAAAGGTCAAGTCATTTTAATAGTTCAATTGCTATATGCTTTCTGATACATAGTTATCTAATTCCTTCGACCATGAGATCATGCATATCACCTTTACCGGATGGATGCTTTGATGACATCAAACACCACACCGTAACTGGGTGGCTATAAAGGTGGCATTGAGTGTTCAAAAAGTATTGGTTGAAACACATGGATCAAGAGTGGGATTTGTCCATCCATATGACGGATAGATATACTGTGGGCCCTCTCGGTGAAATGTCATCCAATTAGCTTGCAAGCATGTGACTGGCTCACAAGGGATCACATATCACGGGAACGAGAAAAGGGTACTTATCAGTAACGAGGTTGAACTAGGTATGCAGAGATACCGACGATCATAACCTCGGATAAGTAAACTATCATGAGACAAAGGGAAATTGATATCGTATGTAAGTGGTTCATTCGATCTCAAAGTAATCATAGAAATATGTGGGAGCCATATGAATTTCCAGATTCCTCTATTGTTTATTGTTCGGAGAAGTGTCTCGATCATGTCTGCATAATTCACGAACCGTAGGGAGACACACTTAAGGATTCGACGTTGTTTGAGTAGTTATGGAATGATGAGAAAGAGTCCGAATGTTGTTCGGAGTCTCGGATGGGATCCAGGATATCACGAGGAGATCCGGAATGGTCCGGAGAATAAGATTCATATAAGGAAAGTCCCGTTTCGGAGTTGGGGAATGGTTCCGGTGTTTTCATCGGGAATGTTCTAGAATGTTCCGGAATGTCCGGCACTCCGGGAAGGGGGAGGGTACATGAATGTGTCATTGTAAGTTGGAATGATTGCATCATGTACTAGGTGTCTTTGCTGTCCAAAATAAAGGGTTTATTTAAATCCTAAATTGAAAAGTCAAACGGCTAGTTTGAAAGTCAAACGGCAAGTTTTAGAAAGAGGAGGAGGAGTGGGAAACCGAGTTGGGGAGGGATTCCCTCCTCCAATCATTGCCCACCTCAAGCCGAGTTGGGGAGGACTCCCTCCCTTGGCCGCGCCTCCCACCTATAAAGGGAGGGGCAGGGCTGCCCCTCCTAACACACAAGTACCTCTCCTCCAAAACCCTAGATTGGCGCCACCACCTCCTGCTGCTGCCGCCACCTCCCAGGGTTGCCCTAGCCGCCGACTTGGGGTGCCCCAAACCCTAGCCGCCAGCTCTAGCACCTCCTCCTTGGTGTGTCTAAAACCTAGATCGCCAAGGAGCTCTCTCATACTCCACCATACTCGCTCCGGCTTAAGGCGAAGCCCTGCGAGATCTCCCCTCTACTTCCGGTACCACCGTTGTCTTAGGAATCGCGAGAGAGTACTACAACCTCCGCTGCCTGCTGGAACAAGGAGAGGAAGGTCTTCATCAAGTACGAACGTGTGACCATTGTGGGAGCGCTGCGCACGCATGGCGCCGGAAGGATCGTCTACGCGATCTTGAGATCGGAAAGAGTACGACTACATCACCCACGAGAATCTGCTCTCGTTAAACACTTTGGAATCTTCGAGGGTGAGTTATTACATCGACTCGTTGCTACAATCTAGTAGATAGATCTTGGCTTGTTTGTTTGTATGTGGTAGAAATTTTTTGTTTTCCATGCTACGAAACCCTACATATGGATGATTATAAGTGGTAATTGCAATCTGAAATAAAAATGGCAGCAAGAAAACATGTAGCAGGACTGATTGTAAACGGTGTTTTAATGCTTAGAAACAAGACCTAGGGATCATACTTTCACTAGTGGACACTCTCAACAATAATAACATAATTCAACACATAAACATCTTCTCTTGAATATGCTACCCTGAACTACTCTCTGGTTGGATAACGAACACCAATTCACCGCGTAGGGCTATAAAAGCACACCTTAAAGTTTGCATTCCCCATCTAGGTAACCTCACACTATCACCTTGAGCGCTAGATGGTTCCAGACAAACACCACAATTTCATAGAGACATCCAACTCAAATTACAACCCATGATAAGTATTTCTGTAATCTTTAGCCTAAGAGCCACACACGGTGCGCACACTGTCACCTTCACACACGTGGGACAAGGTGTCTCCAGAGATCACATTAATAAAAGCACTTGAGTAGCATAATAGACAAAGAGTAGCATCTACTTAGTCAACTAGATTACAAAGCTCATGATCACATAAAGATCACACCATGGGAGAGAGAGATGAACACATAGCTACCGGTAGATCCCTTAGCCTCGGGGGAGAATGTAACATCCCAGCATTTAGGAACCAACGAAGGGTAGATTTAGGAATCTGTGAAATTGCATGCATTCATCTGTAAAAATGTGGGTAATTTTTTTGCCAAATAAAAACCTAAAGTCATCAAAGTTTCTTTCATGCTTTGAGATCAGGTATAGTCTTGGAGGATGATTGTTATAAACTTTGATATGATCTTTGTGGATTAGTGTGTTTTGGGAAATGAAATTTGAATTTAAACTTGAGTGTTGGATTTTTAATTCAAAAGGATTTAGAATTATGTTTGAGTATTATGATTTAGTCAAGAGTTAATAATTAGTAGTTCAAACTTTAAATAAAGAACACAATTAAGAAAAAGAATATTCATTCCATAATTTTATTCAATAAATAAGTTACAAAATGTAACTTATAAACATGATCAAGAAAATTTACAATGGATAATGAAATAAAATAACCTTTATATATTAAGTAATATTACAATCTTGATTACAAAATAATAAAATAAAAATTACAAAATAATAAAAGAAAGTTTAGAAGTGACTATTCTATAAAGAAAAAGAAAACCTAAACTAAAGTCTTGAATCTTCAAGTCTGGTACCTGCAAAGCAAACACAAACTAAAAAGAAAGAAAGTTAAGGATTAAAAATGTTTTACTCTCAGAATTGATAGTGAGTTGCACTGTTCAAAGTTCATCATTGAGTAATATTTTAAGGGGCAAGTTTCACCAATATGAAAGAACTATATCTTTCATAATTTTAATCCATCAGTCAAATAAACAGCAAGGAGGGGCAAGTTTCACCAGACAAGTAAAATGTAACCAGATAGAAGTAACATTCATATCCAGAGCATATCCACATGGTGCAGCAGGCACACAAGCTGCACACACACCAAACTGCATGGTGTGTGCTGTCAGCACAGCAGCAACAGACCACACACATAAAACTACTCAGCACAGCTATAACATCCCAAAAATACTAAGCTTGGATCATCAAACTCTAATCATCAAAATTAGGGTTAACAAAAACTTTTCTAATTAAAAATATGAAAGCATTCATATGTGTGTGTATTGAAAATTGGATTCTTTTGAATTGCCTTGTTTGTGTGTTTCTTTGCTTGTAAAAGGATTCTTAGGTGAAATAAACATCATCTAAACAATCCCCACACTTTTCCCAAAGACAAATAAATCAAAACAAACAAAATGAGTGAATGGTCATTTTGACCAATTTAACTCCCATGCCTACTTTGGATGTCTCAAACTTTCAGAACTTAACAGAAACTTGTTTGGATATTTACACCCCTTGATAGTACTCATAACAAAGTATCAAGGCCCACCTTGTGATCATCCAGAAACTTTCAAATGCATAGTTTAAAGGACGGTTCAAAATTGAATCTTTATCATATGGGAAGAACCCACTTTTTCAAAAACCACTCAAACAAGCTCCACTTTCAAAACCCAAGCATTTGCAGACTCACCAGCACCAACCTAGCACACCCACCAAAAATCTTTTCAAAATTCAAAACTTGAATTCTTGCGGCCATTTCATCAAACACCTTGCAGATTCAAATCTTCTAGAATCCAAACACTATTGTGAGCAGTGATTGGAGCCTAAATTGTTCCCTCTCTGGTTGCAACTAGGCTTTAGTAGATCATCTAGCTCAAGTGCAAACCTCTAGCATCACTGTAAGCTTGGCAATGCCATCAATGGTGAGCAGGCCGAGTGCACCCTTGTCACCCCCATGTCGACAGCAAGCTAGGAGAAGAAACAAACCTAGACAACATGTCTGGGAGTAAGCCAACACCCCACCGCCACTCTCTGTCTAGCGCTCGAACCTTGCCAGCCCCTGGACCACACGCACAGACCGTGCCCAGCTCACCAGCAACCATGCCGAGCATGCGCCAGAGCGCCACCCTCGACCGAAGCCCACAGACCGCGCGCCGCCCTCGCCGCGTGCATACATGATCACCACCGACCCAGGAGACCGCCAGACATCCCCATTCGCCGCCCCATGCCTCACAGCCACCGCTCGTCGTCGAAGACGCCGCCTCGGCCGCGCAGAACATCGAACGTTCCAGACCATTTGCCACCGCCCCTACATGCGCATTAAAGCCGTAGAGCATCGCCAAGAGACCACCAAGCGATCGCCACCGCCGGCCATGCCTCTAGCAACCCGTAGCCATGTAGCCACCATCGCCTGCCCATCCTGTTCGGTCTCGTCGTCGCGACTATAAATAGAGGCCACCCCCAGCCGAATTGAGCACACCACCTCACTCCCCTCTCACCCAGAACCACCTCGCCTCAGTCCCGAAGCAAGCCGAGCAGCGCTTCGCTGGAATTGCACCGGAGCCCGCCGCTATTGGAGAAGAAGGGGGCCATCGATTGGAGCCGCCCGAGGAGAAGCTGCCGGTACCAGGAGGTTCGTCGTGGTCGACTTCGTCGTTCGCCCGCCTCGCCGACCCTCGCCTGAGCCCCGGTGAGCCCCCAACGACCCTCACCTGCCGCGTTAGGTTTCAGTCTCGCCGGAGTAGCCCGACGTGGACGACGACCCTCAGCCGTTAGATTAGAACAAGATCCCACGGCTCACATCGCCCCATACCGCTTCGCACCCCCTTGTCTCACTGACGCATGGGGACATCGACTTAACCAGCCCGCGTAAGCGATGTGCTTAGCAGGACGGCCCAATATCGCTTCCCGCGCAGCCCAGTCGTTTGAAATTAACCTTTTCCATTTTATTTCAAACACACTTCTGCACCTAGATTCAAAAATCAACCCAGATCGATTCAGCAAACCAAATTGAATGAAACCAATTTTTTTAGAAAGGTCTTGAAATGCTGAATCCAAGCCCGTTGGATTCAAGTCATTTGGATCTGTAGATCATCCTTGGTAAAAAGAACAAGGCAGAAGCTTTTCTGCATTCAAACATTTTTTAAATTAAAACCATAATAGATTTTGAGTTGATTCCAACTCTCAAAAATCACATTTAACCATACCTTTCAGAATATATAAAAATATATAGGTTTACTTACAGAAATAATGTTCAAGTAATAAAAGAATGCCACATAGGCATTTCTAGTCACTTATTTAATTAAAATAAAAGGGTAAAACCTTATTAAATTGTGACACCACTTTAAATCACATTCCCATGAACTAAAATATGTGGTGATGACATGTGTCAACATGATCCCATGTTTGGTTTGGAGAATATTAAATATTAAGTAGTTTTTCAATGAGTAGAAATTACTTTTCTAAAAAAAAGGAATTAAACCAAGCTTTAATCTTGTAATGTTAGAGATGATGCTAGATCATCTATAGGACCCCTTTTGTGTGATGATTGAAAGTAGTTAAGTATTGTTTGGTGATTGTGTACCTCGTATTTATTTATAGACGCTAGTACCGACCAAGGATACGAGGAGGAAGGAGGATACTACGAAGAAGAAGCTGAGGAGAACTTCTACCGCTGCTCTACACAAGGCAAGCCAATACTTGCAAGATAACACTTGCAATTTAGCAAGCTTATACTGATATTGATGCAAGCCTAATGCTACTAGTTGAATGTGCAAGCTAACACTTGCAAGATACTCTACTGATGCAAACAAACCCTTACTTGTTACCATATGCCCTAAGCATATGTGATCATACCCACTTGATACCCCCTCCTAGTTTTATTTGCAAGCTTTCTATTTTATTTATTTATCAAAGCTACTTCCTTAGGGTTTACTTAAGTGACTTGTAGATACTAGAAAGATAATTGAAAGTTGCATAAAGAGCATTAAAATTGGCCTAAGCTAGATAATCTTGATGTCATCCTAAGGCATGAGATTGAACTTAGTTAAACTCCACTTGTTTACCACCCCTCATTAGTACTCACCCCCACTTGTAGATGCTAGTGCTAAGAATAAAACTTGATAAAATTTAGATGGGAATACTTGGTGGAAAAATGGTTATGAAAACCTTGGAATGATGGATCATTCTATTGAAATGTTTTGGACATGTGTTTCCGAACACCAGATGATTTACGGTGATGAAAATGTTGAGGCATGATCCTTAGCCCTTTATAAAACTGATGGTTGTCTGGATGCGATATCATTCCAATTTTACCGTACAACCACAATACCCGAATATTGGGTAGGGCTTGACTGGAAACTTATATACCTTAGTATTAGTTCCCTCACGGCCAAGGTCTGAGCTGAGGCTACCTTGTGAAGATTGTCCACATGCGATACCCAAGATGACAGTTGGTCATGGTTGGGAGGCCAAACTCAGGAGATGTGCTTATACTTTGGGGTGTAATTGAAAGGTTAGGATTGATTTTCCGCATCGAGTATGGTGAATTCAGGATTTGTTCTGACGGATGTATCAAATGTTGTGGTGAAAGTGTACAATCTCTGCAGTGTCAAACTATTGAATAGCAGCGCCCATGATTATGGACGATTAGGTGGCCATACTGTTCCCCCGTCAGATGTTTTCAAAATGACTTGTGAACTGGATTGAGACTTTGACTTGACCACAACAGAGTTGTGATATGAAATACAAGTTCCCACTTAGGTGTTATACAATTTCATTTAGCTTTCTCTTGCTTCTAAACTTAGTAGAGGTAAATCTGGTTTTTGCAAAACAACCCTAGAGCCTAGTGTCCGATTATCAAAAAACCCTCTCACTTGTTAGTATTAGTTTGCGAGTACTTAAAGAGTACTCATGGCTTTGTCCCTGGATATTCCCGTGGCCAGACTATGAAGAGGAGTACCTGGAAGATGGACCCTAGGAAGGTTACGACAACTAGGATCATCTCCCATCGTCAGCATTGCCTGTGACCCTGAAGATGGAGCTTCGCCTACGCTACCGTTATTATTACGTATTCCGCTGCCTGTGTTGTATTAAGACTGGATCATGAGATCCTTATTTGTGTAAAACATTATGTATGGTTTGTAATGGATGATGTACTGTGGTATCCAATTCTGTTATGTCTCGCAAAAATGGTAATCATGGGATTGCGATGTATGGCATAACAGGCATCTAGGATTAAAAATCCGGGTGTTGACAAGTTGGTATCAGAGCCATCCTGACCATAGGAGACCCTAGTTAGACTGGCCGTTTGAATCAAAAACTTAATTTCAAAACCAAAGGAAGCAAATATTTACAAAAACTTATTCTCATTCTTACCTCTTGGACTCTTTCATAAAAATTCACGCTAGCAAATATTTAAAAAACTTATTCTCATTCTTACCTCTTGGACTCTTTCATGAAAACTCACGCTACTCTAAAACTCTTTGAAAGCTTACATCAAATTTTGCACCCTAGATCACTTTTAGTAAAACTCACAACTACGCTAGTGCACAAACGTAGTGAGTAGTATTTGGTCCCACTGTATCATAGTTTCCAGAATGTTTCTTAAAACCATCTGTTTTTCTTGTGTTGTGGTGTGTGTTTGTATCGTGTGCTATGAATGAATGAATGAATGAATTAAAAGCAAGTTGCTCGAAAATCTGAGTCAAACTTTAAAAACTTTTCAAAGTCCTAGAACCTTAGAAATTTCCCTATTTTCTCATGATCTATCTCAATCTTCAGATGCCACGCGGAGGAAGTGGTTCATCCCCGGACCCGATGTTGCAGATACTGCAAATGTTGACTTCTGACCGTGAAGCTGAAAGAGCGGAACGTCAAGCCAACCTAGCCACCCTGCAACAGATAGCTCAGCTTGCCCACAACAATCAAGGCCACGGAAATCAGGACAACCATGGATCTAAGCTCAAAAATTTTCAGAACACCAACCCACCTGTTTTCACTAAGTCTGAAGAGCCCCTAGATGCCGACGATTGGCTGCAAACCATGGAAAATAACCTGGAAGTCGCCAGAGTGGAAGCCAACGAGAAAGTTCTGTTCGCCACCCACTATCTAGCCGGAGATGCCAGAGCATGGTGGAACAGTGTTCGTGCAATGACCGGAGGCCATATGATGACTTGGGAGGAATTCAAAGTCAAGTTTAGCAGAACCCATGTGCCACCGGGTTTAAGCAATAGGATGAGAGACGAGTTCAGAGAACTGAATCAAGGAAGGATGACTGTAGTGGAATACCGTGACAAATTTTTGTCATTAGCTAGGTATGCCCCGGATGAGATCGACACTGAAGCCAAGAAGAAAGAAAGATTCCTGAATGGTCTGCACGATGAGATGCAGACTGTGTTGGTCAATATTCCCTTTACGGATATTGAAGCCCTTATCGACTCTGCTATCCATATGGAAGGAAAGATCAACCAAGCCAATGAGAACTGCAAGCGTCGCATGATGCATCAGTCAGGAACCCATCAGACCCCAAAGTATCGCCCTAACCCATCTCTAGGATTTGCCCCAAGAACAAACAGACCCGCGATGAACCGTCCCACCTACCCCAATCATGGAAACCCTAGACCCGGAGGAAATAACAACAACCCCGGAAACTCTAGCATTTTCAACCGTGCCCCACCCAAATTCAACAACAACAATGCTGCCACCAACACCAACACTGCCCCGAGGACTGGAAGCAATGCTGTGCCTGTAGCAGCCAAGGACAAGTCGCAGGTGACTTGTTATTACTGTGGAAATAAGGGTCACTACTCCAACGAGTGCCCCAACAAGAAGAATGTCGCAGCCCCCAATACCAATGCCCCAGCTCAGCAGCAGCGTCGTGTTCAGCCTGGAAGAAGATTTGCCCTAGGGAATTCACTCAACCGCAACGGCCGTCTTTTCCTCATGCATGCTGAAGAAGCTCAGGAAGCGCCAGACGTCGTGCTGGGTATGTTTTCTGTTAAATCAGTACTTGCAAGAGTGTTGTTTGATTCTGGTGCATCGCATTCATTTGTCACCGAAGAATTTGCATGCACTAGTAAAATTCAACCAACAAAACTGAAGCATGTTATGATCGTCCAAATTCCCGGATCAACCACCAAAGCTAGGCAAATTTGCAAAGCCGTCCCTATCTGAATCCATGGCATAGATTTTTATGCTAATCTGATAGTACTCGGAACTAAAGGTTTGGAAGTAGTACTAGGATGGATTGGATGTCCAAACATAAAGGATTGATTGACTATGCCAAGAAAGCCATCACCATGACCAGTACAGCCGGAATATCATTCGAGCATATATCTGAAACCTTACCTCGCCAATTCAAGTGCAACAAGAGTATAGCCCAACCTACCATTGACCAAGTCCGGATAGTCTATGAATACCCCGATGTATTTCCAGATGTTTTGCCCGGTATGCCCCCAGATCGGGATATCGAGTTTATCATTGAACTAATCCCCAAAACAGGACCCATAGCCCAGAGACCATATAGTATGAACTCGTCGGAACTAGCAGAACTGAAGAAGCAACTGGATTGATTCAACCAAGTGCGTCACCTTGGAGGTCACCTGTTTTGTTCGTGGATAAGAAGGATGGAGGTAACCGTTTGTGTACGGATTACCGGAAGTTGAATGATGTCACCATCAAGAACAAGTACCCCTTGCCCAAGATAGAAGATTTGTTTGATCAGTTGACCGGTGCCAAAGTGTTTTCTAAGATTGATCTTAGGATTGGCTATCATCAACTCAAGATTCGTGCAGAAGATATTCCCAAGACTGCCTTTACCACCCGATATGGATTATACGAGTATACCGTTATGTCCTTTGGATTAACCAATGCCCCCGCTTATTTCATGAATCTCATGAATAAGATTTTTATGGACTTCCTGGATAATTTTGTCGTTGTTTTCATCGATGACATCCTGATTTATTCCAAATCAGAAGAAGAACATGAGCTACACCTAAGGACCATTCTTGGAACCCTTAGAGAGCATCAGTTGTATGCCAAGTTTAGCAAATGTGAATTCTGGTTACAGGAGGTAGGATTCCTCGGTCACATTGTATCAGCCGGAGGAATTGCCGTTGATCCCGCAAAAGTGAAAGATGTAGAAGATTGGCAAGCCCCAACCACTCAAACCCAAGTCCGTGCATTTCTCGGATTGGCGGGATATTACCGCAAGTTCGTAGAAGGATTCTCGAGTATCGCCAGACCCATGACCCAATTGCTGAAGAAGGATAAGAAGTTTGAATGGACCAACAAATGTGAAGCGAGTTTTCAAGAACTCAAGAGGAGATTGATTTCAGCCCCAATCTTGATCATGCCAGATATCACAAAGCCCTTCGACGTGTATTGTGATGCATCCATGATCGGTCTCGGATGTGTGCTAATGCAAGAAGGCAAAGTTATATCTTATCTATCTCGACAACTGAAACAACATGAGCCAAATTACCCAACCCATGACCTCGAACTCGTAGCCGTACTTCTAGCCCTGAAGACGTGGAGGCATTACCTGATGGGAAACCGTTGTGAGATTTATTCGGATCACAAGAGTCTAAAGTATATATTCACTCAGAAGGAGCTGAATATGAGACAAAGAAGATGGATTGAGCTAATCAATTATTACGATCTGGACATTCACTATCACCCTGGTAAAGCCAACATGGTAGCAGATGCCCTTAGCAGATTGCCGTTCCGCTTGAACTCCATGATTTTGAAGGAGCAACCAAGTTTGCACAAAGAGATGGAAGATTTTCGAATGGAATTAGTGAGTGAAGGATTTTTGGCTAGCATAGAACTTCAACCCACTTTGATCAGCCGGATCAAAGAGGCGCAGAAAGGAAATGCTAGTATTGATGGAATCAAGCGTCGCATTGGTACAGGCAAAGTACCCGGATTCACCGAAGACGGAGAAGGAGTTCTGTGGTACAAAGGACGCCTTTGTGTACCAGCAGATTTTGAGTTGAAAGAAGTTATTCTCAAGGAAGCTCATGATACTCTTTATTCTATCCATCCCGGAGGAACTAAGATGTATCAAGATTTGAAAGAACAATTTTGGTGGCATAAGATGAAGAGAGAAATCGGAAGCTATATCGCCAAGTGTGATATATGTCAGTGAGTCAAGGCAGGACATCAAAGAACCGCTGGATTATTGCAACCCTTACAGATTCCGGAATGGAAATGGGATTTCGTTGGAATGGACTTTATCACCGGATTGCCTACTTCTAGTAGGGGAAATGACTCTATGTGGGTCATAGTGGACCGATTGTCCAAAGTCGCCCATTTCTTACCTGTCAAGACCACTTATCAAAGTTCGAAGCTAGCGGAGTTGTACATCGCTAGAATAGTTAGTTTACATGGAGTCCCCAAGAACATCATATCGGATCGAGGAACTCAGTTTACCTCGATATTCTCAAAGAAAGTTCAAGAAGGTTTAGGAACCCGCCTAGATTTTAGCACCGCGTATCACCCTCGAATCGATGGATGCATGAGGCGAGTAAATCAAATACTCAAGATATCGAGAGCCTATGTGTTAGAATATGGATCTAAGTGGGAAGACTGTCTGCCGTTTGCAGAATTTTCATACAACAATAGTTATCAAGCTAGTTTGCAAATGGCCCCATTTGAATTCATGTACGGAAGAAAGTGTCGCACCCCTTTGAACTGGTCGGACGTAGGAGAGAGTCAGATTTTCGGACCCGACATCCTACGAGAAGCGGAAGAGAAGGTTCACAAGATTCATGAGCACCTTAAGACAGCCGAGTCCAGACAGAAGAGTTACGCCGACAAGAGATGCTGAGACCTCGCCTTCAACATAGGAGATTTTGTATATCTGAAAGTGTCGCCATTGAAGGGAATGCAGCGTTTCCAACTCAAAGGAAAGTTAGCCCCCAGATATATCGGACCCTTCAAGATTCTGAACCGTCGAGGAGAAGTGTCGTATCAATCGGATCTACCTGAAGAGATGTCAGCCGTGCACAATGTGTTCCATATCTCATTACTTCGCAAGTGTCTCATAGTCCCCGAGAAGACCAAAGTGTTCAAGAATATCGATCATCGGACCATAGAGATCAACGATGACCTGACCTATCCCGAAGTACCCATCCGTATTTTGGAAGAAGCCTTCCGAACTACCCGAATCCGAAGCATCAAGTTTCTCAAGATTCAGTGGAGCAACCACACGGAAGAGGAAGCTACCTGGGAGCGCGAAGATCACATCAGGACGAAATTTCCCGATCTCTTCAAATACTAGGTAATCTTTTCGTCCTTTTTCAAATCTCGGGACAAGATTTTGTTTAAGAGGGGAAATTTTGTAACATCCCAAAAATACTAAACTTGGATCATCCAACTCTAATCATCAAAATTAGGGTTAACAAAAACTTTTCTAATTAAAAATATGAAAGCATTCATATGTGTGTGTATTAAAAATTGGATTCTTTTGAATTGCCTTGTTTATGTGTTTCTTTGCTTGTAAAAGGATTCTTAGGTGAAATAAACATCATCTAAACAATCCCCACACTTTTCCCAAAGACAAATAAATCAAAACCAACAAAATGAGTGAATGGTCATTTTGACCAATTTAACTCCCGTGCCTACTTTGGCTGTCTCAAACTTTTAGAACTTAACAGAAACTTGTTTGGATCTTTACACCCCTTGATAGTACTCATAACAAAGTATCAAGGCCCACCTTGTGATCATCCAGAAACTTTCAAATGCGTAGTTTAAAGGACAGTTCAAAATTGAATCTTTATCATATGGGAAGAACCCACTTTTTCAAAAACCACTCAAACAAGCTCCACTTTCAAAACCCAAGCATTTGCAGACTCACCAGCACCAACCTAGCACACCCACCAAAAATCTTTTCAAAATTCAAAACTTGAATTCTTGCGGCCATTTCATCAAACACCTTACAGATTCAAATCTTCTAGAATCCAAACACTATTGTGAGCAGTGATTGGAGCCTAACTTGTTCCCTCTCTGGTTGCAACTAGGCTTTAGTAGATCATCTAGCTCAAGTGCAAACCTCTAGCATCACTGTAAGCTTGGCAATGCCATCAATGGTGAGCAGGCCGAGTGCACCCTTGTCACCCCCATGTCGACAGCAAGCTAGGAGAAGAAACAAACCTAGATAACATGTCTGGGAGTAAGCCAACACCCCACCGCCACTCTCTGTCTAGCGCTCGAACCTTGCCATCCCCTGGAACACAAGCACAGACCGTGCCCAGCTCGCCAGCAACCATGCCGAGCATGCGCCAGAGCGCCACCCTCGACCGAAGCCCACAGACCGCGCGCCGCCCTCGCCGCGTGCATACACGATCACCACCGACCCAGGAGACCGCCAGACATCCCCATTCGCCGCCCCATGCCTCACAGCCACCGCTCGTCGTCGAAGACGCCGCCTCGGCCGCGCAGAACATCGAACGTTCCAGACCATTTGCCACCGCCCCTACATGCGCATTAAAGCCGTAGAGCATCGCCAGGAGACCACCAAGCGATCGCCACCGCAGGCCATGCCTCTAGCAGCCCGTAGCCATGTCGCCACCGTCGCCTGCCCATCTCGTTCGGTCTCGTCGTCGCGACTATAAATAGAGGCCACCCCCAGCCGAATTGAGCACACCACCTCACTCCCCTCTCACCCAGAAACACCTCGCCTCAGTCCCGAAGCAAGGCGAGCAGCGCTTTGCCGGAATTGCACCGGAGCCCACCGCTATTGGAGAAGAAGGGGGCCAGCGATTGGAGCCGCCCTAGGAGAAGCTGCCGGTACCAGGAGGTTCGCCGCCGTCGACTTCGTCGTTCGCCCGCATCGCCGACCCTCGCCTGAGCCCCGGTGAGCCCCCAACGACCCTCACCTGCCGCGTTAGGTTTCAGTCTCGCCGGAGTTGCCCGACGTGGACGACGACCCTCAGCCGTTAGATTAGAACAAGATCCCACGGCTCACATCGCCCCATACCACTTCGCACCCCATCGTCTCACTGACGCATGGGGACAGCGACTTAACCAGCCCACGTAAGCGTGTGCTTAGCAGGCCGGCCCAGTATCGCTTCCCGCGCAGCCTAGTCGTTTGAAATTAACCTTTTCCATTTTATTTCAAACACACTTCTGCACCTAGATTCAAAAATCAACCCAGATCGATTTAGTAAACCAAATTGAATGAAACCAATTTTGTTAGAAACGTCTTGAAATGCTGAATCCAAGCCCGTTGGATTTAAGTCATTTGGATATGTAGATCATCCATGGTAAAAAGAACAAGGCATAAGCTTTTCTGCATTCAAACATTTTTCAAATTAAAACCATAATAGCTTTTGAGTTGATTCCAACTCTCAAAAATCACATTTAACCATACCTTTTAGAATATATAAAAATATATAGGTTTACTTACAGAAATAATGTTCAAGTAATAAAAGAATGCCACATAGGCATTTCTAGTCACTTATTTAATTAAAATAAAATGGTAAAACCTTATTAAATTGTGACACCACTTTAAATCACATTCCCATGAACTAAAATATGTGGTGATGACATGTGTCAACATGATCCCATGTTTGGTTTTGAGAATATTAAATCTTAAGTAGTTTTTCAATGAGTAGAAATTACTTTTCTAAAAATAAAAGGAATTAAACCAAGCTTTAATCTTGTAATGTTAGAGATGATGCTAGATCATCTATATGACCCCTTTTGTGTGATCATTGAAAATAATTAAGTATTGTTTGGTGATTGTGTACCTCGTATTTATTTATAGACGCTAGTACCGACCAAGGATACAAGGAGGAAGGAGGATACTACGAAGAAGAAGCTGAGGAGAACATCAACCACTGCTCTACACAAGGCAAGCCAATACTTGCAAGCTAACACTTGCAATTTAGCAAGCTTATACTGATATTGATGCAAGCCTAATGCTACTAGTTGAATGTGCAAGCTAACACTTGCAAGATACTCTACTGATGCAAACAAACCCTTACTTGTTACCATATGCCCTAAGCATATGTGATCATACCCACTTGATACCCCCTCCTAGTTTTATTTGCAAGCTTTCTATTTTATTTATTTATCAAAGCTACTTCCTTAGGGTTTACTTAAGTGACTTGTAGATACTAGAAAGATAATTGAAAGTTGCATAAAGAGCATTAAAATTGGCCTAAGCTAGATAATCTTGATGTCATCCTAAGAGCATTAAAATTGGCCTAAGCTAGATAATCTTGATGTCTCACAAAAATGGTAATCCTGGGATTGCGATGTATGGCATAACAGGCATCTGGGATTAAAAATCCGGGTGTTGAAAACAGCCATGGGAAGCCACTCAACACCATTTCCCTGTTCTTACACACGAAGAACACATTCAGCTTAGCAAAGCCAAACCAGATCACACCAATCACAATCTTGATCATCTCACCAAGATGGTGACATAAGGAGGGGGTAGATCAGGTGGATATCAAGGACAAGGTCAAGCCACCAGGACCAGGAGGTGGAGAGCTAGATCAAGGACAAGTCCAGAAGCTGGAAGTATCAGGAGAAGCACCAGATCAAGCTAGCCACACAACCACAAGATCAACAACTTGCAACAACAACACCCAAGTGTGATGAGTATCATAAAACATCCACATATTCTGTTCATCTTAATCAAACAGAAAAGCATGTGTTGTTTTACAAGTTAAACCTCTCAGTGATCACCCAAGTGGGGTAAACCTATCATAGAGGAAATTTGAAATATAAAGGCTAACAGTAAACTCTACCCAATCCACCAGAATCTCAGACTAGCATCATAGATCCTGGTGATCATAAACAACTCATATATTCCAATATGTTCTCAAATAGCTTATAAAATTTGGGCACATCTCCTAATGGAGTAGCACCTCATATTTCATAAACTATATGCACCAACATTAAGCTATAATCAAATCAATCATTTTAGCCAACTAGGATCCAAGGTACAATGAGCAACCTTGATACTTAAGCATATCTATGAGGAACAACAAGATAGGAATCTAGTTCCTAAGCCTCAGACCAACATCATAGGCATTGATGCTTAAAGAAAAAAGCTTACAATTTATCTTTAACAGATATTCAATCTTAAGCACTGACCATAGTAAAGCCCAGCAGTAGAATCATCACTTGTGTGCCATTCTAAAATGGTGTCACAAGAACAAACTCTAAAACCAAGCCAAACAAATATTTAGCTTTCATAAATAAACCAGCAAGCCAATAACTATCATTTTCTTGGAAACATTAACCAGGAATCAGGATCAAGTTTATATGTACAGAGTAGTACTGGAAGAAACTAATTAACCTCAATCTGCACATGAATCCATAAGACAACATTTACTGGTGCAGTGAATCACCACTGACAGTGTTACCATCAGTACTAGAGTACTAACAGTAGAGAGACACACTAAGCATCAACCTAACCAACCAGGTTTCACAGTTACACCATCAGCTTAACCAAGCTTTATCACCAATAAGAGGCAACACTACTGAACCACTAGCATAAGATCAACAATAGCATTAGATAATCAAAACATGACAGAAAGCACTGAAGTATAGTGAGCACAATATTCATTTGGCATAATTACCAGATCAAATCATCATCTTACAAGCACAAAGAGGAATGAATCCTAGAACCAGGGAAGAACCCTAGAACAAATATGAACCCTAATGAGGGATGGCCACTAGTTACACTCATATGAACTCAGATGAGGTAGAGGCACGAGTGATAACCAAGGAGCAACTCACCTGTGGTCCTCGTTGTAGATTAGAAGAGGAAGCAGAGGGTCGTCGACGAACACGGCGGCACGAGGAGCACCCCAAGGGGGCGCTGCGACCCACACCACGCCGAGGAGGCAAAAATAGCCACGCCTGAGGTGCGGAACATCACCACAGCACACAACAGCAGTGGCGGCGACAACACCAGCGCCACCCCAAACCCTAGGGTTCGGGACGGAGCTAGTCTGGCCACAGGAAGCTCCAGGTACAAATAGAATTGGACAGGAAGGTGGAGCATGGTCGACAACCTCGCCCTGCATCACTGGCGTGACGGGGAGGACCACATGACGGCAACAAGCGCTGGCGGCGGCGCCATCGACCACGGGGTCGAAGAGGAGAAGGGAGATGAGAACCAAAAGGGTGACAGTGGAGTGTGGGCTGGACTGGGCCAAAACCCCTTCAGGGTGTGGTTTTGGTTCTGCCCTGTTGGGCCACAAGGGCCCAATAAACCCAAACAGTCAGCCCAAATCACTTAAAGCTAATTCTAATAAATGAGAAAAGACCAAAATACCCCTAAATTTAAATAAATTTTAGAAAATAAAATAAGAATCCAAAAAATATAAACAAAATATTTTTGGATTCACAATAATCCAAACTATCAAAATAAATTAAGAAATAAAATTTTAGACATATAAATTTTATTTACAAAATTATTGAAAGATGATAAAAATAAATAAAAATCACTTTCATTATATATTAATATTTTAGTATTTTATAAAAATACCAAACAAATATTTAATATCAATTTTTTGTATTTAATGATAATTCTTAAAGGAATTATTAAGTAAATAAAATGCAAATAAAATAAAAGAATACAATATTCAATAAATATTAAAAATTAATATGTATAAATTCTTTATTATTAAAATATTTTTTATAAATTAAATCATGGGGAGAATACACACAAAGCTAAATAATGCATTACATTACTTTGCATAATCATTTTGCTTCTTTAAATATTGTCCTTACCGGGCAATAATGATGGTTTTGTAGACATAGAAGCTCAAGGTCCAGTGCAAGCATCCGACTTCACTACCTTGCAATCACAAGGCAAGTTCATCACTTGCTCATGTCCTTTGAAGAGTCTTTATCAAAATATTTGCAAATTGTGTGTTATCATCTATATTATAAAAAATAAAAATTTATTTTCTCAAGATAATAAATCTTAGATATCATCCTAAGTGATGATATGATGGAGCAATAGAACTTAGGTTTCTAATTGCAATAATGATGAACAATTAGGGATTAATAACCCATGACATCAGCGATTCTAGCGCCGTATATTTCGCGTTAACCATGAGATTTGGAATGGAACAGAGAAGTCAACTGTATCCTTTTCCTCTTGTATGGAGGCAAGACGACCTTAATGTGACGTTGTGATTCCTTGTGCGAATCCAACATATGGGTGGGCACCCTTACACCCCACACTTTTGGTGCCTAGATTATCCATGAATGGTGTTTAGGGATATAGTCCATGTAAATGGTACTATTCCAGGCATCACCAGGTCATAGAGTCTTCGGGAACTCATCAAGGTTTTAGCCTGCCCGAAAGGGGGCTTAACGGAGGTGAGCCAGCCCCGAAGGATCGTGCAGACATATGAGGTCGCAGAGAGGGCGGTGATTGGCTTGGACCAACTACTGGGCCCCACATCATGGAATTGTGGACAGGAAAGTACGCCCGGTTGTGCAACAAGGAGTTAATCTCTCATGGGAAAAGTAATGCACCTCTGCAGAGTGTAAGACATGTAACTTGTTACTCCCTGTTCTGGGAAGGAGGTACGAACGCGGCAGGAAAGGAACTCCATGAAAGTTCTGGTCAACCTGTGAAGGATGATGGTCATAGATTTTCATAATAAAATCAATCTTTAAAGAAAGATTTATGAAAACTGCATAGTACCAAGGACTGATAGTACGAGGTGGTAGATAGAGCATCAAACTTTCTTCCTTGCATATATGAACTTGCTGGGTAACGTTGTTACTCATCCTTTCCTTTGATTCCTTGCTTAGACTCTGAGAATCCCAAAGATACTCCAATGTATGCAGCTGAGAGCCAAGAGGAGGTCTTCTATGAAGATCCCAACCTGTATGGAGCCATAGAAGGATAGGACTATGATATCATCTACGGAGGAGAGTTCCAAGAGTCCGAATAATTACTATAGTTCTAGTAGCCACTTGAGCCGAGCAACATGAAAAATATATGGCAATAAGTTGTTGAGCTCAAATTGGGGTTTAAGTTTTAAATTTGAAACTTCCACTGAAACACTTATATTTTGGTTTGTAAGTTGGAAGTCTTGAACTTCCGGTATTGTAATAATAATAATGTGTGTATGTTTGTAATATGGACCCGAAATGTTTCGGTTGTAACACTTATATTCTGTTCATTCCATTTGCTTAATGGATTAGGCCAAGATTTAATTTGGTCTTTAAATATTCCTTATTTAATATTTATTTCTTCATCTTATAAAATCCATATCTTTTTATTTAAAGATCAAAACTTGGTGATTCCAATTTGTAAAATCTTATTTGAGATTTATTTATCCTTTTAAATATCTTTAGGATTATTTTCTCACCATTTTGTATGAATTTTAGATAAGTGCTTTATTAGCTTTGGAAATTACTTTTCCTTATCTTATTAAATTCATAAGATTTTATTTATGGTTCCAAATTAAGTGAAACCAATTTATATGGTCTTATAACATTTCTATTTGTCTTCCTTGATCATTTGTGAATGTTTGTTGACAAATTTTTATATGGATCAAATCCATAGGCTTGGAGATATCTTGGAAATGATTTTATTCCATTAGGGTTTTAGGGTTTTGGTTTATTTCTCAAGTGTTTAAATTTACAGTTGCACTTATGAAGAATGCATTCCTCTTGATTTGAATTTAGTTGTATTCAACTTTAATTAAAGTTTGTTCAAGATGGTATTTTAAGTTTCCATTTAGAAACAAAGTTTCTTTTCACCCTAAAATTCAACAATCCTTTATTTTGTTTATTTATTTTTCACATTACAAGATTTGGAAAATCTTGGGATGTGACAGGCTACCACCCTTAAAATAAATCTCGTCCCGAGATTTGGGGAGGCTAGGGGTTACAAGTTGGCTCAAAAGCATCTAGGGTACTACCACCCTTAAAAAATTTCCAACTAAATTACATCTTGGTTTGCTTGGGGTCTTGTTGAAATCTCTCTGGACAAACATCTGCATAGTGTCCTTTGTTTCCACACTTGAAACATGTGACAAGGCTGAGATCCTTCATAGGATTTATCTTGTGCTTCATCTTTTCTGGACAATTGCTTGCATAATGTCCTTGGTTACCACAATTGTAACATGTGATAAGATTGAGTTCTTCACGTATCTTCTGTGGACAAGTTGACACATAATTTCCTAACTCTTTGCAGTTGTTGCACCACACTTGGCTAATCTCCTTATACTTTTTCTTCTCTGGACATTCATTGGCATAGTGTCCCATTTATTTGCAATGACCACATTGCACATGGATTTTGTCCTTCTTTTTATTGGGTTTCTCCAAAGCTAGGAGTGCTTCTAGTTCATGTTCTTCATATGTTATCTCAAATGTAGGAATGTTTCCTGGTCTCCTTGACCTTCTATTATTCCTTGGATAATACATGTGTCTCCTCTTTGGTCCTTTAATTGAGTCATATTGCATGGAGATGCAAGCTGAGATTTTCCTTTGTCTTCATCCTTCTTGGTAGACTTGGCTCTCTCATGGTAGTCTGCAATCAGTTGTTGCACTCCACCTTGTTTCCTTTGTTGAACTATGGAATAGATGGGGCATTGGATAGGGACATGATTATTTCCTTCACATAAGTAACAAGTAGCTTGGGTTGTGGGGCATTGGTCAATTGGGTGTTTCCCTTCACAATTGGGACATTGATCTTCATGCCCTTTGGAAGTGTGACCCTTGTGTCCACAAATATTGCAAGCTTGGGTTCCTTCTAAAATATCATGTTTGTCATCCTTGTTGTCACAAACTCCTTTGGAAGAGTTGTTTCCCATGTTGATCATTTGATCTGTCACCTTATGCAACAATTGGGTTTGGGTTTCCAAAAACCTTTGCATGGTTGGATCTACCTCACTGGTGTTGGCTATAAATTGAGCTATCACTTGGTTCAACTGGGTTTGGGTTACTATGAGTTCTCTCATGTTGTCCTCTTGGTTGTTGTTGTTGTCACCATCCTTGATGTTGGAGTTCCTTGGAGTAGTCATCTGTTTGGGTTGGATTGGGATTAGAATAGGCAAAAGATTTTCTAAGGAATCAATTCTAATCACACACATCACAATTCACACAAGCAAAGTGCAAGCATTCACAACCAAGCATTCCACTCAAGCAACAAGTTTCAAGCATATTTTTAGGCAACCAAAAATATTTTTGTTACACCACATAAGTTGGTGGGTTTGACTTAAACTAAATATGGTGGTCCATCTATATGGTTCTCTTGAGATCTTTCCATCCTTCTTAGTTGATTCTTCTTGAATGAGATCTTTGTATCCTTGGGAAAATTCTTGGTCACAAAACTTCAAAGGTGATGATGATTCCCAAGTTGTGTTTCCTTAGTCTTCAAGTCTTGAGTAACTTTTCTTGTCTCACTTGTAGTCCTTAGTGATATCCAAGGTTGAAGTCCTTGTTGAGAATAAGGTTGAAATCTCTTGAAGATGTTGAAGTCATTAGAGTTGATGAAGTCCTTTGCACATGGTGAAGTCTTTGGCCATGGGGTAGGCTTTATCCATCAAGTTGAAATAGAAGAGATGTAGAATCAAAACCAAAAATGGTTCGAGGAAAGAGTTTACAAGATTGTTTGTAAATAAGTTTTGGAACAAATTCAACTCCTATTTTTCTAAGGGGTTTTGTCCAATCCTAGGTTTACAATCCTACAGGCAACACAATTCTCTGATACCATCTGTAAGGTTCCCAACCTTTAATAAGGTAGAGATCCCTGTGTTTACAATGCTAGTCCCTGGATCAATAGCTAGCATCCACAGTTAAGATGTAATATCAAGAAACAAAGGTCATAATACAACTTCATAACCAAGAATAAAGTAATTTATTACATCTTACATAGTTCATTTGGCTATCTCATTACAATGCAGCAGAATATAACAATAGCATGGGGTCCTTCATATTCAAAGTGCCACAGGCAGACATGTTGGTTGTAGACTTGTAATCCTAATCATTAAACTTCACTAATATCAATCAAACCTGCAACATAACAAGTTACAACCACAAGGGTCAATACATTTGAATTGTATTGGCAAGTGATACTATGGTAGTATAGTGGAGTCTATCATCTATATGCATTTGGCTAAGTGGATCTTAGGCTTGCTTTGCTCAAAATAGATTTTCCTTATCATTTGAAAACACTAAGTTTTTGCTTGACAAAATCTTTCCCAAGGCATCTCCCAATAGAAATTGGTGATCCTTCAACCCTTGTTCAACCACAAGTTTTTAACTTAGAAATTGGTATGATGAGATTCTTGATAGTTTCCATGTCTTGATGCTCAAATTGTCCTTTGCCAGGGACATGGCTAAGTACTTAGGTTTTACACTCTACGGAGGTTGTGCACTTTCCCCACAAGACTTGGTTTCACCAAGACAAGATCTTTCAGAAGCCTTCCCTTAGACCAGAATGGACGCGTTCCAACCTATCATTCCCCTTCCACCAACTGTCCATTTGGCTAAGTTATTGCAACCTATATGATCCAGGCAGAGCCCATAATGCCAAGTGGCTGCACTTGAAGCTTCTCAACATTTGACATCTCAAAACTCTTTGTTCCTGGGTGGCCATCCACAAGTGAGATGCCAAGTTTTCCCCAGTATACTGGACTTGGTGATGCCCAAGTTTTCCCCAGCATACTGGACTTGCATAACCACTCAACACAAACCATTCCTTCCATTCCACCCAGGTGATTCATTCACTTAGTTGTTTTATTAATCAAAACACAAGTCCTCAGACTTAGAAATATTTCCATAGTATGAATATATATTCCACCCTTGTTTTCTACTAGCTAAGTTAAGCATGGTAGTAGTAGGAATCTTAACTTAGGAAATTCTACTAAGGTTTCATCTACTAGGATTTCCCATAGCATAGTTTATACTTAGCAAAAATTCCATGCAAGTCCTACTTAGAAATATCACTAATGCATAGTGAAAATAATGGGACAAAAGTATGAAGCATCACTTGCCTTTTTGGTAGAGAGTATAAGTTCACTCCTTGTCTTTGAAACAATCACAATCTTCAAGTCACTATAATTCAATCAAGCAACAATATTTCAATCTACCATTCAAGCAATTCATCACATAAAATGATAGAAACAAAACAATGCATGCAAGCATGCCAAACTTTGTTTTATTTACAAAAGTGGTTTATAATAGGTTATAAACATTATAAAACACTTATTGGTCATTTTATAAAGTGGCAAATCCATTGGCAAAAGATTCTATCTCTAAACCATTTTTAAACCAAATCATTATTTCATGTGGTTGAAAATGCTTTTAGCAAAGTAATAATCTTTATAGGGTTGACCATATACATTTTCAAATCATAAAACTTGGTGTTTGGGTCAGAGAGTTTATTCCAAAACATTTCCCAAAGATTTTCTCCCAAAAGCATTTTTAATAAATAAACATTATTTTTATTTGACTAGAAATGGTTTAAATCCAGAGTTTATTCTTTTGCTTCACCAAATACATTTCTGAAACCACCAATTGATTCCTAGGGTCAGTAGGTTCAAAACAAACCATTTGCCAAAGATTTTATTCTCAAAATCATTTTAGAACAAATTTTATATTATAAACATGCATACACAAGTTTCTGCAAAAACAATCAATTTAACAGAAGCATTTTACTAAACAAAGTGCATGGTCAGAAAGTATTTGTCTTGCTGATTCCATTGATATAAAATTTGTAAAATTTGGACGTGTGGTTTGAAAGTTATGAATTTTGCAAGTTTACTAATTCAATAGATCAAATTCTGTTTTTAAATCAACACACTGGCCACGCGTCGCTTTCCTACTGGCTGGTGCCGATTCGTTCGGATCATGCACTGAGGACCGCTAGATTAAGTTACATCGCACGGCACAGATTGCATACCCCTTCGGCTTTAAGTGATTCTATCGCATCCATTAGATCAACATCTAACGGCCATCAACACCCTGACCATGTTCTGGCGGCGCTCGACGGCTGCGCGCGGCAGCGACGCTCGGCTAGCGACGCAGCTGGCGATGCAGGAAGCGAGAAGGGAAGAGGGATGGCTCACAGTGATCGCAGTGACGTGGGGAAGCTCAAGGTGGTCTTCGGGTAGCAGGGGGCGCACGGGTGTCGTCGGAATTCCTCGCCGAAGATGTTTCTGGCGTCGGGTGCGGTCAGGCTGTCGTCGTTGGCGACATTTCGAACCACAAAAAGACAAAGTAAGAACGGCATTAGCTGCGCACGAGGTTAGTGATCATGCGTGCATCATCGAGAGGAAGAAAAGCGGTCAGCACTCACCGGGAAAGGTTGACAGAGCAGAGACAGACGCCGGCGATGTTCTGTTGAGGTGGTTGCCCATGTCCTGGGTCAAGCGCGGGCAAGTTGAGGGTGCAGAGAGAATCGCCAGGGTCTGGGGGTCACGCTCGGGTGCTCGGGGAGGCGAGGGGCGGCAGAGTTTGGCCGGAATTGTCACCGGAGCTTGTCGGAGGCAGTGGCGGTGTAGAGAGAAATTGGGCAGCCTGGGGGCGTGCTAGGGTGAGGAGACGGAGAGGAAATGGGGAGGAGAGGCAGGCGACTAAATACACGCGGTTGCGACGAGCTTTTAGCATGGGATTGATGGGAATTTACCACCGGAATTCATCACCGGAGAAACGGCCAGAAGAGCGTGGTCTTTGCGCGGCTGAGGACAAAGATGAGCTGGCGGTGGGGCCGTTTCGTCAGCGAAGAGAGACAGGGGAGGTGGGGTCCAATAGTCAGCGACTGCGCGGGTCAAAACTTGAGTGAAACGTTTCGCTGCGGGTGGGGTGGAAAGATGGGCTTGCTGGGCCTTGTTGGGCTGGCCGCTTAGTTCATTTTTTTTGTACTGCTTTGTTTTTCTTTTTCCATTTCTTTTTATTCTGTTTTGGTTTTGTTTAATTAATTTAAACACTCATTTGAATTCAAACCTTTGCCAAAATTTTTGTAGGTTTAAACATTGATTGGTAATATAATCTGAAGTCAATTTTTGGAATAAAAATTTATTCCCTTTTGGGTCTTTTATTTATTTAATTAGGCCCTTGTTTTAAATCAAATAAGGTTTATTAATAATTTCAAACACCATTTAAATTTATAAATCCTTCTAAATCCTTTCAGTAGGTTTTTACTTGTTTAATAGGGTGTCAAATAATTCATCTTGAATTATTTGGAAAGTATTTGATATGATTCATAAATCATTTGAATTGGGTATTTGTTTTAATTCCAATGGTATTAAATATAGTTTTAATTCCCAAAATTTCATTTGGAAGATTTATTTCATTTAAGTTAATTAAACAACTTTTATTCCACTTGGGTAAATTCCAAAATACTATTTTCTCAAGAATTATATAATTATTCTTATTAGAGATTTGTCTTTATTAAAATAGGGGTAGAATGGTTAATGCCATTTTATTTTATTTGGAAATTCTTCATCCTTTTATTTTATTTGGATTTGGATTCTGTTCATTCCATTTGCTTAATGGATTAGGCCAAGATTTAATTTGGTCTTTAAATATTCCTTATTTAATATTTCTTTCTTCATCTTATAAAATCCATATCTTTTTATTTAAAGATCAAAACTTGGTGATTCAAATTTGTAAAATCTTATTTTAGATTTATTTATCCTTTTAAATATCTTTAGGATTATTTGCTCACCATTTTGTATGGATTTTAGATAAGTGCTTTATTAGCTTTGGAAATTACTTTTCCTTATCTTATTAAATTCATAAGATTTTATTTATGGTTCCAAATTAAGTGAAACCAATTTATATGGTCTTATAACATTTCTATTTGTCTTCCTTGATCATTTGTGAATGTTTGTTGACAAATTTTTATATGGATCAAATCCATAGGCTTGGAGATATCTTGGAAATGATTTTATTCCATTAGGGTTTTAGGGTTTTGGTTTATTTCTCAAGTGTTTAAATTTACAGTTTCACTTATGAAGAATGCATTCCTCTTGATTTGAATTTAGTTGTATTCAACTTTAATTAAAGTTTGTTCAAGATGGGATTTTAAGTTTCCATTTAGAAACAAAGTTTCTTTTCACCCTAAAATTCAACAATCCTTTATTTTGTTTATTTATTTTTCACATTACAAGATTTGGAAAATCTTGGGATGTGACAGGCTACCACCCTTAAAATAAATCTCGTCCCGAGATTTGGGGAGGCTAGGGGTTACAAGTTGGCTCAAAAGCATCTAGGGTACTACCACCCTTAAAAAATTTCCAACTAAATTACATCTTGGTTTGCTTGGGGTCTTATTGAAATCTCTCTGGACAAACATCTGCATAGTGTCCTTTGTTTCCACACTTGAAACATGTGACAAGGCTGAGATCCTTCATAGGATTTATCTTGTGCTTCATCTTTTCTGGACAATTGCTTGCATAATGTCCTTGGTTACCACAATTGTAACATGTGATAAGATTGAGTTCTTCACGTATCTTCTGTGGACAAGTTGACACATAATGGCCTAACTCTTTGCAGTTGTTGCACCACACTTGGATAATCTCCTTATACTTTTTGTTCTCTGGACATTCATTGGCATAGTGTCCCATTTCTTTGCAATGACCACATTGCACATGGTTTTTGTCCTTCTTTTTCTTGGGTTTCTCCAAAGCTAGGAGTGCTTCTAGTTCATGTTCTTCATATGTTATCTCAAAGGTAGGAATGTTTCCTGGTCTCCTTGACCTTCTCTTATTCCTTGGATAATACATGTGTCTCCTCTTTGGTCCTTTAAATTGAGTCATATTGCATGGAGATGCAAGCTGAGATTTTCCTTTGTCTTCATCCTTCTTGGTAGACTTGGCTCTCTCATGGTAGTCTGCAATCAGTTGTTGCACTCCACCTTGTTTCCTTTGTTGAACCATGGAATAGATGGGGCATTGGATAGGGACATGATTATTTCCTTCACATAAGTAACAAGTAGCTTGGGTTGTGGGGCATTGGTTAATTGGATGTTTCTCTTCACAATTGGGACATTGATCTTCATGCCCTTTGGAAGTGTGATCCTTGTCTCCACAAATATTGCAAGCTTGGGTTCCTTCTAAAATATCATCTTTGTCATCCTTATTGTCACAAACTCCTTTGGAAGAGTTGTTTCCCATGTTGATCATTTGATCTGTCACCTTATGCAACAATTGGGTTTGGGTTTCCAAAAACCTTTGCATGGTTGGATCTACCTCACTGGTGTTGGCTATAAATTGAGCTATCACTTGGTTCAACTGGGTTTGGGTTACTATGAGTTCTCTCATGTTGTCCTCTTGGTTGTTGTTGTTGTCACCATCCTTGATGTTGGAGTTCCTTGGAGTAGTCATCTGTTTGGGTTGGATTGGGATTAGAATAGGCAAAAGATTTTCTAAGGAATCAATTCTAATCACACACATCACAATTCACACAAGCAAAGTGCAAGCATTCACAACCAAGCATTCCACTCAAGCAACAAGTTTCAAGCATATTTTTAGGCAACCAAAAATATTTTTGTTACACCACATAAGTTGGTGGGTTTGACTTAAACTAAATATGGTGGTCCATCTATATGGTTCTCTTGAGATCTTTCCATCCTTCTTAGTTGATTCTTCTTGAATGAGATCTTTGTATCCTTGGGAAAATTCTTGGTCACAAAACTTCAAAGGTGATGATGATTCCCAAGTTGTGTTTCCTTAGTCTTCAAGTCTTGAGTAACTTTTCTTGTCTCACTTGTAGTCCTTAGTGATATCCAAGGTTGAAGTCCTTGTTGAGAATAAGGTTGAAATCTCTTGAAGATGTTGAAGTCATTAGAGTTGATGAAGTCCTTTGCACATGGTGAAGTCTTTGGCCATGGGGTAGGCTTTATCCATCAAGTTGAAATAGAAGAGATGTAGAATCAAAACCAAAAATGGTTTGAGGAAAGAGTTTACAAGATTGTTTGTAAATAAGTTTTGGAACAAATTCAACTCCTATTTTTCTAAGGGGTTTTGTCCAATCCTAGGTTTACAATCCTACAGGCAACACAATTCTCTGATACCATCTGTAAGGTTCCCAACCTTTAATAAGGTAGAGATCCCTGTGTTTACAATGCTAGTCCCTGGATCAATAGCTAGCATCCACAGTTAAGATGTAATATTAAGAAACAAAGGTCATAATACAACTTTATAACCAAGAATAAAGTAATTTATTACATCTTACATAGTTCATTTGGCTATCTCATTACAATGCAGCATAATATAACAATAGCATGGGGTCCTTCATCTTCAAAGTGCCACAGGCAGACATGTTGGTTGTAGACTTGTAATCCTAATCATTAAACTTCACTAATATCAATCAAACCTGCAACATAACAAGTTACAGCCACAAGGGTCAATACATTTGAATTGTATTGGCAAGTGATACTATGGTAGTATAGTGGAGTCTATCATCTATATGCATTTGGCTAAGTGGAGCTTAGGCTTGCTTTTCTCAAAATAGATTTTCCTTATCTTTTGAAAACACTAAGTTTTTGCTTGACAAAATATTTCCCAAGGCATCTCCCAATAGAAATTGGTGATCCTTCAACCCTTGTTTAACCACAAGTTTTTAACTTAGAAATTGGGATGATGAGATTCTTGATAGTTTCCATGTCTTGATGCTCAAATTGTCCTTTGCTGGGGACATGGCTAAGTACTTAGGTTTTACACTCTGCAGAGGTTGTCCACTTTCCCCACAAGACTTGGTTTCATCAAGACAAGATCTTTCAGAAGCCTTCCCTTAGACCAGAATGGACGCGTTCCAACCTATCATTACCCTACCACCAACTGTCCATTTGGCTAAGTTATTGCAACCTATATAATCTAGGCAGATCCCATAATGCCAAGTGGCTGCACTTGAAGCTTCTCAACATTTGACATCTCAAATCTCTTTGTTCCTGGGTGGCCATCCACAAGTGAGATACCAAGTTTTCCCCAGTATACTGGACTTGGTGATGCCCAAGTTTTCCCCAGCATACTGGACTTGCATAACCACTCAACACAAACCATTCCTTCCATTCCACCCAGGTGATTCATTCACTTAGTTGTTTTATTAATCAAAACACAAGTCCTCAGACTTAGAAATATTTCCATAGTATGAATATATATTCCACCCTTGTTTTCTACTAGCTAAGTTAAGCATGGTAGTAGTAGGAATCTTAACTTAGGAAATTCTACTAAGGTTTCATCTACTAGGATTTCCCATAGCATAGTTTATACTTAGCAAAAATTCCATGCAAGTCCTACTTAGAAATATCACTAATGCATAGTGAAAATAATGGGACAAAAGTATGAAGCATCACTTGCCTTTTTGGTAGAGAGTATAAGTTCACTCCTTGTCTTTGAAACAATCACAATCTTCAAGTCACTACAATTCAATCAAGCAACAATATTTCAATCTACCATTCAAGCAATTCATCACATAAAATGATAGAAACAAAAAAATGCATGCAAGCATGCCAAACTTTGTTTTATTTACAAAAGTGGTTTATAATAGGTTATAAACATTATAAAACACTTATTGGTCATTTTATAAAGTGGCAAATCCATTGGCAAAAGATTCTATCTCTAAACCATTTTTAAACCAAATCATTATTTCATGTGGTTGAAAATGCTTTTAGCAAAGTAATAATCTTTATAGGGTTGACCATATACATTTTAAAATCATAAAACTTGGTGTTTGGGTCAGAGAGTTTATTCCAAAACATTGCCCAAAGATTTTCTCCCAAAAGCATTTTTAATAAATAAACATTATTTTTATTTGACTAGAAATGGTTTAAATCCAGAGTTTATTCTTTTGCTTCACCAAATACATTTTTGAAACCACCAATTGATTCCTAGGGTCAGTAGGTTCAAAACAAACCATTTGCCAAAGATTTTATTCTCAAAATCATTTTAGAACAAATTTTATATTCTAAACATGCATACACAAGTTTCTGCAAAAACAATCAATTTAACAGAAGCATTTTACTAAACAAAGTGCATGGTAAGAAAGTATTTGTCTTGCTGATTCCATTGATATAAAATTTGTAAAATTTGGACGTGTGGTTTGAAAGTTATGAATTTTGCAAGTTTACTAATTCAATAGATCAAATTCTGTTTTTAAATCAACACACTGGCCACGCGTCGCTTTCCTACTGGCTGGTGCCGATTCATTCGGATCATGCACTGAGGACCGATGGATTAAGTTACATCGCACGACACAGATTGCATACCCCTTCGGCTTTAAGTGATTCTATCGCATCCATTAGATCAACATCTAACGGCCATCAACACCCTGACCATGTTCTGGCGGTGCTCGACGGCTACGCGCGGCGGTGACGCTCTGCTAGCGGCGGAGCTGGCGATGCAGGAAGCGAGAAGGGAAGAGGGATCGCTCACAGTGATCACAGTGACGTGGGGAATCTCAAGGTGGTCTTCGGGTAGCAGGGGGCGCACGGGTGTCATCGGAATTCCTCGCCGGAGATGCTTCTAGCGTCGGGTGCGGTCAGGCTGTCGTTGTTGGCAACGTTTCGAACCACAAAAAGACAAAGTAAGAATGGAATTAGCTGCGCACGAGGTTGGTGATCATGCGTGCATCATCGAGAGGAAGAAAAGCGGTCAGCACTCACCGGGAAAGGTTGACAGAGCAGAGGCAGACGCCGGCGATGTTCTGTTGAGGTGGTTACCCACGTCCTGGGTCAAGCGCGGGCAAGTTGAGGGTGCAGAGAGAATCGCCAGGGTCTGGGGGTCACGCTCGGGTGCTCGGGGAGGCGAGGGGCGGCAGAGTTTGGCCGGAATTGTCACTGGAGCTTGTCGGAGGCAGTGGCGGTGTAGAGAGAAATTGGGCAGCCTGGGGGCGTGCTAGGGTGAGGAGACGGAGGGGAAATGGGGAGGAGAGGCAGGCGACTAAATACACGCGGTCGCGGCGAGCTTTTAGCATGGGATTGATGGGAATTTACCACCGCATTCATCACCAGAGAAACGCCAGAATAGCGTGGTCTTCGCGCGGGTGAGGACGAAGATGAGCTGCTGGCGGTAAAGTTCGTCGTGAAGAGACAGGGAGGTGGGGTCCAATAGTCAGCGACTGCGCAGGTCAAAACTTGTGTGAAACATTTTGCTGCGGGTGGGGTGGAAAGATGGGCTTGCTGGGCCTTGTTGGGCTGGCCGCTTAGTTCATTTTTTTTTGTACTGCTTTTTTTTTCTTTTTCCATTTCTTTTTATTCTGTTTTGGTTTTGTTTAATTAATTTAAACACTCATTTGAATTCAAACCTTTGCCAAATTTTGTGTAGGTTTAAACATTGATTGGTAATATAATCTGAAGTCAATTTTTGGAATAAAAATTTATTCCCTTTTGGGTCTTTTATTTATTTAATTAGGCCCTTGTTTTAAATCAAATAAGGTTTATTAATAATTTCAAACACCATTTAAATTTATAAATCCTTCTAAATCCTTTCAGTAGGTTTTTACTTGTTTAATAGGGTGTCAAATAATTCATCTTGAATTATTTGGAAAGTATTTGATATGATTCATAAATCATTTGAATTGGGTATTTGTTTTAATTCCAATGGTATTAAATATAGTTTATTTCCCTAAATTTCATTTGGAAGATTTATTTCATTTAAGTTAATTAAACAACTTTTATTCCACTTGGGTAAATTCCAAAATACTATTTTCTCAAGAATTATATAATTATTCTTATTAGAGATTTGTCTTTATTAAAATAGGGGTAGAATGGTTAATGCCATTTTATTTTATTTGGAAATTCTTCATCCTTTTATTTTATTTGGATTTGGATTCTGTTCATTCCATTTGCTTAATGGATTAGGCCAAGATTTAATTTGGTCTTTAAATATTCCTTATTTAATATTTCTTTCTTCATCTTATAAAATCCATATCTTTTTATTTAAAGATCAAAACTTGGTGATTCCAATTTGTAAAATCTTATTTGAGATTTATTTATCCTTTTAAATATCTTTAGGATTATTTGCTCACCATTTTGTATGGATTTTAGATAAGTGCTTTATTAGCTTTGGAAATTACTTTTCCTTATCTTATTAAATTCATAAGATTTTATTTATGGTTCCAAATTAAGTGAAACCAATTTATATGGTCTTATAACATTTCTATTTGTCTTCCTTGATCATTTGTGAATGTTTGTTGACAAATTTTTATATGGATCAAATCCATAGGCTTGGAGATATCTTGTAAATGATTTTATTCCATTAGGGTTTTAGGGTTTTGGTTTATTTCTCAAGTGTTTAAATTTACAGTTGCACTTATGAAGAACGCATTCCTCTTGATTTGAATTTAGTTGTATTCAACTTTAATTAAAGTTTGTTCAAGATGGGATTTTAAGTTTCCATTTAGAAACAAAGTTTCTTTTCACCCTAAAATTCAACAATCCTTTATTTTGTTTATTTATTTTTCACATTACAAGATTTGGAAAATCTTGGGATGTGACACACGTCATCAAGGTTGGACATCAGGCATGTATGATGAGCGTAGTTACTATTAAAAGTAGGCAACTATTTAGAAGTATCAAGTACCGTGTATTGTAATTCGAAAAGTGAGGTAGCTAGATAAATAAGGTAGTGTTATGATTATACCCATATGGTATATGTTATAATGACTTTGTATTACTATGATATTGTAATGTATAATATGTGAAATGCATATTTGGATTTTATTTGGATCTTCATTGTGTGACTAGTTCTGTGCGTAAAGTCAAGCTCAGAACACATGTGCATGATGTAATTATGAGTATTCGCTTTATGTGCAAGACTAGAGTGTCATGGATACGGGTGTAGAGACCGAATCTGAACAGCAGCAGATGGAACGTGAGGCCAAGGAGAAGGTCGATGCAGATGCAACAAATCAGGGAGCATTACCACCACCACCACGAATGAGGTCGTTAATGGAGCAGAAATTTATGCAGTGTATGCAAATGATGCAAGAGACCCAGAACAAGTTCATGGAGGATTTGTTGGGACGAGAAAATTAGAGGGCACCTGAAGTTGGAGGAGTAAGTCTTTCTGACTTCCAGAATGCAAGGCCGTTACCTTTTGCATCAGCTCCTGAACCAATGGATGCAGAAGATTGGCTAGCAGATACAGAAAGATAGCTGAAGACTGTAGGTTGCAATGATGAGGAGAAATTGAGGTATGCAACTCATCTTCTGACTGGACCTGCAGCATCATGATGGGAGAATCAGTCAGCCCTGCAACAGCCAGGAATGGAGTACACCTGGGAAGAGTTTAAATAGAGATTCCATGAATATCATGTTCTAGAGAGTGTTATGGAGTTGAAGCGGAGAGAATTTGAGGAGCTGCAGCAGGGATATATTAGTGTTATGAAGTATATCCAGGAGTTTAGTCAACTGTCTCGATATGCTGAGGAAGAAGTTAATACGAAGGAAAAGAGGAAGGAGTGTTTCCTGCGTGGATTAAATCCATTTGTGAGGATGCAGTTGAGGTTGGCTAATAAGCAAACTTATCAGCAGTTGTTGGATGCATCTATTACCTTCGAAGATGACTACAAGAATGTCCAAGAGGATAGAAGGAAGAGAGCTAAGAAGGAAACCAAGAGGATACAAGCAAGCAAGCCCAAGCCCAATCTGGAATTCAAACCAAGGAATAGGCCCTATAACAACAACAATTCCAATCGGAGTGCAAATCCAAACGTAAAGAATATTATATGCCACAATTGCAAACTCCTAGGGCATATGAGCAGGGATGTCCCGAAACCAGTAATTGTATGCCATGCTTATGGTCAGAGAGGTCACATAAAGCCCAATTGTCCAAGCAAACCACAAGGAGGTTGGCCTGTTCAAGATGGAAGGCAAGCCAGTGGAGGAAATGGACAACCCAATAAAGGAGGAAATAATGGCAAGAACAACAATGGCAAGAGGAACAGACCTATTGGGAAGCTGAACTGTGCAACCCTAGAGGAGGTGGATAATTCGGAGAATGCAGTGATAGGTACGCTCAATATCCTTACCAATCCAGGCAAAGTTCTATTTGATATTGGTGCAACTACTTCATTCATTTTTGAAGAATTCTGTGATAAGTTCGGGATTAGAAGGGCAACGTTAGAAGACCCTATGACCGTAGTTACGACAGGGGGAAATGTGATTGTACGCCACATTAAACAAGATCAGGTTATCTCGATCTGTGGTTGTACATACTTTGCAGACCTTTACGTGATTCCTTTGAAAGGAATTGTAGTAGTGTTGGGGATGGACTGGATGATGGAACATGGGGCTCAGATAAATTGTGAGGAGAAAACTGTCTCAATCAAAACTCCAAGTGGAGCAAGGATAGTTTACCAAGTAGATAAGCACAGTCATATCATGGTGGATCTGCAGTTGAACTCAATGAAAGAGGTCAAGTTGGAAGATATTCCTATAGTAAATGAATTTCAAGATGTTTTTCCAGCAGAACTACCTGGAATGACACCAGATCGAGAAATAGAGTTCACTATTGACCTAATTCCAGGTACAGCACCAATAGCTCAAGCACCATATAAGATGGTACCAAAAGAATTAAAAGAACTCAAAGAGCAAATTGATGAGTTAGCCAGAAAATGATTTATTCAGGAAAGTGTATCCCCATGGGGAACCCCAGTAATCTTTGTGGATAAAAGAGATGGTGGAAGAAGGATGTGTGGAGAATACAGAAATATGAAAAATGTTACCATCAAGAATAAGTATCCTTTACCAAGGATTCAAGATTTGTTTGATCAAGTGAAAGGAGCCAGAGTATTTTCAAAGATCGACCTAAGATCTGGATACCATCAAATAAAAATCAAGCCTGAGGATGTTCCAAAGACAACATTTGTCTCAAGATATGGACACCATGAGTATTTGGTAGTACCATTTGGTTTGACCAATGCACCAGCAATATTCATGAATCTGATGAACAAATTCTTCATGCCATATTTGGATAAGTCCGTCATAGTCTCCATTGATGATATTCTGATATATTCCAAGGATAAGGAAGAGCATGCTGATCATTTGAGAATAGCATTGCAAACTTTAAGGGAACATAAACTTTATGCTAAGTTCAGTAAGTGTGAATTTTGGCTAGATGAGGTAGAATTCCTCGGCCATGTGATCAGTAAGGATGGAATTGCTGTAAATCCATCCAAAATTCAATTAGTACTAGAATGGACTGCACCAACCAATGTGAAACAAATTCGAGGTTTCTTAGGGATGGATGGTTATTATCGGAGATTCATTGAAGGTTTCTCCAAAATAGTTGGACCAATGACCAAATTGTTAAGAAATAATAGACCATTCAATTGGGATGAGAAGTGTGAAGCAAGTTTTCAGGATTTGAATACTAGGTTAACCACAGCTCCAATCTTAGCAGTTCCTGAAACAGGGAAAGACTTTACAGTATACTGTGATGCATCTAAAGAAGATTTGGGTTGTGTGTTAATGCAAGACCGGAAAGTGATTGCTTATGGTTCAAGGTAACTAAAACCACATGAAGTCAATTATCCAACTCATGATTTAGAGTTAGCAGCAGTAGGTTTTGCACGGAAAGGATGGAGGCATTTTATTTATGGAGCCAGATATGAGTTATACACTAACCATAAAAGTCTTAAATATTTCTTCACTCAAAAGGAGTTGAATATGAGACAGAAGTGTTGGTTGGAACTAATCAAAGATTATGATTTAACTATCAACTATACTAAATGGAAAGCAAATGTTGTAGCAGATGCTTTAAGTCGTAAAAGTGTAGATATTCATCCTAGCAATCGGGAGCTACCAAAAGAGTTACAAATGGACTTGGAAAGATTAGAGCTTCAATTCATTAGAACAAAGGTTCTTGGAGGATTGGCTACTATGCAGGTAGTTGTAGAGCAGGACAGTGATATTAAGCACGAAATTTTTAGACATCAAGCAGAAGATCCTTTCTTTGCTAAGGAAATTCGGAGGATATCTCAAGGGAAAAAATCAGTTTTTCTCCTTGGAGATTATGAGTCTTTGTGGTTCCAAGATCGTCTTTGTGTTCTAGATGTGACTGAGATTCGAGATGTCATACTCAGAGAAGCACATGAAACACCATATTCTATACACCCATGAAGTACTAATATGTATATGGATTTGAAAGAACTATTCTGGTGGAATAACATGAAAAGGGACATTGCTAAATATGTATCAGAATGCCATACTTGCCAAAGGGTGAAGGCTGAACATCAAAGTCCAGCAGGATCATTACAACCTTTGGAAATTCCCGAATGGAAGTGGGAGGAAATAGGTATGGACTTCATCACAGGATTGCCTATGACACCTAAACGGAAGGATATGATATGGGTAATTGTTGATAGACTCACTAAAAGTGCACATTTTATTCCAGTAAATCAGAAGGATAATGTCGAGAAGTTAGTAGAGGTTTACATCAAAGAGATAGTAAGTAAGCATGGAGTGCCCAAAAAGATCGTATCTGATAGGGGATCAGTGTTTACTTCAGCATTTTGGAAGCAATTGCATGAAGCACTTGGTTCAAGGTTAGATTTTAGCATAGCTTATCATCCAGAGACAGGAGGTCAAATAGAAAGAACAAATCAGATACTAGAAGACATGTTAAGAGCTTGTGCATTAGATTTTGGAGGTACATGGGAAGATCATCTACCATTGGCAGAATTTTCCTACAATAATAGCTATCAGAGTAGTATAAAGGTAGCTCCAAATCAGGTTCTGTATGGAAGGAAATGTAGATCACCAATATGTTGGTATGAGCCTAGAAGCAGCAAGGAATTTGCGCCAGACTATATCAAGAAAAAACAAGATATCATTGACAAGATCAAGGATAGACTGAAAATAGCCCAAAGTAGGCAGAAAAGTTATGTTGGTCAAAGTCGAAGATCATGGCATCTTGAAATAGGATACATGGTATATCTGAAAGTAAGTCCAATGAAAGGGGTTAAAAGGTTCAGAGTTAAAGGGAAACTGAGTCCAAGATATATCGGACCATTCAAGATATTGAGTCAGAATAGGACTATAGCTTATGCTTTAGAGTTACCCTCAAGATTGGCTCAAGTGCATAATGTTTTCCATGTGTCACAACTTCGTAAATGTTTAAAGGTTCCAGATGATGCAATCACACATCAAGAGATAGAACTACAAGCAGACTTGACCTATGTTGAAAAACCCTGCAAAATTTTGGAAGAAAGCTGGAAGAGGTTGAGGAACAGGGCAATCAAATACTGCAAGGTACAGTGGGAACATCACCCTGAAAGGGAAGCCACTTGGGAGAAAGAAGAGGAATTAAGAAAAGCCTATCCAGAACTATTCAGGTACATCTCAACAAACTTGGGATGAAGTTTAATTTAAGGGAGGAAGTCTGTAACATCCTAGCATTTAGGAACCAACGAAGGATAGATTTAGGAATCCGTGAAATTGCATGCATTCATCTGTAAAAATGTGGGTAAATTTTTCACCAAATAAAAACCTAAAGTGATCAAAGTTTCTTTCATGCTTTGAGATCAGGTATAGTCTTGGAGGATGATTGTTATAAACTTTGATATGATCTTTGTGGATTAGTGTGTTTTGGGAAATGAAATTTGAATTTAAACTTGAGTGTTGGATTTTTAATTCAAAAGGATTTAGAATTATATTTGAGTATTATGATTTAGTCAAGAGTTAATAATTAGTAGTTCAAACTTTAAATAAAGAACACAATTAAGAAAAATAATATTCATTCCATAATTTTATTCAATAAATAAGTTACAAGATGTAACTTATAAACATGTTCAAGAAACTTTACAATGGATAATGAAATAAAAGAACCTTTATATATATTGAGTAATATTACAATCTTGATTACAAAAGAATAAAATAAAAATTACAAAATAATAAAAGAAAGTTTACAAGTGACTATTCTATAAAGAAAAAGAAAACCTAAACTAAAGTCTTGAATCTTCAAGTCTGGTACCCGCAAAACAAACACAAACTAAAAAGAAAGAAAGTTAAGGATTAAAAATGTTTTACTCTCAGAATTGATAGTGGGTTGCACTGTTCAAAGTTCATCATTGAGTAATCTTTTAAGGGGCAAGTTTCACCAATATGAAAGAACTATATATTTCATAATTTTAAGCCATCAGTCAAATAAATAGCAAGGAGGGGCAAGTTTCACCAGACAAGTAAATGTAACCAGATAGAAGTAACTTTCATATCCAGAGCATATCCACATGGTGCAACAGGCACACAAGCAGCACACACACCAAACTGCATGGTGTGTGCTGTTAGCACAGCAGCAACAGGCCACACACACAAAACTACTCAGCACAGTCGTGGGAAGCCACTCAACACCATTTCCCTGTTCTTACACACCAAGAACACACTCAGCTTAGCAAAGCCAAACCAGATCACACCAATCACAATCTTGATCATCTCACCAAGATGGTGACATAAAGAGGGGTAGATCAAGTGGATAGCAAGGACAAGATCAAGCCAACAGGACCAGGAGGTGGAGAGCTAGATCAAGGACAGGTCCAGAAGCTGGAAGTATCAGGAGAAGCACCAGATCAAGCTAGCCACACAACCACAAGATCAACAACTTGCAACAACAACACCCAAGTGTGGTGAGTATCATAAAACATCCACATATTCTGTTCATCTTAATCAAACAGAAAGCATGTGTTGTTTTACAAGTTAAACCTCTTAGTGATCACCCAAGTGGGGTAAACATATCATAGAGGAAATTTGAAATATAAAGGCTACCAGTAAACTCTACCCAATCCACCAGAATCTCAGACCAGCATCATAGATCCTGGTGATCATAAACAACTTATATATTCCAATATGTTCTCAAATAGCTTATAAAATTTGGGCACATCTCCTAATGGAGTAGCACCTCAGATTTCATAAACTATATGCACCAACATTAAGCTATAATCAAATCAATCATTTTAGCCAACTAGGATCCAAGGTCCAATGATCAACCTTGATACTTAAGCATATCTATGAGGAACAGCAAGATAGGAATCTAGTTCCTAAGCCTCAGACCAACATCATAGGCATTGATGCTTAAAGAAAAAGAAGCTTACAATTTATCTTTAACAGATATTCAATCTTAAGCACTGACCATAGTAAAGCCCAGCAGTAGAATCATCACTTGTGTGCCATTCTAAAATGGTGTCACAAGAACAAACTCTAAAACCAAGACAAACAATTACTTAGCTTTCACAAATAAACTAGCAAGCCAATAACTATCATTTTCCTGGAAACAATAACCAAGAATCGGGATCAAGTTTATATGTATAGAGTAGTACTGGAAGAAACTAATTAACCTCAATCTGCACATGAATCCATAAGCCAACATTTACTGGTGCAGTGAATCACCACAGACAGTGTTACCATCAGTACTAGAGTACTAACAGTAGAGAGACACACTAAGCATCAACCTAACCAACCAGGTTTCATAGTTACACCATCAGCTTAACCAAGCTTTATCACCAATTAGAGGCAACACTACTGAACCACTAGCATCAGATCAACAATAGCATCAGATAATCAAAACATGACAGAAAGTACTAAAGTACAGTGAGCACAATATTCATTAGGCATCATTACCAGATTAAATCATCATCTTACAAGCACAAAGAGGAATGAATCCTAGAACCAGGGAAGAACCCTAGAACCAATATGAACCCTAATGAGGGATGGCCACTAGTTACACTCATATGAACTCAGAGGAGGTAGAGGCACGGGTGATAACCAAGGACCAACTCACCTATGGTCCTCGTTGTAGATTAGAAGAGGAAGCAGAGGGTCGTCGACGAACACGACGGCATGGGGAGCACCCCAAGGGGGAGCTGCGACCCACACCACGCCGAGGCGGAGATAATAGCCACGCCTAAGGCGTGGAACATCACCACAGCACACAGCAGCAACGGCGGCAAAAACACCAGCGCCACCCCAAACCCTATGGTTCGGGACGGAGCTAGTCTGACCACGGGGAAGCTCCAGGTCCTTATCGAATTGGAAAGGAAGGTGGAGCATGGTTGACAACCTCGCCCTGCATCACGACAGCGGCTAGGGAGGACCACGGCGACGAGCAGCGCACGGTGACGACGCCATCGACCACGGGGTCGAAGAGGAGAAGGGAGATGAGAACGAAAGGGTGACAGGGGAGTGTGGGCTGGACTGGGCCAAAACCCCTTCGGGGTGTGGTTTTGGTTCTGCCTTGTTGGGCCACAAGGGCCCAATAAAACCAAACAGTCAGCCCAAATCACTTAAAGCTAATTCTAATAAATGAGAAAATACCAAAATACCCTTGAATTTAAATAAATTCTAGAAAATAAAATAAAAATCCAAAAATTATAAACAAAATATTTTTGGAGTCACAATAATCCAAACTATCCAAATAAATTAAGAAATAAAATTTTAGACATATAAATTTTATTAAGAATTTTGTAATATAAATATTCCTTATGGAATTTTACAAAATTACTGAAAGATGATAAAATAAATAAAAATCAATTTCATTACATATTAATTTTGTAGTATTTTAGAAAAATACTAAACAAATATTTAATATCAATTTTTAGTATTTAATGATAATTCTTAAAGGAATTATTAAGTAAATAAAATGCAAATAAAATGAAATAAAATAAAAGAATACAATATTCAATAAATATTAAAAATTAATATGTATAAATTCTTTATTAATAAAAGAATTTTTATAACTTAAATCATGGGGGAGAATACACACAAAGCTAAATAATTCTTTACATTACTTTGCATAATCATTGCTTCTTTAAATATTGTCCTTACCGGGCAATAATGATGGTTTTGTAGACATAGAAGCTCAAGGTCCAGTGCAAGCATCCGACTTCACTACCTTGCAATCGCAAGGCAAGTTCATCACTTGCTCATGTCCTTTGAAGAGTCTTTATCAAAATATTTGCAAATTGTGTGTTATCATCTATTTATTTGCCTTGTGATGGCAAGGTAGTGAAGTCTGATGCTTGCGCTGGACCTTGAGCTTCTATGTCTACAAAAACATCTTTATTGCCCGGTAAGGACAATATTTAAAGAAGCAAAATGATTATGCAACGTAATGTAATGTCTAAAATTTTATATCTTTATTTATTTGGATAGATTGGATTTTTGTGAATCCAAAAATATTTTATTTATAATTTTTACACTTTTATTTTATTTTCTAGAATTTAATTAAGTTCAGGGGCATTTTGGTCTTTTCCTATTTATTAAAACAGATTCTAAACGACTTGGGCTGGCCATTTGGGCTTATTAGGCCCTTGTGGCCCAATACGACAGGGTCAAAACTATCACCCCGAAGGGTTTTGAGCCCACCCATCCCACTCATTCGCTATCTCCTCTCTCGAGCTCACCCCTCTCCTTCCCTTCCCCGACCCCGTGGTCAGTGACATCGCCATCGGCAATTCCCGCCATCGTGGACCGCCATGGCTGCCGTCATGGTGCAGGAAGGGGTTGTCGACTCCGCCTTTCCTCCCAACTAGATTTGGACATGGAGCTCTCCTGCGACAGATCGATGTCGTCCCGAATCCTAGGGTTTGGGATTGGCGTGGATCCTGGCGCCGCCATTGCTGTCGTGCGCTGTGGTGATTCACCTCGCCCCTAGGCGTGACTATGGTCGCTGCTGTGGCGCTGTATGGGTCGCAGCGCCCCCTGGGGGTGCTCCCCGTGCCGCCATGGTCGTCGGCCACCTCTGCTTCCTCTTCTAGTCTCCAGCGAGGACCTTTGGTGAGTCATTCCTCTCCCCTTGTGCTCTCTCTGTACTAACACAATCTATGCTAGATGTTGGTTGTGACCTTCCTGGTTACTGTCCTGTCCTGATTAGGGTTTTTGGTTTTACTATGGGTTCATACCCTGTTGTGGATTAGATACTGATGAATTGTATCATGTGTTGATTGTTCCTAAGCATGCTAAATGATTGTTAGTTGTGGTTTGCTGCTTAAGATGAACTGTGGTGGTGCTAGTGGCTTATCAAATGATTCTATAAATTAATTTTGATGTGGTCAAATGATAAGGTTGCTATAGAAGCTATACTTGGGAATCTTGTGGTTTATTGCTTCACCACTGTCATTACTTGGTTAAGGACAGTGAGTGTTGTGTGATGAAATCACTTTATTAACACCTGTTGGCTTAAGAATTCAGATGTAGTTTGAGATTAAATGGTTTCAAACAGTGAAGATATACATAGGTTCATATTTTTTATGATTCCTGTATTTAAAAACAGGAAAATGATTTACAGTGGTTTGGTTGTATCTATGAAGATTGAATGCTTAATCTGATTAATATAGAATTGTTCTTGTGAAACCATCTTTGTGTGGCATACAAGTTAGATTCTATTTCATTGTTTGGGTTGGTCCTAGCTTACTATGAGTTTGGCTTTAAAGATACGTAGAAATTTTCCTTTATTAAATCCTTAAGACAAATGATGTTGGTCTGAGGTTTAGGGATTTAGACCTCTATCTAATTGGTTCACATGAATTGATTCTGATAGTGATACCATCTATTATTGCTTGAATCAAAGTTGGGAAAAGATGCTTGTAAGCTTGATAACTTAGATAGATCCATAAGATTAGATTCTAAGGTGCTACTCTTGTCTTAGAGATGTGCCTAGAATTTAAATCTTAGCTATATTCATTCTTGAGTGAAAATATAGCTTGATAGCTAAATCAATGATGTTGTTCTGAGATTTAGTTGGATCCTTATGCTTTTCTGCTTGCTTTTAGAGTTTAAAACCTTAGTGATGGATTCACCCCACTTGGGTGCTTTCTGAGAGTTTAATGAGATACAGATCATGTATGCTTGTCTAATCTTAGATAGATAGATCATTTGATGGTCTATTTACTCACCACTGTCACTTGATGTTGTGGTTGCTAGTGGTGGATCTTATGGTAGCTTGATCTTGTGGTTGATCTTGTGCTCCCCTGGTATATCCAGCTCCTGGCTTGTCCTTGATCTAACCCATCATCTCCTGATCCTGATGGCTTTACCTTGGTCTTGTTATCCACCCGATCTTCCCCCTCCTTATGTCACCATCTTGGTGATGTGCTCCTGGGTTTTGGTTGGTTTGATCTAGCTTAGCTTTGGCTTGGTGTAGCTGCTACTGTGGAATGGTGTGTAAAAGCAATAGAATGGTGTGGGAATTGGTTTTCCCATGGCTGTGTTGGGAGTTTTGTTTGGTTGTGCTGCTGCTGTGGTGTTGACAGCACACACCATGCAGTTTGGTGTGTGTGCTGCTTGTGTGCTTGCTGCACAGATGTGGATATGTTCAGAATTTTTGAAAGTTACTTTATCTTGTTACTTCTACCTGGCTGGTGAAACTTGCCCCTCTTTACTATAATCAGCCTTATGGCTTGAATTTATGAAAGATTCATCCTTTCATATTGGTGAAACTTGCCCCTTTTTATAAGATTACTCAATGATGAACCTTGATCAGTGCACTTCACTAACAAGTCTGAGAGTAATACAATTTAACCTTAACTTTCTTTATTTTCGTTTGTGTTTGTTTTGCAGGTACCAGACTTGGAAATTAAAGATTCTAGTTTAGGTTTTCTTCTTTATTTATAGAATAATCAAATGTAATATTCTTTATTATTTTGTAATTTTAGTTCTACCCTTTTGTAATCTTTATTTTATTATTTTGTAATAAAGATTGTACTATTATCAATAAAGAAATATTATTCTTTATTTATTTGTTATTGTAAAGATTGTGAATGGTTCTCATAAGTTACATTTTTTAAACTTATTTATTGAATAAAATACGAAATATATATTCATAATCTTAATTGCTCTCTTTATAGAGTTTGAGTTATTATTGGTTAATTCCTAATTAAATGAAATATTCAAACATCATTCAAAAAAATCCTTTTGAATTATAATTCAAACATTCAAGTTTTAAATTCAAACATTTCCCAAAACACATAAGTCCACAAAGATCATATCAAATTCTATAACAATCATCCTTCAAGACTATACCTAATCTCAAAGTATGAAAGAAACCTTCATCACTTTAGGTTTTTATTTGGCAAAAAAATTACCCACATTTTCACAGATGAATGCATGCAACATTTCGAGTTCCTAAATATACCCTTCGCTAGTTCCTAAATGCTGGGATGTTAAAGTGCTACACAGGAATGATGTTGAGAGCGTGTAGGACGACACGTCGGGTAGGGGGCAGCGGTGTAGAGGACTCGGCTTCAGGTTCTGGAGATGGTGTGAATTGCGAAAAAGGAAAGACGTGTTCTATGAACATGACCTGACGAGAGATGTGAACACAGCCGAATAGTAAGTCGATCAACAAAAGCCCTTGTGTTCGTCGGAGTATCCGAGGAAAATACAAGAGATAGACCGGGGTCCTAATTTGGTAGGGGATGTGGCATACATGTTTGGAAAACAAGGGCAACCAAAAACACGTAGCTCAGAATAATTAGGGTGACAGCAAAAAAGAGAAAAATAGGGAGTAGTGTGTGGGTTTGATTTCGGGTCTTATGTTGAGTAAATATGTGGAAGTGTATAGGGCCTCAGCCCAAAATTTTGGAGGCATGGATGGATGAATTAAGAGAGTAGGAATTATATCATTTATTGAGCAAAGCGCATGTTCGGCCTTGCTGTTTTGAGGGGAGGTATAGGGGCAGGAAAATCGCAAGAGAATGCCATGGCTAAGGAAAAAAATTGATTTCGAATGTTGTCAAATTCTCGACCATTGACGCATTAGATAAATCTTATAGGTAGAAAGAAGCGGGCACACGTATATCATTGGAAGTTTATAAATATAGTGTGTACATCAGATTTGTTGCGCATTGGGAAAGTCCAAATAAAGTGAGTAAAATCATCTAGGATGACAAGATAGTATTTAAACCAGAGATGCTTGCATGGGGAGATCTCCATAAATCACAATGTAGTAAATCAAACGAGAAGGTACTAGAAGAATGATAGGAATCAAAGGGAAGATGAACATGTTTGCCTATTTTACATGACTCACAAACCAAGGGATCATGAGAATCTTTATTACATGAAATTGAAAATGCACTAAGAAGATGCGATAGTGTGGCGCCTTGAGGATGTCCTAATCTTTGATGCCATAGATCCACCAAAGAAACCATGGATGAGGGTTGGGCGGTGGCGGGAGCTCTGTTGATGGAATATAGATCTCTGAAACTATTGAAGCGTGTGATCTCTGCCTTGTTCAGGTAATCCTTCACAGACAGGCCAAAAGAGTCAAATTCGATGGAGACAAGGTTATCACGAGTAAATTTATGGACATAAATTAAGTTTTTTATGAGAGCGGGTGCGACAAGAACATCTCGAAGAAGCAGGGGTTTAAAAGCGAAAGGAATATGGGTTTGGCCAACATGGTGAGTAGGAATCAAAGAACCATCTCCAAGAGTAATAGAACAAAAAGGCAAAGAAGTGCACGATGATAGCATATTATGCGAATAAGACATGTGACTAGAAGCACCATAATGGAAAATCCAATCCATACCAGAGTTTCCTTGAGCAACGAAGTTTAGCATGGCTTGGAGGAAAGCAGCTTGGTCCTAGCGTGGCATTGGTGCAGGAGACAGAGTTAGTGGAGATGGCAGTGTCGGCGCGATCGGTGATGGCGACATATGGTACATCGGATAGTGGCCGGCTACTGAGGTGTTGTAGTTTGTTGGCGACAGGGCACTGTAGGAGTAGTAGGATGGTGCAGCAATGTAGGCCTGTGACGGCGGATGAGAGCTGAGCAGTCCAGTAGAGCCGGTGTGAGGGTGCATGCCTGACATCCAGGAGCCGGAGTAGGCCGGTGGAGCGCCAATCGGAGAGGGGGCAGCCCAAGGCATGGACCAGGCCTGCACGAGTCCTGTGCATGGGTCATATGGAGGGCACCATATGGGTGACGTTGAAGGAACATGAGCCGGAGGTGGGCGCCACTTGGAGGAGCCGGGGCCAATGGTGTTGATGAATATCGCAGAGGTCGGTAGATGTGACCCTCGGGATTAGGGCTAGAAAAATCCCAGACCTCTGTCTAATATAAGACTAACATAAATCTCGAAAGCATACAGAGAGAGAATTGATAACACAACAGTGATCCTACGGCACAAAAATTATTACAACAAGATCATAACTGAGCGAAGAGCCAAATATTACAAGCAGAGGTCACTACCCACAAACATCAAACAACGGAAGGCAAATTATGCTATTAAGTATAGCAAACTTAAAAAATGGCCTAAGAGGCATGTAGCATAACGATGACATCCAATCCATAGATTCCAAGCTTCCGACCAGGAACCCCAAGCTACTCGTCGACGTCGATGCCGTAAAGAACTCATCTTCTATGGTATCACTTACTCTGCTGCAAAAGTATCAACAAAGCAAGGGTGAGTACATGGAGTACTTTGCAAGACTTATGGATGGTAGAGTTATTTTGCATAAAGCCATCTTTGTTTGTAAAAGAGGTAAGAGAAGAAGCTCGACTAATCGGAATACTTTTAAAAGGGGATAAGAGAGCGGTATCTCTAGCTTTGATCATCTCTTGATATATACCGAATCTTTATCAGCCGAACATACCAACTAGGATCACCCCCTCGATCCCTGAGGAAGCATCCTTAAGCACACATTACTTAATGATGGCGCCTGGAAGCGCTTCATCGGGAAACCCCAAGAGCAAGGTGTGATGCAGCACAACAGCAAGTCTTCCCTCAATAGGAAACCGAGGTTATCGAACCAGTAGGAGGAAGGAAACGTCTCAAATATGTTGCAAGCAACTTGCAAACCCGCACAACACAAACTCAAGACTTTTCCCCTACGAACAGTGAGGTTGTCAATCTCACCGGTTGCTGTAACAAAGGATTAACTGTATGGTGTGGAAGGTGATAGTGGTTTGCAGTAAGTAAACATAAACAATGGAAGATTTATCAATGGTAAAGATTGGGCCGGGGTCCATAGTTCACTATAGGTGTTCTCCTTAGATAAACAAACATGGCATGCAGGATAAACAAATTACAGCGGGGCAATTGACAGGATTGAGCAAGGCATAACAATGCAATACTAGACATACATGATCCTATGAGATTCGATTGGGCAATACAACAAGATACATAGACCGCCATCCAATTACATCTATGACTAGAAATCCACCTTCGGGTTATCATCCGAACCCCCTCCGGTATTAAGTTGCAAGCAACAGACAACTGCTTTAAGCAAAGTGTGTAAGGTAAACAATCCACTTGTTCCATGAACAAGAGATCATTGTTTTCTCCCTAGTGGCAACAACACATCTACAACCTTAGAGATTTCTTTCACTTCCCTTAGATTAAATAGAGGCATGAACCCACTATCAAGCATAAATACCCCCTCTTGGAGTCACTAGCATCTACTTGGCCAAGATAGCTACTAGAAACAGAGAGCATGCAAGATCTCAAACAACACAGACCTGATAGAATCAATAAGAAAAAACCATTAATCAATCTGACATAGTAATCTCAATATCCATCGGATCCCCGCAAACACAACATGCATGATTACAAATAGATATGATCTTGATCATGAATGGAGCTCACAAGATCTAAACATGATAGCACAAAGGAGGAGATACAACCATCTAGATACTACATGGACCCGTAGTCCAAGGTGGAACTACTCACACTTCATACCGGAGGCTGGCATGATGAAGAAGGCCTCTGGGATGATCTCCCCTTCGGTAGGGTGCCGGGAAGAGCTTTAGATCCCCCCACCCCGATCTAGGGACGATGGTGGTGGCGGCTACAGACGGTTTCGTGGAATATTGATCGGGTACTTAGGCTTTAGGCATCGTGAGGTCTTTATAGGCAAAGAGGCGAGGCAGGGGGCTCGCCAGGGCGGCCGCACCCCCCTAGGCACGGGCACACCTTGGCCACATGGCCAGGGGGTGTGGCCCCCTGGTGGCTCTCCTCCATCTCGTATTCAGGCCTCGTGTTCCCCGCGGTAAAATATTGACTTTGGCTTTTGTCCCGTCCAATTCCAAGAATATTGATTTTCTGCCTTTTTGGAACCAAAAACAGAAGAAAACATGCAACTAGCACTGTGGCATCTTGGTAATAGGTTAGTACCAGAAAACATATAAAAACACCTCAAAGTGTAGACAAAGCAAAGCAAAGTTGATACTAAACAAGCATGGAACATCAAAAATTATAGATACGTTCCTGACGTATCACTTAACTTGCCAAGTTTTACGATTAGGTTCAAGTTCTCTATGATCATCACGTTCGTTCCCAAGTCATCAATAACCGTGGACACGGCTTTTCGAAAATATTAATTCCCTGCAGGGGTGTACAACTTTACCCACACGTACCAACCGACTCTTAATGCCAATAGATAAGCCCTCTTCCTTGGAAGGCCGGCAAAGGGTGGTTATACACGACCTTTACCTTGCTTTTACCGAGACCATGAGTCACGCACTAAGGAGATGCCATCGTAACGATTCGAGTTCCAAAGACGGTCCCTAATGATGTGTGCAGGGTTCAAGATTATGGAGTTCGTGCCTCTCTTGTTCCCGGTCATGCTTACCTACCTGTTATGAATGCACCTCCTTCACCTCCTTCGAGAAGAACCAAAATGCATTTGTTGAATGGAACACCCGAACTATGTGACTCATGGAATCTATTAGGAAAGTTAGTCGGTCGAGGGGGTTTCCAGGCCCCCGTGTGGCTATACGCTCGTCTTGGTTCAAGAGGCAAGAACTCAGGTCCTAGTAGTGGCAAGTATGGGAATACAAAAACCACAACCCACCATGGCCTCCCATACAAGCATTAGCATGTTAAACCTTCATCTCTGATCATACCACGTCATCATGTCGAACTAAGTTCATTCGTAGCCCTGATTCATCAACTGGATGGACCAGCGGTAACAGCTAAGCATGGCTAAGCATAAAATACATAACAACTCTAGCAACGCTTCACAAGCCAAACCCTAGTTACGCTAGGAGCAGTGGATCAGGGAATATAGGCTACAAAGGTAACATAGATCATATAGGATTACTCTATCTGTCGGTGAAAGACTTTAGAATCGTATGCACATGGAAAAAATTGAAATGCCTGAAAACATAGGATTACATCATGTGTGGGGCTTCGCTTGCCTTTGCCTATTGATACCCATCTATAGATCTTCATACACCTAGTACTTGACTTGATTACAGTTGGTCAAGTATTGATCTTTGATCTTTGATGGTGTTGATCTCGGTCTTTGATTTTGATCTCTGTATTGTATTCTACCAGAAAGAACCAAAACACCAAAAAGAAAGGGAAACAATCAACACATCGCATTGATGCAATGCACAAATAATAATGATGGTATGACAAGTTAAATAGTACTTAAATGAAACACTAAACATGCTTGGTCATTTTAAACGGGTCCGAGGGGTCCAAAACCTAATTCAAGGAGAACCTCGAAATCACCTGTGGGGTTCATTTTGTTCTTCTATTAAACTTGTTAAGTGAAGTTTCTCAATAATGCATAATTATGATGCTATGAGATAGATCTCATTTTTTAATCATTTTGATATATTATTTGTATTTTTCAAATTTAAAATGAATTAGTTATGAATTTCTAGATTTTTAGTTCATTTTAAATCATTTTTGGAATATTATAAAAAAATACATTTTGGAAATACTTTAATATTTTTATTACATAGAAAACATTTATGAAAATTTTATATTACTTACAGCAGGGACCCACATGTCATGAAATTATCTGTTACAAAAATAATTATAGAAATGAATTGCAGAAACATTTGGATAAAAGAAAAAGGGCATTATGACGCCAGCATGACGCCTTGCTGACGTCATCGATGGAGGAGACCCAGGTCTAGCACAGATCGATCGATCCCGTGCGCGCCTGGACGCGCGAGTGGGGCACTGGAGAGAGTGGCGCGGCCCACCAGGTAGTGGTGGCGCCGCCCTTGAATGGTCGTCGGAGCTTGGCCGGCAATGACAAACGGCAGCGGGGCTCGCAGGTGGTCATGGCGGCGACGATACAAAGAGGGAGAGGGAAAACGGAGGGGTGCGTTAGCACCGAAAGCTCACCACGAACACGACAGTGGGGTCGGTGAGGCTCGGGGAGGCCGGAAGAAGGCGATTCGATGGCGGTGACTATGGCGGCCGGCAGGACGTCAGGCTCGATTCCAACAAGGAGGGCCTTCCCGGCTTGCGTGCTTCACGGAGGATAATGAGGGCGACGAGGCGGTTCCAATGGTGCCCTCGGCATGGCATGGGGTGGCCGGAGTCAACGGGGACGACAGCGGTTAGCGAGCTAGGGTTTTGGCTTGGGCGAGGAAACGAAAGAGGAAGAAAAAGAAGCGAAGTGGGCACGACTAGGGTTCCTCGCGGTGGCCAGGGGGTCTTGTAGGCGACGACGGGCAGCGGAGGACGCACCACCGAGCAGCTTCCTCGTCGGGAACGAAGACGACGACGCAGATAGGTGGCCGAATCGGTATCGGGCCAGGGACGGGCTGCAGATGGGCCAAGTGGGCCATGGCAAAGGAAGGAAGGAAAGCTCCTGCTGGCTGCTATCTGCTACGCGGTGCGGGAGCAAAGGCGCTCGGCTGCGGCCCAGGTAGCTAGTATCAGTTTTTATTTCTTAAAACCTTTTCTATTTCCTGTTTTCTATTTTTCTCTTTTGTATTTCAATTTCAAATATGTTTTGGATATTTCCAAAATATAAGAAATTTTTCAACCATATTAAAATATTGCAGGGACCTTTATAAAAATTTGGGATCCATATATATTTGGGTTTTCAAATAGTTAAAACCATTTGAAGGTTTTCAAATAGAAAGGAAGGGATTATGGTTTATGGTTTTGCTTTTATTTCTTGCATGCATTTTAAGATGATGCTAACGAATGCACAGACAAACCCTAATTACTATTTAATGAAACTAGGGGTGTTACAATTCTACCCCTCTTAAAAGAATCTCGTCCCGAGTTTCCTAGGTAGGAAGATATAAGTAAAAGGGTTACACTAAACTTTGACGATCTTATCGAAGAGGTTGATCCATGCCACCATGACAAATGGACGAAACGCTTCATAATCTTCGAGGTTATTACTCACTCTGAAGAAAAGAGGGAAAGCCACTGAACCACAAACTGAGTATCTCATGGTCAACTCATGGATAGATGATTCGAAAACATCTCTAGAGCCAACAAGCATGAAACACACCAAGGTAAAGGAGGAAACAAAAGGAGATGGTTTTCAAGTTGATGCTTAGCTGGTCTTCGTAAGGATTGAGACCAGAGAATTACAGAAGAGGGTAAACTTCTGAGGGAAGAAAACTTCCAACAGGTATGAAATCAACACATACTTCGAGAGGTGAACCTCTACTAAAAAACTTAGGTAGAGATTTCACGGATATAAAGATATGGATCAAGAAAACCAAGTTGTTGAACTACTTTTGAAATAGAAGGGTCACTCCTTCATTCAATAAAAGGCCAATACAGAAAGGTGTTTTGGTGGAGAGGACTCATAGGAGTCACGAGGAACATGTAACAAGAGGAACTTCTGACCACCAAAATCATATTCACTTTTGCAACATGACTGAAGATGGTTGAAGTAACCTTTTATTCATTCAGGATTATCAAAATCTTTGCCAAATATCATGAAATCATGTTACACCACCAGATGAATAGATAAGAAGATTCTTAATGACACGAGAAAAAGAAACTTCATTCTCAGACTCTAAGTACTTGGCATAACAAGACACTTGCCAACATAGAAGGTTCTGGAGGATCGACCGAGAGACATTTAGCAACACTTTTTTAAATGTTCTCCTTGGTGTTCAAGAAAGAATACATCAAGTAAAGGTTGGACATAGTTTACAAATGAAACCGTAAGCACAACTCCTATAACAAACATAGAAGATGCCTCATGAGAAGTGGTTGTTATTGTTGTTTCAAGAGAGTATGGAAATAGGTCTTCCGACTGATTGTGCCAACCATTACATCAATCTTACTGGATATACATAGAGACCTATGTCAAAACCTTGAGGGACACCAACCATCATTGCTTCTTGAGATTCAGATTTTGGTTAGGTGAAGAGATACTTCAAACTCGACATGTTTGAATATAATATTTGCAACATTTACCACATAGATAAAGTTACTAGATTCTCAAGACCTGGACTACAGTGTCAAGCTCCAAAAGGTGAGCTAGGTTGTGGAACCCATGTGCTAGAAATTTATTAGACGACAATTTCACCTACATGAGTTGTTTGCAACGAAACATAACTGAATCCTTGTTGGTAAGTATTTAAGAGGATACTAGAGTTTGTAGGACTTCTTATTTTCCGTGAACGAATCAATCAGTGGCTTAGTGTGCTTGGAGGATCTTCTCGAGATGTGAAGGTATCGACCTACCATATCAAGAATTCATCGCACATGCTTGAATGACTTGAAATGATTTCCAAGGAAACAAAGATAACTCTACTCGAATCCACGGCGACTTCTTTCAACATTTGCACGTGAATCAGAGAAGGTTACTTCTAACATCTAGAACACATAGGTTCTCAAAAGTTTCCAACATTAATGCCAAATTCCATATGAATGTAGTAATTGAAGTTCATCACACATGCATAGATTATGGGGGAGTTTGCTCTATATATGGTGGTGGTACCAATATCACATACTTGTGTAGTATTTGATATTGGTACTACCATTTTATTCAAGGGATTGTCATCAATTACCAAAATGGGGGAGATTGAAAGAGCATGTGGGCCCCCATGTGTTGTTTTGGTAATTAATGACAATCTCTATGAACTAATGCCTGTATCAAGTTGTACTTGTAGGAATTGTCCATAGGAAATGCTTGAACCATATGTTGGCTTCAAGGTTGGGAGAAGAAGAAAGTGAAAAAAGATCAAGTGATGACCAAGGTGTTCAAGGAGTGATCCAAAGATTGGTCATGTGAGAGTTGAGCCTATAGCAAGTGTGTATTGAAGAATATATGAAGTGATACCTCTTGTGTACCTTAAAGACACCAACATAATAAACAAAAAAATAAATGAATGAGAAGAATAAAGAAAATAAGATTAAAGGTCTTGAAGAAAAGATAGAGTTCCTCATGTGTACCTTCAAGACATCATCCGAATGGAGTTAGAAAAAATGTTGTGAAAGCTAAAGATGTGCCATATCTAGAATATCTCATGCTTGAAGCTTGCCATCCTTGGTGATCATGGATATGTGAATATATGCCTAAAAGAGAGGCTCTCCCATAGTGAGTATGGGGGAGCAATTTACAAGACTTCACCAAGCTAGCGCAATCAAGAAAGGTGTTCCACCTTGAGGTGGACAAGATCACTATCATCAAGCTAAAGTGAAATATACTCAAGGCAAAGTTATGTTATTGGTAGGGTTTCTTTCTTACCAGTCTCATGGTATTAGTTGGGGAGACCGGTTTATAGGATAGGTAACTGTACTATCAAGAGGGGTAGCTTGATCATATCCTTCGGAGACATCTCACACCTTTGCATACTTGGCATCATCATTCTTGGTTGTTATTTGTATATTATCCACATGAGGTTCTAGAGCTTGTCATAATAGTCATAACAAGCTCTAGTTCATCGAAAACGGATTTCATATGCATTATCTATTGCGTTTTTGATATTGGAGGTTTTACCGGTTTGTCTTTTAGAGATAGGTAAAACCTTCCATTATTTGGTTCTTACTCATGTGAGGATTTAGAGATTGTGTTAATCTCCATGACAAGATCTAGTTCATCGAAAATGGATTTCATATGCATTCTTTATTACGTTTTTGATGTTGGAGGTTTTACCGGTTTGTATTTTTGAGAGAGGTTAAACCATTAGTCATTTGGTTATATCCTCCCTTGCTGTACTATGATCATTTTATATATTATCTTGTAGAGCTTATTGTCCTTTTTAAAATGAGCCCAAGATCATCAAATTCGGAGTCCAGATGCAAAAGTTATGGTTGTTTTCATATTGTTCTTTCTGCCAGTTTTTGTAAGACCGGAGACTCCGGACTAAATCTCCGGTCTATCTCTGGACCGCATCCAGTAAGTCCTCCAGACTGTCACCGTTTGGCCTGGGTACACCAGAGACTCCGGTCCCAGTCCGGAGACTCCGGACCGGGCTATTCCTGGGCCTAACGGTAGGATTTCTAGGGACCTATTTAAGGGGCCCTTTTTCCCCAATGGTTTCCTAGATCTCTTGCAAGTTTTCCCCCACCATTGTTGACCGCTTGAAGCTTTATATCTCTCAACCCCTCCAATTATTCTTGTATCTTCTTGAGGGAAAATAGATAGGGGATCTAGATCTACAACTCCAATCAATCTCTCCTCTAAGTGAGGGGAACATCTTGGGATGTAGATCTTGGAGTATTTTGTGGATTCCCTCCATTGTTCTTCCTATCTTATTTCCCCACAAGCTTTTGTAGCTTTGTTAGAATTTGGGAGAGAAGGACTTGATCACTTCTTGTGTTCTTGCCATTGCATTTGGTGCATCGGTTTGAGTTCTCGGTGAGGATTCGATTGGGTTAAGTTGATAAGATTTTTACTCTTGGGTTCTTGGAACCCTGGACGGTTTGATTGTTTTGCAGGTTTGTGAATTACTTGGGGCCTCCAATTAAGTTGTGGAGATTTCCCCAAGCTTGTTTGTTGGGAGAGTGCCCCAACCTTGTGAGAGTTTTTGGATTGCCACCGACAAATGCACCGATAGTGGAAGTCTGGATCGATCCCATTGGGGTGATATTCACATGAGAAAAAGGGAGGCATCTCGTGGCGTTGGTGGTTTGATACCACCCCCTCTCCAAACGAGACGTACTCCATGTTGGGAGGAACTCGGTAAAACATCGTCGTTTCTGCATGCCTCGATTATCTCTATATCCGAGCTCTTACGTATGCACCTTACTTTGTGATATATATCTTGCTATCACATAGTGCTTGTCTTGTTAGCATAAGTTGTTGGTGCACATAGGTGAACCCTAGTTGTTCTAGGTTTTATGCTTGACAAAGTAAACAATAGTTTTATTCCGCCTTTGTTGAGCCACTCTCGGAAAAAATTTAAACCACCTATTCACCCCCCCCCCTCTAGGAAGCATCTATATCCTTTCAGCCATGCTCCTCTAGCCCAGGTCGTGCTCATGCCAGACTATCCCCTCCCGAAAACCGTGCTCGCCGCTATGCACATTGTAGTAACTCATGCGTAACTTCAGATCCATGTGTATCCCCTTGTGTTTTGTTTAGTGTAGGTAGTAGTGATGATCTCATTTGTGGGAATTTTTTATTCAAAGGCAAAATTATATATAATGCTCTACTTATGGGGGAGCTCTCCTATATTATCTAGAAAAAAAATTATGCTTCTTGATTTGATCCTTTTTTGTGCTTGGAAGCTCAATCTTTTTGTGTTGGTACTTTGTGTGCCATCATGAAAAGTGTGAAGAGTTTGTTTTGGTTGTTGGAACCTTTCTCTCTTTGGGAGTTTGATTTTATATCATTCGTTGTCACTTATTTTGATCTTTTAGGATGAGATAAATCCTTGAGCATGGGTATTTTTGTCTATCTTTTATCTCTTTGGCTCTTGCTAGTTCATTTGTTGATCTTGTGTTCCTTCATTTGTTGATTTGGTTCTTTGATACAATTTGGACACCTTGTGTCAAGTCACACTTTTGTGTTGCCTTGTTGGTTTTCTTAGTGTTTTTGTTCAAATTGTATCTCCTTTTGGTTCATGAAAGTTTTGTACAATGCATATTTACTTTATATATATTTTTGGGCATGGTTGCTTTCTTTGATCCAATATATAGGGGAAACTCCACCAAATCATGTGGGCTAAGATGTTCATGAAATTCAATTTCATATCAATATGCAAATATTTTTGTGGAGGCTCTCATATGTATTGTAGTTGCACTAACTACTTTAGACCCAATTTGTTTGGGGACCATAGTGTAATTAATTGTGTTTTAGGTACATTGGAGATATATATTGGGTGCTTGTTTTTTGAACAAGGAAGAAGTGGCGTCTACATGACAATTGGATGCAAGCTAGGATGATCAACAAATTCATATATTCTTCATCCTACCAATTATTTCTCGGTAACAAGTATCTCTCTCTCTTATGCATACATATCTTGTTCCCAACCTTTTATAGGTTGCTTGTTGGCATGAATTTGTGTACTTGCACATGTTGGGTTTCTTGCTTTGGATTTGAAGAGTTCTATCTATTGCAAATGTGTATATGTTGAGATGAGTGCATATAATGGGGACTATACACACCAATCCCAAATATTTCAATCTAGCAATTTTGTTGCATATCGTTTCCTCAATTTCTCTCATGTACAATAGTGAGCATTCTTTTTGTTGATTTCTATTTTGTGATACTTGTTGCCTTTCTCCATATATTCCATCTATCCCCTTCTCCCTTGGTAATAGTTGTAATGTATGGAGTATATTGGTGTTTGAAGCTCACTAATGTTCAATAAGATATATTTGAGCCCTTGGGCATGCTTTCAAGAAAAACATCTTATTGGTATACTCTATGACTTTCTCTTTCCTTTCATGTGTTTTATTGAGTATCTATTTTGTTTGTGCATATTTCTTTGTGGACATTTTTATTTGTGATATTTTCCACCTAGAAATTTACACACACAATAGAAGATCATTCTTTGGTTGTTTTTGCATTTCTTGGAAACCACCTCTTATTCCTTTTTGATTCTTTGGTGGCTTCCAAATTTATTAACCTTTAAGTGCATTGTTAGATGAGTTTGGAGGAGTGAGGAGTCCATGGTTGTGCACGTTGTTTCCAAATACAATTACTATAATTGGTGCACAATCTTTAGGGAGCTTCTCTAATTCATTTAAGAGTGCACAATTTCCTTCTTTCTCATTTCTTGTGGTTTAAATGCTTATGGGGGAGCAAGGATTCCATATTTGTGCATATTGTATTCAAATACAAGTATTCTAAACTTTTCACAAATTTTGGGGAGCTTCTCTATTTTCATTTAAACACTCTTGGTTGTTGTTTCCAGTTGACATCATTTGTTGGTTTTTCAATTGTTTCATTTGGATATTTTGTTTTGCTCGCTTCATTTGTTGAAGCTTATTTCTCTTCCTTTATTTTTGCAATCTTTGGGTCCTCTATATAGTTTTACTTCCTCTCAAGTAATCATCATTTGACATGTGCATATGCACACCTTGGGAGGAATTCTCACTATATTGGCCGTCTAGAACTTTTCGCCCATTTTGTCAATCGATGCCAATGGGGGAGAAGTTTGGCCTTTGCTTTGAGTGTGTTCTTAAGCATTTGCCTCTCATGCTCTTGCATCATTGTGATTTCTTTGCATGTTGAATATATAGAGGAAACCCACCCAACGGTAATGGTTGGCAATCTATGCAATGAAATTCAAGTTCATCACACATGCATAGATTGTGGGGGATTTTGCTCTATATATTGTGGTTGTACCAACATCACTTACTTGTGTAGTATTTGATATTGGAGCAACCGCTTTTGTCGTTAATTGTCATATTTAAACCCTCTCTTAGGGATTTTCATCAATTACCAAAATGGGGGAGATTGAAAGGGCATGTTTGCCCCCATGTGTGGTTTTGGTAATTAATGAAAATATCTATGGACTAATGTGTAAATTGAGTTTTAGTTGTAGGTTTGTCCATTGGCATCGCTTGGGCCATGTGTTGGTCTGAAGGTTGAAAGATGAAGAAGGAGAAGAAGAAGAAATGTCCAAGGGCTTTGTGCTCCTTAGGATCCTGAATAAATAAGGAGATTAAAGGTTGAACAATATGAGTGCAAAGAGTTGAGCCAAGTTGGATCAACCTCAAGAAGGAATGAAGAAGGGCAAGCTCAAGATGCGCCATCTCTAGAATATCTCATGCCCGTAGCTTCCCATCCTCGGTGGTCATGGAGTGATGAAAACAAGTTCAAAGAAGAGGTTTCCCCATGAAGTATGGGGGAGCAGTTTGCAAGTCTTCATCAAGAAAGAGCGAGAAAGAGCAATCAAGAAAGGTGTTCAATCTTGAGAAGGAAAATACAGTATACATTAAACTCAAGTGGAATGATCAAGGCAAAGGTATGGTATTGATAGAGTTTCTCTTTAGCCGGTCTCGTGTTGTTAGTTGGGAGACTGGGTTTAGGATAGATAGCCATTCTATCAAGAGGGGCTCTCAAGCGGGTGTCTCGATCGCATTGCTCGGAGAGAGCTCAAACCTTTGCATACATAGCATCATCTTTCCTGGTTTTTAGTTGGTTCTTGTCCATGAGAGGATCTATAGTTGTGTTTATCATCATAACAAGCTCTAGTTCATCAAATAAGGATTTACCTTGCATATCTTATTGTGTTCTTGATCGTGCGGGTTTTTCTAGCTCCACACCTTAGGAGATATCTCACATATATATACTTGATATTGTCTCCCTTGGTGGTATCCAATATTTCACCTTTTGTTGTATTATCTTGGTTTTATCTTTCCAACAAAATTGGTTTCATCCCAATTGGAGTTTCCAAGCTCAAATTCTTGTGTTTTGGGTTTTGGAGGTTTTACCGGTTCATCGCTTCTAGAAAGGTTATATCTTTCTCAATTTGGTTTTATCCTTACATACTGCACTATGATGTTTCTTTGCATAACCTTGTAAAGCTTTTTGTTCTCTTCAAAACAAGCCCAAGATCATCAAAAACAGAGTTCGGAATCAAAAGTTATTAAAGTTTTTGTGCAATGTTGTCCAGCGTTTTTGCTTGAGCAGAAATTCTGGTCCAAATTCCGACCCAAGTTCCGGTAACGTATTGTTTTCTTTTATTTTGTGTGTCTCTATTTACCGAAAGTTCCGGTGGAGCACCGGAAATGCCGGTGGTGCGCGAATCTGACCCGAACGGGCAGATTTCTCTTGCCCTTTTTAAGGGTCCTCTCTTCCCTATTGTTTTCCCAACTTTTGAGGTCATTTTTGCTAGCTCTTTCACTCTCTCTCCTCCATTGTTGACCTTCAAAAGCTTGCTCTCTCCTCTTATCCTTCCAATGTGTCAACACTCGGATTTTTAATCCCAGATGCCTGTTATGCCATGCATCGCAATCCCAGGATTACCATTTTTGCGAGACATAACAGAATTGGATACCACAGTACATCATCCATTACAAACAATTCATAATGTCTTACACAAATAGGGATCTCATTGATCCAGTTCTTAATACAACTTCAAGCAGCGGAATACGTAATAATAACGGTAGCGTAGGCGAAGCTCCATCTTCGGGGTCACAGGCAATGCTGACGATGGGAGATGATCCTAGTTGTCGTAACCTTCCTGGGGTCCATCCTCCAGGTACTCCTCTTCATAGTCTGGCCACGGGAATAGCCAGGGACAAAGCCATGAGTACTCTTTAAGTACTCGCAAACCAATACTAACAGGTGAAGGGTTTTTTTGATAATAGGACACTAGGCTCTAGGGTTGTTTTGCAAAAGCCAGATTTATTTCTACTAAGCTGAGAAGCAAGAGAAGCTAGTCACAATTTTATAACTCCTAAGTAGGAACTTGTATTTCATATCACAACCCTGTTGTGGTCAAGTCAAAGTCTCAATTCATTTCACAAGTCTTTTGAAAACATCTGACTGGGGAACAGTATGGCCACTCCAACTGTCCATAACCGCGGACGCGGCTATTCGAATAGTTTGACACTCTGCAGAGATTGTACACTTTCACCACAACATTCGATACATCCGTCAGGAACAAATCCTGAATTCACCATAATCAGTATGCGGATAATCAATCCTAACCTTTCAATTACACACCCTAGTATAAGCACCTCTCCTGTGAGTTTGGCCTCCCAACCATGACCAACTGTCATCTTGGGTACTGCACAGGTGGACAATCTTCACAAGGTAGCCTCAGCTCAGACCTTGGCCGTGAGGGAACTAATACTAAGGTATATAAGTTTCCAGTCAAGCCCTACCCAATCTTCGGGTATTGTGGTTGTATGATAAAATTGGAATGGTATCGCATCCAGACAACCATCAGTTTTATAAAGGGCTAAGACTCATGCCTCAACATTTTCATCACCAAAATCATCTGGTGCTCAGAAACACATGTCAAAAACATTTCAATATAATGATCCATCATTCCAAGGTTTTCATAACCATTTTCACCAAGTATTCCCATCTAAAGTTGATCAAGTTTTATGCTTAGCACTAGCATCTATAATTGGGGGTAAGTACTAATGAGGGGTGGTAAATTAGTGGAGTTTCAACTAAGTTCAATCTCATGCCTTGGGATGACATCAAGATTATCTAGCTTAGGCCAAATTTTATGCTCTTTATGCAACCTTCAATTATCCTTCTAGTATCTACCATTTATTCCAGTAAACTCTAAGTAAGAGCTTTGATAAAGAAATAAGCTTGCAAGTAAAACTAGGATTGGGTGTCATCAAATGTATCTAACCAAGCATGCTTAGTGCATTGCATAGGTTATTTAACTCTCATAATTGCAAGTGTTAGCTTGCATAGGTATAGTATCAGCTTGCATTGGTCCACTTGGTTAGCAAAGCTTGCTAAAATAGAGTATCTTGCAAGTGTTAGATTTCCTTGTGCAGAGCAGTGGTTGAAGTTCTCCTCGGCTTCTTCTTCGTAGTATCCTCCTTCCTCCTCGTATCCTTGGTCGGTACTAGCGTCTATGAATAAATACGAGGTACACAATCACCAAACAATACTTAACTACTTGCATTCATCACACACAAGGGTCCTATAGATGATCTAGCCTCATCACTAACATTACAAGATTAAAGCTTGGTTTAATTCCTTTTATTTTTAGAAAAGTAATTTCTACTTGTTGAAAAACTACTTAAGATTTAATATTCTCCAAACTAAACATGGGATCATGTTGACACATGTCATCACCACATATTTTAGTCCATGGGAATGTGATTTAAAGTGGTGTCACAATTTAATAAGGTTTTACCCTTTTATTTTAATTAAATAAAGTGACTAGAAATGAATATGTAGCACTCTTTTATTACTTGAACATTATTTCCGTAATTGAACCTATATATTTTTATATATTCTGAAAGGTATGGTTAAATGTGATTTTTGAGAGTTGGAATCAACTCAAAAGTTATTATGGTTTAAATTTGAAAAATGTTTGAATGCAGAAAAGCTTATGCCTGGTTATTTTTACCATGGATGATCTACAGATCCAAATGACTTGAATCCAACGGGCTTGGATTCAGCATTCCTAGACCTTTCTAACAAAATTGGTTTCATTCAATTTGGTTCACTGAATCGACCTGGGTTGATTTTTGAAACTGGGTACAAAAGTGTGTTTGAAATAAAATGGAAAAGGTTAAATTCAAATAACTGGGATGCGCGGGAAGCGATACTGGGCCGGCCTGCTAAGCACAGCGCTTACGCGGGCTGGTTAAGTGGTTGTCCCCACGCGTCAGTGAGACCGGGGGTGCAAAGCGTATGGGGCGATGTGGTGCGTTCGATCTGATTCTAATCCAACGGCTGAGGGTCATCGTCGACGTTGGGCAAAGCCGGCGAGACAGAAACCTAGCGCGGCCAGTGGGGGTCGTTGGGGGATCACCGGGGTTCAGGCGAGGGTTGGCGAGGCGGGCGAACGACGAAGTCGACGACGGCGAACCTCCTGGTACCGGCAGCTTCTCCTGGGGCGGCTCCAATCGCTGGCCCCCTTCTTCTCAATGGCGGAACTCGGTGAAATTCGGCAGTGCTTTCGCCTTGCTTTAGGAACGGGGTGGCACGATCAGTGAGGAGAGGGGAATGAGATGGTATGCTCAATTCGGCTGGGGGTGGCCTCTATTTATAGTGGCGAGAGGGGACCGACAGGGCGCAAGGTGAGCTCGTCATGGTCGACGGTACAGACGGCTATCGGCGTGGGCGACGGTAGGGGCGGTGTGATGCTCCCTGGCGATGCTCAACGACACGGTGGCAAGACGTGGGGCGGTGTGGTTTGGTCGGAACGCGACGGTGCTCTACGCGTGCCCGACGGAAGATTTAATGGTGCACAGCGCGCATGGTCCGCACGGCGGCGAACGAGCGTGTCTACGGGGTTGCTGGGACGGTGGTGATCACGTATGCACGCGCGGCGGCGCAGCGCGGTCTCAGGCGGCCTACGAAAGTGTGGCGCTCTGGGAGTGCTCGGCATGGTTGTCAAGTAGCTTGGCATGGTTTGTGCGTGTGGTCCGATGGTGGCGGGGTTCGAGCTGGGGAGTGGCGGTGGGGTGTTGGCTGCCTCCTAGACATGTTGTTTAGGCTTGGTGCTTGCTCTGGCTAGCTAGCCATTGTCGGCTGGCAAGGTGATGCTTTGGTTGGCATGGCATGGGGCAAAGGGTAGGGGCTAGGGTTTGTCCAAGCACAGGTTGGCACTGGGGGAGACAAGGGTGATCAATGGTGAACATTGCTTAGCCAAATTACTGCTCCAAATAGTGAAGTTAGGCCAGTTTGATTTGGTTCTGCCAAGTGTTTGATGAAATGGCCGCAAGAATTCTAGTTTTTAATTTTGAAAAGATTTTTGGTGGGTGTGCTAGGTTGGTGCTGGTGAGTCTGCAGATGCTTGGGTTTTGAAAGTTGAGCTTGTTTGAGTGGTTTCTGAAAAAGTGGGATCTTCTCATATGATAAAGATTCAATTTTGAACTGTCCTTTAAACTATGCATTTGAATGTTTCTAGATGATCACAAAGTGGGCCTTGATACTTTGTTATGAGTACAATCAAGGGGTGCAAAGATCCAGAAAAGTTTCCGTTAAGTTCTAAAAGTTTGAGACAGCCAAAGTAGGCATGGGAGTTAAATTGGTCAAAATGACCATTCACTCATTTATCTTTATTTTGATTTATTTGTCTTTGAGAAAAGTTTGGGAATTGTTTAGATGATGTTTATTTCACCTAAGCATCCATTTACAAGCAAAGGAACACACAAACAAGTTGGTTCAAAAGAATTCCAAATGAAATGCATACACCATGCATGCTTTCATATTTTTTTTATTTTAGCAAAGTTTTTGTTAACCCTAAATTTGATGATTAGAGTTTAATGATCCAAGTTTAGTATTTTTGGGATGTTACACAATGATTATTGCATCTCTTTAAGGGATTTGAGAGAGGAGATCTAGATCTACAATCCCACCAAACCAAATCCCTTCTTTGTGAAGAAATCCTTGAGATCTAGATCTTGGAGAGTTTTGTGTTCTCCTCTTGTGTTCTTCCTCCCTTATTTCTTCAATAGATTTTGTAGCTTTGTTGGAATTTGAGAGTGAAGGACTTGTCCTTGCATTTGTTTCATAGGTTTGAGTTCTCCACGGATATTCGGCGAGTGCAAGCTTGTGGGCTTGTTACTCTTGGATTCTTGGAACCCTAGACGGTTGTATAGTTGGTGTGTTGATTTCTTGAGGCCTCCATGGTGGGGTAGCCTCAAGCTTGTGGCCTTTTGTGGCATTGTTATTGGGAGCCTCTAATTGAGTTATGGAGATATCCCTAACCCTGTACAGGTTTTTGTGACCACCCTCAAGTGTCCCTTAGTGGATCGTGAGTAGGCCTTTGTGGCGAGCTCATAGGAGAATAAGGTGAGCCTTTTGTGGCACCGGTGAGTTGCGTGCCTTCACATCCGGGGTGAGGCCTTGTGTGGCGTTGGGTGAGCATCGAGCCACCACACCCCGAGGTGGTCCATTTGTGGCGTTTGGAGAGCATTGCGCCATCACACCTCTCCAATGGATATGTGGCTTCTTTGAAAGTGAACTTCGGGATAAAAATCTTCGTCTCTGCGTCCATCGGTTATCTCTCAATCGAGCCCTTTACTTATGCACTTTACTTTGTGATAGCCATAGTGCTTGAAGTATTTCATATTGCTATCACCTTGTTGATTGTGTTGCTTAGCATAGGTTGTTGGTGCACTTAGGTGAACCTAGTGCTTAGGTTTTGTGCTCAATAAATTAAATGCTAGTTTTATTCCGCATTTATTTGAGCCTTAACCGTAATATTTTTAAAAGCCTATTATCCCCCCTCTAGGTGACGTCCATTGCACTTTCAATTAGTAATATCACATACTCTTGAAACATCAAGGTATACAGAACCATTAAATGTGAGAGACAACACGTAAATACTAACACGTGTTTATCCATCAATTAAGACTCACATCAACAGGACATGACACATGTAACAAGACATATTTTGTAGCGGATTAAGCAAATAGTGCATACATCAGATTTAGATTGATAATTTGTATACTTCATGTGTAATACCGTGCCTCCTTAACAGATATATTAATGCAAAAGTGATATGTCGTAAACGTATCTATAATTTTTGATGTTCCATGCTTATTTAGTATCTACTTTGCTTTGTTTTGTCTTCACTTTGAGGTGTTTTATACACTTTCTGAAACTAACCTATTGACAAGATGACACAGTGCCAGTTGCCTGTTTTCTGCTGCTTTTGGTTTCAGAAAGCTAAAAAATGAATATTCTCGAAATTGGACGGGACAAAAGCCAAAGTTCATATTTTTCCTTGAACGATACGGAAAATCAAAGACGAGACGGAGGAGGACACCAGGGTGGCCACAACCTAGGTGGGCGTGGGGCCCACCCTGGCCACGCCCACAGGGGGTGTGGGCCCCCTAGACCTCCACTGACCTTGCCTCCTTCGCCTATAAGAAGCCCCCGGGGAGAAAACCCTAAATAATCCATCATACTTCCAGAAAAACCTCTGTAGCGCCGCCACCATCGAAGGGGAGATTCGAGGGACAGAAAGTCTCTGTTCCGGCACCCTGCCGGGACGGGTAAGTGCCCCCGGAGCCATCTCCATCTATCTCCACCACCATGTTCATCACCGTTGCCGATTCCCATGATGAGGAGGGAGTAGTTCTTTCTCGCGGCTAAGGGCTCCACCGGTAGCTATATGTTCATCTCTCTCTCTATGCATGATCATATTGTGGTCATGAGCTTTGTAATCAAGTAGGTCTACCTTGGTACTCAAGTGCTTCAATAGATCTCTGTTCTCCCCATGTGTGTGAAAGTGACAACATGCACGCCATGGTGGCACTTAGGTTTGAGTCTACATAAATACTCTTTATGCTTTAATAGATCGATGCTTTTCCCCACGTGTGTGAAAGTGATAGCATGCATACCGTGTGTGTGGCACTTTGGATAGATTGAATATTTGTTATGAGTTATATTTGGAGTTGGATGTCTCTATGAAACTGTGGTGTTTGTTGGAACCATCTAGCGCTCAAGGTGACAGTGTGGGGTTATCTAGATTGGGGAAGGCGTTCTTTGAGGAGTGTTGTTATAGCCCTACCGATGATTAGAGTGTCCAACCGGAGAGTAGTTAAGAGTAGTATCATGAAGAGAGGATATTTATATGAGAAAGTGTTCAGTAGTGAAAGTATGATCCCTGGGCCTTGTTTCTAAACATTGAAACACCGTTTGCATCTAGATCTGTTGCATGTTTGCTTGCTTTAGACTTACCTCACTCACACACATTCCCCCACGTCAAAAACAAGTCAGAAGCTATTTTCGGGCACCGTTACAACTTGTATTTCACTATCTCTTCGCCGAACTAGTGCACATATACACCTGACAAGTGTATTGGGTGTGTTGGGGACACAAGAGACTTCTTGTATCTTGATTGCAGGATTGCTTGAGAGGGGATACCTTTGAGCACTTCCTCCCTGAGTTCGATAAACCTTGGGTAATCCACTTAAGGGAAACTTGCTGCTGTTCTACAAACCTCTGCACTTGGAGGCCCAACAACTGTCTACAAGAATAGAAGTGCATAGACATCAAAAAGCTACAGCTAACTAACTTTGTTTGGAATATTATGTTTCCTAACGGCTATGGTATCTGAAAAAGGGTGATTTTTTCATTAATTCAAAACTAATAAAAAAAAGGTGTACCCAATACTGAAAGCTCCCAGACATTGTGGGGTTTGGGGAAGGGAATTTCTAGGCAGCATTTCCCTTGCTTTTTATGCAAGGAGGCTGATTCGAACCCAGAACATCTAGGTCGCAAGAAAAAGGATCAATATTAGATTTCATAGAATAATGTTTGCCAGTTAATAATTCAAGTTTGTACAGTAAACATTATTATTGTGGGATCATGCAAAAACTAAAAATTAGCCAAACGAACTATGCACTAGAGATCATCCTTAGCACAAGAATCTAGCAGGCTTTACAATTTCTGAGCCTAGTATTTCAGTATAATGAGAAATAGAGATCCTCCCACAATATGGCAACCCTCTTGTGTGGATCCTTATGGAAGAAAACTACTCACTGTATAGCTAAAACTAGGACCTATTCGTTTCTGCAATATCTCAGGATTAATCCACGACAGAAGAACGTAGAAAATAATAAAGGCTCTCAGCTGACCTTTCCAATCATTTCCATAGATGAAACACCTCTTTCTTCCAATTCTGTAACTGCTTCCAAGGTTAAGCTGGGGAAACTTCAACACTAGTACCAGTACATTGTTAGAATACATGTCTACCGTATGGGCATGGGTATGGTGTAGTACACCGCCTCAGCCCATACCCCTCTGTAATGCCATATTCGGGGCTGTTCCAGACTATATAAACATGAAACCCAGGACCTCAACAGGTACACCGGTTAAACCTAAGTATTTTGACATGGTACCAGAGCTCTCCTCTTCCGTGACCTAGCCTCCATCGAGGATCTCTCCCCATGATCGATCTGATCGGAATCTCTCCCTCAAACACCCTCCCACGATCAATCCGATCGGAAATCCCAAAAACCCACATCAAATCACGATCTATATTTGATAAATCGGAAAACCCACACCAGAAGCTCCTCCCACAATCGAGAGATCGGAAAAACCCAAACCCCCACCATGATCAATAGATCAAAAACTTGCCCTACGGTCCATGGCGTCTTCTTCATCGGCTTCTGCCTTGGCCACCACCCTGGGGTCCCCTGCTTCTCATAAGCTCACCCCGTCCAACTACCTGTTCTAGAAAACCCTCATGTTCGCTCCCCTGCGTGGCGCCCAATTCCTCGATCTCCTGGACGACACGGACACTGCTTTGGCTACTTATCTGGAGGCAGAAGATGGAGAAGGAAAGAAGAAGAGGATCCCCAACCCCGACTATGCTGCGTGGGTTGCTGTAACACCCCGACCTCTCCGGACCGGTGGCTGTCACTCTTGGCAGCTCAATAGGATCTCCAGACTAACCCCACAGACCAACACTAGTCTTTTCTACGCACTTTGTCCTTACTCGTGCGCACCCAGTACCCACTTCCCGGTCGGTTACCCGTCCTCAAATTGCTCTAGGCCAAGTATGTTTAACCTCAAAGTTCTTTTTAGATGAGCTTCCGGAAAAGAAGTTGCAACTTGTTGGTATGGGTATCCTATCAATCCTATTAAGCCATGCGTCAGGGTCTCACATACACCCACCCTTAGAAGATCGACGCCCTCGTCGATCAACCACAAGCCAGGAACGTCCTCTCTTGGCACACGTCTGTGCGTCCAGTGCTGACACATGTGCTATGCCATGTCCATTCCGGGGCACACGCGCCATGATCCACATGTTCGCCACTGACCCGCACATGCCCTTGTAACCGAGATAAACTAGATTTGATACCACTTGTAACATGTGGCCTCTCTCCGGACCAGCGGTTGTCACTCCTTGCAGCTCAATAGGATCTCTAGACTAACCCCAGAGACCAACACTAGTCTTTTCTACGTACTTTGTCCTCACTCGTGCGCATGCGGTACTCACTTCCCGGTTGGTCACTGATACGTCGAAAACATATCTATAATTTTTGATGCTCCATGCTTGTTTAGTATCTACTTTGCTTTGCTTTGTCTACACTTGAGGTGTTTTTATATCTTTTCTAGAACTAACCTATTAACAAGTTGCCACAGTGCCAGTTGCCTGTTTTCTTCCGTTTTTGGTTCCAGAAAGGCTGAAAATCAATATTCTCGGAATTGGACGGGACAAAAGACAAAGTCAATAATTTACCGTGGGGGACACGAATCCAGAAGACGAGATGGAGAAGCAAACCAGGGCGGCCAACCCCCCTAGGCGCGACCTAGGGTGGGCCCATTCCTAGGCAGGGTGTGGCCCACCTGGTCGCCTCCCAGTCTCACCTCTTCGCCTATAAGAATCCCCCGATGCAGAAACCCTAAGTACCCGATCAAAACTCCATGAAACCTTCTGTATCCGCCGCCACCGTCGTCCCTAGATCAGGGGATCTGAAGTTCTTCCCGGCACCCTGCCGGAGGGGAAATCATCCCGGAGGACTTCTCTCCGGTATGATGCGTGAGTAGTTCCACCTTGGACTATGGGTCCATGTAGTAGCTAAATGGTTGTATCTCCTCCTTGTGCTTTCATGTATAGATCTTGTGAGCTCCGTTCATGATCAAGATCTAATCTATTTGTAATCATGCATGTTGTGTTTGCAGGGATCCGATGGATATTGAGATTACTATGTCAGATTGATTAATGGTTTTGTCTTTATGATTCTATCATGTTTGTGTTGTTTGTGATCTTGCATGCTCTTAGTTGTTAGTAGCTATCTTGGCCAAGTAGTTGCTAGTGACTCCAAGAGGGGGTATTTATGCTCGATTGTGGGTTCATGCCTCTAGTTTCCAAGAGAAGTGACAGAAATCTCTTCGGTTGTAGATGTGTTGTTGCTACTATGCAGAAAACAACGGTCTCTTGTTCATGGAACAAGTGGATTGTTTACCTTACACACTTCTTAGCGGTTATGCATTGCTTGCAACTTAATCTGGGAGGGGTTAGATGATAACCTAAAGGTGGACTTCTAGTCATATATGAAGTTGGATGGCGGTCTATGTATATTGTTGTATTTCCCAATCAAATCTCATAGGATCTTTTTGTCTGGTATTGCATTATTATGCCTTGCTCAGTTCCTATCAATTGCCCTGCTATAATTTGTTTACCCTTCATGCCATGTTGTTTGTATAAGGAGAGCACCTCTAGTGAACTATGGACCCCGATCCAATCTTTACCATTGATACATTCTCCACTGTTACTTGTTTACTTGATGCAAACCATTACCTTCCACACCATATGTTTAATCCTTTGTTACAGCAAACTGGTGAGCTTGACAACCTCACTGATTCGTTGGGGCAAAGTCTTGAGTTTGTGTTGTGCAGGTATCCGCGTTGCTTGCAACACCTGTGTGACATTTCCTTCCTCCTTCTGGTTCGATAACCTCGGTCTCTACTGAGGGAAACTTGCTGTTGTGCTCTTCACACCTTGCTCTTGGGGTTTCCAACGAAGCGTCCCACGACAACACTGGGTACACGCCATCTAGCTTTTTGGCACCGTTGCCGGGGAGGCTAAGGACGTCTTCACAATTGGAGTCGTCCACTTCCTTTCTCTTTACTTTGTTTTTAGTTTGCATAGTTTGCTTGGTTTTGTTTTCCTCTTTTCAAAAACTCCAAAAAAATAGTCTAGTTTGGTTTGCTTTCTTTATTCAAAAACACACAAAAAAATAGTTCCTGCTCTAGCCGATGCTGCTGTTTTTGGCTTGCCCACCTTTGCAAAAATGAACTCTGCTGAGAACACCAAGTTGTGTGACTTCACTAGAACCAACAACAATGATTTCCTTAGCACACCTATTGCTCCACCTTCTCCTGATGCTACATTTTATTAAATTAGCCTACTTTGTTGAATCTTGTGATGAGAGAGCTACTTTCTGGTGCTAGTTCTGATGATGCTGCTGCCCATCTCAATAACTTTGTTGAACTTTGTGATATGAAAAAGTATAAGGATGTAGATGGAGATATTATTAAGCTCAAGCTTTTTTCCTTTCTCCTTGAGAGTAAAAGCTAAAGAATGGTTGCTATCCTTGCCTAGAAATAGTATTGATTCTTGGACTAAGTGCAAAGATGATTTTATTGGAAAATGCTATCCTCCTACTAAGATTATATCTATGAGAAGTGACATTATTAAATTTAAACAACTTGATAATGAACATGTTGCTCAAGCTAGGGAAAGAATGAAATCTTTGGTTAAGAATTGCCCCACTCATGGACTCACTGCTTGGATGATTATCCAGACTTTTTATGCAGGTTTGAACTTCTCCTCAAGAAACCTGTTGGATTCAGCTGCTGGAGGTACCTTCATGGGCCTCACCTTGGGAGCTGCAACAAAGCTCCTCGATAATATGATGGTTAACTACTCTGAATGGTACACTGAGAGAGATCCACATGGTAAGAAGGTAAATTCTGTTGAGGAAACCTCCTCTTTGAGTGATAAGATTGATGTTATTATGGCTATGCTTGTTAATGGGAAAGCTCCTATTGATCCTAATAGTGTTCCCTTAGCCTCTTTGGTTGCTCAAGAAGAGCAAGTTGATGTGAACTTCATTAGAAACAACAATTTCAACAATAATGCCTATAGGAATAATTTTGGTGGTAACAACAATTATAGGCCTTATCCTCCTAATAATGGCAATTCCTATGGAAACTCTTACAACAATGCTAGAAGTTCCCCCTCTGAACTCGAAGTCATGCTCAAAGACTTTATTAGTAAAAAAACTGCTTTCAACAAAACTGTAGAGGAAAAACTTTTAACTGTTGAGAAAAACATATCCTCTTTGTCTAAAGCTCAGTCCTCCTTGATTAATAAAATGGCTGCTAAAACTCAAACCATGGAAAATAACTTTGCTACTGCTCATGCCATATAAGTTACTATTGATGAAAATGTTAGATTGTTAGCCCAACTTCATGCTAAGTGGGAAAGGGAAGCTGGAATTGATAGAAACAATAGTGTGTGCATTCTCACCACTAAACCACAAGTAGTCCCTGTTCTTCCTCCTACTATGCCTAAGCCTATTGAGCCTACTACTATAGAGGTCCCAACCTGATAAGGTAGAGATCCCTGTGTTTACAATGCTAGTCCCTGGATCGAATAGCTAGCATCGACAGTTTAAGATGTAATATCAAGAAACAAAGGTCATATTACAACTATAACAAGGAATAAAATAATTCATTACATCTTACATAGCTCATTTGGCTATATCATTACAATGCAACAGATATAACTATATAGCATGGAGTCCTTCATCTTCATATGCCACAAGCAATCATGTTGGTTGTAGACTTGTAACCCGTACTAAACAAACTTCACTAACATCAAACAAACCTGCAACATAATAAGTTACAACCACAAGGGTTAATACATTTGAATTGTATTGGCAAGTGATTTTATATTGACATGGAGAATCTATCATCTACATGAATATTTGGCTAAGTGGAGTTTTGGCATGCCTTTGCATAAAACAAGTTTTCCCTATCCTTTCAAAATAGTTTTTCTCTTTGATAAAACCTTTCATCACACAATGGCACACTGGATACCCTCTAGGTGCTTCCCTTGGTTATCCAACAAGTTTTAACTTAGAGAAATTGGGATGACGAGATCCTTGATTGCTTCAATGCCTTTGATGCTCAAACTGTCCATTGCCGGGGACACGGCTAAGTACTTAGGTTTTACTCTCTCGAGAGGTGGTGCACTTTCCCCACAAGACTCGACATGCATCGAGACGAGATCTTTCAAAAGCCTTCCCTTAGACCAAATGGATGCGTTCCATCCTATCATCACTACCACCTTCTGTCCATCTGGCTAAGTTATTGCAACCTATATGATCAAGGCAGATCCCATGTTGCCATGTGGCTGCACTAGAAGCTTCTCAACACAAAACATCTCAAATCTCTTTGTTCCTGGGTGGCAATCCACAAGTGTGATACACAAGGTGAACCATAGAAATGGGCCTTGTGTAACCACTCAACACAAATCCATCCAAGCAATTACCATTCCACCCAGGTGTTTCATTCACTTAGTTGTTTTATTAATCAAAAACATAGTCATTGACTTTGCATAATATCATAGCATGAATATTCTACCCTTGAAATCTTTTAGCTAGGCTAAGCATACTATAAAAACTTGTCTCTTTACTTAGGAAAATTCCTACCAAGATATACACTATAGGATCTACTATAGCATAGCAATATATGTAAAATAGTCCTATCATGCATACTACAAAAATATCACTAATGCATTATTGAAAATATAGGACTTTTGATGAACAAAGTATCACTTGCCTTTTTGGTAGGGAAATTAGGTACACTCCTTGATCTTGCAATTTTCATACTCTTCAAGATTCACTATAATTCAATCAAGCAAGGCACACATTTCAAAACTAGCACTCAAACAATTCACCACATAAAATGATAAAAGCAAGAAAATGCATGCAAGCATGCAAAATGTTGTTTTGTTAAAAATTGGTTTTTAATAAGGCTATAAAAATTTCAAAACACCTACTGGTCATTTATAAAAGTGGCAAAACATTTGAAACCGGTTAGTGAAAATAGGCCTTTTAAATCATTTTTGTTTTGCTAGAAATGATTTTATTCAAAGGAATAATTCCCTTGTGTTAACCAAATATATTTTTAAATCCAAATGATAGTTTTTATGATCAGAGAGTTCAAATTAAACCATTTGCAAAAGGTTCTACTCAAAAAATATTTTTAAAACAATTTTTATATCCAAAATAGTCCTAAACATGTTTCTGCAAAAACACCTAATTTTTCAGAAGCAAAGTACTAAACTAAGGACATAGTTGCAAAGCTTACATTTTCCTGATTCCATTGATATAAAGTTTGCAATTTTTGGACAAGCAGAACAAAAGTTATGATTTTTGCAAGTTTAAACATTCAAATTCATTTCTGGAATTTTAAACAGACAGAACAGGTCACACGTCATGTTCTCATTGGCTGCTACCTGTCGTGGTATTGCCGACGAGTACGCCATGGAGGGGTCCTCACAGTGCGTGTTTAGAGACGTGGGGTAAGGCGGACGGTTGATGGGTACGAGGTAACACAGCTTACCAGACTCAGATCCCACAACGGTGGCGGAATCCTACTCCTGCTATAAATCACTATAATGGCAATACGCCGAGTTACAGAGATTAGGTTCGCTGTGCAAGCTGACTAGAAAAGTCTAAGTTATCGTGTCCTAAAGGCTCCCATAGGCCCGGCTTATATAGTCGTCAGGTCCTAGGGTTACAGGGAAAAGTCCTAGCCGGACAGGTTACAGAGTCCTACACCCTCTATTACTAGTCTTGTGTATCTTGCACTCCAAGGCTCTGGGTACGCTGGTGACTCCACCGTATCCTTCCTTTATCCGGCATGGGCCTCCCTTCTGGATCCACCTAACTGGGCTGCCCAGCAGGCCATAGGCCATGCTACCGACTATGGGCCACCCGGGTTAGTCGGATAAGAGACATGCTATGAGGATACCCATATAGCATATCCCCAACAGTAGCCCCCGGAGAACTCCGAGATCTTGCGCCGTCTTGCCTCTTCCCATGGAATGCTCCGTCTAGATGGACGTCGTCAAATCATCAAGCAATATCTTGTAGTCCTACCAAAGAACCCTGCAAGGTTTTCTCGGTCTTCTACGAGTAAGTCAGAGAAATGCTGAATCTTCCATCGTACGCTCCCGTTGTCGGATTAAATCCGTCCATGCCGGAATCTTCGATGGGACGGCTCATCTACCATGTCAGTTATGACGATGTAGGCTGTAGGTCAGCGACGCCTCGTAACTCACACATGTAGAGAACATAATCATAGCCTTTTTTCCCGCGCGAGCGATACGAACCGTTGGCGGCGACGGTTGGAGACGTGGCGAAATTACCGCGCACGTTCACGAACACGTCGTCTACGCGGCAACCGTCCGATTAGCTGCACGAATCTTGATGCAGAGTAAGATAAATAGCGGTCGTGGGACACTTGCCACTTTTTCACCCTATTCTCTCGCGTCATCGTCTTCTTCCTCCAGCCGCGCGCCTCCTCGAGCTCTCCGTGAAAACCTCGAGAAACCCTAGCCCTTCTTCCTGCACCAGTCGCACCCTCTCCTTCCTCCATGGCCAGCAGCGGTTCATCTCCATCAATGGCGGCGTCAAGCGAAGCCGCGGCGAAGCCGGCGAGCTCCGTCGTCGTGCCCCCAAAGGGCCTGGTTATTCCCGCATCGGCGGTGATAGAAACCACCGGCGGCGAACATAACTTGGTGGCGCTGGAGCCCCTGGAAGAGGAGCCTGACTCGCACAAGGGCGACTGGCATGGCTCGGACATCACCGGCCGCGACATCCAAGAGATGGTCGCTGAGGGTTACCTTCCTGCGAAGGAGGGGCTCGCCTGGCGGGCGGCGCCGACCAGCGAGGTGACTCCTTATCCCCAAGTCGGAGAGAAGGTATACCTCAAGGCGCAATTGGTACGTGGCGTTTCTTTGCCCATCTCCCACTTCTTCCTGTCCGTCTTGAATCACTTCCAGGTCTAACCCCACAACCTCTCCCCCAATAGCATCCTAGTTCTTAGCAACTTCGCGGCACTTTGCGAGGGTTACCTAGGGATTAGGCCTAGGTTAGATCTGTTTGTCTACTTCTTCACCGTCAAACGTGAAGCCGAACACAACAAGGAGGAGCTTAGAAACTGCGGCACCATAAGCTTCAAGATCCGACCTGGCCGGCGATTCCCCGACATTGTCGGCCACGAGTCGTGTAAGAACTGGCAGCGGACGTACTTCTACGGCCCCGACATTCCTTTGTTGGGCCGAGAAGCAACATACCCGAACTTCATGGATGGAGCCGCCACTGAAGTCTCCACATGGCGGTCCCATGCCTCCCTTCCCTCCGACCTCAACGCTTCTCGCGCAATAAGGCGGATCGAATGGTTTGTAGATACGGGTCTGACCGGCTTGGACCTAGCCATGTGCTGGTTCATCAGGCGGATCCAACCTCTGCAGCACCGTATGAAGGTCATGCATGAGTACACCGGCGACCGAAGGGATACCCTCCGGATCTCCGAGGACAACTTCTCGAGCGACTCCGTCAAGTTCCGACTTAAGGACATCGTCAAGGTGAAGGACAAGAAGCGTGGCTTCACCCTTACCTATGATATGTTCGTAAACGGAAAGTGCCCAAAGGTAGGTATTTATTCTCCGTGTATGACATTGCTCCAAGTTTTCCGTCTTGCTAATATCATATTGTCTAACATGGTGATTTCTCACTTAACAGCTTAGCGATCTAGAGGAGGACAACCTGGCCGCCCAAATCTACGATCCCAAGATGAAGGAAATCACGGTCGTGTCCGACAATGACGCCCCGTTGGCGCGAAAGCGGAAGAGCTCCACCTCTGACGCTGCCGACGGAGGCAAGAAAAAGAAGACGGAGGGTGGAGCCTCCAAAAAGAGTATCGCCATACGGAGGCGGAAAAGAAGAAAGCCACTGGGATGTTTGCCAAAGCGCCCCCCCTAGTGTAAGCTTCTTATTCTCCGGCATTGTCTTGTTTATTTGTCTCATTCCTGTACTTATGCATTTTGCACGTTTCAGGAAAAAAGCCACAACCAGCCTCAAGAAGTCCTCCAAGACTCTTGGGGCTTCTAGAAATATTAAAGATATGCTGCATCGCGACTCTTCCCCCGCCATCGCCCCTGCTACTCCTGCCGTCAAGCCCTCCTCTGCTCCGACAAGCTCCCAAGCCCAGGAGGCACCAGGCCCTTCCGCCATGGAAGTGGATTCTGGCGCCTCTACCGAACTCGCAATTGTCGGCGAGCAGGTGACGCAGGAGAGCGCTGCTCTTCAAATGGCTGAAACTCCGGCTAAGGATGCCATCGGTAGCGGCAAGGCGGTGGTGGTTGCAGGTACATCTGCCGAAGGCGGCGCCTCTGCTCCCCAGAAAACCTTAGAACTACCAAAGATTATCTTCCCGGTGCTAACACCGGGTAACACAAGTACGGTTCCTGAAGGAGTGCCGTCATCTCCGACGTGCGGTCTTGAAGAGCTACTCCACAAGCAGACATCTTGCGAAGCAACAGTGTTTCCTTTGGCAAGCTGCTGGCCGAGAGTGCTACAAACCTCAAGATCATTGCACTTGTAAGTTTTACTTTACATTTTGCATTTCATATGAGTATCCCACTGTAGTCCCCGAGGATGTAGATGGAAAACCATTAGTTTTGCATCTATATGCTCTAAGATTGACTAAGTTAGAAAAAACTCTCACTGTAGCCCCCAAGCATTTAGCTGGAATGAATTATTCCGACTAGATGCTTTAAGAGTAGCATACACAGTGTTCATAGTTTTAAGTGTTGTAGCCCCCAAGCCTCTAGTTGTAACTGAATTAGTTCCGACTAGATACTTAAAGAGAAAGCTAAGCATTTTCTGAGTTAAAACTTCATACTGTAGCCCCCAAGCTTCTAGTTGAGAACTGAATTAGTTCCGACTAGATGCTTAAAGAAAAGCTAAGCATACTGCTAAGTTAAAACTCTCATTTGTAGCCCCGAGCACCTAGATGGAAAATCTCCGACTAGGGGCTCCAAGTAGACTGAACAACGACTTGACTTTGTATTTGTGTCCACAGAACGAGAATGCTCAGAGGGGCATGGCCAATGATAAGTACCAGAAGATGCACGCGGACCTTGAAGCTGAAAAGGGTAAAACCGCCATCTTGAAGGAACAGATCATCAAAAACAAGAGTTTGTTTTCTTTTTGCGCACTTCCGTCTTACTTTGTGCCTTCCTTCTTCGAGTACTCACGGTGTACTGTGTTTTCTCCGACTTGCAGAGCATGTCGCCAAGGCTAAGGATATTGTCGAGCAGTCCAAGCACATCCAGCAGCTGGACAGCGAGAACAAGATCCTTAAGAAGGAGAGGGAACAAATGCTGAAAATGCATGAGGATTCCATGAAAGCCCTGCAGGACTCCGCCTCCGCTGAGATCAATCGATTGAAGGAGGAGCTTGCAATCCTAAAGGATCAGAAGCAAGCTGCCGATGAGCAAAACCTTCGCCATAGCGAGGCGTTTAAGCTCCTCCAAAAAGAGAAAGAATCCTTGGCGAACGTTGTCTGGCATGCCAAGGCCAGCATCTTCAGTAAGTATCCTCCGCCTTGTACCTCTGTAATCTGGATACTTAGAATTTTGAACTCATGCAATCGTTGTCGGAATTTTCAGCGCCCCTGGGTTTAATCCGCTCGCCTCCTTCGGACAAAGAATGCATGATTCTTGCCAGCAACTTCATCAATACCGCCATCACTCAAGCCAAGGAGATCGCCCAGCCCCTCCAAATTTATATCAAGGCCTCGGATTCCATGGTGAAGTACTCGGAGATTCTGCGTCGAGCCCCCGAGCGTGTCGCGAGCTGGAAATCTTCATGTGCATGAGCTGGCGCAAGGATGGCGTTGTCCATGGTGAAGGCACATTATGAAGATGCCGACATCAACATGGTGACATCTGGTATCCCCGACATGGATGATGACGACAAGGAGATCAATCATGAAGCCATCCTGTCATCACTCGCGGGCTATGACACCAGGGTTGCCGAGTTGGTGGACATCGACGTCTTCGTGCCCAGGAACTTTCTTGACAACACCGACCCTGAATCCTCCGAGTCTCCTCACAGTGGTGACGCTGAGGGTGAATCTCCGGCTGGTGATTACGCGGCCTCCAAGTCCCCTGCACCCAAGGAGTGAAAAACACTTTGTAATTCTTGCTTCACCTCTGGAATGTGCATTGAAAAAACTTGGTGATCTAATCTTAAGGCGGAAAACAATGTTTGTCGTATCCTGCTACTTAAGAATTAATGCCCAGTATGTATATATGTTTTTAAGCAAGTGCTGGCTTATCCATTACTTTGGTTCTTATGCTTGACTTTTCGTGAGTCGGAAGACTCGTTGTTGGAACCAAGCGCTTAGGTGATGATACCCAATGGCACCATCAAAAACCTTAGCACAAAATCGCCGACAATAAGTGCCGAAAGTCACTACTCCAGAATCCACATAAAAACAACAAAGAACGTGTAGGCCAGAAAACTTAAGCTAACGCCCGTAGGCAGAGTTTTCACAAGTGCAATCGCAAAGCTTGTGCATAAAGGTTTATATGATCCAAAAATGAACACTAAAGGAGGTAAAAGACTCAGCAATATGAGTGCACCAAAGAGATTTATTTCATTGATCATATAAGAGGTACACGATTAGATAAAAAATGCTAAGTGTAGATAGGACATAGCTGTGCTATGTTCCATGGCCGATCAAGCTCCGGGTAGTCATCATCCGGGTCACGTCGCTTACGCTTATGATCCTTGTTGGGTCTATCCTTGAGCTCACGATTGTCGACAAGGTAGTAAGACCCATTGAGCAGCGCCTTGCTTATGATGAACGGTCCTTCCCATGGTGGGAATAATTTGTGTGACTTCTTCTGCTTAAGTCGGAGCACCAAATCCCCCTCTTTAAACGAGCGATGTCGGACGTGGCGACTATGGTAGCTGCGTAGCTTCTGCTGGTAGATGGCGGATCTTTGGCATGCCAAAACGCGCTCCTCCTCGAGAAGGTCCACATCTAGGCGTCTGGATTCTTCAGCGTCATCTTCTTCATAGGCGGCAACTTTTTCATTGATATAAACTAAGGCCATAGTTACAAATTTTACATTTTCCTGATTCTATTGATATAAATTTTGCTATTTTTGGACAAGCAGAACAATAGTTATGATTTTTGCAAGTTTAAACATTCAAATTCATTTCTAGAATTTTAAACAGACAGAACAGGCCACGTGTCATGTTCTCATTGGCTGGTACTGCTTCGGAAGGATCACGCTACGCGGGCCGTAGGATTTAAGTTGATCTATGCGGCTCAGATCAATCAAAAACGATTCGTTAAGTCATCTATCTCTATCACTGGATTTAGATCCAACGATCCAGAGTGCAATGACCAAAGTCTGGCAGCGCTTGGCGATGGTGAGTGGCGGTGGCGCTCGGTCAGTGGTGGTCCAGAATTACCAGGAAGCGAGAGGGGGAATGGAGGGGCTCACCGGGTTCGCCTAAGTGTGTAGATGCTCAACGTGGTTGCCGTCGACAAAGGGATGCATGGGCGAGACGGCAATTCCTCGTCGGAGATGTCTCTAGCGTTGGGCACGCATGATCATTGTCGGAGGCTACGCTACGAGGCACACGGGACAAGAGGAGGACGGAGTTAGATGCGCAAGGAAGAGTAGAGTGCGAGAGTGTCAACGAGAGGTAGAGGAGCGGTCAGAGATTACCAGGCGAGGTCGCCGGAGTTGAGGCAGGAGACGGTGGCGCTCAGACGAAGTCGTTGTCGGTGTTCTGGGGCGTGCGCAAGCGAGCGGAGAGTGCTGGTAGGTGCGCACAAGAATGGGGAGTAGGTTAGTGGAAGCTAGGGGCAAGGGGCGACTGGGATCGCCGGAATTGGTGCCGCAGCTCGTCGGTGTCCACGGTGGGGTGAGCTAAAATTGAGGCAGCCTGGGGGCTCTCTAGCAGCGTGGTTTGAGGGGAAAGAGAGAGGGGGCATAGGGGATTAAGAAGGCATGGTCGCAGGGGCGAATTACTCGCGGAGTTAATCATTGAAGCCGCGAAGAATCAGCAGGAAACGACCGGGTAGAGGGGAAAAGAACAGGTCACACGGGGGGTGAGGACGACGATGCCGACGTGGCGTGGGTCCCGAGCGTCAGTGAGGTGAGAGGGTACGCGTGGGGTGAGAAAAGATCTGGGGGAGGGGAGAGAGTGGCCCGGGTGGGCTGTAGTTGGGCCAGGGGTAGCTGGGTTGGGCCTAGGTTAGTTGGGTTGGTCTTTTCCATTTATTTTCTTCTCTGATTCTTTTTATTTTTCTAATTCTATTTTCTGTTTTCTATTCAAACCATTAGATTTCAAACTGATCTGAATTCAGATTATTTCCAAATATCTTCAGTAGGTTTAATCAAGTTATGCATTGATTAATTAACTCACTTTGGAATATTTCAAATATTACCTTATGGTTTATTATTTATTTATATTAGGCATTTGTCTTTATTTAAATAAAATTGAATATGGTTTAAACCTATATAAATTTTATTCAAATAATGCTTTATTATTTTTAAGTTAATTAGATAACTTTTAATCCATTTTGGTAATTTCAATTATTTTCTCATGATTTAATTAATCATTTATATTAGGAATTTTGTCTTCATTTAAATAAAAGTGAATATGGTTAAAAGCCCATATAATTTTATTTAAATCATCTTTATTCCTTTATTTTTATTTGGAATATCTTTATTCCATTTGCATATGGATTTGGCCAAGATTTAACTTGTCCTTTAAATATTCTTATTTAATTATTTCTTTCTTTATCTTATAAAATCCATATCTTTTTATTTATAGTTCCAAAATTTGTGATTTCACTTTGTCTAATTTTATTTAATATTTGTTTATCTTTTTAAATCCTTTTAGGATTACTTTGCTCACAATTTGGCATGGATTTTAGTTAGGAGCTCTATTAGTCTTGGAATTACTTTCTTTTATCCCATTAAATTCATAAGTTTTTATCCATGGCTCCAAATTGAATGAAACCAATTCCCATGGTTTTATATTATTTTTGTTTATCATTTTTGATCATTTAAAAATGTTTGTTGCTGATGTTTATATGGAACAAAACCATAGTCTTTGGGTGATTTGAAAATGATTTCTCTCATTAGGGTTTTAGGGTTTTAGGGTTTTTGGTTCCACTTTTGCAAGTGTTTTAAATTCAAGATTCTTTCCACGCAAGAATGCACTTGATGTTTTGAATATTTGTTTGTTGCTTTATTATTCAAATTTTGTTCAAGAAGGGTTTTGATGTTTCCATTTAGAAGCAAAAGGTTTCTTTTCACCCTAAATTTCAACAATGGTTTATTTTATTTGTTTATTTTTCACATTTCAAAATTTGGAGAATTTTGGGATGTGACAACTACTTGTGATGCTAAGTTTGATTTTGATATAGATGTTTGCAATATTTCTGAAGTAATTATGTTCTTGCAAAAGCTTGCTAGAAGTCCTGATGCTAGTGATATGCATGTTGCTTTCACCAAACACATTATAGATGCTCTTGTTAAGATTAAGGAAGAGAAGCTAAAACAAAAAGCTTCTATTCCTAGGAAAGTAGAAGATAGTTGGGAACCCATTATTAATGTGCAAGTGAATGACTTTTATCTCAAAGCTTCATGTGATCTTGGTTCTAGTGTCTCTATTATGCCTAGGAAGATTTATGAAATGCTTGATTTGCCACCTTTAGAAGATTGTTATTTGGATGTCCCACTCAATGATAATGCTAAAAATAAACTCATGGGGAGTATTAATGATGTTATCATTATGGTTAACAATGTTTATGTACCTGTTGATTTCTATGTTTTGGATGTTGAATACAATGCTTCTTGTCCTATTACTTTGGGAAGACCTTTTCTTAGAACAGTTGGTGCTATCATTGATATGAAAGAAGACACCATTAAATATCATTTTCCATTCAAGAAAGGTATTGAACACTTCCCTATGAGGAGAGGTAAGTTGCTTTTTGCTCCTCCTTTGAAAGCAAGGTTTGATGTTAATGCTTATTCATTTGAAAATACTTGATTATTCTTGCTTCTTGTTCCTAACTTAAAGGCGTTAAAGAAAAGTACTTGTTGGGAGATAATCCAAGAGTTTCCTTGAGTCTTGGAAGTTATTAGTTCAGTAATGACATCTTCTTATCTTTTTAATTTGCTTTTTGTGCCAAGAATGACCTCTAATGAGAGGGAAGTAAGATTTGGGGAATTGCTGTCTCAAAACAGATTTCTGTCCTCCATCATAAAAATTCGTGAGGAGTCTCTGTAACTCGGATTGAGCTCAAACTTTATGAATAAATACCCTAGTATGTTAGCTAACTTTCGTTAGTTCAACACTTATTTATTTGAGCAACATAAGGTCTTCCAAAAAATCGGTTTATACATGCTGGTATGTTTTGACAGATTTCTGCCATTATTTGCATTTGCTTCTTATTGATTCATTTTTGAGTTATCTTTCGGGGAATTGAGATTTTTGAAGGAGTTAATACAGTAGCTTATGTTTTTAGTGAAAAGTTTTGCTGTTCCAAAGCTTTGCCTAAGGTCTAATATCTTTTGAATACACTAATGTTGCTAATGAAGATTGTGTGAAGTTTTGTATGAAGGAAAATTTTCAGGTGTAGAGAGAGAATGATGTAATGAGATGAAGAATGGACAAAATCTCAAGCTTGGGGATACCACCCCGGTGTCACCCCAAGAAATATCCAAGAGGTACAAGTGTCAAAGCTTGGGGATGCCCAAGGCATCCCCTTCTTCATCAATAAAAAGCTCAGGCATGTCTAGACACTTAGTTTTTATTGTTTCGTGCACTATTGTGTTGTTCTTGGAGCGTCTTAGTTTTTGTTTGTTTTGCTTAGGTTGTTTAGTTTGCTTAAATAAAGTAGTTTGGATCCCCATTCTCGCTGTGTTGTTTTGCAAATAAGTTGCTTGGTGTTGGAAAGGAGTAGGAAGTTCCTGCTTGAAAGTGCAGAGGAGCTTGCATTGACTATGACATAGACTTTAGCATGACATGCTAGGTGTTGTTTTGACCTTATGCTTAGTGATTATTGTTGTAGCATGTCTTGTTCCAAACAATTGGGATTGATTAGTGTGCCTTGAAGAAATTATGCGTTGTTTTAGCATGCAAAAGCATAGTATTGTGGTATTCTCCTTTGATGCTTTGTTTGGGTTGAGTTGGCACATGCTCACACCATGTTATGACTATGAACAAGTCACCATAGCCTCTATGATCAATTATTCCTTGACTTGTAGTACCACTCTATGCTTTAATTAGTAATGTTTTGTCGCTCTGCATGATTATGGCCATTATTGCTCTCTTAGTTGGTTGCTCCCAGTCTTTTGCTAGCCTCCACTTGTATGAGTAAGCTCTACTCATGCTTCCAACTCCCAAGAAACCAAGTTATTCCAAAGTGTCCACTATAAATTCCTATGCATGGTGTGTTACACCATTCCAAGTATATTCTTGTTTTCAGCTATCTTCCAATTAAAAAGTATTTTGTTACGTGAAAACTTAGTGATTAAAGCCCTCACAAACTTGATGGCACACTTTATATTCTTTGCCCCTAATAAACTTGAACCATTGTGTCGTCTATGTTGTATATGCTTGCACTTATACGTTGGAATTAGCAGAACCGTGCTGTCACGGGGAACGTTTTCAACATTTCACTTGTACTTTGTAATTATTTGATGTCATGCTCTTTTGTCTATGGATGTCACAAGTGTTAGAGAAACGCCTGGGCCGCTAGCCTAAGCCATGCCTAATCATGGTGGAAAATTGCAGCATCACCATAGTGAGCTATCTATGAAGCATCCTCAATAAAAATCTATGCATATAGTAAATAAAAAGATCGCTGAGATGCTCATTGTCTGCTTGCCTTGTCATTTTGGTTATGGGATAGCTCCTGTACCATGTGCAAGGGGTACCCCGTTGGCGGTTCTCTATGATACGCATGTACTTACAATGACAAGAACTTACAGGTGACTGAAGTTGAGTAGCATGCGGTGTGGCCCTCGTATTCAAGGGACTTGAGATTTCCGACTTATGCTTTGTCAATCATATACTCCATAGTTTGTTCACTTTAACCTTAATCACTTCAAGATGTTTATGATAGGGGCAATGAGGGCTGAAAGCTAACAAGTACCATAATTTTTGGAAGCTCTTTTTGAAACTTGAAATCCCTGCTTCCCTTTGTGAAGGGCCTTTCTTCCACCATTATTTGAGTCTCCACCTTCTACCTTTAGGCACCATTAAGAGAGCATAGTTGTCATTATGTGTGCAGTGTCCCAAAACTTATTGATTGATGCATATTGAGATATTACTTGTTCTTGTGCTATTTGTATCTAGTCACCCTTGTGAACTTTGAAGGTGTCCTATGCATCTATTTGCTACTCCATGAGGGACAAGCTGAATGCCACTATGCTATGTTTTCTCTATGTGAAACAAACAAATGTTTTTCAATGCATGTTATTCATGATCTTTGTTTGTAGCCTTTCATGTTGCATGCATAGTTACTATGTCCTACTGTTAGAACTCCATCTTTCATGCACATGTTTAGAGTTCTTTGATCCTAGCTTTCAATGCTTGCAAATGGTTTGGTTTTGATGGTGCATGTCACCTTAAAAATTATTCTTTTTATCACTTACCTACTCAAGGACGAGCAGGAGTTAAGCTTGGGGATGCTTGATATGTCCGAAACGTATCTATAATTTTTTATGCTCCATCCTTGTTTAGTATCTACTTTGTTTGCTTTGTCTACACTTTGAGGTGTTTTTATATCTTTTCTGGAACTAACCTATTAGCAAGTTACCACAGTGCCAGTTCCTGTTTTCTTCTGTTTTTGGTTCCAGAAAGGCAGAAAATAAATATTCTCAGAATTGGATGGGACAAAAGGCAAAGTCAATATTTTACCGTGTGGGACACGAATCCAGAAGACGATACGGAGAAGCAAACCAGGGCGGCCAAACCCCCTAGGCGCAGGGGTGGGCAGCCTTTGGCCACAGGTGGCCCCTCCTGGCCTCGCCTCTTCGCCTATAAGAAGCCCCCGATGTAGAAACCCTAAGTACCCGATCAAAACTCCACCAAACCTTCTGTAGCTGCCGCCACCGTCGTCTCTAGATCGGGGGGATCTAAAGTTCTTCCCGGCACCCTGCCAGAGGGGAAATCATCCCGGAGGCCTTCTCTCCTATATGATGCGTGAGTAGTTCCACCTTGGACTATGGGTCCATGTAGTAGCTAGATGGTTGTATCTCCTCCTTGTGCTTTCATGTATAGATCTTGTGAGCTCCGTTCATGATCAAGATCAAATCTATTTGTAATCATGCAGGTTGTGTTTGCGGGGATCCGATGGATATTGAGATTACTATGTCAGATTGATTAATGGTTTTGTCTTTATGATTCTATCATGTCTGTGTTGTTTGTGATCTTGCATGCTCTCCGTTGTTAGTAGCTATCTTGGCCAAGTAGTTGCTAGTGACTCCAAGAGGGGGTATTTATGCTCGATAGTGGGTTCATGCCTCTAGTTTCCAAGGGAAGTGACAGAAATCTCTTCGGTTGTAGATGTTTTGTTGCTACTAGGGAGAAAACAACGGTCTCTTGTTCATGGAAAAAGTGGATTGTTTACCTTACACACTTTGCTTAAAGCAGTTGTCTGTTGCTTGCAACTTAATCTTTGGAGGGTTCGGATGATAACCTGAAGGTGGACTTCTAGTCATAGATGAAGTTGGATGGCGGTCTATGTATATTGTTGTATTGCCCAATCGAATCTCATAGGATATTTTTGTCTGGTATTGCATTGTTATGCCTTGCTCAGTTCCTGTCAATTGCCCTGCTGTAATTTGTTTACCCTTCATGCCATGTTGTTTATCTAAGGAGAGCACCTCTAGTGAACTATGGACCCCGGTCCAATCTTTACCATTGATACATTCTCCACTGTTATTTGTTTACTTGCTACAAACCATTACCTTCCACACCATACATTTAATCCTTTGTTACAGCAAACCGTGAGCTTGACAACCTCACTGATTTGTTGGGGCAAAGTCTTGAGTTTATGTTGTGCAGGTCTCCGTGTTTCTTGCAACACTTGTGTGATGTTTCCTTCCTCCTTCTGGTTCGATAACCTTGGTCTCTACTGAGGGAAACTTGCTGTTGTGCTCTTCACAACTTGCTCTTGGGGTTTCCAACGAAGTGTCCCACGACAACACTGGGTACACGCCATTAGTCACCCATCCTCAAATTGCTCTAGGAAAAACACGCTTAACCTCAGAGTTCTTTTTAGATGAGCTTCCGGAAAACAAGTTGCAACTTGTTGGTATGGCTATACTATCAATCCTATTAATCCATGCGCCAGGGTCTCACATACACCCACCCTTAGAATATCGACGGCCTCGTCGATCAACCACAAGCTAGGAACATCCCCTCTTGGCATACGTCTATGCGTCCAGTGTCGGCATAGGTGCCATGTCGTGTCCACTCCGAGCCACACGCTCCATGCTCCACATGTCCGCCATTGACCTGCACACGCCCGTGTAACCGCGAGAACTGGCTCTGATACCACTTGTAACACCCCGGCCTCTCCGGACCGACGGCTGTCACTCCTGGAAGCTCAATAGAATCTCCAGACTAACCCCATAGACCAACACTAGTCTTTTCTACGCACTTTGTCCTCACTCGTGTGCACCCGGTACACACTTAATGATCGGTCACCCATCCTCATATTGCTTTAGGATAAGCACGCTTAACCTTAGAATTATTTTTAGATGAGCTTCCGGAAAATAAGTTGCAACTTGTTGGTATGGGTATACTATCAATCCAATTAAGTCATGCACCAGGGTCTCACATTTGCGCGGGATTCAATGGTGCTCGGGTGGATCCTCAACTCCCTCTCACCGAAAGTCCTTTCTCGCACCATGGGCGTCGAATCGATGGCGGCAATTTGGGGATTATCACTAACATCTGCGGGTCTTGCTCCCGCTCGAAGATCAATCAACTATGTGGTTCCCTGCCCAGCACCAAGAAACTCGAGCTCACCGCCTCGGCCTTCTTTGCCAAGATGAAGGGCTTTGCATCTAAACTCGCTGCTGCCAAGAAACCTATTTCGAAAGATGAGATGATTGGCTATATTGTCGGTGGACTTGATGGGTCATACAATGATGTTGCCACCTCTATGAACGGTAACAATGCTATTACCTTAGATAACATTTATGAACATATAATTGCTCATGACATGCGCCAGGAGATGCTCTCTGAAACCGTCCAGACAGTGGGATTCACTTCCTCTGCCAACGCTGTGGCTCGAGGCTGTGGCCAGGATGCCGGTCATGGACATGCTCACTCGCCAGACCGCGGTGACCGTGGCCACGAGGAACGCTAGGAAGACTGACATCGTTATGATGCGCCCGCTGGGAGGACCGTCGTCATGGTGATGGTGGAGAAGGCCGCCGTGACGGTGGCTAACACTAGAAAGACCGCCGCCCTGCACGGATAGATGATGGGGGTATGCGCGTTGTCGAGGTGGTCACGGTCGTGCCCCCACCCCATACGTGGACGTGACTTGTCAAATACGCAAGATTCAAGGCCACCCGCCTCCGCCTGCTGGTGACGCTTCAAGAAGGACAATAGCGATGATGATGATGACTCTGGACGCGGGAAAAAGGGTGCACATGCTGAATCCTGTGGCGTCGACAGCAACTGGTACCCCGATACAAGAGCTACCCATCATATCACGAGTGATATGAATAAGCTCACCACTTCCGAGCAGTACAAGGTCCGCGACTGTGTTCACACCGCCGACGACAATGGTATGGCTATATCACATATTGGTCATATATGTTGCATACACCCCATAGTACACCGCATTTAAACAACATTCTCCATGTTCCTAATGCTTCCAAAAATCTTGCATCCATTCACAAAATCTGCCTTGATAATGACTTTTATATTGAATTTCACGCTTGGTTATTTTTTATGAAGGATCGGGAAACGCGAAGAACTCTGTTTAGGGTACCATGCTACGGTGGTTTCTACCCGCTAGTACCTCTTTCTACCGGGTCATCCAAGCAAGCTTTCATCACAATAAAACCATCTTCATCCACATGGAATCGTCGCTTAGGACATCCTTCCTCCTTCGTGGTGCAGCAGGTTGTTAGGAAAATCAGCTTTCATAAACTTCTAAAATAAATCCTTATGTATGTGATTCTTGTCAGCTAGCTAAGAGTCACCAGTTGACATATCCTGTGTCTACCAGTGTGTCCACAGTTCCTTTTGAGCTTGCGTTTTCTGATGTATGGGGTCCAGCACCTGCCCCTGTAGGCAAACATTCGTACTATATAAGCTTTATCGATAATTTTAGTAAAATTTTATGGATCTATTTGCTTACAAAGTGTTCTGATGTTTATAAAGTTTTTCTCAACTATCAAGCTTATGTTGAGCGCAAGTTTGGTAGGAAAATTATTACTATGCAAACTGATTGGGGAGGCGAGTATGATAAGTTCAATGATTTATTTCAGAAAATTGGTATCACTCATCATGTGTCTTGTCCTCATGCTCATCAACAAAATGGTTCCGCTGAGCATAAACACCATCACATTGTGGAATTAGGTCTCTCTCTACTTTCCCATGCCTCCATGCGTCTAAAATTTTGGGATGAAGCCTTTCTTACAGCCACTTTTCTCATTAATTTACTTACTAGCAAAGTGATTAATTCAGAGACTCCTGTAGAATGTCTCCTCCATACCAAACCAATATATGATTCTCTTCGGCTTTTTGGGTGTACTTGCTGACCCAATCTCCGCCCTTACAATAAAAGAAAGCTTGCTTATAGATCACACGGTTATGCGTTCCTTGTGAAGGGTTTCACAGCATAGTAAATCAAAAAAATTCTACGGATGCGAACGGGAAAGCCAAGATCTAATCTAGGAGATGCAAACAAAGAGAGGGATTAGATGAGATCTTCGTACCCTTGAAGATTCGCACAGCGGAACGTTCGACGGAACGTGGGTGATGTAGTCGTACTCGCTTCTCCTCCTCGCGATCCGATCCGATCCGATCTAGCACCGCAAGTGGTGATGCCTCCGAGAGATGCACACGTGCGGCACCTCGACGTCTCCTCCTTACTTGGTCCAGCAAGTACGGTGGAGAGACGGATTGGATCTACAACACGACGACACAGTGCAAGCGGTGGAGAGTTTCATGAGGCTTCGCCTACTGCAATGGGAGAGAGAGATCTGGAGGGAAGCAGTATGGCGGCTAGGGTTGAAGGAGTGGGGGAGGAGGGCTGCGCCCCTGCCCTCTATATATAGGGGCTGGCCGGCCCCCTTGGCCCCTCCTCCAAGCCCTAGGGCGGCGGCCCCAAGGGTTGGAGTCGGGGGCAAGTTTTCCCCCTCCTTCTAGAAGGTTTCCATAGGGTTTCCCTAGGGTTTTGGCCGGCTGGGCCTATGGGGCCTTGTGCCCCTGGCCCAATGCGACCAGGGAACTCCCTCGTAGGCCCACGCCCCCTCCCTACAAGTGGGGCCACGTTGGTCCCACTCCGGAAGGTTCTAGAAGCTTCCGGTACAATACCGATTAATCCGGAACAATTCTGAACTCCAAAAACTGCATTGCCTTATATGAATCTTATTCTCCGGACCATTCCGGAACCTCTCGTGATGTCCCGGATCCCATCCGAGACTCCGAACAAAAACTCGTAAACCAATTATCCAATCTATCCTAGCGTCAAGACACGTTAAGTGTGCGACCCTTCGGGTTCGAGAATATGCAGACATGATCTTATATCAATAATCAACAAATGGGTCCGAAACCCATATTGACTCCCACACATTCATCGATGATCATATCGGATGAACCACGGTGCCAGGATTCATTCAATCCCATATATATATTCCCTTCGTCGCGCGATATTTTACTTGCCCGAGATTCGATCGTCGGTACCGTCATACCTAGTTCAATCTCGTTCACAGCAAGTACTTTACTCGTTCCGTAATCCGATATCACTTTGTGATTAACTCCTTAACCACGTGCTTGCAAGCGGTGTTGATATCGATTACCGAGTGGGCCCGAAGTATATCTCTCCGACTTGGGAGGGACAATCCCATCTCGATACATACAACCCAACAGGTACTTTCCGATCACCTGAGAGACACCTTTATGATCACCCTCTCATAGGATGACGTTTGATGACCTCAAAGCTTTCATCCGATACCAGGGAGTTGTATTATCTCATGGTCTAAGGAATACAATATTTGACATAAGAAAAGCTTCACAAAGATGAACACGATGACACGATCTAATTGCTTCGCTTAGTTTGGGTCTGTCCATCACATCATTCTCCCAATGATATGATCTCATTATTAATCGACAACTCATGTCTATAGTTAGGAAACCTTAACCATCATTAATCAATGAGCTAGTCCATAGAGGCGTACTAGGGACACGGTGTTGTTCACAAACCACACAAGTATTAAAGTTTCCGCTTAATACAATTCTAGCATGGAATATAAACTTTATCATGAACAAGAATTATAATAATAACATCTTTATTATTGCCTCTAGGGCATAATTCCAACAGTCTCCCACTTGCACTAGAGTCAATAATCTAGTTTACATCTGGCAATAATCTAACACCCATGGCACTAAGGTGCTGATCATGTTTTGCACGTGGAAGAGGTTTAGTCAATGGATCTGCGACATTCAGATCTGTATGTACTTTGCTAATCTTCAGATCTCCATCTGCTATATAATCTCGAATTATATGAAACTTGCGGTTGATATGCTTGGTCTTTGGATGATATCTTTGGTTCCTTAGCGAGTGCTATGGCGCCAGTGTTGTCACACAATATCTCCAGTGGGTCCAATGCACTTGGAACCATGCCAAGCTCAGTGATGAAGTTCCTGATCCAAACTCCTTCACTTGACGCTTCTGCAGCAGCCATGTATTCCGCTTCATCAGAGATCCCGCGATCACGCTTTGCTTGCAGCTTCTCCAGCTCACAGCTCCTCCATTCAAAATATAAACGTATCCTGTCTGAGATTTAGAATCATCCTTGTCGGTGTCGAAACTAGCGTCGACGTAACCCTTTATGACGAGCTGTTCATCACCTCCATAGACTAAGAACATTTCTTTAGTCCTATTCAAGTACTTTAGGATGTTCTTCACGGCTGTCCAAAGGTTCCACTCGGATCACTTTGATATCAGCTCGTCAAACTAAGAGCATTGGACACATCCGTCTAGTACACAAGATGGCATACATGATAGAACCTATGGCGAGGCATATGGCACTTTGCTCATAGCTTCTCTATCATTTACCAGAATGGACACCGAGCCTTGCTCAATATCTTACCGACAACATAGGCATCGAACCTTTCTTTGCCTTATCCATTCTGAACCTTTTCGTAACTTTGTCTAGGTATGTACTCTGGCTTAAAGCTATCAGGCGTCTTTGTCTATCTCTATAGATCTTGATGCCCAATATATAAGCAGCTTCACCTAGGTCTTTCATTGAAAAACACTTGTTCAAATAACTCTTCACTTCGTTAAGCATGTTAATGTCATTTCCAATAATCAATATGTCATCCACATATAGTACCAGAAATGTCACTGAGCTCCCACTCACTTTCTTGTAGATACAATCTTCGTAGCTATTTGGAACAAATCCAAAGCTCTTGATCACTTGATCAAAACGAAGGTTCCAACTCCGAGATGCTTGCTTCGGTCCATAAATGGAACGCTGAAGTTTGCATACTTTATCAGCATCCTTAGGATCGACAAAACCTTCGGGTTGCATCATATACAACTCTTCATCAATGTTGCCATTGAGGAACGCAGTCTTGACATCCATTTGCCATATTTCATAATCATGAAACACAGCAATTGCTAATAAAATCCGAATGGACTTAAACATTGCTACGGGAGAGAAAGTCTCATCGTAGTTAACACCTTGAACTTGTCGAAAACCTTTCGCGACAAGTCGTGCCTTATAGACGGTAACATTACCATCCGTGTCCGTTTTCTTCTTGAAGATCCATTTGCACTCAACGGCCTTTCGGTCGCTAGGAGGGTCCACCAAAGTCCATACTTGGTTTTCGCTCATGGATCCCAATTCGGATTTCATGGCCTCTAGCCATTTCTCAGAGTCTGGGCTCATCATTGCTTCCTCATAGTTCGTAGGTTCACTATCTTCTACCAACAAGATAGTCAAGACAGGGTTGCTGTACCACTCAGGAGGGGCACGCGACCTTGTCGACCTGCGACGTTCAGTAGCAGCATCGTCTGAAGCTTCATGATCCTTGTCATTAGCTTCCTCTATTGTTGGTGCAGGCGGCACTGGAACAATTTCAGGTGTTGCGCTACTCTCCAACTCAAGATAAGGTTCAACAACCTCGTCTAGATCTACTTTCCTCCCACTCACTTCTTTCGAGAGAAACTCCTTCTCAAGAAAGGAACCGTTCTTTGCGACAAACACTTTGCCTTCGGTTCTGTGATAGAAGGTATACCCAATAGTTTCCTTAGGGTATCCTATGAAGACGCATTTCTCCGCTTTGGGTTCGAGCTTGTCCGGCATCAACTTCTTGACGTAAGCTTCGCATCCCCAAACTTTAAGAAACGACAACTTAGGTTTAGCACCAAACCACAGTTCATACGGTGTCGTATCAACGAATTTAGATGGTGCCCTATTTAAAGTGAATGCAGCGGTTTCTAATGCATAACCCCAAAATGATAACGGAAAATCAGTAAGAGACATCATCGATCGGACCATATCTAATAGGGTTCGATTCCGGCGTTCAGACACACCATTGCGCTGTGGTGTTCCGGGTGGCGTGAGTTGAGAAACGATTCCGCTTGCTTTAAGATGCGTTAGAAAATCATAACTTAAATATTCACCTCCACGATCGGATCGTAGAAACTTAATTTTTCTGTTACGATGGTTCTCCACTTCATTCTGAAATTCCTTGAACTTTTCAAATGTTTCAGATTTATGTTTCATCAAATAGATATACCCATATCTATTTAAGTCATCGGTAAAAGTGAGAAAATAGCGATATCCACCGCGCGTCGAAATACTCATTGGTCCGCATACATCGGTATGTATGATTTCCAACAAGTCCGTTGCTCGCACCATCATTCCGGAGAACGGGGTTTTGATCATCTTGCCCATGAGGCACGGTTCGCATGTGTCAAATGATTCAAAATCAAGAGACTCCAAAAGTCCATCAGAATGGAGTTTCTTCATGCGCTTTACACCAATATGACCTAGACGACAGTGCCACAAATAAGTAGTATTATCACTATCTACTTTGCATCTCTTAGCCTCAATGTTATGGATGTGTGTTTCATCCCTTTCGAGATTCAGAAGAAATAAACCATTCATAGCAGGTGCATGACCATAAAAGATGTTACTCATATAAATAGAACAACCATTATTCTCCGATTTAAATGAATAACCGTCTTGCAATAAACACGATCCAGAAATAATGTTCATGCTCAACGCAGGCACATAATAACACTTATTAAGGTTTAAAACTAATCCTGAAGGTAAAACTAAGGAGAGCGTGCTGACGGCCATCACATCAACTCTTGATCCGTTGCCAACGCGCATCGTCACCTCATCCCTCGCAAGCCGCCTTCTATTCCCTAGCTCCTGTTTCGAGTTACAAATATTAGCAACTGAACCAGTATCAAATACCCAGGCACTACAACGAGGGCTAGTAAGGAAAACATCAATAACATGTATATCAAATATACCTTTGATGGGGCCAGCCTTCTTGTCTGCTAAGTACTTCGGACAGTTGCGCTTCCATTGACCCTTGTCCTTGCAATAGAAGCACTCATTGTCCGGCTTGGGTCCAGACTTGAGCTTCTTCTCAGCAGGGGCAACGCGCTTGCCGCCGCCTTTCTTGAAGGGATTCTTTGCACCCTTACCTTTCTTGAAGGTGGGGGGCTTGTCGACCATCAACACATGATTATCCTTTTTGATTTCCACCTCCATAGCCTTCAGCTTTGCGAAGAGCTCGGTGATCGTATCAGTGGAACCAATTTGATTATGAGTCACTACAAAACTTTTGTAGCTGGGATGGAGTGATTGCAGAACCCTGTCAATCTTGAGCTCCTCTGGAATCTTGAAGTCCAGTTGCTCAAGGCGTTGAGTGTAGCCCGACATCTTAATGGCGTGCTCACTAACGGAACTCCATTCCTCCATTTTGCAGTTAAAGAATTTCTCAGAGATCTCATATCTCTCAGAACGGGCCTGAGTCTGAAACATAGTTTTCAGCTCCTCAAGAATCTCAAAGGGCCCAGGATAGTCTTCAAAACGATTTTTAAGGTCCGATTCCATAGCAAACAACATGGTGCTCTTAATCACACCATAATCATCTTTGCGCGACTGATAGACAACTTTCTCGTCAGCCGGCGCAGTTGTAGCAGGGGGGTTACCTAACGCTTTCTCAAGGACATAGTCCTTTTGACCGCCAGAGAGAATGATTCTCAGATTGCGGAACCAGTTGGTGAAGTTAGACCCATTGTTTCTAAGCTTTTCCTTCTCAGCAAAAACGTTGAAGTTGAAGTTGGACTTAGCCATTTGATCTACAGTGTTTGCAAGTACAAATTAGACTATGTTCATGATAACTAGTTCAACTTTTAATCAAATTACTAGATGAACTCCCACTAAATTCAACATCCCTCAAGTTTTTTAGTGAACATGATCCAAATTCACCACACCTAATCCGATCTTCACGAGAAGAGATGTGGTTTCAATGGTGGACAACGAAGCGTCGATCATATCATTCATATGACTCATGCTTAACCTTTCGGTTCATGTGTTCCGAGGCCATGTCTGTACATGCTAGGCTCGTCAAGTTAGACCCAAGTATTTCCGCGTGTGCAAAACTGGCTTGCACCCGTTGTATGTGAACGTAGAGTCTATAGCACCCGATCATCACGTGATGCTTGGACACGACGAACTTTCGCAACGGTGCATACATGGGGAGAACACAGTTTTATCTTGATATTTAAGTGAGGAATCATCTTATAATGCTACCGTCACGATCTAAGCATAATAACATACATAAAAGGATAAACATCACATGCATATAACTTTATGTGACATGGTATAGCCAATCTTCGCGCAATGATCTCCATCTTGAGCGTGCCGGCATGATCTCCATCACTCCACCATGATTGCCTCCACCACGAATAGCAACTACAACTATTGCTAACTACTTAGCGATAAAGTAAAGCTATTACATGGCGTATAAGAAGTTGACACACAGGTCATACACAATTATAAAGACAACCATATGGCTCCTGCCGGTTGTGTACTCATCGACATGCAAGTCGTGAAACATTACAAAACATGATCATCGCATACAATACACATATCACATCTTGGGCCATACCATATAAAAGAAAACACTCCCTGCAAAAACAAGTTAGACGCCTCTACTTTGTTGTTGCATGTTTTACGTGGCTTATGGGAGTAGCAAGCTAAGAACGATTCTTACCTACGGAAAGCCACAACGGTGATATTATGGTTGCCAAACTCCGGTGTAAATCCCATGAAAACTATAGTGAGAGAAACAGGCATCCACCAGCCGCATGTGTGGAACAAGCCACACGTCAAGTGCGGAGCCGGTCTCGCGAATGACGTCGCGTAAGGTTGGCCTGGACCGCTTCAATCTCACTATCCCGCGTCATAAGAAGAACACAAACAAGAGGCTTGCAACAGAAAACATCAACGCCTGCAACAACCATGTTGCGTTCTACTCGTGAAACACATCTACGCATAGATCTAGCTCTGATACCACTGAAGGGTTTTGCAGCATAGTAAATCAAAAAAATTCTACGGATGCGAATGGAAAAGCCAAGATCTAATCTAGGAGATGCAAAAAACGAGAGGTATTAGATGAGATCTTCATACCCTTGAAGATTCGCACAGCGGAACGTTCGACGGAACGTGGGTGATGTAGTCGTACTCGCTTCTCCTCCTCGCGATCCGATCCGATCCGATCCGATCCGATCTAGCACCACAAGTGGTGATGCCTCCGAGAGATGCACACGTGCGGCACCTCGATGTCTGCTCCTTCCTTGGTCCAGCAAGTACGGTGGAGAGACGGATTGGATCTACAACGCGACGGCGCAGTGCAAGCGGTGGAGAGTTTCTGCGAGGCTTACAGCTGGGAGAGAGAGAGATCTGGAGGGAAGCAGTATGGCGGCTAGGGTTGAAGGAGTGGGGGAGGAGGGCTGCGCCCCTGCCCTCTATATATAGGGGCTGGCCGGCCCCCTTGTCCCCTCCTCCAAGCCCTAGGGCGGCGGCCCCAAGGGTTGGAGTAGGGGGCAAGTTTTCCCCCTCCTTCTAGAAGGTTTCCCTAGGGTTTCCCTAGGGTTTTGGCCAGATGGGGCTATGGGGCCTTGTGCCCCTGGCCCAATGCGACCAGGGCACTCCCTCGTAGGCCCACGCCCCCTCCCGACAAGTGGGGCCACGTTGGTCCCACTCTGGAAGGTTCTAGAAGCTTCTGGTACAATACCGATTAATCCGGAACAATTCTGAACTCCAAAAACTGCATTGCCTTATATGAATCTTATTCTCCGGACCATTCCGGAACCTCTCGCGATGTCCCGGATCCCATCCGAGACTCCGAACAAAAACTCATAAACCAATTATCCAATCTATCCTAGCGTCAAGACACGTTAAGTGTGCGACCCTTCGGGTTCGAGAATATGCAGACATGATCTTATATCAATAATCAAAAGCGGGGTCTGGAAACCCATATTGACTCCCACACATTCATCGATGATCATATCGGATGAACCACGATGCCAGGATTCATTCAATCCCATATATATATTCCCTTCGTCGCGCGATATTTTACTTGCCCGAGATTCGATCGCTCATCGCCATACCTAGTTCAATCTCGCTCACAAAAGTACTTTACTTGTTCCGTAATCCGATATCACTTTGTGATTAACTCCTTAACCACGTGCTTGCAAGCGTGTTGATATCGACCGAGTGGGCCCAAGTATATCTCTCCGACTTGGGAGGATAATCCCATCTCGATACATACAACCCAACAGGTACTTTCCGATCACCTGAGAGACACCTTTATGATCACCCTCTCATAGGATGACGTTTGATGACCTCAAAGCTTTCATCCGATACCAGGGAGTTGTATTATCTCATGGTCTAAGGAATACAATATTTGACATAAGAAAAGCTTCACAAAGATGAACACGATGACACGATCTAATTGCTTCGCTTAGTTTGGGTCTGTCCATCACATCATTCTCCTAATGATATGATCTCATTATTAATCGACAACTCATGTCTATGGTTAGGAAACCTTAACCATCATTAATCAATGAGCTAGTCCATAGAGGCGTACTAGGGACACGGTGTTGTTCACAAACCACACAAGTATTAAAGTTTCCGCTTAATACAATTCTAGCATGGAATATAAACTTTATCATGAACAAGAATTATAATAATAACATCTTTATTATTGCCTCTAGGGCATAATTCCAACACCTTGGATATAGCCCTCTTCATAAAGGTGTTAAGTATTTAGATATAACCACTGGACGCATGTATATTTATCGAGATGTGGTCTTTGATGAGAATGTTTTTCCTTTTACATCTCTTCATCCTAATGCTGGTAGACGTCTTAGCCAGGACATTCTTCTCCTACCCACAGAAAATAATGCATGTACTAATGGGGATACTCAACATGATGATCATATGTCTTTGCCTATTATTCCTCTTGTTAAAGCAGCCACTATAAGAACTGTTTTAGCTATTTCAGTCTCCAGAGGTTGGAATTTACGGCCGCTAGATGTCAAGAACACATTTTTACATGGTGTTCTGGAATAGGAGGTTTATATGAGACAACCACCTAGTTTTGAACATCCTAAAGCTCCTAATTTTGTGTGCAAATTAGACAAAGCCCTTTATGGTCTCAAACAAGCCCCTCGAGCATGGTATTCTCGTCTTTGTTCCAAGTTGCATGATCTTGGGTTTACACCATCAAAGGCAGATACATCATTGTTTCAGTATCAAAAGTCTGGTATCACAATGTTTCTGTTAATCTATGTTGATGATATTATTGTAGCAAGTTCCTCAGATGCTGCTATAACTACTTTGGATAAGGATCTCAATAATAATATTGCTATCAAGGACCTTGGTGACTTGCATTATTTTTTGGGAATAGAGGTCAAGAAAACAAAGGATGGACTGTTGTTAACACAGCATAAATATGCAAATGATTTACTTGATAAACTTGGCATGCGTGTGTGCAAGGCAGCACCCACTCCACTGTCAGCTTCGGATCCCCTATCACTTGTTGGAGATCCTCTCGGTCCTAAGGATAATACAAATTACCGCAACATTGTTGGAGGTTTACAATATCTCACACTTATAGGGCCTGATATTTCTTTCTCAGTCAATAAAGTTTATCACTTCTTGCATGCTCCTACTACAGTTCACTGGACTACTGTTAAAAGAATTCTACGTTATGTTAAAGATACTGTTGATATTGACATCACTTTCCAGCCTTCATCATCTACATTATTGAGTGGTTTTTCTGATGCTGATTGGGCTGGTTTTCTTGATGACATAAGGTGAGGTTTTGCAATCTTTATAGGGCCAAACTTGGTTTCTTGGAGTGCCAAAAAAAACAAGCTACATTTTCAAGATCAAGTACAAAAGCTGAATATAAAGCATTGGCTAATGCAACTGCGGAAATAATCTAGATAGAAGCACTCCTTGGTGAGCTTGGAGTTCAGTTAAAGGAAAAAACCATGTTTGTGGTGTGAAAACCTTGGTGTCACATATCTTTCAGAAAATCCAGTATTTCATGCACGCACTAAACATATTGAGATTGACTTCCACTTTGTCAGAGAACGAGTGACAGACAAGAAGTTGGGTATAAGGTTTGTGTCAAGTAAAGATCAGGTTGCGGATGGTTTTACTAAAGCACTTGCAGTTAAAAATCTTCAAGAGTTCAGGCATAATCTAAATCTCCTTTGTAGTTTAGATTAAGGGGGGCTATTAGAATACCTGTCTACCGTATGGGCCTAGGTACGGTGTAGTACACTGCCTCAGCCCATAGCCCTCTATAATGCCACGTTTGAGGCTATTCCGGACTATATAAACATGAAACCCGAGACCTTAGCAGATACACCGGTTAAACCTAAGTATTTTGACATACGTATCATAAGTTTGTAACAAATTAGTAGTGTGAAACTATCAGACTAACCAAGTGATGATAAGTTGATAACTAAGAGCAACTCCAACAACTTACCCATATATAGGTAAGAGGGGCAATAACCGCTTTTTTGGGTAAGATGAGCAAAAACTTGCTCCAACAGCTTACCCATAAGTGGTCCCCCACGACAAATTTTTGGGTAATCACCCATTTTTTGTCACTTCCTACCCATATATGGGTAGATGGACACAAATTTTGGGTAAGAGAAAACTCTTACCCATATGGTGCCACATCAGCAAAAAGCACACGGGAGGCTTCCAACCGCCCGGGTGGAAAATCGCCCCGACCCTTCCAACCTCGTCGACGGTCATCATTGTCCTTCAGCTCATCGCGACCTTCCTGCGCGCCGCCGCTCCTTCTCCCCACCACCCACCTGCCTCCACCATGCCCGAGCCGCCCTCAATTTGTCAAGGAGCAAGTTGCAGCGGTTGCATCCGACATCGATTCGTGGCAGTGCAGGCCCTGTCGGGCCATCCCTCTAGCCACCTTCATGCGATGGATGGACTCTCTTGCCTCCTCACCTCTCCCACCGACCATCCTCGCTGCTCCCAGCGCGCACCAGCCAAGGTCAAGCCCGCCAGTTGCAAGCTTGATTCCCGCCAGGGAAGGTCAATTCCAGCTGGGAACAACTCGATTCTAGTCGGGGAAGGTCGATTCCGGAGACATGATGGGGAGGAGAGGAGCGGCGCCTGCGGGCCATGGATGGGGAGGAGACGGGCGGAACCTTCGGGCCACGGACGGGAAGGAGAGGGCCGATGCCTGCAGCCGGAGAGGAAGACACTGCTCCACGGAGAGGCGCTGGCGGACGGGGAGGAGATTGGCGACGGTGGCCAGGGCCTCTTGGGTGTGGGGCGGCGGTCGGGCTTCTCCGGTGAGGGCAGTTGGTAGCGGGAAAGGATGTGCCGGGTAGGTGGGATGGACAGTGAAGAAGAAAGGGGAAAAAGAGGAGAAAAAAAGACCCACTTACAAGTGGGTCCTACATGTAGACATTTCCTAGCGTAGTTTTGGGTAGGCTAATATGGGTAAACTATAAAAGCAAACAAAATTCTCCTTACCAATACCTTCTCTTTCTTCTTACCCAAACACTTTTTGCTTACCCATATATGGGTAAGCTGTTGGAGTTGCTCTAATAGCTCAAGCCAGGGCAAGGAAATCTAGTTATATTATCATTATAAAGAATATAACAACATGGTAATAATTTGAACCGGACCAAAACAAAGGCGCCAAGAAAGAAGAAGAATCACACACACACCTAGATGAGGAGGAGCAGGCTCAAGTGCTGCACCAATCGTTCCATTAGCCTTGGCCAGGAGGACAGCACGCTGGAAGCACTTCATCTGCCTCCAGCTGCACCTCGGACGCGTGTGCGTACACGTCTGCGCAAAATACGCTGGTGGCTTTTGTGTCCCTGCCTGCTCGGAGGAAGGATGTAGAAGGACGTTCCCATGGGCGTTGTTTGTCCCGCAGGAGGAGAAGGCCGTCACTATCGAGTCCCCCTCCCCCCACACCTCCCACCCACACACACAGCGCGCTGGCAGCCGCCGGGTTCCGATAGTTATATCAAAAACTATTAAGAATTTTTAATATTGATTATATAAAAAAGATTCTTCTCAAAATTTCGTAGTTATGCAGGTTTTTGTATGTTATATGGGGTACCGGACACAATATATTTTGTCCGGCCTTCATGAACATGTATATTTTGCTCGGTATCATGATACTTGTTTAATTATGTTAATATCTGAAATGTAACTATGATTACCGATTATCAGATTCGACATATTTTAGGAAACAATAGTTATAATTTTAGTCGACGCGAAAATGAATGATAAAAGCGTGAGAAGTTGAGATTTTGAATATATAAAAAAAACATATATCCCTCGGATCATATGATATTGGATACCCCTTCATAATAAGCGAAACCATTGTACTTAACATCAAAAGTTAAGCTCCTATTGCAATCATTAGTCTTTTTATCATTTTTAAGCCAACAAACGCCAACTTTATTGTTAATGATGTCCTTTATTTGCAATAAGCCATTTTTTGCCGGGTTCATTTTGTGTTTCAATTAATTATTCATGCATCATCATACTTTGGCAAATTTTCCTCTTTGACACGAAAAAAGGGTGATAAGATTTAAGAACTATTCAACTAGCTTGCATCTAAGACAAATAAGAAATATACTGAAGATGAACAAATATATGGACACATGTTGTTTCAATATAGATGAAAGGAAACTATCATGCCACCATCGAGTTTTCCGAGATATTACAGTTCACTGATAAAACAAGAAGATCCACAAGAGGCAAGCAAACCTTGGGAGCAAAAAAGAAAAATATTTTCTTGGCCAAAGATAAGGCAAATAAGAAAAGACCAAAACGAATATGATCAATGAATTCTACCATATATCAAGTACTAATTGTCCAAGGACAAGAAGTAATAGGGATAATTTTCCTGAGGTAGTTTGCAAGGGTATCCAAGATCATATTCACACAAAGAAGCATATAAAAGATACAAGAATTAAGCTTGATGCTTCGAAAGAGATTCTTGATAGTTTCAAATAGTCACACAATCACTAGTGATTAGAGTAACTTGAAGCAAATGGTTCCCATAAGAATTTATAGATCTAAATATGAGGAAACACATACCAAGAATCACTCTCACAAACAAGATCCAAAAGATGAGAAATAAAAACATTCAGGCAAATTGGAACTTGTATGAGCCTATGTGCCACATAGGAGCTAGATAATTTTCAATATCAATTCTAAGTGGTACTACCTCAAATGTCCACATTTTCTAGGTTTGTAATATTCACAAAGCATATGACTCACCCATAATGTGATAAACCAAGAAATCTCGACAAGAGGCAAAAAAGATCAAGATAGAGGTATTAATGGACATTATGGAAATGAGTTTATCATGAGAAAGACATACCACATAGAGACTAGATAAACATACAATATAACTACTAAGTGGTTTTCCTCATGTACAGACATTTTAGGATTGTGGAATGCCCAAGCATGACACTCCCCCAAAATGGAATAGTCCATTAATCCCCCATAAGAGCCAACTAGGATACCAACTAGAATCAATAAAGGCTCCAAACCAAGAAACACAAATACATGGTGTGCTAACCAACATACATAAATATAATTCATATGTCAGTATAATTAAGTGGGAAGCACAACATGTACAAATATATGCAAGGTACAAAACCACACATGCACAAGGGAGCAAGTAAATATCAATGTAAAGGAGTTAAGCACAAGTTACTGCAAGGAGGAACATTGGATACATAATAGAAGAATGATAACCAAAATGACTTGACTTTGATGAAAAGGAATTGATGAAGATCCCTCAATTCTTCAGAAGGTAGCCAAGTCTCCAATGCCCTCCAATAAAACCTATTGATCAAGTTTTAGCTTGTTGGTCCCCAACCAAGTTGGGTCTTAAGAAGTTAGTCACAATAGGCTTAGCCACCCAAATGGTTCTTTTCTTGACACCACTTTGAGCACCAACAAATTTGGCAAACACATTTGCATCCCCATCCTTACAAAGAGAATAAGCATCATCAATCAAGATAGGATGGGATGAGGAGTTACCCATGGTGCATGAGGAAGAAAGGTGCCCCTTCTCGTGGCAAATGTAGCAAGTTCTTCTCTTGCCATCTTTATTCTTGGGAGGAGTTGCACCATGAAGAAGAGCTTGAGGCTTCTTGGGAAGTGGCCCATCTCGAGCTTGTGGAGGAGCTTGAGGCCGCTTCCCTCGTTGCTTTTCACTAAGAGGCTTCTTCTTCAATAGGCAATCCCTCACATGATGTCCTTCTTCCTTGCACTTGAAGCACATAATGTTGGTCGGATTCTTCACTTGTCCTTGGACATTATTCTTGTTGCCCTTGTGCTTCAACATGTTAGTGGACTTGTTCTTGAAGTTGGAGTTGAATCCAAGCCCACTCTTGTCACTTGTGGGGCATCGCACACTCAACATGTTCTTGGGTGTGGTCTTCTCTTCATGACACCTTTTCAAGTCATTCTTCAAAGAAGTGACTTAAGCCTTGAGCTCTTTGATTTCCTCTATATGGTTAGTATCAACAACAATACTAGAGGAAGTTGATGCTTCATTGTTAGAGCAACAAGGCAAAGATTGAAATTCATCACAAGACATAACATGGTTGTGAGTGGATGAATTACAAGGACTAGCACATGTCAATATAACATTTGGAGTGGGTGTGGTGCTAATGTCCACATGAGGCCCACTACATGTTACCTTTGACACAATGGCCTCATGAGCTAACTTTAGCCTACCATGGGAGACTAGAAGATCTTCATGCGAGCTCAGGAGCTTAGCATGACTTTCTTCTAATTTCCTATAGTTGCTAATTAGCAAAGCAAGTTGGGCCTTTAGCTCAACATTCTCCTTCAACATAGATGCTTCACAAGAAATAGAGTTAGTAGCACAAGCATCATCATTATTAGCAAGAGGTGAGGGTAACTTGGAAAGCTCTTTGGTATATGAAGCTTTAAGTTGCTCATGTGACTCGGTGAGTTTGATGAGCTCACCCTTGATGACCCTAGAGCCATTGTTGAGGTGCTCAAAATCCTCAAGGAGTTTAGCATAAGCAACTTCAAGTTCATCATTTTTAATTTGAAGGGAACTTGCCACATCAAGATTTCTATAATGAGATTTTTCTTCACTCTAGATAGCTCTAGAGCAAAGGTCTCCTCAAGAGATTCCTTAGTGGTTTTTTTCCTCTTCAAGAGCTTCATTTAGATTTGCAATTTCATTAGCATACTCACGCTCAAGACTACTTATTTTATCAAGTCCTCATGCTCATATATTAGTTGCTTACTTTCAATAGCACAAGTCAAGATTTCAATGAAAGTAGAACAAGCATTTTTATTAGGATGAAGAGCACGACGGACTAGCCCCTTCCCTTTTAAAGAAGCAACATCATCATCTACTTCTACATGATCAACATTCACATCATCATGAGATATATTGGCATCCAAAGGAGAGGTTACCTTTGAACCCTTAGCCATGAGGCACAAGTGAACATTGGGAGAAGGTGATGATGGGGGAACACATGAAGCTCCAATCACAACCTTGACTTGGCCCAAGTATTCTTTGATTTCCTCTACATGGTTAGCAACACAAGTACTAGAGGAAATAGAAGCATATGTATCATGGCAACAAGGCAAAGCAACACATATCATCATGAGATATATTCAAAGCATTTCTACATGATATGCAAGGGCAATCAACACTAGGATGTAAATCACATATAGTCCTACAAGTGTTCATGCCCAAAGATACAACATTGCAATGAAATAGATACAAAGGATCGTGAATGAAAAGATCACTATCCACATTGAAAGTTCTATCACCACTCACCATATCATTACCTTGTGACGACTCACATGTTGGTGAAGTGAAAGAAGATGAGAACTCATCACGACCGGAGGTGGAGGTAACACAATCATCCTTAGTAAGCTTGGACACATCATATTTTGCTTGAAGCTTGGTCCAAATATCATGAGCATTCTGGAAAGGCATGATTGAGGAAAGAACTGCAAAGCTCACAACATTAACAAGCAAATTAGATGCTTGAGCTTCGAGATAAGAGTTTGTCTCCTCCTCGAAAGATAGATTTTGGGGATCCTTCGGAGGAGATAAGCCCATATCTAGAATCCGCTCAATATTTGGGTTAATGACCCAGAAATAACTAAGCATGCAAATACGCCAAACATCATAATTTGTGCCATCAAATGTAAATGTGTGAGAGTGCACTAAACCTCTAGGAGACATCTTTACTCTCGAGGTGGTGAAGCCTAGAAGCAAGAGACCTCGCTCTGATACCAATTGAAAGTGCAATGGACGTCGCCTAGAGGGGGGTGAATAGGCTTTAAAAAATAATACGGTTAAGGCTCAAATAAATGCGGAATAAAACTAACGTTTAATTTATTGAGCACAAAACCTAACCACTAGGTTCACCTAAGTGCACCAACAACCTATGCTAAGCAATACAATCAACAAGGTGATAGCAAGATGAAATACTTCAAGCACGATGGCTATCAGAAAGTAAAGTGCATAAGTAAAGGGCTCGGTTGAGAGATAACCGATGGACACGGAGACGAAGATTTTTACCCCGAAGTTCACTTTCAAAGAAGCTACATCTCCGTTGGAGAGGTGCGATGGCGCAATGCTCTCCGAACGCCACAAATGGCTCACCTCGTGGTGTGGTGGCTCGATGCTCACCCAACGCCACACAGGGCCTCACCCCGGATGCGAAGGCACGCAACTCACCGGTGCCACAAAAGTCTCACCCTATTCTCCTGTGAGCTAGCCACAAATGCCTACTCATGATCCACTAATGGACAATTGAGGGCGGTCACCAAAACCCGTACAGGGTTGGGGCTATCTCCACAACTCAATGTGAGGCTCCCAACAACAATGCCACAAAAGTCCACAAGCTTGAGGCCACCCCACAATGGAGGCCTCAAGAAATAAACACATCAACTATACAACGGTCTAGGGTTCCAAGAACCCAAGAGTAACAAGCCCACAAGCTTGCACTCGCTGAATCTCCGTGGAGAACTCAAACCTATGCAAAAAATACAAGGACAAGTCCTTCACTCCCAAATTCCAACAAAGGTATAAAAGCTATTGGGGGAATAAGGTAGGAAGAACACAAGAGGAAAACATAAAACTCTTCAAGATCTAGATCCCAAGGATTTCTTCACATAGAAGGGATTTGGTTTGGTGGGATTGTAGATCTAGATCTCCTCTCTCAAATCCCTCAAAGAGATGCAAGAATCATTGGAGGGAGAAGGGAAGAGGGCAAGCTTTTGAAGGCCAAAAATGGAGGAGAGAGAGTGGAAGAGCTAGCAAAAATGACCTCAAAAGTTGGGGAAACAATAGGGAAGAGGGGGCTCTTAAAAAGGACAAGAGAAATCTGCCCGTTTGGGCCAGATTCGTGCACCACCGGAATTTATGGTGCTCCACCGGAACTTCCGGTAAGTAGAGACACACAAAACAGAAGAAAACAGTACGCCACCGGAACTTGGGTCGGAACTTGGACCGGAATTTCTGCTCAAGCAAAAACGCTGGACAACATTGCACGAAAACTTCAATAACTTTTGATTCCGGACTCCGTTTTTGATGATTTGGGGCTTGTTTTTAAGAGAACAAAAATCTCTACAAGATTATGCAAAGAAACATCATAGTCCATCATGGAAGAATAAAACCAAATTGAGAAAGGTATAACCATTCTAGAAGCGATGAACCAGTAAAACCTCCAAAACCCAAAACACAAGAGGTTGAGATTGAAAGCTCCAATAGGGATGAAACCATTTTTTGGAAAGATAAAACCAAGATAATACAACAAAAGGTGAAATATTGGATACCGCCAAGGTATACAATATCAAGTATATATATGTGAGATATCTCCTAAGGTGTGGAGCCGAAAAAACCCGCACTTTCAAGAACACGATAAGATATGCAATGGAAATTCTTATTTGATGAAGTAGAGCTTGTTATGATGATAAACACAAACTCTAGATCCTCTTATGGACAAGAACCAACTAACAACCAAGAAAAATGATGCTATGTATGCAAAGGTTTGAGTTCTCTTGGAATGATGCGATCGAGACACCCACTTGAGATCCCCTCTTGATAGAATGGCTATCTATCGTAAACCCAGTCTCCCAAATAACAACACGAGACCGGAAAAAGAGAAAACCTGTCAAGACCATACCTTTGCCTTGAGAATTCCACTTGAGCTTTATGTAGACCGAGTTGTCCTTTGATGGCGCTACGTTGATGTGGGAGCACTTCGTCAGGAAACCCCAAGAGCAAGGTGTGATGTAGCACAGCAGCAAGTCTTCCCTCAGTAAGAAACCGAGGTTATCGAACCAATAGGAGGAAGGAAACGTCTCAAAGGTGTTGCAAGCAACTTGGAAACCTACACAACACAAACTCAAGACTTTGCCCCAATGAACAGTGAGGTTGTCAATCTCACCGGTTACTGTAACAAAGGATTAACTGTATGGTGTAGAAGGTAATAATGGTTTGCAGAAAGTAAACAGTAATAGTGAAGGATGTATCAATGGTAAAGATTGGACCTGGGTCCAAAGTTCACTAGAGGTGTTCTCCTTAGATAAACAAACATGGCATGCTGGGTAAAGAAATTACAGCAGGGCAATTGACAGGACTGAGCAAGGCGTAACAGTGCAATACTAGACATCATGATCCTATGAGATTCGATTGCGCAATACAACAAGATACATAGACCGCCATCCAACTTCATCTATGACTAGAAGTCCACCTTTGGGTTATCATCCGAACCCTCTCCAGTATTAAGTTGCAAGCAACAGACAACTGCTTTAAGCAAAGTGTGTAAGGTAAACAATCCACTTGTTCCATGAACAAGAGACCGTTGTTTTCTCCCTAGTGGCAACATCACATCTACAACCTTAGAGATTTTTGTCACTTCCCTTAGATTAAATAGAGGCATTAACCCACTATCGAGCACAAATACCCCCTCTTGGAGTCACTAGCAACTACTTGGCCAAGATAGCTACTAACAACGGAGAGCATGCAAGATCACAAACAATACATACATGATAGAATCAATAAGACAAAACCATTAAACAATCTGACATAGTAATCTCAATATCCATCGGATCCCCACAAACACAACATGCATGATTACAAATAGATGAGATATTGATCATGAACAGAGCTCACAAGATCTAGACATGAAAGCACAAAGGAGGAGATACAACCATCTAGCTACTACATGGACCCGTTTTCCAAGGTGGAACTACTCACGCTTCATACCGGAGGCTGGCATGATGAAGAAGAAGGCCTCCGCGATGATCTCCCCTCTGGAAGGGTGCCGGGAAGAGCTTCAGATCCCCCAATCTAGGGACGATGGTGGTGGCGGATACAGACGGTTTCATGGAATATTGATCGGGTACTTAGGGTTTAGGCATCAGGGGCTTGTTATAGGCGAAGAGGCGAGGCAGGAGGGTGGCCAGGGGGCCCACACCCTACCCAGGCGCGGCCTAGGGTGGGCCCGTGCCTGGGGGGTGCGGCCGCCCTATGGCTCCCCTCCGTCTCTCCTCTGGACTCCGTGTTCTCCTCGGTGATATATTGACTTTGGCTTTTGTCCTGTACAATTCCGAGAATATTTCCTTACTAGATTTTCTGGAACCAAAAACAAAAGAAAACAGGCAACTGACACTGTGGAATCTTGTTAATAGGTTAGTACCAGAAAGCATATAAAAACACCTCAAAGTGTAGACAAAGCAAATAAAAGTAGATACTAAACAAGCATGAAACATCAAAAATTATAGACACGTTTCCGATTTATCAAGCATCCCCAAGATTAACTCCTGCTCGTCCTCGAGTAGGTAAGTGATAGAAGAATAATTTTTTAGGTGACATGCACCATCAAAACCAAGATCAAACCATTTGCAAGCATTGAAAGCTGGGATCAAAGAACTCTAAACATGAGCATGAAAGATGGAGTTCTAACAGTAAGACAAAGTAACTATGCATGCAACATGAAAGGCTACAAACAAAGATCATGAATAACATGCATTGAAAAACGTTTGTTTGTTTCACATACAGAAAACATGGCATAGTGGCATTCAGCTTGTCCCTCATAGAGTAGCAAATAGATACATAGGACACCTTCAAAGTTCATAAGAGTGACTAGATACAAATAGCACAAGAACAAGCAATATCAACCATATGCATCAATCAATAAGTTTTGGGACAATGCACATAGAACTAAGAATGGAAACTATGGTCTCTTAACTGGTGCCTAAAGATAGACGGTGGAGACTCAATATAATGGTGGAAGAAAGGCCCTTCAAAAAGGGAAGCAGGGATTTCAAGTTTCAAAAAGAACTTCCAAAAATTATGGTACTTGTTAGCTTTCAGCCCTCATTGCCCGTATCATAAGCATCTTGAAGTGATTAAGGTTAAAGTGAACAAACTATGGAGTATATGCTTGACAAAGTATAAGATGGAAATCTCATGTCCCTTGAATACGAGGGCCGCTCCTCATGCTACTCAACTTTAGTCACCTATAAGTTCTTGTCATAGTAAGTACATGTGTATCATAGAGAACCGCCAACGGGGTACCCCTTGCACATGGTACAGGAGCTATCCCATAACCAAAATGACAAGGCAAGAAGACAATGAGCATCTCATCGATCTTTTTATTTGCTATTTTCATAGGTTTTTATTGAGGATGCTTCACAGATTGCTCATTATGGTGATGTTGCAAGTTTCACCATGATTAGGCATGGCTTAGGCTAGCGGCCCAGGCGTTTCTCTAACACAAAATACATAACTCCATGGACTTACAAGCTTCCTTTTTATTTCACACTGACGACATTCATAGACAAAAGAGCATGATATCAACTGTGTACAAAATACAAGTGCAATGTTGAAAGCGTTCCCCGTGACAGCACGGTTCTGCTAATTCCAACATATAAGTGCATGCATATACAACATAGATGACACAATGGTTCAATTTTATTAGGGGCACGAAAAATAAAGTGTGCCATCAAGTTTGTGAGAGCTTTAATCACTAAGTTTTCACATAACAAAATACTTTTTAATTGGAAGGTAGATGAAAACAAGAATATACTTGGAATGGTGTAACACATCATGCATAGGAATTTATAGTGGACACTTTGGAATAACTTGGTTTCTTGGGAGTTGGAAGCATGGGTACAGCTTACTCATACAAGTGGAGGCTAGCAAAAGACTGGGAGCAACCAACTAACAGAGCAATAATGGCCATAATCATGTAGAGCGACAAAACATTACTAATCAAAGCATAGAGTGGTACTATAAGTCAAGGAATAAATGATCATAAAGTCTATGGTAACTTGTTCACAGTCATAACATGGTGTGAGTATGTGCCAACTCAACCCAAACAAAGCATCAAAGGAGAATACCACAATACTACGCTTTTGCATGCTAAAACAACGCATGATTCTTTCAAGGCACACTAAGCAATCCCAATTGTTTGGAACAAGTCATGCTACAGCAATAATCACTAAGCATAAGGTCAAAACAACATCTAGCATGACATGCTAAAGTCTAAGTTACAGTCAAAGCAAGCTCCTCTTGTACTACTCAAGCAAGAAATTTCTACTCCTTTCCAACACCAATCAACTTATTTGAAACAACACAGCAAGAACGGGGGTCCAAACTACTTTATTCAAGCAAACTAACCAAAGCAAACGAAAACTAAGATGCTCCAAGAACAACACAACAGTGCATGAAACAATAAAAACGGAGTGTCTAGAAAGACTTGAGCTTTTTATTCATGAAGAAGGGGATGCCTTGGGCATCCCCAAACTTTGACGCTTGTACCTCTTGGATGTTTCTTGGGGTGACACCAGGGTGGCATCCCCAAGCTTGAGTTTTTGTCCATTATTCGTCTCATTACTTCATTCTCTCTCTACACCTGAAATTTTTCCTTCATACAAAACTTCACACAATCTTCATTAGCAACATTAGTGTATTCAAAAGATAATAGACCCTTGGGTTTAGCTTTAGAACAGCAAAACTTTCACTAAACACACAAGCTATTGTAGCAATTCCCTCAAAAATCTCAATTTCCCAAAAAGAACCCAAAAAGGAATCAATAAGAAGCAAATGCAAATAATGGCAGAAATCTGTCAAAATAGACTAGCTGGTAGAAACCAATTTTTTTCGAAGACCTTCTGTTGCTCAAATCAATAAGTGTTGAACTAATGAAAGTTAGCTAACATACTAAGGGATTTATTAGTAAATTATCAGCTCAATCTGACTTACAGAGACTCCTCGCGAATTTTTATGGTGGATCAAAAAAATATGTTTCGGGACAGCAACTCCCCAAATCTTACTTCCCTCTTATTAGAGGTCATTCTTGGCACAAAAAGCAAACAAAAAGGATAAGGAGAGGTCATTACTGAAGTAGTAACTTCTAAGACTCAAGAAAACTCTTGGGTTATCTCCCAACAAGTACTTTTCTTTAACGCCTTTAAGTTAGGCACAAGAGGAAAGAAATCAAGTATTTTCAAATGAAGAATTAAGATCAATGCTTGCAATCTCTTCAACTAGGAAAGGTATCTCATCCAAATGAGTTTTGGAGGATACCTTCTCATATCTCCTTGGTTCACTACTTTCATCAAAAGGATTTTCAGGAACAATCCAATCAAAATTCTTTTCTAAGGCTTCATGCATTCCAACAAGTTTAAAGGGTATGAGTATCTTAAATTCCTCTCTAGGTTTGGTTTTATCTAAAGTACCCATAACATCTACACATGAGTCTAGCATATTAAAACGTTCAAAAACCTTTATGGCTTCCTTAGCAACATCATTGAACTCTTTTAGTAAAGTTTCAAAGATAAATTCTCTCTTTTCAACATCTTTTTCTTCTTTTAGTTTAAGGAACAGAATTTGCATCATGGGGTTAAGGTTAACAAACCTAGCCTCCAACATATGAACAAAAGAAGCTGTAGCAATTTCATAATTAGGAGCAAGTTCTACTATAGATCTATTCTCAGTATCCTCATGCTTGCTAACATGATTAAAGATTTTTTCAATATTTTCTTTCCCAATTATAGAGCCACTACCTATCGAAAGGTCCTTCAGGGTGAACTTGGGGAACAACATGGTGAGATAGAGCAAGGTGACAACTAGAGTGAGAACTATTTTTTTTGTGTTTTTGATAAGGGAAAGCAAACCAAACTAAACTATTTTTTGGAGTTTTTGATAAAAAGAGGCAAACAAAACCAAGCAAAAGAAACTAAGAAAAACAAAAACAAAGTAAACAGAAAGGTTGAGAAGGACTCCCCTTGTGAAGACGTCCTTGGCCTCCCCGGCAACGGCGCCAGAAAACTTGTGATGGCGCTTCGTTGATCTAGGAGCGCTTCGTCGGGAAACCCCAAGAACAAGGTGTGATGCAACACAACAGCAAGTCTTCCCTCAGTAAAAAACTAAGGTTGTCGAACCAGTAGGAGGAAGGAAATGTCTCAAAGGTGTTGCAAGCAATTTGGAAACCTGCACAACACAAACTCAAGACTTTGCCCCCAACGAATAATGAGGTTGTCAATCTCACCGGTTGCTGTAACAAAGGATTAACTGTATGGTGTGGAAGGTGATAGTGGTTTGCAGAAAGTAAACAGTAACAGTAGAAGATGTATCAATGGTAAAGATTGGACCGGGGTCCATAGTTCACTAGAGGTGTTCTCCTTAGATAAACAAACATGGCATGCCGGGTAAACAAATTACAGCAGGGCAATTGACAGGACTAAGCAAGGCATAATAATGCAATACTAGACATCATGATCCTATGAGATTCAATTGGGAAATACAACAAGATACATAGACCGCCATCCAACTGCATCTATGACTAGAAGTCCACCTTTGGGTTATCATCCGAACCCCCTCCAGTATTAAGTTGCAAGCAATGCATAACCCGCTTTAAGCAAAATGTGTAAGGTAAACAATCCACTTGTTCCATGAACAAGAGACCGTTGTTTTCTCCCTAGTGGCAACATCACATCTACAACCTTAGAGATTTCTGTCACTTCCCTTAGATTAAATAGAGGCATTAACCCACTATCGAGCATAAATACCCCCTCTTGGAGTCACTAGCAACTACTTGGCCAAGATAGCTACTAACAACGGAGAGCATGCAAGATCACAAACAACACAGACATGATAGTATCAATAAGACAAAACCATTAATCAATCTGACATAGTAATCTCAATATCCATCGGATCCCCGCAAACACAACATGTATGATTACAAATAGATGAGATTTTGATCATGAACGGAGCTCACAAGATCTAGACATAAAAGCACAAAGGAGAAGATACAACCATCTAGCTACTACATGGACCCGTACTCCAAGGTGGAACTACTCACGCTTCATACCGGAGGCTGGCATGATGAAGAAGAAGACCTCCGGGATGATCTCCCCTCCGGCAGGGTGCCGAGAAGAGCTTCAGATCCCCCCAATCTAGGGACGATGGTGGCGGCGGCTATAGACAGTTTCGTGGAATATTGATCGGGTACTTAGGGTTTAGGCATCGGGGGCTTCTTATAGGCGAAGAGGCAAGGCAGGCGGGCTGGGGCCCATGCCTAGGCGTGGCTCAGGGTGGGGCTGCTACGCCTGTGGCTCCCCTCTGTCTCTCCTCTGGACTTCGTGTTCTCCTCGGTGAAATATTGACTTTGGCTTTTGTCCCGTCCAATTCCGAGAATATTTCCTTACTAGCTTTTACGAACCAAAATGTAAGAAAACAGTAACCGACATCGTGGCATCTTGTTAATAGGTTAGTACCAAAAAAACACATAAAAACACCTCAAAGTGTAGACAAAGCAAAGCAAAGCAAAGTAGATACTAAACAAGCATGTAACATAAAAAAATTATAGATACGTTTCCGATGTATCATCCTTCTCAAGATGGAACACCTTTCTTGATTGCTTTTGCTTGATGAAGACTTGCAAATTGCTCCCCCATACTTCATAGGGAAACCTTTTCTTTGAACTTGTCTTTATCACTCCATGACCACCGAGGATGGGAAGCTACAAGCATGAGATCTTCTAGAGATGGCGCATCTTGAGCTTGCCCTTCTTCATTCCTTCTTGAGGTTGATCCAACTTGGCTCGACTCTTTGCACTCATCTTGTTCAACATTTAAGCTCCTTCTTTCTTCGGGATTCCAAGGAGCACAAAGCCCTTGGACATTTCTTCTTCTTCTCCTTCTTCATCTTTCAACCTTGAGACCAACACATGGCCCAAGCGATGCCAATGGATAAACATATAACTAAAACTCAATTTACACATTAGTCCATAGAGATTGTCATTAATTACCAAAACAACACATGGGGGCAAACATGCCCTTTCACTAATTTTTTGCTAGCTGGGTGTTGGAAATTGCTCCGGTAACAGTATAATTGTTCTTGTTATCCAATTATATCTGAAGTTGTGGTTTAGTGTAATAATACTCATATTTTTAGGTGAACGGTGCTCAAGTTTGGTCCTATAATTAACTGTATTCATTTATTCCCCTGTTTTTTGGGGTCATGAATATGGAAGGCGCGGGAAGATGGCTGCTACTGCTTTCAATGTTTCGAAGTAGCTTATCTCAAGGCTGCATACTACAAGTACCCCATTGCAAGCAAGGATTTCCATGTGTTGCAGGCAGTTGTATAGACTACACCAGGTAGTTATCTAATTGGTGAACAATAAGGGTATAATCAACATTGAACAATAAGGGTTGTATATAACTGATGTAGTTGTAGTTCATGCATGAAACATGTTTGGTTTCAAATTTGTCTTTGCTCAGTGTAGGTCTTACAAAGAAGTTCTAATGGTAGGTTACGATCACCTAGATCTTGACGGCGCTGGAAACTCTAATGTGAGCTTTCTCTTTATATATTTTGAGATGCATAACAAATCTTGATAACCTGCTCTAATTTGGTGTTTTCTTGTTTTTTCTACTTTTTTTGGACCCCTAGCATAGTTGTGTGTACATAAACTTATTTTCTATATATAAGTAATAAACCACTGTAGGGGTTTTGCTCTACAGTTTTTAAAGGATGAGAGGCCATTTACTTATTTGTTCAGAGCTCGCCGTATCTTGTGGCTGGTGCATAATCATGCATCATTACTTTATTGTGTGAAAAAACAAACTCGTGTTGTTACTATGGCCCTACATTTGTGCTAACTGCTCAAGATTGCCAGGTAGCAGCCTGTTTGCTGTATAATATACTGCTTTATAGCCTACTTACAGTAAAGCCCTGAACCATATCTGAACGGGGCATTGGTTCCCACTCCTTTTTAATGTACTTGAAAAGTTCAAATTACTATCTCTCTTTTTGTGCAAGGGTGACTTTTTTTAGTAACCAATTGCTATTTTCGGATTTGTTCAAGAGTTGGCTCCACTCGTGCACAAGGTCGATTTTCGCTTTGCCTTCTAGCAAGGGGTAAGGTAATTTACAAGGCCTGCAATGATCTTTCTATTCAGGTGCATTATATTGGCATTCATTTATACCATTTTAAATTGCTCGTGTTCCAAAATGATGAAATTCCATCATAGATTATAGAAGTACTAAACTGAGGGCTCTTTCAAGATAAACCATGTTTGTTGTTCCAAATGTTATTTTCAGGCTTCAGTTTTCTCTGTTTTACCACACTACTTAGTGTGGATTGATGTCTGACATCGAGAAACTGCCTGCTAATAACCTGCGTACTCTTGTGAGCTGGGTAAGCCCCCTTTGGACCTTTTTTATATGTATTTATTACATATTCTTCCCATTTGTTATCTTTTATATCTTAAAAAGAACTTTATTGTGCGTGCAGTTTCATTACACTTTCTGTGTAACTGCACGATCTACCGATAGGGGATGCTCTGAATCAAATATGACTTTCGCACTTCAAGTCATGTAGGCACGGCCGAAGAGGTATTGTATCTGCTTCCTTACGATCGTGCTTGCTAAAGGATTTGGTTGCTCTTAACTGCTTATGCCGGCAGGCATTATGCCTTTTCCGCCTTTTTTCAGATTTAAGAATCCAAAAAATGTCAATGAGCGGAATCATATTCCATTGCGCCACAATTTATTCTCAGTTTGACATATAACTACTTGCAGCACTGAACCTGATAAAAATTTCTTAGTCTAATCATACAAAACCATTATAAGAAACATGCAACGGAGAGTGCTTGTTCATTACATTTCCAGCCTAGCTAATAGATAAATAGGTACTAGCCTAGCTAGTAGATAAATTTTTTTTAGTCTAGTCAAACAAAACCAGTATAAAAAACCATACAACAGAGTGCTTGTTCAGTACATGCCTAACCTAGCTAGTAGAGAAAGGGGTATCACTGCTTAGAACGCGGACGTTAGACCCATGGGAGCCCGAGAAACCAGAATCAACACCCCCCATTGAATTGCTTAGAGTTGAACCCGATATGAGCAAAGCAAATGGGTTAATTTGCAATAGGAGACCTTTTTCCGAGAGTACACCATAGGGGTACCTTAATTTTATACAAGGCGCGGAACTATAAGTTTACAAGATCATGCCACAGATCACAAACGGCTGTGACAGAGAGAACACCTACTCCGCACAAACAGCAAAACCTACTCTCTCCTAAAATAGTTGTTAACACCAACTCCTACTCTAGCCCCTTGTTTGAATTCTTCTACAACCTGCCGCGCCACCGTTTCCACCGCTAGCTGTTGTTTTCGGTTGTTGAACACCCATGCATTATGATGCTTCCACAGTGATCAGCAGTATCTTCCTCTTGAGCACAGACAAAGCAGTGGGGAGAGCTGTCTTGGAGGCCGTGGCGTAATCGTCTATCAGAGGTCTAGCACTATAGGTTCTGTATTTTCCAACTGAAGATCTTACATTTAAGGGGCACTTCCAGATCTGTTATGCTGGCTCAAACCTGATAGAGCCCTGACAGAGAAGCTTATAGACTGAACTTGCCAGAGCCCGATCAAGGCCAAGTGATTTTTTTTGACATGAAGGCCAAGTGAATTGATCCTCTTCCTGTGTGTTCCTTTGCACTTCCTGAATTTTCAGCCATAGCTTGATGCACTGCAGCAACTCCCCAGGTTGCATATCTCGTGGCATATCAAGCATCCAATTATTATTGTATATTGTACATAGCTGAAGCTACAGCTCTAGAAATGCAAGAACGTTTGGAAATGTCAGCAGGCAAAGGCCCGTGGATGGCCTAATCTCGCAGATCAGAGATGAGTGGGTTTAGTGGAACCTAGCAAGAGCAGGAGGGTGTTGTAACCATGCTATAAGAGAGTTCATGACATTCGTTGTGTGGAACGCAAAATGTTGTTCTTGTAACCAAATTCTGCCTTCTATGAATATTTACGAACATTTGTTTTAAAGGGTAACAAAACGAACGTGGCAAAACCCTTTTTTGAGGTAGAAGAAATAAGTGCGTTTTCGGGCACCCTTCCCTCGCCACCGTCGTAGGTTACCGCCGGGCAAAGCCCGGGCGGGGATGGCGACGACGGTCGTGCATTCCACCGGAGCGGCCACAGTGAGATCCCGTGGCTCTACGGTGGCGCGGTGACGCGACCTTGCTACGACCCACTCTACTTGTCCACGGAGGAGGCGGGAGCTCGCTCCGTTTTGATGATGGTGCCCCTGCATAGGCGCCTTAAGATCTAGGTTAGGCCCAGGACTTCTGAGCCTAGGCGGGCTCGTGGATTCGAGACCATCGCTACAGTGGTGTGGCGGCGCCTTGCTGCGGTGGTTGCATGACACTAAGGTTGTGCCTGCGGCAACGGGCTAGACGGTGGTGGTTGTGGTGATGTCGATGTTTGTCGAGGTTCCTCTCACTCTCGGTGGTGGTGACTAAAGCCGGCAGCTTTCATCCCCGTCTCCAATCTCCAGTCCTGCTCTAACTTTAATGGGATCGCAATGTATGGCTAGGGTCTCGGCGGCGGCCGATGCATGTTCATGGCGTTCACCATGCCTTCCCTCCCCTCGGATGCCGGGGGAAACCCTAGGACCTAGATCAATGTAGTTCAATTTTATTAAACTTTGTGTGTTTTCGTTTAAATTTCACAATGTATTTTCAATTTCGTATGTCTATATAATATAAAGTTTGGCGCTATGTGTATATTTGAATAAAAAATGTCTCCTTTGCAGTTCGTGTTGGCATGGAGTTGTTCGCCGGTTGAGAATGTATCGTGTTGGCATGGAGCTGTAGCATTCGTTAAATGCAGCTTCTATGCCTGTCGAGGCTTTCCCGTGCAAAAAGAAAATAAAATCGATCATGACCGTGTGGGAACCCCAATTCGATCGATTCGACCGCGTCCCAACCAGCTTGCGTGGGAAACAAGCTGACTTGGTCCGACCGAGTCTGACTCCAACTCGCGCAGCCGCGTATAGGCTATAGCTCCGAGCCGAACGACCGAACCCTTCTTCCTCTTCCTCTCTGCTTTCGCTAGATCGCAAAGAAATCTCGCGCTCGCTCGCTCGCCTCCCGCCCAAATTCCCGCGCTCGCTCGCTCCCGGAAGAAATCCCAGATCTTTCGAGTCTCGCATCTCCGCCCACCATGCCGCAGCACCGCCGCCACAACCTGGGCCGCCGTATCATCAAGGCCGCCGGGGTGGCTCTTCTGCTGGGCGGCGCTGGCTATTCCGCTAGCCCGCTCTTCTCGGGGGGCGGCGCTGGCTATTCCGCTGGCCCGCTCTTCTCAGGGGGCGGCGCTGGCTATTCCGCTGGCCCGCTCTTCTCGGGGGGCGGCGCTGGCTATTCCGCTGGCCCGCTCTTCTCGGGGGGCCTGCCCCTCGGCCTTGGCGCCCACAGCTGGCCGGTGCCGCAGGAGATGCTTCTCCCGCCGCCAAGCTACCTCCTGCCGCCGCCGCCGGAGAGCTCGGAGGCCGACACCCAATTCGCCCTCCCGCGGCGCCTGCTGCCCATCCGCCGTCGCGCCCGCCGTCGTGCCCGCCACTCACCGCCGCTGCACGACGTGGAGGCTGTCCCGCTCCCAGACTCGGAGGTCCATGTGCTGTCCGATGAATCTGCTGCCGACCCGGAGGCTGTCCTGCTACCAAACTCGGAGGTCCTCGTGCTGTCGCCTGCTGCCGACGCGGAGGCTGTCCAGCTCCCAGACTCGGAGGTCCTTGTGCTGTCCCATGTGCCTGCTGCCGACCCGGAGGCTGTCCTGCTACCAGACTCGGAGGTCCTTGTGCTGTCCGATGTGCCTGCTGCCGACCCGGCCAACCTGATGTGCGCCTTCCAGGGTGGGGCGTCGTCCCCTGCGCGTGCTCTCGGGAGGCTCCCCGGGCCCGGACGCCACGCCTACCTCTGCCTCATGCCTGAACCAGCGCTCACCATCCAACCACTCAAGGCGCCCCTGTTGCTTCCTTCCTCGACCGCTACTGCTGCTGCTGCTGTCCCGGTTGCTGATTTCCCTGCTCGCGTGTTGCTCAACTGGAGCGACCGGCTAGTGTTCGATTCCGCTGTCCTCCACGGAGGAGACGTACTTGTCTTCGCCAAAGGAGTCATCCGCCGCCAATTGGCCAATCAAGCTGATCTCCAGTGCGTGTACCGCGACCGTGCTGGTGCCGTGGTGGCCTCCTTCCCCGCCATCGCATCAGCGCAGCAAGTTGCCAGGTGCTCCCGTCCACCTGTGCATTTGAGTTCCGGTAGCACAGAGCTTCGAGTCACACTCGCCATCACCGGCGAGGAGCCCGTCCCCTCCCTTGCGACATACCGCCCACAACAAAGTGGCATTTTGGTGACACCCAGAAGAAACATGCTATGCGCCTGCACGATGGTCCGTAACATCTCCAAGTTTGTCCGGGAGTGGGTGCTGTACCATGCAGCGCTGGGCGTAGACCAGTTTTTCTTGTATGACAATGGGAGTGAGGATAACTTGGCGGATCAGGTAGCTCAGCTCAGGTCTGCTGGAATAGACGTCTCCACCGTGGCGTGGCCTTGGATCAAGACTCAGGAAGCCGGTCTGTCCCACTGTGCCGCAGCACATCAGACATCCTGCCAATGGATGGCTTTTATTGATGTCGACGAGTTCATCTTTTCGCCGCGCTGGAAAAGTTTGGAGAAGCCGTCAAAGTCCATGCTTCAAGCAATTCTCTCTGTTGATCCTTGGATTGGGCAAATCTATGTCCCCTGCTATGATTTTGGCCCATCAGGCCAAATAGCACATCCACAAGAGGGGGTCTGCCAAGGGTACACATGTCGGTTGAAGGATATGCAGCGCCACAAATCTGTCGTTCGTCTTGACGCTGTGGGACAGTCCCTACAGAATTCAGTTCATCATTTTACCCTCAAGTCTGCTTTCAATGCTACATGGACCAAGCTGGCACGTGTTAACCATTATAAGTATCAAGCGTGGACGGAGTTCAAGGTTAAATTCAAAAGACGTGTTTCGGCGTATGTGGCTGACTGGGCAGATCCAGTCGACCTTCAGTCCAAGGACAGGGCCCCTGGGTTAGGAGTCGATGCCATCGAACCACCTGGTTGGGCTGAGAAATTCTGCCAGGTTAAGGACACAGTTATGCAGGAACTGAGCGCCAAATGGTTTGGCATTGGGTTTGCACGCCAAGCATCAACAACGGACTTCAAATCGGAGGGTCCCCATGGAACCCGCACCGGTGATATCGCTCCCTCTCCCTCTGTTCCATAGTTTATGCATAGTAATAAAACTTGAACCAAAACCCCTAAACTTGCCAAAAATAAAAAATATCCCTTAAACTGGATAGTATACACACTTCTGCAAAATTTCTGTTTGTCTAACCTTTATTTTTTCACTTGTCTGTGTGTTTAGTTTCAGGATCATGGCGACTCATGTTTATTGTTTCTAGATGCTTTCTTTCAGGTTTCCAATAATTTTGCTATTAAAAGTTGTCCTGCTTGCAGGTCTGGTAATATTCAGTTGCGCCCAATTAGGATTCATCATTTATTGCTTTTGCATCTCATGATGGCAGAATTCATCTGTGATATGAACGCTTCAGTGAAACTCATTCCAGGTGAGAGCATGCAATATATGCCTTTTGCAGTTTTGTGACATGATCTTTTTAGCCTCTCTGTGATTATGCATATATAGTTGGGTTTTGTGTAGTCTAGTTTAGTTAATTTGTGCACAGCTGGTACTACATCTCTACATATTTCTGGGATTTCCTGTGTTTCCCTCTTTTAGTTTGCAGGTGCGGTTTGGTGGGTGCTGGTAGCTGCTGTTGCTGAATTTTGTTTTTTTGGTGAGCTGTTTTATCTTTTATGTTTTGGTTGTTCTTCAATACTAGTTTTATATGATTTGATTTTTTTTGCTGTTTTTGACGTAGTACAAGTTGGTCCTGTAGATCCCACCATCCAAGGAGCTCTGGTTAGCCCTAAAAGGAGTCTGGTAGGATTTGGAGCTACCATTTCTCCAGCAAGATGGCGGGGCGACTGCAGGTATCTTCTTGTTTTTTAGTAGGGTTTGTGGCTGCCTTTTCGCCAATCTTTTTCGACACGACACATTCTCTTGTTCCCTATTTTTCTGGTTTGTTCTTCCTAGGTATTAATTTCTTGGTCGTCTCTAGTTAGGAGGAGGATCTGCTATTGTCAGAGAGGGAGGCGTCCCACCTGAGTTTCTATGTTCACCTCTCAGTGCACAGGTAAAACTCTGTTATTCTTGCTCCTAACCTGCGTTAACCTCTCTGTTACTCTTGCTCCCTTATCTGTGCCTACTCACTGATTCTTCGGTTCATTACCTTGAGCCAGCATTATATTGATACGAAGTCTGTGACAGGTACGCAATCCCTGGTACCAACGACCTAAACTTATTTTTGGAATATGAACCAGATAGACATCACCATGTTTGCCCCCATAGGAAAAATATGTATAATCAGTTCCTGTTTTACACTTGAAGAATATATGGAAATTCAATTGGCCAACAAGAATCTTATAAGGATAGTTTCATTTATCTGCGTGATTAGTTCAGACAAACATTTTATGCTTTCCTTCCTTTTGCTGATTAAGTAATTCAGTTGTCCAACAAAGAAATTTATAGAGGCTACGTTACTTCTCTATGACATTAGTCCAGACAAACATTGTATGTTTTCCCCATGGAACCCGCACCGGTGATATCGCTCCCTCTCCCTCTATTCCATAGTTTACATAGTAATAAAACTTGAAGCAATACCCCTAAACTTGCCAAAAATTAAAAATATATTGGATGCTATCCGACCATCTAATGTTCCTTATTCTCAAATTTAAATCTGACATAGGTTTGGACAGTGAGTCAGTTAAAAAGAATTATGGCATGCCATCTTTACTGTTTAATAACTCCATCTCTTATATATCATATACAAATAGATCTTATAAATTGACACACTGACATACAATTTTCAGAATTCCTTCCATTATAATCACCAAAAAGCAAAAAATGCAAAAAATGGTTAGGAGCTAATATTAACTTCGGCAGTCTTTCATAAATAATATATCAACTGTTTCTTATTTGTATGAGTACTACTGATATTTTTTACTACTCCCTCTGTCCAGAAATAAGTTACTTGGAGTTGTCTAGATTCGTATGTATCTAGACACATTTTAGTGTATAGGTACATACGAATCTAGACAACCCCAATTCACTTATTTCTGGATGGATGGAGTACTTACTATGGTAGCTAATCCAGAGATGAGTTTCTTTTCTAGTACTGTATATTGAGGTGTCTACTGCTTTTTCTATTATAAATGTCATTGCTAACATCAATAGGTTCTTGTCGCATTCATCTGAGCCATTCCCGGTCATACAATACATATAGGTGCCTTTGTTACTCTTTTTTCTTGACACATTTGCTAGAACCATGGGTTCACTATGTATACTGAGGTCCTATTTTGCTCTACCTGTTTCCTTTGTCCAGCATGTTTATAGTCTCTGTTGGGTTTCTTTTGGGCTGTAGGCGACGGTGTGGGTTTGGGCTCTGTAGAAATTTTAGTTGAGACCTTCGTCGCTTCTTCTCCTTCTTCCTGGTGGCTATGAGTGCTAGATTTTCTACTGCTATGCGCTGCCGATTTTCCTTTTGGGTGCCCACGGGTTAGCAACATGTAGGTGCTAAGTCAGTTTCTTTCGTTTGCTTTTCATTTTACTGCCCTTCGTGATTAGCTTGTTGGGTTCAGTGGGTTTGTGTGTTTGTGAGGCACAGTGTTGGTTGTGGCGTTACGATTTTTCCGATTTTTGGTGCAGCCTGGGGTTCAGTTCTTGGTTCGTTTTCCTTTTGATTGCACAGTAGTTTCTGGGTTTTCATCAGGTTATTGTGTTGGTTTTGCAGGTTCTTGGTGTGCTTCTGGTGGCGTCGTCTGTTCTTCTGGGTGCAGGTATGGTGGATTTGGGTGTTCATTTTTTTCTTATTCTTGTTTTTGATCTGTTGACTTGTTATTTTTCAGGTGTACAGTCTGGTGCGCGCTGGTAGCTGCTGTTGATGAATTTCGTTTTTTTTTGTGAGCTGTTTTTTTCTTCATGTTTTTGTTGTTCTTCAATATTTTTATGATTGGATTTTTTGCCTTTTTGACGTAGTACGAGTTGTTCCCCTAGATCCCACCATCCAAGGAGCTCTGGTCACGCGCGAAAATGACCTCGCCTTTTCTGGTAGGGTTTGTAGCTATCTTTTCTCCAGCAAGATAGCGTGGCGGCTGCAGGTATCTTCTCTTGTTATTTGGTACAATCTTTCTGGTCATTCTCTTGTCCCCTATTTCTCCTGTTTGTTCTTTCTAGAGACTGATTTCTTGGTTGTCTGTAATTAGGAGGAACTGCTATTGTCAGAGAGGGAGGCATCCCACCTGAGTTTCTTCTTTCGGCCCTTGGTACACAGGTAAAACTCTCTGTTATTCTTGCTCTTCTCTTGTTCCTTATCTGTGCCTCCTTACTGATTCTTCAGTTTATTACCTTGCAGCCAGTGTTATATTAATACTTTTTCATGTTTTACAGTTAAATAATATGGAACTTCAGTTGGCCAACAAGAATCTTAAAGAGGTTACTTTCACTTCTTTGGGAGAATAGTTCAGGCAAACATTCTATGCTTTCCCTCCAACAAACAAACTTATAGAGGCTATTTTACTTCTCTATGCCATTTGTCTCCTCTTGTTTTATGAACTTTTTGTTAAAACTTTGGTGTAAGGGGGATCAGGTACCTCTTGTTTGCATGTTAGAACTTTGACGGGGAACATCTAATCGCAGAAATATTTCTCCTTTCTTTCAAGTTAGTAGAGTCTAGCTGTTTAATAAATAATTGGTGGTGTGCTATTGGTGTGGTTTTTTTATTTGAACTGACAAGATTTGTGCAAGGAACAGGACCTATGGTACTACTTGGCCGAAATGATAATTGTTTTTCATTTTATCAGGTGCCCAGTTACCTGCCCTCTTTATGGACACCAGTGGATATAAATCAGTTAAGCAACAAGTGAACTTTATTAGGTATTAAGGAGGTAATTAGTTTATTCTTGGTAAATCTGTATTGATTCTTTCATTTCTTTTCTTCCATATATCTTGAGGAGAAACCTTGTGAAACTAATTGGTTGCAGGTTTTATCGTGGCTAGTTCCAATATATTTCTTTTCTTTTGTGTTAAACTGAGCTTTTTTGGCTGTTAACGTCTCACTGAAGGAATTAATATTTTGTTGTCAGTATTGAACCAACCCTAGCCCAACAACTATATAATAGTGAACGGTTATTGGAATTTGGTTACAAATGGAGTAATTATCTTGTTTTGTTATTCACTTCATATCTTGATCTATTAAGCATTGAGGTAAGGAAGATGATCGTGGCTAGATGTTATGCCTCTCGAATTCATCATATTTTGGGAAGATTCGACAAGCCTGAGGTTTACATATATGATTAAATATGCCAATATGCCTCTCAAAATTATAAACCTGCTAAGGGAATAAATCCTTACCTTATATTACTTTTATCATTGTATATGAAAGGGTCAAGGTGCACCTTTTCTTGGACATACTCTATTCTCAGTCAATCCTTTGGATGTGCCACCCTTTTTTGGATCAATCATAACGTTCCAGCTGAGGATTCTAAAAAACAATGTTTTACCTGTGTATCTTGTAGCTGTTATTGTAATCAACTGCTACTGATGATTCAAATATGGAAGCTAATATTATAGCGTCGGCATCTGGCATTACTTCCAGTTCAGCTTCACGTTATCATATGTTTTAAATTTATAGCCCGAGGGAATTGATCCATGATTATGCTTGCCCTTGAGGTGTAGGTATGGTCAAATATATCAATGGGGTACAAATTATGGACTTGGTAAGACAATACAGTAACTATATTACTTGATGGCTGGCGATGGAAGGGGCAAGATGCACCTTTTATCCTCCATCTTCGTGTTCACTTTATTATGTGTTATCTCCAAGAATATGCATTTCATTTAACTTCTGTTGATGTATATTTGTTGATGGTTGGTGCCTTTTGCCATCAATGGTACTAACATCTTTATATCTGTGCTGTGTAAAAAATGCTTCCAGGACTTTTTAGCTGCTCATATATACCTTGACCTCAGCCTCCCAGGTGATCGCACTATTGTACTTTCTCTATTTAGTTTCTTACCACTAAACCAAACTAAAACTTATAAACTTGTTTTGATGTGAAAATTGGTCTAGCTATCTTTTTAGGATAACCAAATTTATGGTTTGTTTAACATTTGCTATGCTTATTGATCATTGTTATTCTCCATCTGCAAATTCCGAGGGCAAACTGGCAGCGGCACCGCGATGACGACGGACATGAATGAGGTAGGGGAGGGGGTGGTTGGATGTGTGGGAGGCTTGAATCCCACGGAGTAGCCATTGTGTCTGGAGGCGAGAAGAGATCTAGTGTGATGCCGAGTTCTTGCATGCCACGACGGCACCCACCCATCACCGCAGCCTCCCAGGTGATTGCACTATCAACCTTCCTCTATTTAGTTTCTTCATCACTGGTACACAAACCAAACTAAAACTTGTAAACTTTTCTTTTGATGTGAAATTTTTTCTAGCTATCTCTCTTTAGGATTGCCATTTTTTTTTTTGGATAATTTAACATTTGCTATGTGTATTGATCATTGTTATTCTGCAAATTGTGAGGGTCAAACTGCCAGCAGCGCTGTGATGCCGATGGACATGAAGGCGGTAGGAAGAGAGCGGTTCGATGTGGGCGGCGCGACTCCCACGGAGTAGCCACCCATGGTGTCTGGAGGTGAGAAGAGATTTACTGTGATGTTGGACTCTTTAATGCCATGACGCACCATCCATGTCAGGATAGCGACCCACTGCCTTTGAATTCACGAAGCACGTACTCCCTCCGTTTTCAAAATATAAGATGTTTTAGCTTTGTGAAGCAAATGTATCTAGACTACTTTTAGTATTTAGTTTCACTCATGTTTAGAGTGAATCTACGCACTAAAAAAAGTCTAGATACACTTTGTTCACAAACCTCAAACATCTTATATTTTGAAACTGAGGGAGTATGAGAAAGTAAGGAAACATGAATGTTAGGAAGCAAAGATATTATGCTGCCGCTGGGACATGGTGATTCAGATGCAAATAAGGTCTGGATACATGATTCAGTGAAGCATGAGGCGTTGTTTGTATTAAATGTTCGTACAGTGTAAACAAATGTCGGAAACATATAAGTATGGCTGGAACTGTTTAAGCAAAGTTTACGAGAATCGAATGAACCATGGCTAGCTGTTAGGAAGCATTGTTTCAGAAATTTGTGGTTCGTGAATAAATTTCAGCTCTGTGTTCTGTCGTTTGTGTATTGAAGAATCTAAAAAAAAGGTGTGTATTGAAGAATCTCTAAAAAAAAAGTGTGTATCGAAGAACTCTTTGACGTCTCTTGGTCCGTGAAAGAAAAGGAAAATAAAAAGAACTCTTGCAGCTGGGTCGGCGGAGGTTCGGCTCATCATCATTCGGCCGTTCCGGAGAGCATCACGTCTCGGCGCGCTACCGACGAACAACGTTAGGTGCAACGGCGTCCGCCCGCCCGTCCGTCCGGTCCATCATTGCTGCCGTGCCGGCACGCACGACGCGGCACGCAGTCGCCATCGCTGGTCGATCGCGCGACGTCGCCGGATGCCACTCATGATCGACCGACCGACCGACCGACGTTGCGTAATCCGGACACGAGATGGGGAGGCACCTGCCCGCGCCGGCCGGAATTATTGCCCGGCAGCATGACCTCTGCTCGCTCTGCCTGCAACGATCGCTCGTTCAGACAGAGTGCCCCGCACGCCCGCCCGTCCTTCCGTGTCAACAAGAGCCAGGCTAGGATTTGTTCTGGTCCAGAGTCTGGCGGCCAGGCCTGTTCCGTCCAGCAACAAGCAACAAGCAACAAGCCGGTTCGTTGTTACGGCATGCGTGACATAGCTGGAATTTTGCGCTTCAATCTTCCCTTAGTAGTAGTAGTAGTAGTATGCTTCTCCCATGCTCGTTCCCGAAGCGTAAACAGACAGATTCTGAAGAGCTGGTTTCAGTCGTATCTGACTTTGTGTAGAGTGATTGATTTCTATGTTTCACACCTGTAGTTGACACTTGATTTGTGATGACGTTTTGTCTCGTCTATGGTAAGTTGACGCCGTCGGATCAGGTCGTCCCTTCCGAACCCTCTTTTTACCCGGAGTTCCGGTGAATCACTGGCCTAAACCACACTGTTCCGGTGGAGCCGTGGATGCCGCGACTATCCACAAACCGAAGATCAGTCAAGCGATTGATAGCAAACCCCAACGACAAGTATTTCGGTTGTTTAGGGACGCGATTGTCTGTTTCATGAAAAAGAAAGAAAGCAGAAAAAGGCTATCCAAGGAGGAACTCTTCTTTCCTCTCCCTCTCCTCTCCCGTGTCCCCCTCCCCTTGAGAGTCTCGTGTGAGTTGCCGGGCCAATCCCGAGCCAAATCCGGCGGCGATGCCGGCCGGAGGCGGCGAAGGAGCGGCACCGGAGTAGTTAGGCTAAGTTTTAGTTTTTGTGTTGCCGGTGTGCTGTTTGGGAGTAGGTCGCCAGTGTTTCAATGGCCACGGCTGTCTTGGGTCTCACCATCCCGGTGTGGATCTTCCTTTTGGGAAGTTCGCCACGGTGGTCTCGAGCTCGTGCATCTCCGCCAATAAAGAAGCCAAGCTCCTCTCTCCGGCCCGTGTCGCATACGCTGATGGGTGTCAACGAGCTTGTTCAACCTTCCATGGGGGAAGGCATCGGCGAGCTCGGGTTCAAGCTTCGTCAATAAGCGCGGTGGTCGGCGGGGCGACGACGCCGATGCCCAGATCTTCCTCCTGGCCGGCCGTGGAAGAGGGGATGGAAAAGGTGTAGCGGCGGCGCAAGGTTCTGGACGATGGCCTAGAACAAAACCAAACACGTAAACAGAAGTCCGGGACACTACACCCGATAAACTCGTCCACCATATTACCAAGACAAACATAGTGGCCCAATCGCAACTCAGATATGTACTTAGAATAGACGCACAAGTTCCAACTCACACATGTACCACCATGATTTACTGTTCAAAAACAACCTCTTTTCTGCAGAAAAAGCCCCACGAATCGGCGTCCTCCGGTGGATGTGGTAGAATGGCACAAGAATATGGTTTGTGATCGATATTGAAGGCAAATGCAATCAATCATGAAAGTAGTTGGAAAAGACTAACAATGATTATAAAGATGAACTTGTCCTTTTTTCGGAACCAAGGAAGAAAAATCGTTGCCTTTTCTATCAACATTATAAATGAAAGCCATCAAGACATGGTTACAAATAGCCCATAATGGCCAACCATACAACAACAAACCTACTTGAGATAGTACAGACTAGGCTACCAACACAAACTCAGGGCTTCTTGATTCATTGGATAGGAAAAGTGTAAGAATAAAAATCACACATATTTGAAATGTTATTTGAATCCTATATATAGTATATGAGAAGAGCATTTCTCTTTGATTATGGCGAAGAAACCATAGTTGCCTTGAGGTTTAACCTAATGTGTATAAACATTAAACTACATGATTTTTATGTGATTACAAACTGATTTTGTACCAAAGTTTTCCTAAGATCTCAACCCTGCACAAATATCTAAAAATTCCATTAATCAAAGGATCCCTAACACCAACGCGGGAAACTTATCCTTGCTGCAGACGAGATATGAAACCACTATCGGTCAAATTTAGCCAAATGCTCTTTTCACAAAAGAAAAAAAATACTAGCCGAAATCTTGGCCGGAAACACATTCATCAGCCTGCCAAATGTCGCTTAGCCAAGGACATACTGCTTCAACAGGAAAAGAAGGCCATAGATATATACAGTAATTAAAATTCAAATAACCACATGGGAGAGAAAAGTCTAAAGAAGAGGAGGGAAAAGGAAAGGCGAGGCGGCCAGAAAGAAAAAGTCCGGCAAGCGGGCAGGGAGGGTGGTGGGAGGGCGCGCGCGCGCAGGCAGGCAGGCGATCGAGCGGGTGGGGGTGGGCGTCGTGGGCGGTGGCAGCACAAACAAGCAAACCTTCCAATTTACTCCTCCCCACCTTCCCCCATCCTCCTCCTCCTCCTTCCCCAAATCTCAATCCGATTCCCGTTCCCTACCCCCTCTTCTTCTGCAACAACGCCAACAACAAAGCTCGCCGGCACACGGTACGTGATTCCGATCCCGCGCGAGGGAATCCCGTCCGGCATGCGGCGTGGCGGCGCTGCGATGGCGGCGGAGGGCGACGGGGACGCGGAGGCGCGGTTCCGCGGGGTGCGGAAGCGGCCGTGGGGTCGGTACGCGGCGGAGATCCGCGACCCGGCGAAGAAGGCGCGGGTGTGGCTCGGCACCTTCGACTCCGCCGAGGACGCCGCCCGCGCCTACGACGCCGCAGCGAGGATGCTGCGCGGGCCCAAGGCCAGGACCAACTTCCCCCTATCCCTCGCCCACTACCAGCCACCGCCGCCCAGCTACCAGTCCTACCCCGCCGCCGCGGCCGTCCCGCCGCCGGTCGCCGTGTCGGCGGCGGCGGCGGCCATGCCAGCCTGCAGCAGCCTCAGCTCCACCGTCGAGTCCTTCGGCGGCCCGAGGGCGCGGCCGGTGCTCCCGCCGCGGCTTCCGACGCTGCCGGTCCTCGACGGCGACTGCCATAGCGACTGCGGGTCCTCGGCCTCGGTGGTGGACGACGACTGCACGGACGCCGCCGCCTCGCCGTCCTGCTGTCTCCTGCTCCCCTTCGACCTCAACCTGCCCCCGGAGTGCGGCGGCGGCGGCATGGCGTCCAACGACGACGACGAGCTAAGGCTGACGGCGCTGCGGCTCTGAAGTCAAACCAACCACAGGTGGTGGTGGTCAGAGAAAGAGGAAAAGGAGAAAAATATTTGGTTCTTCCATTCTCTCCGTAGCCAGCACAGCACGATCCACCTCCATGCATGTATGTTGTTGTTGTTGTTGTTGTTTACACGATCCGATGATCATTAATACGGCCTGATCTATGAATCAGCCTGCTCGTTGCCGGTGATGGTGATGGTTATTGCCGGCTACCGCCGCAGCTCGCTGTGGTTGTGCTGTAATATAGCAACATTTTACTTGCTTCCTCTTGTGAGAAAGCAGACAGCTAAGTAACTTATTTTTCTTCTTTAACTACATGTGGTAACACTCTTACTCATTTAGAGTCGTCTGTTGCGAATCGAGAACATTTGAACACAAGTTCTGTTCCTGGGAACATTTACTGGGTTGTGCTAGAGAGCTAAACATTGTTGTGTATCTTGGATATGAATTTCAACCTTTATACCACCTTCAACCTGAATCCTTCCATTATTCCTTGAGTACTGTTAATGGACTAACCTTTGCTACTATTGTCCTAATGCTTTTGTTGTTAACAAAATGTGACTTATTCTGATAAATTGTTCTTCTTAAAACAATTCTCACATTTTTGTAGATGTCTGCCATAGATAAGAGAAGTTCACTTTGGCTGTTCAAAAAGATGTCATGTTTGTCCTATTATAATTCTTACTAAAGCATAGTTCATAAGCTAACTTTTTGTGGACGCCTGCAGCTACACTGAACGCATTCGGCATAGTTAAGCCGAAAACAATTAGCGCGTATAGTTTGGCATCTGATTAGTCATGAGTTGATCAACAGGCAACATGAGTAATCATGATGAAGCAAGCCACTGGCATGCTTAATTCTGAGAATTAGCAATATGATGCTAATATCATGAACTGTGATAGAGTAACATAAAAGTAAAAGGATTTTTTTATATACTCCTCTTGATAGATTCTCCATTTTTTTTTGATATGTCCTAGCAAAATTTAGTGAATCTTATTGTTAGTGGTTATCAGCCTTACCCACTAAACCTCATTTCTTACCACTTGCATATGGATGGTTTAGCAGGTTTAGCAATTCATATGGATGGTGCAGCAATGGTAATCCTACTATGAACTACATTTGTGTGGAAAAATATCTATGTAAATACGGCTTTATTTGTTATTTGGAAAGAGAAGGAACCTCTATTTCCGTAACAATTACATCGTCTTTGTTGTACAATAATTTATTTGTATGCAGTGAGGTGGTGATAAAGTTTCTTGCAAAATGTAAGTTTGATTACCATGTTAAGTGTGTAGCACTTTTTGTGATAGTAAGTTAATTTTTTAATGGGAGTTATGATATTTTGAACTCCCATGTTCTTATGCATATTATGCTTCCCTTTTTTTGTGTCCATCGAAACAAATTAGATAGCCTTTCAGATGCTAAAGTTATGATACCCGGTGCATATCGCTTTCTTGATATGTAAATAAAATATTTAATCACTTTCAGTACATATGCTGTGATGCATACAGCAATGCATTACATACTTTCTGTTAGTAATCATGTTAATGTTTTAATTAAGGTGGCATTTTTCTATTCGGTTGTCTTTTAATCTGGCCATTTCTATGACATCTTACCGGAATATGTAAGATATATTTTTTTGTTCATGAGTAATTTTCATACTATTCTCATAGGCAAAGTGGACTTCGGGATGCCACATTCAAGCAATGTTGCTCAGTTCCTAAGTATTGTAGTCCCTTTGTCTGGAAATAAGTGACTTGGAGTTGTCTAGATTCACATGTATCTAGGCACGTTTTAGTGTGTTGATACATGCGAATCTAGACAAATTCGAGTCACTTATTTTTGGACGGAGGAAGTATGTACTTCTGGTCTTTTACTAGTCAGATACTCTGCAGTTTTCTGGATTGAATTTTTTTATGCTACTAGCTTCATAAATTCTATGTTATCAGTGTACCACTATTATATTGCAAATCTTTGTCAAGAATTTGGAATTGTCACATGCCTTATCTCCTCTTTGAAGTACTGTATTTGAGAATCAGTAGTAAGTAATTCAGGATCATGCAAGGCACATTCCTGTATGCACAGTATTATACGGTTATTATTTGGAAGCTTTATATCTTTTGGGTTTCCAATGGTGAAATATACATGCACTTGTTACTCATTATTTATTCAGCAAGGACTACTGTACATGGTTTTAAAGGCGTCTAGGCGTCCCAAGGCGCTGGAGGGGCGCCTCAACGCCTAGGCGCTCAAGGCGCGTTGCAAAGCGACGCCTTTGAGGCTGCCTCAGAGGGAGGCAAGTAGGCAAGCAGCACACACACTAGTACACGCACCACCACCAACAGAACAGAGCAAAGGGAGGCTGCGCCATGGGGAGGAGAAGCCGTCCTTGATTCCCCTCTGGGAGAGGGCTGCGCCGGGGGGAGGAGTCGCCAGAAGCTTGGCCACAAGCTTGGCTGGAGTTGGGGAGGCCGGCAGATGGCGGAGCAATCTGGCTGGAGTTGGGGAGGAGCGCCTGAGAGGAGAGAGCTCCTCTCTCTCTCAATCAGTCGATTGGAGTGACTGGTTGGTTCCTCCCTGTCTTCTCTCTCTATTCCCCTCACTTCCCGCGCCCAATTTCTCCAATTCCCGCTCCAATTTTGGATTCCCGCTCGGGCTGCTCTGTTTCCCGCTCGCCCAGGCCATGGCGTCAAAAGGAGAGAGCTCCTCTCTCTCAATCAGTCGATTGGAGTGACTGGTTGGTTCCTCCCTGTTCTCTCTGTCTTTTCCCCTCACTTCCTGCCCCCAATTTCTTCTCTTCCGCTCCAATTTTGGATTCCCGCTTAGGCTGCTGTTCTTCCCGCTCAACCAGACCAGGGCGTCCAAAATCGCCCAGAGCGACGACCTGGACGCCTAGGCGGTCCAATCTGGACGCCTTCGACAGCAGTCCAAGGCGAGGACGACGCCTTGACGTTCCCGGGCGCTCCGACGCTTAGGCGACGCTAAGGCGACGCCTAGGCGACGCCTTTAAAACCATGCTACTGTACCTAACCAACTCGGGGATGGAGTATTGGAAAAAGGTTGAATTTTGAAGCAACAGCTTTGTGGATTGCCAAAAACAGAGCAGCGGAAATCCGTCGCGGTTTGGATTGATTTGTGCCTGGACTGCAGGGTGTGGATCCAACTCAGGTACGTGTGGATGTGGCTAATTTGTAAGTGCTACTTTTCTGCTTCCTCCATCCGGTAATAAGTGACTCGGATTTGTCTAGATTCGCATGTATCTACACACTACAACACGTCTAGATACATGCGAATCTAGACAAATCCAAGTCACTTATTTTCGGACGGAGGAAGTATTCCCTCTGTTTTAAAATATAAGATGTTTTAGCTTTGTGAAGCAAATGTATCTAGACTATTTTTAATATATAGGTTCACTCATGTTTAGAATGAATCTACACACTAAAACAAGTCTAGATACATTTTCTTCACAAACCTAAAACATCTTATATTTTGAAACGGAGGGAGTAGCTATCTATTTCTCTTAGCTGTGAACACAGTACTATTAACATGTTGATGCTGTTGAACGAAGTTCAATTTTCTAAAATTGGAATGCCATCGTTAATATTGTAACTGGAGATACTGTTAGATTGACTTAACTCTTTTGCTTTCATATTAGTGCTTGGCTGTTCAATCCTCTGTTAGCCTCACTGCCTGGTTACATTTAGGGCATCAGGGAGCATCCTAATGCTGCTGACATTCTAGCAGCCACAATGGTAGCAAGAACTATCCTTTGCAACCAGATTCAAGTTTCTGAACCTTATTTATGAGGACCGGCTAATACCTTTGGACAATCAATTTCCTAGCTTGCAGCGCTCTTCCTTGAACCACCTGTCTCGTGGCAAGACTACCGAACGTGTGGATGAAATTGAACTTATTTTGTTAGAGCACTCGCTCTATACTTAAAAACACTCAGTGAGGATTAGTTGAGCAAACTACACCGTGTCATTCTCATTATCTCATACCAGTTTGTATTTAATTGCAGATATCAAGAAAAAAGTGTAATGTAGAACATCTGATAAGTTATAACTAAATGAAAATGTCATATTACTATTGATGGGCTGAATATGTTATTCACTTGGGACCATGTGTCTTGAGGAAACACTAAAAATCTGGTGACCTCTGTATCTGGCTCATTTCAATCTTATCATTCAGAAGATATGTATATTATGTAATTGTTATTTAGATGATTAGATCAGACTTGATGTTGGCCAGACATTTTTTTCTTGCTGAACTGTATTATATTTCTTCATTTCATGAGACCTCTGGTTTTCTTCTCTTACAATTAAATCTGTTCAGGTGGTTTTACTTCTTTGGTTATTTACAACTGTGAATATAGTCAGACACATTGTTTTGATAGACGGTTTGATGTCTGCGTGTCCCTTGACTGCATTGTCTTGTTCAATGTACCTGATTACCTCTTTTTGCATAAATTGTTTTTCTTATTGGACATCTTGGCTGTTAGCGGTGTGCATATTTTCAGGTTTGATAATTTGATTTACTCATGCAGTCCATTTGTCACTCCTGCTGATTTCATTGCTTTTTCTGTTTACAGTGATTTTGTGATTTTGCTCAGTGATTCCAGATTATTCATACTCCAATCTAAATCTCTCACATGCCTACTCTTAGTTCTGGCCGCATGCAAATTTATTCGGTGCATCTGTTCACATGCCTACTCTTATTTTTCTTTGATGTACGTTGTTCTCTCTCCAATCTAAATTTCCCGGGACATGCAATGATTGTTGGTTTCACATGCATCTGATATCTGTATAATTTGATGCACTACTAGTGATGGCACTTGTTCGAATAATTTGACTCACTATTAGTGAGTGGCTGGCCACTTGTTTTATTTGATAATACAACATAATCAGGTCCTGGGGCATATTTGAGTACTTTTTCATGCATTTGTTTCTCTCTTTTACCTTACGAAAGGACATCTTCGAAGTTCAAATCAGCCCTTGAAATGTGCATAGTTTTAGTTTTTTTACTCTGTTTCCCATGTCCAGTACTTTGTCTTTCTCTTGAGGGAAAGTGAGATGGTCCATGATTGTTGTTGAACGACACCCCCACCATATTATTTTCAAAATACATTAGATACTCTTTTCTTTGGAGCCTAAAGCTAGCTACCAAAGGCGCCGAGCGAATTTTGTGCGCACAACGACATCCTTTTCCATGATAATATGGACACTTGTGCAGGGTTAGCTGAGCACTAATTCCTCGTTAGCACGTATTGTCATATTGTAACATCGTCTGCTCCGATCGTTGCTAGAGTATTAATCTACAACGATGATCTGGTGATTAGATTTTTTTCCTTCCTGATGACTAAACTATTGCTCTGTTATTTTGTTTCAGCAGCTCCAGATCCTGCGCGCTTAGTGTCTGCTGGTGGGCATGCAAGGCGAGCGCCTCCCATGTGCCTGATTCCGCCCCGCACAATCGGCCGAGAGCGACGGTGGCTGCGACGGACGAGTGCTGCTTGTGGATCGCGGAGCTGGACTTGTACGTGCAATAAAAGCTTGGTCATGGCGCCGCTACCAGTTCTTGGCGATGTCCTCGTGGTGGTGACTCGGCCGTGCCTGGGCTTTCTTCTCTCCGTTTGATCGTTTCGCTTTCGGATGGTGTTAGCCATTAATGGTTCAGCTGTTGATGCGGTGTGAGCCAGCTAATAATAGGTAGGGGGGCCTCTGTACGCTGCTGTACCGGTTGCAGTTTTTGCTGTGCTGAGAAAGGGTACGCGTTGTTGCCTTCTTTCTGAGTACAGTTGACAAGTAGTAGTAGTGGAGTACATGAATTTCTTGATGACGATCCGTTTACGTTTTCCTTTTCTGTTTCTTTAGGTAGTAGTAGAGTATATTTGACATTGTCGTGGCACAAAGGAACAGTAGGCAAGATTTGCTTAAACAATGCGTGTTGTCAATCGAACGTTTTTTTGTTACAGCTGGGTCTCATGTCTTGAGGAAGTTTTTCTGGTCTATCTAATTCTTGTCCTTTCCCAACCGTAGTACAAAGGTACGTTCGGTTCGAATGATCAGTTCCGTCTACTACCTGGTATACTACTACAGAACCCAGAACAAAATTCGGTTGAGAACAGAAATCCGGCCACACGATGCTGGTTGCGAACCTGAATGAAAATCCGAGTAACAAACAATCAGTTCCATCTACTACCTGGTATATACTGATCATCAGAAGATAGAGAACCCAGAACAAAATTCGGTTGCGAACCTGAATGAAAATCCGAGCAACAAACAACCCAACAAAGATACAGTTGTTGTATGGTAGACTAGATAATTATTGCCCAAGTCCTTGCTTGTGCCGAGGGTTTGACCATGTCAACCCAGCCGAGGATGGAAATGGCAAACTCGTCGAGAACGATTTAAGAAACGGCGATGCCTGCAACAACCACCGTCCTCCTGCCCCCTACCTCCCTCTGTTTATGCAAGGTAGGTGGGAGTGTTTTTAAGCCCTCGAGCTGTTTCCTTGGCTCCATTCTCCCGCTTTGCATCCATAAAAGCACGGCACAGCACATTCCAACTGCGCCGTTCCGTCCGTCCCGTGGCCTCACAGTGCCACAGCTGTGTCCTGTCCCGCGTCCGCTCTGCCCCTTTAATTAGGACGCTGTTAGTTCCTGGCTTCTGAAACCCCCAATCATAACAAGAACCATCCTGCCCTGCCTATCCCTGCTCCTGCCTCACTTCTTCCTGCTGCTGCTGCTCCTCCCTGCCTCCTTCTTTCTCCCGCTCGTGATCGATCAAGAGGGGACTGTGAGAGATAGATAGAAGGGAGGATTTAGAAGAAGAAGAAGAAGACTGAAGAAGCGGGGGAGGGAAAGGAAGGATCAGCCAGGAAGCTCGCTCGCTCTGATCGGTTCTTCGTCAGAAGACATCATCATCGTTTTCTAATAATGGCCGTGAGTATTGTCTCTCTCTAGGTTTACATCATGGATGGCATGCATCTCTCTTCGTTGTTACTCGTGCTTTACCGTTTACCTGGTACTACATACAGTACGTGTGTCCGCTGCATCTGCGTAAGGCTTTTCGCACTTCGTTTTAAGTAATAACCTGCCGTACGTGGTGTGTGACTGTGTGGCGTGGAATTGACCTTGGTTAGGCACGTATGAAGTGATCTGAATCATGGTTGGTGCTTGTGCCTCCTTCCTCCCCATGAGGCCATGTGGGAGCAGCAAGTTGGCAACACGCGTTGGTGGCGTTGGGTGCTCATGATGGTGCCTTATGGTTAGGTTAGGCAGCAGACAGGAGTTTAATTTGGCTCACGGATCTGGGAAGGCGCCGCGCCGACTCCATCGCCCACATGGCCGCCAACATGGTCAGATCATCCATCAACACCGACCGGTCTCAGTCTTCTTTACATTACATGAATCAAAGGATAATTCTGGATATGGACACGAAAGGATAACGATGAGCAGACGCGAATTCTTGAGAAGAGAGAAAGGGTACTTGGGGCTTTGCTTCGTGTGGACGCACGATCGTTTAGACGTCAAGGCCACTCCTGCCTGCCTGCTGGAGTACAGTGCATCTGGCGGGCAGGCAGACAGCTATGGTCGACGGCGTGTACCTCTCTCGGTTGGGCATGCAACGGGTTTGACAGTTCACATATGTTTATGTAACGTCACGGTTGACATGGGCATGGTAGGAGAAGGAGTACACTAGTATTTTCTTTTGCTTTTGCGATGACGCGTGATTAGTTCTTCTTATTAGTTGGGTGTGTCCTGGTCCTGACTGTCATGTCGGTTTTTTCTTCATATTTTTTTGCTGGGAATGCTTCTCTTCATACTTAATTGCAACATCAACTTGAGACTCCGCATGGTGTGAGTTTTCAACTAGTGAGAAAATGTCAAGCAAAAAAAACAAGTGAGAAAATGTCTAGGTAAACAAAAAAAAACGCATGGTCAAAAGTTTAATCGTTAGCGATAATTATAGATCGTGGAATGTTCAACGTCATTGAGACTGGTGTATCTTTGCGTGTGCAGGTGCAGGGGAAAGCGGTCGTCCCCAAGTTCGGCTCGTGGGACGCCGAGAACATCGGCTACACCGTCTTCTTCGAGAAGGTGCGCGAGAACAAGACCGCGCCCGTGCCGGCTCCGGCCACGGAGGCGGCGGCGCCCAAGGGGCACGACGACTACGTGTTCGACCCCTACGAGCACTACGAGAACCTCAGCAGGAAAGCGGCCTCGCGGCCGCCGAGCTCCCAGGGGCACCCCGCGCCGCCAGCGCAGCACTACTACGACGACGTGGGCAGCAGGAACGCGCCCTCGCGGCCGGCGAGCTCGCAGGGGCACCCGGCGCCGGCGGAGCGCTACTACGAAGACCTGGGCGGCAGGAACGCGCCCTCGCGGCCGCCGAGCTCGCAGGGGCACCCCGCGCCGGCGCAGCATTACTACGAGGACCTGGGCAGCAGGAACGCGCCCTCGCGACCGCCGAGCTCGCACGGCAACGGCTACGGGCAACCCGCGCCGGCGCAGCACTACCCCGGGCAGCACGGCAACGGGGGCTACCACCGGCGGAACGGTAGCAACGGCAGCAGCGCGGCGTCCGAGGTCAGCAGCCGCGCCAGCAAGTTCTCGCCGCCCAGGCCGTACCAGCCTCGGTACAGCAACAACAGCGGCGGCAGCTACCACCAGCCCCAGCCCCAGCAGCAGCAGCAGTACGCCGCCCCGGGGCCGAGGCACCACCAGCAGCAGCACGCCCCGCCAGCGCCGAGGGTGGCCGCCTCCCCGCCGCGGCACGCGCCCCCGCCGGCGCAAGAGCGGCGCCGCCCGAGCCAGGGCGTGCCGCAGGCCCCCTCGGCCGTGCCCAAGTTCGGCGTGTGGGACGAGCAGAACGCGGCGCAGGGCTTCACGGTGCAGTTCGAGAAGGTGCAGCGGCAACGGGAGGTCGCGAAGGTCGCCGCGCCGGACGTGCCGCGGCCGCAGGAGCAGTTCTCGCCGGACAGCGCGGTGCCCACGTGGGGCCGTCCGGTGAGGAAGCCCAAGAAATCCTTCCTGTCAAAGGTTCGTAAACGTGACAGTATGACACGCTGCTTGTTTGTGTCAAATTAAGATGAAATTTGATTTTATTTCTTTTGTCTTGTGCAGATTTACAGGTGCCTTTTCCCAGTGGTCAGACAGTGATGGAGCAGCTGGATGAGCGATACTAGTCGAGCATACATGAGTGCTATACTTACTTTTGATCGTAATCGTATACGTGTTTTCCGACAGGAACTCTGTACTGTATACAAATATTTCATTTGTTCATTCGTTGTTCATTATACGTATACGTATATATAGTCATGGTATCAATAAGTCAAGATAAAAGGACTTGGCCAATACTCCCTCCGTTTTTACTGAATATATAAGCCCCATTTTTTTTAGAAAGTCAAGCAATGTAAAGTTGGACAAAATTTATAGTAAAAATATTGAAAAATTGTACTCCCTCCAACCACATATTAGTTGACTCAAGTTTATCTAAATTTGAATGAATCTAGGCACTATTTAGTATATAGGTTCATCTAAATTTTGACAAATTCAAATCAACTAATATGGATCGAAGAGTATATCATATAGATATCATGAAACTATATTTTATTAGGCTAAAAATTGTATATCATATAGTATTAGCCGAATAATCTGGTATGGCGGGAGCAGTACATATTTACTGGAAAATAATATAAGCCAACTCTAGTCTATCCCTGGTGCATCAATGTGTCCTAGGTTAGTGGTGGAGGATAGAAACAATTTGAGGTAGGACGAAAAGTAACATAATGATGCGAAGACTACAATAGTTTCTGAGAGAATAAAATTATATAGAAGGTGTTCACGCTATAAAAATAGTTAATGATAATATGGTTGTTCCATCTATTCTTGATTTTCACCATCTTGTTATCATTTCATTTATACTTAGAATCGTGATGTCATTTTCTATGCAAATTGATATCTTTCAAGAGGATCCCTCAACCATCAAATTTCCAATTGAGCAAACATTTCTCTGTCCAAGCACTATCCGGTAGGTGATAGACATTCTATAAATTTGTTTTTTCAGCATCATAGATGCATCCTACAAGAAACATCATTCACATAGCATTTTTCAACCATCTTTACTACTCCCTCCGATCCTAAATAAGTGTCACGGTTTTGAACTAACTCTAGTTCAAAATGACGACACTTATTTAGGATCGGAGGTAGTATTAAATTAGAGTTGGTGATGCACTTTAATCATCAAACATTGGAAAGATTTGGACAGTCAAATTGCCCTCAAACATCCCACCGAACATTGGAAGCATCAGCACCACACCATTGCGCCAGGGAAACATTGAAAGAAAATAATTAGAATTAGAAAGAAAATAATTTGAAAGAAAATAATCATGTATTGGAAATATTTATCTATATCTCTATCTCTACTATCTAAAAAAGAGGAAGCGTTCGTTTTCTGCCGGCTCCCACTACGTCGCGTCCTTCGTCATGCCTCCTCTCCTCCGTTGATCCTTCGCTGCGTATCACTCATGGGCATGGCCCATTTCTCTGGTGAGGCACCACCTCACGACCCGTTGTCAACACCTGGATTTTTAATCCCAGATGCCTGTTATGCCATACATCGCAATCCCAGGATTACCATTTTTGCGAGACATAACAGAATTGGATACCATAGTACATTATCCATTACAAACCGTACATAAGTTCTTACACAAATAGGGATCTCATGATCCAGTTCTTAATACAACATCAAGCAGCGGAATACGTAATAATAACAGTAGCGTAGGCGGAGCTCCATCTTCGGGGTCACAGGCAATGCTGACGATGGGAGATGATCCTAGTTGTCGTAACCTTCCTAGAGTCCATCCTCCAGGTACTCCTCTTCATAGTCTGGCCATGGGAATAGCCAGGGACAAAGCCATGAGTACTCTTTAAGTACTCGCAAACTAATACTAACAGGTAAAGGGGTTTTTGGATAATAGGACACTAGGCTCTAGGGTTGTTTTGCAAAAGCCAGATTTATCTCTACTAATTTTAGAAGCAACAAATGCTAGTTGAAGTTTTATAACACCTAAATGGGAACTTGTAATTCAGATCACAACCCTGTTGTGGTCAAGTCAAAGTCTCAATTTATTTCACAAGTCATTTTGAAAAGTCGACGGGAACAAGATGGCCACTCCAATCGTCCATAATCATGACGCGGCTATTCGAATAGTTTGACACTCTGTAGAGATTGTACACTTTCACCACAACATTCGATACATCCGTCAGGAACAAATCCTGAATTCACCATACTCAGTATGCGGATAATCAATCCTAACCTTTCAATTACACGTCCTAGTACAAGCACCTCTCCTGTGAGTTTGGCCTCCCAACCATGACCAACTGTCATCTTGGGTACTGCACATGTGGACAATCTTCACAAGGTAGCCTCAGCTCAGACCTTGGCCGTGAGGGAACTAATACTAAGGTATATAAGTTTCCAGTCAAGCCCTACCCAATCTTCGGGTATTGTGGTTGTACGATAAAATTGGAATGGTATCGCATCCAGACAACCATCAGTTTTATAAAGGGCTAAGGCTCATGCCTCAACATTTTCATCACCAAAATCATCAGGTGTTCGGAAACACATGTCCAAAACATTTCAATAGAATGATCCATCATTCCAAGGTTTTCATAACCATTTTTCCACCAAGTATTCCCATATAAAGTTGATCCAGTTTTATGCTTAGCACTAGCATCTACAAGTGGGGGTAAGCAATAATGAGGGGTAGTAAACTAGTGGAGTTCTAACTAAGTTCAATATCATGCCTTAGGATGACATCAAGATTATCTAGCTTAGGCCAAATTTTATGCTCTTTATGCAACCTTCACATATCTTTCTAGTATCTACCATTCACTTAGGTAAAACCTAGGTACGAGCTTTGATAAAGAAATAAAGTAAGAATCTTGCAAGTAAAACTAGGATTGGTTTATCAAGTGGTTATGATCACATATGCTTAAGGCATATAGTAGTCATATCACAAGTATGGGTTTGTGGCAACAGTAGGGTATCTGGCAAGGGTTAGCTTGCACATTCACTAGTAGTATTAGGCTTGCATCAGTGTCAGTATAAGCTTGCCTTGAGCAGAGCAGTGGTTGAAGTTCTCCTCGGCTTCTTCTTCGTAGTATCCTCCTTCCTCCTCGTATCCTTGGTTGGTACTAGCGTCTATGAATAAATACGAGGTACACAATCATCAAACAATACTTAACTACTTGCAATCATCACACACAAGGGTCCTAGGGATGATCTAGCATCATCACTAACATTACAAGGTTAAAGCTTGGTTTAATTCCTTTTATTTTTAGAAAAGTAATTTCTACTCATTGAAAAACTACTTAAGATTTAATATTCTCCAAACCCAAACATGGTATCATGTTGACACAAGTCATCACCACATATTTGAGTCCATGGGAATATGATTTAAAGTGGTGTCACAGTTTAATAAGGTTTTACCCTTTTATTTTAATTAATTAAAGTGACTAGAAATGCCTATGGGACATTCTTTTATTACTTGAACATTATTTCTGCAAGTAAACCTATATATTTTTATATATTCTGAAAGGTATGGTTATATGTGATTTTTGAGAGTTGGAATAAACTCAAAAGCTATTATGGTTTAAATTTGAAAAATGTTTGAATGCAGAAAAGCTTCTGCCTTGGTATTTTTACCATGGGTGATCTATAGATCCAATTGACTTGAATCCAACGGGCTTGGATTCAGCATTCCCAGACCTTTCTAACAAAATTGGTTTCATTCAATTTGGTGCACTGAATCGATCTGGGTTGAATTTTGAAGTTGGGTACAGAAGTGAGTTTGAAATAAAATAGAAAAGGTTTAATTCAAATAACTGGGCTGCGCGGGAAAGGTTAATGGGCCGGCCTGCTAAGCGTAGCGCTTCCGCGGGCTGCTTAAGTGGGTGTCCCCACTCGTCAGTGACACAGGGGGGTGCGAAGCGGTACGGGGCAACGTGGGTCGTTCGATCTGATTCTAATCCAACGGCTGAGAGTCATCATCGACGTTGAGCAACGCCGGCGAGATAGAAACCTAACGCGGCCAGTGGGGGTTGCTGGGGGCTCACCGGGGTGCAGGCGAGGGTCGACGAGGCGGGCGAACGACGAAGTCGACGATGGCGAACGCAGGGGTGGTCGTGGCAGCTCCTGGGGTGGACGAAATCGATGGCGCCCTTCTTCTCCAGAGGCGGCGGACTCCGGTGTAATTCTGGTGATGCGCTGCTCGCCTTGCTCCGGGAACGGTGTGGCACGATCAGTGATGAGAGGGGGGTAGAATGGTGTGAAGAATTCGAGCGGGGGAGTCCTCTATTTATAGTCGAGCGAGGGGACCGACGAGACACACGGTGAGCTCGTCGAGGGCGATGGTACAGACGGCTATTGGCATGGGCGAAGGTAGGGGACGGCGCGGTGTTCCCTGGCGATGCTCAACGCTATGGTGGCGAGACGTATGATGGCGGGCGGCGCCTCTCGACGGCGGCGTGGTCAGGCGGCATGGGGCGGCGAATGGGGATGTCTGGCGGTCTCTGGTCGGTGGTGATCGTATATGCACGCTGCCGTGGGCTTCGGTCGAGGGTGGCGCTCTGGCGCACGCTCGGCATGGTCGCTGGCGGTCTGGGCGCGGTCCATGCGTGTGGTCCAGGGGTTGGCAAGGTTCGAGCGGTGAACAGGGAGTGGCGATGGACGGTGGGCTGCCTCCCTGACATGCTGGCTAGGCTTGTTTCTCCTCCTAGATTGCTGTCGACATGGGGGTGACATGGGTGTGCTCGACTGTTCACCATTGATGGCAATGCCAAGCTTACAATGGGGCTAGTGCTTGGTTTAACTTGCTAGATGATCTACTGAGATGGTTGTGAGCTAGAGAGGGAACAAGTTAGGCTTCAATCACTGCTCACTATAGTGTTTAGATTTTGTATGATTTGTGTCTGCAACCTGTTTGATGAAATGGCCGCATGAATTCATGTTTTGAATTTTGAAAAGATTTTTGGTGGGTGTGCTAGATTGGTGCTGGTGAGTCTGCAGATGCTTGGGTTTTGAAAGTTGAGCTTGTTTGAGTGGTTTTTGAAAAAGTGGGATCTTCCCATATGATAAAGATTCAATTTTGAATTGTCATTTAAACTATGCATTTGAAAGTTTCTGGATGATCACAAGGTGGGCCTTGATACTTTGTTATGAGTACATTCAAGGGGTGCAAAGATCCAGAAATGTTTCTGTTAGGTTCTGAAAGTTTGAGACAACCAAAGTAGGCATGGGAGTTAAATTGGTCAAAATGACCATTCCTTTATTTTATTTGTTTTGCTTTATTTGTCTTTGGGAGAAGTGTGGGAAATGTTTTAGATGATGTTTATTTCACCTAAGAAACATTTTACAAGCAAGGAAACATACAAACAAGGTGGTTCAAAAGAATTTCAAATTCAATGCATACTCATATGCATGCATTCCTAATTTTATTTAGAAAAGTTTTTATTAACCCTAATTTTGATGATTAGAAATTGATGATCCAAGTTTAGTATTTTTGGGATGTCACACCCGTCCTCTCCTGTCCTACTCATTTTCTCCAGCGCTAGGGTTCTTCAGGCCGAAACCCCCGCTGCCGCACCCAGAGACAACTTAGATCGCAACCCCACGCCGCCGGTGAAAGGATAGAGATGTCGCCTAGAGGGGAGGGGTGAATAGGAAATTTCAAAACTATTACGGTTTTGGCTTGATAGAATACGAAATTAAACTAATATTTATTTTATAAGCACAAAACCTAAATACACTAGACTCAACTAAGTGCATCAACAACAAGTTAAGCTAAGCAAGATAGAACAAGATAAATATACCACAAGTGATAGGCAGGATATAAGTACTTCAAGCTCGATGGATATCACAAGGAAAGTAATCTCGGCTATAGAGATAACCGAGGCACGCGGAGACGAATATGTATTCTCGTGTTCTCTTACAAGTAAGATACGTCATGTTGGAAAGGTGTGGGATTCCACGAAGGATTTCCCAACGCCACGAAGGCTCACCTTCTTCTCCGAGTCTATCCCACAAAGGAATAGGCCCTTTTCTTATGGCTAGCTTTTCCTCCACTCTAGAGATGGCAAGCTCCTTAACCACCTTCACAAGCTCCACGAAGGATAAGCCCGGGTCTCTTCACAATTGTAACATCTCAAAAATATTAATGAGGATATCAATTTCTAATCAACCAAAATTAGGGTTAACAAAATCTTTTATTAATAAACACTATATTAATGCATGTGTGTTATGAATGATGTACGAATGCTTGCAATGCCATGTTTGTTTGTTGTAAATGATGAGAATTGGTTTAAAGATCAAAACCATATCATCTAGGTCAAATCCAAACCAGATCAAAACAAAAGAAAATCAATATGTGAAGCATATGACCTAATGGTCATTTTTTGCAAAAGTTAACACTTAGCTCACTTTGAGCATCTCTAGCAAATATTTTTAAACAAAAACAATTTCATTTCTTTTCTCACCTTGCTAGACCAAGTGACACTGAACACAATGGAGCTTTCAAAACTTGCAAAAACAACTTCCAATTCATTTGAGAGACAATTCAAAATTGAATCTATCTTATGCATCAAGATAGTCATTTTTTGGAAAACCAGCAAAACCTTCACCACTTAGCAAACCCTTGCACCCAAAGACTACCAAGCTTATGCCCAACACACCCACCAAAAAGATTTGGAAAATTCAAAGGTTTAGTTCTTGTGGCCATTTAATCAAACACTTGGTGATCACAGTACAAGCTTACCAACTATTCACTATTTTGATCAATCTTGTTCTCATCTTGTGACCTCACCGAGCCTCCACTACTCTCCCTTAACTCACCCAGTACCAGCCCGTGCAGAAGATCTCCTCTCACTCGACCAATTGACCAGTTCGTACCCGAGCTCACCAATGTCACCCCAACACGGACACACTACTACACGCCGCGCCGCCCTCGCCCATGATGTATAGGAGGTAGTCGTGACCTCACCGCCACCGTCTGTGCACTCCTCGACCAACGACCACCCGCGGAGACGCCAGCACAACCGCACCCTAACACTCGACCATGCCGATCGCCGCGCTAGAGCGCCGAGCAATCCCGCGTGACCATTCCACGCCTCGCTCTCCCCTTGCGCCGATAAGTTCGTTGTGACGCCAACAAGCTCCTAGACACGATCTTTTGACCCCGCGTGCTCCGTGACCACCGTATGTGGTGACAAACGCCGACGGTACCGAAGCAGAGCATGGATGTTCTAGAACGATGGAGACCGCACCTCGTCGTGCCACTGTGCGCATGACGACCGCCATAAAGCCCTGCATCGACTTACACCCTTTGCCATGCCGATAGCTTCCTATAACAACGTCGCCGATGAGCCCGAGCCATGCCGCTGTGCCTCCTTCGCTGCAGTATAAATAGACCCCTCCCTCTGCCTCAAAACGCATACCATTCCACTCCCCTCTCACCCCGCTGAAAGAGCATTTTCCTATCCCTCTGATTTTGATGTTTGATAACAACACACTTATCGGTTTAACTGTGTGCTAAGTGTATCACAGGTTTGATAAGAGGTGGCACAAATATTGGCATATCAATTCCCCTTGCAAAAAAAACCACTGTGCCAACCGGTAGTACCGGAACTACGACCGGTACAACCGCTTGACACCGGTACTACCGGTTCCAGTACCGGTTGGCATTGTCCAAAGCTGATAAGGGTGTGTGCTAGTCAGTACCACCTGGTACCACGGAGCGGCACTACCGGTCCAACCGGTAGTACCGCTGATAAGCGTACCACCGCTGACACGGTCGCATCACTTCGGCGATCGGGGCATACTGACTAACACTCACCCTCTCGCTTTTGGTCAAGTAAGCGGTATTGGGACCGGTACTACCGCCACGGTAGTACTGCGTCCTATCGGTACTACCGCTTGGGGTAGTATGCAAGGGCGATACCGCCAAAACTGAAGAAGGCTGATGAATCAAGCACCTCCGCACTGGTCCGATTTGACCTAGTATCATTGCAAGCGGTACTACCGCTTGAGTACCGGTTCTACCGGTGCATTAATGACTCCAACGACCATATTTCGTGGAGGGGTATAAATACCCCTCCACCTACCTTGGGACAAATTGCTCGGCTCATTTAAGTCAAAGACCACCATTGGAGTTCATTGGAGCCACCCAACTTCAAGATCTCCTCATTCCACCACCCAAAGTCCTTGATCTTTGGGGAATCGAAGGAGGAGGCCCCGATCTACTACTTCACCAAAAGAGATCTTCATTTCCCCCTCATTTCATTGAGGGCCCCTTTGCTCTAGTGTTTTCTTGGAAACCCTAGTTCTTGTTTTGGTTCTTACAAGCTTGTATTTGATTGCTTTGACAGCTTGCTTGTATTTGGGAGCCTCCGATTAAGTTGTGGATGTGTGCCCCAAACTTGTAACGGTGCCGGCTTCCACCTTGAAGGTTGCCGATATAGTGGAAGGTGAATCGATCCTGCTAGTGAGATTCATCGGAGAACAAGGGAGGCCTCTCGTGGCGTTGGTGGTTTGAAACCACCCCCTCTCCAAATGTAGACGTACTTCCCCTCAAAAGGAAGGAACTACGGGAAACAAATCCTTGTGTCTCCACGTCCACTTTTCGGTTACTTCTATCCTTTACCGCACCCTACTTACTTGTTACTACTTTGTGTTGTGGTAGCCCTTGCATAATTGTCATATAGGTAAATTCACCGTAGTTGCATTATCTAGAGAATTTACCTTATTGTCAAACCTTAATTTGAAAAAGAAGAAAATTTGAAGTAGCACCTATTCACCCCCCTCTAGGTGCCCATATGATCCTTTCAATTGGTATCAGAGCCTCGGCTCTTTATTCGGGCTTTACCGCCTAAGAGAATATGGGTAGCAATGAAGGGGATGGTGGTAGTGAGCCGGAAGATCTCAAAAACTTGGAAACAAGATTGAGCTCTTCCTTGGTCAACGAAGTCAAGAAGATGCTCGAGCAACTTCTTAAAGACAAAGAAGGCTCATCACCCCCATCTCCTCAAGAGGATCAACCATCCATTTTACCTAAAGGGAATACTTCGGTATCCCCCGAGGATATGGTGGTGGGGGTAAACTTGACAACGTTAATTACTCCACACATAATAATGGTGGGAAGGGTGAGCACCATGACTCATGGTACTCTCCCGACCCTCCAATCCCTCACCCTCATGTATACAATAGAGGTGACCCACCTAAGCTTGAAGAATCTGCTACTTTTGCTCAATGGCAATCACTAATGATAACTCATATGCGCAGCTCTTGCATTGAACTATGGAACATCATCGAGCATGGACTCTTTACTAGGGATCCAAACAACTTGACAAGAAGAGAGATTGTTAATAGTCAACTCAATGCCACTGCTCTGCATATGATTCAACAAGGTTTGGTGACTAAGGATTATCCACACATTGAGCACTTTAGCATTGCCGAGGAAGCTTGGGATGCTCTCACTGTGTTGTTTATTGGAAATGAGAGTATGAGGAGGAACCGATATGCTGCTCTAAGCAATGAAGCCGAAGGCTTCTACGTGAAAGAAGGTGAAGATCACGAAGACATGTACCGAAGGCTCAAGACCACCGCCACTGCTTTTAGGAATGTGGGTGTCTCACATGTGGATGATGCATGGATAAAAAGGAAATATGTGAGTGCACTCATGCCTTTTGAGCCCACCGACTTGAAGAGCCTACAAGGAAGACACAACTACCATCTCATGACCTCAAATGAAGTTATGCAAGAGATGGCTGCTTTCAAGGTTGCCGCCAAGAATGCCAAAGATGCCCATGCTTGTGCCCTTGGTATGAGAAATGTTGTCAATGTTGCTTTGAAGGCCAAAGTTGTGGACCATGGGGATGAAGATGATAGTGACGAAGGGCTTTCCATGGACCATCCCGATGAAGTCAAGATTGCTCATGGCCAATATATGGCTTTCTATGCAAAGAACTTGTGGAAGAACCCCGCCAAGGCCAAGATGGAAATGGAACAGAGAAGTAATCCAAATGGAAAAAGAGAGAATACCACAAGGTTGAGAACTTGCTTCAATTGTGGTGACCGCTACCACTTTGTGGCTAGTTGCCCCTATGAGAAGAGAGAAGATCATGGTGGTAAGCTTGTGTTGAAGAAGACTCTCAAGGGACCATACAAGAAAACTTTCATAAAAAAGAATCCCATCAACAAGAAGCTGGGAGAAATTGTCTTGATCACTCATGAAGAGTACTCCTCCGACAATGAAGATGATGAAGATGACGAAGAGGAAACTTCTCATGGTGTGGCTGCTCTTGCCACCACCTCTACTCCGACATTTTCACTCTTCGATTCTCCAAATGAGAACTCTTCCACCAAGAACGTCACTTTCCTTATGGCAAGAGGAACGGAGGTATCCTCATCATCCCGCTCTACCCACTTAGATAATGATGAAATTGATGATGATATGTCTCTTGATGTTAAAAAGGAATTAATTGCCTTTGATGAGTTTATGACTAACCTAGAAGGTGATGCTAAGCTACATTTTGGAAACATCTTAGATCAACCCTCACATACTCAAGAACTTCTAGATGTAAGATGCAAACTTGGGCATGACCATATGATTGAGCTAGAGGCTCTAAACAATGCTCTAGAAGAAGAACAAGAAACTAGGTTGTCACTTGAATTAAAACTTGAAGGGCTTGATGAGGCCAATGACATTATTGTGAACAAACTCATCAAAGAGCGTGATCATGCTATTGCTAAATACAAAAGAGCTAAAAAGGACAAGGTTGAGTTTGGTGTGGTTCATGAAAAACTTGCCGAGGACTTTAGTTTGCTTAACAAGGCCCACAAGGTCTTGGAGAGTGAACTCTTGTCACTCACAAAGTCCCATGAAACGCTTCAAACTCAATTGGCCAATATTCCTTCACCTAGTAACTTCATTCCATCTAGTAGCACAACTATTCTTGAAGAGAATGCTAGGTTGAAGGGGGAGCTTGCTAAGGCCACATTTCCACAAGGCAACAAGTCCATTGATGATCTTTTGAGCAAGCAAAGGCGTAGTGGGGATAAAGGGGGCATTGGTTTTGTTTCCAAAACCAAGAAGAAGAACAATAAGAAGAAGAAGGACAAGCCCACACAAGAGACCAACAAGACCATTGTGGAGAGTAAGACCACAAGTGGTAAAACTATGTCACATGATGACTTTGCGGGTAGTGCTAACCCTCACTATGTTCTAATGCGTGATTACTATGGTGATGTGTATGCACGATATGTTGGTCCTTATGATGGTTATATTGCTTGGTCTATTTGGGTTCCCAAGACCCTTGTTGCTAACAAAAGAGGACCCATTGAAAAATGGGTACCTAAAAATTAGTTTGATCTCTTGTAGACTTATGCTTCCGGAGGGTCAAAGTGGGTGCTTGATAGTGGCTGCACAAGTCATATGACCGGAAGCTCGTCTATTGTCAAGGAGTTAAATCCTAATGATGATCAAATTACCGTGACATATGCCGACAAATCAAAGTCTAAGGTAATGGGTTTCGGCAAGGTTGTGGTTGCTCACGACATTACACTTGTGAACGTCATGCTTGTTGAGACCCTTGGATACAATTTACTTTCTGTCCTTGCTCTTGGTAAGATGGGCTTTGCCGTCTTCATTGATGTAGATATTGTGGTCCTCTTGTGGAGCAAGTCTCTCAAGGTCGCTTTCATTGGGCACGTCAAACATGACTTGTATGTGGTGGACTTCTCGGAGCAAACCACCACAGGTCCGATGTGCTTATTCGGAAAGGTCGATGTGGGTTGGTTATGGCATCGCCGACTAGCCCATGTCAATATGAGAACTTTGCAAAGTCTCCATAAAGAGGGCCATATAGTTGGACTAAAAGAAAATGTTTCCTTTGCTAAAGATCATGTTTGCAGGGCATGTGTTCTAGGGAAGATGCATGACACTCCTCACAATCCCACAAACCAAATCAAGTCTAACAAGATCTTGGAACTCCTCCATGTGGACCTATTTGGTCCTCCATCTCATGCAAGTCTTGGAGGGAAGAAATATTGTTTGGTGATTGTTGACAACTTTTCAAGATACTCTTGGGTTTATTTCTTAAAGTTGAAGAGTGAAACTCAAAGGACTTTTATCGACTTCATCAACTTGGTTCAACGGCAACACAATGTTCCCGTGTTGATTATAAGAAGTGACAACGGCACCGAGTTCAAGAACTACACCTTGAATGATTTCCTTAGTGATGAGGGGATTAAACATCAATATTCCGCTGCATACACCCCTCAACAAAATGGTGTGGCCGAAATGAAGAACCGGACTCTTATTGAGATGGCTAGGACCATGTTGGCGGAGTTTAAATCTCCATACAACTTCTGGGCCGAAGCCATCTCCACCGCTTTCCATGCTTCAAACCGACTCTACCTCCGCAAGAAAATCAACAAGACTCCATATGAGATACTTACCGGTAACAAGCCCAACATATCTTATTTCCGGGTGTTCGGTTGTAAGTGTTTCTATCTCATCAAAGGTGTTCGTTTGTCTAAATTCGAGTCTAAAGCATTAGAGGGTATTTTTGTTGGCTATGGTCTCGAATCTCACACTTATAGAATCTATGACAAGCTCTCCAGAGCTGTCATAGAATCTTGTAGTGTGACCTTCGAAGAATATGATGGTACCCAAGGGGGGCGTGTTGATGCTTGTGATGCAGATGATGAAATGCCTCAGGATGCCATAGGAATAATGGGTGTGGGTTATATCCGCCCCGTTGAGGAACCCCTTATGGCGGATCGAGAAGAACTATGCTCCACTCGAGTGGAGCCCTCATCTTCACAACCTCAACATGCTCCATCTACCGAAGAGGACATTGACTCAAGCCAAAGACAAGATGTGGACCCTCAACATAGTGATCAATGTGTGAACTCTAGTCAAAGGGAGCTTGGTCCATTCGATGGGTTGTCAAGTGGTGCCAAGTCAATTTGTCAAGGAAGATCCATCCAAACTGTTTTGAGACAAGCTCACATTGATGCTAGAAGAGCACTTGATCAAGACCAAGGTCAATACTTGCCTCCCAATGGAGAGGATGACTCCAATGATGATCAAGGTCAAGTTGATGGTCAAGACAAGGATCAAAATGATGAAGAGGGTCCTCCAAGAAACAATGAGGAGATCCACGCTCGTCGTGAAGCTAGAAAGAAAAGAATGTTGGAAATAAGAGACCACACCCTCCAAAATGTTGTTGGAGATCTAAGGAAAGGAATTTCCACAAGAGCACAATTGAAGAGGTTCAGTGAACACCAAGCACACATCTCCATGATTGAGCCAAAGAAAGTGTGGGAAGCTCTTGAAGATTCGGATTGGTTAGAAGCTATGCACAAAGAGCTCAACAACTTTGAGAGAAACAAAGTGTGGAAGTTAGTTGAGAAGCCAAAGGATTGCCGCAATGTTATTGGAACAAAGTGGATATTCAAGAACAAGCAAGATGAGCATGGAATTATAGTAAGGAACAAGGCTAGATTGGTTGCACAAGGGTATTCTCAAATTGAAGGCATTGATTATGGAGAGACTTATGCACCCGTGGCTCGCCTTGAGTCCATCCGTATCCTTCTTGCTTATGCGGCACATCATAACTTTAAGTTGCAACAAATGGATGTAGAAAGTGCATTCCTTTATGGTCCTTTAAATGAATTGGTATATGTTAAGCAACCCCCAGGATTTGAGGACCCCAACTTCCCAAACCATGTCTACAAACTTGATAAGGCGCTCTATGGGCTCAAGCAAGCCCCACACACGTGGTATGAGCACCTTAGAGAGTTATTGTTTGACCGTGGCTTTGAGGTTGGGAAAATCGATCCCACTCTTTTTACTAAGAGGGTCAATGGGGAGCTTTTTGTATGCCAAATATATGTTGATGATATTATCTTTGGATCATCTAACAAAGCTTTTAACGATGAATTCTCAAAGCCTATGACTAGTAGGTTCCAGATGTCTTTGATGGGGGAGTTGAAAGTATTTCTTGGCTTTGAGATCAAGCAAGTTAGAGGAGGAACATTCTTCAATCAAGACAAGTATACTCAAGATATTCTCAAGAGATTCAAAATGCAAGATTTGAATGGAGCTCCAACTCCCATGGCTCCAAAGACTCATCTAGAACAAAATCCAAATGGTAAAGATGTGGATCAAAAGGTATACCGGTCTATGATTGGTTCGTTGCTTTACCTTTGTGCATCTAGACCCGATATTGTGTTGAGTGTAGGTGTGTGTGCAAGATATCAAGCGGCTCCTAAGGAAAGCCATTTAATGGCGGTCAAGAGAATCTTTCGATATTTAGTTCATACCCCATTTTATGGTCTTTGGTATCCTCGAGGTTCAACATTTGCTCTTTGTGGATACACGGATTCAGATTGGGCGGGGGACAAGGATGATAGAAAATCAACATCCGGGGCATGCCAATTCCTTGGTAGGTCCTTGGTATGTTGGTCTTCTAAGAAGCAAAATTGTATATCTCTCTCCACCGCCGAAGCCGAGTATGTTGCTGCCGCTAGTGCTTGCACTCAATTGCTATGGATGAGGCAAACTTTAAAGGAATATGGTGTCCATTGTGACAAAGTGCCTCTTCTATGTGACAATGAAAGTGCCATTAAAATTGCATACAACCCGGTGGATCACACAAGGACAAAGCATATTGAGATTCGTCATCACTTCATTAGAGATCATGTTGCTCGAGGTGATATTGATCTATCCTATGTTTCAACCAAAGATCAACTTGCCGATATCTTCACGAAGCCACTTGATGAAGCAAGGTTTTGCTACTTGAGGAATGAACTAAATATCGTAGATTCAAGGAGCTTGACTTGACTATCTTGCACTCTCACCTAATACTCGACCCATATTTGGTTTAGGTGTAGGCATGGACATAGGGGGAGTGCAGTCCTAATTGATTGGACTATCCCTCCCCCCATTATGCGCAAAGTAAACAAAATCATTCCTCTTAATATCATTTTGTGATATGTGAGCTCAATGATGAGTTTCGGTAATGGACCCAAGATATATCTTCGTGGTGCCAAGCCGAGTATACTCAAATATGGTGGCCTAGGCCACTGCCCCTCTCAATCGAGAGGTTGATGTGCGTACTCATGTTTGTCATTTTTGATTTGATTTGTACTCATGATTGTCATCTTGTGAATTGCCTTCATCGTTCTTTGTCTCATGCACTCTAGTTTGGTTTTGAACTCCGTTTTTCTCGATTTTTAGAGTGCATGTGCTTCCCAGCTCACTTGTCTAAACCCAAGCCTCCTTAGTCCCTCAGGAAAACCTTCTCTCTATCTACACAAGAATCATCCTTGTTTCCTGGCATTTGGAATCAGATGGGACCGGTACGCCCGGATGTGGGAGCGGTACTAACGGACCTGGGTAGTTCCCAGGTCGTATCCTGGAAGAACTGCTCCAGGAACGGTACTACCGCCCACATAACCGGTACTACCGGTCACCGGTACTACCGGTTGGGGAACCGGTACTACCGCTTACGAGCGGTACTACCGCTTCAGCAACCGGTACTACCGGTCGGCGTTTTCCTGGTATATATTGGACGCGCGTGGGGAGGCACCCCTCAGTGCCCCATTCATCCCCACTCCCTCCACTCATACCCACGCCGCCGCAGGAGACCTTGAAGCCGCCGGAGCCCTGCCGCGCCCTCCTCTCCCCGGATTCCCCTTGGATTCGACCTCTTGGCGGACTCCCACCTCTTTCCACCGCCATGGATCCCGGTACAACCGCCCTTTCCCTCCCCGTTTGATTTCCCCATTAGATCTAGGTTTTGGCTTAGATTTGTGGAGAAATTGACTATTTGAAAGGTTGTACTGCCATATGCTTCCTTGTTACTGAGTAGAATCATCTATTTTGCAGTTTTATGCCGTCAATTTGGTCCGTTTCCATCAGATCTGACGATTGTGTGCCGCTCAACCGGTAGTACCGGAACTTTTTCCGGTACTAACGCTTGCAAGCGGTACTACCGGTTGTCAGGTCCGGTAGTACCGGCCCAAACTGACCACATTTTTCTGCTTAAATACTAGATTCTCTCTTTTGCTCCTTTTTGATTCTTGTGCCCTTACCACCTTGCTATCCTCCCTCGTGCTTTCACAGATGCAGGTGGTTATCGGGGTGCACGCAAGCGCTCCAAGTCTAGCCGTGAGATTGCTGAGGAAGAGACGGAGTCTGAGGAAGAGGTTATGCCACAGCCAAGACACTGTTCCAAGTTGCCTGCCACTCGAGGTGGTCGTGGGGGTCGTGAAGGGGTTACCAAGCGCTCTGCTGGGCATGGCAGCGCCCCTCCCTCTCGCCCCCCTTCCACTGGGCGTACCAAAAGTTTCAGCTCTGGGCCATCTGGGCCAAAGAAACTGTCAGACATCTCTGAGTCAGAGTTTAGGGCTCTCCGGATTGAAAATGCATACTCCCGCAACCGGAGCGAGGCCAGGGAAGACAGTCTCTTCTATGATAATTTTCAAGAGCGTGTTTATCATGAGGTTCTGTTGACCAATATCCAGATGGTGGTGCCTCAGCAGTGGATTGACATGGGGCACATTGACAAGAATCTTCACTACTTTGTTGAAGCTAAGGAAATCTGCTCTCACCTTGGCTTGTTCCCCATTATGGAGTTTTAGTATGACTATGATCCCCTCCTTATTTGCCAGTTTTATGCCACTGCACATTTCCACACTGGCCAAACTCGGAAGATTACCTGGATGACTCAAGGTGCTATCAAGGAAGCTACACTTGCGGAGTTTGCTGCAATCTTGGGGTATGAAGATCGCGGCCGGGACGTTCCTTGTGGTTTTTGCTGTCACATGCGGGATCATCCCTCCAAAAAGGATGTGCTTACTCCTTTGTATATTTGGGGCCGTGGGGTTGCTGGAAAGATCAAGGATCTACTCCCCACATATGACATTCTCCATCGCATTTTCCGTGAGACTGTTGCTCCTCGTGCGGGCAACAAGGATGAGATACATGGGTTCTCTGTTGACTTGTTGTTCAACACCTTCCTCAACCGAGAATCAGGCACTCCTCTTGATGTGACAGACTTCATATGGAATGAGATGGTTGCTGCTGCACACACTCGGAGGGTTCCACCATTTGCTCCTTATATTATGGCCCTCATTGTGTCTAAGTGCCCCGTCATTGCTAGGACACTCTCCACTCGCTCTCTCATTGTGCACATGCCAAAGGCACTCAAGATCAAGACACATGCTAAACCTCGCATTGCGGCGGGTGAGGAGGATGAGGATGACTCTGCGGATGCTGACAGTGGTCATGACACTGATTATGTTGTCTCTCGTCGCAAGAATGCTAAGCCCTCTTGGGACAAAAGGATGGAGGTCAAGCTCAAGAAGATCTTTTGCTTCCAGGTTGACAACCAGAAGCGCATGTATGAGGCGCATGTGTATGCCAAGAAAGCCAGTGCTCGGCAGAAGGAAATGATGTATGCTCAGGGTTTGACAGTCTCCGAGGGGTCCGAGAACAACATCACTCCAGAAGATCAGTGGATCTCTCAGCACAGCCGTTGGGACGATGATGTCTCTTCCTCGCACCGCGCCCCACCCCCTTACGAGGATGAGGAGGACCTTGAGGATGAGGAGGAGGAGGATGATTGACCGTTGGGACGGTAGTTTTGCACTTGTCCCTTTTTGGCGTCTTGATTCCAAAGGGGGAGAAGTTGCACTTTAGGCACGGGTGTTGCATGGGAAGTCACAAGCTCGTTCTTATCTTGATCCTTTTATTGCTTGTGAACTTCGTTTTCCCTCTAGTTATGTATGAGACTATGTTTTATGTGTGAGACTATGTGGTTATGTCTTGGATCCATCTTATGAGACTAAGTGGTTTATTTCATTGGATCCATCTTGTGATGATATGCGTTATCTATTGTCTATATATTTCTCATCATCACATGTTATTATGCAAAGGTATGAATTCACATGCTAGTATCAATAATTGTGCACCCATGTTGGGTTTGTAAAATAGAGGGGGAGGTTTGTCTCTACTCATCTAGGGGAGCCCCGTCTCTATTTTAAAAATTCCATATGTTTTCTATTAAAATCATCTTGCAAAAGTGTATTGTCATCAAACACCAAAAAGGGGGAGATTGAAAGAGCATTTTCCGATCCCTCTGATTTTGATGTTTGATAACAACACACTTATCGGTTTAACTGTGTGCTAAGTGTATCACAGGTTTGATAAGAGGTGGCACAAATATTGGCATATCAATTCCCCTTGCGAAAAACCACTGTGCCAACCGGTAGTACCGGAACTACGACCGGTACTACCGTTTGACACCGGTACTACCGGTTCCAGTACCGGTTGGCACTGTCCAAAACTGATAAGGGTGTGTGCTAGTCAGTACCACCCGGTACCACGGAGCGGCACTACCGGTAGTACCGCTTGATACAAGCGGTACTACCGCTTGACGGTCATACTCATACAGCATCGGGCATACTGACTAACACTCACCCCTCTCCGTTTTGGTCAGTACCAAGCGGTACTTGGGACCGGTACTACCGCCCAAACCGGTAGTACCGCGTCCTATGACCGGTACTACCGCTTGTGGGTAGTACCGCAAGGGCGATACCGCCCTAAACTATAGAAAGCTGATGAACTGAAGCACCTCCGGTACCTGGTCCGGTACTTGATCGGTAGTACCGCTTGCAAGCGGTACTACTGAATTGAGTACCGGGTACTGCATGCATTAATGACTCCTAACGGGTTATTTCGTGGAGGGGTATAAATACCCCTCCACCTACCTTGGGACAAATTGCTCAGCTCATTTAAGTCAAAGACCACCATTGGAGTCCATTGGAGCCACCCAACTTCAAGATCTCCTCATTCCACCACCCAAAGTCCTTGATCTTTGGGGAATCGAAGGAGGAGGCCCCGATCTACTACTTCACCAAAAGAGATCTTCATTTCCCCCTCATTTCATTGAGGGACCCTTTGCTCTAGTGTTTTCTTGGAAACCCTAGTTCTTGTTTTGGTTCTTACAAGCTTGTCTTTGATTGCTTTGACAGCTTTCTTGTATTTGGGAGCCTCCGATTAAGTTGTGGATGTGTGCCCCAAACTTGTAACGGTGCCAGCTTCCACCTTGAAGGTTGCCGATATAGTGGAAGGTGAATCTATCCCGTTGGGGTGAGATTCATCGGAGAACAAGGGAGGCCTCTCGTGGCGTTGGTGGTTTGAAACCACCCCCTCTCCAAACGTAGACGTACTTCCCCTCAAAAGGAAGGAACTACGGGAAACAAATCCTTGTGTCTCCGCGTCCACTTTTCGGTTACTTCTATCCTTTACCACACCCTACTTACTTGTTACTACTTTGTGTTATGGTAGCCCTTGCATAATTGTCATATAGGTAAATTCACCGTAGTTGCATTATCTAGAAAATTTACCTTATTGTCAAACCTTAATTTGAAAAAGAAGAAAATTTGAAGTAGCACCTATTCACCCCCCCTCTAGGTGCCCATACGATCCTTTCACCCGCAATCTCTCTGAATCGTCCTCGAAGCAATGCGAGCACCACACCGCCAGAATTTCACCGGAGCCCGCCACTGAAGTGAAGAAGAGGAACCAACGCTAGGAGCCGCCACAGGAGCTGCCGCGACCACCAGTCGAATCGCCGTCGTCGACTCACTCGTTCGACCACCTCGCCGGACCTAGCTGGAGCCCTGGTAAGCCCCTGACAACCCCTGTCGTAGTGCTAGGGTTAGCATCTCGCGCGCCCCATGCGACGGAGACGACGACGCGGAGCCGTCGATCCTGCTCTAATCGTGCGGTCTAGATTGAATGATACCGCTTCGTGTTGAGTTAACCTCTAACGTGTGGGACCAACCAGGTGCTGCTCGCTGCGCGCACACTGGATAGTTGGGCCAGCCCGTGTAACATCCCAGCATTTAGGACCTAACGAAGGGTAGATTTAGGAATATGGAATGTTGCATGCATCTATTTGTGAAAATGTGGGTAAAATTTTCGCCAAATAAAAACCTAAGTGATCAATGTTTCTTTCTTACTTTGAGATTAGGTTTAGTCTTAAAGGATGATTGTTATAAACTTTGAGATGATCTTAAGGAGTTATGTGTTTTAAAATGGATTTGAAATATTAGACTTGAGTGTTTGAATTATAATTCAAATGAATTAGATATAAGTTTTGAATCTTAATTCAATTAAGAAATAAATATTACAACTTGAATTCTATCCAAAGAAATAAACAATAAGGAATATAAAGTTTATTTCTTATCATCAATATATAATCAAGTTATAAAATTATAACTTATTTGAATCATCCACATAACTTACAAAAGTAAATCTACAAACAATAGGAATATTCTTTATTAATAATAATATAATCTTTATTACAATTGAATAAAATAAAGATTACAAGAATAATAAAAGAAAATTACAAAAGAATAAGAAAATTACATTGGAATATTTACTAACTATCCTATATCTAAATCTAAACTAAATCTTCATCTTTATCTTTGTACCTGCAAAACAAAGACTAAATAAAAACAAAAGAAGATTAGTGTTAGTGAAATGCACTTGACAAATTCATCATTGAGACATTTAAAAAAAGGGGCAAGTTTCACCAATATGAAAGAATTCATCTTTCATAAATTCAAAGCCAGAAGTCAAATAACAACCAAGAGGGGCAAAATTACCAGCTAGGTGAAAGTAACCTGGTAAGAGTAAGTTCAAAAATTCTGAACATATCCACAAGTGCATAACAAGCACACAGGCAGGACACACACCAACATGCATGTGGTGTGTTGTCAAGCTCACAGAGCAGACCAATCTCACAAAACCACAAGCACAGCCATGTGAGGCACTAGTGCATCACTCTAGTGCACAACACACAAGAACAGCCAGTGTTGACAACAGCTAAACCAAGCACCACAGCCAGCAACCAAACCAACTAAGGATCAATCAAACATCACCAGGATGGTGACATAAGGAGGGGGTGGGATCAGGTGGATAGCAAGATCAAGCCAGGAGCTAGGAGGAGCAGGGTCAACTTAAGATCAAGCATAGGAGTCCAGAAAAACTAGATAAAGATCATCATCACCAACTTACTACACCATCATCAGATTTTGTGGTGAGTTTCATAAAGCCTTCACATGATCTAGTCATCTTATTCAGAGAGAAAAATGTGTTGTTTTATAAAACAAAAACTCAGAAAACACCCAAGTGGGGTGAATCCATCATAGGGATTTTTAAAACTCTAAAGGCAAACAGCACAATACCAGGATCCAACCAGAGCTCAGAGAAACATCCTTGCTCTGGTTGTCAAACCATATTTTACCATTCAATCATGCATATACCTATGATCTATTTCTAGGCACATCCCTAAAGGAAGGGTAGCACCTTAGGATCCATAACATGATCAAGCTCACTATCATTTTTCCAAGCTTTGATTCAATCAAGAATAACTGGTACCACTACCAGGACTATCTAGATGAACCAATTAGATAAGATCTAAATCCCTAAGCCTCAGACCAACATCAATGGTATTAGAGAATTCAGAAAAGAAACATCTATGTTTATCTCTCAAAGCCAACTTTATCATTAAGTATCAAACAACCCAATTAATGGATTAGAGTTATTCTTGTGTGCCATACCATGATGGTGTCACAAGAACAATCCAATATGAATCAGGAAAGACAGTAAATCATCATAGTTTCAGACAATCAACTAACTAATCATCTTCCTATTAGCACATGAATCATAACTAGGAGATTCCTATGTTACACTTCATTGTTTGAGATCATGATGATCTCAAACCACATGTTAATTCCCAAGCCAACAGCACTAAGACAGTAGCTGTATCTTATCATAATCATGACCATGAATCAAATAAATAGTGGAAAGCTATCAAGTCATTGGCTTTACCAAGCATGTTTCCCAAACAACAATATCATCTGAATCAGAGCAATCTAAGCATCAAATCATCTAGTAAGCCACCAGGAACATCATCTATCATTTTAAGCAACAAGCCTCAGGCCAATAATCATTTAGCATGAATACAGATCAACCAAACATGATTCAAATCATCCAATACATGATCAATCACATAACATGAACCCTCAATGGATAATCATCCTAAACTGAATCAGACAATAGACAGAGTTGACATTGCCAGCCTCTAGCATCGAATCAACAAGCACAGAAAGCACCAGGGGGAAGGAATCAAACTCACCGTAGGTCAAGAAATTGAAGAGGAAGCAGATTGGCCGACGAACCCGCGGCGGCACAGGGAGCACCCAGGGGGCGCTGCAACCTTCACTAGCCACGGCAGCGGCCACAGCAGCACACGAATCCACCACATCACCACAGACGGGACGACGGTGGCGGCAGCACTTGAACACATGCCAAACCCCAAACCCTAGGGTTCAGAGAGGCATCGATCCATTACAGGAGAGACCCAGGCTCAAATCCAAGTGGATAGAACGAACGAGCATCGTCGACAACCCCCAATTGCACCATGGCAGCGACCAGAATGGCCGACGGGGGCGGGAATCGACGGTGGCGGCATCCCCGGCCATGGGGTCGGGGTCAGAGGAGGAGAGGATAAGCTCGAGGGAGAGAGAGAGGCAGTGAGGAGTGGGCCGAGCTGGGCCAAACCCTTCGGGGTGGTCCTTTTGTCTAAAACTAAATGGGCCACTAGGGCCCAATAAGAATAATCAGCCCAGAAACAATTCCAGGCCTGTTTTAATAAACAGGAAAAATACCAAAATACCCCTAGACTTAAATAAATTCTAGAAAATAAAATATATGTCCAAAAATTATAAGTTAAATTTTTTTGGATTCACAATAATCCACTCTATCCAAATAAAATAAGATATAAAATTTTTGACATTTAAATTTTTATAATTTTTTTGTAATTTATATATTCCTTATGGAATTTTACAAAATTATTGAAGGATGATAAAAATAAATAAAAATCACTTTCATTATATATTAATATTATAGTATTTTTGAAAAATACTAAATAAATATTTAATAACAATTTTTAATGTATAATTAATAATTCTTAAAAAGAATTATTAAATCAATAAAAGTCAGATAAAAAGGAAATAAAATAAACGAATTCAATATATGTTATAAATATTATAACGTAATATTTATAAATGCTTTATTAAAAGGCACCTTATATAGGGAAAATGCATATAGAATTAAATAATGCATTACATTACTTGCATAATCATTTTGCTTCTTTAAATATTGTCCTTACCGGGCAATAATGATGTTTTTGTAGACATAGAAGCTCAAGGTCCAATGCAAGCATCAGACTTCACTACCTTGCCATCACAAGGCAAGTTCATCACTTGCTCATGTCCTTTGAAGAGTCTTTATCAAAGTATTTGCAAATTGTGTGTTATCATATATGCTATAAGAGAAAGAAAATATTATTTTCACAAATAAATAAATCATAGATATCATCCTAAGTGGTGATATAATGGAGCAATAGAACTTAGTGTTCTAATTGCAACAATGATGATCAAATAGGGACTTAATAACCCTGACATCAGTGATTCTAGCGTCGTATATTACGCGTTAGCCATGAGATTTGGAATGGGACAGAGAAGTCAACTGTATCTTCTTCCTCTCGCATGAAGCCGGATGTGCAGGTCGTGGCTGTTATCCTTGTAGCGTGCATATTAATTGGTAATTCATAGAGGATATGTAGCATATGGGTGGGAACCCTCATCGTCCCACGATAGTTCTGGCATCTAACAGTTTGTAAAAACTATTGCCGTAATTCATTATGTGGGCATGGTGTACACCAAGGAGGCATGCGGGGTCGCGAAGGGGGCAGTGATTGGCTTGGACCAACTACTGGGCCCCACATCATGGAATTATGGACGGGAAAGTACGCTCGGTTGTGCAACAAGGAGTTGATCTCTCATGGGTAAAGTAACGCACCTCTGCAGAGTGTAAGAACTGTAACTTGTTACTCCCTGTTCCGGGAAGGTGCTACGAACGCGGCAGGAAAGGAACTCCATGAAAGTTCTGGTCAACCTGTGAAGGCTGATGGTCATATATTTTCATAATAAAATCAATCTTGGAAGAAATACTTACAAAAATTGCATAGTGCCAAGGATTCATAATCCGAGGTGGTAGTTAGAGCATCAAACTTCCCACCTTGCATATAATGAACTTGTTGGGTAACAGTGTTACTCATTCTTTCCTTTGATCCCTTGCTTAGACTCTGAGGATTCCGAAGACGTGCCAATGTATGTAGCCGAATGCCAACAAGATGTGTTCTACGAGGAACCTGATCTGTCCGGAGGAGTTGAAGGAGTGGATTACGAAATCCGCCATGGTGTCGATGATAACGAGTCCAACTAAGTATCCCTATTTAATAGTAACCAATGGAGCCGAGCAACATGAACTCTATAGAATAAGCCGTTGAGCTCAACTCCTAGACGGAGTTGCTACTTTTAAATTCTGCTGAACACTTTATATTTTGGTTTGTAAGTTGGATATTTTGGAAGTCTTGAACTTCCGGTATTGTAATAATAATGTGTGTACTTTTGTAATATGGACCCGCAATGTTTCTGTTGTATCACTCTGAGGGATGTGATATTTGCGGAATGGTGTTCTGTCGATGTCATGTCAATGACTATAGTGTACTACACATGTAGTGGTATGCTGGGTCACCGTAGTTGGTATCAGAGCAAATTGATTTGACCTTAGGTTGGAAACCTAGTAAAGGGTATTACCTGTAGGAAAAATTTAGCAATGATAAAGAATTCTCTATAAGTAATATAATGGGTATTCAAATGAGAATATTCCATTATATATTTTAGTGTGATAATTCTTTGTTATGATGCAATATGTCATTGGATATTAATCAAAATTATTTTTCTGATATACAGAGATATGGCACCAAAGTTTCCAAAACAGACTTTGGTAAGGAAAGAGGATAATCTTGATGATTATCAAGGATCATTCACAGACCAACTTCGTCAACTTTTAAAGATCTTTAGTTGTCCAACTAGAATTCCAATAAACACTATCACTTACCTTGATGGTCGGATGTTATCCAAGTATCGTGTGAGTATCCAACTTCCAGAGAAGATTGGATTATATCACGATCTACCTATAGGAGAAGGTAGGAGTCATTTAACAGCCTATCATGTTGCTGTTGTGGAGGCAATAGCTAATATCCGGGAGCAGAAAACCAATGAGCTAGAAGATAGCACATTCTCTGTGATACCTCATGATTCTATAGACTCGGAGCCTATACCGGATCATCTTACTTTAGTTAAGAAGCATCCTAAGTTAGCTTCCAAGTTTATGGATAGATACCGAACACTCGTTGCGTCTTTCTATAAGACTCATCAAGTGATTGTTGAAGACAAAAATGACATGTTAGAGGATCTAACTGATCCGGAAAGGAGGAAGCAGTTAGTATTCTTGTTAGAGAAAGAAGCAAGTAGTAGTGCAACGCCTATCTTTAAGGATATACCTATAGATCCTGAATCTTTTATACCATATCCTTATTCACCAAGACCTGAACCTATACATGATCCTACTATGGATATGCGGTATGCAGTACCACATGGCTCAGAGGATGGTTCTGACTCAGAACTTCCTATTGAGAACTCGGATGGTTGGAGAATGGGATCATATGATGTATCTCATGAACACCAGATATCCACAGATGGTTTTGACAGAAATGTTGGACAATCTAGTTGGATGGGTGCAAGAATGAATCCTAATAATAGTAGTAGAAATAGCATGTCAACAGATAATCAGGATGAAGAGGAAGATCCTGAGGAGAGAGTGTTTGAATCATCAACATCTTCTCAAAACCCAGGGAATATATATTATCCAGTGTTTAACTATCTTGCCCACGAGAGCACCTGGGAAGCAGCAGGATCTGCGTATCCTGTTGACAACTCAAGAAATGAAGCTCAGGAGATGTCGGCTGGAGATAATGTTGAATATGTTTCTGAAGATTTTTTAGCTGATCTGGAGGGAGTCAATACGCTCAGGTTGAGTAATGACTCAAGTCCTGATACTTCAGATACCTAGTATATTTCTTCTGGAAGGCCATATGTTCCACAAACTGTGCGAAGAACAACACGTCATCATGGTTGGACATTAGGCATGTACGATGAACGTAGTTACTATTAGAAGGAGACAAATAGTCAGTAGTATCAAGTACTGTGTATTGTACCCAAGTAATAAGGTAGTTTTGTAATGATACATATATGGTATATGTTGTAATGACTTTGTATCATTATGTAAAATATGTGAAATGCATATTTGGATTTTCTTTGGATCTTCATTGTGTGACTAGTTCTGTGCGTAAAATCGAGCTCAGAACACATGTGCATGATGTAATTATGAGTATTCGCTTTATGTTTCAGGACTAGAGGGTCATGGATACGGATGTAGGAATGGAAACTGAACAACAGCGGATGGAGCGAGAGGCCAAGGAAAAGGCCGATGCAGATGCAGCAAACCAAGAAGCATTACCACCACCACCAATGAGGCCGTTAATGGAGCAAAACTTTATGCAATGCATGCAAATGATGTAAGAAAACCAGAACAAGTTCATGGAAGAATTGCTGGGGCGAGCAAATCAGAGGGCACCTGAAGGTGGAGGAGTGAGTCTATCTGATTTCCAGAATGCAAGACCGTTACCTTTTGCATCAGCTCCTGAACCAATGGATGCAGAAGACTGGCTAGCGGACATGTAAGGAAGCTGAAAACTGTAGCTTGCAATGATGAGGAGAAATTGAGGTATGCAACTCATCTGCTGACTGGACCTGCAGCATCATGGTGGGAAAATCAGTTAGCCATGCAACAGCCATGAAGAGAGTTTACCTGGGAAGAGTTCAAGCAGAGATTCCGTGAATATCATGTTCCAGAAAGTGTCATGGATTTGAAGTGGAGAGAATTTGAGGAGCTTCAGCAAGGATATACTAGTGTCATGAAGTACATCCGGGAGTTTAGCCAACTGTCTCGTTATGCTGAGGAGGATGTTAACACTGAAGAGAAGCGGAAGAAGCGTTTCTTGCATGGATTAAATCCGTTTGTGAAGATGCAGCTAAGGTTAGCCAATAAGCAAACTTATCAGCAGTTGTTGGATGCAGCCATTACTTTTGAAGATGACTACAAGAATGTCCAAGAGGACAGGAGGAAGAGAGCCAAGAAGGAAACTAAGATAATTCAGGCAAGCAAACCTAAACCCAACCTGGAATTCAAACCTCGGAATAGGAATTATGGCAACAATAACAACAACAACAATAACAAGGGAAGTAGTAGAAATCAATCCAATCCGAGAAGGAATGTTATTTGTAACAATTGTGGAATTCCAGGGCATTTCCAGAGGGAATGCAAAAAGCCTATAGTGATCTATTACGGTTGTTGTCAGAAGGGGCATATCAAGCCAGATTGTCCGAGCAAACCACCAGGAGGATGGCCTACCAAGGAAGGAGGACAAGCCAGTGGAGGAAATGGACATCCCAATAAAGGAGGAAATAATGGCAAGAACAACAATGGCAAGATAAACCGACCTACCGGAAAACTGAACTGTGCAACCCTTAAGGAGGTGGATAATTCGGAGCATGCAGTGATAGGTACGCTCAATATCCTTACCAATCCTGGCAAAGTTCTATTTGATACTGGTGCAACTACTTCATTCATTTCTAAAGAATTTTGTGATAAGTTCATGATTAGAAGGGCAATGTTAGAAAGTCCTATGACCATAGTTACGGCAGGAGGGAATGTGATTATAAGCCACATAAAACAAGATCAGGTTATCTCGATCTGTGGTTGTACATATTTCGCAAACCTTTATGTGATTCCTTTGAAGGGAATTGCAGTAGTGCTGGGGATGGATTGGATGATGGAACACGGAGCTCAGATAAATTGTGAGGATAAAACTGTCTCAATTAAAACTCCAAGTGGAGCAAGGATAGTTTATCAAGCAGATAAGCACAGTCATATCATGGTGGATCTGCAGTTGAACTCAATGAAAGAGGTCATGTTGGAAGAGATTCCTATAGTAAATGAATTTCAAGATGTTTTTCCAGCAGAGCTACCGGGAATGCCACCAAACCAGGAGATAGAGTTCACCATTGACCTAATTTCTGGTACAGCACCAATAGCTCAAGCACCATATAAAATGGGACCCAAAGAGTTGAAAGAACTCAAAGATAAAATTGATGAGTTAGTTAGAAAAGGATTTATACAGGAAAGTGTATCACCATGGGGAACACCAGTAATCTTTGTGGATAAGAGATATGGTGGAAGACGGATGTGTGGTGATTATAGAAATCTGAACAACGTGACTATCAAGAATAAGTATCCTTTACCAAGAGTTCAAGATCTATTTGATCAGGTAAAAGGGGCTGGAGTATTTTCAAAGATCGATTTAAGATCTGGATACCATCAAATAAAAATCAAGCCGGAAGATGTTCCAAAAACAGCATTTGTCTCAAGATTTGGACACCATGAGTATCTGGTAGTACCATTTGGTTTGACCAATGCACCGGCAATATTCATGAATCTGATGAATAAGATCTTCATGCCATATTTGGACAAGTTTGTCATCGTATTTATTGATGATATTTGGATATATTCCAAGGATAAGGAAGAGCATGCTGACCATTTGAGAATAACATTGCAGACTTTAAGAGAACATAAGCTTTATGCTAAGTTCAGTAAGTGTGAGTTTTGGCTAGATGAGGTAGAATTCCTCGGTCATGTGATCAGTAAGGATGGGATTGCTGTGAATCCATCTAAAGTTCAGTCGGTACTAGAGTGGACTGCACCGACCACTGTGAAGCAAATTCGAGCTTTCTTAGGAATGGTTGGTTATTATCGGAGATTCATTGAAGGTTTATCCAAAATAGCCGGACCAATGACCAAATTATTAAGGAAGAATACACCATTCAAGTGGGATGAGAAGTGTGAAGCAAGTTTCCAAGAGTTGAAGACTAGATTAACCACAGCTCCAATCTTAGCAGTTCCTGAAACAGGGAAGGATTTCACCATTTACTGTGATGCATCTAAAGAAGGTTTGGGTTGTGTATTAATGCAAGATTGGAAAGTGATTGCTTATGGTTCAAGACAATTGAAACCACATTGTAACATCCCAAAAATACCAAACTTAGATCATCAAACACTAATCATCAAGATTAGGGTTAACAAAAACTTTTCTAAATAAACTCATGAATGCATGTATATGTGTATGCATGGATTTTGAAATTCTTTAAAAACCACCTTGTTTGTGTGATCCATTGCTTGTAAAATGTTTCTTAGGTGAAATTAACATCATATAAAACATTTCCCACACTTTTCCTAAAGACAAGTAAATCAAAACAAATATATTAAGTGAATGGTCATTTTGACCAATTTAACTCCCATGCCTACTTTGGCTGTCTCAAACTTCAAAACCTAACAGAAACTTTTCTGGATCTTTGCACCCCTTGAATGTACTCATAACAAGGTATCAAGGCCCACTTTGTGATCATCCAGAAACTTTCAAATGCATAGTTTAAATGACAATTCAAAATTGAATCTTCTTCATATGGGAAGACCCCACTTTTTCAAAACCCACTCAAACAAGCTCAACTTTCAAAACCCAAGCATCTGCACACTCACCAGCACCAATCTAGCAAACCCACCAAAATTCATTTCAAAATTCAAAACTTGATTTCATGCGTCCATTTCATCAAACAGGTTGCAGACACAAATCAAACAAAACAACAAACACTATAGTGTACAGTGATTCTTGCCTAACTTGTTCCCTAGTTAGCTCACACACAACTCAGTAGATCATCTAGAAAGATTAGCCCAACACTAGTACCCTTGTGAGCTTGCCATTGTCATTAATGGTGAACAGCCGAGCACCCCAATGTCACCCCATTGCGGACAGCAGGCTAGAGGAAGAACTAGCCGTGCCAACCTTGTCTGGGAGGCAGCCCACCGTCCACCGCCACTCCCTGTCCCAGCCGCGAGCATTGCCAAGCCCTGGACCACGCGCACAAGCCGCGCCCAGACCATGCCGAGCGTGCGCCAGAGCGCCACCCTCGACCAGCGTCCACATACCGCGTGCCGCCCTCACCGCGTGCACACACGATCACCACCGACCCAGGAGACCGCCAGACATCCCCGTTTGCCGCCCCGTGCCATACAGCCACCGCCCGCCGTCGAAGACGCCGCCTGCACCAAACCACACCGTCCCATGCCTCGCGACCATGTCGTTGAGCATCGCCAGGAGACACCGCACCGTCCCCTACCCTTGCCCATGCCATTAGCCGCCTGTAACGTCGCCCCCGACGAGCTCACCGTGCACCCCGACGGTCCCCTCGCTCGACTATAAATAGAGGCCACCCCTGCACGATTTCTTCACACCATCTCACTTCCCTCTCCTCACTGACCGTGCCACACCGTTCTCAGAGCAAGGCGAGCACCACCTCGCTGGAATTTCACCGGAGCCCGCCGCCTCTGGAGAAGAAGGGAGCCAGCGATTGGAGCCGCCCTAGGAGAAGCCACCGGTACCAGGAGGTTTGCCATCGTCGACTTCGTCGTTCGCCCGCCTCGCCGAACCTCGCCTGTACCCCGGTGAGCCCCCAGCACCCCTCACTGGCCGCGCTAGGTTTCGTTCTTGCCGGAGCTGTCTCGCGTCGACGATGACCCCCAGCCGTTGGATTAGAACTAGATCGAACGATCCACGTTGCCCCATACCGCTTCGCCCAACCCCGTGTCACTGACGAGTGGGGACACCCACTTAAGCAGCCCACGGGAGCACTGCGCTTAGCAGGCCGGCTCGTTAGAATTTCCCGCGCAGCCCAGCAATTCAAATTAAACCTTTTCTTTTTAAATTCAAACACACTTTTGTACCCAACTTCAAAAATCAACCTAGATCGATTCAGTGCACCAATTTGAATGAAACCAATTTTGTTGGAAAGGTCTGTGAATGCTTAATCCAAGCCCGTTGGATTCAAGTCATTTGGATCTCTAGATCACCCATAGTAAAAATAACAAGTCAGAAGCTTTTCTGCATTCAAACATTTTTCAAATTTAAACCATAAAAGATTTTGAGTTGATTCCAAATCTCAAAAATCACATTTAACCATACCTTTCAGAATATATAAAAATATATAGGTTTACTTGCAGAAATAATGTTCAAGTAATAAAAGAATGCTTCATAAGCATTTCTAGCCACTTTAATTAATTAAAATAAAAGGGTAAAACCTTATTAAATTGTGACACAACTTTAAATCACATTCCCATCCACTACAATATGTGGTGATGACATGTGTCAACATGATCCCATATTTGGTTTGGAGAATATTAAATCTTAAGTAGTTTTTTAATGAGTAGAAATTACTTTTCTAAAAATAAAAAGATTTAAACCAAGCTTTAACCTTGTAATGTTAGAGATGATGCTAGATCATCTATAGGACCCTTGTGTGTGATGATTGCAAGTAGTTAAGTATTGTTTGGTGATTGTGTACCTCGTATTTATTCATAGACGCTAGTACCGACCAAGGATACGAGGAGGAAGGAGGATACTACGAAGAAGAAGCCGAGGAGAACTTCAACCACTGCTCTGCACAAGGCAAGCTAGTAACTATGCAAGCTTATATTGACACTGATGCAAGCCTAATACTACTAGTGAATGTGCAAGCTAACCCTTGCCAGATACCCTACTGTTGCCACAAACCCATACTTGTGATATGACTACTATATGCCTTAAGCATATGTGATCATAACCACTTGATAAACAAAATCCTAGTTTTATGTGCAAGCTTCTTACTTTATTTATTTATCAAAGCTTACTTAGAGTCTACCTAAGAGTTTGGTAGATACTATACAGTTGTGCTGAAGGTTGCATAAAGAGCATAAAATTTGGCCTAAGCTAGAAACCTTGATATCAGCCTAGATATAAGGTTGGACTTAGTGAAACTCCACTAGTTACCACCCGTCATTAGTACTACCCCCACCTGTAGATGCTAGTGCTAAGCATAAAACTTGATCAACTTTAGATGGGAATACTTGGTGGAAAAATGGTTATGAAAACCTTGGAATGATGGATCATACTATTGAAATGTTTTGGACATGTGTTTCCGAACACCTGATGATTTTGGTGATGAAAATGTTGAGGCATGAGCCTTAGCCCTTTATAAAACTGATGGTTGTCTGGATGCGATACCATTCCAATTTTAGCGTACAACCACAATACCCGAATATTGGGTAGGGCTTGACTGGAAACTTATATTCCTTAGTATTAGTTACCTCACGGCCAAGGTCTGAGCTGAGGCTACCTTGTGAAGATTGTCCACCTGTGCAGTACCCAAGATGACAGTGGTCATGGTTGGGAGGCCAAACTCACAGGAGAGGTGCTTATACTAGGGCGTGTAATCGAAAGGTTAGGATTGATTATCCGCATACTGAGTATGGTGAATTCAGGATTGTTCCTGACGGATGTATCGAATGTTGTGGTGAAAGTGTACAATCTCTGCAGAGTGTCAAACTATTCGAATAGCCGTGTCATGTTATGGACAGCTGGAGGCCATCTGTTCCCCGTCAGACTTTTCAAAATGACTTGTGAAATGAATTGAGACTTTGACTTGACCACAACAGAGTTGTGACCTGAATTACAAGATCCCACTTAGGAGTTATAAAATTGTGACTAGCTTTGGAACTGAGTAGAGATAAATCTGGCTTTTGCAAAACAACCTTAGAGCCTAGTGTCCCATTATCCAAAAACCCCTTTACCTGTTAGTATTAGTTTGCGAGTACTTAAAGAGTACTCATGGCTTTGTCCCTGGCTATTCCCATGGCCAGACTATGAAGAGGAGTACCTAGAAGATGGACCCGTGAAGGTTACGACAACTAGGATCATCTCCCATCGTCGGCATTGCCTGTGACCCGAAGATGGAGCTTCGCCTACTCACAAGTATTATTACGTATTCATTTGCTTGATGTTGTATTAAGAACTGGATCATGAGATCCCTATTTGTGTAAGAACTTATGTATCGTTGTAACGGATGAAGTACTATGGTATCCAATTCTGTTATGTCTCACAAAAATGGTAATCCTGGGATTGCGATGTACGGCATAACAGGCATCTAGGATTGAAAAATCTGGGTGTTGACAAGTTGGTATCAGAGCCATCGTGACCATAGGAGACCCTAGTTAGATTGGACGTTGAACCAAAAACTTAGTTTCAAAACCAAAGAACAAAAATATTTACGAAAACTTATTCTCATTCTTACCTCTTTAATTCTTTAATAAAACTTCATGTTCCTCAAAAACTCTTGCAAAATAGATAAAATTTTGACACACTTGATCACTCTGCTAATCTACTCATCCTCTATTTTTATAGATGGACGTGAAGTACAGCAAGTTTTACCAACTTGGGAATGGAGGAGACCTTATCTTTGAGAGGGATCTGGATCAGCTTTCGGAACTTCTGGAGCGTCCGCATCCCGAGTTCTTCGGAGCTTAGCTCAATGATCGAGGAGGAGAAGATCTGCAGTGGCTAATTGTTGCAAGTCTCCGAGGAAAGATTGAACCTCCCACTGTGGAGGGAATTCAGTTTACCTTGAGGGAAAACAACTGGCTCGATGGACTTGCCAGAGCAATGCAGGAAGCTCTTTCCCGTCTGTGTGGGCAGAGCATCAATCAGATCAAGGGTACTTGCTTTGAGTTTTGCCCAAGGCGTGATGCAAATGGACAACCACTGGAAGCCCCATACCACCCCGAGCTGAAGACTCAATTGGACCACCTTAGCTTCATGATGTATGATCGTCAGCAGGAATTGGACAACTGCCGTGACTATTGCAACCACAAGTCTGCCATCATCAAGACAAAGGACCAGACCATCGCCATGCTAGCAAAGGATCGCATGTCTCGCCACCGTCAGCTCGACAAGAAGGAGCGCATTATTGCCCGTCTTCGCCGCTGCATCTCATCTCTGGAAGAGACCATCCACGAGAGAGACATGCAGTTAGAGGAAAGGGAGAATGCCGGAGAGGATCTTCGTGGAGACCCTTACTCCTACCTCAGCGATGACGATGATTTTCTGGAGGATCAGGCCATGGACTTATTCACCGATGAGGATGATTTCGCCTTCATCGATGATGCTTAAGATGATGAAGCCACAGACTCCGAGGAGTAGTAGCACTGAGCACTAGCGTAGTGAGTAGTAGTCGGTCCCACTGTATCGTAGTTTACAGAATGGTTCTTAAAACCATTTGTTTTTCCTTGTTGTGGTGTGTGTTGTACTGTGTGCTATGAATGAATGAAAAAGCAAGTTGCTAGAAAAATCTGAGTCAAACCTTTAAAACTTTTCAAAAACCCAAAACCTTAGAAATTTCCCTAGTTTCTCATGATCTATATCAATCTTCAAATGCCACGTGGAGGAAGTGGTTCAGCCTTGGACCCGATGTTGCAGATCCTGCAAATGTTGACTTCTGACCGCGAAGCTGAAAGAGCAGAACGTCAAGCCAACCTAGCCACTCTGCAACAGATAAATTTAGCCCATAACAACCAAGGCCATGGAAATCAGGACAACCACGGATCTAAGCTCAAGAATTTCCAGAATACCAACCCACCCGTTTTCACCAAGTTAGAAGAACCCCTAGATGCCGATGATTGGCTGCAAACCATGGAAAACAACTTAGAAGTAGCAGGAGTCGAAGCCAACGAGAAAGTCCTGTTCGCCACCCATTATCTAGCAGGAGATGCCAGGACATGGTGGAACAGTGTTCGTGCAATGACCGGAGGCCAGATGATGACCTGGGAGGAATTCAAGGTCAAGTTTAGCAGAACCCATGTGCCACCAGGTTTGATCAAGAGAATGAGAGACGAGTTCAGAGAGTTGAAGCAAGGAAGGATGACTGTAGTGGAATACCGTGACAAATTTTTGTCATTAGCTAGGTATGCCCCGGACGAGATAGACACCGAAGCCAAGAAGAAAGAAAGATTCCTGAATGGTCTGCATGACGAGATGCAGACAGTGTTAGTCAATATCCCCTTTGTTGATATTGAAGCCCTTGTCGATTCAGCCATCCAGATGGAAGGAAAGATCAACCAGGCCAATGAGAACCGCAAGCGTCGCATTATGCATCAACCAAGAACCCATCAGACCCCAAAGTATTGCCCCAACCCATCTCCAGGATTTGCCCCAAGAACCAACAGACCCCCAATGACCCGTCCGACCTATCCCAACCGTGGAAACCCTAGACCCGGAGGAAATCACAACAACCTCGGCAACTCTAGCAATTTCACCCGTGCCCCACCCAAGTTCAACACCAACAATGCTACCGCCAACCCTAACACTGCCCCGAGGACTGGAAGCAATGTTGTGCCTGTTGTAGCCAAGGACAAGTCACAAGTGACCTGTTATGACTGTGGAAATAAAGGCCACTATTCCAACGAGTGCCCCAACAAGAAGAATGCTACAGCCCCCAACGCCAATGTCCCAGCTCAGCAGCAGCGTCGTGTCCAGCCAGGGAGAAGATTTGCCACAGGGAATTCACTCAACCGCAATGGCCGTCTTTTTCTCATGCATGCTGAAGAAGCTCAGGAAGCGCCAGACGTCATGCTGGGTATGTTTTCTATTAATTCAGTACTTGCAAGAGTGTTGTTTGATTCTGGTGCATCGCATTCATTTGTCACCGAAGAATTTGCTTGCACTAGTAAAATTCAACCAACCAAATTGAAGCATGTGATGATTGTACAAATTCCCGGATCAACCACCAAGGCTAGGCAAATTTGCAAGGCCGTCCCTATCCGAATCCATGGCATAGATTTTTATGCTAACCTAATAGTACTCGGAACTAAAGGTTTGGAAGTAGTACTAGGAATGGATTGGATGTCCAAACATAAAGGATTGATTGACTGTGCCAAGAAAGCCATCACCGTGACCAGTACCACCGGAATATCAGTCGAGCATATATCTGAAACCTTACCTCGCCAATTCAAGTGTAACAAGAGTATAACCCAACCTACCATTGACCAAGTTCGGATAGTCTGCGAATACCCCGATGTATTTCCAGATGTTTTGCCCGGTATGCCCCCAGATCGGGATATCGAGTTTATCATCGAACTAATCCCCGGAACAGGACCCATAGCCCAGAGACCCTATAGTATGAACCCGTCAGAACTAGAAGAACTGAAGAAGCAACTGGATTCCATGTTGGAAATCAGATTGATTCAACCAAGTGCGTCACCATGGAGGTCACCTGTCCTGTTTGTGGACAAGAAGGATGGAGGTAACCGTTTGTGTACGGATTATCGGAAGTTGAATGATGTAACCATCAAGAACAAGTACCCCTTGCCTAAGATAGAAGATTTGTTTGATCATTGACGGTGCCCAAGTGTTTTCTAAGATTGATCTTAGGACCGGCTATCATTAACTCAAAATTGCGTGGAGGATATCCCAAAGACTGCCTTTACCACCAGATATGGATTGTATGAGTATACAATCATGTCTTTTGGATTAACCAATGCCCCCGCTTATTTCATGAACCTCATGAATAAGATTTTTATGGACTTCCTGGATAAGTTTGTTGTTGTTTTCATCGATGACATTCTGATTTATTCCAAATCAGAAGAAGAACATGAGCTACACCTAAGGACCATTCTTGGAACCCTTAGAGAGCATCAGCTGTATGCAAAGTATAGCAAATGTGAATTCTGGTTACAGGAAGTAGGATTCCTCGGTCACATTGTATCAGCCGGAGGAATTGCCGTTGACCCTGCCAAAGTGAAAGATGTAGAAGATTGGCAAGCCCCAACCACTCAAACCCAAGTTCGTGCTTTTCTCGGATTGGCGGGATATTACAGCAAATTCGTAGAAGGATTCTCTAGTATCGCCCGACCCATGACCCAATTGCTGAAGAAGGACAATAAGTTTGAATGGACCGACAAATGTGAAGCGAGTTTTCAAGAACTCAAAAGGAGATTGATTTCAGCCCCAATCTTAATCATGCCGGATATCACGAAGCCCTTCGATGTGTATTGTGACGCATCCAAGATTGGTCTCGGATGTGTGCTAATGCAAGAAGGCAAAGTTATATCTTATCTATTGCGACAATTGAAGCAACACGAGCAAAACTATCCAACCCATGACCTCGAACTCGCAGCCGTAGTTCTAGCCCTAAAGACATGGAGACATTACCTGATGGGAAACCGTTGTGAGATTTATTCGGATCACAAGAGCCTAAAGTATATATTCACTCAGAAGGAGCTGAATATGAGGCAGAGAAGATGGATTGAGCTAATCAAGGATTACGACCTGGACATTCACTATCACCCTGGTAAAGCCAACGTGGTAGCCGATGCCCTTAGCAGATTACCGTGCCGCTTGAACTCCATGATTTTGAAGGAGCAACCAAGTTTGCACAAAGAGATGGAAGATTTTCAAATAGAATTAGTAATTGAAGGATTTTTGGCTAGCATAGAACTTCAGCCCACTTTGATCAGTCAGATTAAAGAGGCGCAGAAAGGAAATGCTAGTATCGACGGAATCAAGCGTCGTATCGGTACAGGTAAAGTACCCGGATTCACCGAGGACGAAGAAGGAGTTTTGTGGTACAAAGGACGCCTTTGTGTACCATCAGATTCTGATTTAAAAGAAGTTATCTTGAAGGAGGCTCATGATACTCTTTATTCTATCCATCCCGGAGGAACTAAGATGTATCAAGATTTGAAAGAGCAAAATTTTGGTGGCATAAGATGAAGAGATAAATCGGAAGCTATATCGCCAAGTGTGATATATGTCAGCGAGTCAAGGCCGGACATCAAAGACCCGCTGGATTGTTGCAACCTTTGCAAATTCCGGAATGGAAATGGGATTACAGGAATGGACTTTATCACTGGACTACCTACTTCTAGTAGGGGAAATGACTCTATTTGGGTCATAGTGGACAGATTGTCCAAAGTCGCCCATTTCTTGCCCGTAAAAACCACCTATCAGAGTTCGAAGCTAGCAGAGTTGTACATTGCTAGAATCGTTAGTTTGCATGGAGTCCCCAAGAACATAGTATCGGATCGAGGAACTCAGTTTACCTCGAGATTCTGGAAGAAAGTCCAAGAAGGTTTAGGAACCCGCCTAGATTTCAGTACCGCGTATCACCCTCAGACCGATGGACAAACGGAGCGAGTAAACCAAATACTCGAAGATATGCTGAGAGCATGTGTGTTAGAATATGGATCCAAATGGGAAGGCATGCTGCTTGCAGAATTTTCATACAACAACAGTTACCAAGCCAGTTTGCAAATGGCCCCATTTGAATTCATGTACAGAAGAAAGTGCCGCACCCCTTTGAACTGGTCGGAAGTAGGAGAGAGTCAGATTTTCGGACCCGACATCCTACGAGAAGCAGAAGAGAAGGTTCACAAGATTCGTGAGAACCTCAAGACAGCCCAATCCCGGCAGAAGAGTTACGCCGACAAGAGACGTCGAGACCTCGCCTTCAACATAGGAGATTTTTTTTATCTGAAAGTGTCGCCATTGAAGGGAATGCAGCGTTTCCAACTCAAGGGAAAGTTAGCCCCCAGATATATCGGACCTTTCAAAATTCTAAACCGTCGAGGAAAAGTATCATATCAACTGGAGCTACCAGAGGAGATGTCAGCTGTGCACAATGTGTTCCATATATCGTTATCATAAGTGTCTCAAGTCCCGAGAAGACCGAAGTGTTCAAGAATATCGATCACGGACCATAGAGATCAACGATGACCTAACCTATCCCGGTACCCATCCATATATTGGAAGAAGCCTTTCAACTACAGACCGAAGCATCAAGTTTCTCAAGATTCAGTGGAGCAACCACACAGAAGAGGAAGCTACCTGGGAGCGCGAAGATCACATCAGGACGGAGTTTCCCGATCTCTTCAAATCCTAGGTAATCTTTTCGTCCTTTTCCAAATCTCGGGACGATATTTTGTTTAAGGGGGGAAGGTTTGTAACATCCCAAAAATACCAAACTTAGATCATCAAACACTAATCATCAAGATTAGGGTTAACAAAAACTTTTCTAAATAAACTCATGAATGCATGTATATGTGTATGCATGGATTTTGAAATTCTTTAAAAACCACCTTGTTTGTGTGATCCATTGCTTGTAAAATGTTTCTTAGGTGAAATGAACATCATCTAAAACATTTCCCACACTTTTCCTAAAGACAAGTAAATCAAAACAAATATATTAAGTGAATGGTCATTTTGACCAATTTAACTCCCATGCCTACTTTGGCTGTCTCAAACTTTCAAAACCTAACAGAAACTTTTCTGGATCTTTGCACCCCTTGAATGTACTCATAACAAGGTATCAAGGCCCACTTTGTGATCATCTAGAAACTTTCAAATGCATAGTTTAAATGACAATTCAAAATTGAATCTTCTTCATATGGGAAGATCCCACTTTTTCAAAACCCACTCAAACAAGCTCAACTTTCAAAACCCAAGCATCTGCAGACTCACCAGCACCAATCTAGCAAACCCACCAAAATTCATTTCAAAATTCAAAACTTGATTTCATGCGGCCATTTCATCAAACAGGTTGCAGACACAAATCAAACAAAACAACAAACACTATAGTGTGTAGTGATTCTTGCCTAACTTGTTCCCTAGTTAGCTCACACACAACTCAGTAGATCATCTAGAAAGATTAGCCCAACACTAGTACCCCTGTGAGCTTGCCATTGTCATTAATGGTGAACAGCCGAGCACCCCAATGTCACCCCATTGTGGACAGCAGGCTAGAGGAAGAACTAGTCGTGCCAACCTTGTCTGGGAGGCAGCCTACCATCCACCGCCACTCCCTGTCCTAGCCGCGAGCGTTGCCAAGCCCTGGACCACGCGCACAAGCCGCGCCTAGACCATGCCGAGCATGCACCAGAGCGCCACCCTCGACCAGCGTCCACAGACCACGCGCCGCCCTCACCGCGTGCACACACGATCACCACCGACCCAGGAGACCGCCAGACATCCCCGTTTGACGCCCCGTGCCATACAGCCACCGCCCGCCGTCGAAGACGCCGCCTCTGCCAGAGAGCACCGGCGTTCAGACCAAACCACACGCCCCATGCCTCGCGACCATGTCGTTGAGCATCGCCAGAGACACCGCACGTCCCTACCCTTGCCCATGCCATTAGCCACCAACGCCGCCCATGATCTCACCGTCGCCCGATGGTCCCTCGCCGACTATAAATAGAGGCCACCCCGCACGATTTCTTCACACCATCTCACTCCCCTCTCCTCACTGACCGTGCCACACCGTTCTCAGAGCAAGGCGAGCACCACCTCGCCGGAATTTCACCGGAGCCCGCCGCCTCTGGAGAAGAAGGGAGCCAGCGATTGGAGCCACCCCAGGAGAAGCCACCGGTACCAGGAGGTTCTCCGTCGTCGACTTCGTCGTTCGCCCGCCTCGCCGACCCTCGCCCGTACCCCGGTGAGCCCCCAGCACCCCTCATTGGCCGCGCTAGGTTTCGTTCTCGCCGGAGCTGTCTCGCGTCGACGATGACCCCCAGCCGTTGGATTAGAACTAGATCGAACGATCCACGTTGCCCCATACCGCTTCGCCCAGCCCCGTGTCACTGACGAGTGGGGACACCCACTTAAGCAGCCCGCGGGAGCACTGTGCTTAGCAGGCCGGCCCGTTAGAATTTCCCGCGCAGCCCAGCAATTCAAATTAAACCTTTTCTTTTTAAATTCAAACACACTTCTGTACCCAACTTCAAAAATCAACCCAGATCGATTCAGTGCACCAATTTGAATGAAACCAATTTTGTTGGAAAGGTCTGTGAATGCTTAATCCATGCCCGTTGGATTCAAGTCATTTGGATCTCTAGATCACCCATAGTAAAAATAACAAGGCAGAAGAGTTTCTGCATTCAAACATTTTTCAAATTTAAACCATAAAAGATTTTGAGTTGATTCCAACTCTCAAAAATCACATTTAACCATACCTTTCAGAATATATAAAAATATATAGGTTTACTTGCAGAAATAATGTTCAAGTAATAAAAGAATGCTTCATAAGCATTTCTAGCCACTTTAATTAATTAAAATAAAAGGGTAAAACCTTATTAAATTGTGACACCACTTTAAATCACATTCCCATGGACTACAATATGTGGTGATGACATGTGTCAACATGATCCCATATTTGGTTTGGAGAATATTAAATCTTAAGTAGTTTTTCAATGAGTAGAAATTACTTTTCTAAAAATAAAAAGATTTAAACCAAGCTTTAACCTTGTAATGTTAGAGATGATGCTAGATCATCTATAGGACCCTTGTGTGTGATGATTGCAAGTAGTTAAGTATTGTTTGGTGATTGTGTACCTCGTATTTATTCATAGACGCTAGTACCGACCAAGGATACGAGGAGGAAGGAGGATACTATGAAGAAGAAGCCGAGGAGAACTTCAACCACTGCTCTGCACAAGGCAAGCTAGTAACTATGCAAGCTTATATTGACACTGATGCAAGCCTAATACTACTAGTGAATGTGCAAGCTAACCCTTGCCAGATACCCTACTGTTGCCACAAACCCATACTTGTGATATGACTACTATATGCCTTAAGCATATGTGATCATAACCACTTGATAAACCAAATCCTAGTTTTATGTGCAAGCTTCTTACTTTATTTATTTATCAAAGCTTACTTAGTGTCTACCTAAGAGTTTGGTAGATACTAGACAGTTGTGCTGAAGGTTGCATAAAGAGCATAAAATTTGGCCTAAGCTAGAAACCTTGATACCAGCCTAGATATAAGGTTGGACTTAGTGAAACTCCACTAGTTACCACCCCTCATTAGTACTACCCCCACCTGTAGATGCTAGTGCTAAGCATAAAACTTGATCAACTTTAGATGGGAATACTTGGTGGAAAAATGGTTATGAAAACCTTGGAATGATGGATCATTCTATTGAAATGTTTTGGACATGTGTTTCCAAACACTTGATGATTTTGGTGATGAAAATGTTGAGGCATGAGCCTTAGCCCTTTATAAAACTGATGGTTGTCTGGATGCGATACCATTCCAATTTTAGCGTACAACCACAATACCCGAATATTGGGTAGGGCTTGACTGGAAACTTATATTCCTTAGTATTAGTTCCCTCACGGCCAAGGTCTGAGCTAAGGCTACCTTGTGAAGATTGTCCACCTGTGGAGTACCCAAGATGACAGTGGTCATGGTTGGGAGGCCAAACTCACAGGAGAGGTGCTTATACTAGGGCGTGTAATCGAAAGGTTAGGATTGATTATCCGCATACTGAGTATGGTGAATTCAGGATTGTTCCTGACGGATGTATCGAATGTTGTGGTGAAAGTGTACAATCTCTGCAGAGTGTCAAACTATTCGAATAGCCGCGTCCATGATTATGGACAGTTGAGGCCATATCTTGTTCCCCGTCAGACTTTTCAAAATGACTTGTGAAATGAATTGAGACTTTGACTTGACCACAACAGAGTTGTGACCTGAATTACAAGATCCCACTTAGGAGTTATAAAATTGTGACTAGCTTTAGAACTGAGTAGAGATAAATCTGGCTTTTGCAAAACAACCTTAGAGCCTAGTGTCCCATTATCCAAAAACCCCTTTACCTGTTAGTATTAGTTTACGAGTACTTAAAGAGTACTCATGGCTTTGTCCTTGGCTATTCCCATGGCTAGACTATGAAGAGGAGTACCTAGAAGATGGACCCCAGGAAGGTTACGACAACTAGGATCATCTCCCATCGCCGCATTGCTGTGACCTCAAGATGGAGCTTCGCCACGCTACCGTTATTATTACGTATTCCGCTGCTTGATGTTGTATTAAGAACTGGATCATGAGATCCCTATTTGTGTAAGAACTTATGTATCGTTGTAACGGATGAAGTACTATGGTATCCAATTCTGTTATGTCTCGCAAAAATGGTAATCCTGGGATTGCGATGTATGGCATAACAGGCATCTAGGATTGAAAAATCCGGGTGTTGACAAGTTGGTATCAGAGCCATCCTGACCATAGGAGACCCTAGTTAGATTGGACGTTGAACCAAAAACTTAGTTCCAAAACCAAAGAACAAAAATATTTACGAAAACTTATTCTCATTCTTACCTCTTTAATTCTTTAATAAAACTTCATGTTCCTCAAAAACTCTTGCAAAATAGATAAAATTTTGACACACTTGATCACTCTGCTAATCTACTCATCCTCTATTTTTATAGATGGACGTGAAGTACAGCAAGTTTTACCAACTTGGGAATGGAGGAGACCTTATCTTTGAGAGGGATCTGGATCAGCTTTCGGAACTTCTGGAGCGTCCGTATGCCGAGTTCTTCGGAGCTCAGCTCAATGATCAAGGAGGAGAAGATCTGCAGTGGCTAATTGTTGCAAGTCTCCGAGGAAAGATTGAACCTCCCACTGCGGAGGGAATTCAGTTTACCTTAAGGGAAAGCAAATGTTGTGGCAGATGCTTTAAGCAGAAAGAGTGCAGATACTCAGCCAAGCAATCAGGAGTTACCATAAGAGTTACAAATGGACTTGGAAAGATTAGAGCTTCAATTTATCAGAACAAAGGTTCTTGGAGGATTAGCTACTATGCAGGTAGTTGCAGAGCAGGACGGTGATCTTAAGCAAGAAATTTTTAGACATCAAGAAGAAGATCCTTTTATTGCTGAGGAAATCCGGAGGATATCTCAAGGGCAAAAATCAGTTTTTCGCCTTGGAGATTATGGGTCTTTATGGTTTCAAGACCGTCTATGTGTTCCAGATGTGACGGAGATTAGAAATGTCATACTCAAAGAGGCACATGATACACCCTATTCTATACATCCAGGGAGTACTAAGATGTATATAGACTTAAAAGGACTATTCTGGTGGAATAACATGAAAATAGATATTGCTAAATATGTATCTGAATGCCATACTTGTCAAAGGGTGAAAGCTGAACATCAAAGTCCAGCCGGACCATTACAACCCTTAGAAATTCCTGAATGGAAATGGTAGGAAATAGGCATGGACTTCATTACAGGATCGCCTATGACACCAAAAAGGAAGGATATGATATGGGTAATTGTGGACAGACTTACAAAGAGTGCACATTTCATTTTGGTGAACCAAAAGGATAATGCTGAGAAGTTAGTTGAAGTATATGTCAAAGAGATATTAAGTAAGCATGGAGTACCCAAAAAGATCGTAACTGATCGGGGATCAGTGTTTACTTCGGCATTTTGGAAGCAATTGCATGAAGCACTTGGTTCAAAATTAGATTTCAATACCGCATATCATCCTGAGACAGGAGGTCAAACTAAAAGAACAAATCAAATACTAGAAGACATGTTGAGAGCTTGTGCACTAGATTTTGGAGGAACATGGGAAGATCACCTACCATTGGCAGAAGTTTCTTATAATAATAGCTATCAGAGTAGTCTGAAGGCAGCTCCATATGAGGTTCTGTATGGAAGGAAGTGTAGATCCCCAATATGTTGGTATGAACCTGGAAGTAGCCAAGAATTTGCGCCAGATTATATCAAGGAGAGACAAGACATCATTGATAAGATCAGGGATAGACTGAAAATAGCCCAGAGCAGGCAGAAAATTTATGCGGATCAAAGTCGAAGATCATGGCATCCAGAAGTAGGAGATATGGTCTATCTGAAAGTAAGTCCAATGAAAGGAGTGAAAAGGTTCGGAGTTAAAGGGAAATTGAGTCCAAGATATATCGGATCATTCAAGATACTGAGTCAAAACAGAACTATAGCTTATGCTTTAGAGTTACCATCAAGATTGGCTCAAGTGCATAATGTTTTCCATGTGTTACAACTTTGCAAATGTTTGAAAGTTCTAGATGATGCAATCACACATCAAGAGATAGAACTACAAGCATACCTGACCTATATTGAAAAACCTTGTAAGATTCTGCAAGAAAACTGGAAGAGATTAAGGAATAGAGCAATCAAATATTGCAAGGTACAATGGGAACATCACCCTGAAAGGGAAGCCACATGGGATAAAGAAGAGGATTTAGGACATCTCCACATGGGATAAAGAAGAAAAGCTTATCCAAAACTATTCAGGTACATCTCCACAAACTTCGGGACAAAGTTTAATTTAAGGGGGGAAGTCTGTAACATCTCAGCATTTAGGACATAACAAAGGGTAGATTTGGGAATATGGAATGTTGCATGCATCTATTTGTGAAAATGTGGGTAAAATTTTCGACAAATAAAAACCTAAGTGATCAATGTTTCTTTCTTACTTTGAGATTAGGTTTAGTCTTAAAGGATGATTGTTATAAACTTTGAGATGATCTTAAGGAGTTATGTGTTTTAAAATGGATTTGAAATATTAGACTTGAGTGTTTGAATTATAATTCAAATGAATTAGATATAAGTTCTGACTCTTAATTCAATTAAGAAATAAATATTACAACTTGAATTCTATCCAAAGAAAAAAAAAGGAATATAAAGTTTATTTCTTATCATCAATATATATAATCAAGTTATAAAATTATAACTTATTTGAATCATCCACATAACTTACAAAAGTAAATTTACAAAGAATAGGAATATTCTTTATTAATAATAATATAATATTTATTACAATTGAATAAAATAAAGATAACAAGAATACTAAAAGAAAATTACAAAAGAATAAGAAAATTACATTGGAATATTTACTAACTATCCTATATCTAAATCTAAACTAAATCTTCATCTTTATCTTTGTACCTGCAAAACAAAGACTAAATAAAAACAAAAGAAGATTAGTGTTAGTATTATTTCTCTCAGACATGGCAGTGAAATGCACTTGACAAATTCATCATTGAGACATTTAAAAAAGGGGCAAGTTTCACCAATATGAAAGAATTCATCTTTCGTAAATTCAAAGTCAGAAGTCAAATAACAACCAAGAGGGGCAAAATCACCAGCCAGGTGAAAGTAACCTGGTAAGAGTAAGTTCAAAAATTCTGAACATATCCACAAGTGCATAGCAATCACACAGGCATGACACACACCAGCATGCATGTGGTGTGTTGTCAAGCTCACAAAGCAGCCCAATCTCACAAAACCACAAGCACAGCTGTGGGAGGCACTAGTGCATCACTCCACTTCACAACACACAAGAACAGCCAGTGTTGACAGCTGCTAAACCAAGCACCACATCCAACAACCAAACCAACTAAGGATCAATCAAACATCACCAGGATGGTGACATAAGGAGGGGGATGGATCAGGTGGATAGCAAGATCAAGCCGGGAGCTAGGAGGAGCAAGGTCAGCTCAAGATCAAGCACAGGAGTCCAGCAAAACTAGATCAAGATCATCATCACCAACTTACTACACCATCATCAGATTTTGTGGTGAGTTTCATAAAACCTTCACATGATCTAATCATCTTATTTAGAGTTTCATAAAACCTTCACATGGTGTCGATGATAACGAGTCCAACTAAATATCCCTAGTTAATAGTAACCAATGGAGCCGAGCAACATGAACTCTATAGAATAAGCTGTTGAGCTTAACTCCTAGACGGAGTTGCTACTTTTAAATTCCGCTGAACACTTTACATTTTGGTTTGTAGGTTGGATCTTTTGGAAGTCTTGAACTTTCGGTATTGTAATAATAATAATGTGTGTACTTTTGTAATATGGACCCGCAATGTTTCTGTTGTACCACTCTAAGGGATGTGATATTTACGGAATGGTGTTCTGTGGATGTCATGTCAACGACTATAGTGTACAACACATGCAGTGGTATGCTGGGTCACCGCAGCCCGTTAGCATTCCCGCGCGAGCCCATGAATTCAAACTTAGGTTTTTCTTTTATTTCAAAACCCTGTACTGTTGGTAACTTTGAAATTCAATTCAGGATGATTCACTTAACCAAATTGAATGAATCCAATTTTGTGAGAAAGTATTTGAAAATATCTAAACACTCTCAATGGATTCAAATAGTTTGAAATTATAGACCATCCACAGTAAAAATAACAAGACAATAGTTTTTACAACTTCAAACATTTTTATAAAATCAACCATAATTGCTTTTGAGTTTATTCCAACTCTCAAAAATCACATTGGCCATGACCTATCTGAATATGTAAAAATATATAATTTCGCATGCAGTAGTCCTGGACCAAAAATTAAAGAATGGCTTTATAGTCATTTCTAGTCACTTAGATATTATTAAATGGCAATGTTAAACTTTGTGATATTGACCAACCATTTTAAATCACATTCCCAAGTATTGGAATATATGGTGATGACATGTGATAATATGATCCCATATTTGAATTGGAGAATATTAAATCTTAGGTAACTTTTCAATAAGTAGAAATTACTTTTCCAAAATAAGATTAAATCAAAACTTGTCACCCTTTTATTGTAATGATAGAGATGGTGCTAGACCATCTAGTGTGGTTCTTTGTGTGATAAATAGAAGTAGTTAAGTATTGTTTGGTGATTGTATACCTCGTATTCATTTATAAACGCTAGTACCAATCCGAGCAATAAGGAGAAAGAATTCTATGAAGAAGATGAAGAGAACTTAGACCATTATACCAACCAAGGAAAGCAAGCTAAGCTATACCATGCAATATAGAACTATGCATACTATTATGATACCATCTTGATTTCACCAATTCCAAGCTTTATTTGCAAGCTTTATCTTTTCTCCTTTTTATCAAAGTTGTTCAAGTAGTTAATTAATTGGTGATTAGTGGAAAAATATGAAAGATGCCATTAAGAGCATGGAACTTGATGTAGGTAGTTACACTTGATTAGTACCCCTCAAATAGTGACACCCTCATTGATAGATGCTAGTGCTAACTGTTGGGGATATACTTTCCGGGTATACCCATAAGACTCGCTGACCAGGGTGGCCCACCAACGGGTTAGAGCTATGCTTCACGGGCGGCCCAGTCAGAGAAATAGGAGGATCCAGTTCTGGCTACAACAAGGCCCAGAAGAGTTACCGAGTTAGGCATGTAATATTACTTGTAGTCCAAGCTGTACATAGTTACCGACTCTGTAACGTAGCCGGATAGGTCTCTCCTATAACCCTAGGCCCCGGTGACTATATAAACCGGCCCTATGGGAGCCTTTAGGGAACAACTCAATACACAACCACAACCAACTCGCATAGGCGAACCTCTCTTGTAATCCGCTGTAACATTCGGCTTACGTTGATATATTACTGGGTTGCTAGCAGGAGTAGGATCCGATCACCGCAGTCGGATCTGAACCTGGGTAAACTTGTGCTCACCACTCCTGGAACATCCGACGTCTCACACCCCATCCTTACAACGCCACTAGGACCCCCTATGGTGTACTTGTCGACAATCCGACGATAGTTGGCGCCCACTGTGGGGCAGGTGACCTTTGGAGCATCATTCCAGGCAGAATCTGCGCGTGCAGGAATCGGCAAAACAATCGCCATGGGTCGCGTGGTCTATGCCAGTGATGTCCCTCTCGTACTTCTCGACGAGACCTGGATTCCGGCTTCGAAACCCATGACAACCTACATGATCATGTCTATCGGCGAGATCGATATCTATCTCGGTTTCGCTGAACCCGCCCAATCCACTCTCGAGGTGATGACCATGGCGGAATAAAAATCCGGATCTACTCTGTCCGCAGAGGCGGGAGAGTTCAAGGTCCCGGAGAAAATCAAACCCACCCAACCCACTCCTGTAGTGGAAGAAGAGGCGGAAGAAAAATCCAGATCTGATCTCCCTGATGAGATCGGATACATGGATGAGGAATATATCCGCTATGGCTCTGCTCCGCCGAACGTCGTAGCAGAAAAAAATACCCTTGAAGCATAGGATAAAAGAGATGATGAAACACCCCTACATCAATTACGAAGCAATCGCTGACATCACGGAGAACTTTGAGATGGAGGAGGCGGAAATCTAGCTGTGCCACTACCTCAAGAACATGAACAAGAAGAAGCACTGTTTTGTGTACCACATAAGCACTGGATCTGACTCTGTCGATGCTGGAGCTGGTAGCGATTCGGTTCTATATGCAATCAAAGAAAACGCCGACTCACCTGGCTCCCCTCAGGAGTCAATCACGTCGCAGGAACTTCGAGACTTCAACAAAGAGATGTAGGAGTATGAACAGGAACACGTCTCCAAACAAACGCAAGGTGAGCCAGAAAATTCTCCTAGTCCATATGATAGCATGGATGAAAGCTACACCTTGCAGATGATATGGATACCGAAGATTCCTCCGAGGTCCACAAGCCAACCATGACGGAAAGTACCGATGGAAGTTAATCCCCCGGTACCGGACCGAAATCCGTCTATGCCACTAGTATGCACATTAAGGCTACTGAGCGATCAAAGAAGAAGACGAATAAAAATCCGACATCGGCAGAGCCAAACATCGAAGAAACCAACGAAGAAAAATTTGATGAAGAGATCGAGATGGAGAATCCGGACGGGTATCCGATTAATACCACCCCGATCGACCCTCCTGTGGATGGACACGTCGTCACCAAGGGTGCATGTCAACACTCGTATTTTTAATCCTAGATGCCTGTTATGCCATACATCGCAATCCCCAGATTACCATTTTTGTGAGACATAACATGGGAGAGGCTCCATCTTCATGTTCACAGGCAATGCTGATGATGGGAGATGATCCTAGTTGTCGTAACCTTCCCACGGTCCATCCTCCTGATAGTCCTCTTCATAGTCTGGCCACGGGAATAGCCAGGGACAAAGCCATGAGTACTATTTAAGTACTCGCAAACTATCACTAACAGGTAAAGTGGTTTGAATAGGAATACTGAGCTCTAGGTTGTTTTGCAAAAAGCCAGATTTATCTCTAACTGAGTTTAGAAGCAACAAAACTAGTTTAAGGTTTTATAACACCTAAGTGGGAACTCAAGTTTCACTTTCACAACTCTATTGTGGTCAAGTCAAAGTCATGATTCAAATCACAAGTCATTTTGAAAACATCTGACGACAGAATAGTATGGCCACTCCAACTGTCCATAACCGCGGAAGTGGCTATTTGAATAGTTTGACACTCTGCAGAGGTGGTACACTTTCACCACAATATTCGATACATCCATCAGGAACAATCCTGAATTCACCATACTTAGTATGCGGATAATCAATCCTAACCTTTCAATTACACGCCCTAGTATAGGCACCTCTCCTATGAGTTTGGCCTCCCAACCATGACCATCTGTCATCTTGGGAACTGCACAGGTCGTCAATCTTCACAAGGTAGCCGCATCTCAAACCTCGGCCATAAGGGAACCCATACTAAGGTATATAAACTTCCAGTCAAGCCCTATCCAAATTCGGGTATTGTGGTTGTACGGTAAAATTGGAATGGTATCGCATCCAGGCAACCATCAGTTTTTATAAAGGGCTAAGGCTCATGCCTCAACATTTTCATCATCAAAATCATCTGGTGTTCAAGAACACGTGTCAAAACATTTCATTAAAATGACTCATCATTCCAAGATTTTCATAATCATTTTCACCAAGTATTCCCATCTAAAGTGATCAAGTTTTATGCTTAGCACTAGCCACTAAAGTTGGGGGTAAACACTAATGAGGGGTGGTAAACAAGGGTGACTTACCTAAGTTCAGTCTCATGCCTCAGGATGACATCAAGATCAATCTAACTTAGGTGAAGTTTTATGCTCTTTATGCTACCTCTAATTATCTTTCCAACACTTCACAAGTCACTAAGTAAACAAAGAGTTTTGATAAAGAAATAACTTAATAAAGCTTGCAGGTAAAACTGGGATTTGGTATAATCAAGTGGTATAACCAAGACATACCTAATGCATTGCATAGGTTATCTAGCTTTCATAGTTGCAAGTGTTAGCTTGCCTTGTGCAGTGCAGTGGTTGAAGTTCTCCCCGGCTTCTTCTCCGTAGTAATCTCCTTCCTCTTCGTATCCTTGGTCGATACTAGCGTCTATAAATAAATACGAGATACACAATACTTAACTAATTCTACTTATCACACCAGGGTTTTCACTAGATGATCTATCATCATCACAATCATCACAAGAATTAAGGCACTAGTTTCATTTATTTTATTTTAGAAAAGTAATTTCTACTCATTGAAAACTAAAGATTTAATATTCTCCAACTAAAACATAGGATCATGTTGACACATTTCATCACCACATATTTCAGTACTTTGGAATTTGATTTAAATTGGTGTCACAATTTAATAAGGTTTAACCTTTTATTTTAATTAATTAAAGTGACTAGAAATGCCTATGGGGCATTCTTTTATTACTTGTCCATTATTTCTGTAAGTAAACCTAGATATTTTTATATATTCAGAAAGGCCTTGTTAAATGTGATTTTTGAGAGTTGGAATCATCTCAAAAGCTTTTATGGTTGAATTTTGAAAAATGTTTGTATGCAGAAAAGTCTTTGCCTTGTTATTTTTACCAAAGGTGATCTATAATTCTAAATGGTTTGAATCCAACGGGCTTGGATTAAAAATTTCAATACCTTTCTAGCAAAATTAGTTCCATGCAATTTGGTTTAGTGAATCTCTCTAAAATGATTTTTGAATCTACAGCTAGAACTAAGTTCGAAATTAAATAGGTAAACCTAATTTCAAACGAACTGGGTCACGCAGGAAATTAACTGGGCCGGCCCACAATGCACAATGTGCGCAGGCGGTTTAAGTGGTTGTCCCCACCATTCAGTGAGACAAGGGGTGCGAAGGGGTACGGGGCAATCTGGACTGTGCGATTAACATCTAATCTAACAGCTGGGGCTTGTCGTCTCCGTCGGGCAGCGCTGGAGAGACTGAACCCTAACACGGCCAGTGGGGGTCTGTGGCGGCTCACCGGGGCTCAGGCAAGGGTCGGCGATGGGGGCGAACGATGAAGTCGACAACGATGATCCTCCTAGTACCGGTGGCTCCTCCTGGGGCGGCTCCAATCAACGGCGCCCTTCTCCTCCAGCAGTGGCAAGCTCCGGTGAAATTCTAGCCACCTGGTGCTCGTCTTGCTCCGGGGAAGAGGTGGGGTGGTTCTGAGAGAGAGGGGAGTGGAATGGTGTGACGAATTCGAGCGGGGGAGGCCTCTATTTATAGTGCAACGAGGGAACCAAAGGGTGCGGGCGGAGATCGTCGGGGTCGTCGTCATAGTGAGCTAACGACATGGCCGAAGGTAGGGTACGGTGTGCTGCCTCATGGCAAAGCTCAACGTCTTCATGGCGAGGCGTGGGGCAGTGCGGTTCGGTCAGAACGCATCGACACTCTGGACGGCACCGATGGTGGTTTTGATGGCGCACAGCGGCTACGGGTCGCGCGGCGGTGAACAGTGTTGTCTGGGAGGTTCCTAGGGCGGTGGTGATCACGCATGCGGGCGGCAAAGGCGGGGCGCGGTACGTGCGAGCGTGTCAAGCGCGGTGCGCTGGCGCGCTCTCGACATGGTGGCAGATATATTGGGCGCGAGCATTCCGTGTGGTCTAGTGGCTAGCAGGGCTCGAGCGCTAGACAGGGGTGGCGATGGACGGTGGCTTGTGTCCCAGACACGGTGTCTAGGCTTGGTTAGGTTGGTAGCACGTTGTCGACATTGGGGGTGGCATTTGTGCTCGTCCATGGTCACCATTGATGGCATGGTCGAGTTTACAGTGAGCTAGAGCTGCTTAAACAAGTTAGATGATCTCTGAGAGTGTAGTGTGATCTAGAGAGGGGACAAGGTTGGCACAAACACTGCTCACTATAGTGTTTGATGTTTAATTTGATTTGTGCTCAGAAGGTGTTTGACAAAATGGCCGCAAGAAATTTAAATTTGAATTTTTGGATGAAACTTGGTGGGTGCAATGGTCACATACTAGGTAGTCTCTGGTTGCTTGGATTTGTCAAGGTGCACTGGTTTGGTTGGGTTTTGAGAAATAATGATCTTCTCATATAATATAGATTCAATTTTGAATTGTCATTTGAATAAGGTTGCCAAATGTTTCTGTGGGTTTGCAAGGGGGCTTGGGTTCACTTTCACTTGGTCTAGCAAGGGGTGAAAAGGAATGGATTTGTTTCTGTTTGAAATCTTGGACTAGAAACACCCAAAGTGAGCTAGTGAGCAAGATTGACAAAAATTACCATTTGCTTGTTTTGTTTGTTTTTGAATTTCTATTGATTTGATTCTGCTTGGAATTGATTTAGATGATGTTGTGTTCATCTTTAAACCATTCCTTGCCATTCATAACAATCACACAAGTCCAACCATGCATTCATCACATACACACATGCATTCATAAGGATTTAATTAACAAAAGTTTTTGTTAACTCTAATTGTGGGTGATTGGAATTGATAACCTTTATCAGTATTTTTGGGATGTTACAGTGTACGTGAAATTTACGGAGATGCTCTCATGATTCCAATCCCAACGGCTTCGGATCTTACACCGGAGGCGCTGGAGAAAAGGGCCGAGGACCTGTAAAAGCACCATCTGTTTCTACTCGAAGAGGCCGCGCGCATCGTCGAGATGAGATAGCAGTTAGACAGTGATCCTGCCAAATATCAATCAAATTTCAAGCGACATCCAAACAAGACAAGGAGAGGTCCATTTCTTGCTAACAAGAATCCGAATATCCACAAAGATCTATTCAACGGAAAAGATGGAGAGAAGATTTGAGTCTATAGCACGCCATTGGAAAACGCTATTGCAGCTCGAGCCATCCTAGCCAACAATCCATCCCTGCAGCAGGTCCAGTAGTGCGTCACACTGCTGGACAAAGGATTAAAGCAGCAGAAAACGGCCGCGTCATTTAGTAGCAAGCTGGCCTCAAAATCCGAGTTTTGCCACACTGGCGCTGACCGAAGCGCTGACATAAGGCTTCACAGGGATAAGACTCAACGCTATCGTCCCCATGGAGAAGAAGATAATTCAAGAACCGGATCAAACAACCACTCTCGCGGGCCGACACATGACTGGGAAAGAGTTATTCCATCTGGCGTCATCAGGGCAATGGTTCCTCATCAGGACCATCGTCGGCAAAACAACCACTATAGAGAATACCCGGAAACACGCAGCCAGCGAGAGGAGCAAGATCGGATAAGGATGCCACCATCGAGCCATCCGGCTAGCAACGTAGGAAGAAGAGATGACCCGGATCGTATTGAATCAAGTAGGGACGGTGCCCGAAGAAACATGCACCAGAGTCAGCATAATGAGGCTCCACCGCCACCACCAAGAAACCCAGCCGGAAATAATCCACCAGGGCCACCATCGCCTCCTAACAGTGACCATGAAGGATCCCGTCGTAGCCATGGAAGCCACAGGGGTAGAGGCGACAATGGTGAGAGGAGAAGCAAAAAATCTAACTCCACCGCGCAGAACCCGTGAGCCTCCAAGGCGCAGATCACCCTCGCCAAATGGCGCTCGCCATCGCATTGAATCAAACATAGAAGCGCGGAGGTACGAGGAAGAAGATGTGTATATGGGACCCAAGTGATTTGGACCACACATACGTCAGACCAGATTTCCGGTTAACTTTGGTATTGCCAAACACATTCAGCCCTACGACGACGCAGCTCGGCCACATACCTGGCTCTAGGATTTCTTCCAGACCTGCTGCATCACCAAAGGAGGAAATAGCCTGGTTGCGGTCCGATATCTCCCACTCATGTTTAGGAAGACGGCTCGATCATGGCTCAATGAACTACTAGAGAATTCAATTCACAACTGGTATGATATGCAAAGTGCATTCTTTTCAAACTTCGAGGGAACATACAGGAGGCCCCCACAGTCGGAGACTTGCAGCGTTGCACCCAAAGACCCGGAGAAACCTGCCGGGATTACCTCGGATGATGGATTGACACTAAGAACTCCTGCGAAGGAGTAAAAGTGCAAACTGCGATAGAAGCTTTTATTGTAGGACTTCCAGTCGGACTTCTACGTCACAGACTGAAGCGTGACCACGTCACAGATTTGGGAGAAATGATAGAGACAACAAGCAAATATGCTGATGGCGATGATAATTCAAAAGGGCTGCTAAATATTCTGGCCAATCCCAATGCGGCCAAACAGCCAAAACAAACTCAAAAGCGCAAGAACACCTCGGACGAAAAGCCAGCTCCGGACAACGTAGCTGTTAACACAACGTTTGGATCTGGAGGACGAGGAGGGCGCGGAGGCGGCCGGGGTATATTCCGTGGAACTTCCCAAATCCAGGGGAGAGGAGACCAGCAACCCGGAAGAACCTATATCTGGGCCGACATTGCCAATAATCCCTGCGTTCACCACTTGGATAGTAACGGAGGATCTACCCACACAAATGCGAGTGTCATTTCAATGACAACATCAAGAAAGACGAATCCGCTGGCTACAGAGCCAAGCGACAAAAAGGAAAGAAAAATTCCGAGAAAGGAAAGGAGCCCAAGGAAGATTCTGACATGGAAGAAGCGGAAGCTGTTGCAGAGCCCAAGTCGGATGGAAAGAAGACTTTTCCGACTAAGAAAGTCGCATACGTCTGCTTCCTTGGATCCCAACCTGCCAAGGAAAAGAAGGCGGTTCTCCGTGAGCTCAATGCCACGGTTCTGGATGTCCACAGTTTCTAGATTGGTTGGATGTAACCATCACCTTTGAACGCTCAGATCACCCGAGGAAAACACATCATCAGAGAAAGTACCCTCTGGTCGTCAATCCTCTTATTGATGGCTATGAGTTTTCTAAAACACTCATGGACGCTGCAAGCAGCATTAACATCCTCTACATCGAGACGCTCCACCGCATGAAGCTACACGAGAGCCAGTTGAGTTACAACAGTGTAACTTTACATGGCATTGTACCAGGGAGACATGCAGATTCTTTGGGCGAGATTACTCTGGACATGACATTCGGAACCCGAGACAATTACCGGCCCGAGCCACTCTCTTTTAAGGTGGTACCATTCAAAAGTGCTTACCACGCCATCTTCAGATGTCCGACTTACTAGGTGTTCAAGGCTCGTCCCTGTTACATCTATAACATGATCAAACTTCTAGGTCCAAAGAGCATAATCACCATACGAGGAAATGCGAGGAAGGCGCGAGAGTGCGATGAAGGATCTGCTGCCTTCGCCGAAGCCGTGCTGCACGCCCAGGAGTACCAGGAGATCAAGAAGACCATCAATCCGTCTGAGATGCCCACTACGAAGAACGAGGTACTGAAGCCAAGTTTGAAGTTCAAGGCGTCGGAAGAAACGAAGAAAGCGTTACTGAAGGAAGATGATCCCTCCAAGACGACAAACATAGGGGTAGGCTTAGGCCACGCATAGGAAAGCGTGATCGTCGAGTTCGTCAAAGATAATAGTGAAATCTTTGCATGGCAGCCTTCTGACATGATCGGAGTACCTAGGGAACTTGTCGAGCACTCTCTTAATGTGTACCCTAACACTAAACCCGTCAAATAGTCCTTACGACGGTTTGGTGATGAAAAGCGCAAAGCAATAGCCAAAGAATTAGCCTGACTAGAATTAGCATATTTTATAACAGAGGTCGTCCATACATATTGGGTGGCAAATCCTGTACTCGTCCCTAAAATGGACACCATTGAATTAAGGATGTGTGTTATACCGCTTTGAACAAGGCATGCCCAAAAGACCCATTCCCTTTGCCAAGAATCGATCAAGTTATCGACTCAACGGCAGGATCGAAACTACTCTGTTTTTGACGCATATTCCGGACATCACCAAATACCGATGAAAAAGTCGGATCAAATCAAGACGTCTTTCATCACTCCTTTCGGAACCTTCTGCTACAAAACTATGCCTTTTGTCTTAAAGAACGCAGGAGCAGCATATCAACATACTATGCAACATTGTCTCAACGACCTAATCAGACGTAACGTCCATGTATACGTAGACGACATAGCAGTTATGTCCAAAAAGAAGGAAACTTTAATTTTCGACTTGGATGAAACATTTGCTAGTCAACAAAAATTCAATATGATGCTAAATCCGAAGAAATGTTTATTTGGAATTCCAGCCGGAAAATTGTTAGGGTTCATCGTCTCTGAGCTAGGCATAGAGGTGAACCGGGACAAAATCAAGGCTATCTTAAACACTACCAGGCCGACTCGCCTGAAGGACGTACAACGTCTCATTGGTTGCATTGCAGCGGTGTGTCGGTTCGTCAGCCGGCTCAGTGAAAGAGCCGCACCTTTGTATAAACTCTTGAAGAAAACCAAAAAATTTGTCTGGACTCAGGAAGCCGAAACTTTCCTGCAAAGTTTGAAAGATCTATTTTCAAACCCACCAGTTATCGCAACGCCAGAACCTCAGGAGCCTATGTTACTCTACATTGCAGCGACCAATAAGGTCATAAGTGTGGTAACAGTAGTTGAGCGCGAGGAAGAAGGCCATGAGCATAAGATGCATCGGCCAACTTATTATCTAAGTGAGGTCCTGATATAATCAAAACAATGGTATCCACACCATCAAAAGCTAGCCTATGGAGTGTTCTTTGCATCCAGAAAGCTACGCCACTATTTTCAAGAGCACAAGATCACAGTGGTGATCATCGCTCCCCTACGAGATATAATCAATAACCGTGATGCCACAGGACGTGTCGCAAAGTGGGGAATAGAGCTTGCAACTTTTGACATTGAGTACAAACCACGTACAACAATCAAGTCCCAAATACTTGCCGACTTTGTCATTGATTGGACAGAAACAGCAGAAAACACATGCCCTCCAGACTCGGAATTTTGGACCCTTCACTTTGACGGATCAAAAGCATGAGAAGGCTCGAGGGCTAGCGTGGTGCTCAAATCACCACAAGGAGATAAGTTGTTCTATGTGTTGCAAATACACTTCATGGCAACTAATAATATTGCCGAGTACGAAGCATTGCTGCATGGAACACACATGGCCAAAAACATTGGCATATCAAGGCTCATGTGTTACAGAGACTCGGATTTAGTTGCTCAGCAAGTATCCGATATCCGCAACACAAAAAAGCACATGGCGGCATACAAAGTTGTTATGGATGAACTATCTAAATCGTTCGAGGGTTTTGAGGTTCAACACATCCCTCAAGCAGAAAATGAGGAAGCAAATGCTCTATCAAGGATAGGCTCTGCACGGAAACAAGTACCGGATGGAGATTTTTTAGAGCATTTAAGGGTCCCCTCCATAGTCGGAGTTGATGAGGACTATCCGACGAAATCCGACTCACCTTTAATAGCAGTTCTGGCTGTAATTCCCAGCTGGAAAAAACCCTATCTGGATTTCCTGATAGACGGAAAACTACCCGAAGAAGAAGTCTTGAGCCGGCAGATTGTCCAACGAGCAAAAGCCTACGCTATAATAAATGGTGAGCTCTATAAGCGAAGTGTTTCTGGCGTGTTTCAAAGATGTATTTCTTTGAAAGAAGGAGTGGAAATCTTAAGAGAAATTCATGAAGGCGAGTGTGGTCATCATGCTGCAGCCAGATCCTTAGTGGCAAAAGCTTTTCGACACGGATTCTTTTGGCTTACAGCTAAGGCGGATGCCGATAAACTGGTCAAAACGTGCAAAGGCTGTCAAAAGTACGCTCATCAGGCACATGTTCCAACTGAACAACTACAAACAATCCCTATTACATGGCCGTTTGCGGTCTGGGGGCTTCATATGGTAGGGCTGTTTCGCACGAAAAAATGTGGATTTACTCACCTACTAGTAATGGTGGATAAATTTACAAAATGGATTGAGGCTAAACCCAACCAGAAAGTTCGTCGTGGATGTAATCATCCGATTCAGATATCCGTACAGTATAATTACTGACAATGGGAGCAACTTTTCCATGGGCGAACTTGCCGAATTCTGCGAAGAACAAGAGATCCGACTCGATATTGCATCAGTCGCACATCCACAAGCTAATGGACAAGTCGAAAGAACTAATGACCTTATTTTACAAGGAATCTGACCTCACCTCGAGGCACGTTTCTTCGGGCCGCGGGGGTTTGGGCGGAAGAATTACTGTCTGTGATATGGAGCTTATGTACAACTCCTAACAGATCAACCGACTATACTCCTTTCTTCTTGGTCTATGATGCAGAAGCAGTTCTTCCAAGTGATCTGATTCATCAAGCTCCACGAGTCAAAGCGTATATCGAAGAAGATGCAACAGTTTCTCGACAAGATGATCTCGATATAATCGAAGAAGTACGCGTCGTTGCTGAGCAGAGATCTACATCCTATCAACAAAAGCTGCGCAAGTATCATAGTCAGAGAGTGCAAAACCGTTCTTTCAGAAAAGGTGATATGGTTCTCCGACTTGTGCAAAAAAGAAAGCACAAACTTTTCCCAATTTGGGAAGGACCTTTTATGGTTAGCAGAGTTCTGCATAATGAGTCATACTATTTAACTGACATGAGACCAGTCAAGGAAAGACCTGATACTCGGAAGAGAAAAATAGGTGGTGGCAGCGCATACCCGGATGAAATAGACCGTCCATGGAATATTGCACAGCTACGTCCCTTCTATTCTTAATTATATTTTCTTGTAATCATATATGTACATGTTCAAAGTGAAATAAAGTGTTGGTTTCCTCATTTTTTTTATCTTTGAGAAGTTTTTGCCAACTTATTTCCAAATGAGCATGTAATTTTTTCAAAAATCCCAGAATGCTTGAAAGTACTTTATGCTCATGTCCGTTCTGGTTACGATTTTTGAATATCTAAAAATGTTACCCTAGGGTACAAAGTTTAATTTATTGTCTATACTTTGGTTTTTATCTGATTGCTTAGACGCGGGCATTTTTCGAGTAATGAGTTGTTGGTACTGGAAGCCGGCTTTGTTTCCGAGTTTAAACTGGTTTAGCAATTGACCACCGTTGCTCGGCAAATTTTCCGTGCAAAAGGTTGGCCGACCCATGAAAGGGATGGGGCAGAGAGACAGATAAAACGACAAGTATAGGCATAAAAACACAAAGTGATTTAGAAAATTTCAAGCACATGCATAAAAATATATAAGCAAACGTGTTATGATAGTAAAAGCATCAGTTTTTACAAGACCACCACAAAATCATATATTGTATCCATCATTACATTGCCATGAGTTCAAAATAATGCATAGAAATTGTTTATGCTGCAGAATCAGGCGGTGGTGATGAAATAGGTGGAGTGCTAGAGTCGACATCAGTGTCGCGCTCAATCTCAGACTGGGAAGAAATGCTTGCTTCTGGATCTTGGGGCGAGGGAGGAGCGGCGATGGATTCAAAGAATGGCGTCGTGTAGTTGGTCATGTCCGCCACCCGACAAGCATAACCTGCACAAGATTCTTGGATGGTCGTGATGTCTTGCAGGTTACCCTCATCATCCTCCTCGACAATTCCCTTGGTGACGTGTCAGATTTCCATCTCGTTGTGGTGGCTCATCACCATGGTCACAGCTGTCTGTGCAGCAGTCCGAGCGTAGGAGATCTTCCAGTCTTCGATAAGCTTCGAAATCTCCTTGACCTTGTCCCTCACCTCGTGCACTGACATTGCGTGCAAGTCGGAAAGCTTGACAGACTCAACAGCCTCTTCTAGAGTTTGGCGGAAGTCGTACAAGATATCTCCGGCGAGCTTAATGCGCTCGAGGCGAAGTTCGGAGGTAGGAGAGTCAGAAAGATTCAGGGGGGATAGGAAAGAACCAAAAAGTCAAAATTCGTCTAAAAATAAAGTCGAAAAAATCAACAACAAAAGAAAAAGTTTCGGAAATCTTACCCAACACAGAGTGATTCCATTAAGCATGCTCCTTGGGGAGGCTATTTAGTTCACTGGATGTGGCCTGGGCAAGATCCCTTTGAATATCTAAGTCCTTCTTGAGATTAGCTAGTTCTTTGTCTCGGAGGTCTAGGAGCTTCTCGAGTCTCACGGTCTCGTGATTGCTTGACTCCAGGACTATAGCTACAGATTTCTTCGATTCTATAGTTAGCTTCTCAAGCTTGTCCCGGAGTTCAGCATTCTCTAACTCCAAGACCTTGAAATTCTCGGCTTGTTGCACCAGCTTGCTAGACTGGCACAATAGTTCCGCAAAGACAAAATATCAGTCGAACAAAAAAAATTCGACTATGACAAAAAAGATAACTGACAAAGAGGAAGTCAAAAAAGTTTACCTTCTGCTTCATCTTTCTCAACCTTCAACTTTGAATTCTCAAAGCGCAAAGCCTTGATTTCTTTGCGCTTATTGCTAATGTTCTTGAGCAATTCCTGGTTGAAACATGCAATTTTCTGTAAGTATAGAGACGGAATACCGTCAGACGGCTACTAAGACTCGGGCTGCAAATTTAGCTAAGTAAAATTACAACACGAGCCTTGGGGGCTACACTACATCGTTCTTTTGCAACCTAAAAGCATAAACTCAGATCCAACGATGTTTATCCGACTTTATGCTTGGGGGCTAGAGGATATGATAATAAATGCAAATAAGAATCGGAAACTTACAATGTGTTCCAAATGCATCTTTTCAAATACGAGCTTGGTGCTGTGAAACACCTTCCCGGGAAGGGTGAGGGAAGGAACATCCGTCGCTATAAGTTCGCCAGATTAGACTTTAGCGTCCCGGATCAATATTTGGTCCAGGAGGCTGACCAGCTTGACGTCTTCCTCCTCTTGGCTCGCTGCCTCTAGAGTCAAAGTTTGCTTCTCAAGACTGGATTGAGCCAGTCCGAGGATCTCTTCTTTTTCTTTCCTCTTTAGGCCGAAGACAGTGGAGCTGACCACTTTATCCATTGTTCCTGTAGATATTACCATGGGATCATTACCCTTGATGGGTTGACCCTTGTTAGTTGCCTGGTCATCAATGGTGACCAGGGCTTTTGAGATTTTTCAATGAAGATGTATACGATAATAGTTCCACTCTTTCCTTGATCAAAAATTGCATGAGGGTCTTGTAGTCCTTCGCCAGAATCCGGCTTGAACTGACCCGCATCTTATCCTTCTTGTCGCTCATGATCTGGTGCATGAGGCGATCTCCATGGTGCTAGAGAGGCTGAATCCGATGCTCCAACCAGCAGTGGGTCAAGTCGGATCCACAGAGGCCCTCATGCTTCATCAAAAACTCAATCCGCCTCTTGGCGAGGATCAAGATATCCGACAGCTCTGGTGCCTCTGCATCCCACAAATTCTGATGGGGAGCGGCGCCATCGACAAACGCCGGAAGACCTTCTGCCTTTCCAGGAGCCGGAATATCCTTGTGGTAAAAGAAAGTTCCGTCCTAGCGTTTGATGGACTCACTAGCGTTAATCCTAGGATAGACTCGGTTTATCCTAAGGACTAAGCTAAGAGTGCCGGTGACATAAGGTATACCGGCGCTGATGGAGTTCTTCCGGGTACCATAGTAGTACTGGAAAAGGGTGAGACTTGGCCTAATGCCAAGAAACCCCTCGCACAAAGCTGCATGAGTGCTAAGCTCGAGCAGAGAGTTGGGAGGACGATTATGAAGTTGCACACCGTAGTAGTTGAGAACCTCGACGAGGAAGTCCGACGGTGGCAAGCTGGGGCCGCAGTCGACATGTGTGCCGAACAGCACCCTCTCGCCGTCACGCGGGGCAGGCACGACATGCCCTAAGGCGCTCCGCCACGCACCGGCAACGATGAATCCTTCGTCCTCCATGACTTGCAGTTCCGCGTCGTCCATGGTGCTGGGGATCCAGAGGCCCCGCATCTTCCTCTCTTCCGCCGCTGACGAACCCGCCACCGCCACTAAGGTCTAGGATGAGCCATGGATCTTGGAGGAAAAGGACTGGTGGGAGAAGGAGAGATTTTTTCTCACGGTGCGTAAATGGGAACTGGTGCGGAGCGCTCGAGGAGTATGAGGAGGCAATGAATGAATTGATGGAGAGGTGAATCTGAGAGAAAGGGTTTTATCCCCTCTTTTATTTGTCTCTGCATCAAGATTCGTGCGGTAACACGCGCGATTGTCGCGACGCGTATAGGAGAGGGGAAGTTAGCTTCCTCGCTACTCTTCCGCCTCCTCGATTTTCACGCATGCATTGAAATGGCATTCTGTTCCGTGAGGAACGGACCCACCAACGGTCATGTTGCTAGGAGTCCTGTTAGTGACAGGACCTGGTCGGAAAAGTTGTCAGTCCGCACGCCGCTGAAAAATCTGGCTTACGTTTCAAACCAAGGAGGGAAAAGACTAAGGTTAGAGCAATATATATCCAACTCGATTGACTCGGAATCCTACATTAATGAACGAAGTTTTCGGGAACCCTTCAAGATTATCAAGATGAAGAAACCATCAAGCTAGACGATTTATCCGACTTTGGATCTTGGAGACTTCTGAGGGCTACTGTTGGGGATATACTTTCCGGGTATACCCACAGGACTCGCTGACCAAGGTGGCCCACCAACGGGTTAGAGCTATGCTTCACAGGCGGCCCAGTCAGAGAAAGAGGAGGATCCAGTTCCGGCTACGACAAGGACCAGAAGAGTTACCGACTTAGGCCTGTAATATTACTTGTAGTCCAAGCTGTACATAGTTACCCACTCTGTAACGTAGACGGATAGGTCTCTCCTGTAACCCTAGTCCCCGATGACTATACAAACCGGCCCTATGGGAGCCTTTAGGGCACAACTCAATACACAACCACAACCAACTCGTACAGGCGAACCTCTCTTGCCGCTGTAACATCTGGCTTACGCCGATATATTACTAGGTTGCTAGCAGTAGTAGGATCCGATCACCGCAGTCGGATCTGAACCTGGGTAAACTTGTGCTCACCGCTCCTGCAACATCCGACGTCTCACACCCCATCCTTCCAACGCCACTAGGACTCCCTATGGCGTACTTGTCGATAATCCGACGACACTAACTAATCTTGATCACCATAGGTGGGAACACTTGGAGAAAATGATTATGAAAACCTTGGAATGATGAGTCATTCTATTGAAATGTTTTGACATGTGTTATGGAAAACAATGAGTTGAAGATGATATTGAATAAAGCATGTGTCCTGACTTTGATAAAAACTGATGGTTGGATTGGGATGCGATACCATTCCATACCGTATAACCACAATGCCCGAGTTTGGGTAGGGCTTAACTGGAAGTTTATGTATCCTAGTATGGGTTCCCTCGTGGAAAGAGGTTGAGCTGACGCTACCTTGTGAATGTGAATGTCCACCTATGCAGTGCCTAGGATGGCAGGGAGGCCAAACTCATAGGGACGTGCCTATACTAGGGTGTGTAATTGAAAGGTTACGACTGATTATCCGCATACCAAGTATGATGATTCAGGGTTATTCCTGAAGAATATATCGAATGTTGTGGTGAAAGTGTACCACCTCTGCAGAGTGTCAAACTATTCGAATAGCCGTGTCCGTGGTCATGGACAGTTGGATGGCCATACTATTCCATTGTCAGATGTTTTCAAAATGACTTGTGACTTGAATTATGACTATGACTTGACCACACCGGGTTGTGGACATGAAACTAGGTTCCCTCTTGTGTAATCTAGACAACTAAAGTTAGGTCTTTACTGTAATGCCCCAGAAAATATTCCGAACTAAAATTGATTGTTATTTGATTTTGTACATCATCATGCATATTTTGTTCGCCAATTTGACCTAAACTATTTTGGTAAAAACCTATTTTTGTTTTACTAAAATATTCCTACGGTTTTATTAAATCCGTTTCTCCTTTTTTTTATTTTCAAATTAAAACAAAATAATATTTTCGGTCCGATACGTGACCATAAATGATTTTTCTTATTTGACTAAAAAATAAAACTAGGCTAAAGGTCCGACTAAAGTTTTGGCCTAAAACTAGTCTCATCTAATCTACTTTAGACTAGATAAATATCTCAATTCCTTTTTCTTTCTCCAGACCCTAGACCTAATCCCACTCCCATCCGCCGCCGCCAGTTACAGGCGCGCTTGTCGCGCACCTTCTCAGGCCACAACAACACACGCACACCATGCATGTACTCGACACGGTCACGTACACCACACGCACACACACCTCGCACACACACAACACACCACGCGACCCACATCGCCACACATGCACGCGTTGGTTGAACGCAGACCCAGCGCAGATTCAACGCAGCGACCACACACACGCGGCCCACCCTGCACGCAACCTCACCTCCTGCCCCGTTCCCCAGGATCCCGTCGCCCAGGCCTCGCGTCCTCCTCCTTGCCGAGCGCCGCCGCGTGACCCCTCTCATCCCGCAAGCTCCGGCGCCATCCCCTGTTCCGGTCGCCTCTCCTGAGCGCTTCTGCGCCGTCGCGGCCCTCTTCCTCGGCCTTGCAGCAGCCCTGTCCCAAGCAGAGCCGCCTCGCTGCCAAGGAGCCTCCCCGTCGCCTTCCTCGCTGCACGCCCTCTTTCCGCTGCGGCTCCCCTGAGTCGACGCCTCCTGGTCGACGCCGTCACCCTCACTCCTTCGCCACTGCGTCCGCCCTGCCCTATTCGAATTCTTCGGCCATGACATCGCCTGCGCGCAGTGTGTTCCCGGCGGTCATTGTCCGCCCTGAGCTCAAGCACCGTCTCTAGCACATTGTGCTACTTGGCTTCTATTCGGTGTGTCCCCCTGTAAGTATGGATGTGCCTCCCTCCGACAGCTCGGCCAAGCTCCCAGATGCGCATATGGTGTTTGAGCAATTGCCTGAACCATGTCGAGCCCAACGTGAAGCTTGTATGTGGCGAACTTTGGTTCGTCTTCGAAGGTTAACAGATGGACTGGTTGTGTGATGACACCCGATCATCAACTCAATATGGTGACCGATGTATTGGTGTGGTGTTGCAAATATGAAGACCGTGTGCAGATAAGGAATGCGCATCGTCGATTGCAGTGGCTACTCCGGCCCTCATGACAACCCAAGTGCGCCCTCAACAACCATAGCCAAAGCCACAAGTTCTTCATCACGGATGTCAAGATCGTCGAGTAGGAACTGGAGATATCCGTGCCCGGGCGCCGGGTTCTCCTTCTCGGACCGCAAGACTTGCCGGAATACGAGAGCGGACCGAACATCGTCGAACCCCCAAGACCTTCCGAACCCCAATGTGTGACCTCTATCTGAGCCCCTATTTTATAAACTGTCATATTAAACTTGTTGCATATTAAATCATCCATGCTCGCATACATATTTATTCGTTTGGGGGTATTTTGTCGGTTCACCTAATAATTAAATATGGAGGCTATATGCGGAATAATCTTGTCTTATCTTGACCCCATTTAAATTGTGTAGTTCATTGATGTCATGCTTTGCCTTATTAATACCACATTTAATTTGCGGGATAGTTAGATAACTTGAACCTTCTATTTAAATGTCGGGATCCCGATTTCGCTTAATATTGCTAAGTAGGACCGCATATTGCCATGCCATGCATCATATCATAAACATGCCGGATCTTCCGTCTAGTATTAAATATTGCACCGGTTGTTCCTTTTAGTGTTTGCTTCTTCACCGGATAGGACGATGAGTCGATGTGAAATACGACAAGCCTCCGGCTACCCGACATTGTTTATCAGGCGAGCATTCTCCCCCTTCTACCTATTTTGTATTTATAGTCTTTACTCCCTCCAATTGATCTATTGCTATCCTTATTGTCGATGCTTGTTTATCTGTCCCTTTATTTATCTGCCTCACTATATTGCCTTGGTTATCCCATGGCTTTGTTTGACTAGCTAGCCTTGTCCTTGCGAATCGTAGGCATGCTTAGTATCGCTCTCATACAGGTGGAACATAATACTCGGATATGGTTGGTGATAATATAATTAATCTGATGTTGTTGGTTATGGTTATGGTTTCACCTAATGATAAGGCCCCGACAGGGACCATCTTTGGGAACTGCTTGAGCCGACCTAGGACCCGTTCGTTCTAAACACCACCACTAATGTTTTGACTCTAATAATATGATTAGTAATTAGCCTTATCAACTAAATACCTGCTTAACTAAAATTGCCACCGTGTGTGTTCCGTAAGGGGACTTCCTCGACTAGTCTTCGAGGGGGAAATCTTCGGATGGGTTATGTCTGGTGTTACATAGTGCTCCCTTATCTCGCTCTAATAGCCGAAGTTGTAGTGTGTCTCTAGAAGTTATATAGTGCAAGCTTTGCTGCCGCTGAGTCCACCATACCTATGTAGGCGAGGACCGCCAAATTCTAGTCTCGCCGTGTACTGGCCTCAATACTGACCGCTCTCTTTCTGTTTTTCCTTTGCCCTTTGTCGGCACCCTTTTTGGATTGACAAGTATGTGATTGACGATGTTAGCAAGGTTACCCTTCCGTCTTGGTCTGGGCAGGGTTGGACACCGCTTGGTTATTCTTCAGGACTCTTAGTCCCATTTGGATATTGTCCGTACTCGGATACTATTTGGCTTTCTTCTTAAGTTGTATCTAGACAATTAAAGTTAGGTCTTTACTACTAAGTACTTATGAAATAAAATTGGCTTATTGCAAACAAACCTAGAGCTTAGGATTCCTAATAGAATGAAGTACCTAGAGCTTAGGATTCATAATATGACGCATTATTCATATGACCTTTAATATCACACCACCCTCAAGTTTAAACAATTTATTTCTAAATTGGCTCACAGGTATTCCAAAAAAGAAAAAAAATCAGATTAGGGTGGAAGTATGCGCTATTCTATGGGCTATCTAGAACATCCAGAATGACATGATATTAACAAAGCTCAATGCACATCTTTCTTTCATGTTATCCTTATGGCTACTTACTGGATTCGTACTTGGTCGCTCCTATAGCCTATGGACAATCGTCAAGCTATGTATGCTGGATTCAACACTTTGGAGACGACTACGCATGAATTGTTCAGCCGGTGTGGGTGACGATACGATCTAAGAATTTCCCCTGATGGAATCTCTTATGCTAGTCTTTTTTTCGTGGCTGATACTTGTATCCATACTTTGTACTTGTTGACTTTTTTTCTTTGTGTTTGTGTTCGAGATCTAAACTCATTAAATAATGCAATAAAGAAGCTGTATACTTCGTTTTGATGTAGAGGCTAGGGCGTTGTAGAGGCTAGGGCGCTGCCTCCGTTTTGAGAAAAATAATAAAGTCAACTATAATTCATGAGAAGTGAATATGCAAAAGATGATCAGCAACAAGATGATTTTGTTTATTGTCTATTCATGATAAGGAAGGATAGAAATATGTATACACTAAGATTTATACAAATACATGATATTTATGAAGCGAAAGATATGAGAATATATATAAGTCAATAATAATCATATCTAACTAGGTTCATGTGATATTGTAGATTTTTATAGATAAATAGAACAATTTAGCAGGGTAGTCAAATTTCATTACAAATAGTGCAAAACTATTGTTTTCGAAGCTAAAGGCTACACGGTCGGTTGGTTTGATCTTCGAATTTTTCATAAATAAATGTATTGGCAGACATAGCCACAACTTGGTCTTACAATTTGAGATCCAATCTCTGGAAGTTGTCGCTAATCCATCTAGAAAGAGAATCTCAATAATGTAATGTTGATGTAAAAACCACAATAAAGTAAAACATGACGAGTACATAATATAGTCCAAGCGGATATGTGCGCATTGTCGCGCCCATCCACGTTAATAGAAACCTAGAGATCTATAAGTGCAAAAATACAATGAAAGAAAAGTATAACTAACTCATTAAGAAATTTCTTCAAGCCTTCATAACTATAAAATGCATATACAAACTATGATGCAATGCACAAAGAGTACATATGAAACCATAATGTAGTGAAGGATGAACTCCCATGGCACAAACAACGTTTCTGATTTTTTTACTTGCTTTAGGTTATTGACAAACTTTTTCCTTATTCTGCATTTAGCATTTTTCGCCAGACCTAGCATCGGCCTGAAGAACAAGCACAACCATAACTACTCCCCCTTCCCAAAAAAATGATGTGGCGTGTCTAGATACATGCATATCTATTGACCCAGCATACCACTACATTATGTAGTATATTATAGTCATTGACATAACACTAATGAAACACCGTTTACTAGTATTACATCCCTTAGAGTGGTACAACAGAAACACAACAGGTCCAAGACATGACTATAGGTTACAACTCGACTCTTTACAAAAGATCCAGAGAACACTCTAGGTTAAAGAGAGAGAGAGAAAAAAACTTCTTACAAAGAAGAATCAGAAATAATCAACTCATAAATATCATGCTAATAAGGATAATAACTAACTATTTGGCTTGCATTGCTGCTATTGCAATACTCTACAGAAGTAGGATATATGGTTAGAGATTATATTCCTATCTAATCAGCAATTCGTCTTCACTTTAGTTGAGGTACATGTTGACTTCATTGACTTTATTGAAGACCTTGATCTGATGATGATGATTCCTGGAGCATAAGTTGATGTAAACCTCGTTTGTATTGGCTTCAGAATATAGCAAGGGTTAAGAAGATACGTTGAGTACGAGCATACTCAGAAAGTTCACTAAAAATGATTGTTTAATGAACTAGCTACAGCCAGGTATGTGGGCAATGCAGGTTTTCGTAAACATTTCTTCAAAGAGTTGCTTTTAGTCTGAGCTATGTCCGCCAGCCTTCACAGGTTTACCAGAACTCTCGTGGAATTCCTTTCCTGTCCCGTTCATAGCTCCTTTCCGGAACAGGGAGTAACAAGTTATAGTTATTATACTATTCAGAGGTGCGTTACTTTTTCCATGAGAGATCTTAAGCTTTGTTGCACGACCGGGAGTATGTCCCCGTTCAAACTTCCTTAGTTTGAGGCCCAACATAAGATCCAAGCCAATCACTGTCTTCTCTGCGACCCCGCATGTCTCCTTGGTGTACGCCATGCCCACGTATCAAATTACGACAATGGTTAGTAAAGACCATTCAGATGCTAGAACTATCGTGGGACGTTGAGAATTTCCACCCATATGCTGCATATCCTCTATGAATTAACAATTAATGCATGCTACAAGGATAACATCCACGACCCGCACATCCGGCTACATGCGAGAGGGAAAAATTATAGCTGACTTCTCTGTCCCATTTCAAATCTCATGGTCAACACGTAATATACAGCGCAAGAATCATTGGCGACATTGGTTGTTAAGTCCTAGATAATATGTTCCTTTCCCACCGAAACTTTCATAGTAGGTTATTACCTCTTGGTAAATATCCTATAATCATATTATTATGAAAATAATGTTTTCAGACCTTTTTGAAATGTAGGTGATGACAACACTTGATTCGCAAAATAATTGATAGAAAATAACCAAAGGACATGAGCAAGTGTGAACTTGCCTTTTGTGATTGCAAGATTATGCACTCACGGTCTCCAAGACAATAAAAGATCCAATATTTGAAAAAAACATCATTATTCTGGTAAAGACTAATGTTTAAAGAAGCAAGATGCTATTATGCATAAGTAATGTAATGTAGTATGATAAACTCGATCTAGGGTTTGGAAACTGGAAATGGTTTCTTTGGAATGTGTTGCTCTTTTAGATAAGTTTCACACTTGTGCTTCTTATTAAGGCTTGTGAGTGTGTGTGAAACAACATGCAAGTATAATAAAGTACACACAAAAATAGAATACTCAAGAGTGGAATGTATCCAAAGACTATGTATTTAAGGTTGTTCATCATTCAGAGCTTTCATAGGAATGCTTAGGTCTTGCTTTATAATGTATCTTAAAAGAATATCTTTTTGAAGAAAGGTTTACTGGAGGCGCCTGGGGAGGGTGTGGGCCCCCCTGGCCCTCCACCGACCTTGCCTCCTTCACCTATAAGAAGCATCCGACCCAAAAACCCTAGGGCATCCAGAAGAAATCCACGAAAACCTCTGCTATGCCGCCGCCACCGAAGGGGAGATTCGGGGGACATAAAGTCTCTGTTCCGGCACCCTGCCGGGACAGGGAAGTGCCCCTGGAGCCATCTCCATGGATCTCCATCGCCATCTTCATCACTGTTGCTGATTCCCATCATAAAGAGGGAGTAGTTCTCCTTCGAGGCTAAGGGCTCTACCGGTAGCTATGTGTTCATCTCTCTCTCTCTCTATGCATGATCTTGTGGTCATAAGCTTTGTAATCAAGTAGATCTACCTTGCTACTCAAGTGCTTCATTACATCTCTGCTCTCCCCATGTGTGTGAAAGTGACAGCATGCACGCCATGGTGGCACTTAGGCTTGAGTCTACATAAATACTCTTTGTGCTTTAATAGATCTATGCTTTTCCCCACGTGTGTGAAAGTGACAGCGGGCATACCGTGTGTGGCACTTTAGCTAGATTGAATATTTGTTATGAGTTATATTTGGAGTTGGATGTCTCTCTGAAATTGTGGTGTTTGTTGGAACCATCTAGCGCTCAAGGTGACAGTGTGGGGTTATGTAGATTGGGGAAGGCGGACTTTGAGGTGTGTTAGTGTCCAACCGGAGAGTAGTTAAGAGTAGTATCGTGAAGAGAGGATATTTATATGAGAGAGTGTTCACTAGTGAAAGTATGATACCTAGGCCTTGTTTCTAAACATTGAAACACCATTTTCTACTAGATCTATTGCATGTTTGCTTGCTTTCATCTTTGTTTTGTTTGTCGGGGAGGTTTTGGTCCTTTACCTTACCTCACCATCAAGCTCTTTTCTGGCACCGTTACCCCACGTCAACAACAAGTCAGAAGCTATTTTCTGGCACCGTTACCACTTGTATTTCACTATCTCTTCGCCGAACTAGTGCACCTATATTTGGTGTGTTGGGGACACAAGAGACTTCTTGTATCTTGATTGCAGGGTTGCTTGAGAGGGATACCTTTAACCACTTCCTCCCTGAGTTCGATAAACCTTGGGTGATCCACTTAAGGGAAACTTGCTGCTATTCTACAAACCTCTGCACTTGGAGGCCCAACAACTGTCTACAAGAGTAGAAGTGCATAGACATCAGGAGGGTTATGGACGAATCAGAGAGGTTTGCGAGTACCGGTAGCTCACCAAGAACCGGAAGAGCGTGACAAAGAGGTCGGAGGAGCTCTGTGACAGCGGCCATCGACGATGAACAACGACGACAGGTAGCGGTGGAACCTTCGATACCGTCGATTGGGGTTGCACCGGCTTGCATGATTTATCATAGGTGAACAAGGAGAATACGACGAGCACGTTGGTGTCCTCTATTGGCCCTAGGGTGGTCTGAGACGACGAGGGCGATGATCTCCGGCGAGCTAGGGCTTCAGATCCTGCGCGACTAAGAGAGAGAGAGTTGGAGAGTGAGAGGATGAATATGGAGAGACGTAGAGTGATGTGTTCTTACCCATCCTCTAGAGTGGCGAGCTGCGACGATTGACGGTGCCGGCGGTGCCAGGCAGTTGCTTGCCGTTGCTAACAAAGATGACGAATAGGAGCAAGGCCAAAGCGTTACGGCCATGTTGGGCTACGGTTGGGCCATTGTGGGCCATAGCAAAGCAAGCAGAGAGAAAAGATACTGCGGCGTTAGGCGGCACATGAGAGGAAGGGTAGTTGGGCCATGGCTAGAAAGTGGGCTATGCTCTATCCCTTTCCTTTTTCTTTTCTGTTTTCTGTTTTTATAAAACCCTTTCAAATATGAATCTTTATAAGGATTTAAATATCCAAAAACTTTGTAAATTTATAAAAATGCGGCAAGGATTATTGTGGCTAGTTATTTCTACATTTTTTAGTATTTGTATGGATCCTATTTATTTGTGAGATGTTGATGAGAAAACTCATTAATAATTTTAGGGTTTAATATTTTGTTTCTTATTTAGAAACCTTTTCTCAACTATGCTTATATTTATCTATTGATAATTGTGGTGGTAAATAAGTATTGTAATTGCCTTGTTATGGCATTACATATATGAATAATTATGGCTGAGATAGAAACTAGGGTTTTGAATTATAAACATTTACTATGAGTTTTAGAGGACTTAATATACTTATATTATTTTATAGGCATGGATGAATATTAATGGTTAAGACATATTGTCTTCATGATTGTGTTCATGAATGGTATCACCATTGAAGATAATATAGTAGGGTTGACCTCTAGAATAACTTATGAGGAAGTAATGATAAAGATAGTCTCTAAGCACATTTGATTTTAATGTTTTGAATTGACAAAGATGTGCTTAAGTGATTTGCTATTGAGAAGTATTATTACAAGCCATTGGGGAATAAGATGATGATCAAACATATGATATAGATGTTAAGTTTGATTATAGAATTAAGGTTAAGTGTTTACCAAGAATTCCTATCTTCCATACTTCATAAGTATTGACTTCTAATTATGGAATTCCTTTCCTAAATATACTACTTCTTCACATCTATCATCATATCTTAATATGATAAAATTACTTCACATATATATCCCCACTAATAAATTATCTACTTCAATTCATCTGCGAATCCAATGAGTTTGACACTAAAGCTCTATATGATATCCTCCTAGAGATAACTCTCATCTCTAGAATATTTCTAATGAATCCAAGTCCACTTGTATGTTTACTCTCCTACTTCACAAATTACTTTGTAACCTCACTTATAAATCTCAGAAGCTTTTCACTAAAGCTTTTCATAATCTTCTCATATCTATACTTGATTAAATCAAACTACTCTACTGATGATAATCTCCAATCCAACAAGTAGTTACTTTTAACTCCATTCATACTCTTCCTTTATCATCCATTACTAATATTCCTCCAATGGATATGTATATTAAATCCTACTTCCTTCAAGTGTTTACTATTCTCTAAGAGGAACATACTACTTCTACAACTCAATGTTGCTCTAGCATCAACTTAGTCATACTATCTTATCTTTAGTTACACCAGTAACTCATACTCCAACTTCACATCATATTAATGGGACTTGTTATGACTGACCTAGGATAACATATATATACTTGGGTTTAATCATGTTCTCTCCACCAATGTCACTTATGCATGATATAATCATTCACTCTTAGTGATTTAAGCATGATCATTATAATCCTTTGATCATTTAGGGTTTAGGTTTCCAGTTGGATAATCAAGGCTTTTATCAATACAACATTACAATTGTATCATAGTTATCTTCTTACTATCTCTATTTGACTAGAATATATTATTCATTAACTATGCCTACTTGATCCAATAGGATTACTCCTGGTAACTATCTTCAAAATTCATCCTTATAATCTTCTTTGTTACCATATAAATATGTAGTCCAGATAATCCTTCTATTCCATTCAGGAGTGAGTTAAATCCATCAATTATCATATTGATTTGATTCTCTTCAAACACTCCCATCCTATAGATGATATCTAGAACTAGCATTACTACTTACCTCTTCTTACTTCCTTCTCTAAAGACTTTAAAGTGAATGCTATGATAATAACAAGAGTTGATAAATCAAGGATTGATGAGTTGAAGATTGATAAATCAATAGTTGATTACTCAACATTGATGAACAATAGATATTAGAACCTGTTTTAAAAGAGATGATAGGAATTGATATAGATAGAAAGATATGTGGTGAATGGTATTGACTTGTTTTCATTCCTACTCAATAGGTGCTAATGAATTAATATTTAAGAACTACCATGATGCTCATGGTAGGAATGGATAAGAATAAGCTAAGTCAAGATTTGGTTATTTAATTCTTATTATTTGAGTTATATACTTAACTTGGTATTCATGAGTTGTTGTAATGAATACTATGATATGATCTCTTAAGGACCAAAGAATAATCATTATGCAATTGTTGTGGTTTAGTTTTATTACATTTTATATACCTTTATATCAAATCATCTTTACCCAAAATGGGGTTTTCTCAAAGGTCATATTGAAACTTATCGCATTCAACTTGATGATCTACTTCAATTTCATCAAGTTGAGAGAAGCTTCAATTAATCACTTTGACAAATTTTATTCAAAAGCGCGAAAATTATTCGGATTTTCTATGCATGAATGCAATACACACATCCGAGTTCAGCTTATTTCTGAGCTCTAATACTGGGATGTTACAATATCTATATAAAATTGCATGACTTATTTTGGAATGAAGGGGGTATTAAATTACATGCAAGGATAAATAATGTGACTATATTTCGTTGGTTGAGTATGCTGGTACAGAATCAATTTTGTTGTGAGTAGGCCAAGTTAGTCAAGTTATCTGTCTCATAATTAGCAGGACAAAAAAGAATTTAGCGATGAAGCTTACTTGCTTCTAAATTGTTGTATGTGTATGTCAAATAAGATACACCCAAACATAGTTTTCACAAAGTGATTCTTTTATCCTTTGAAGAACTAGTAATAACAGTAACTCAACGAATCTAGACTAATGGAATTCGTCATGATCACATTTAGGAATGACTGGTTAGTCTAAGAAAATGTTGTGCCAGCATCCTAATTCTGACCTTTATAATGGAAGTGAATGATAATTGGCGAGTCCCATAAACGGACTTTTGTCTCAGTAAGAGCACACCGTCGATCCGTCGAGGACGACACCGGCGAGGAAGAAAAGAATAGAAGGGCTCATCCCGTTCAAACAACGGGCTCATCAAGTATACGGGCCAATATAAACGTTTCACAACCTGATTAATGAGGAGTAAACTAACTTGCGTAGGTCGTATCTGTGCAAGAAAAGCGTTTTGGGGCCGCTTTCGGAAGCCAAACTCTACAGCTCGACAAACTGATTCTATGGCCCGACAAACCTGGTGAGACCTGACTCAATCTATGGAGCAACAGCCCAGCAATGGCTAAACTTGTAAAACATTTTGTACTGTTTTGAACTTTTTCACAAATGTTTCACTGTTTCAATTATGTTTTAGTTGGGTTTCAATTCTGTTAGTGACGTAAGCATAATGTTAGCATGACGTCGTCCATATGCAGGCCAGAAAAAGGTCAAACTATAGGCTGTGGATGAGGCTCATGTATGTAAAATTTCCTTCTAAAAGGCTTTTCGGGCGCGTGTCTTGTCTATTTCTTTGTTTCTGATGTGTGTAAGCTGATCGCACCGGGCAATTTCTGCGATACAACGAGTTTAGGTCCAGCCACCGCGCGCACTCATGCCTCCCACCGTGACTCAGATGCAAGGGACACCAACCATTACAATAAGTTTAGGTCCAGACACCGCATCGCAGTGTTGTCAGCACGTTCGTCACAGGCTCACAGGGCAAACCGTACGTCCTTCAAAACCAGATGGTATTCGCTTCCCTGAAATTCCCACGCTCATTTCATCCCAGCTTCCCAAGCAAGTAAACTCCCCGTCTGGGCCGCCGGCCACCTTATGTCCATGCTCGACGCCGGCAAGCGGCTGCTTGCCCGGAGCGGTGGCGCCCTCTCGCTCACGGTGCTCGTGATGCAGGCGCCGACGGAGAAGGACAGGTCCGAGGTCGCCGCCCACATACGCCGGGAGGAAGCTTCCGGCCTGGACATTCGCTTCCACCACCTCCCCGCCGTCGAGCCCCCAAGGGACTACGTTGGCATCGAGGAGTTCGTTTCCCGATTTGTTGAGCTCCACGCGGACCACGTGAAGGCGGCCATCTCTGCCTTGACGTGCCCGGTGGCCGCGGTCGTCCTCGACTTCTTCGGCACGACGCTGTTCGACGTGTGCCGCGAGCTCTCCGTGCCAGCCTACGTGTACTTCACCGCGGACGCCGCCTTCTACGCACTCTTGTTGCGCTTGCCGGCGCTCCACGAGGAGGTGACCGTCGAGTTCGGTGAGATGGAAGGCATGGTGGACGTGCCCGGGCTGCCGCCGGTGCCGCCCTCGTGTCTCCCGGTGCCGGTGATGGACAAGAAGAACCCGAACTACACATGGTTCGTGTACCATGGCAGGCGTTTCATGGAAGCCGACGGCGTCATCATTAACACGGTGACCGAGCTGGAGCAGAGCGTCCTGGCCGCCATCGTGGCCGGCCGGTGTACGCGCGGCATCCCTGCCCCGGCGGTCTATCCCGTCGGCCCCGTGCTCTCCCTGTCCCCGAGCCCACGGGCTGAGCAGCCGCATGAGTGCGTGCGATGGCTGGACGCGCAGCCTCCGGCCTCGGTGGTACTCCTCTGTTTCGGGAGCGTAGGGTTCTTCACCGCGACGCAGGCGCACCAGGTAGCACGTGGGCTGGAGCGCAGCGGGCACCGCTTCCTGTGGGTGCTGCGTGGCCCGCCGGCAGCCGGCACGCTACAAACCACGGACGCGAACCTTGGAGAGCTGCTGCCGGAGGGGTTCTTGGAGAGGACGAAGGAGAAGGGCCTGGTGTGGCCAACGAAGGCGCCGCAGAAGGAGATACTCGCACACGCTGCCGTGGGGGGCTTCGTCACGCACGGCGGGTGGAACTCCACCCTGGAGAGCCTCTGGTTCGGCGTGCCGATGGTGCCGTGGCCGCTCTACGCCGAGCAGCACCTGAACGCGTTCACGCTGGTCGAGTACATGGGCGCGGCCGTGGCCATGGAGGTGGACAGGAAGAGGAACAATTTCGTTGACGCGTCGGAGCTGGAACGAGCTGTGAAGGCGCTCATGGATGGCGACTCTGACGAAGGGAGGAAGGCGAGGGAGAAGGCCACGGAGATGAAGGCCGCGTGCAGGAAGGCCGTCGAGGAGGGAGGGTCCTCATATTCTGCACTGGGCAGGCTCTCCGAGGATATACGCAAAGGCGTAGTGCGCACGAGTCGGTAATCCCGAACACGAAGAGAACTTTGTACTAATACGCATCTTCTATTGTAATAATCGAACAAACTCCTTGAGTAAGAAAGGGTATATCCTTCATATTTGTCACCTAGCCCTGAAATTGAGCAATACAATACTAAGACAGTCACAATATTATCAGTTGAGAAGGGTAAGCAGTATCACGAAAAAACATTATAACTGGTGTAAAGCATCTATGCTCAGAATGGTCATAATTGAACAAGACTTAGAGCGTCTCTAGCAGATACCGCATCCTTCGGTAATGCAAACGCGGATACGGTAGAACGAAAACCTGGTTTGCAGTATGAAAAACGCTAGACAGAACAGATACCTTAATCCAAACTGTATATTTAAAAAACATCACACATTGGCGCCAGATTAATACATAGAGGAGGTTTTGACCATCTAGATCTATAATGTCGCGTCCTGCATCCAGACGTCACCTACAATCTACGTAGCTCCACCGGCGGTACTTACCGACGGATCATCTACGGCGATGGCGACGCGCGCTTACTCCTCGGCGTTGTTGGCGTCGTTGTCGTAGTCCTCGTTAGTGAAGTACCTGTCGGGTAAGTCGGCTTCGAGGCCTCGAGCCGCCCTAGGTGCTCGCAGAGGGAGAGGCGACTGGCATGGAGAAGATCACACTTTTCCGGCGCTGCACGATGTCCATGAGCACGGTGCACAGGGAGTTGAACCTGGCCTCGGTGAGCAAGAGCTCGTCCTGCTCATGGTTGGCAGCAGGCTCACGGACGACCAGCGGGAACGTGCAGATTTCGGCAAGCAAGAGCTCCTCTGCATCGTCTGTGACACTATCGACCGGCGGCAGCTAGGTCGCACGGGCTCCTCGGCAGTTTCCCTGCATGGGGAGGCGCTCGCGTCTGACATGGATATACCCCACGGATACATGATATTGGTATATCTGGTCCAGCCCAAGGAAAACCCACGTAAGGACACGCAGCCCATGAAGACTTCGGGTGGCCCAAGCACGTGGCGGTTTCGACTCCTTGGAGAACAAATTTAGATTAGATAAAATTTCAAAGGGTACCAACCCTAATTTGTAACCGACTCGACCTAAGCCCGGGACCTGCCTATCTATATAAAGGCCAGGTGGGTACGGCGAGAAGGATCTCTCAACTCACCGCATACGCACCTCACGCCAGATTGCATCTGCGCACCCCAGTAACTTTCAGTTCCACCGTAATCAAGAGCAGACAAGCAGGAGTAGAGTTTTCCCTCTAGGGGCCTGAACCTGGGTAAATCTCGTGTCCCGTGTTGCTTGTCTGTTAACCGTTCCGCGACTTCCAGTATCCCCATCTTCTCCAAAACCCAAGTCCATAATAATGGGCATTGATGAGATCGAACCTCGTAAATTGGCGTCGTCTGTGGAAAACAGGGACGCTGATCGTGCGGTCGTGACGGTTCCATCCGGAGCAATCTACAACTCATCGGCAACAGAGAGTCACCTCATCTTCGGCGCCTTCGACTTCACCGCCCACTCGCCGGCCACCTTGAGGGATTTCGAGTCTGTCGGCGACGGGCTCGAGATGCTGTTCGGGAGCTTCTGCTTCCAGGTGGGGCAGACCGGCACCCTCCATCTCCTAGAGCGGGTGCCACCACCATCCATCAGGCCCGCTTCATGGGTCCCACCCATCGTCGCGTTGCACGCGTCGACGATGACAGATGACTCGGATAATAGAAATATCTGCAACTCCGATTTGTGCGCCCCCCTTCGGATGAAGGAACCTACAATTCTAGATCTAAAAGTTGCGGTAGCAATGATCCAATCCGCGGGCGCTACCTATGCGCCGTCTTCATCAACAATGTAACGGACCTGACTTCGGGTTCAAGTGCGCAGCAAACACCTCCCAACCCGCAAGCTGAAAACGGAGGAAATTGGGGAGATCCGACTAACAGGCCCAACGAAGGCGACGCTCACGCCTACAATAGGATCAACCTCAACGAGGAAGGCTGGCGCCAAGCACGCGAGGCCGTGGCAGACAACATAATCCTACCTGTGAATGCTTCATGGAATTTACTGATGGCCTACCACCTCCTTCTGATTGATGAGCACAACCGGCAGGTGAAGCTGATAGAGGAGCTCGACAAGCGTAAGAAGGCAGTTGCGGAATCCAGCATGCGGCGAGCTGCGCTCTCTGCCGCTGATGGCTCCACTTCGCATGGCAACAACGCCAACAAGTACCGCTCCCACACGGAGCGCATGGACCCTGCCGCGCGACGCGAGGTCACCAGGGCCCTCAACACGTCCTTCATGACGATGGACTCACACGACAACGTCATGCCGAAAACGCCGCAGGCTGCGATCATGGCGGCCACTACATATCTCACGTCCCACCCACCTCCAGTGGGCAACCCGAGGAGTGCCATGCACAAATCCGCGCTAGCTGGCCTCGGACTCGTTGGAGCTGCGCTCCACGATGATGCTCCTACGGAGCCGAATAAAAAAGCCACGGTCAAGTTCACACGGAGCCCTACACCCTCATCCGAGGACGACAAGCACGACATGTCCCGGCGCCGCAAGAGCCCACGGCGCCTCAGCAGCAACTACGATGCTCGCAACGATCTCACCCAGCGTAAGATCGACAAGGAACACGCCAAACATGTGTGCTCAACTGAGTCCGGAGAAGAAGAAGACGGAGAGCTATGAGGTGCCATATGGTTTAGCAGATCCGTTCGACGAACGCGGATGGCGAAAAATTTCAAGCTCCCCTTGGACAACCCGAAGTTCGATGGCACGCAGGAGCCAAAGGCTTGGCTCGATGATCACCTATCGTCAGTCAAGCTCCATGGCGGAAACAAGAATACCTCCTTACAATTCCTTCACGTGCAGCTGATAGGCGTGGCCAGAGTCTGGCTCAACAGCCTATCCTCCGGCTCCATCTGAAGCTGGGAAGAGCTAGCATACAGCTTCATCCGCAACTTCAAGGGCACCAGCAAGAGGCCAGCTTCAATCGAAGACCTATGGGCCTGCACCCAACGGTCCAACGAGTCCATCCGCTTGTACCTACTTCGTTGGTCCCACATCAAGAACTCTACCGCGCACATCTCTGAGGAAAGGGCAATCGACGCCTTTAAGAATGGTGCTCGACGCTGATATGTCGGAAACGTATCTATAATTTTTGATGCCCCATGCTTGTTTAGTATCTACTTTGCTTTGTCTTTACTTTGAGGTATTTTTATATGTTTTTCTGGACTAACCTATTAACAAGATGCCACAATGCCAGTTGCCTATTTTATTTTGTTTTTGGTTCCAGAAAAGGCAGAAAATCAATATTCTCGAAATTGGACAAGACAAAAGCCAATCTTCCTATTTTTCCCGAAGAAACACGAAACCACAAAGCAGAGGTGGAGGAGGACACAAGGGTGGCCGCACCCCCCCTAGGCGCGGTCCAGCCCTGGTGGCACCCACAGGGGGTGTGGCCCCCCTGGCCCTACACCTACCTTGCCTCCTTCGCCTATAAGAAGCCCCCGACTCAGAAACCCTAAATCATCCAGAAGAAATCCACGAAAACCTCCGTAGTGCCGCCACCACCGAAGGGGAGATTTGGGGGACAGAAAGTCTCTGTTCTGGCACCCTGCCAGGATGGGGAAGTGCCCCCAAAGCCATCTCCATCGATCTCCACCGCCATCTTCATCACCGTTGCTGATTCCCATAATGAGGAGGGAGTAGTTCTTCCTCGAGGCTAAGGGCTCTACCGATAGCTATGTGTTCATATATCTATCTATGCATGATCATGTTGTGGTCATGAGATTTGTAATAAAGTAGATCTACCTTGCTACTCAAGTTCTTTAATAGATCTATGCTCTCCCCATGTGTGTGAAAGTGACAGCGTGCACGCCATGGTGGCACTTAGGCTAGAGTCTACATAAATACTCATCGTGCTTTAATAGATCTATGCTTTTCCCCACGTGTGTGGCCCTTAAGCTAGGTTACATATATATTTATCATGAGTATATTTTGAGTTGGTTGTCTCTATGAAATTGTGGTATTTGTTGGAACCATCTAGCTCTCAAGGTGATAGTGTGGGGTTATCTAGATGGGGAAGGCGGACTTTGAGGTGTGCTATTATAGCCCTACCATGGCTTAGAGTGTCCAACCGGAGAGTAGTGAGGGTAGTATCATTAAGAGAAGATATTTATATGAGAGAGTGTTCATGTAACATCCCAGCATTTATAACGAAGGGTAGATTTAGGAATTTAAGATGTTGCATGCATTCATTTGTGAAATTGTGGGTAAATTTTTCGCCAAATAAAAACCCTAAAGTGATCAAGGTTTCTTTCATACTTTGAGATTAGGTATAGTCTTGAAGGATGATTGTTATAGACTTTGATATGATCTTGGTGGACTTATGTGTTTTGGGAAATGAAATTTGAAGTTAAAAACTTGAGTGTCTGAATTATAATTCAAAAGGATTTTTGAATGATGTTTGAGTATTTGATTTAATTAAGAGTTAACCAATAATAACTCAAACTTTATATAAAGAAAGCAATTAAGAATAAGAATCTCCATTTCATAATTTCATTGAATAAATAAGTTACAAAAATGTAACTTATGAAAATCATCCACAATCTTTACAATAGTGAATAAATAAAGAATAATATTTCTTTATTGATGATAGTACAATCTTTATTACAATTGAATATGAGAGTTATTACAAGTGACTATTCTAAAAAAATAAAAAAATAAAGAAGAAGACCTAAACTAAAATCTTGAAATCCCCAAGTCTGGTACCTGCAAAACAAACACAAACAAAAAATAAAGAAAGTTAAGGTTAAAATTATATTACTCTCAGAATTGACAGTGAAGTTCACTGTTCAAGATTCATCATTGAGTAATCTTTTAAAAAGGGGCAAGTTTCACCAATATGACAGAATATATCTTTCATAAATTCAAGCCATAAGTCAAATAAACAGCAAGGAGGGGCAAGTTTCACTAGCCAAGTAAATGGTAACATGGTGAAAGTAACTCTCAAATTCTGAACATATCCACATCTTGTGTAGTAGGCACACAGGCAGCACACACACCAAACTGCATGGGTGTGCTGTCAGCACCACAGAAATAGCACAACCAAACAAAACCATTAGCACAGCCGTGGGAATACAAGCCCACATCACTTTCTTGTTCATACACACCAAGAACAGCAGCCAGCAGCTAAACCCAGCCAAAGCCAAGCTAGATCACAGCAAACAAAACCTTGGACCACACCACCAAAATGGTGACATAAGGAGGGGGTGGATCAGGTGGATAGCAAGCCCAAGATCAAGCCATCAGGACTAGGAGGAGAAGGGCTAGATCAAGGACAAGCCAGGAGCTGGAAATATCAGGGGAGCATGAGATCAAGATCAACCACAGGAAACCCCACATCAAGTGACAGTGGTGAGTAAATAGACCATCACATGATCTATCTGTCTAAGATTAGACAAGCATACAGGATCTGTCTCTTATTCAAACTCTCAGAAAGCACCCAAGTGGGGTGAATCCATCACTGAGGTTTTAAACTCTAAAAGCAATCCGAAAAGTATAAGGATCCAACTAAATCTCAGAACAACATCATTGATCTAGCTATCAAGCTATATTTCAATTCAAGAAAGAACATAGCTAAGTTTTAAACTTCTAGGCACATCTCCAAGACAAGAGTGGCACCTTAGAATTTAATCTTATGGATCTATATAAGTTATCAAGCTTACAATCATTTTTCCCAAACTTTGATTCAAGAAATAGTAGCTGGTATCAATACCAGAACCCATCCATGTGAATCAACAAGATAGAGGTCTAAATCCCTAAACCTCAGACCAACATCATTGGTTCTAAGGATACAAGGAAAGAGGATTTCACTTATCTATCATGCCAAGCCAAATCTTAAGCTTGAATAAAACCACACCAAGTAAAAGAATCTAGTCTTGTGTGCCATACAAGGATGGTGTCACAAGAACAATTCTAAACTAAGCAGGTCAAGCATCCAATCTTCATAGATACAATCAACCAATTATAAATCATTTTCCTGTTCTTAAACACAGGAATCATAAACATGATATTCATATATATATATATCGACGCGGATTTGCTACACACGGGCATAGCTGCGCATAGGCTTAGGACCGTTGGATAAAGAGATCACATACACTACTAGTTTAGATGGTAACGGCTGGCTCTTGAAAGTAGTAACGGTCCCTAACGGCGTTTAAAGACCTGTGTGTACATGCATGCAATGCCTAGGGGCTCGTGAAAACCCTAAAAATTTTAGCTCGCTGTTTGGCAAAGAAACTTTTAGCATCTAAAATGGAAAGATAAGTCAACAAGGCTTAAAATGAGTTCTACATAGTATGCAAACTCTAGTGAAGGTTTGTGGTACTATGCAAACCCTAAATTTTCATCTAAGTGGTTTAGTGTCTTGTTTTTTTGGCGGGAGAGAGTTACTTGTCGCGCGCATCCCTCCACATTTTTTTGTAAAACAATAACCGGTCCATAATAATGATGTAAAACAATAGCTTGTGATTAGAGAAAGCAATGGTACATACCAAAAAAAAGTGCACGAGGAGGGATGAGGTAGAGGGAAGAAAGCAATAACCGGTTTCACCTAGTTTTTCAAATGAGCAAGAAAAGTTGAAGAGAGACTAAATAAGTTAGGGTTGACTAAATAAGTTAGGGTTTCTCAGCATGTTGTTCGTTAGGGTTTGCCTCACCTAAACGAAATTAGATAAGCTTTGTTTTGCATGTTGTTCGTTAGGGTTTGCCTCACCTAAACGAAAGTAGATAAGCTTTGTTTTGCATGTTGCTCGTTAGGGTTTGCCTCATGCAACCGAATATAGACAAGCTTTGTTTTGCATGTTGCTCGTTAGGGTTTGCCTCATGCAAACGAAATTAGACAAGCTTTGTTTTGCATGTTGCTCGTTAGGGTTTGCCTCATGCAAACGAAATTAGACAAGCTTTGTTTTGCATGTTGCTCGTTAGGGTTTGCCTCATGCAAACGAAATTAGACAAGCTTTGTTTTGCATGTTGATCGTTAGGGTTTGCCTCATGCAAACGAAATTAGACAAGCTTTGTTTTGCTAGGGCTTCATGCATGCATGCCAAAGGAACACTAACGGCGTTAGTTCTTAGACAAATCCTGGGTCTGGATACATGTTCTCCCTATATCAAAAGAGGATAGAATCAACGGTGGATAGGCTATGTGCAGCTATGTCCGTATTTAGCAGACTATTTCCCATATATATATATGTCTTCACTGTAAGAGACCATTTTGATCTCAATTTATACATGAATTCTTAAGCTAACAGTACTAAGACAGTGACTTCATCACACCATACTCACTGTCATTAACCAAGTAGTGACAGTGGTAAGTTATCAAAACCACTAGCTTTACCAAGTATTGTTTCCAGAGCAACTTTACCATCTAAATCATATGAAATTTAACCATGGAATCATCAGCAGTAAACCACTAGAATCATCATAGCTAATCATCAGCAGTAAGCCACAGCTAGTTACCACTTAACAGATTCAGGGATCATCAACACATGATCCAATTCATCAGTATCTAATCCACAACATGGTATGAACCCTAAGCAGAACCAAGAACCCTAATCAGGACAGGACAGTAACTAGGAAGGTCACCACAACATCTAGCATAGGATATCCTAGTATAGAGAGCACGAGGGGAGAGTAATGACTTACCGAAGGTCCTCAATGTAGAATAGAAGAGGAAGCAGAGGGCCGACAACCATGGCGGCACGGGGAGCACCCCAAAGGGGGTGCTACGACCCATACAGCGCCACGGCGGCGACCATAGCCACGTCTAGGGGCGAGGAGCATCACCACGGCGCATGATAGCAGCGTCAGCGCCAGGATCAATGCCAACCCCAAACCCTAGGGTTTAGGACGTCATCGATCTGGTCACAGGAGGGCTCCAAGTCCAAATCCAATTGGACATGAGGGAAGAGCGGGGTCGACAACCTCTTCCTTCACCACGACGGTGGCCAGGGCGGTCCACGGCGGCGCGAATCGCCGGCAACAACACCAATAAACCCAAACAGACATCCCAAATCATTTAGAGCCTGTTTTTAATAAATAGGAAGAGACCAAAATGCCCCTGAATTTAAATAAATTCTAGAAAATAAAATAAAAGTTCAAAAATTATAAATAAAATATTTTTGGATTCACAATAATCCAAACTATCCAAATCAATTAAGAAATAAAATTTTAAACATATAAATATTATTAATTTCATTAAGAATTTTGTAATTTAAATATTCCTTTTGGAATTTTACAAAATTATTGAAAGATGATAAAATTAAATAAAAATCACTTTCATTATATATTAATATTGTAGTATTTTAGAAAAATACTAAACAAATATTTAATAATTTTTTTGGTAATTAAATGATAATTCTTAAAGGAATTATCAAATCAATAAAATTCAAATAAAAGGGAAATAAAATAAAAGAATACAATATTCTATTATAAATATTAAAAATTAATATTTATAAATCCTTTATTATTAAAAAGAATTTTTATAATAATAGGGAGAATGCATATCAAGTTAAAAGATGCATTACATTACTTTGCATAATCATTTTGCTTCTTTAAATATTGTCCTTACCGGGCAATAATGGTGTTTTTGTATACATAGAAGCTCAAGGTCCAATGCAAGCATCAGACTTCACTACCTTGCCATCACAAGGCAAGTTCATCACTTGCTCATATCCTTTGAAGAGTATTTATCAAAGTATTTGCAAATGGTGTGTTATCATATATACTCTAAAGAAAGAAAATATTATTTTGACAAATAAAGAAATCTTAGATATCATCCTAAGTGATGATGTAATGGAGCAATAGAACTTAGGGTTCTAATTGCAATAATGATGATCAATTAGGGACTTAATAACCCCTGACATTAGTGATTCTAGTGCCGTATATTACGCGTTAGCCATGAGATTTGGAATGGGACAGAGAAGTCAGTTGTATCTTCTTCCTCTCGCATGAAGCCGGATGTGCAGGTCGTGGTTGTTATCCTCATAGCGTGCATATTAATTGGTAATTGGTAGAGGATATGCAGCATATGGGTGGGAACCCTCATCGTCCCATGATAGTTCTGGCATCTAACGGTTTGTACAAACCATTGCCGTAATTCAATATGTGGGCATGGTGTACACCTAGGAGGCATGCGAGGTCGCGAAGGGGGCAGTGATTGGCTTGGACCAACTACTGGGCCCCACATCATGGACTTGTGGACGGGAAAGTACACCCGGTTGTGCAACAAGGAGTTGATCTCTCATGGGTAAAGTAACGCACCTGTGCAGAGTGTAAGAATTGTAACTTGTTACTCCTTGTTCCGGGAAGGAGCTAAGAACGTGGCAGGAAAGGAACTCCATGAAAGTTCTGGTCAACCTGTGAAGGCTGATGGTCATAGAATTTCTTAATAAAATAAATCTTTGAAGAAAGATTTGAAAAAACTGCATAGTGCCAAGGATTTATAATCCAAGGTGGTAGTTAGAGCATCAAACTTCCCACCTTGCATATAATGAACTTGTTGGGTAACGCTGTTACTCATCCTTTCCTTTGATACCTTGCTTAGACTCTGAGGATCCCGAAGACGTGACAATGTATGCAGTTGAATGTCAAGAAGATATGTTCTACGAAGAGCCTGACCTGTCAGGAGGTGTTGAAGGAGTGGATTACGGAATCCGCTATGGTGTCGATGATAACGAGTCCAACTAAGTATCCTAGTTAGTAGTAACCAACAGAGCCGAGAAGCATGAACCCTATAGAATAAGCTGCTGAGCTCAACTCCTGGTTGGAGTTGTTACTTTGAAATTCCGCTGAAACACTTTATATTTTGGTTTGTAAGTTGAAACCTTTTGAAGTCTTGAACTTCTGGTATTATAATAATAATAATGTGTGAATGTTTGTAATATGGACCCGCAATGTTTCTGTTGTACCACTCTGATGGATGTGATATTTACAGAACGTTGTTCTGTGGATGTCATATCAATGACTATAGTGTACTACACATGTAGTGGTATGCTGGGTCACCGCAGTTCACTAGTGAAAGTATGATCCCTAGGCCTTGTTTCTAAACATTGAAACACCATTCACACCTAGATCTGTTGCATGTTTGCTTGCTTCCATCTTTTTCCTTTAATCTTTTCCTCACCGTCAAGCTCTTTTCTGGCACCGTTACCACTTGTATTTCACTATCTCTTCGCCGAACTAGTGCACCTATACACCTGACAAGTGTATTGGGTGTGTTGGGGACACAAGAGACTTCTTGTATCTTGATTGCAGGGTTGCTTGAGAGGGATACCTTTGACTACTTCCTCCCTGAGTTCGATAAACCTTGGGTGATCCACTTAAGGGAAACTTGCTGCTGTTCTACAAACCTCTGCACTTGGAATCCCAACAACTCTCTACAAGAATAGAGGTGCATAGACATCAGACGCCCAGATTTCAAGGAAGAGCTTGGGCGCGTCAAGACCAAGACGCTTGACCACCTCATGGACATCGCCAACAGGTGGGCAGATGGCGAGGATTCCGTCAACCGAGCGCATTCGGATGACGAAGACGACTACGGCCGCAAGGGCGAGCACCGCAGCAAGAGAAGATCACACGTCTATGGAAATCACAACGGATTCGACATGGTCGCGGCTGGATACGCCGATCGACGCAATGACGGCAACCGAAGTGGATACCGCGGAGGCAACTACCCCGACGGCGGACGACCCATGCAAACATGGCAACATCGCAGCCGCGACGACGAGCCTTCGGCATACGACAAGTTGTCTTGTCCCTGCACCATCCACTTATACATCGACAAACAAGATGGTAAGACGAAGGCCAGCCACATGCTCAAGGACTGCCGTGAGTTCCAAAAGCTCGGCGAGCGTCTCACCCAAATGCGGCGCCAGGCCGTGAACCCTGGGTTTGGGACCGCACCCGCACTAGGTGACATCGCCCACGGAGCTCCTCCTCCACCACCCGTCGGACCATCGCAGCCGCCGGTCGCACCAGTGCCAAATAATGGTGCAGGAGGGTACCCGCCACCAAAAGGGTCCCTCATGATCCAGAAGGGGCGCCCAACCAACAGGATACAAAAGAAGATTACCCGCCAAGTCAGCCTGGCTGTGACCTCTCCACCAGCCATCCCTGAGTACCTCAGTGAATCGGAGTCCTGCATCACGTTCGATCGTTCAGATCACCCATGCCAGATCCCTCGCCTAGGTCATGCTTCCCTCGTGCTAGAGGCCCAGATCGGGGGATTCAAGATGAGCCGCGTCTTCATGGACGGCGGCAGCGGCATAAATCTGATGTTCGCCAGCACACTCGCAGCAAAGCGGATCCCGCTGTGCAGACTGGAGCAATCAGGCACGACATTCCACGGCATAGTTCCAGGCAAGTGCATATACCCCCTGGGTAAGATATGGCTCGATGTCATCTTCGGCCAGCCCGAAAACTTCAGGCGCGAGCGGCTAGAGTTTGCAGTGGTGGATTGGCCATCATAGTACCACGCCATCCTCGGGCGCGTGGCATTCGCACGATTCTTGGCAGTACCGCACTATGCGTACCTGCTACTAAAGATGCCAGGACCCAAGGGAGTCATCACCGTCCAGGGAAGCTTCACCCGGTCCGACCACTATGACAGAGACTTCAACAGAATCTCCAATCGTTCGGCATGCAGGAGGAACTAACGAGGCTCAGAGAGGTGACAAACAACAGGGCACCCCCAGTCGCCAGAAAAAACACACCTGACATGTCATTCGACTCCACGATTAAGATGAAGAAGGTACAGGTCCATCGACGGACACCTCCAAGACGGCGTTGATCGCCAATGACCTCAGTCCAGCATAGGAAAGCGCGCTCGTCGAATTCCTCCGTGAGCGCTGGGAAATTTTCGCCTGGTGTCCCGCGGACATGACAGGAGTTCCCAGGGAATTCACCGAGCACACACTCAATGTATTTCCTGACATGAAGCCAGTCAAGCAGTCGATCCGACGACTGTCCAAACCAAGAGCCGAAGCCGTTGGAATCAAAGTCAACTGACTGCTCGATGCCAACTTTATCAGGGAAATAAAGGAGAGCGAGTGGCTGGCCAACACCGTGTTGGTCCCCAAAAAGGACACGGACATCCTGCGGATGTGCGTGAACTTCACATCGCTCAACAAGTACTGTCCCAAGGACCACTTCTAAAAGGATCGTATGGGCACCTAGAGGGGGGGGTGAATAGGTGCTACTTCAAATTTTCTTCTTTTTCAAATTAAGGTTTGACAATAAGGTAAATTCTCTAGATAATGCAACTAAGGTGAATTTACCTATATGACAATTAAGCAAGAGCTACCACAACACAAAGTAGGAACAAGTAAGTAAAGTGCGGTAAAGATAGAAGTAACCAAAGTGGTGGACACGGAGACACAAGGATTTGTTTCCCGTAGTTCCTTACTTTTGAGGGGAAGTATGTCTACGCTTGGAGAGGGGGTGGTTTCAAACCACAAACGCCACAAAAGGCCTCCCTTGTTCTCCGATGAATCTCACCCCAACGGGATCGATTCACCTTCCATTATATCGGCAACCTTCGAGGTGGAAGCCGACACCTTTACAAGTTTGGGGCACACATCCACAACTTAATCGGAGGCTCCCAAATACAAGCAAGCTGTCAAAGCAATCAAGGACAAGCTTGTAAGAACCAAAACAAGAACTAGGGTTTCCAAGAAAACACTAGAACAAAGGGGCCCTCAATGAAATGAGGGGGAAATGAAGATCTCTTTTGGTGAAGTAGTAGATTGGGGCCTCCTCCTTCGATTCCCCAAAGATCAAGGACTTTGGGTGGTGGAATGAGGAGATATTGAAGATTTGTGGCTCCAATGGTGGTCTTGACTTTAATGTGTATGAGCAGCTTGTCCCAAGGTAGTTGGAGGGGTATTTATACCCCTCCACGAAATCTGGCCGTTGGAGCCTTTACTGCAGTGGTAGTACCGGAAGTTCAAGCGGTACTACCGGACCTGGTACCGGACGACCCTCTTCAAACTTCATATAGCCCTGCCCACAGCGGTACTACTATTGATGCTACCGTAAAGCGGTAGTACCGCAAATGGCAACCGGTACTACCGGACGTGAAGTGGAATCAGCAGTTTAGACGAAAAAAACTCTCTGTCACTCCAGGTAGTAAAATGCGGTACTACCACATTTTACTACCTAGGAAGACAGAAGCTTTTTGCCAACGTACAAAAGTCTCTGCCCCGAGCGGTACTAAAATGCGGTACTACCGCATTTTAGTACCGGAGCAGGCAGAAGCTTTTGACAAGTGGTCAAAAAGCTACTGTCACGCTAGGTACTAAAAAGCGGTGGCTTTTTGACAGTTAGTCAAAACCTTCTGTCGCATCCGGTAGCAAAAGGCGGTACTACCGCTTTTTGGTACCGCTCCAGGCAGATAGTTTTTGAACATTGCAAATCATTTTCAATGCACCTGTGACACACTTGGCAAATCATTAGTCCGATATGTGTGTTGTTATAAAACACCAAAATCACTAGGGATAGCAAATGCTCTTTCAATCTCCCCCTTTTTGGTGTTTGATGACAACACACATTTTGCAGGGAAATCTAGTGATGACAATATATAGATGGGGCTCCCCCTAGATATGTAGAAACAAGCCCCATACTCTCTAACAAGCTACCTGGGAGTAGAAGTCGCACATACCTTTGCTAAATAACATGTGATGACCAATATTGATTAGAAATGGGAAGGCCATCACATAGAGTGGATCCAAATGAGAATAGCCATATTACACACAAGATGGATCCGTACGATAACCACATAGTCTCACCATACATAACACAAATAGTTAGTTCACAAATAGTAAGTCACACATAATAATAGGCAAGCAAATAAAGTTCACAAGCGAATAAAAATCAATGGCAAGAACGAGCTTGTGACTTTTCCCTTGCAAATCCCGCATACCTAATGTGCAACTTCTCCCCCTTTGGCATCAAGACGCCAAAAAGGGACAAGAGCAACACTAACGTCCCGGAGATCACTCGTCATCATCATCAACCCAGTCTTCCCATGCATCATCATGATGTGGCGGGCACGGAAGGAGGAGGTGGCATCATCTTCCCAGTGGCTGTGCTTGGAGATCCATTGGTCTTCTGGGGTAATGTTGTTCTTGGAGCCCTTGGAGACGGTCAAGCCTTGAGCCTCCATCATTTCCTTCTAACGAACAACCGATTTCTTGGCATAGACATGGGCCTCGTACATGCGTTTCTGATTGTCCACTTGGAGGCAGAATATCTTCTTGAGTTTGGCCTCAAATCTCTTGGCCCAAGATGGTTGAGCGGGCTTGCGGCGAGAGACCACATAGTCAGTATCCTGCTGAGCATCATCAGCATCACCGGATTCCTCCACAACGGGGTTCCCATCCTCATCAACAATCTGACCATCGGCATTGCGTGGTTTGAGATGGGTCTTGATCAACAGATTCTTGTGGCGGTGAGTGACAAGGCGAAGAGAAGACAAGTCACAGGCAATCACAGGGCACTTGCTAATGATGAGAGCCATGATGTACGGAGCAAAAGGAGGCACCCTCCTTTGAAAAGTGGCACATACCATTTCATTCCAAATAACATCCATCACATCCATGGGAAGTCTAGAGTCACGGTGGTGGTAGGTGGCAAGCATAATATCCACCATGAAGGCATGTATCTCATCAACATTCCTAGCACGGGGGGCGATGGTCTCATGGAAGATGCGATGCAAGATGTCATATGTAGGTAAAAGTCCTTTGATCTTTCCAGGGATACCGCGCCCCCGGATGTACAGTGGTGCAAGAGCATCTTTCTTCTTGGGGCGATCATTGTCATGGCACCGAAAACCAACAGGAGTGTCTTTGCCACGGTCTTTGTACCCGAGAATGGCTGCGAACTCAGCCAACGTTGCTTGCTTGACAACACCCTCGGTCATCCAGGTGAGAGTCCGAGTCTGATTCTTGGCAAAGTGAACGGTTGCATAGAACTGAGTAATGAGCATTGGGTCATAATTGCACCGAAACTCCATAATGGGAAGCAAGCCAATGTTGGTGCAAATCTCAAGAGCTTCACCAAAGTAGTTTAGATTCTTCCTCACATGATTCATCTCGATCCACTTTTGAGGAACCACCATTTTGTCATCTTTCATGAGGATCTCATGGAACACCCGCTCCTGGAAATTCGTAAAGAAGAGGCTACCTTCCCGAAGATGAGAGCGAGATGTCCCATATGGACTGACAACCCGTAGGTCATGAAATTCTATCTCAGACAAATCAGACAGCATCTTTGGCCCTGATGGCCCGGAACTGTGGCTCTTGCGAGGACCGGAGGGAGGAGGAGGTGGGGGAGCTCTACTACGACCAGCACTTTGCTTGACCCCCACCCCGATGACCACGTGTTGTTTGCAATTTCAGACGGGCACTAGGTTGAGGCATGACCTCCTCTTCTGACTCAGTCTCTGATTCTGACTCATAGTCCTCGATCTCATGGTGAGCTTTGGAGCGTTTGCACGATCCCCGGGAACCCCCTGCACCTGTGAAAGAACGAGGGAGATAGCATAGGGGTAAGGGCACAAGAACCTAAGACAAACAGAGGATGGAACTCTTTGTGTTTTAAAGAAAATTTGCTGCCAGTACAGGGTGGTAGTACCGGATCTGCACTGGCGGTAGTACCGCCAAGCGGTAGTACCGAAAAAAGATTCCCGGTACTACCGGCCCGCGACCACAGTGCAGATCTGAACTAGAAATCCATGTACGGGCAGTAAATTTGTTGTAAAACACGATTTCCATCAGACAAAGTGGTAGATCTGGTAAATAGCACACGATACAACCTCAAGAGTACGTGTTTTAACCAAGAATCAAAGTTACCCTAGATTCAATGGAGAAAACAAGTGAGAAGATGAGGAGGGCGGTAGTACCGGTGTCCATGGCGGTGGAGAGGAAGGAGGAGCCCGCGGGGAGGCCGAATCCGGTGTGGATCCGGGGGAAGGAGAGAAGGGCGGGGCTCCTGCAGCGTCCTCTTGCTCCTGCGGTGGCGCTGGTGAGGAGTGGAGACGAGGGATGAATGAGGCACTGAGGGGTGCCTCTCCCACGTCTCCAATCTTAACCGACACGCACAAGCGGTAGTACCGGAGCCAAGGGCGGTAGTACCAGAAATACCAACCGGTAGTACCGCACCTGGGAAGTTTCCAGACAGAACCCTGAAAACTGAACCAGACGCGGTAGTACCGCTAGCAATTGCCGGTAGTACCGTTTGGCGGTAGCACCGCTTATGAGACCCAGTAGTACCGTAACCATCAGGACAGAGTGCCAAGATACATAAGATGGAAGGTTCTTGTGCAGAGTAGATAAGTTTTGTTGGGGAATAAGAAGGGTATGGGTTTAGAGAGTCACACTGATATGGGCCAATGCACTCAAAAATTACTAAAAACATATGGAGAGCCAAATGTGAGTGCACGACCTAAAGAACAAAACCAACAAGAGGGTGACAAACATGAGTAAGAACCAATTCAAAAGTGACAAACACGAGTAAGCACATCAACCTCTCTATTGAGAGGGGGCGGTGGCCTAGGCCACCATGTTTGAGTATACTCGGCTTGGCACCACAAAGATATATTTTGGGTCCATTACCGAAACTCATCATTAAGCTCACATATCACAAAATGATATTAAGAGGAATGATTTTGTTTTACTTTGCGCATAATGGGGGGAGGGATGGTCCAATTAATTAGGACCGCACTCCCCCTATGTCCATGCCTACACCTAAACCAAATATGGGTCGAGAATTAGGTGAGAGTGCAAGATAATCAAGTCAAGCTCCTTGAATCTACGATATTTAGTTCATTCCTCAAGTAGCAAAATCTTGCTTCATCAAGTGGCTTCGTGAAGATGTCGGCAAGTTGATCTTTGGTTGATACATATGATAGATCAATATCACCTCGAGCAACATGATCTCTAATGAAGTGATGTCGAATCTCAATATGCTTTGTCCTTGTGTGATCCACCGGGTTGTAAGCAATCTTGATGGCACTTTCATTGTCACATAGAAGAGGCACTTTGTCACAATGGACACCGTATTCCTTTAAAGTTTGCCTCATCCATAGCAATTGAGTGCAAGCACTAGCAGCAACAACATACTCGGCTTCGGCGGTGGAGAGAGATATACAATTTTGCTTCTTAGAAGACCAACATACCAAGGACCTATCAAGGAATTGGCAAGCCCCGGATGTTGACTTTCTATCATCCTTGTCCCCCGCCCAATCCGAATCCGTGTATCCACAAAGAGCAAATGTTGAGCCTCGAGGATACCAAAGACCATAAAATGGGGTATGAACTAAATATCGAAAGATTCTCTTGACCGCCATTAAATGGCTTTCCTTAGGAGCCGCTTGATATCTTGCACACACACCTACACTCAACACAATATCGGGTCTAGATGCACAAAGGTAAAGCAAAGAACCAATCGTAGACCGGTATACCTTTTGATCCACATCTTTACCATTTGGATTTTGTTCTAGATGAGTCTTTGGAGCCATGGGAGTTGGAGCTCCATTTAAATCTTGCATATTGAATCACTTGAGCATATCTTGAGTATACTTTGCTTGATTCAAGAATGTCCCTCCTCTAACTTGCTTGATCTCAAAGCCAAGAAATACTCTTAACTCTCCCATCAAAGACATCCAGAACCTACTAGTCATAAGCTTTGAGAATTCATCATTAAAAGCTTTGTTAGATGAGACAAAGATAATATAATCAACATATATTTGGCATACAAAAAGCTCCCCATTGACCCTCTTAGTAAAAAGAGTGGGATCGATTTTCCCAACCTCAAAGCCACGGTCAAACAATAACTCTCTAAGGTGCTCATACCACGTGCGTGGGGCTTGCTTGAGCCCATAGAGTGCCTTATCAAGTTTGTAGACATGGTTTGGGAAGTTGGGGTACTCAAATCCCGGGGGTTGCTTAACATATACCAATTCATTTAATGGACCATAAAGAAATGCACTTTCTACATCCATTTGTTGCAACTTAAAGTTATGATGTGCCGCATAAGCAAGAAGGATACGAATGGACTCAAGACGAGCCACGGGTGCATATGTCTCTCCATAGTCAATGCCTTCAATTTGAGAGAACCCTTGTGCAACCAATCTAGCCTTGTTCCTTACTATGATTCCATGCTCATCTTGCTTGTTCTTGAATATCCACTTTGTTCCAATAACATTGCGGCAATCCTTTGGCTTCTCTACTAACTTCCACACTTTGTTTCTCTCGAAGTTGTTGAGTTCTTTGTGCATAGCTTCTAACCAATCCGGATCTTCAAGAGCTTCCCACACTTTATTTGGTTCAATCATGGAGATGTGTGCTTGGTGTTCACTGAACCTCTTCAATTGTGCTCTTGTGGAGATACCTTTCCTTAGATCACCAACTACATTTTGGAGGGAGTGGTCTCTTAACTCCAACATTCTTTCCTTTCTACCTTCGCGACGAGCGTGGATCTCCGTATTGTTTCTTGGAGGACCCTCTTCATCATTTTGATCCTCGTCTTGACCATCATCTTGACCTTGATCATCATTGGAATCATCCTCTATAATTGGAGGCAAAGATTGACCTTGTTCTTGATCAAGTGCTCTTCTAGCATCAATTCGAGCTTGTCTCAAAACAGTTTGTATGGATCTTCCTTGACAAATTGACTTGGCACCACTTGACAACCCGTCGAATGGACCAAGCTCCCCTTGACTAGAGTTGACACTTTGATCATCATGTTGAGGGTCCACATATTGTCTTTGGATTGGGTCAATGTCCTCTTCGGTGGATGGAGCATGTTGAGGTTGTGAAGATGAGGGCTCCACTTGAGTGGGGCATAGTTCTTCTCGATCCGCCATAAGGGGTTCCTCAACGGGGCGGATATATCCCACACCCATTCTTCCTATGGCATCCTGAGGCATTTCATCATCTGCATCACAAGCATCAACACGCCCCCCTTGGGGACCATCATATTCTTCGAAGGTCACACTACAAGATTCTATGACGGCTACGGAGAGCTTATCATAGATTCTATAAGTGTGAGATTCGAGACCATGGCCAACAAAAATACCCTCTAATGCTTTAGACTCGAATTTAGACAAACTAACACCTTTGATGAGATAGAAACACTTACAACCGAACACCCGGAAATAAGATATGTTGGGCTTGTTACCGGTAAGTATCTCATATGGAGTCTTGTTGATTTTCTTGCGGAGGTAGAGTCGGTTTGAAGCATGGCAAGCGGTGGAGATGGCTTCGGCCCAAAAGTTGTATGGAGATTTAAACTCCGCCAACATGGTCCTAGCCATCTCAATAAGAGTCCGGTTCTTCATTTCGGCCACACCATTTTGTTGAGGGGTGTATGCAGCGGAATATTGATGTTTAATCCCCTCATCACTAAGGAAATCATTCAAGGTGTAGTTCTTGAACTCGGTGCCGTCTTCACTTCTTATAATCAACACGGGAATATTGTATTGCCGTTGAACCAAGTTGATGAAGTCGATAAAAGTCTTTTGAGTCTCACTCTTCAACTTGAATAAAAAACCCAAGAGTATCTTACAAAGTCGTCAACAATCACCAAACAATATTTCTTCCCACCACGACTTGCATGAGATGGAGGACCAAATAGATCCACATGGAGGAGTTCCAAGATCTTGTTAGAATTGATTTGGTTCTTGGGCTTGTGAGGAGTGTCATGCATCTTCCCTAGAACACATGCCCTGCAAACATGATCTTTGGCAAAGGAAACATTTTCTTTTAGTCCAACTATATGGCCCTCTTTATGGAGACTTTGCAAAGTTCTCATATTGACATGGGCTAGTAGGCGATGCCATAGCCAACCCACATCGGCCTTTCCGAATAAGCACACCGGACCTGTAGTGGTTTGCTCCGAAAAGTCCACCACATACAAGTCATGTTCGACGTACCCAACGAAGGCGACCTTGAGAGACTTGCTCCACAAGAGGACCACAATATCTACATCAATGAAGACGGCAAAGCCCATCTTACCAAGAGCAAGGACAGAAAGTAAATTGTATCCAAGGGTATCAACAAGCATGATGTTCACGAGTGTAATGTCGTGAGCAACCACAACCTTGCCGAAACCCATTACCTTAGACTTTGATTTGTTGGCATATGTCACGGTAATTTGATCATCATTAGGATTTAACTCCTTGACAATAGATGAGCTTCCGGTCATATGACTTGTGCAACCACTATCAAGCACCCACTTTGACCCTCCGGAAGCATAAGTCTACAAGAGATCAAGCTAATTTTTTAGGTACCCATTTTTCAATGGGTCCTCTTTTGTTAGCAACAAGGGTCTTGGGAACCCAAATAGACCAAGCAATATAACCATCATAAGGGCCAACATATTGTGCATACACATCACCATAGTAATCATGCATTAGAACATAGTGAGGGTTAGCACTCCCCGCAAAGTCATCATGAGACATAGTTTTATCACTTGTGGTCTTACTCTCCATAATGGTCTTGTTGGTCTCTTGTGCGGGCTTGGCCTTCTTCTTCTTATTGTTCTTCTTCTTGGTTTTGGAAACAAAACCAATGCCCCCTTTGTCACCACTACGCCTTTGCTTGCTCAAAAGATCATCAATGGACTTGTTGCCTTGTGGAAATGTGGCCTTAGCAAGCTCCCCCTTCAACCTAGCATTCTCTTTAAGAATAGTTGTGCTACTACATGGTATGAAGTTACTAGGTGAAGGAATATTGGCCAATTGAGTTTAAAGCGTTTCATGGGACTTTGTGAGTGACAAGAGTTCACTCTCCAAGGCCTTGTGAGCCTTGTTAAGCAAACTAAAATCCTCGGCAAGTTTTTCATGAACCACACCAAACTCAATCTTGTCCTTTTTAGCCCTTTTGTATTTAGCAATAGCATGATCACGCTCTTTGATGAGTTTGTTAACAATAGTGTCATTAGCCTCATCAAGCCCTTCAAGTTTTAGTTCAAGTGACAACCTAGTTTCTTGTTCTTCCTCTAGAGCATTGTTTAAAGCCTCTAGCTCAATCATATGTTCATGCCCAAGTTTACATCTTACATCTATAAGCTCTTGAGTATGTGAGAGTTGATCTAAGATGTTCCCAAAATGTAACTTAGCATCTCCTTCTAGGTTAGTCATGAACTCATCAAAGGCAATTAATTCCTTTTTAACATCAAGAGACATTTCATCATTAATTTCATCATTATCTAAGTGAGTAGAGCGGGATGATGAGGATACCTCCGTTCCTCTTGCCATAAGGCAAGTGACATTCTTGGTGGAAGAGTTCTCATTTGGAGAATCGAAGAGTGAGAATGTCGGAGTAGAGGTAGTGGCTAGAGCAGCCACACCATGAGAAGTTTCTTCTTCCTCATCTTCATCATCTTCATTGCCGGAGGAGTATTCTTCATGAGTGATCAAGAAAATTTCTCCCGACTTCTTGTTGACGGGATTCTTCTGATGAAAGGTTTCTTGTAAGGTGCCTTGAGAGTCTTCTTCAACACAAGCTTACCACCATGATCTTCTCTCTTCTCATAGGGGCAGCTTGCCACAAAGTGATAGCGGTCACCACAACTGAAGCAAGTTCTCAACCTCGTGGTATTCTCTCTTTTCCCATTTGGATTGCTTCTTCGTTGCATTTCCATCTTGGCCTTGGCGGGGTTCTTCCAAAAGTTCTTTGCATAGAAAGCCATATATTGACCATGAGCAATCTTGACTTCATCGGGATGGTCCATGGAGAGTCCTTCATCACTATCATCTTCATCCCCAAGGTCCACAACTTTGGCCTTCAAAGCAACATTGACCACATTGCTCATACCAAGGGCACGAGCACGGGCATCTTTGGCATTCTTGGCGGCAACCTTGTAGGCAGCCATCTCTTGCATAACTTCATTTGAGGTCATGAGATGGTAGTTGTGTCTTCCTTATAGGCTCTTCAAGTCGGTGGGCTCAAAAGGCATGAGTGCACTCACATATTTCCTTTTTATCCATGCATCATCCACATGTGAGGCACCCACATTTCTAAAAGCGGTGGCAGTGGTCTTGAGCCTTCGATACATGTCTTCGTGATCTTCACCTTCTTTCATGTAGAAGCCTTCGGCTTCATTGCTTAGAGAATCATATCGGTTCCTCCTCATACTCTCATTTCCAACAAACAACACATTGAGAGCATCCCAAGCTTCCTTGGCAATGCTAAAGTTCTCAATGTGTGGATAGTCCTTTGTCCCCAAACCTTGTTGAATCATATGCAAAGCAGTGGTATTGAGTTAACTATTGACAACCTATCTTCTTGTCATGTTGTTTGGATCCCCAATAAAGAGTCCATGCTCGATGATGTTCCATAGTTCAATGCAAGAGCTGCGCACATGAGTTCTCATTAGTGATTGCCATTGAGCAAAAGTAGCCGACTCTTCAAGCTTAGGTGGGTCACCCATATTGTACACATGAGGGTGTGGGAGGGAGGATCGGGAGAGTACCAAGAATCACGGTGCTCACCCTTTCCCCCATCAAGTTGTGTGGAGGAATTAGCGTTGTCTGGTTTACCCCCCACCATCATACCCTCGGGGGATACTGACGTATTCCCCTTAGGTAAAATGGATGGTTGATACTCTTGAGGAGATGGGGGTGATGAGCCTTCTTTGTCTTTAAGAAGTTTCTCTAGCATCTTCTTGACTTCATTGACCAAGGAAGAGCTCAATCTTGTTTCCAAGTTTTTGAGATCTTCCATGGTCACCGTGGTGGGCTCACCATCACCATCCCCTTCGCGGCTACCCATATTCTCTTAGGCGGTAAAGCCCAAATAAAGAGCCGAGGCTCTGATACCAATTGAAAGGATCATATGGGCACCTAGAGGGGGGGTGAATAGGTGCTACTTCAAATTTTCTTCTTTTTCAAATTAAGGTTTGACAATAAGGTATATTCTCTAGATAATGCAACTAAGGTGAATTTACCTATATGAAAATTATGCAAGAGCTACCACAACACAAAGTAGGAACAAGTAAGTAAAGTGCGGTAAAGGATAGAAGTAACCAAAGTGGTGGACGCGGAGACACAAGGATTTGTTTCCCGTAGTTCCTTCCTTTTGAGGGGAAGTACGTCTACGTTTGGAGAGGGGGTGGTTTCAAACCACCAACACCACGAAAGGCCTCCCTTGTTCTCCGATGAATCTCACCCCAACGGGATCGATTCACCTTCCACTATATCAGCAACCTTCGAGGTGGAAGCCGGCACCTTTACAAGTTTGGGGCACACATACACAACTTAATCGGAGGCTCCCAAATACAAGCAAGCTGTCAAAGCAATCAAGGACAAGCTTGTAAGAACCAAAACAAGAACTAGGGTTTCCAAGAAAACACTAGAACAAAGGGGCCCTCAATGAAATGAGGGGGAAATGAAGATCTCTTTTGGTGAAGTAGTAGATCGGGGCCTCCTCCTTCTATTCCCCAAAGATCAAGGACTTTGGGTGGTGGAATGAGGAGATCTTGAAGATTTGTGGCTCCAATGGTGGTCTTGACTTTAATGTGTATGAGCAGCTTGTCCCAAGGTAGGTACCCCTCCATGAAATCTGGCCGTTGGAGCCTTTACTGTAGCGGTAGTACCGGAAGTTCAAGCGGTACTACCGGAGAACTCCGGTACTACCGGACCTGGTACCAGACGACCCTCTTCAAACTTCATTGATGCTACAGTAAAGCGGTAGTACCGCAAATGGCAACCGGTACTACCGGACATGAAGTGGAATCAGCAGTTTAGACGAAAAAACTCTCTGTCAGGCCAGTAGTAAAATGCGGTACTACCGCATTTTACTACCTAGGCAGACATAAGCTTTTTGCCAACGTACAAAAGTCTCTGCCCCGAGCGGTACTAAAATGCAGTACTACCACATTTTAGTACCGGAGCAGGCAGAAGCTTTTGACAAGTGGTCAAAAAGCTACTGTCGCGCTAGGTACTAAAATGCGGTACTACCGCTTTTTAGTACCTAGCCTGGCAGAGGCTTTTTGACAGTTAGTCAAAACCTTCTGTCGCATCCGGTAGCAAAAGGCGGTACTACCGCTTTTTGGTACCGCTCCAAGCAGACAGTTTTTGAACATTGCAAATCATTTTCAATGCACCCGTGACACACTTGGCAAATCATTAGTCCGATATGTGTGTTGTTATAAAACACCAAAATCACTAGGGATAGCAAATGCTCTTTCAACTTCCTTCTACTGCGGATCGATCAAATCATTGATTCGACTGTAGGATGCGAGAAACTATCCTTCCTTGATGTCTACCCAAGCTACAACCAGAATTGGCTGAAGGTCGAAGATCAGGAGAAAACGACGTTCATCACGCCGTTCGGAGTATTCTGCTACAACACCATACCCTTCGGGCTGAAGAATGCAGATGCCACGCACCAGAGGTGCATGCAGGCGTTCCTCAAAAGCCAGATCGGTCGTAACATCCAAGTCTATGTCGACGACATAGTAATCAAGACCAGGGAGGCCAAGACGATGATCGACGATCTCCAAGAGATGTTTGATAACCTTGATCGCTACAAAATCAAGCTAAACCCAGAAAAGTGCGCCTTCGGCGTCCCATCTGGCCAGTTACCCGGATACTTCATCTCCCAACGAAGGATCGAGGCGAATCCAAAGAAAATCAGGGCCATACTGGCCATGGAGAAGCCGAAGAACCTCAAGAGGTCCAACAGCTAGCTGAGTGGATCACGGCGCTAAGCAGATTCATCAGCCGAATGGGCGAGAAGGCCCTACCCTTTTCTCAGCTACTGCGCAAGGCGGACAAGTTCGAGTGGACACCCAAAGCAGACAACGCGTTCGAGGACCTCAAGCGATTGCTCTCTGATACGTCGGAAACATATCTATAATTTTTGATGTTCCATGCTTGTTTAGTATCTACTTTGCTTTGCTTTGTCCACACTTTGAGGTGCTTTTCATATGTTTTCTGGTACTAACCTATTAACAAGTTGCCACAAAGCGGTTACTGTTTTCATTGTTTTTGGTTCCAGAAAAGCTAGTAAGGAAATATTCTTGGAATTGGACGGGACAAAATCCAAAGTTAATATTTCACCGAGGAGAACACGGAGTCTAGAGGAGAGACGAAGGGGGGCCACAGGGCGGTTGCACCCCCCAGTCATGACCTAGGGTGGGCCCGCGCCTGGGCAGGGTGTGGGCCCCCTTGCCGCCTCCCAGCCTCGCCTCTTCGCCTATAAGAAGCCATCGATGCCTAAACCCTAAGCACCCGATCAATATTCCATGAAACCGTCTATAGCCGCCACCACCATCATCCCTAGATCGGGGGGATATGAAGCTCTTCCCGGCACCCTGCCGGAGGGGAGATCATCCCGGAGGCCTTCTTGTTCATCATGCCAGCCTCCGGTATGAAGCGTGAGTAGTTCCACCTTGGACTACGGGTCCATGCAGTAGCTAGATGGTTGTATCTCCTCCTTGTGCTTTCATGTCTAGATCTTGTGACCTTCATTCATGATCAAGATCTCATCTATTTGTAATCATGCATGTTGTGTTTGCGGGGATCCGATGGATATTGAGATTACTATGTCAGATCGATTAATGGTTTTGTCTTATTGATTCTATCATGTCTGTGTTGTTTGTGATCTTGCAAGCTCTCCGTTGTTAGTAGCTATCTTGGCCATGTAGTTGTTAGTAGCTATCTTGGCCAGAAATCTCTAAGGTTGTAGATGTGTTGTTGCCACTAGGGGGAAAACAACGGTCTCTTGTTCATGGAACAAGTGGATTGTTTACCTTACACACTTTGCTTAAAGCAGTTGTCTGTTGCTTGCAACTTAATACTAGAGGGGTTTCGGATGATAACCCAAAGGTGGACTTCTAGTCATAGATGCAGTTGGATGGAGGTCTATGTATCTTATTGCATTTCCCAATCGAATCTCATAGGATCTTTATGTTTAGTATTGCATTGTTATGTCTTGCTCAGTCCTGTCAATTGCCCTGCTGTAATTTGTTTACCCAGCATGCCATGTTTATTTATCTAAGGAGAACACCTCTAGTGAACTATGGACCCCGGTCCAATCTTTACCATTGATACACCTTCCACTATTACTGTTTACTTGTTGCAAACCATCATCACCTTCCACACCATACAATTAATCCTTTGTTACAGCAACTGGTGAGATTGACAACCCCACTGTTAGTTGGGGCAAAGTCTTGAGTTTGTGTTGTGCAGGTTTCGACGTTGCTTGCAACACCTTTGAGACGTTTCCTTCCTCATACTGGTTTGATAACCTCGGTTTCTTACTGAGGGAGGACTTGCTGTTGTGCTGCATCATACCTTGCTCTTGCGGTTTCCCGATGAAGCGCTTCTAGGCGCCATCAACAAGTTTTCTGGCATTGTTGCCGGGGAGGCTAAGAACGTCTTCACAAGGGGAGTTCTCCTCAACCTTTCTATTTACTTTGTTTTTAGTTTGCTTAGTTTCTTTTGCTTGTTTTTTTGCCTCTTTTTTATCAAAAACTCAAAAAAAAGTTTAGTTTGGTTTGCTTTCTCCTATCAAAAACACAAAAAAATAGTTCCTGCTCTAGCTGCTGCTACTGCTTTGGCTTGCTCCACTTTTGCCAAAATGAACTCTACTAAGAACACCAAGTTGTGTGACTTCACTAGCACAAGCAAAAATGATTTCCTAAGCACTCCTATTGCTTCACCTTCTCCTGATGCTACCTTTTATGAAATTAAGCCTGCTTTGTTTAATATTGTGACGAGAGAGCAATTTTCTGGTGCTAGTTCTTATGATTCTGCTGCCCATCTCAATATCTTTGTTAAACTTTGTGAGATGCAAAAGTATAAGGATGTAGATGGAGATATTATTAAGCTCAAGTTGTTTCCTTTCTCCTTGAGAGGAAAAGCTAAAGAATGGTTGCTATCCTTGCCTAGAAATAGTATTGATTCTTCGATTAAGTGCAAAGATGCTTTTATTGGAAAGTACTACCCTCCTGCTAAGATTATATCTATGAGAAGTGATATTATGAAATTTAAACAACTTGATAATGAACATGTTTCTCAAGCTTGGGAAACAATGAAATCTTTGGTTAAGAATTGTCCCACTCATGGACTTACTGCTTGGATGATTATCCAGACTTTTTATGCAGGTTTGAACTTATCTTCAAGAAACCTGTTGGATTCAGATGCTGGAGGTACCTTTATGACTATCACCTTGGGTAATGAAACAAAACTCCTTGATAATATGATGGCTAATTATTCTGAATGGCACACTGAGAGAGCTCCACATGGTAAGAAGGTAAATTCTGTTGAAGAAACCTCCTCTTTGAGTGATAAGATTGATGTTATCATGGCTATGCTTGTTAATGGGAAAGATCCTTTAGATCCAAATAATGTTCCCTTAGCCTCTTTGGTTGCTCAAGAAGAGCAAGTTGATGTGAACTTCATTAGAAACAGCAATTTTGGCAACAATACTTATGGTAATAACTATAGGCCTTAATGGCAATACTTATGGAAACTCCTACAACAATGCTAGAAGTGCCCCCTCTGAACTTGAAGTCATGCTCAAAGACTTTATTAGTAAACAAACCACTTTCAACAATACTATGGAGTAAAAGCTTTTGAATGTTGAGAAAAATATTTCCTCTTTGTCTAAAGCACGGTCCTCCTTGATTAATAAAATGGCTGCTAAACCTAAAACCATGGAAAGTACCTTTGCTGCTACTCATGCCATACAAGTTACTATTGATGAAAATGTTAGACTATTAGCCCAACTTCATGCTAAGTGGGAAAGGAAAGCTGAAATTGATAGAAACAATAGTGTGTGCACCATCACCACCACCCATATGGATGCCACTAAACCACAAGAAGTCCCTATTCCTGCTCCTACAATGCCTAAGCCTAATGAGTCTACTGCTAGTGATGCTAAGTTTGATTTTGATCTTGATGGTTGCAATACTTCTGAAGTGATTTTGTTCCTGCAAAAACTTGCTAAAAGTCCTGATGCTAGTGATATGCATGTTGCTTTCACCAAACACATTACAAATGCTCTTGTTAAGATTAAGGAAGAGAAGTTAAAACACAAAGATTCTATTCCTAGGAAAGTAGAATATAGTTGGGAACCCATTATTAATATGCAAGTGAATGACTTTGATCTCAAAGCTTCATGTGATCTTGGTTCTAATGTCTCTATTATGCCTAGGAAGAATTATGAAATGCTTGATTTGCTACCTTTGGAAGATTGTTATTTGTATGTCCCACTTAATGAGAATGCTAAGAAAAAACTCATGGGGAGTGTTAATGATGTTCTCATTATGGTTAACAATACTTATGTCCCTGTTGATTTCTATGTTTTGGATGTTGAATACAATGCTTCTTGTCCTATTACTTTGGGAAGACTTTTTCTTAGAACTGTTGGTGCCATCATTGATATGAAAGAAGGCACCATTAAATATCAATTTCCATTCATGAAAGCTATTAAACACTTCCCTATGAGGAGAGAGAAGTTGCTTTTTTCTCCTCCTTTGAAAGCAAGGTTTGATGTTAATGCTTCTTCATTTGAAAATACTTAATTTCTTGCTTCTGGTGCCTAACTTAAAGGCGTTAAAGAAAAGTACTTGGTGGGAGATAACCCAAGAGTTTCCTTGACTATTGGATGTTATTAATTCACTAATGACCTCTCCTTATCCTTTTTGTTTGCTTGTTGTGCCAAGAATGACCTCTAATGAGAGGGAAGTAAGATTTGGGGAGTTGTTGTCCCGAAACAGATTTTTGTGCCCCACCATAAAAATTTGTGAGGAGTCTCTATAAGTTGGATGGAGCTGAAAATGTACGAATAAATCCCCCAGTATGTTAGATAACTTTCCTTAGCTCAACACTTTTTGGTTTGAGCAACAGAAGATCTTCTGAAAAATCAGTTTCTACTTGCTGGTCTGTTTTGACAGATTTCTGCCATTATTTGTATTTGCTTCTTATTGATTCCTTTTTGGGTTCTTTTTGAGAAATTGAGCTTTTTGAAGGAGTTTCTACAGTATCTTGTGTTTTTAGTGAAAGTTTTGCTGTTCCAAAGCTACCCAAGGGTCTATTATCTTTTGAATACACTAATGTTGCTAATGAAGATTGTGTGAAGTTTTGTATGAAGGAAAATTTCAGGTGTAAAGAGAGAATGATGTAATGAGATGAAGAATGGACAAAAGCTCAAGATTGGGGTTGCCAACCCGGTGTCACCCCAAGAAATATTCAAGAGGTACAAGCATCAAAGCTTGGGGATGCCCAAGGCATCCCCTTCTTCATCAATAAAAAGCTTAGGTCTTTCTAGACACTTTGTTTTTATTGTTTCATGCATTGTTGTGTTGTTCTTGGAGTGTCTTAGTTTTCGTTTTCTTTTATTAGTTTGTTTAGTTTGCTTGAATAAAGTAGTTTGGACCCCCCCCCCGTTCTTGTTGTGTTGTTTCAAATAATTTGATTGGTGTTGGAAAGGAGTAGAAAGTTCTTGCTTGAAAGTGCAAGAGGATCTTGCATTGATTGTGACTTAGACTTTAGCATGTCATACTAGGTGTTGTTTTGACCTTATGCTTAGTGATTATTGTTGTAGCATGACTTGTTCCAAACAATTGGGATTGCTTAGTGTGCCTTGAAGGAGTCATGCGTTGTTTTAGCATGCAAAAGCATAGTACTGTGGTATTCTCCTTTGATGTTTTGTTTGAGTTGACTTGGCACATGCTCACACCATGTTATGACTATGAAAAAGTCACCATAGCCTCTATGATCATTTAGTCCTTGATTTTTAGTACCACTCTATGCTCTGATTAGTAATGTTTTGTCGCTCTGCATGATTATGGCCATTATTGCTCTCTTAGTTGGTTGCTCCCAGTCTTTTGCTAGCCTTCACTTGTATGAGTAAGCTATACTCATGCTTCCAACTCCCAACAAACCAAGTTATTCCAAAGTGTCCACTATAAACTCCTATGCATGGTGTGTTACACCATTCCAAGTATATTCTTGTTTTCAGCTATCTTCCAATTAAAAAGTATTTTGTTATGTGAAAACTTAGTGATTAAAGCTCTCATTAACTTGATGGCATACTTTATATTCCTTGACCCTAATAAACTTGAAACATTGTGTCATCTATGTTGTATATGCTTGCACCTATATGTTGGAATTAGCAGAACCATGTTTTCATGGGTAACGTTTTCAACATTTCACTTGTACTTTGTACACAGTTGATATCATGCTCTCTTGTCTATGTATGTCGCCGGTGTGAAATAAAAAGGGAGCTTGTAAGTCCATGAAGTTATGTATTTTGTGTTAGAGAAACGCCTGGGCCGCTAGCCTAAGCCATGCCTAATCATGGTGGAAATTTGCAGCATCCGCATAATGAGCAATCTGTGAAGCATCCTCAATAAAAACCTATGCAAATAGCAAATAAAAAAGATCGCCGAGATGCTCATTGTCTGCTTGCCTTGTCATTTTGGTTATGGGAAAGCTCATGTACCATGTGCAAGGGGTACCCGGTTGGCGGTTCTCTATGATACACATGTACTTACTATGACAAGAACTTACAGGTGACTAAAGTTGAGTTGCATGAGGTGCGGCCCTCGTATTCAAGGGACATGGGATTGCCAACTTATACCTTGTCAAGCATATACTTCATAGTTTGTTCACTTTAACCTTAATCACTTCAAGATGCTTATGATAGGGACAATGAGGGCTGAAAGCTAACAAGTACCATAATTTTTGGAAGCTCTTCCCGGCACCCTGCCGGAGGGGTGCCAGCCTCCGGTATGAAGCGTGAGTAGTTCCACCTTGGACTACGGGTCCATGTAGTATCTAGATGGTTGTATCTCCTCCTTATGTTTTCATGTCTAGATATTGTGAGCTCCGTTCATGATCAAGATCTCATCTATTTGTAATCATGCATGTTGTGTTTGCGGGGATCTGATGGATATTGAGATTACTATGTCAGATTGATTAATGGTTTTGTCTTATTGATTCTATCATGTCTGTGTTGTTTGTGATCTTGCATGCTCTTCGTTATTAGTAGTTTATCTTGGCCAAGTAGTTTCTAGTGACTCCAAGAGGGGGTATTTCTACTCGATAGTGGGTTCATGCCTCTACTTAATCAAGGGGAGTGATAGAAATCTCTAAGGTTGTACATGTGCTGTTGCCACTAGGGGAAAACAACGGTTTCTTGTTCATGGAACAAGTGGATTGTTTACCTTACACACTTTGCTTAAAACAGTTGTCTGTTGCTTGCAACTTAATACTGGAGGGGGTTCGGATTATAACCCAAAGGTGGACTTCTAGTCATAGATGCAGTTGGATGGCGGTCTATGTATCTTGTTGTATTGCACAATCGAATCTCATAGGATATTTATGTCTAGTATTGCATTGTTATGCCTTGCTCAGTCCTGTCAATTTCCCTGCTATATTTTGTTTATCCAGCATGCCATGTTTGTTTATCTAATGAGAACACCTCTAGTGAACTATGGACCCCGGTCCAATCTTTACCATTGATACATCTTCCACTGTTACTGTTTACTTGCTGCAAACCACCATCACCTTCCACACAATACAGTTAATCCTTTGTTACAACAACTGGTGAGATTGACAACCTCACTGTTAGTTGGGGGAAGTATTGAGTTTGTGTTGTGTAGGTTTCCATGTTGCTTGCAACACCTTTGAGACATTTTCTTCCTCCTACTGGTTTGATAACCTAGGTTTCTTACTGAGGGAAGACTTGCTGTTGTGCTGCATCATACCTTGCTCTTGGGGTTTCCTGACGAAGCGCTTCCAGGCGCTATCACTCTCCACCTCGCATGTCCTGGTCACGCCAAAGGAACGGGAACCTCTACTGCTATACATTGCAGCTACACATTAGGTGGTAAGCACCATACTCGTGGTCAAACGACCCAAAGATGGCAAGACCCATGGGGTCCAACGCCCAATATACTACCTCAGCGAGGTACTCACCCCAACAAAACAGAGGTACCCTCACTACCAGAAGCTCTCCCATGGCGTATTTATGACGGCTCGTCGGCTAAGCCACTACTTCCAAGAGCATCAGATCATGGTTTTCAATGACGCCCCGCTATCAAATATCCTGAACAACCCCGAATTCATGGGGTGCGTAGACTTATGGGGCATCAAACTGTCCCCCCTCAACATAATCTGCGAACAGCGCACCGCCAGCAAGTCCCAGGTCCTCCCTGACTTCCTCGTCCACTGGATGGAGCTCTAGTTGCCGGATACTCTGGACATGTCGCAGTCCTGGACGATGCACTTCGACGGCTCCAAGCGTGAGGCTGGAGCAGGGGCCGGAGTCATACTGATGTCCCCTCAAGGCGATAAGATGAAGTACGTCCTTCGGATGAATTTTCGCGCCTCCAACAACGAGGCCGAATACGAGGCCCTCATCCACGGCATGAGGATGGCCAAGATCTACGGTGCAACACACCTCGTCATCTACGGTGACTGGAACCTTGTCGTCCAGCAGACGATGAACGAGTGTGACGCTCACAGCACCAACATGATCGCGTACCGCACGCTCTACAACTCACTCGAAGGAGACTTCAATGGCTGCGAACTTCGACATGTTGGCAGGGAAAGCAACGGAGAAGCTGAAAGGCTCGCCAACATCGGCTCCACCTGCGCACGGGTTTCCACCAGGTGTGTTCCTCGAACAAATCTGCGTACCCTCTATCAAGAGGAAATTCCCAAATGGTTTAGCCGAAGAAGCAGGGCACTCGGGGGCTGCGCTACCCGAAGGACATGAAGGACCCGAAAAGCTCGACACCGAGGCCGAGCTTGTCAGCCTGATGCAGGTCATGGCGGTTGAAGAAACATGTACACAGCCGTACCTTCGGTACCTGATAAACAATGAACTTCCCGATGACCCAACAGATGCCCAATGCATATCTCGCCGTTCATAAGCCTTCACCAAAATCAATGGCGAGTTGTACAAGCGCAACATTTTGGGTGTGCTCCAACGGTGCGTCACCATAGGTGACGGCAAAAGCATCCTCCAAGACATCCATGAGGGTATCTGCGGCCATCATGCAGGCAGTCGCGCCCTAGTTGCCAAAGCTCTACGAGCTGGATTCTACTAGCCAACCGTCATGAACGACACCAAGGACATCGTCTAGAGGTGCAACGCCTGTCAAAGGTACGCGGACAAGCCACATGCACTAGGATCTGAGCTGAGGCTCATACCGCTGGCCTGACCCTTCGCCCAATGGGGCCTCGACATGATTGGCAAACTGCCAAAGTCCTCACCAGGAGGCCACGTCTTCCTCCTGATCACAGTCGACAAGTTCACCAAGTGGATCGAGGCCATGCCCGTCACTAACCAAAACGGCAAAACTGTCGTCAAGTTTATTGAGTCCATTGTCTACAGGTTCGGCATGCCTCACAGCATCATAACAGACAACGAATCAAACTTCATCTTGAAGTAATTTCGAGCTTTCTATGGGAACCTCGGCATCAACATATCCTACGCCTCTGTGGCGCACCCGCATACCAACGGACGGGTCGAAAAGGCCAACGGCCTCATAGGCAACGACATCAAGAAACGCCTACTATAAGCACTCGAAAGTCTTGCGGGAGCCTAGGAAGACGAGCTACCCTATGTCCTCTGGAGCCTGCGCACAACGCCAAATAGCTCAACTGGCTACACGCCCTTCTTCATGGTGCATGGAGCCGAACCGTGCTACCTGCCGAAGTACGCCACAAGGCCCCACGGGTCGTTGCTTACAACGAAGGAGAATCATCGGCAGCACTCGAAGACGCCGTCGACACACTCAACGAGGCACGCGACATCGCCACGGCCCACTCAGCGGTCTATCAGTGGAGACTCCGCAACTACCATAGCCGTCGGCTACGCCCAAGGTCCTTCGTCGAAGGAGACCTTGTCCTGCGACTCAAGTGAGAAGTCATCCCACGTGGCGCCTACCGCCTCATGGATGTCGCATCAGGGGTCAAATACTCCAACCCTTGGAACGTCGCACAACTGCGATGCTTCTACCCTAGTTACCCATTACTTTCAATAAGGCTATTCATCCAAGGCTACTCTGTCGAACAATGTACCTCCTCACTTGCTATGAATAAAAGCTAAGTTCCTTGGCCCAAACATCTTTTTCTCCTTACATTATTTTTAGCTAAATGCGCTCAGGGGCTACGCCTCACCTCACGACTTCAATGACTACAAACAACGCATACAACCCGAGTAGCTGACCACGTCAGGCTAACGAAAGGGACATGCACATTATAAGGCACCATGTGCCAACACATATAAAACTTTACAAAGGGCATTACAAGCCCACTCGAATACATACAAATTTTACATCATCTCGTTTTTCTTTACAGGACCCAATTGTTCTGGAGCATTACATTCGCTCGCTGTTTGAACAAATCTACAATCTCTTCGGCGTGCTGTGCCACAGCCGCGTAGTGAGGGCGCATGTCCCATAAACTACCATCTGGTCAAAGGGGCGGTCCAGTCGCCACCTCTACAAGATTAACATCACGACGATGCAATCGAACAAGAGACAAGGCAGCTTTGACGCACCAACTCCTTGACATGGCCTACGTTACGAAATTTGCCAAGAAGACCCAAAAAGGTGGAAGGCGCAGCGTCCAAAGGGAACATGACGGACCAAATTGCCACCAGTTATGACCTCGCTTGCTTCAGCACCCGAAAAACCTGGTGTACGTGATCTTGCACTGTCGCAAGGACGATGGCCCGATCACGGTCCATCCAGAAGAAGCCACCAACCTCTAGATCTTGCTGCGTCAGGCAGTTCACCCGAACAGCGACGCGCTCCTTCTCTTCCCTTGGAATGAGATTCACATCTGCATGAAGAACGAAATGAGCCATCATACAAGAAAAGTGCACTCGAAAGAATATCAGTTCGCGAAGACTCACATTGAAGTTTCTCACCCATCTTCCGCAATTCCCCAAGAAAAAACTCCTCCCTGGCAGTGGCTCGCTCAGCTTTGGACTTCCACACATCCGCATGGCCTGGAATGCTAAGGATATCCTTTTCTAGGCTACAGACGCGGTTACGCAAAAATATCAATTGCGACGCATCATCCAAAGATGGTCGCGGCTCAGGAGCAGTCGGAGGGACAACTGAAGCCTCACCCAAAGGACCCTAAAGGCAAATAAGCAAGTATAAAACATCACAAGTACTTTTGGCAGGAGCTCAAAGATAAACTTATATACATAACATAAATAAAGCCACCTCGTGGCAAAGTCAGACTCGTTCATCAGCAGGATGTTACAAAAAGAAGCAAAAGGATAAGCTACACTAACCATAGTACAAGGGCCTACACATCCGCATCCGGAGCAGCTTCGGAGCTAGAATGCCTGCTCTTGGCCTCATCCTGCTGCTTTGTCGCGTAATCAGCCAGGAGGTCGATGAGCTTAGGCCCATAACGCTTACAGCGAGAAGCAAAGAGGGCGAAAGCTACCTCAGAGCCATCCGCCACCGTCGGCATCCTGGACGTGACTTGAGGCAGGTCCAGCTCGGCTCCGGATGCCATCGCCATCACCAGCCCCATGGAAGCACCGATGACCTTCTGCTTGCGCTTATACTCCGCCAGAGCTTCCTCTGACAGAGCATCCGCAAGGGCGTCGACATCGTCAAGGGCAACGCCCTTAGGGACGACCTCCTTGTAGAAGTACGCGAGCACTTTCTTGGCTTTCTCCAAGGACCCAGCGGCAGTGGCGCAGCGATCCTCGATCGCAGCCGCGACATTAGCCAAAGCATCTCCGTGCTCCAGCGCACCACGATCAAACGTGATGCTAGAAGCATCTAACAAGACGAAGACAAGAACACTCGAATAAGAAAGGATAAAACACAGTCAAAAAACAGAAGACCCAAAGAGTACAAGAATAACTCACTAGAAATAGCCTTGGCAGCAGCCATGAGCTTGTCGGCCATCTCCTTCTCCCGCGTGGCTGCAACGGCTGCGAGTTGCTACTCGCGAGCCTCGGTCTCCTTCTGCAGGCGCTCCTTGGCCTCCGCAGCATCCACGTCCTTCTTCTCCGCTTGGTCGAGGCTCTTTTCGAGAGCATTCAGCCTTCGGAGTGCAGCATTATTATCATCTGTAGAATGAAGAAATTTCAGGTGAACACAAGCAGCACACTTGGTGAACACAAATAACAACCAAAAGGCCAACTACGCACCTTGGAGCTGCTGCAGCAAACCCTCCAACGCTAGATGCTGCTGGATGAGGAGGTTGGCACTGTGCACAAAAGGCTACAGAAGAAACAGAAACAAAAGTCGATGAACAAAGGGCTCGGGGGCTCCCCCCGCAAAAGCAAAAGATAAAAAGGTCATACAAAAAGGACTCGAGGGCTCCCCCCATGGAGTAAAAAGACAACACTTGTGTGTTCAGGCGTGGACTCCGAAGGTCTGCATGCTGCCTTCTGAGTTACGATTGCCCGAGCTTCTTGCCTAGAGGAGTTCGGGTCATCGTCCTCAGAGTCGACCACCACCTGGGGATAGAAGTTGTCGGCTTCGACTCCGCCATTACTTCTTGAGTGTCCCCGTCAAGGGACTCCTCCGAAGGATTGCTACAAGCAACCAACCAAATCAGCAACAAGCTAGCATTATAAAGATGAAACGAAAGCAAGACTCAAGCGCAATGACTTACGACTCGATGTCCGATAAATTGAAGACAGGAGCTGCCTTCTTCTTCTTGGCTGGCGGCTACGGAGCCACCGCCTGAAGGGGCACGACAGGGTAAGGCGCTGACGACGCACCTTCTTCCACGCCGTGCTGCTCAAGGAACGGCGGACCCCTTGGAGTTGGCGGGGTAGACCCATCCGAAGATTCACTCCGGGAGCGCTTTCGGGTCCGCCCTTCGCTCGCCTCGGGGGCTTCCAACATAGGAGATTGCACCGGAGGAAGCTCGGACTCAGAATCCACAACTTCGTTATCCGGTGCAACCGGAACTTCTCAGGTAGAGGGGGTATCATCCCAGCTACCTTGAGGTTCTGCAAACAAAAATAGAAGAAAACAGGATTAATGACATTAACAAGAAGTAAAGTACTCGAAGAAGATCAACGTGGAAGCTATAAGTTTTCCACCTGTGGAACTACATTTTGGCCCTGAACGGGGGGGAGGGGTCAAGGACTTCCCCGGGATGTCCTCATTGGCCTTGTACTTCAGAAGGGGCCGAAGGGCTCTATCAAGGTCACCCGAAGACAGCTCCTCGGGTGAGACCCTCGTCGGGTCGCTGTGGCCAGCATATAGAAACATCGGGTGCGCCCTAGCTTGGAGCGGCTGCACCCGACGCTTGAGGAAGGTGCGAATAATATCGACACCGTTGACCTCCTTGTCGACCACCAGCTGGAGTGCCTCCACGCGACCGTAGAGCTACTCCACCTCCGCCGTTTCACCTTCCAAGACATGGTTCTTCCACGACCTCTTCGGGATGATTTTCTGAGTGGAGTCAAAAGGAGCAAGGGCAAAATGCTGCCCGTCCAACTTGGCGTCACGGATATAGAACCACCTTTTCCGCCAGTATTGGACGGACTCGCACATGGAAAAGGAAAAGAAAAGGATAGAAGAACGAATGGAGATGATGCAGACGCCGAGGGAATAAACACCGCCGGTGTCGAACTGCCTCTTCACGGAATAGAGCTTCCAGAAGAGGCCAACGTGTGGATCGATAGCGAGCCAGCACTCGCAAAGAGTGATGAAACAAGCGATATGAAGGAGAGAATTGGGAGACAGATGATGCAACTGAATCCCATAAAAAAAGAGGAGTCCACGAAGGAAATCATGGACATGAAGAGAGATCGTGAACGATAAAGGCATAGAACATCACCTGAAACCCTTCGGGTGGGTGGGATTACCTCATCGCCGGGAAGGATGGCGTCCTCCTTGTTCTGGGGGATCAACCCAGCATAGCGCAGCTTGCGCAGATCCCCATCGCGCATGTCCGTGCGCTTCCTCCCGCCGTCAGTGGTGCAGGCCGTAGCGGCGACCTTCTTGCCGCCGTCGGCGGCGCTCAAACCAGCTCCGGCGGCGGTCTTCTTTGGCTTGCCCATCTTGCAGTGGCGATGGTGGCGGTGCGAGCACAAGAATGAAGAGGGAAAAGCGTGAAGAATGTCCAGAGCGCAACGAAAGGTAGCGAAGCTCGTGAAAATGGAGGAAATAAAGATAAGCAAATGGCGAAGGGTAAAAGAAAATCACTGTTTACCTACGGTATATAAGGAAGAAGATGACGCACACGAGCCGTTGATTTAGAAGCCCTAGCGTGCACCTCATATCTAACCATACACGTGTCAGCACTACACCGAACCGTTGCCAGCACGCCGTCCACTACGCAAGGGAACCGAGGAGACACCGTAATTTTCACCACGTCTATGCGTGACTAGTAAACTTCAAGTCAGGTGGTGGGATCCACGACCGTCTCATCGCATCATCTCTGCTGCTGCAGATGGTTGAGATCACCAATCGTCAGCACTGACGTCATCAAGGCAAAGCCAGCAACGGATCGAAGTTTTCCAGCTAATTAATCAAGTGCTTACTCAAATCTACGATTCGAGAAACTACTCGGGGGCTACTCCTATCAGGAGCGCTGGCCGCACACCTGAGAAATGACTAAGGTAACTACATCTCGCAATTATCTTCGAGTCCTACGTCGAGTCTGCGACTCCACTATAGACTCAGGGGATACTCCCATAGGGAGGATCAGTTGAGTATCCGAAAAAAGTGTGTCCTTCAGACCTATGCCGAAAATGACTGAACTAAAGTCTCTGCTCGAGTCTACGACTCGAACAGACACTCGGGGGCTACTCCCATAGGGAGCGCTGGCCACGCATCCTATGAATTCTTCGACTGCGATCCTTCGGATCAAAAACGACAATTTTTTAGCAACTTTGCTCAAACCAATGCTAAGTAAGAAGCATTCTCCTTGGCCACCCGAAACACCTCCGCGGTGATAAAACTTCGGATGCTGTGTCTGCGACATAAAGATAAACCCTACAAATATCATCTGATGGCCTGGTAACGCACCTGACTGCGCTCTGCCAGTAAACTTCCGTGTCAACAGGCACGATGAAAATCCTGACGGACGCGTTGGTACATCACTTAGAATCATTGGGATTAGGCTCCTGTAAGACCACAACGGCCTGAGTCGAATCACACCAGCAATCGTTCCAAATTCGAGTCCGGGGACTCGAGTTTGATGAAGATCGTGTTGTTTTGTCCTATGACAGTTAACTGGCCCTGATCCGTCGGGTGACCCAGGCACATGCATCAACAATCCCTATGAACCAAAACATTTCTCCTTGAAAAACAGACCAAACTACATAGCACCCGAAAGATTGAAGAGTCCTCATCCGAATCTATGATTCGACTAAACACTCGGGGGCTACTGACATGGATATACCCCACGGGTACATGACATTGGCATACCTTGTCCATCCCAAAAAAGGCCCACGTAAGGACACGCAGCCCATGAAGACTTCGGGTGGCCCAAGTACGTGACGGTTCCGACTCCTTGGAGAACAAGTTTAGATTAGATAGAATTTTAAAGGGTACCAACCCTAATTTATAACCAACTTGACCTAAGCCCGGGACCTGCCTATCTATATAAAGGCCAGGAGGGTACGACGAGAAGGATCTCTCAACTCACCGCATATGCACCTCACGCCAGATTGCATCTGCGCACCCCCTGTAACTTTCGGTTCTGCCGTAATCAAGAGCAGACAAGCAGGAGTAGGGTTTTCCCTCCGAGGGCCTGAACCTGGGTAAATCTCGTGTCCCGTGTTGCTTGTCAGTTAACCGTTCCGCGACTTCCAATATCCCCATCTTCTTCAAAACCCAAGTCCATAACAATGAGCATTGACGAGATCGAACCTCGTCAGCGTCCTTCCTCCTCCACCGGTAGCGTCAGGCAAGCTTGCACACCAGAGCTCCCGCCGCGGCCAGAAGAAGCGAGGCTATGTGCGCCCAAATCGGAGCTCGATTGGCTGGCCATGGCAAGATAGGAAGTGGACACGGAAGTTGGCGGAGGCGAGCGTTTTAGGATGGCAGATGTGGCCAGAATCAGAGACGGGGCGGGCGGTGGCGAGGGTTTCTGTGCAGGGGAGGAAGGGAAAATGAATGCGTTATACCGTATCTGAGGCCTCCTGTCCCGGATTGGCCGTTTTACAGGAAACGATAAAAATATTTGCGGTACGGACTCTTTTGCGGTATCTGAAAAGACCACTTTTAGACTTTCATACCGCATATCAGCGCAAAAAATTTCTGACCACCGACATGCGATATCTCCTAGAAACGCTCTTATGTAGTTATGTTGGATCCGTATGCAGAATGCATTGTGTAGTAAGCGCTTCCTCATGTATTAACGGCAGTGGCAGCAGCTTTTCCACAAAGACGGGGTGGGGGAAAACACGGGCGGACGCTTGATCAAGAAGCTCAAACTGCATCTGTTGGCTAATTTTTATTTAAGCAAATAGTTGCATTCTAAGGAGCAAGACGTTCTGATCGCCTGTCAGCGTAGCCATGACACATGAAAGATCAAACCAAGGAAGCGAAACATTTTGTAACCTGCAATTTTCGTATGTAGTTAAATACTACTACTGGAAAGCTAGATTTGCAATCACATACTGCATAAATGGAGCCTGTCAAGCTAGTATGTTGGTAGTATAAAAAATATTAGATAAAAAACTTTTTTTACGAATCAACGGAACTTTCATTAATTTGTCATACGAGAATTACGATCTTTGGCGAAAGTTTCAGCAAGAAAGGGTGAATCGTAATTGATACATAAGCACCTTCTCCTGGAACTAGTAGCTCTCTTAGCACAAAGATGAGCTGCCATATTAGCTTGGCGCTCAATAATGGGTCTGCAATAGCGAGGTGAACACCGTCCAGAATAGCAAGAGCTTTCATTACTAATGCCATGTTCCATCCATTTTTTTTGAGAGAATTCAGCGCTTTATTGATCAAATAACATCAATACAAAGTTCTTCCCGGATGAACTCCGGGACATAATCTCTAAAGTATGAACTATCAAAACGTTCGGCTCTACGAGCCAGCACATGCGCTGAATCATTACACAAACGATTAACATGACGAAATGTCACCGAAGACAAGGGTTGGGTGAGGGACTTGATATCCTCAATAATCACACCAATCAGGGATCTATCCCGCTGAGGGGCCTTGATCCGCTGAACAACCGACAAGCAGTCGGAAACAATGATGAACTTGTCCAAACCTTCATCATGAGCAAGGGAGACTGCACATCTGATAGCGTGTGCTTCTGCAACTTCCGACGTCATGATCTCATCAAGTAACTGGCTGAAAGCAGCCAGAAAAACTCCATTGTGGTACCTAATCACGACGCTGACCCCCATCCGAGAAGAAGCCTTGAACAAATGCAGCATCAACATTAACAACCGCCATACCTTCCGGTGTCGGAGTCCAAACAGAAGTAGAGGAAATGGACTCACGTCTGTGGTTGGTTTGGGGCTTCAGGAGATGCTGCTGGATCATAAGAATGTATGCAATGATCTGTTCAGCAAGACTATGAGGATGCTTCACCGGCTCAGCCTGGCGAGCACCATTCCGAGCATTCCAGATATGCCACAGTGTTACAGCAGCAGCAATCAACGAGATATCATCAGCTGCCGCTAGGAAATCAAGAACCCAGGCTTTGGTGCACGAGAAGGACCGTCGCCGGAGATGGAATGGAAACTTAGCTTTGACGACACGCCACACTCCCCGTGCATAATGACAGAAAAGCAGTGTGTGCTCTGCTCGTTCCTCCCGCCCACAGAAGAAACATGCCCTCGTGACGGGGACCTGCCGGCGAAGGAGTTAGTGGCCGCTAGGCAGACAGTCCAAAGTGAAGCGCCACATAGTAATCTTCATCTTACCCGGCGCCTTGGATTTCCAAAGTTTCTTCCAAAGGACTGCTTCCTCAGACATATCAGCCCTGAGCCCCCCAGCCTGGCTCCGAGAGTGGATGAAGGACTGCGTCCTGGCAAGAAGGTACGCCGACCGAACAGTGTATGCGCCACAACGAGCATGGGACCAGCAAATGAAGTCTTCACCTCCAAACCGACTCAATGGTACAGACAGGATCTTGGTAGAAATATTATCATCAAAGAGCCTTCTGATCACCTCCTGATCCCACGAACCGGAGACCTCGTCTATCAGCGTGCTGACAGTGGTGTCCGAGCCCAGCGGTGTCAATGTACGAACGCACTCAGGAGGCACCCCGGGGATCCAGTTGTCCTTCAATAAGCTCGTCTTCTGACCATCACCAATCCCCCATCTAATGCCCTGAGAAACCATTTCCTTAGCAGAAAAGATACTGCGTCATGTATACGACGATGACCGTGGTTTGGAGGCGTTCCAAAAGTCCGAGTTCGGAAAGTACCACCCCTTCAAGACCCTAGCACAAATGGTGTCAGGTTCAGTAAGAAGGCGCCAGCACTGTCGCCCCAACATCGCTTTGTTGAAAAGCACCAGATCACGGAACCCCATACCCCCAAGGGGCTTCGGCGTGGATAGCCAGACCCATGATTTCATGTGCATCTTCTTCCGACCATTCTCTGTCCCCCACCAGAAATTAGCAATATGCTGCCGCAACACGATGAGGATCCCAATTGGCACCAAAAAAAAGCTCATAATATAGGTGGGCAGTGCCTGGATGACAGATTTGATCAAAGTTTCCTTACCTGACCGAGATACAGGCCTGTCTGAGAGAGTGTGCAAGCACCTCCATGCGCTGTCAGTCAAGAAACGGAACGTGCCAATCGGTGCCCTACCCACATCAGTGGGCATACCCAGATAGGTTTCCTGCAGGGCTTCGTTATGAACACCAAACCTGTCCATAACTCCATTCTTGAGCCCCGTCCCACAATGATTGCCAAAGAAGATGGAGGACTTCTCCAGGTTGATTTTCTGCCCCGAACCATCACAAAACGTTCTCAGAGTAGATTGCAAGGCTTCAACACTAGCATGATCACTTCTGGCAAAGAAAATACTGTCATCAGCGAAAAGGAGGTGAGATACAGCTGGGCCTTGCCATCCGTTGCGAATTCCCTGTAATCTACCCTCACTCTCCTTCCGAAACAACATACAAGATAAACCCTCCATGCATAGCAAGAATAAGTAGGGACTAATAGGGTCCCCCTGACGAACTCCACGGGTGGGTATAACCAGCTTGGTGAGGTCCCCATTTACTTTGACAGCATACCGAACTTTGGTGACACACCGCATAACAGACTCGATCCAGGACGGGGCAAAACCCAGCTTCACTAGACAGTCATGAAGATAGCTCCATTCCAATCTATCATACGCCTTCATCATATCAATTTTCAGAGCAAAGAAGGGCTTCTTGGACCTCTGATGGCGAATGGTATGGAGGCATTCATAGGCCACGAGAGCATTGTCAGTAATCAGCCTACTAGTAACAAATGCACTTTGTTGTTTGGAAATGATAGCAGGCAGAATAAGCTTCAGTCTGTTAGCCAGAACCTTTGACGTTATTTTGTACAAAATGTTGCACAAACTAATAGGACAGAAATTCTTGAGATTATCAGGTTTTGTTACCTTTGGGATCAGCACAATAATGGAATCACAGAAACCCTCCGGCACAGCTTCCCCCTCAAGAAAACCACGCACCGCCGTGCAAACCTCGTGCTCAAAGAAACTCCAGTGGGTTTGGTAGAACAAGGCTGGGAAACCATCCGGTCCCGACGACTTGGTAGGCCCCATCTGGAACAAGGCAGATTTTATTTCATCATTGGAGTAGGGTTTACACAGATCAACATTCATGTCATCAGTGACCTTGGTACCAATCGACTCAGTAATAGCTTCGGACGATTCTCTAGGCTCAGAAGAAAACAGAGTGTCATAGAATTGTTCTACCTGGCCATTAATCTCCGTCGCATCAGTGCACCTCGAGCCGTCCTCGCGGACCAGGGCTTTAATCTTGTTTGTGCGTCATCTCGCCGAGGCGCGTGCATGAAAGAAGGTCGTATTACGGTCACCTTCTTTTAACCATTCCACCAGTGAGCGCTGTTTGGCCATGATCTCCTATCAACACCCGGATTTTTAATCCCAGATGCCTGTTATGCCATACATCGCAATCCCAGGATTACCATTTTTGCGAGACATAATAGAATTGGATACCACAGTACATCATCCATTACAAGCCATACATAAGGTCTTACACAAATAAGGATCTCATGATCCAGTTCTTAATACAAATCAAGCAGCGGAAATACATAATGATAAAGGTAGCGTAGGCGAAGCTCCATCTTCAGGGTCACAGGCAATGCTGACGATGGGAGATGATCCTAGTTGCCGTAACCTTCCTGGGGTCCATCATCCTGGTACTCCTCTTCATAGTCTGGCCACGAGAATAGCCAGGGAGAAAGCCATGAGTACTCTTTAAGTACTCGCAAACTAATACTAACAAGTTAAAGGGGTTTTTGTAGTAGGACACTAAGCTCTAGGGTTGTTTTGCAAAAGGCCAGATTTACCTCTACTAAGTTCAGAAGCAAGAAAAGCTATTTGACGTTTTATAACACCTAAGAGGGAACTTGTACTTCATATCACAACTCTGTTGTGGTCAAGTCAAAATCTCAATCCATTTCACAAATCATTTTGAAAACATCTGACGGGGGAACAGTATGGCCACTCCAACTGTCCATAACCGCGGACGCGGCTATTCGAATAGTTTGACACTCTGCAGAGATTATACACTTTCACCACAACATTTGATACATCCGTCAGGAACAAATCCTGAATTCACCATACTCAGTATGCGGATAATCAATCCTAACCTTTCAATTACACGCCCTAGTATAGGCACCTCTACTGTGAGTTTGGCCTCCCAACCATGACCAACTGTCATCTTGGGTACTGCATAGGTGGACAATCTTCACAAGGTAGCCTCAGCTTAGACCTTGGTCGTGAGGGAACCCATACTAAAGTATATAAGTTTCCAATCAAGCCCTACCCAGTTTTCGGGTATTGTGGTTGTACGGTAAAATTGGAATGGTATCGCATCCAGACAACCATCAGTTTTATAAAGGGCTAAGGCTCATGCCTCAACATTTTCATCATCAAAATCATCTGGTATTCGGAAACAGATGTCAAAATATTTCAGTAGAATGACTCATCATTCCAAGGTTTTCATAACCATTTTCACCAAGTATTCCCATCTAAAGTTGATCAAGTTTTATGCTTAGCATTAGCGTCTACAAGTGGGGTAAGTACTAATGAGGGGTGGTAAACAAGTGGGGATTAACTAAGTTCAATCTCATGCCTTAGGATGACATCAAGATTATCTAGCTTAGGCCAAATTTAATGCTCTTTATGCAACCTTCAATTATCTTCCTAGAATCTACAAGTCACATAAATAAACTCTAAGAAATAGCTTTGATAAAGAAATAAAGTAGGAAGCTTGCAAGTAAAACTAGGATGGGGTTATCAAGTTAGTATAATCACATATGCTTAAGGCATATAGTTGGCATTGTAACAAGCAAGTATTTGCTTGCATAGGTCAACTTGATTAGTAAGTGTCACATCCCAAGATTTTCCAAATCTTGTAATGTGAAAAATAAATAAACAAAATAAATTATTGTTGAATTTTAGGGTGAAAAGAAACTTTTGTTTCTAAATGGATACTTAAAATCCCATCATGAACAAACTTTAATTCAAGTTTGAATCCAACAAAATCCAAATCAAGATAAATGCATTCCTCAATGAATGTATCTTGAAATTTAAACACTTGGAAAATAAATCCAAACCCTAAACCCTAATGGAATAAAAATCATTTCCAAGTTATCTCTAAGACCATGGTTTTGATCCAAATAGAAATTTGTCAAATAAACATTTCAAAATGATCAAGAATGACAAATAGAAATATTATAAAACCATAGAAATTGGTTTCACTTAATTTGGAGCCATATATAAAATCTTATGAATTTAATAAGATAAAGAAATTGAATTTCCAAAGCTAATAAGGCATCTATCAATAAATCCATACCAAATGGTGAGCAAATAATCCTAAAGATATTTAAAAGGATAGATAAACATTAAATAAGATTTTACAAATTGGAGTCACCAAGTTTGGATCTATAAATAAAAATATATGGATTTTATAAGATGAAGAAAGAAATATTAAATAAGGATTATTTAAAGACCAAATTAAATCTTGGCCTAATCCATTAAGCAAATGGAATGAATAGAATCCAAATCCAAATAAAATAAAAGGATAAAAAATTTCCAAAATAAAATAAAATGGCATTAACCATTCTATCCCTATTTTTAATAAAGACAAATCTCTAATAAGAATAATGATATAATTCATGAGAAAATAGTATTTTGGACTTTACCCAAGTGGAATAAAAGTTGTTTAATTAACTTAAATAAAATAAATCTTCCAAATAAAATTTAGGGAATTAAAACTATATTTAATTCCATTGGAATTAAAACAAATACCCAATTCAAATGATTTATAAATCATATTAAATATTTTCCAAATAATTCATGGTGAATAATTTGACACCCTAATAATTTAATAAAACTTATTGAAAAGGTTTTGTGGAAGAATGAAATTTAAATAAGGATTAAAAATATTTTAAATCTTATATGAAGTAATGCAAAGGCCTAATTTATAATTAAAGGACCCTAAAAAGAATAAGTTATTTATTCTAAATTTGACTTCAGAATGTGTTATTAATCACTGTTTGAATCCTCACAAAGTTGGAGAGAAATTTGAATTCAAATTGATGATTGAAATAATTAAACCAAATCAAAACAGAATATTAGAAACAGAAAAAGAAAAAAACAAAGCAGTATAAAAAAAGAGAACAAAGTCGACCCATCTGGCAGCCCACTAAGGCCCAGCAGCCCACTCCCTCGCACCCCGAACCGTTTTTCTCCTTACTCAGAAACTCACCCGTAGAGACACTGAGCAGTGGACCCCACCTCCTCCTTCCCTCACTCGCTGCCAAACGGACCACGCCACCGCCGTCTTCCTCACCCACGCCGACTCGCCGACCGTTCTTGCTCGTTCAAACCTCGGGTTAATTCGCTCATTTCCGCCAGCAATTCCTCCCCGCGATTACTCCCTTTTAACTGCCTCCCTCTCCTCCTTCATTCCCCTCAAACATCACACGACCAGAGCCACCAGGCTGTCCCCGATTTAGTTTACAACCTCGCTCCCCCGACGAGCTCCTTTTCTCGATTCCGGCCAAGCCGCACCTCCCCTCTACCTCTAACCCCCACGAGCATGATCCCCGCTATCTTGCGCATCTGCCAATAGCTCCAGATCATCCGCGCGTGCCCCTTATGCTTGGCAACAACCACGCCTGAGTCATCGCTGCCGTCTGCCTCCGCTCTGTCAACCTTTACCGGTGAGAACAGACTGCCCCGAGCTCTCCCGTTGAAGCTCTTGTGATCTATGCACTCGCTCGCATCTAACCGTACCTTTTTCTTGCTTTCTGGTGGACTGCAGCCCCGTCCCCGTCGACAAGCAGAAGCTCCTAGCGCCACCCCTAGATCCGGCGAGCGATTGTCGTCACCACCGTGCGCCCCTTGACAAGATATGACCACGTTGAGCTTCAGCGTCACTCCGCGAACCTGGTGAGACACTACCCTTCCTCTCTCGCTTCCTGCATCGCCAGCAATGCCATCGTCTGACCGCTCCACCGCCACCAGCCGCCGCCAGCGTCTCGCGCATCTTGGCGCCGTGCGATCTTGATCTTGATCTCGTGGCCACGATAGAAACTAACCCGAAGGGGTATGGATAGATCTATGCCGCATGTTTTCAGTTAGATCCAACGCTCCACGCCGACCGATCCGTGCGAACCATTTTTGTCCAATCGGAAACAGACACGTGGCCTAGAGCTGTTATAAATGCCAGAAAATGTTCTATTACTTATTCAAACTTTCAAACCACACGTCCAAATTTTGCAAATTTTATATCAATGGAATCAGCAAGACAAGTACTTTCTGACCATGCACTTTGTTTAGTAAAATGCTTCTGTTAAATGGATTGTTTTTGTAGAAACTTGTATATGCATGTTTAGAATATAAAAATTGTTCTAAAATGATTTTTGAGATAAAATCTTTGGCAAATGGTTTGTTTTGAACCTACTGACCATAGAAATCAATTTGTGGTTTCAAAAATATATTTTGTGAAGCAAAAGAATAAATCTTTGATTTAAACCATTTCTAGTCAAATAAAAATATTGTTTATTTGTTAAAAATGCTTTTTGAAGGAAACCTTTGGGAAAAGTTTTGGAATAAACTCTCTGACCCCAAGCACCAAGTTTTATGATTTAAAAATGTATTTGTTAAACCCTATAAATATTGCTACTTGATAAAGGCATTTTTCAACCACATAAAATAATGAATTGGTTTGAAAATGGTTTATAGGTAAAATCTTTTGCAAATAGTTTTTCCACTTTATAAAATGACCAATAAGTGTTTTAGAATGTTTATAACCTGTTATAAACCACTTTTGTAAATAAAACAAAGTTTGGCATGCTTGCATGCATTGTTTTGTTTCTATTATTTGATGTGATGTTTTGCTTGAATGGTAGATTGAAATATTGCTTGCTTGATTGAATTGTAGTGGAATTTGAAGAGTGTGATTGTTGCAAGATCAAGGAGTGAACTTATATTCTCTACCAAAAAGTCAAGTGATGCTTCATACTTTTGTCCCATTATTTTCATTATGCATTAGTGATATTTCTAAGTAGGACTTGCATGGAATTTTTGCTAAGTATAAACTATGCCATGGGAAATCCTAGTAGATGAAACCTTAGTAGAAATTTCCTAAGTTAAGATTCCTACTACTATCATGCTTAGCTTAGCTAGTAGAAAAAAAGGGTGGAATATATATTCATACTATGGTATATTTCTAAGTCAAGGACTTGTGTTTTGTTTAATAAAACAACTAAGTGAATGAATCACCTGGGTGGAATGGAAGGAATGGTTTGTGTTGAGTGGTTCACAAGGCCCATTACTATGGTTTACCTTGTGTATCTCACTTGTGGTTGGCCACCCAGGAACAAAGAGATTTGAGATGTCAAATGTTGAGAAGCTTCAAGTGCAGCCACTTGGCATTATGGGCTCACGGATCATATAGGTTGCAATAACTTAGCCAAATGGACAGTTGGTGGTAGGGGAATGATAGGTTGGAACGCGTCCATTCTGGTCTAAGGGAAGGCTTCTGAAAGATCTTGTCTTGGTGAAACCAAGTCTTGTGGGGAAAGTGCACCACCTATGCAGAGTGTAAAAATCTAAGTACTTAGCCATGTCCCTGGTAAAGGACAATTTGAGCATCAATACATGGAAGCTATCAAGAATCTCCTCATCCCAATTTCTAAGTTAAAAACTTGTGGTTGAACAAGGGTTGAAGGATCACCAATTTCTATTGGGAGATGCCTTGGGTGATTTTGTGAAACAAAATCTTAGTGTTTTCAAATGATAAGGAAAATCTATTTTGAGCAAAGCAAGCCTAAGCTCCACTTAGCCAAATGCATATAGATGATAGACTCCACTATACTACCATAGTATCACTTGCCAATACAATTCAAATGTATTGACCCTTGTGGCTATAACTTATTATGTTGCAGGTTTGTTTGATGTTAGAGAAGTTATTGATTTAGGATTACAAGTCTACAACCAACATGTCTGCCTGTGGCACTTTGAAGATGAAGGACCCCATGCTATTGTTATATTCTGCTGCATTGTAATGAGATAGCAAAATGAGCTATGTAATATGTAATAAATTATTTTATTCCTGGTTATAAAGTTGTATTATAACCTTTGTTTCTTGATATTACATCTTAACTGTGGATGCTAGCTATTGATCCAGGGACTAGCATTGCAGTCACAGGGATCTCTACCTTGTTAAAGGTTGGGAACCTTACAGATGGTATCAGAGCATTGTGTTGCCTGTAGGATTTGTAAACCTAGGATTGGACAAAACCCCTTAGAAAAATAGGAGTTGTGTTTGTTCCAAAAACTTATTTACAAACAATCTTGTAAACTCTTTCCTCAACCATTTTTGGTTTTGGTTCTACATCTTGTCTATTTCAAACTTGATGGATAAAACCTACCCCATAGCCAAAGACTTCACCATGAGCAAAGGACTTCATCAACTCTAACGACTTCAACATCTTCAAGTGATTTCAACTTTATTCTCAACAAGGACTCTAGCCTTGGATATCACTAAGGACTACAAGTGAGACAAGGAATGTTGATCAAGACTTGAAGACTAAGGAAACACAACTTGGGAATCATCATCACCTTTGAAGTTTTGTGACCAAGATTCAAGAAATTCTCCAAGGATACAAAGATCTTGTTCAAGAAGAATCCACCAAGAAGGAGGGAAAGATCTCAAGTGAACCATATAGTTGGACCACCATATTTAGAATAAATCAAATTCACCAACTTATGTGGTGTAGCAAAAATATTTTTGGTTGCCTAAAAATATGCTGTAAACTTGTTGTTTGAGTGGAATGCTTGTTTGTGATTGCTTGCACATTGCTTGAGTGAATTGTGATGTGTGTGATTAGAAATTTTACCCTTAGAAATCTTTTGCCTATTCTAATCCCAAACCAACCCAAGCAGATGACTTCTCCAAGAGACTTCAACATCAAGGATGGCAACAACAACAACAACCAAGAGGTCAACATGAGAGAACAACTGCTAGCAAACCAAACCCAGTTGAACCAAGTGACAACTCAGTTTTTAGCCAACAACAATGAGTTAGACCCAACCATGCAAAAGTTTTTGCAAACTCAATCCCAATTGTTGCAAGGGATGGCCACTCAAATGATCAACATGGGAGACAACTCTTCTCAAGGAGTTTGTGACAACAAGGATGTCAAGGATGATATTCTAGAAGGAACCCAAGCTTGCAATATTTGTGGAGACAAGGATCACACTTCCAAGGAGCATTAAGATCAATGCCCCAATTGTGAAGAAAACATCCAACTGACCAATGCCCCACATCTCAAGCTACTTGTTTCCTATGTGAAGGAAATAATCATGTCCCTATTCAATGCCCCATCTATTCCATAGTTCAACAAAGGAAAGAAGGTGGAGTGCAACAACTGATTGCAGACTACCATGAGAGAGCCAAGTCTACCAAGAAGGATGAAGACAAAGGAAAATCTCAGTTTGCACCTCCATGCAATATGACTCAATTCAAAGTACCAAAGAGGAGACATATGTATTATCCAAGGAAAAGGTCAAGGAGACCAGGAAACTTTCCTACCTTTAAGATAACATATGAAGAACATGAACTAGAAGCACTCCTAGATTTGGAGAAACCCAAGAAGAAGAAGTATAAGGAGATTATCCAAGTATGGTGCAACAACTACAAAGAGCTAGGTCATTATGTAGCAACTTGTCCACAGAATATACGTGAAGAACTCAACCTTATCACATGTTACAATTGTGGTAACCAAGGACATTATGCAAGCAATTATCCAGAAAAGATGAAGCACAAGATAAAGCCTATGAAGGATCTCAGCCTTGTCACATGTTTCAAGTGTGGAAACAAAGGACACTATGCAGATGTTTGCCCAGAGAGATTCCAACAAGATCCTAAGCAAGCCAAGATGTAATCTAGTTGGAAATTTTTTAAGGGTGGTAGTACCCTAGTTGCTTTGATGCCAACTTGTAACCCTAGCCTCCCCAAATCTCGGGACGAGATTTATTTTAAGGGTGGTAGCCTGTCACATCCCAAGATTTTCCAAATCTTGTAATGTGAAAAATAAATAAACAAAATAAATTATTGTTGAATTTTAGGGTGAAAAGAAACTTTTGTTTCTAAATGGAAACTTAAAATCCCATCATGAACAAACTTTAATTAAAGTTTGAATCCAACAAAATCCAAATCAAGAGAAATGCATTCCTCAATGAATGTATCTTGAAATTTAAACACTTGGAAAATAAATCCAAACCCTAAACCCTAATGGAATAAAAATCATTTCCAAGTTATCTCTAAGACCATGGTTTTGATCCAAATAGAAATTTGTCAAACAAACATTTCAAAATGATCAAGAATGACAAATAGAAATATTATAAAACCATAGAAATTCGTTTCACTTAATTTGGAGCCATAGATAAAATCTTATGAATTTAATAAGATAAAGAAATTGAATTTCCAAAGCTAATAAGGCATCTATCAATAAATCCATACCAAATGGTGAGCAAATAATCCTAAAGATATTTAAAAGGATAGATAAACATTAAATAAGATTTTACAAATTGGAGTCACCAAGTTTGGATCTATAAATAAAAAGATATGGATTTTATAAGATGAAGAAAGAAATATTAAATAAGGATTATTTAAAGACCAAATTAAATCTTGGCCCAATCCATTAAGCAAATGGAATGAATAGAATCCAAATCCAAATAAAATAAAAGGATAAAGAATTTCCAAAATAAAATAAAATGGCATTAACCATTCTATCCCTATTTTTAATAAAGACAAATCTCTAATAAGAATAATGATATAATTCATGAGAAAATAGTATTTTGGAATTTACCCAAGTGGAATAAAAGTTGTTTAATTAACTTAAATAAAATAAATCTTCCAAATAAAATTTAGGGAATTAAAACTATATTTAATTCCATTGGAATTAAAACAAATACCCAATTCAAATGATTTATAAATCATATTAAATATTTTCCAAATAATTCATGGTGAATAATTTGACACCCTAATAATTTAATAAAACTTATTGAAAAGGTTTTGTGGAAGAATGAAATTTAAATAAGGATTAAAAATATTTTAAATCTTATATGAAGTAATGCAAAGGCCTAATTTAAATAATTAAAGGACCCTAAAAAGAATAAGTTATTTATTCTAAATTTGACTTCAGAATGTGTTATTAATCAATGTTTGAATCCTCACAAAGTTGGAGAGAAATTTGAATTCAAATTGATGATTGAAATAATTAAACCAAATCAAAACAGAATATTAGAAACAGAAAAAGAAAAAACAAAGCAGTATGAAAAAAAGAGAACAAAGTCGAATCCGGCAAATTTCACTAAGGCCCAAAGAAATCCTCCCTCGCACCCGAACCGCTTTTCTCCTTACTCGAAACTCACCCAGAGACACCGAAGGTGGACCCCACCTCCTCCTTCCCTCACTCGCTGCCAAACGGACCCCACAGCCACGTCACCGTCTTCCTCACCCACGCTGACCTCGCCCTCGACTCCGGCCGTTACTGCTCGTTCAAACCTCGGGTTAATTCGCTCATTTCCGCCAGCAATTCCTCCCCACGATTACTCCCCTTTAACCGCCTCCCTCCCCTCCTTCATTCCCCTCAAACATCACACGGCCAGAGCCACCAGGCTGTCCCCAATTTAGTTTACAACCTCGCTGCCCCGACGAGCTCCTTTTCTTGATTCCGGCCAAGCCACGCTTCCCCTCTGCCTCTAACCCCCACGAGCATGATCCCCACTATCTTGTGCATCTGCCAATAGCTCCAGATCATCTGCACGTGCCCCTTATGCTCGGCAACAACCACGCCTAAGTCGTCGCCGCCGTCTGCCTCCGCTCCGTCAACCTTTCCCGGTGAGAACAGACCGCCCCGAGCTCTCCCGTTTAAGCTCTTGTGATCTATGCACTCAGCCCGCATCTAACCGTACCTTTTTCTTGCTTTCTGGTGGACCGCAGCCCTGTCCCCGTCGACAAGCAGAAGCTCCTGGCGCCACCCCTAGCTCCGGCGAGCGATTGTCGTCACCACCGTGCGCCCCTCGACGAGATATCACCACGTTGAGCTTCAGCGTCACTCCACGAACCTGGTGAGACACTCCCCTTCCTCTCTCGCTTCCTGCATCACCAGCAATGCCACCGTCTGACCGCTCCGCCGCCACCAGCCGCCGCCAGCGCCGCCCATCTCTGGCACACATGCTGAGCGCCGTCCGATCTTGATAGCGTGGCCACGATAGAAACTAACCCGAAGTGGTATGGATAAATCTGTGCCGCATGTTTTCAGTTAGATCCAACGCTCCACACCGACCGATCCGTGCGAACCGTTTTTGTCCAACCGGAAACAGACACGTGGCCTAGAGCTGTTATAAACGCCAGAAAATGTTCTATTACTTATTCAAACTTGCAAAATTCATAACTTTCAAACCACACGTCCAAATTTTGCAAATTTTATATCAATGGAATCAGCAAGACAAGTACTTTCTGACCATGCACTTTGTTTAGTAAAATGCTTCTGTTAAATGGATTGTTTTTGTAGAAACTTGTATATGCGTGTTTAGAATATAAAAATTGTTCTAAAATGATCTTTGAGATAAAATCTTTGGCAAATGGTTTGTTTTGAACCTACTGACCATAGAAATCAATTTTTGGTTTCAAAAATATATTTGGTGAAGAAAAAGAATAAATCTTTGATTTAAACCATTTCTTGTCAAATAAAAATATTGTTTATTTGTTAAAAATGCTTTTTGAAGGAAACCTTTGGGAAAAGTTTTGGAATAAACTCTCTGACCCCAAGCACCAAGTTTTCTGATTTAAAAATATATTTGGTAAACCCTATAAAGATTGCTACCTGATAAAGGCATTTTTCAACCACATAAAATAATGAATTGGTTTGAAAATGGTTTATAGGTAAAATCTTTTGCAAATACTTTTGCAACTTTATAAAATGACCAATAAGTGTTTTATAATGTTTATAACCTGTTATAAACCACTTTTGTAAATAAAACAAAGTTTGGCATGCTTGTCTGCATTGTTTTGTTTCTATTATTTTATGTGATGTTTTGCTTGAATGGTAGATTGAAATATTGCTTGCTTGATTGAATTGTAGTGGAATTTGAAGAGTGTGATTGTTGCAAGATCAAGGAGTGAACTTATATTCTCTACCAAAAAGGCAAGTGATGCTTCATACTTTTGTCCCATTATTTTCATTATGCATTAGTGATATTTCTAAGTAGGACTTGCATGGAATTTTTGCTAAGTATAAACTATGCCATGGGAAATCCTAGTAGATGAAACCTTAGTAGAAATTTCCTAAGTTAAGATTCCTACTACTATCATGCTTAGCTTAGCTAGTAGAAAACAAGGGTGGAATATATATTCATACTATGGTATATTTCTAAGTCAAGGACTTATGTTTTGTTTAATAAAACAACTAAGTGAATGAATCACCTGGGTGGAATGGAAGGAATAGTTTGTGTTGAGTGGTTCACAAGGCCCATTTCTATGGTTTACCTTGTGTATCTCACTTGTGGTTGGCCACCCAGGAACAAAGAGATTTGAGATGTCAAATGTTGAGAAGCTTCAAGTGCAGCCACTTGGCATTATGGGCTCTGCCTGGATCATATAGGTTGCAATAACTTAGCCAAATGGACAGTTGGTGGTAGGGGAATGATAGGTTGGAACACGTCCATTCTGGTCTAACGGAAGGCTTCTGAAAGATCTTGTCTTGGTGAAACCAAGTATTGTGGGGAAAGTGCACCACCTATGCAGAGTGTAAAAATCTAAGTACTTAGCCATGTCCCTGGTAAAGGATAATTTGAGCATCAAGACATGGAAGCTATCAAGAACCTCCTCATCCCAATTTCTAAGTTAAAAACTTGTGGTTGAACAAGGGTTGAAGGATCACCAATTTCTATTGGGAGATGCCTTGGGTGATTTTGTCAAAAAAAATCTTAGTGTTTTCAAATGATAAGGAAAATCTATTTTGAGCAAAGCAAGCCTAAGCTCCACTTAGCCAAATGCATATAGATGATAGACTCCACTATACTACCATAGTATCACTTGCCAATACAATTCAAATGTATTGACCCTTGTGGTTGTAACTTATTATGTTGCAGGTTTGTTTGATGTTAGAGAAGTTATTGATTTAGGATTACAAGTCTACAACTAACATGTCTGCCTGTGGCACTTTGAAGATGAAGGACCCCATGCTATTGTTATATTCTGCTGCATTGTAATGAGATAGCCAAATGAGCTATGTAAGATGTAATAAATTATTTTATTCCTGGTTATAAAGTTGTATTATGACCTTTGTTTCTTGATATTACATCTTAACTGTGGATGCTAGCTATTGATCCAGGGACTAGCATTGCAATCATAGGGATCTCTACCTTGTTAAAGGTTGGGAACCTTACAGTAAGGCTTGCTAAAGTAGAGTATCTTGCAAGTGTTAGCTTGCCTTGTGTAGAGCAGTGGTTGAAGTTCTCCTCGGCTTCTTCTTCGTAGTATCCTCCTTCCTCCTCGTATCCTTGGTCGGTACTAGCGTCTATGAATAAATATGAGGTACACAATCACCAAACAATACTTAACTACTTTTAATCATCACACAAAAGGGTTCTATAGATGATCTAGCATCATCACCTACATTACAAGATTAAAGCATTTGTCTTATTTATTTTATTTTTAGAAAAGTAATTTCTACTCATTGAAAAACTACTTAAGATTTAATATTCTCCAACTCAAACATGGGATCATGTTGACACATGTCATCACCACATATTTCAGTCCATGGGAATGCGATTTAAAGTGGTGTCACAATTTAATAAGGTTTACCCTTTTTATTTAAATAAAATAAGTGACTAGAAATGCCTATGTGGCATTATTTTATTACTTGAACATTATTTCTGTAAGTAAACCCATATGTTTTTATACATTCTGAAAGGTATGATCAAATGTGATTTTTGAGAGTTAGAATCAACTCAAAAGCTATTATGGTTGAAATTTGAAAAATGTTTGAATGCAGAAAAGCTTCTACCTTGTTATTTTTACCAAGGTTGATCTACATGTCCAAATGATTTGAATCCAACGGGCTTGGATTAAGCATTTCAGTACCTTTATAACAAAATTGTTTTCATGCAATTTGGTTCAATTAATCGAGCTGGGTTGATTTTTGAAACTAGGTACAGCACTGAGTTTGAAAGAAAATAGAAAAGGCTAAATTCAAACTAGTGGGCTATGTGGGAAGGGTTAATGGGCCGGCCCAGTGTCACTCCGTAGCGCGGGGCGCAACTGAAAGGGGGGGTCTACTGGTCAGTGGCTCTTTAAACGCGAAGAGGTACGGGGCGATGTGGTGCATTGGATTAGAATGAAGATCGACGGCTGAGGGTCATCGTCGACGATGAACAGGTCACCGGCGAGCTCGAACCCTAGCGGCTCAGTGGGGGTGCATAGGGGGCATACCGGGGCTCCAATGACGACGGCGAGGCGGGAAACGACGAAGTCGACGACGGCGAACTCAGGGGTGGTCGCGGCAGCTTCGGGCGTGGACGAAATCAACGGCTCCTCTTCTCCTCTGTAGTGGAGAGCTCCGGCCAAATTCCAGCGATGCGCTGCTCGCCTTGCTCCGGCTAAGGGGTGTAATGATCAGTGAGGTGAGGCGAGTGAGATGGTGTGAAGAAATCGAGCGAGGGTCGTCTCCTTTTATAGGCTCGATGGCGAGACCGAGAGGGATGGGCAGGCAACGGTGGCGACACGGCTATGGAAGGCTAGAGGCATGGCCGAGGTTGGCGATCGACGGGTGGTCTCCTGGCGATGCTCTAAGGTTTAAATGCGCGTGTATGGGCGGTGGAAAATGGTCGGGAACGTGCGGTGCTCTGCGCGGCAGAGGCGGCGTCTTCGACGGCGAGCGGTGGCTACGGGGTACGGGCGGTGAAACGAACATGTCTGATGGTCTCCTGGGATGGTGAGGTGTATGCTGGCGGGCGGCGAGGGCTCGAGGTGGTCGGGTTGCGTGGGAACATCATGTGCTCTGCGGTGCGCGTCGGCATGGTCGACAGGGGCATGGGCGCGGCGTTCCTAGCGGTTCTGGTTGCTGTCTTCGAGCTAGGGCTGGTCGAGAGGGGGAGGTGAGGCATGGGCCGCATGCTATACAAGGTTGGCACGGCTAGTTCTTCTTCTAGCTTGCTGTCCACACTGGGGTGACATGGGTGCTCTCGGCCTATTCACCATTGATGACATTGGCAAGCTTACAGTGGTGCTAGAGCTTAGTTAAGGTTTCTAGATGATCTATTAAGGCTAGTGTAACCAGAGAGGGAACAAGGTTGGCTCAAAACACTGCTCAAAATAGTGTTTGTGATTTTGTTGATTTGAATCTGCAACCTGTTTGATGAAATGGCCGCATGAACTTCAGTTTTGAATTTTGAAAAGATTTTTGGTGGGTGTGCTAGGCATGTGTTGAGGATTCTGTGGATGCTTGGGTTTTAAAAATTGAGCTTGTTTGAGTGGTTTTTGAAATAGTAGGATCTTACCTTATGAAATAGATTCAATTTTCAACTGTCTTTTAAACTAAGCATTTAAATGTTTTTGCATGATCACAAAGTGGGCCTTGGTACCTTATTATGAGTACTATCAAGGGGTGCAAAGATCTAAACATGTTTCTGTCAAGTTCTGAAAGTTAGAGATAGCCAAAGTAGGCATGTGAGTTAATTTGGCCAAAGTGACCATTCACTTAATTTGTTTGTTTTGATTTGTTTGTCTTTGGGAAAAGTGTGGGGATTGTTTAGATGATGTTTATTTCACCTAAGAATCATTTTACAAGCAAAAAAACACAAAACCAAGGCAATTCAAAAGAATCCAAATTTTAATACACACACATATGCATGCTTTCATATTTTTAATTGGAAAAGTTTTTGTTAACCCTAATTTTGATGATTAGAGTTTGATGATTCAAGTTTAATATTTTTGGGATGTTACAAACCTTCCCTCCTTAAACAAAATCTCGTCCCGAGATTTGAAAAAGGACGAAAAAGATTACCTAGGATTTGAAGAGATCGGGAAACTCCGTCATGATGTGATCTTCGTGCTCCCAGGTAGCTTCCTCTTCCGTATGGTTGCTCCATTGAATCTTGAGAAACTTGATGCTTCGGGTTCTGGTAGTTCTGAAAGCTTCCTCCAAAATACGGATGGGTACTTCGGGATAGGTCAGGTCATCGTTGATCTCTATGGTCTGGTGATCGATATTCTTGAACACTTCAGTCTTCTCTGGAACTTCGAGGCGCTTGTGAAGTAATGAGATATGGAACACATTATGCACGGCTGACATCTCTTAGGGTAGTTCCAATTGATACGACACTTCTCCTCGACGGTTCAGAATCTTGAAGGGTCCGATATATGTCGGGGCTAACTTTCCTTTCAGTTGGAAACGCTGCATTCCTTTCGATGGCGACACTTTCAGATACACAAAATCTCCTATGTTGAAAGCGAGGTCTCGACGTCTCTTGTCGGCGTAACTCTTCTGTCTGGACTGGGCTATCTTGAGGTGCTCACGAATCTTGTGAACCTTCTCTTCTGCTTCTCGTAGGATGTCGGGTCCGAAAATCTGACTCTCTCCTACTTCCGACCAGTTCAAAGGGGTGTGACACTTCCTTCCATACATGAATTCAAATGGGGCCATTTGCAAACTAGCTTGATAACTGTTGTTGTATGAAAATTCTGCAAACGGCAGACAGTCTTCCCACTTAGATCCATATTCTAACACACATGCTCTCAGCATATCTTCGAGTATTTGATTTACTCGCTCCGTTTGTCCATCGGTCCGAGGGTGATAAGTTGTGCTGAAATCTAGTCAGGTTCCTAAACCTTCTTGGACTTTCTTCCAGAATCTCGAGGTAAACTGAGTTCCTCGATCCAATACGATGTTCTTGGGGACTCCATGCAAACTGATGATTCTAGCGATGTATAACTCCGCTAGCTTCGAACTCTGATATGTGGTCTTGACGGGTAAGAAATGGGCGACTTTGGACAACCTATCCACTATGACCCAGATAGAATCCTTTCCCCTACTAGAAGTAGGCAATCCGGTGATAAAGTCCATTCCAACGGAATCCCATTTCCATTCTGGAATCTGCAATGGTTGCAACAATCCAGCGGGTCTTTGATGTCCTGCCTTGACTCGCTGACATATATCACACTTGGCGATATAGCTTCTGATTTCTCTCTTCATCTTATGCCACCAAAATTTCTCTTTCAAGTCTTGATACATCTTCGTTCCTCCGGGGTGGATAGAATAAAGAGTATCATGAGCTTCCTTCAGAATAACTTCTTTCAACTGAGAATCTGCTGGTACACAAAGGCGTCCTTTGTACCACAGAACTCCTTCTTCGTCTTCGGTGAATCCGGGCACTTTGCCTGTACCGATACGATGCTTGATTCCATCGATACTAGCATTTCCTTTCTGCGCCTCTTTGATCTGGCTGATCAAAGTGTGTTGAAGTTCTATGCTAGCCAAAAATCCTTCACTCACTAATTTCATTCGAAAATCTTCCATCTCTTTGTGCAAGCTTGGTTGCTCCTTCAAAATCATGGAGTTCAAGTGGCACGGCAATCTGCTAAGGGCATCTGCTACCACATTGGCTTTACCAGGGTGATAGTGAATGTCCAGGTCGTAATCCTTGATTAGCTCAATCCATCTTCTCTATCTCATATTCAGCTCCTTCTGAGTGAATATATACTTTAGGCTCTTGTGATCCGAATAAATCTCGCAATGGTTTCCCATCAGGTAATGCCTCCATGTCTTCAAGGCTAGAACTATGGCTGCGAGATCGAGGTCATGGGTTGGGTAATTTTTCTCATGTTGTTTCAGTTGTCGAGATAGATAAGATATAACTTTGCCTTCTTGCATTAGCACACATCCGAGACCGATCTTGAATGCATCACAATACACGTCAAAGGGCTTCGTGATATCCGGCATGATTAAGATTGGGGCTGAAATCAATCTTCTCTTGAGTTCTTGAAAACTCGCTTCACATTTGTCTGTCCATTCAAACTTCTTGTCCTTCTTCAGCAATTGGGTCATGGGTCTGGCAATACTCGAGAATCCTTCTACGAACTTGCGGTAGTATCCCGCCAATCCGAGAAATGCACGAACTTGGGTTTGAGTGGTTGGGGCTTGCCAATCTTCGACATCTTTCACTTTTGCAGGGTCAACGGCAATTCCTCCGGCTGATACAATGTGACCGAGGAATCCTACCTCCTGTAACCAGAATTCACATTTTCTAAACTTGGCATACAACTGATGCTCTCTAAGGGTTCCAAGAATGGTCCTTAGGTGTAGCTCATGTTCTTCTTCTGATTTGGAATAAATCAGAATGTCGTCGATGAAAACAACGACAAACTTATCCAGGAAGTCCATAAAAATCCTATTCATGAGATTCATGAAATAAGCGGGGGCGTTGGTTAATCCAAAAGACATGACAGTATACTCGTATAATCCATATCTGGTGGTAAAGGCAGTCTTGGGAATATCCTCTACGCGAATCTTGAGTTGATGATAGCCAGTTCTAAGATCAATCTTAGAAAACACTTTGGCATCGGTCAACTGATCAAACAAATCTTCTATCTTGGGCAATGGGTACTTGTTCTTGATGGTGACATCATTAACTTCCGATAATCCGTACACAAACGGTTTCCTCCATCCTTCTTGTCCACGAACAAGACAGGTGATCTCCATGGTGATGCACTTGGTTAAATAAATCCAATTTCCAGCATGGCATCCAGTTGCTTCTTCAGTTCTTCTAGTTCAGACAGGTTCATACTATAGGGTCTCTAAGCTATGGATCCTGTTCCGGAGATTAGTTCAATGATAAACTCGATATCCCGATCTGGGGGCATACCGGGCAAAACATCTAGAAATACATCAGGGTATTCACAGACTATCCGGACTTGGTAAATGGTAGGTTGGGCTATAATCTTGTTGCACTTGAATTGGCGAGGTAAGGTTTCAGATATATGCTCGACTGATATTCCAGCGGTACTGGTCATGGTTATGGCTTTCTTGGCACAGTCAATCAATCCTTTATGTTTGGACATCCAATCCATTCCTAGTACTACTTCCAAACCTTTAGTTCCGAGTACTATCAGATTAGCATAAAAATCTATGCCATGGATTCGGATGGGGACGGCTTTGCAAATTTGCCTAGCTTTGGTGGTGGAACCGGGGATTTGAACAATCATAACATGCTTCAGTTTGGTTGGTTAAATCTTACTAGTGCATGCAAATTCTTTGGTGACAAATGAGTGCGATGCACCAGAATCAAACAACACTCGAGCAAGTACTGAATTAACAGAAAACATACCCAGCACGACGTCTGGCGCTTCCTGGGCTTCTTCAGCATGCATGAGAAAAAGACGGTCGTTGCGGTTGAGCGAATTCCCTGGGGCAAACCTTCTTCCAGGCTAAACACGACGCTGCTGCTGAGCTGGGGCATTGGCATTGGGGGCTGCGGCATTCTTCTTGGGGCACTCATTGGAGTAGTGACCCTTATTTCCACAGTCATAGCAAGTCACTTGCGAATTGTCTTTTGCTGCAACAGGCACAGCATTGCTTCTAGTCCTCGGGGCAGTGTTGGTGTTGGAGGTAGCATTGTTGTTGATGAACTTGGGTGGTGCACGGTTGAAATTGCTAGAGTTGCCGGGGTTGTTGTGATTTCCTCCGGGCCTCGGGTTTCCACGGTTGGGATAGGTCGGACGGTTCATCGGGGGTCTATTGGTTCTCGGGGTAAATCCTGGAGATGGGTTAGGGCAATACTTTGGGGTCTGATGGGTTCCTGGATGATGCATCATGCGACGCTTGCGGCTCTCATTGGCTTGGTTGATCTTTCCTTCCATCTAGATGTCAGAGTTGACAAGGGCGTCAATATCTGCAAAGGGGATATTGACCAACACAGTCTGCATCTCATCATGCAAACCATTCAGGAATCTCTCTTTCTTCTTGGCTTCGGTGTCGATCTCATCCGGGGCATACCTAGCTAATGACAAGAATTTGTCATGGTATTCCACTACGGTCATCCTTCCTTGCTTCAGTTCTCTGAACTCATCTCTCATTCTCTTGATCAAACCCGATGGCACATCGGTTCTGATGAACTTGACCTTGAATTCTTCCCAGGTCATCCTCTGTCCTCCGGTTATTGCACGAACACTGTTCCACCATGCTCTTTCCTCCCCGGCTAGATAATGGGTGGCTGTAAGAGGTCCCAACCTTTAATAAGGTAGAGATCCCTGTGTTTACAATGCTAGTCCCTGGATCAATAGCTAGCATCCACAGTTAAGATGTAATATCAGGAAACAAAGGTCATAATACAATGTTATAACCAGGAATAACATAATTTTATTACATCTTATATAGCTCATTTGGCTATTACATTACATTGCAGCAGAATATCTATAAGCATGGGGTCCTTCATCTTCAAAGTGCCACAGGCAAACATGTTGGTTGTAGACTTGTAATCCTAATCAATCAATCTTCACTAAAATCAATCAAACCTGCAACATTACAAGTTACAGCCACAAGGGTCAATACATTTGAATTGTATTGGCAAGTTTCACTACTATGTTGAATATAAGTGGATCCTATCATTACATGCAAATTTGGCTAAGTAGGGTTTAAGGCTCATTTGCAGAAAGCAATAATTTATCCTATCTTTTCAAAATGATTTTGATTCTTTTGTCAAATATTTCTAAATTCCTTGGTAAATCCCCAAGTGTCTTTGTCAAAATCTCTTGAGCTCCTTGGTACACCCCAAGTACTTCAAGTTTTTATCAAAATCTCTTGAGCTCCTTGGTAAATCCCCAAGTGCATCAAGCTTTATCAAATTCTCTTGAGCTCCTTGGTAAATCCCCAAGTGCATCAAGCTTTATCAAAATCTCTTGAGCTCCTTGGTAAATCCCCAAGTGCATCAAGTCTTTTGTTGTCACTTAAAAGTTTTCTTTTAGAAATTAGAATGTCGAGATTTCCCATATCTTCAAACTTTAGTTGCTCAGTATTGTCCTTAACCGGGGACACGGCTAAGTACTTAGATTTTTATCTTCTGCAGAAGTTGTACACTTTACCCACATGTCACACTCTCATCTTGTTGCCACCAGTGGCCGTTGGACTGGTACTCACCAAGATGGAGTACTGGCAGATTGAGAATGTGACGAAGTCTTTCCAGAGGGTCCTCCCATACACCATTGCTAGCTTGTCTTCAGGCACCCATGTAGGGTTTCGAGTTCCCTCATTTTCAGTACCTGGGACAGTGCATGGGTCTTCCCAATGTAGTTGACTAAGCCAGAGCCATAAGTAGCATGTGGATGTACACGAAGGCCACAATTGGAGAAACATGTTCAATCTCTAAGTCCCTGGGTGGTTTTCTTTTGGAGCACAACACAAAGAGATTGCCATAGACATGGTTCCTTTTGTTGCCACCTTCTCCAAAGCTAGAGTATCCTTGTCCACCCAGGTGGTTCATTGAGTACTTGTTTTATTATATAAAACATAAGTCCTTTTCTCAACTTCATAAAATCTCAACATGTATCTCTTCTCAAAATATGTTGCATGGCTAAGCATTTTACAACTACATTGTTTTCACTAAGGAATATATAAGGTATCCTATTAGGATTTAGCATAGCATAAGTATAGAAATTCTTTTCATGCATGTTTCAAAATTCACTAAGTATAATGAAAGTAGTAGGACTTTAGATGATAGTGTAACTTGCCTTTTTGGTAGGAAATGTTGGTTCACTTCTTGATCTTGCTAGTTTCACACCTTTCTAACTTCACTACAAATCAATCAAGCAAACACAATATCAACTAGCATTCCACCCATTAATTCAATCAAACAAATCAAACACACATAAAATAATAGAAGCTAAGTTATGCATGCAAGCATGCAAAAGATAGTTTTATTTGCAAAGGTGGTCTCCACTAGGCTCTAAACTTTGTAAGGTTCAAAGTGGTCATTTTCTAATGTGGCAAAGTCATTTGCAAAAGGGTTTTGTCTATAAACCATTTTTAAATCCATTCATTATTTTATGTGGTGGAAAATGTTTTTAGTAAAGCAACAATTTTATAATGCTCACGAAATAAGTTGCTAATTCACAAAACTTGGTGTTTTGGGTCAATAGGTTTGAATCAAAACATTTTCTAAAGATTTTGCTCAAAAATCAATTCCATAACAAAATCAATACTTTTATTTGACTAGAATTTGGCTAGTTCAATTTTTCAATCCTAATCTTCACAAAATCCATTTTTAAAACCATGGGTTGGTTCCTAGGGTCAGTAGGTTCACCACAAACCAATTTGCAAAGTTTTCATCCTTAAAAACATTTTGGAATAATTTTTCTAACCTAAACAAGCATACAAAAGATTCTGCAAAAACAAACAATCTAACAGAAACTTTTTACTAAACACATTGCATGGTTGGATAGGGCTTGTTCCACTGATTCCATTGATATAAAGTTTGCAAATTTTGGACGTGTGGATCAAAAGTTACAAGGGTTTCAAATTTGCATCTAAATCTGATTTCAAATTCTGTTTTAAACAAAGACTGGCCACGCGTCGTGTTCTTATTGGGTGGTACCGCTTCGTGCGGATTAGCTCTGTGGGGCGTTGGATCTAAATTAAACGAATGGATCAGATGGGCGCGTACCGGTTCGTCTAGTTCTAATCGCAGCCACAAGGTTTTCATCCAACGTCTCAAACGCTTGGCCAAAGGTTGGCGGCGCTGCGCGGCGGCAGACGGCGGCGACGGTCAAACAAGGTGCTAACGGCGGTTACAGGAAGCAAGGGAGGAAACGAGGATGCTCACCGTGCTCGCGATGTCGAGGTGAAGCTCGAGGTGGTGTTGGTCTGGCGAGGGGCGCTCTGGTTCTAGCAGGATTGCTCGGCGGAGGAAAGGGCCGTTCGGGTTCGTCGGTGGTCGTGATGGCGGTGCTGTGGTTCACTCCGAGGCAAAACAAGGATGCGGTTAGATGCAGCCGAGTGTGGCGAGTGCAGGAGCTTGAACGAGAGGGCGTGGGGCGGTCTGTCTTACCAGGGAAGGTCGTCGGAGAAGGAGGCAGACGCGGCGGCGTTCAGAAGTTGTCGAAGTCGGCGCTCTGGGGCTCCCACGAGTGAACGGATGACACGGGCAGGTGCGCAAGGATCTGGGGGAGGTGTCCGTGTGCTTGGGGAGGCAAGGGGTGGCGCAGAGTCGCCGGAATTGGTTGGGGACGGTGGTCGGAGCAGTGGCGGTGCGGGGCGAAATAGTCGCAGCCTGGAGGCAGAGAGAGGGAGCGGTCTGGGGGAAATGAGAGAGGGAACGCAGGCGGTTAAATGGGCGCTGTCACTGCGAGGAATCAAAGCTTCATCAACGCGCAATCAACGCCGGCGTTTCTAGTCTGCAACGGCAGGGCGAGGTCTGCGCGAGGAAGACGATGACCAGAAAGGGTGGGGTCGGTTGGTCAGCGAGAGAGAGACAGGGAGAGGGTCCACCATCCAGTGTCTACGCGGGTTAAAAACTGAGTGCGAAATGCTTTCTTCGGGAGGGAGAGAGTGGGCTGGTTGTTGGGCTTATTGGGCTGGCCGGCTGGGCTGTGCCCATTTCTATTTTTTTTCTTCCTGATTGTTTTTCTTTTTCTATTTCTATTTTTGTTTTGAAATTCAAACAACAAATCAAACATTCAAATCACATTCACAACTTTCACCAAACTTTGCATTTGAATTTGGTTCTGTTTAACAACATAAACCAAAGTCCAAATTTTTTTTTTTTTATTTTAGGGTCCATTTATAATTAAATAAAATGGACTTTAGTTATTAAATCAAATAAGATTTGATTCATTCAAAACTCCATTTTGAAGTCTAAGTATTTTCAAAACCAAATCAGTAGGTTTTATTTGAAAATAAAGAATACTTGGAAAACTTGTTTAAAATAAAATAACAAGTTTTTAAATGTTTAAAAATAGTAAAACCTTTATTTTTAAATAACTTGGATATTAAATCCTTATTATTTTATTTTGAATAAATCTTTACTATTTTTATCAAATAGAAATATTTTATTTCAAAGGCTTGGCCAAGTTTTAATTTGGCTTATAAAATAATCCTTACATATGACTCTTCCTTTCCATTTGAAAACCAAATCTTTTTATTAAAAGAAACAAAATAGTATTTTCAAATATTTTTATTTTCCTTTATTAAATGTTTATCTTTTTAAATCCCTTTAGGATTTATCTTGTTCAAAATAGGTTTGAAGGCTCCCAATTGGATTCAAAAAGTTTCTTCTCACTCTGAAAATCAACAAAGTTTTATTTTATTCATTTAATTTTCACATTACAAGATTTGGAAAATCTTGGGATGTGACAGGCTACCACCATTAAAATAAATCTCGTCCCGAGATTCGAGAAGGCTAGGGTTACAAGTAGGCTCAAAGCATCTAGGGTACTACCACCCTTAAAATTTTTTCAAACTAAATTACATATTGGCTTGCTTGGGATCTTGGGGAAACTTCTCTGGGCAAACATCTGCATGGTGTCCTTTGTTTCCACACTTGACACATGTGTCAAGGCTGAGATCCTTCATAGGCTTGTTTATCTTGTTCTTCATCTTTTCTGGACAATTGCTTGCATAATGTCCTGGTTCTTTGCAATTGAAACAGTTGATGAGTTTGAGTCCTTCACGTGTCTCTTGTGGACAAGTTGTTGCATAATGGCCTAGCTCTTTGCAATTGTTGCACCATACTTGGCCAATATCTTTATACTTCTGTTTCTCTGGACATTCACTAGAATAGTGTCCCATTTCTTTACAATGATGACATTGCACATGGCTTTTGTCCTTCTTTTTCTTTTTGGGCTTCTCCAAAGCTAGGAGTGCATCTATTTCATGTTGTTCATATGTTATCTGGTAGGTAGGAATGTCTACATGTTTCTTGGACCTTCTATGGCTCTTTAGATAATTCATATGCCTCTTCTTTGGTCCTTTGAACTGGGTTGTATTGCATGGAGGTATAAGTGGAGCTTTTCCTTTGTCCTCATTCTTCTTGGTAGATTTGGATCCTTCTTGATAGTTTGCAATCATCTGTTGCACTCCACCTTGTTTCCTTTGTTCAACTATGGAATAGATGGGGCATTGGATAGGGACATGGTTATTTCCTTCACATAGGTAGCAGGTAGCTTGAGAGGTGGGACATTGGCCAACAGGATGTTTCTCTTCACAGTTGGGGCATTGATCTCCATGCTCCTTAGTAGTGTGATCCTTGTCTCCACAAATATTGCAAGCTTTGGTTCCTTTAAGAATAACATCTTTGCCATCCTTGGAAAAGTTGCTTTACATGTTGAGCATTTGGTCTGTCACCTTATGCAACATTTGGGCTTGGTCTTCCAAAAATCCTTGCAGGGTTGGATCTTCCCCACTGGTGTTGGCTATGAATTGAGCTGTCATTTGATTCAACTGGTTTTGGGTTGCTATGAGTTCTTCCATGTTGTCCTCTTGGCTGGTGTTGGTGTCATCAACCTTGGAGTCTCTTGGAGTAGTCATCTGTTTGGGTTGAATTGAGATTAGAATAGGCAAGACATTTCTAAGGGAATAGTTCTAATCACACACATTACAATTCACTCAAGCAATGTGCAAGCAATCACAAACAAACATTTCACTCAAACAATGAAGTTCAAGCACATACTTAGGCAACCAAAATATTTTGTTACACCACCTAAGTTGGTGTGTTTGACTTAACCAAAATATGATGGTCCATCTATATGGTTCACTTGTGATCTTTCCATCCTTCTTGGTGGATTCTTCTTGCATGAGATCATGGTTTCCTTAGGAAAAAAAATTCTTGGTCACAAAACTTCAAAGGTGATGATGGCTCCTTCTAAGTTGTTTTTCCTTAGTCTCCAATTCTTTGAGGAAAATTTCTTGTCTCACTTGTCCTTAGTGATATCCAAGGTTGAAGTCCTTGGTGAATATGCTGAAGATGTTGAAGTCATTAGAGTTGAAGATGTTGAAGTCATTAGAGTTGAAGATATTGAAGTCATTAGAGTTGAAGAAATCCTTTGCACATGGTGAAGTCTTTGGTCATGGGTAGGTTTTTCCATGAAGTTGAAATAGAAGAGATGTAGAGTTGAAACCAAAATGGTTGAGGAAAGAGTTTACAAGATTGTTTGTAAATAAGTTTTGGAACAAATACAACTCCTATTTTTCTAAGGGTTTTTGTCCAATCCTAGGTTTACAAATCCTACAGGCAACACAATGCTCTGATACCATCTGTAAGAGGTCCCAACCTTTAATAAGGTAGAGATCCCTGTGTTTACAATGCTAGTCCCTGGATCAATAGCTAGCATCCACAGTTAAGATGTAATATCAGGAAACAAAGGTCATAATACAATGTTATAACCAGAAATAACATAATTTTATTACATCTTATATAGCTCATTTGGCTATTACATTACATTGCAGCAGAATATCTATAAGCATGGGGTCCTTCATCTTCAAAGTGCCACAGGCAAACATGTTGGTTGTAGACTTGTAATCCTAATCAATCAATCTTCACTAAAATCAATCAAACCTGCAACATTACAAGTTACAGCCACAAGGGTCAATACATTTGAATTGTATTGGCAAGTTTCACTACTATGTTGAATATAAGTGGATCCTATCATTACATGCAAATTTGGCTAAGTAGGGTTTAAGGCTCATTTGCAGAAAGCAATAATTTATCCTATCTTTTCAAAATGATTTTGATTCTTTTGTCAAATCTTTCTGAATTCCTTGGTAAATCCCCAAGTGTCTTTGTCAAAATCTCTTGAGCTCCTTGGTACACCCCAAGTACTTCAAGTTTTTATCAAAATCTCTTGAGCTCCTTGGTAAATCCCCAAGTGCATCAAGCTTTATCAAATTCTCTTGAGCTCCTTGGTAAATCCCCAAGTGCATCAAGCTTTATCAAAATCTCTTGAGCTCCTTGGTAAATCCCCAAGTGCATCAAGTCTTTTGTTGTCACTTAAAAGTTTTCTTTTAGAAATTAGAATGTCGAGATTTCCCATAGCTTCAAACTTTAGTTGCTCAGTATTGTCCTTAACCGGGGACACGGCTAAGTACTTAGATTTTTATCTTCTGCAGAAGTTGTACACTTTACCCACATGTCACACTCTCATCTTGTTGCCACCAGTGGCCGTTGGACTGGTACTCACCAAGATGGAGTACTGGCAGATTGAGAATGTGACGAAGTCTTTTCAGAGGGTCCTCCCATACACCATTGCTAGCTTGTCTTCAGGCACCCATGTAGGGTTTCGAGTTCCCTCATTTTCAGTACCTGGGACAGTGCATGGGTCTTCCCAATGTAGTTGACTAAGCCAGAGCCATAAGTAGCATGTGGATGTACACGAAGGCCACAATTGGAGAAACATGTTCAATCTCTAAGTCCCTGGGTGGTTTTCTTTTGGAGCACAACACAAAGAGATTGCCATAGACATGGTTCCTTTTGTTGCCACCTTCTCCAAAGCTAGAGTATCCTTGTCCACCCAGGTGGTTCATTGAGTACTTGTTTTATTATATAAAACATAAGTCCTTTTCTCAACTTCATAAAATCTCAACATGTATCTCTTCTCAAAATATGTTGCATGGCTAAGCATTTTACAACTACATTGTTTTCACTAAGGAATATATAAGGTATCCTATTAGGATTTAGCATAGCATAAGTATAGAAATTCTTTTCATGCATGTTTCAAAATCCACTAAGTATAATGAAAGTAGTAGGACTTTAGATGATAGTGTAACTTGCCTTTTTGGTAGGAAATGTTGGTTCACTTCTTGATCTTGCTAGTTTCACACCTTTCTAACTTCACTACAAATCAATCAAGCAAACACAATATCAACTAGCATTCCACCCATTAATTCAATCAAACAAATCAAACACACATAAAATAATAGAAGCTAAGTTATGCATGCAAGCATGCAAAAGATAGTTTTATTTTCAAAGGTGGTCTCCACTAGGATCTAAACTTTGTAAGGTTCAAAGTGGTCATTTTCTAAAGTGGCAAAGTCATTTGCAAAAGGGTTTTGTCTATAAACCATTTTTAAATCCATTCATTATTTTATGTGGTGGAAAATGTTTTTAGTAAAGCAACAATTTTATAATGCTCACGAAATAAGTTGCTAATTCACAAAACTTGGTTTTTTGGGTCAGTAGGTTTGAATCAAAACATTTTCTAAAGATTTTGCTCAAAAATCAATTCCATAACAAAATCAATACTTTTATTTGACTAGAATTTGGCTAGTTCAATTTTTCAATCCTAATCTTCACAAAATCCATTTTTAAAACCATGGGTTGGTTCCTAGGGTCAGTAGGTTCACCACAAACCAATTTGCAAAGTTTTCATCCTTAAAAACATTTTGGAATAATTTTTCTAACCTAAACAAGCATACAAAAGATTCTGCAAAAACAAACAATCTAACAGAAACTTTTTACTAAACACATTGCATGGTTGGCTAGGTCTTGTTCCACTGATTCCATTGATATAAAGTTTGCAAATTTTGGACGTGTGGATCAAAAGTTACAAGGGTTTCAAATTTGCATCTAAATCTGATTTCAAATTTTGTTTTAAACAAAGACTGGCCACGCGTCGTGTTCTTATTGGGCGGTACCGCTTCGTGCGGATTAGCTCTGTGGGGCGTTGGATCTAACTTAAACGAATGGATCAGATGGGCGCATACCGGTTCGTCTAGTTCTAATCGCAGCCACAAGGTTTTCATCCAACGGTCTCAGACGCTTGGCCAAAGGTTGGCGGCGCTGCGCGGCGGCATTCGGCGGCGACGGTCGGACGAGGTGCTAACGGCGGTTACAAGAAGCAAGGGAGGAAACGAGGATGCTCACCGTGCTCGCGAGGTCGAGGTGAAGCTCGAGGTGGTGTTGGTCTGGCGAGGGGCGCTCTGGTTCTAGCAGGATTGCTCGCCGGAGTGAAGGACGGCGTCGGGTTCGTCCGGTGGTCGTCGTGGGCGGTGCTGTGGTTCACTCCGAGGCAAAACAAGGATGCGGTTAGATGCAGCCGAGTGTGGCGAGTGCAGGAGCTTGAACGAGAGGGCGTGGGGCGGTCTGTCTTACCAGGGAAGGTCGTCGGAGAAGGAGGCAGACGCGGCGGCGTTCAGAAGTTGTCGAAGTCGACGCTCTGGGGCGCCCGCGAGTGAACGGATGACACGGGCAGGTGCGCAAGGATCTGGGGAAGGTGTCCGTGTGCTTGGGGAGGCAAGGGGTGGCGCAGAGTTGCCGGAATTGGTTGGGGACGGTGGTCGGAGCAGTGGCGGTGCGGGGCGAAATAGTCGCAGCCTAGAGGCAGAGAGAGGGAGCGGTCTGGGGGAAATGAGAGAGGGAACGCAGGCGGTTAAATGGGCGCTGTTACTGCGAGGAATCAAAGCTTCATCAACGCTTGCGCTTTAGTCAGCGAACGGCAGGCGAGAGCTGCGAGGAAGACGATGACGAAAAGGGTAATTCGGTTGGTCAGCGAGAGAGAGAGACAGGGAGAGGGTCCACCATCCAGTGTCTGCGCGGGTTAAAAACTGAGTGCGAAACGCTTTCTTCGGGAGGGAGAGAGTGGGCTGGTTGTTGGGCTTATTGGGCTGGCCGGCTGGGCTGTGCCCATTTCTATTTTTTTCTTCCTGATTGTTTTTCTTTTTCTATTTCTATTTTTGTTTTGAAATTCAAACAACAAATCAAACATTCAAATCACATTCACAACTTTCATCAAACTTTGCATTTGAATTTGGTTCTGTTTAACAACATAAACAAAAGTCCAATAATAATATTTTTTTTATTTTAGGGTCTATTTATAATTAAATAAAATGGACTTTAGTTATTAAATCAAATAAGATTTGATTCATTCAAAACTCCATTTTGAAGTCTAAGTATTTTCAAAACCAAATCAGTAGGTTTTATTTGAAAATAAAGAATACTTGAAAAACTTGTTTAAAATAAAATAACAAGTTTTTTAATGTTAAAAATAGTAAAACCTTTATTTTTAAATAACTTGGATATTAAATCCTTATTATTTTATTTTGAATAAATCTTTACTATTTTTATCAAACAGAAATATTTTATTTCAAAGGTGTTGGAATTTTTGCCTAAATAGGCCCAGCCCATTTATTATATGCCAATAAATTCCTGAAATCCTAGAGGCCCATTTGGCCCATTCATGCAAGGCAAGAGCTGGGACAAATGTTTAGTCCCACATTTCTAGTTGAGTGAAAGTTGGACCAGCTTATAAGGTGAGCTCTCCTATCACTTGGTAAAAGGATGAGAAGGAGAAGGAGAGAGTTCCACACGCGCGCTCCTCCTCCTCGCTCGCCTCACCACGCCTCGCCTCCACACGTCTGGCACAACGTTGCTGGTTGGGAATCTCGCCGAGCCGAGCTTTATTTTGCCACGCATGAATGGTATATGAACAGATGTACAGCAGCTGAAACGTTTGCTTTGAGTGGACTGTTAATATGAGTTAAATGAATACGAATTGAGTGGAGGTTGTCTGGTGGACTGCCGCCTGTTCTCTTCATCTACCGTCCATTCGTTTCATCTTCTGTGCAGTCTGTCTACCTTCCCCTCTGTGCCTATAAGAGAGAGAGGTCGCGCCTCCTCTCAGTTACACTGCCACACCTCCCTTGCGCCTCCAGTTCCAGAGCACTGCGCTACCTCTATCTTCCCCATCCCGTCTTGCGGCGTGCACCGCGAGCCGGGACAGTAGGCCTCCGAGACCCCGCTGCTTCGAGTCCTGTACGGGAGAAGGGCGATAAGGTTTTTGGGGAGTGCGACTCATCGCTTCATGGACTCCCTCACAGATAGCGACGTCTTCCCCGACGAGGACTTCTTTCCCGACATCAGCACTCTCTTCCTCGACGACATGGCCAACGACGGTTCCAACGCCGGCGGTTCCACTTCTGCTACTGCCGTGTACATCTTCTGTCTCAATCTTGTTCTGATCATATCCAAAGTTTTATGCCTTGCAGTTTGTTTGGCTACATGCCTTAATATGTTTTCGCTATTTCACATGATTAGTATTTTGCCTACTATTCTAATCATGTTTTATCTAGCGTTTATTATAGATAATTCGCTTGGTAAATTGCTCTATTACTCAACAATCCAAAAACCTTATTTCAGGCAATTTGCCCCAAGTGGCTTTGTTGCTTCTATGAAGCCACCTGTGTTTGAAGGTGTGAATTACAAACGATGGCGTGTGAGAGCAGTGCTCTGGTTTCAGACCATAAGCTGCTATAACGCCATCTATGGCGCACCTGAGGGGGAACTTAATCCCTCTCAGGAAGAGGCATTCCAAAAACTTGATACCACTTTCAAGGCTGCCTTGATCAGCATCCTTGGTGACAATATTGTCGATTCATATCTGTCATTTAGCAATGGCAAAGATATGTGGGATGCGCTCGAGAGAAAATTTGGAGTCTCTGATGCTGGCAGTGAACTGTATGTCATGGAACAATTCTATGACTATAAGATGATTGATGACCGCTCCATTGTGGAGCAGGCTCATGAGATACAGTCACTTGCCAGGGAGCTTGAGCACTTCACTTGTGTGTTACCGGACAAGTTTGTTGCCGGAGGCATCATTGCCAAACTTCCCCAGTCATGGAGGAATTTTGCTACTTCTCTGAAGCACAAGAGACAAGAGTTCTCCGTGACGGATCTCATTGGGACTCTTGATGTGGAAGAGAAGGCGAGAGCAAAAGACACACGTGCTCGAGGTACCGAGGGAGGTTCTAATGCCAACCTGGTACAGAAAAGGAACTTCCAGCCTCACAAGTTCAAAAACAATGGCAAGTTTGATGGCAAAGGAAAGTTCGATGGAAAGAACAAGGCCTCACAGTCCACCAGCTTCAAGAAGAAGACTGATAAGAGGAAAGGTGCTTGTCATGTGTGCGGTGATCCTAATCATTGGGATCCTGCTTGTCCCAACCGCTTTGACAAGCGCCAGCATGGGAAGAGCAGCAAGACTGCTAATGTTGTCATGGGCGACGTTGAGATGAAAGATGTTGGGTATGGTATATTACCTACTGTTCTATCATTATGTCATTCTCCTGATTGGTGGATTGACACGGGTGCTAATGTACATGTCTGTTCTGATATTTCCATGTTTTCTTCATATCAGGTCAGAGGGACTCAAACCGTGTTGATGGGGAACGGCTCGCATGCTTCTGTTCATGGTGTTGGTACGGCCGATCTGAAGTTCACTTCGGGAAAGACTGTATACTGAAGAACGTGCATCATGTTCCCTCAATAAATAAAAATCTTGTTAGCGGATCTCTTCTGTGTCGAGATGGCTACAAGATTGTATTCGAGTCCAATAAATTTGTAATTTCGAAGTATGGAACCTTTATTGGTAAAGGCTATGAATGCGGAGGCTTGTTCCGCTTATCTCTGTCAAACATTTGTAATAAAGTTGTTAATCATATTTACACAAATTTTGAATCAAATGTCTGGCACTCTCGTCTTTGTCATATTAATTTTGGTTGTATGATGCGGCTAGCCAAAATGAATTTAATCCCTGATTTCTCAACTGTGAAGGGATCTAAGTGCCAAGTCTGCGTGCAAGCTAAACAACCTCGCAAGTCACATACGACTGCAGAAGTGAGAAATTTAACACCACTAGAGCTCATACATTCTGATCTTTGTGAGATGAGTGGTGTGTTGACAAAAGGTGGAAAGAAATATTTCATGACTTTGATCGATGAATCTACGAGATATTGTCATGTGTATCTTCTGAAATCAAAAGATGAGGCTTTGAGTTTCTTCAAAATCTATAAAGCTGAGGCAGAAAATCAACTTGATCGAAATATTAAGAGGCTTAGGTCTGATCGTGGTGGAGAGTATTTTTTCCAACGAGTTTGATTTCTTTTGTGCGGAACATGGCATAATTCATGAGAGGACGCCTCCCTACTCACCCCAGTCAAATGGAGTAGCCGAAAGAAAGAACCGTACTCTAACAGATTTGGTTAACGCCATGTTAGACACATCGGGTCTTTCTAAGGAATGGTGGGGGGAGGCACTATTGATCGCGTGTCATGCCCTAAACCGAGTTCCCACAAAGAACAAAGAAATTACTCCATTCGAAGAATGGGAGAAGAAAAGACTAAAACTCTCTTACTTACGTACTTGGGGTTGTTTGGCAAAGGTTAATGTACCAATCCCCAAGAAGCGCAAGCTTGGACCAAAAACCATTGGTTGTGTTTTTCTGGGCTATGCTTTTCATAGCATTGGTTATAGATTCTTGATAGTAAAATCTGAAGTACCTGGCATTCATGTCGGTACAATCATGGAGTCGACTGATGCGACTTTCTTTGAAGATATCTTTCCAATGAAGGATAAACCTAACTCATCAAATCCGGAGATACCTAGTTCATCTAATCAGGAATTTGCTATATTCTCTGAACCTATCATTCCGATTGAACACTCTGAAAGTCCTAAGGAGGATGATAATGAAATTCCTAAAAGGAGCAAGAGACAAAGGACTGCAAAGTCTTTTGGTGATGATTTCATTGTGTACCTTGTGGATGACACTCCCACTTCCATTTCAGAAGCTTATGCATCTCCCGATCGACTCTTGGAAGGAAGCTGTTCATAGTGAGATGAATTCCATCTTAGCTAATGAAACATGGGAGATCACTGATCGTCCTTATGGGTGCAAACCTGTAGGATGTAAATGGGTGTTCAAGAAGAAACTAAGGCCTGATGGTACTATTGAGAAGTACAAGGCAAGGCTAGTGGCCAAGGGTTATACCCAAAAGGAAGGTGAAGACTTCTTTGACACTTACTCACATGTAGCAAGGTTGACCACCATTCGAGTACTACTTTCTCTGGCTGCCTCACACGGTCTTCTCGTTCATCAAATGGACGTTAAGACGGCTTTCCTAAATGGAGAGTTGGATGAGGAAATTTATATGGATCAACCAGATGGTTTTGTAGTAAATGGTCAAGAAAGAAAAGTGTGCAAGCTACTGAAGTCTTTGTATGGTCTTAAACAAGCACCTAAACAGTGGCACGAAAAATTTAATAAAACCTTAACCGCTGCAGGCTTTGTTGTAAACAAAGCTAACAAGTGTGTATACTATCGCCATGGTAGGGGTGAGGGAGTCATCCTTTGTTTGTATGTTGATGACATATTGATTTTCGGAACCAACCTTAATGCAATTAAGGAGGTCAAATATTTCTTATCTCGTTCCTTTGAGATGAAGGATCTGGGAGCAGCTGATGTCATCCTGAACATCAAAATATTGAGAGATGATGATGGTGGGATTACACTGCTTCAATCCCACTATGTGGAAAAGATCTTGAGTCGTTTCGGGTATAGCGACGTCAATTTTTCTCCTACACCGTATGATCCTAGTGTGTTGCTTCGAAAGAATCGAGGAAATGCTAGAGATCAACTAAGATACTCTCAAATCATTGGCTCGCTTATGTATTTAGCTAGTGCCACGAGGCCTGACATCGCCTTTGCTGTAAGTAAACTCAGTCGATTTGTTTCAAATCCAGGAGATGATCACTGGCATGCTCTTGAGAGAGTTATGCGATATCTAAAAGGCATCATGAAGCTATGGCATACACTATACCGAGGGTACTAGAGGGTTATAGTGATTCAAATTGGATATCCGATGTCGACGAGATAAAGGCCACAAGTGGATATGTTTTCACACTTGGTGGTGGCGCTTTCTTGAAGTCTTGCAAGGCACCATCTTAACGAGGTCAACTATGGAAGCAGAACTCACAGACTAGACACGGCCACTGAAGCAGAGTGGCTTGTGAACTCTTGATGGACTTACCGTGGTTGAAAAACCTATACCCTCAATTCCAATGAACTGTGATAATCAAACTGTGATTATTAAGGTGAACAGTTCTAAGGATAATATGAAGTCCTCAAGACATGTGAAGAGGAGACTAAAATCTGTTAGGAAAATGAGAAACTCCGGAGTTATTGCATTGGATTATATCCAAACATCTAAGAACCTGGCAGATCCTTTCACAAAGGGACTATCACGCAATGTGATAGAAAATGCATCAAAGGAGATGGGTATGAGACCCACACTATGAGTTTTCCACAGTGGTAAACCACTCTATGTGATCGGAGATCCCGTGAATTAGAATTGGGAGACAAGCTGTTGGTTAGCTGAGAGGAAAGTATCCCTACTTTAATAAACACCACTCCATAAAGATGCAATACTTTCCTATTCTGCATGGCAGGTTGATTTATTATCTTAATGTGTTCTAAGTGGCTTATCCTAAGCAAAGATGTTGTCCTGCAGAACATCTTTTGAAGAACACACCTATATGAGTCTGACTGTTAAAACGTCGCAGTCTATGAGAGTAGGGTGCTCTCTAATAAACTCATGAAAGGTCATGGAATATGACGTATAAGCTCCACCCGCGGGGAAGTCCCACGGTAGCCTAGTATCGGTCAAGATTTTTTGTGAAGCTAGGTTCGCAGCAAACTTGCAGTTCAAGGCATAGTCCACTGTACAAGTTGCGGCCTAGTATACCATAAAGCTCTAGGTGGAAGTTCAACTTAACATCTCACTACAAGACAGGGTATATAAACAATGTTTTGGAACCAAAGGCAAACTTCATGTGCCTCTGGGATCTGGTGGGGGATTGTTGGAATTTTTGCCTAAATAGGCCCAGCCCATTTATTATATGCCAATAAATTCCTGAAATCCTAGAGGCCCATTTGGCCCATTCATGCAAGGCAAGAGCTGGGACAAATGTTTAGTCCCACATTGCTAGTTGAGTGAAAGTTGGACCAGCTTATAAGGTGAGCTCTCCTACCACTTGGTAAAATGATGAGAAGGAGAAGGAGAGAGTTCCACACGCGCGCTCCTCCTCCTCGCTCGCCTCGCCACGCCTCGCCTCGCCTCGTCATGACATGACGCGCGCGGGTTGCGGGAATCTCGCCGAGCCGAGCTTTATTTTGCCATGCATGAATGGTATATGAACAGATGTACAGAAGCTGAAACGTTTGCTTTGAATGGACTTTTAATACGAGTTAAATGAATACGAATTGAGTGGAGGCTGTCCGGTGGATCGCCACTGTTCGCTTCATCTATCGTCCATTCGTTTCATCTTACATGCGTCTGCCTACCTTCCCTCTATGCCTATAAGAGAGAGGTCGCGCCCTCTCGCCATAATCGCCACACCTCCTTGCGCCTCCGGTTCAGAGCATCGCGCTACCTCCATCTTCCCATCCCGTCTTGCACGGCGTGCCGGGACAAGAGGGCCTCCGAGACCCCGCCGCCGAGTCCCATGCGGGAGAAGGGCGATAAGGTTTTGGGAGCGCTTATCATCACTATCGGCTTCGTCACGGACTCCCTCACAGATAGCGACGTCTTCCCCGACGAGGACTTCTTTCCCGACATCAGCACTCTCTTCCTCGACGACATGGCCAACGACGGTTCCAACGCCGGCGGTTCCACTTCTGCTACTGCCGTGTACATCTTCTATCTCAATCTTGTTCTGATCATATCCAAAGTTTTATGCCTTGCAGTTTGTTTGGCTACATGCCTTAATATGTTTTCGCTATTTCACATGATTAGTATTTTGCCTACTATTCTAATCATGTTTTATCTAGCGTTTATTATAGATAATTCGCTTGGTAAATTGCTCTATTACTCAACAAAAGGCTTGGCCAAGTTTTAATTTGGCTTATAAAATAATCCTTACATATGATTCTTCCTTTCCATTTGAAAACCAAATCTTTTTATTAAAAGAAACAAAATAGTATTTTAAAATATTTTTATTTTCCTTTATTAAATGTTTATCTTTTTAAATCCCTTTAGGATTTATCTTGTTCAAAATAGGTTTGAAGGCTCCCAATTGGATTCAAAAAGTTTCTTCTCACTCTGAAAATCAACAAAGTTTTATTTTATTCATTTATTTTTCACATTACAAGATTTGGAAAATCTTGGGATGTGACAGTGGCAAACAGAAATTTCTCGTTAGCTTCCACTCTGGCGACTTCCAGGTTATTCTCCATGGTTTGCAGCCAATCATAGGCATCTAAGGGCTCTTCTGACTTAGTGAAAACATGTGGGTTGGTGTTCTGGAAATTCTTGAGCTTAGATCCATGGTTGTCCTGATTTCCTTGGCCTTGATTGTTGTGGGCTAGCTGAGCTATCTGCTGAAGGGTGGCTAGGTTGGCTTGACGTTCGGATCTTTCAGCTCCACGATCAGAAACCAACATTTGCAAGATCTGCAACATCGGGTCCAGGGATGAACCACTTCCTCCGCGTGGCATCTGAAGATTGAGATAGATCATGAGAAAAAAGGGAAATTTCTAAGGTTTCGGGGCTTTGAAAAGTTTTTAAAGTTTGACTCAGATTTTTCCAGCAACTTGCTTTTCATTCATTCATTCATAGCACACGATCCAAACACACACCACAAAACAAGAAGAGCAGATGGTTTTAAGAACCATTCTGGAAACTACAATATAGTGGGACCGGATACAACTCACTGCGCTAGTGCTCAAGTGCTACTACTCCTCGGAGTCGGTGTAGTCGCCATCCTCATCATCATCGTCGTCATTGATGAAGGCGAAGTCATCCTCATCGGTGAAGAAGTCCATAGCCTGATCCTCCAGAAAATCATCATCGCTGAGATAGGAGTAGGGGTCTCCACGAAGGTCTTCTCCAGCATTCTCCCTTTCTTCCAACTGCATGTCTCTCTCGTGGATGGTCTCCTCCAAATCCGAGATATGGTGGCGAAGACGGGCAATGGTGCGCTCCTTCTTGTCGAGCTGACGGCGGCGAGACTTGCGATCCTTTGCTAGCATGGTGATGGTCTGATCCTTCATCTTGATGATGGCATACTTGTGGTTGGAGTAGTCACGACAATTGTCCAATTCCTGCTGACGATCGTACATCATGAAGCTAAGGTGGTCCAACTGGGTCTTCAGCTCATGGTGGTATGGGGATTCTAGTGGTTGTCCCATAGCATCACGCATTGGAAAAAACTCAAAGAGGGTACCCTTGATCTGGTTGATACTCTGCCCACACAGACGGTCAAGAGCTTCCTGCATGGCCCTGGCAAGTCCATCGAGCCAGTTATTCTCTCTTAAGGTGAATTGAATTCCCTCGGCAGTGGGAGGTTCAATCTTTCCTCGGAGACTTGCAACAATTAGCCACTGCAGATCTTCTCCTCCTTGATCATTGAGCTGAGCTCCGAAGAACTCGGGGTGCAGACGCTCTAGAAGTTCTGAAAGCTGGTCCAAATCCCGCTCAAAGATAAGGTCTCCTCCATTCCCCAACTGATAAAACTTGTTGTACTTCACGTCCATCTATTAAGAATATAGGATGAGTAAGTTAGTAGAGTGATCAAGCGTGTCAAATTTTATGTATTTTGCACAATGTTAAGGATATCGCTTATCGGTAATTTATCGGTCAGCTGAAAATTGGCGATTTTTCAATGTATCGGCCGATTTATCGGGTGATAAATCGGAAAATCGGACGATAAATCAAAAAACGGCATATCGGCCACCCTCGAGTAGCGATAAATCGTACGATTAATCGGCATATCGTACAATTTTTTGAACAGTGATTTTGCAAGAGTTTTTGAGGAACATGAATTTTTATGAAAGAATCAAGGTGATAAGAATGGGAATAAGTTTTTGTAAATATTTGCTTCCTTTGGTTTTGAAACTAAGTTTTTGATTCAAACGTCCAGTCTAACTAGGGTCTTCTATGGTCAGGATGGCTCTGATACCAACTTGTCAACACCCGGATTTTTAATCCCAGATGCCTGTTATGCCATACATCGCAATCCCAGGATTACCATTTTTGCGAGACATAACAGAATTGGATACCACAGTACATCATCCATTACAAGCCATACATAAGGTCTTACACAAATAAGGATCTCATGATCCAGTTCTTAATACAAATCAAGCAGCAGAAATACGTAATGATAAAGGTAGCGTAGGCGAAGCTCCATCTTCGGGGTCACAGGCAATGCTGACGATAGGAGATGATCCTAGTTGTCGTAACCTTCCTGGGGTCCATTATCCTGGTACTCCTCTTCATAGTCTGGCCACGGGAATAGCCAGGGACAAATCCATGACTACCCTTTAAGTACTCGCAAACTAATACTAACAAGTTAAAGGAGTTTTTGTAGTAGGACACTAAGCTCTAGGGTTGTTTTGCAAAAGGCCAGATTTACCTCTACTAAGTTCAGAAGCAAGAAAAGCTATTTGACGTTTTATAACACCTAAGAGGGAACTTGTACTTCATATCACAACTCTGTTGTGGTCAAGTCAAAATCTCAATCCATTTCACAAATCATTTTGAAAACATCTGACGGGGGAACAGTATGGCCACTCCAACTGTCCATAACCGCGGGCGCGGCTATTCGAATAGTTTGAGACTCTATAGAGATTGTACACTTTTACCACAACATTCGATACATCCGTCAGGAACAAATCCTGAATTCACCATACTCAGTATGCGGATAATCAATCCTAACCTTTCAATTACATGCCCTAGTATAGGCACCTCTCTTGTGAGTTTGGCCTCCCAACCATGACCAACTGTCATCTTGGGTACTGCACAGGTGGACAATCTTCACAAGGTAGCCTCGGCTCAGACCTTGGCCGTGAGGGAACCCATACTAAAGTATATAAGTTTCCAGTCAAGCCCTACCCAGTTTTTGGGTATTGTGGTTGTACGGTAAAATTGGAATGGTATCGCATCCAGACAACCATCAGTTTTATAAAGGGCTAAGGCTCATGCCTCAATATTTTCATCATCAAAATCATCTGGTGTTTGGAAACACATGTCAAAACATTTCAGTAGAATGACTCATCATTCCAAGGTTTTCATAACCATTTTCACCAAGTATTCCCATCTAAAGTTGATCAAGTTTTATGCTTAGCATTAGCGTCTACAAGTGGGGTAAATACTAATGAGGGGTGGTAAACAAGTGGGGATTAACTAAGTTCAATCTCATGCCTTAGGATGACATCAAGATTATCTAGCTTAGGCCAAATTTAATGCTCTTTATGCAACCTTCAATTATCTTCCTAGAATCTACAAGTCACTTAAATAAACTCTAAGAAATAGCTTTGATAAAGAAATAAAGTAGGAAGCTTGCAAGTAAAACTAGGATGGGGTTATCAAGTGAGTATAATTACAAATGCTTAAGGCATATAGTTGTCATGGTAACAAGCAAGTATTTGCTTGCATAGGTCAACTTGATTAGTAAGGCTTGCTAAAGTAGATTATCTTGCAAGTGTTAGCTTGCCTTGTGCAGAGCAGTGGTTAAATTTCTCCTCGGCTTCTTCTTCATAGTATCATCCTTCCTCCTCGTATCCTTGGTCAGTACTAGTGTCTATGAATAAATACGAGGTACACAATCACCAAACAATACTTAACTACTTTCAATCATCACACAAAAGGGTTCTATAGATGATCTAGCATCATCACCTACATTACAACATTAAAGCATTTGTCTTATTTATTTTATTTTTAGAAAAGTAATTTCTACTCATTGAAAAACTACTTAAGATTTAATATTCTCCAACTCAAACATGGGATCATGTTGACACATGTCATCACCACATATTTTAGTCCATGGGAATGTGATTTAAAGTGGTGTCACAATTTAATAAGGTTTACCCTTTTTATTTAAATAAAATAAGTGACTAGAAATGCCTATGTGGCATTCTTTTATTACTTGAACATTATTTCTGTAAGTAAACCCATATGTTTTTTATATATTCTGAAAGGTATGATCAAATGTGATTTTTAAGAGTTGGAATCAACTCAAAAGCTATTATGGTTGAAATTTGAATAATGTTTGAATGCAGAAAAACTTCTGCCTTGTTATTTTTTACCAAGGTTGATCTACAGATCTAAATGATTTGAATCCAACGGGCTTGGATTAAGCATTTCAGTATCTTTCTAACAAAATTGGTTTCATGCAATTTGGTTCACTGAATCGAGCTAGGTTGATTTTTGAAACTAGGTACGGAACTGAGTTTGAAAGAAAATAGAAAAGGCTAAATTCAAACGAGTGGGCTGCACGGGAAGGGTTAATGGGCCGGCCCAGTGTCACTCATACGAGGCATAATGACAGGGGTCTCGGTCGTGGCTCTTTAAAGCGTGAAGCGGTAAGGCGATGGTGCGTTGGATTAGAATGAAGATCGACGGTGAGGGTCGCTGACGATGAACAGTCGCGACGAGCTTGAACCCTAGCGGCTCGATGGGGGTGCATAGGGGCATACTGGGGCTCCAAATGACGGCAACGAGGCGAGCAAACGATGAAGTCGACGACGGCAAACTCAGGGTGGTTGCGGCAGCTCGGGGTGGACGAAATCACGGCTCCTCTTCTCCTCTCGAACGGCGAAGCTCCGGCCAAATTCGGCGATCTGTTGCTTTCGCCTTCGCTAAGGGTGGAATGATCGGAGGTGAGGGAGTGAGATGGTGTGAAGAAATCGAGCGGTCGTCTCCTTTTATAGGCTCGACAGCGAGACCGAGAGGATGGGCGGTGGCGACGGCTATTTGACGGCTAGAGGCATGGCCGAGGTTGGCGATCGTGGCGGTCTCTGGCGATGCTCTAAGATTTAAATCTTGCGTGTAGGCGGTGGCAAATGGTCGAGCGTGCGGTGCTCTGCTGGCAGCGGGCGGCGTCTTCGACGGCGGTGGCTACGGAATGCGGTGAAACGAACATGTCTGGTGGTCTCTGGGGACGGTGGGGTGTATCTTGGCGGGTGGCGAGGGCTCGAGGTGGCGGGTTGCGTGGGAAGCAGCGCGTGCTTTCTGCGGTCGCGTCGGCATGGTCGACAATGGCAGGGTGGCGTTCTGGCGGTTCTGATTCTTTGTCTTCGAGCTAGGGCTGGTCGAGAGGGGGCGGTGAGGCATGGGCTGCATGCTAGACAAGGTTGGCATGACTAGTTCTTCTCCTAGCTTGCTGTCCACACTGGGGTGACATGGGTGCTCTCGGCCTGTTCACCATTGATGACATTGGCAAGCTTACAATGGTGCTAGAGCTTAGTTAAGGTTGCTAGATGATCTACTAAGGCTAGTGTAACCAGAGAGGGAACAAGGTTGGCTCAAACCACTGCTCAAAATAGTGTTTGTGATTTTGTTGATTTGAATCTGCAACCTGTTTGATGAAATGGCCGCATGAACTTTAGTTTTGAATTTTGAAAAGATTTTTGGTGGGTGTGCTAAGCATGTGTTGAGGATTCTGTGGATGCTTGGGTTTTAAAAATTGAGCTTGTTTGAGTGGTTTTTGAAATAGTGGGATCTTACCTTATGAAATAGATTCAATTTTCAACTGTCTTTTAAACTAAGCATTTAAATGTTTTTGCATGATCACAAAGTGGGCCTTGGTACCTTGTTATGAGTACTATCAAGGGGTCCAAAGATCTAAACATGTTTCTGTCAAGTTCTGAAAATTAGAGATGGCCAAAGTAGGCATGAGAGTTAATTTGGCCAAAGTGACCATTCACTTAATTTGTTTGTCTTTGAAAAAAGTACGGGGATTGTTTAGATGATGTTTATTTCACCTAAGAATCATTTTACAAGCAAAGAAACACAGAACCAAGGCAATTCAAAAGAATCCAAATTTTAATACACACATATGCATGCTTTCATATTTTTAATTGGAAAAGTTTTTGTTAACCCTTATTTTGATGATTAGAGTTTGATGATTCAAGTTTAATATTTTTGGGATGTTACATCTCCTCCCTTTCAAACAGCTCGCACAACTCCCTCTCAACCACCTCAGCATCCTCTATCGTACTGTCCCAGGGGGACAGTCTCAAAAACTTCAGACGACGCTCGAGTGTTCGAATTTTCCGACCCACAGAGCCGAAGGTGTCCTTACACCACTGGCCCAACGACACGGCCACCCGGTGGAGAGTAGCCCGGGTGGCCCTAAGTGACGACGGACCCTAGGAGCCGTCCTTCTAAGCTGTTTCCAGAACCTGAAAATAATCGGGCGAACGCAACCAGGCCGCCTCGAACTTGAAGCCAACATGCATCGGCAACGGGTCGGGGTCATCGGAAGTCCTCTTCAACCTGATACAAATGGCATAGTGGTCCGACGTGGTAGTAATAACATGTTCAACCATGCAATCATCAAACAGGAGAGTGAAATCCCCATTCGCAACCGCGTGGTCCAGTCGGACCCGGACATTCCGATCATTGACTTGTTTATTCGACCAAGTGAACATAGGGCCAGAGAAGCCCATGTCCAATAAGGCGCAATCCTCCAGACACTCCCGAAACAAACGGATCTGAGCGTCTGACCGATCACTAGAGCCAAAATGCTGATCCTGACTAAGAACCTTGTTGAAGTCGTCACGGCAGATCCAGGGACCGGACCACTGCGTACTCAGTTGGCGCATGAGATCAAAGAATTCACTGCTCACTCCCAAACTACCAGAGTAGCCTAGAGACCACATGAACATTTGTGCCTTCTTATCCTTCATCTTCGTCTCCGAAAGAAAAAGGATGTCGGGTCGGAATTTCTTGACGAGCCACCGGAGCTCGCCCACTGTCGAGTCCGACCCCAAACCTCGATAGTTCCACGCTAGAAGACTCATTGCGTGAGGCGGGGCTGGTCCACAGCCCTCGCCAGATCCGTCGATCGAGGTAAGACCATAGTCTCACCGCTCCTTTGCTTTTTATTGGAGTCCCCACACCGATTATCACCGGCCTTCTCGCTCAGATCCGCGACAGCCTCGGAACCCGTGATTGCAAGGACAGGTGCCGTCTTAGCCACATACACCTATTTGCATTTCTGTCCAGCAGCCTTCTGCCCCAATGTAGCCTTAACGTCATCCGCATCAGTTTGCACCTTCGGAGCTATTTTCGCACGGGATTTTCGTGGCTTGCTCGGAGAGGTCACCTCCCCGTCCTTCTTCCCGATCGTATTCGGTCGGTTGCTAGACCCCTGCCCCGACATCGGGCCCTGACCAGATGAGGATCTATGATCCTTCTTCCAGGGATCCGGGACACAGACACGATCACTGCACCATGGCATCTTACCATCATCATCTCGACCAGCAGGAGTTGAGCACGCCAATGAGGAATGTCCAATCATCCCACATGAGAAGCAGAACATCGGAAGCCGTTCATATCGGACGTCATAGAACAACGTCTTCCGCAGACTCTTCGACTCCACCGCCACCCACCTCATCAATGGCTCAGTCACATCGACCTTGATCCGAGCGCGCAGGTATTCCCCCCCCCCCCACGCCCTTCCATTCTCATCTACTTCCAGCTGCACCACCTCCCCCACAGTACTGGCCAGAGGGGTACCCCTCTCCAAGTTCATGAGAGGGAAAGGTAGCCCATGAATCCGCACCCAGAGCAAGAGTTCATCAAAGACAACATCAGCCGGCTTGACCCTAGGGTCAAACTTCTTCAACAAGATAGCATTCTTACTGAGGACCCACGGTGAACCACAAATCACTCTTTCCCGATCAACCTCTGATTCGAACTCTGCCAGGAACATGTTAGGCCCCATGGATCGGACCTTCATGCCCTTAGGGTTACCCCACGAAGCTTTGATCACCGTTTTGATGGTCTCCACATGCAGGGTGTTTGGTGCGAGGACCTTCCCCAAAAGCGCCCACTCCGGTCCGCCATAGACGTCCTGTGAAACATCATCCAGGACAAAAACCTTCGACTCCTTGGTCGTGAGCTTGAGTCGCCCCATCATCGCCGCCACACCGTCTCCAGCATCGAACTCCGGAAGTTTCGCCCCGCTCATAGCCGTCGCCGCCACTCTCGCTTCATCGGCCAACGGGATCTGGCTCGACCCCGCCCCCGCCGCCATGCCACCAGTCGCTGCATGGGTCCCCTTCTCCGCCATCAGCCCTACCATAGAACCGATCTCACGCGCCGCCAAGGGTGGGAAACAAACCAGGTTTGCCCCTAGATCACCCCGAACGTGTGTGAGACCCGCGAGCGGTAGGGGAACAGATGGGAGGGAGGAGAGACACGCCCCAGCAAGCACAGAAACGAAGATGCCCGCCGGAGAGATCCCAGAGGCACCAAACCAAGTCCCGAACCCTAAAATCGCCTGATCGCCAGAGCGGTAGGAAACCCTAGGGAACAGACAATGCCAGGCCTTTGGGTCAATTGTCGACATGTTCCATCCATTGTGCCTGAGCCAAAATAAGTGCACGGGATGAGTCCCTAACAACCAGGCCAGTCGCACCAGTTCAATCCCCTTCAATGAAGCTAGCATCTACATTTATTTTCAGCACGTCAGCTTCAGGCTTACTCCAAGTAGCAGCTTGTTAGGAGACTACTAATGATCACTCGATTATACAACCAGGATTTGAGTTTCTCTCTTACAAATACTGATTTGGGAAGTAGCTAAGGGATACAAAGGAAATAAGAACAATTCTCCGCCGCCGCCGCCAGTTCCTGATCCCTCGGATGCCCTGTTTCAGGAGTGTTGATGCCTTTAAGTAGTGGTTGTGGTCTTGTTGCGTGGCTGTGGTCGCACCCAGTCTGGGCCGGTGTATTTGCGGTTGGGCTGCACCAACCGTGTAGGTCTTGTGTCGCGTCTGCTTATGCCCATGCCACCGTCAGGTACTGCGCGTGTATTCGGGGCGCTAACATCCCCTCCTCCTTGAGTATTGGCTTGTCCCCAAGCCTCCGCTCTGGGAAATCTTTGCTGAAGCTCAACAGCGTCTTCCCAAGTAATGTCCGTAGTCGTTGGCTCAGACCACTCAACCTGCACTTGCTCGCGTGTGCCATTTGCTGCTCGGCGCCAGCGGCGAGCGAGAATCTTCACAGGAGTGACAAGGTTATCAGGAGGTGCAGGTAGTGTAGTGGAGGCAGGTGTACCTGGAGTTAGTACGCGACGCAGCTGAGACACATGAAAAACTGGGTGTATCTTTGAATTTTCTGGCAGTTGAACTTCATAGACCACCGGATTGATACGCTTCAGGACAGAGTAAGGCCCATAATATCTGAACGCCAGTTTGTGATGAGCGCGTGGTGCTACCGAGACTTGTACATAGGGTTGTAGCTTGACGAATACTGAACCTCCCACTCGGAAAGTTCTCAGTGATCTTTTTTTGTCTGCTTGTTTCTTCATTTGCTGTCAAGCGTGATGCAAGTTCTGTTGCAGGACCTGCTGCATCAACTTGCGCTCGTTGAGCCACTCCTGTAGCGGTTTGAAATCACACACTGAATCAGCTTCTATTCCCCAGTGCCGCGGCTCGTGTCCATATAGTGCTACAAAAGGAGAGGTTTTCAGAGCTGTGTGATAGCTGGTGTTGTACCAGAATTCGGCTAGAGATAGCCATTGGCTCCATTTGCGAGGACAAGCATGAGTGAAGCATCGGAGATAAATCTCCAGGCACTGGTTTACTCTTTCAGACTGGCCATCAGTCGCTGGGTGGTATGCCGAGCTCATGCGTAGATCAGTGCCCACTTTCTCGAACAATTCTTGCCAGAATCGACTGGTGAATATCGGGTCTCGGTCAGACACGATGACCTTGGGCAAACTGTGAAGTTTGAAAACGTTGTCAACATAGACGGCTGCTACTTTAGCTGCTGTAAATGGATGGTGGAGTGGGATGAAGTGTGCATATCGAGTAAACTTGTCTACCACCACCATGATACAATTAGCAGACCCGGATGCTGGCAAACCCTCTATGAAGTCCATTGTCACTGTTTTCCATGCACCATCAGGCGTGTCGAGTGGTTCGAGCAGTCCCGGATACTTGACTCGCTCTGGTTTCGCCTGTTGACACACCATGCAGGTCTGCACTGCTTCCTTGATGTGTGACTTCATTTTCGGCCAAGCAAATAAGCGTCGTATGCGACTGTATGTGACCGGAAATCCTGAATGCCCTCCAATGTTACTAGCATGAAATGCATGTATGATCGATGCTTGTAGCTTTGGTGCTCCTCCCAACCAGATACGGTTGCGGAAATACAGTAGGTTGTCACGTAGGAGAAATCTGCCCTTAGGATCCGGTTGAAGCTGGAGTTTCTGAATCCATTTACTAGCTTATGGATTGTCTTTGTAACTCTGCTTCACATCATCTAACCATGTAGGCTGACATACTGACATAGCTGATAGACTTTCTTTCTTTGAATGTTGCCTTCTAGATAGTGCATCTGCTGCCTTGTTATCCTCGCCTTTGCGATAACAAATTTTATACTACAGACCAAGAAGTTTTGTAAAAGCTTTTTGCTGCCACGCTGTTGTGAGTTTCTGTTCCTCCAAGTGTATGAGACTCTTTTGATCTGTCCTGATCAGAAACTCCCCATGATGTAGATACGGTCTCCATTGCTCTACCGCCATAAGGATCGCAAGGCATTCCTTTTCATAAGTTGAAAGCCCTCGATGTCTTGGCCCTAATGGTTTGCTCATGTAGGCAATGGGGTGGCCCTCTTGCTGCAATACTGCCCCTACCCCTGTGTCACAAGCATCGGTATCGATGACGAAAGATTTGGAGAAATCTGGTAGTTTTAGTATAGGGGCTTCGATCAATCCTTGCTTCAGTAGCTGGAATGATGTGTCGGTTTCCTGTGTCCACACAAACGGTGTGTGCTTCTTCATAAGATTGAATAAGGGCCGAGCTATAATGCCAAAATGTTTGACGAATTTATGGTAGTATCCTGCTAATCCCAGAAAGCTCCTGACATCTTTGCTGGACTGAGGTGTAGGCCATTGTGCTACTTTTGCAATCTTGGCAGGATCAGATGAGACACCATCTGCATTGATAACATGGCCTAAGTACGCAATTTGTTGCTGGCCAAATGAGCACTTAGACAAATTAATTTGCCATTGATCACGTTTGAGGAGTTGCAATACTTCCTTGAGGTGTTGAACATGCTCCTTAAGTGTGTTGCTATAGACGAGAATGTCATCAAAGAAAACAACCACACATTTCCTGAGTAACTTTTGCAGAGTAGTGTTCATTGCACCAAGGAAAGTTGCAGGGGCACCAGCTAAACCAAATGGCATCACTTTATACTCCCAATGGCCAGAATGTGTTGTGAATGCTGTTTTGAATTCTTCCCCTTCAGCTAGCCTGATCTGGTGATAGCCGGCTCGTAAGTCTAGTTTTGAAAACCATCTTGCGCCTCACAACTCATCAGAGGAGTTCATCTATGATAGGGACAGGGTATTTGCTGATGACTGTCATCGAATTCAGAGCTCGGTAGTCAACACATAAGCGCCACGTACCATCTTTCTTCTTCACCAAGATGGCTGGTGATGAAAATTGACTAGTGCTCTTCTGAATGATACCTGATGCTAGCAGTTCGGCTACCTGCCGTTCTATTTTAGACTTGAGCTCTGGTTTATGTCTATAAGCACGCATGTTTACTGGTTGGGCCCCTGGCATTAGAGGAATCCGGTGATCACATTCTCGCCGTGGTGGTAAAGAGGTTGGCTCGGTGAAAATTTCTGGAAAACCATCCAAAACTGACTGAATTTCCTTTGGAGTAATTTCTTCAGTGATTATTTTTCCATCAACGGCATACAGATGTATGAGGTGTGCAGCCGGCCCCTGTTTGCATATGGTTTGTAGTTCAGAAGCTGATATTGCTGAGCACTGGATGTTTTCCGAACAGTGACCCTGTAGCTGAAATTTTCTCTCTGTATTTTCAAATTTCAGAGTCTTGCCCACCCAATCGATATTGGGGTTGTGCTCCTCGAGCCAGTCCATACCAAGAATGACGTCATAAGCTCCCAACGGCAAGATTTTTAGATCAGTAGCGAACTGTTGCCCTTGTGAGAACCATGTGCATTGAGGAATAAAGGCTTGACATGAGTGTTGAGAGCCGTCAGCAACATGAACACGACATGGAGTTTTCAGAGGAACTGCACCTGTCAATTTGTCTGCCAGTTGCTTGTTAACGAATGATGTGGAGCTGCCGAAATCAACCAGAATTAGGACTTCATGATTCTGCAAAACTGCATGCAACTGAATTACCCTTGCAGAGCCAGTTGCAATCCCAGCAAAAGCCTGAACCGAAATTAAACAGGCAATTTCGTTTTCTTCAGGTTGACTGTCAACTTGTTCTTCACCAGTAACCTCTTCAGTTGAAAACAAAGCCAGAAGTTCTTCCACGATGTGCATTTGTACGGTGGTTGGACAGGTATGATCACTTGCCCAGCGTTCTCCACACTTAAAACATAAGCCCTTTGCACGGCGATAGTTACAGAGTGCCGTGATCTTGTCTTGACTTGAGTTGCGTGCACTTTCTACACCTCTTGCATCTTCAGACTTGGCAATATGTTTGACAGAAGTTTGCGAGTATATTGGGAAATTTTTCGCTGGAATTCTCACATGCCGGTGTTCTTGGAAATGCTGAGATGGCAATGGTTCACCCTCTGCTACCTCTTCTTGCAAAAGGGCCAGAGAACATGCTGTATCCAAGTCATTTGGTCTTTGTACCATGACAACAGAGCGGATATCCGGGCGCAGCCCCTCGATGAAACGTGTCAGGAAATAGTAGGGATGAGTTGAGTCAGAATAAGAAACCAAGTGGTTCATAAGAACATCAAACTTTCAATGTAATCAGCTACTGTAGACATTTGCTTAATAGAGTAAAATTGACGGATCAACAATTGATGTCGATCGCGTCCAAATCGTGTGCATAATAAGGAAGTGAAAGAAGTCCAATCTAATCCTGTTAATTTCTTAATCACCGACTGCAGCCAAATGCCTGCTGCACCCGTGAAGTGAAGTGTAGACATGGTAACCCAATAAAGTGTCATGAATAGCAAACAAGTGAAAATATTGTTCAGCCAGTGTCTTCCACAAATTCGGATTCTCTCCGGTGAATTTGGGGAAGTGCATGGCTGGTGCTGTGTTACCGAGACCGTTCATGATTTGACTGGAAATCAGACTTGCATCAGTAGTGTTCATGGGACTTTGGAGGGAAGTCATACCCGTGACCGGAGGTACTGCCGATGAATCCGGATTCATCAACGAGTAACCCCCGGAGATGATTCCCTCGCCGTGGCCTAGCCCGTGGACGTCCTCAAGGCCAATTGGTGATGGCGAGGCCTTGGCAGCGAACGGGGTTGCTGTCGGTCCACCATTAACCGCCGCCGTACGAGGAAAGGCACGCTGAAGATCCGCCACGGTCGCGTGGAGCTGCGCGAACCGGGCTTCCATATCTGGCTTCCAGGAACACAGATCGGAGAGTTGGGACGACTGCACGTCCATCTTCTGCTCCAGCTTGATCTGCGCCGCCTTGAACTCCTCTTTCTGGGACAGCACCGCCTCCGTGAGCGCCTTCGCATCGCTCTTCATGCTGTCCAGATACTCCTTCAACGCTGGATCCATGGCGTCCAGAAGCCGACGCCAATCTGCCGTGTATCGACGGGTTTCCAGTTCGATCTCTCTCAGGAATTTGTGGTGGATTTGGGGAATTGTTGGCTAACTGATACCAGATGTTAGGAGACTACTAAGGATCACTCGATTATACAACCAGGATTTGAGTTTCTCTCTTACAAATACTAATTTGGGAAGTAGCTAAGAGATACAAAGGAAATAAGAACAATTCTCCGCCGCCGCCGCCGCCGCCAGTTCCTGATCCCTCGGATGCCCTGATTCAGGAGTGTCAATGCCTTTAAGTAGTGGCTGTGGTCTTGTTGCGTGGCATTGGTCGCACCCAGTCTGGGCCGGTGTATTTGCGGTTGGGCTGCACCAACCGTGTAGGTCTTGTGTCGCGTCTGCTTATGCCCATGCCACCGTCAGGTACCGCACGTGTATTCGGGGCGCTAACACAGCTTGTCTTGTCAGTTGCGTGACCTTTTTCCTGCCAATGTGGGCAAGATCATAGGTAGTCTCTAAAGCCCACCAAACTGAGCCGGTCGCTGATCTCCCCCCTGCCATGCCAAACTGCATTCCGCTCTTGCCACACTGCCCAACATCCGCAGGCTGCCCCTCCGCCTCCGCTGCCTGACATGCAACGTCCTGGAGCTAGAGACTTATGTCGAGGACGAGGAGCTACAGGCTTTTGGCCACATCAGCATCCAGCTCGACATGCCGAGCCTGCGCTCCTTCAGATACCAGGGGCACCCAGTCAAGCTCTCGCTGATATCGCTGGTGCCAAGTCTGGTACATGAAGATCGCGACGCCACTTACAATGGAGGACTCTGACAACTGCTGCCGAAAGAGCTCATGCCACGTATGCTCACAAGCTTCTCCACCACGAGGGCGTTGAAGCTGAACCTCAACACCATGAAGGACATCCTGGACGGTGAGGAGGAACACTGCAGGGTCATCCTGTCAACCTCAAGCTCCTCCATCTAGACGTATTCTACCAGCGCTCAAGCAGCAGCATGTCGTTGTCAATGGAATGGAGAGGTTGCTCCGCTCGTGCAGCAGCAGCAGCGATGTCTGAGATCCGGCTCATGATGTGGTGGAACTATGATGATGAGATCGAGCTCGAGAACAAAGATCCGGCCACAAATCCCTTCACCTAATCCACCGCACAGCATCAGCAAGGTCCTGGAGCTCCCCGCAACTGCGCGTCATTCAGCTGCCTGAAGACAAGCCAGTGGAAGGTGACTCCTCTGTTCAATGACAAGGAGGTCGACTGCTTCCAAGTCCAGCTGGCCAAGTTCCTCGTAGAGAACTGTACGTCGACGACGGGACCCAGTTCTGGCTGGAACACTAATACAGTGCACAACCTCCTATATCAATCTACTGAACACAGCTTTGTGCATTTGCATGTGCACTAGATAATAAAAGCTTCATCAGCAACTCATCATTCCACATATAAACCACTCGGTCAGATGTGGCGTGGTGCCTGAAGGAAATCCTCGGTGCCTGAAGGATGAGTAGCAATTTTTTATTTGAAACATGGCAAGCAAACAAAATATTTTACTCATTTAGGATATGACATGCTATACTCATGTACATCACGAAATGAAGTCAGATTAAACAAGGAGCATGTGTGGTGGGTATAACAAAAATGGAACATACGAAATTGGAGTCAGGAAGCCGCGTGATGCCTTTGCACTCACCAATTCACGTTTTAAGCAGCAGGTACTAGTGTATTTGATAGCCAGTTAACTAGCTAAACTTCACTAGTGCTTTGCTTGATGTTCAGTTGCATGTCATCCATCTTCTCATTTACATACTCCAGCTTCTTCAAACAAATCTCGTTAGCAACCCTTGCACTGTAGTCACACTTCTCAAATGGACCATATCCACAAGCACCTTTTATTTCGTCGCGCAATGTTGTTTGAATTTCCTGCTCCAGACACAATATACAATCAATTTATCACGCATCATTCATGGCAAATACTATGTGCCTATCAAAAATTCAACACCGAGAAAAGTCATAAAGAAATTAAACAGATTAATCAGCTCATATATTAGGGTACGTAGTATTTTTGGTGGAAGGGGTGTAAACTGGGTGCACAGAGACAGACACCATTAAATACCAGAATATTACTACTGAATATCATAAGCAGTTGTTTTCGGTCAGCACATGTTCCAAATTTCGGCGCAATGTAGATATAGATATGGAAAAGAACAATCGACTAATTGCACTTCAGAACAAGCACTCTAGCAATCAAAACACTATAAGCTTATATGACATCAAATAAGACGGTGCACACAAGTAAACAATGTAAAATGTATACATCAGTACTACTCCTAGGAGGCATGCCATAAAGAAAAATGAATTATCCATGAACAAGCAATGAAAGCAAACTTCTGACAAGAGCTACACCAAACACAAATTCAGGTTTAGAACCAGTGCCATGGCTTATAGTCTGCTGTCTATTTTTCACAATTTCCCGTCCAATTTCTAGCTCCAACTTCCAAAATCCCTCACGCCCCCGCCCCCCTCATTTTCCAGCCATGAGCAGGCCAGCAAGGGCCAAACGGATCTAATTCAGGGTGGAACTACCTTCATTGAGAGCATGAACTCGCGGCAGTGGCCGGATATGGCGTCGGTGAGGAGGCCCCGCGAGCTTCCCAGCTCCTCCATGACCACCCCTGCGAGTTCCACCACCCGCACGATGCGCTGCCCATAGGTCAAATGTCACGTAGCCGCTACAGGATTGAAGAAATGAATAATCGGCCTAGAGTAGAGAAAACACGAAAGTTGGCTGCGCGGTTCACCTGCTCCACGTCGTGGAGGCGCTGCAGTGAACTGGTCTGGCCCTGCCGAACCATCTCGCCGCCGGCGAGGAAGGAGGATCAATGTGAGAGCAGTTGGACGCTTCGCTGACGTTGTGGGGCCGTGATGGGCTTTTTTTTTATCTCAGCCCGTTTAGGTGCCTCACATTCGGGAGAAAAAACCCGACCCCAACACCATGTACTGAATGGAACGAGAATAGTCCCACCTCGGAAGCTGAACGCCTCGACCAAGTTAAATACCCCGCTCTGCCACCTCCCAGCACGACCTTACTTGAACAGGATCTGTTCTATAGGATCGTACCGCTGCATTCTTTACTAATAAGGAGGCAAGCACTTCAGCTTGGTTGATGACATTTGACCTGTGGGCCAGAGCGTGATTAACGGCTAGGTTCAGTTGCTGATCCAATTGCTGTAGAGGATCGTTCCTGTTTCAGCTTGTGCTGGTTCAGGGTGGCTCACAGGTTGTCTGACAGGCTTCCCAACTTTTTTTGCTAGGCATTTATTTGCCGTTCAAACTTGTAACTTGGAAGCTTCAGTGGCAACTAATTGCTGTAGAGGAACTGCAAACAGAATTATGTTGTGCACACACGTCTTTGCATTTTGCTATGTAGGATATCAGATATGTATTTTCTTTCACGTTTGAAATCTCACTACAAGAAGATACATGAGCTGTAAAGACAGTTTGCTGCAGATATGTAAGTAATTAGGAGAGAAAACGTCTGCTTTCAAGGCAGAGACAGTTTGCTGCAGATTGCAAATTTCGCCGCGAGGAATATTTGGAGTCGATAGGTGCTAGTGGATGTTGGGGTGTTACGACTCGTTAGTGCTTTTATCTTTATGCACAAGTAGTAAGAGTAACTTCTATCCTATGCATCTCTGACAATATCTTGGGCTTAAACTTATCTATTCAGTCATATGTAATGCAAGAGACTAAGAGCTTGTCATCCAAGCAAAAAAAAAGGTGAGTTTCTCAGCACCAGTAATGGATTTCCTCTCTTTTGTGCATCATAATATGGTGGAGAGTCAGCCGTAAATACAGCCTCTTTGTTCTCCTCACCTGTTTCAACCGGGACCTCTGGCATAGCAGATTTCTTTGGTGCTTCTGCTGCAGTGGGGAATACTGACTGAAGGGAAGGACGGACCATGACTCTTTAGCTTGGGGAACATATTTGAGCTTTCTTTAGGAGCTGGACCAAATGAAAATGACGGCAATGATACTGATCTTTCCAAAATAAGCAATGCGTGCAACGCGTTCTGACAATCGATACGACTAATCAATGCTTATATAAACCTGTTATAGTATGTTGACTTTTTTTTTGAGGTAAAGTATGTTGACTTTTCGACGTCTGATTGAAATCAAAGAGATTGTAAGAAGAGGACGGACATATAGCAGATTAAGTGTTATATATGAACCATAATAAAGTAAGCTTAGCAGGCCATGGGGCTCTCTAATCGCACAATGACTGGATTTTTCTACAACATTGATCAGTACTTTGCACCCTTCTCATGAAAAAAATAGGAATTCAGATAACAGACAAAAAAACGCCTATCAGTAGCAGAGCAGGCTAGCATGGTGCTCCTGCAGGAAAGTGCACATAATGTACTATGCATGCTGATAACTACTCCCTCCGTTTCAAAATATAAGATGTTTTAGTTTTGTAAAACAAATGTATCTAGACAATCTGAAGGAAACCCGTATAACAAAAGCATAACCCCTCGCGCGTCGCTCCCCAGGGTGACGCCATGCCCCCTGCCTCCGCCAGAACCCCCCCTCCCCCCCCCCCACACACACACACACGCCTGCCTCTCTCGCCGCCATTGCCTACGCCATGGCGGTGGCCTCTTCAAGGAGGTTTGGGGTGGTGGTTGTCGGAGGTTCCCGTTGGATCTACTGGGGCAAGAATCGTCGGCGTACTGACGTGCAGCGGCTAGGGCGGCGTCCCTGGTCGGGGTGGTGGCGGAGATCCTCTCCCGGTGGCGCCATGGCCGGCAACGGAGGTGGGGGTGGACGTGGTGGCCATGGGCGAAACCCTAGATTAAAATCTAGGTGTCTCATTTTTTTTTAGAAAAGAGTATATATTAATATCACAGGGATACCAATTACACCCAACCTCTGCAACAACGCATGCCCTAGCGGCCTTACGGATGCACATAGCTCAAAAAAAAGAAAGAAAAATTACAAAAAAAGAAAAGTCCCGCTACAGAGAACTAATCCTCAAAGCAACGACACTGCCACCATTAGAACAACATCAGTAGTCCTCCACTCCAATAACAACGCCTTCAAGAAGGAAACAATGCCCAAGCGCCGTCGTTGCCCGATCAAAGATCATAGGTTTTCACCCTGGAGAAAGTCCTTGCTCACAAAATAATGCCTTCAACAAGGTCATTGCCAGGCACAACTAGTTGAGGTCATACCTTGGATTTTCACCCTGCAAGATAAGATTGGTAACTCCCCTTGTGTTGTCTTCCCGTACCAACAGTCGCTGCAACAAGTCCCAGATCACGCAGCCAGTTTTTCATTGCCACAAGAACAAAAATCACCATCGCTACCCTCATATATCCGCTTTCCTGACATTTTCTGCATCTGACTTCACCATGGCTCTAAGAATGGCACTTGGTGGGAACAAACAACAGAGCTTCGCAACGCTCCTGCTGAAACCAATCGGCCAGAGAAACAAGGTGCGCACGACCGAATACCTTCCGATCCAGCAATCTTCAGGCATGATACGCCCATGGGAATTCGTCGGCGGAGCCTTCCGGAACCCGCCTCTCCGAACCCACTGATCAACGAGGGCACATTGCGGATCTTCGTCTTCGTGCGAAAGAAACCAAAGGACCACCTTCTTTATTAGATCCAACACAGCGATCCCCACACCGCCGGCCGGTTTCCGGAGAACGGATCGAGCGGGCAATTAGGGATAGAGAGCCAATCTAGGTCTTCCAACGGAATCCCATCGCCGGTACCTCCTCCACCAGATCGCCACCCGCCCCACTCCGGTAGAGGCCGCCGCCTCCAGATCCGAGCTCCCACGAAGCCACCGCCGGCCGAAGCCGCGAAGACGTTGATGGCGAGGGGGCCCCGTCCAGCGCCGACGTTCTCCTCCCTACCGCCACGCTGGGCCGGGAGGCCAGATCCCCGCCGCCCCCATCACCGGCGCGCCAAGACTTAGGCGCCTCTGGGGCGACGAGGAGGGGGAAGGATGGAGGGGGAGGAGGTGGCGGCGGGGTAGGGTTTGGCCCCTCGGTCGCCAGGAGAGGGCGACGCAAGGGGGAGACGTACGTGAGCTACATTGTAGTATGCTTATCTAGGTGTCTCATGTGTTGTCCCCCAATTCCTCTTCGATGCATGATTGGGCCGGATCCGGTGGAGGGTCGATCCTCCTCTGCCGCTGCCTTTCTCGATGCTAGCCTAGACCAAGGGATGCTGCTAGGGGTCGAAGCGGCAGATCTTGCAGGTTGCCAGGCGGTGGCGTGGGGGCTGCCGACTAGGCATGAATAATGGTGGTGGTCCTCGGATCTCTCTCACATCAAGAAGGAGATATACTCGATGCGTGCCTAATGGATCTGTCTGGAGTGTCTAGTTCCGGAAGGCTCTGCCGGCTGTTGGAATCTTGGCCCAAATAGCCCAGCCCATTTTCTTTTCCAATAATTCCTGAAAATCCTAGAGGCCCATGTGGCCCATTCATGCATAGAAAGAGGTGGGACAAATGTTTAGTCCCACATTGCTAGTTGAAGGAGGTTTGCACCAGCTTATAAGAGAGGCTCTCCTACCACTTGGTAAAAGGATGGAAAGGAGAATGAGAGAGTCCCACAGGCGCGCTCCTCCTCCGCCACCCGCCTCGCCATGCCACGCCACGCGCGCGCCGCGGATTGCGGGAATCTCGAGCCGAGTTCTTTTTTGCCACGCATGACTGGTATATGAACGGACGTGCAGAATTTGAACAGTCTGCTAATGGGTTTTAAATACGAACTCAGTGAAGGTTTAATTTGAACTTAATGGAGGCTGTTTGGCTTCGGTCACCGCCTGTTCGTTTCCTCTTCCGACGCCTCCTGTTCGCCTGTCTACATGTGCCTATAAGAGCGAAAGGTCTCTCCTTTCCTCATACACATAATAAGAACCACCGCCTCCAAGTTCCAGAGCACTGAGCTGCCACCAGCTCTTCCCCATCCCGTCTTGTGGCATGCACCGCAAGCCGGGATAGTAGGCCTCCGGAACCCCGCCTCTTCGAGTCCTGTACGGGAGAAGGGAGATAAGGTTTTTGGGGAGAGCTATTGGCGCGACTACTGGCTTCATCATGGACTCCTTCACCAACGCCGACGACATCTTACCCAACGACGACTTCTTCCCCGCCATCGAGAACCTCTTCCTCGGTGACATGGGTGACAACTCCAACCCCAACGCCGGCACACTGCTGTATGCTTTGTTTCTTCATCTTGTTCAGATTGTTTCGATCTCTCTACAACTCTCTGCACAATTTCTGTCAGATTACTTGTCTAGTTTAGTTTCGATCATTCTAGTCTTTTTTACCTGCTGTTTATTTCTCATAAATCACTTGGTCAATTTCTCATATTTACAACAATCCAAAAACCTTATTACAGGCAATTTACTCCAAGTGGTTTCGTGGCATCTGTGAAGCCACCTGTTTTTTAGGGTACGCACTATAAGAGATGGCGCGTGAGAGCAGTTCTCTGGTTTAAAACATAAACTGCTATGACGCCACTCTTGGCAAGCCTGAGGGAGAGCTTACTCCTTCCCAGCAGCAAGTTTTCCAGAAATATGACAAGCTATTCAGGGCTGCTCTGTTGTCTGTGCTTGGGGAGAACATTGTTAAACCCTATATGTCATTTGATAATTACAAGGACATGTGGGTTGCTCTCAAGGCCAAGTTTGGGGTCTCGGACGCTGGCAGTGAACTTTATATCATGGAGCAATTCTATGACTTTAAGATGTCTGATGACCGCTCCGTCGTTGAGCAGGCTCATGAGATACAGGCACTAGCCAAGGAGCTTGAGTACTTCTCCTGTGTGTTACCAGACAAGTTCATTGTCGGGGGTATTATTGCCAAGCTTCCCCATTCATAGAGGAACTTTGCTACTTCTCTGAAGCACAAGAGATAGGAGTTTTCCGTATCGGATCTCATTGGGACTCTTGATGTGGAAGAGAAGGCGAGAGCAAAAGACACACGTGCTCGAGTTGTTGAGGGAGGTTCAAGTGCCAACTTGGTACAGAAAAAGAACTTCCAATCCCACAAGTTCAAGAACAAGAGCAAGTTTGATGGAAATGGCAAGTTCGATGGGAATAACAAGCTCTCACAGTCTACGAAATTCAAGAAGAAGACTGATAAGAAGAAATGTTCCTATCATGTGTGCGGTGATCCTGATCATTGGGCTCCTAGCTGCCCCAACCGCTATGACAGACGCCAGCATGGGAAGAGCGGCAAGACCGCTAATGTTGTCATGAGCAACGTTGAGATGAAGGATGTTGGGTATGGTATATTATATATTGTTCTTTCATTATATCATTCTCCTGATTGGTGGATTGACATGGGCGCTAATGTACATGTTTGTTCTGATATTTCCATGTTTTGTTCATATCAGGTCAGAGGGACTCAGTCCGTGCTAATGGGGAACGACATGCATGCTTCTGTTCATGGTGTTGGTACGGTTGATCTGAAGTTCAATTCGGGAAAGACCGTACGCCTGAAGAACGTGCATCATGTTCCCTTAATAAATAAGAATCTTGTTAGCGGATCTCTTCTATGTCGTGATGGATACAAGATTGATTTCGAGTCCAATAATTTTGTACTATCTAAGTTTGGTACTTTTATTGGTAAAGGATATGAGTGTGGAAGTCTGTTTCGCCTGTCATTATCAGATGTTTGTAATAAAGTTGTGAATCATGTTTCGTCTGGTCTTATATCAAATGTCTGCCATTCACGTCTTTGTCATGTTAATTTTGGTTGCATGACGTGGTTATCTAAAATGAATTTAATTCTAAATTTCACCATTGTCAAAGAATCTAAGTGCCTAGCCTGTGTGCAAGCAAAATAACCTCGCAAGTCACATACGACTGTAGAGGTGAGAAATTTGGCACCAATAGAACTCATACATTCTGATCTTTGTGAGACGAATGGTGTGTTGACAAAAGGTGGAAATAAATATTTTATGATGTTGATCGATTACTCTACGAGATATTGTCATGTGTATCTTCTGAAAATAAAATATGAGGCTTTGAGTTTCTTCAAAGTCTATAAAGCTGAAGCGGAAAACCAACTTGATCGAAAGATTAAGAGGCTTAGGTCTGATTGTGGTGGAGAGTATTTTTCCAATGAGTTTGACTCCTTTTGTGCGGAGCATGGTATAATCCATGAGAGGACGCCTTCCTACTCACCCCACTCAAACGGGGTAGCCGAAAGAAAGAACCGCACTCTAACAGATTTGGTTAACGCCATGTTAAACACATCGGGTCTCTCCGAGGAATGGTGGGGGGAGGCATTACTGACCGCATGTCATGTCCTAAACCGAGTTCCCACAAAGAACAAAGAAATTACTCCATTTGAAGAATGAGATAAGAAAATGTTAAATCTCTCTTATCTATGAACTTGGGGCTGTTTGGCAAAAGTTCATGTGCCAGTCCCCAAGAAGCACAAGCTTGGACCAAAAACTATGGACTGTGTATTGTGGGATATGCTTTTCGTAGCATTGGATATCGATTCTTGGTAGTAAAATCCAGATTACTAGACATGCATGTTGGTAAAATCATGGAGTCGAATGATGCAACTTTCTTTGAGGATATCTTTCCCATGAAGGATATGCCTAACTCATCAAGTCGGGAATTAGATACAATTTCTGAACCAATCATTCCAGTCGAACACCTAGAAAATCCCGAGGAGGAGGATAACGAAATTCCTAAAAGGAGCAAGAGACAGAGGACTGCAAAGTCTTTTGGTGATGATTTCGTTTTATACCTCGTGGATGATACTCCCACTTCTATTTCAGAAGCCTACGCATCTCCTGATGCTGACTACTGGAAGGAAGCCGTCCGTAGTGAGATGGACTCCATTTTAGCTAATGAAACCTGGGAGATCACTGATCGTCCTTATGGGTGCAAACATGTAGGATGTAAATGGGTCTTTAAGAAGAAACTAAGGCCTGATGGTACTATTGAGAAGTACCAGGCAAGACTTGTGGCCAAGGGTTATACCCAAAAGGAAGGTGAAGACTTCTTTGACACTTACTCACCTGTAGCAAGGTTGACCACCATTCGAGTACTACTTTCTCTGGCTTCCTCACACGGTCTTCTCGTTCATCAAATGGACGTTACGACGGCTTTCCTAAATGGAGAGTTGGATGAGGAAATTTATATGGATCAACCAGATGGTTTTGTAGTAAATGGTCAAAAAAGAAAAGTGTGCAAGCTGTTGAAGTCTTTATATGCTCTTAGACAAGCACCTAAGCAGTGACACGAAAAGTTTGATAAAACCTTAACCGCTGCAAGCTTTGTTGTAAACAAAGCTGACAAGTGCATATACTATCTCCATGGTGGGGGCGAAGGAGTTATTCTATGTTTGTATGTTGATGACATACTGATCTTTGGGACCAACCTTACTGTAATTGAGGAGGTCAAGGATTTCTTATCTTAGTCTTTTGAGATGAAGGATCTAGGAGTAGCTGATGTTATCTTGAACATCAAACTGTTGAGAGATGATGATAGTGGGATCACACTACTTCAGTCTCACTATGTGGACAAGATTTTGAGTCGCTTTGGGTATAACGGTTGCAAGTCTTCTCCAACACCGTATGATCCTAGTGTGCTACTTCGAAAGAATCAAGGCACCGTTAGAGATCAATTGACATACTCTCAAATAATTGGCTCGCTTATGTACTTGTCTAGCGCTACAAGGCCTAGCATTGCGTTTTCTGTTAGCAAGGTCAGTTGATTTGTTTCAAATCCTGGAGATGATCATTGGCAAGCTCTTGAAAGAGTCATGCGCTATCTAAAAGGCACTGCAAGCTATGCCATTCACTATACCGGGTATCCGAGGGTACTGAAGGGTTATAGTGATTCAAATTGGATATCTGATGCTGATGAGATAAAGGCCACGAGTGGATATGTGTTTACACTTGGTGGTGGCGCTGTTTCTTGGAAGTCTTGCAAGCATACCATCTTAACGAGGTCAACTATGAAAGCAGAACTCACAGCACTAGACACAACCACTGTTGAAGGAGAGTGGCTTCATAAACTCTTGATGGACTTACCTGTGGTTGAAAAACCTATACCCGCAATTCCAATGAACTATGATAATCAAACTGTGATTATTAAGGTGAAGAGTTCTAAGGATAATATGAAGTCCTCAAGACATGTGAAGAGGAGACTAAAATCTGTCAGAAAAATGAGAAACTCCGAAGTTATTGTATTGGATTATATCCAAACATCTAAGAACCTGGCAGATCCCTTCACATAGGGACTATCACACAATGTGATAGAAAATGCATCGAAGGATATGAGAATGAGACCCACACTATGAGTTTTCCACAGTGGCAAACTAATATATGTGATCGGAGATCCCGTGAATTAGAATTGGGAGACAAGCTGTTGGTAGACTGAGAGGAAAGTATCCCTACTTTAATGAACACTACTCTATAAAGATGCAATACTTTCTTATTCTGCACGGCAAGTTGATTTTTATCTTAATGTGTTCTAAATGGCTTAATCTTAAGCAGAGATGTTGTCATAGAGAACATCTTTTGAAGAACACACCTATATGAGTCTGACTGTCAAACGTCACAGTCTATGAGAGTTGGATGATCTCTAATAAACTCATAAAAGGCCATATAGTATGACGCATAAGCTCCACCCGCGGGAAAGTCCCACGGTAGCCCAGTATCGGTCAAGGCTACGTGTGAAACTAGGTTGCAGCAAACTTGCAGTTCAAGGCATAGTTTACTGTACAAGTCGCAGCCTAGTGTAGCATAGAATTCTAGGTGGAAGTTTAACTTAATAGTCTCGACTGCAGTACTGGTATATAAACAGTGTTTTGAAACCAAAGGCAAATTACATGTGCCTCTGGGATCTGGTGAGGGATTGTTGGAATTTTGGCCCAAATAGCCCAGCCCATTTTCTATTCCAATAATTTCTAAAAATCCTAGGGGCCCATGTGGCCTATTCATGCATGGAAAGAGGTGGGACAAATGTTTAGTCCCACATTTCTAGTTGAAGGAGGTTTGCACCAGTTTATAAGGGAGACTCTCCTACCACTTGGTAAAAGGATAAGAAGGAGAAGGAAAGAGTCCCACATGCGTGCTCCTTCTCCTTCGCCGGCTGCCTCGCCACGCCCCGCCTCGCCTCGCCTGACAGCAAGGCTGCTGGTTAAGTAGAATCTCACGAGCCGAAGTTCTTTTGCCACGCATGACTGGTATATGAACGGGCGTGCAGAATTTAAACAGTCGGCTAATGGGTTTTAAATACGAACTCAGTGGAGGTTTAATTCGAACTTAATGGAGTATGTTTGGCTTCGGTCACTGCCTGTTCGTTTCCTCTTCCGACACCGCCTGTTCGCCTGTCTACTTGTGCCTATAAGAGCGGAAGGTAGCTCCTTTCCTCATACACATAATAAGAACCACCGACTCCAAGTTCCATAGCACTGAGCTGCCACCAGTTCTTTCCCATCCCGTCTTGCGGCGTGCACCGCGAGCCGGGACAGTAGGCCTCCGGAACCCCGCCTCTTCGAGTCCTGTACGGGAGAAGGGCGATAAGGTTTTTGGGGAGCGCTATCAGCGCGACTACTGGCTTCATCACGGACTCCTTCACCGACACCGATGACATCTTCCCCAACGACGACTTCTTCCCCGCCATCGAGAACCTCTTCCTCGACGACATGGGTGACAACTCCAACCCCAACGCCGGCACATTGATGTATGCTTTCTTTCTTCATGTTCAGATTGTTTCGATCTCTCTACAACTCTCTGCACACTTTCTGTCAGATTACTTGGCTAGTTTATTTTCGATCATTCTAGTCCTGTTTTATATGCTATTTATTTCTCATAAATCACTTGATAAATTTCTCATATTTCCAACACCGGCGAACTCTCATGGGCGCATCATGACTGGATATTGCTGGATCAGAAGGAATTCGGTCGTGTGCACCTATTTTTGCTGGCCGTTTGGTTTCAGATGGAGCGTGGCGAAGCTGTGCTACCTGTTACCATCACGTGTCATGTCTTTGACGATCCATGGTGATGTCAGATGTGGAGAATTTCATGAGGACAGGAACATAAGGGCTAGCTATGGTGGATTGAGTCTTTGAGGTGTTGAGGATCTGGCTTGGTGATCTGTGACTCGCAGCAGCGTCTGTTATAGGGGGTGACAACACAGGAGATGTTCACAGTCTTTCCTTGCAGGGTGAAAAACCAAGGTCTAGCCTTCATTGGTTGTGCCTGGCAATGGCCTTGTAGAAGGCATTGTTTTGCGAGCGAAGATTTCCTTGAGGGTGAAAACCTAGAATCTTTGATCGGGCGACGACAACGCTTGAGCACTGTTTCCTTCTTGAAGGCGTCGTCTTTAGAGGGGTTGGACTATGGTGTTGTTTTGGTGGTGTTAGTGTCGCTGCTGCTAAGAATCTGATTCGCTTTAGCGCAAGACTTTTCTTTTTTTTTTAATTCTTCTTCTTTCTTTTTTGGCTATATGTATCCGTAATACTAATAGGGTAATGCGTTATTGTAGAGACCGGGTGTAATTGATATCGTGCGATATTAATATATACTGCTTTTCAAAAAAAAAATATCTAGACTACTTTTAGTATATAGGTTCACTCAATTTTGGAGTAAATCTACACACTCAAAAAATCTAGATATATTTTCTTCACAAACCTAAAACATCTTATATTTTGAAACGGAGGGAGTAGCAAATTCACAAAAGCAGGACTGATTTATTATTTGGGACCAACAATATTTCATCCGAAGAAAAAACGCATGGTTGGCAATGACGAGACAACTTCTCAACACTGTTAAGCTCGAGTTATGACGCGGTGGAGCAATGAATCTTATTTTCATTTTTATTTTGCGAAAAGAACAACAGGATGTGAATCCATGATGGAACGAGAAACCTATACTACACCGGATGTGCTGACCAGTGACCAATCAGGATTACCATGACTGTTCAAGTTCCGAGTCGGAGTCCAACATAGGTACATGACCGAGACCGACTTGGCCACCACCATCCGGCACGATCGGCCTGAGCCTTTTTTTTTCTTCTATATATAGCAACGCATTGCAGCATAGCACTTGCAAGCACGGCTGATTAGATCGAGTTGATCTGTGGTTTTCGGATCGTGTGCTGCGTTGATCACCCGACCGAGCCAAAAGAAAAAAGGAGTCGATCGATGGCAGCCGTGGAATCCGGAGAAGTCGATGGCACCGAAGAGCTTCAGTCGTCGCTGGCCAACGTCTCTCTGAACGACGACGACGAGCTCCTCTGCCGCACGTTGGAATACGACCTGTCAATGCGGCTCATCGTGGCGCACCAAATCCAGCAGCTCAAGTTCGACCTGAAGAAGCGCATCAATGTCTACGGGTCCCTCCTCCGTGATCTCGACGGCGAGAGCGACAGGATGCGGCACAGGGTGGCAGCCGGTTGGGCGGCCAGAGAGTTGGACGCCGATGATGAGAACTTGGACGACGAACTGAAGGATGACGATGACAGTTACAGTGATGAGGTGAACGTGGACGAACTGAAGGATGACGATGACAGTTACAGTGACGAACTGAAGGATGACGATGACGATGACAGTTACGACGAACTGAAGGACGACGAACTGAAGGAGAACGTGGACGACGGATTGAAGGATGACGATGATGACGAGGAGGAGGAAGAAGAGGCGGAGAAGACGACCGTGGCCCTCAGGGAGTTCAGAGATATGTACATCAAAGCTAGCGGGTTGGACGATCGCGACAAGGAGTTCGATGAGATGGTGTGGGTACACTATGATCCCGACCTGGACAACGAGACGCGCAAAGCCACCGTTGCGCGGCTGTGGCACCACATAGAGAAGGAGCTCGACGACAGATCAGACGCTGTCACCTCCGGGGAATTCAAATACACATATGCGCCGTTGCCGCCAAGGCAGCAATCACAATCACTTTGATCAGCATATGTGTAGAGTCTTTAACTAGAAATTAGTTTGCGCGTGAAATGAACTAGACTGCAACCTCATCATCATGGCCGGATGTAAACTTACATTTAAGTAATAAAACGTCTATTTCTAAAAAACCGGCAATCATTTTTCTCTGAAATGAACCACTGCTGGTGTGATTGATTAAAAGTCTGCATCCAAAGAAGCATGATATAGTTAATAGATCAATTCAAACATGGATTCCGGAACATAATTATGGATTGAAAATCACATTACACTAACTGAATCACGGCCATCAGCATAGCATTTTTAACAGTAAAAGCCCAGCTTTATTTGACAGATGTGCTCATAACTACATACTTAGAACCTACACCTGAGCAAACATTTGATGACATACGATCTACAGGTTTCAATATATTCGGTAGGATACAGTATTTTTCTTGGAAAGAAGATGGTAGAACAAGATATCCAGCATAAATGGAAAACAGTAATAAAATAGAAAGAAGTCCATTAAGGTTCTCCCCAAGACTTAGGGCATCTCTACCGGCCGACTCAACCGGACGATCTAAACTGTTTGTTTCTGTCCGTTTGGGTCAGCCCATGATCGCTTTTGGGTTGTGGTCCGGCCTGTCCGTCCAACCGCGTCTAACGGTCCGACCCATCTGTCCGGCTCCCCCGCTATCATCGCTTAACACCTTCGCGATGGGACGCTCATGGCAACGCGACGTCGGCTATCAGCACAGGCGGGTTCCCGCACGGTCGGTGTTTCCCGGCATCGTTTCCCCCGCGCGCGTCGCTTCCCGCGGCCAGAAAAATTCATGTGCCTCCCAAGCCGTTTCCCGCCTTCGCCATGATCTATAAAAGACGGCCGCCAGCGCGACGGAGACAAAAAAACCCAAGCAAGAGCAAACCAATAGCCAAAAAAGCGCCAGCCAGCAGCAGCCATGCCTCGCCAACTAGACCAAGATCCGGGAGATGTGCCGCACCCACTTCCCGGAGGTTTAGATCGACGAGGTCCACGTCGAGGCCACGTTGCTGGCCAGGCGCATGAGCGAGACGCGGGTGTTGGCCTTCGAGGAGGAAGGCCATGTGGTGGAGGCGGCGCTGGAGCGGGTGGTGGAGGCGGCCTCCATGGTGGCCGCCCAATGGGCGGTGCGCGACATACACCACGTCACCGCCAAGGAGGCAGTGGCCATGGAGGCCGCATTAGCGGCTCTCTGTGAGATCCGCTATGAGGCGGCCATAACCACGCTGGAGGAGGTGGCCAAGGAGGCCGCCAAGGTCGCCGTCCATGAGCTTCGCCATGCCGCCAAAGCGCATAGTGAGACGAAAGCAACGCAGCGCGAGCACGACGCCGACACGACGGCGGAGGGGAACGTGTGGCTACGGCCGCTGAGGTGGCGTCTGGGTGGGCCCTCGTCGACAGTGTCGAGACAGAGATGGAGGAGGACGACGAGGAGGGAGAGGAGGTGGATCAGCCGGAGGCGTAGGAGGCGAAGGAGGAGGAGGGGGAAGGGGCGATCGCTATCCCCCTGCAGATCGCGCAGGCTCTAAGCTTTGGTCCCAACGGTGCTTCGGCTCCGGCGGGGTTGATCGTGGCTGTGGAAGAAGCAACGCGTCGGGCGACGGAGCTCGCCGACTAGGAGGCGAGGGACCACTGGGCCACCAAGATGGCCCCGGCGAACCGAGCGGCGGAGGACCGCAAGAAGACGGCGAGCAATCTGGTGGTTCGCGGCCAGGCGCGCGAACGTCACCATGAATGCGTCCAGCAGCAGACCATCTAGTCTGCTAGGATGGCGATCGATAGGGCCGACGGCAGCGGCAATGGTGGTCGCGACAACGGTGGCCACGACAATAACGACGAGTAGCCGTGGCGACGTCCTCCTCCAGCAGTAGTAGCAGTAGCAATTCTCTTTATTTTGTTTAAACGTGTCTTTTTAAACTGGCAGAGCTAATCTAATGAAAAACTATATTTTAAGTGCTAATATTTCACTTACATATGGACCCTGAGTGGGCGACTGGCAGGACATGCCCTCCGTTCGCGCACGTCCGGGTCGATGCAACTGTTGCCCTGATTAGGTACACGTATATGTCGAGCCGGACGCGCCCGTCCTGATGGGTCGTGCCGCTCACGTGTTCGGGCGGACGAGTTTGGACACGTTTAGACGAATTGGATCGACCCGATGAAGATGCCCTTAAACATGATCTACTCTATTGTAGTCATACCATTGCATGCTTGAGTAATAAGGAGACAAGCACAAAAGCTTTGGTTGATGACATCTGACCTTGTGGGCCAGAGTGTGATTAATGGCTAGGATCAGTTGTTGATACAGTGGATGTAGATGATCCTTTTGTTCAGCTCAAACTGAATCAGGTATGACCCATAGGTTTTGTTTGACAGGCTCCAAATCTTGTTTTTTTTTTGCCACTTAAATGGAAGCTTCCACCATTGGAGTGGCGGCGGTTGTGAATCTAACCATTGCTCAGTCTCCGGTTGCTGGCCAACTCTTAGAAAGGTACAAACTGGCAGCAATGAAAACGGCATGTTGGTTGATGGTATCTGCGTACGAAGAACAGCTAAGGCAGAGGAAGAAGAAACTGCGTAATAAAAATGTTCCGCACAAACATGTCTTTGCCAAGTTACGTGTCAGTCATCTTCCTGCAGCTGTGCATCCTGTCCAGCGAGCCGGCGGCGGCCAAGATCTCGGCCCTCATCGTGTTCGGCGACTCCACGGTCGACACGGGCAACAACAACTACATCTCCACCGTCGTCAGGAGCGACTTCGCGCCCTACGGCCGCGACCTCCAGCTGGAGAACGGCCACCCCACGGGCCGCTTCAGCAACGGTCGCCTCACCGTCGACTTCGTCTCCGAGGCGTTCGGCCTGCCGCCGCTCGTGCCGCCCTACCTCGACCCGAGCAGAAACATTAGCGACCTCGCCGCCGGCGCCTGCTTCGCCTCCGCGGGCGCCGGCTACGACAATGCCACTTCAGACATTTTCGTAAGCCGACATCCCGGAGCGCACTGACATAGCTATGCGTGATGAAGCACTGAAGTTGTAAAATTTGCAGTCCGTGCTCACGATCTGGAAGGAGCTAGACTACTTCAAGGAGTACGCGGCCAAGCTGAGGAGCTTCCAGGGAGACGACAAGGCGCAGGAGACGCTCACGGAGGCGCTCTACCTCGTCAGCATGGGCACCAACGACTTCCTGGAGAACTACTACGCCGTGCCGCGCGGCCACGCGACGGAGCACGCCACGGCGGCGGGGTACGGCGAGTACCTGCTCACCGTCGCCGAGTCGTTCGTGCGCGCGCTACACGCGCTCGGCGCCCGCAAGGTGGACCTCAACGGCCTGCCGCCCATGGGCTGCCTCCCGATGGAGCGCGCCCTGCTGGGCAGCGCGTGCACCGAGGAGTACAACGCCGTCGCCCAGGGGTTCAACGCCGGCCTACGCGCCGTGATCGCCAGGCTCAACGGCGAGCTCGGCGGCGCGAGGATCGTCTACGGCGACGTGTACGGCCCCGTCGCCGACGCGCTCGGGCGCCCCGCGGCGTACGGGCTGGAGAACGTGGAGGCCGGGTGCTGCGGCGCCACCGGGCTGTTCGAGATGGGGTACCTGTGCAACGCGTGGAGCCCGCTGACGTGCGCAGACGCCGGCAGGTTCGCCTTGTGGGACGCCATCCACCCCACGGAGCGCCTCCACCATGCCCTCGCCGAGGCCAAGATGAACACCACGCTCCACGTCTTCCTATGATTTATCTGCGGCAACCTGCTAGTATTTACGTGCACGCTGCGAATCGAACCATCAGAATGTGATGGAGTCTTTAGAATTTCAGACTTTGCCAAATATCCAAATTTAGGAAATTCGAATTCAGTTTATTTTTTTCGAAAAATTTCACCGATCTATTAATAATCATCAACAATGGTTATAAAAAGATCCAAGAGTATTAAAAATTACAATAGAGACCACCTACCTACGACTACAAATACTAGCACAAGCCGAAGGCGCGCCGTCATCCTCGCCCCTCAATCACCGGAGCCGGACAAAACTTGTCGTAGTAGAACTTGTTGTAATAGACAAACGGTAAGTCGTCATGCTGAGTCTATAAAGGACTAGCGCACTAGTGCATCAACCATCGTTAACCGTAGATCGAAAGATATACTGACCTAAAAACAAACCAACAAAGACGAAAACGGACAGAATCCCAGTAGATCCATCGGACAAACGACCCCACTCGCCCTCTGTCCGCCCTCTGTTGGTGTAGATGCACCACCGGAGCACGGATAGAGCGGGAATGACCTTATTCTGACTTCGGGACTAGTCATCGTCACAATATTCCAAAAAAGATACTGAAAAATAGGCTAAATAAAGAACGAAAAAACTCCTGCGTGGTTGATTGGCTAGGAGGATGGTTGTAACTTAGCCACCAGAGTTCAAATCCCAGGTTTGACATTGTGTGTTGCATAAAAGACAAAATATTCTTTCAGTGGGAGGCGATGTTTACGTCGATAGCGAGACGCCCATGCTGACTTCGTCAATTTTAAGACTTGATCCGTGACATCCGTCGGCTCTGCTTCTCGAAGATGCTCATAGGGATAGGGTGTGCGTGTGTGTGTTGATGCATGAATGTGTTGTGAGCGTTTATGAGTGTATTATATTTTTCAAAAAAAAAACTTCCGCTGGCAAGAGGTCATAGTCCGCCACACCGAAGGCCCTAAGGCCACAGGAGACAAAACGGACCGGCAATATCACCGACAAGGGTACGGAACCCTGGATGGATTTTCTCTCTTTCTCCCGATCGCCTCTGCTGGCGGCTGTAGATCACTTCGGAATTATTTAGTCCAACTTCATTGGGATCGAACGTAGTCAAGAATGTGCCCGAAAAAAACTTACCCACGCCAATTTTTCTATTCCCGCCGATCCATATTAATATGGATTGAAGGGAGTAAAAAATTTCTCTAACATATCCCCTTCGACTAATTATATGACATCATCCTTCCAGCTAAGATTGTACATGACTTTAGATTTTGATTTCCAAAGGATACAATCCTCGTCAGCGCTAAGGTGCAAGGATTGAGCAATTTGTAGAACCTCACACCACCGAGAGAACCTCCTAAGTGATAACCTTGGGTTGATCCCCGTTCTAGGTTTCTGCAATCATAACATGTTTTGCTCATTAGCAATTCTGCTAGGGTAGAATCACCAAACAATTGTGTAGCGTCCTTGCAGTAAAATGGTATATAAGAGCAACTTTAACAGATTTCATAAAACGCAAAAACCATAAAATAATTTTTTTACGATTCCTGCAATAAAAACAGGTCTGAGTAGATACCGTATTTTTCGCAAAACCGTAAAAAAATCCAGTGCCCGCAGATTCCCCCACGAAGCACTATATTTCCCCAGTTTCCACAAGCAAACCGATCCCTACCTGTATTTTGTCGGGTTGTTGACGCAAGGGATATTTCAGCTCCCGTCTTCTACCTTTTGCGCCGCGGCCGATCTACTCGCTCCGCCGTCACCCCGCACCGCCGCAGCGTGCTAGCGCCGCCATGGGCTCCATCGAGCACCCACTAGTGGATGTGCAGGCGGGGCAGTCCCAAACAAGTTGTCCCATCACTCCCGCACCGACAAAGAAGACGATGGTGAAGTCGTCATCTGCCGTCCTACCTCGTCGGCTCTAACAGCGGCAGCTCGCGCAACTAAGGGTTCTCGGTCAGTTCCAACCGCAGCCGATCAGAAGCGCAACCACATGCGAGGCAACAACCACGTCGTTCATGGTAGCACACCCGCGGCCGCGCTGCTGCCTTTGGTTGCACGCCGTCCTTCGAATTGCAAGAAGGTGACTGGTAGAGCCTGCCAGCCCCGTCCCAGTCGCCTCGCCTAGGTATGAATTTCCCCCTTTCCTATGATGTGATTGGTGAATTCCCTCTTTCCTGTCACTGGTATGTTGTCCATAATTGTAGCATTGATTCACTAGAGGTTCTCGTTTCGTATGTCGAGATGCTCAATTTGAACTCGGAGGACATTGACATCGTCCCACTAGATGGATACGAGTATGATATTGACAACTCACATCTTGACAGCGACGATAATGGAGAGGACCCAGAGGGTGGGGAAGAGGAAAAGGAAGAAGAGGACGGTGCTGCGGATGGCGAGGAGATCTTCAATGGCTTGCAGCCCACCCAACGCCGAAGGGCTTTGACCTACATCGAGGCTGAAGACATTGCATTTTTTAGGGCATGGGAATCAGTGTCACTCGATGCGGTGACGGGCAACGATCAAACCGACAAGAGATATTGGCAACAAATTGAGGACAAGTTTTGCCATTTTTCTCCGTTTTGACAACCCAACCATCCACATGCCTGTCAAGGTCACTACAAGGCCGTTGGGATGTGATCAAATCTACCTCATACCGTTGGAGCGCATGCTTGGAACAAGTGAGAAATGCACCTCTGAGTGGATGCTCCATTGTTGATTATGTGAGTGCCTTGTGTACATTTCTTGTTCCATTTGCGTGTGCATTTGTTTGTAGTTTAGCATTGCTCAACAAAATGTGCCTTCATGTTGTTTGTAGGATGGAATTGCTCAACAAAGGTACAAGGACATGGCCACTTCCAATAATAAGAGCTTGGTTCTTCACCATTGCTATGCAATTCTAGAGCATAGCAACAAATGGAAAATTTGTTCATCTGGTCTGCTCCACTACCCACTGGACTTCCCCCCTCCATATGGGACTCGGTCGCGTTAATTGTTCTCTGGAACCATTAGGAACATGATTTCTGCCCTTACCCTCTGGTCACACCGTTTCAAAACATTAGAGACACGATCGGCCGCCGACGTGGCTAGACCACTTCTCCCTCTGTACTCTGTAAACTTACCATTTGATGCAATATATTCAGGTGGGGATCCCCCCCCCCCCCCCGTGAAAGCCGCAAAAAATGGAAAATTAGGGATCAAGAAGCACACCCCCTCCCTCCCCTAGAAAGGAGTCCAGGGACCATAAGAAGAGTAGGGCCGAGGATGCAAGCTTGCGTATCAAGATTGATGACATGGTGAAATCAAAGGAGATCTTGATGAGGGGAACATGGAAGCAAAGATAGCCATGGCCGATGAGAAGGTTGAAGAAGAGAAGGCTATAGTGTTGGAATTATGCCCTAGAGGCAATAATAAAGATGTTATTATTATAATTCTTGTTCATGATAAAGTTTATATTCCATGCTAGAATTGTATTAAGCGGAAACTTTAATACTTGTGTGGTTTGTGAACAACACCGTGTCCCTAGTACGCCTCTATGGACTAGCTCATTGATCAATGATGGTTAAGGTTTCCTAACCATAGACATGAGTTGTCAATTGATAATGAGATCATATCATTGGAGAATGATATGATGGATAGACCCAAACTAAGTGAAGCAATTAGATCGTGTCATCGTGTTCGTCTTTGCGAAGTTTTCCTATGTCAAATATTGTATTCCTTAGACCATGAGATAATACAACTCCCTGGTATCGGAAGAAAGCTTTGAGGTCATCAAACGTCATCCTATGAGAGGGTGATCATAAAGGTGTCTCTCAGGTAATCGGAAAGTATCATTGGGTTGTATGTATCGAGATGGGATTGTCCTCCCAAGTCGAGAGATATACTTGGGCCCACTCGTGTCGATATCAACACCGCTTGCAAGCATGTGGTTAAGGAGTTAATCACAAAGTGATATCGTATTACGGAACGAGTAAAGTACTTGCTGTGAACGAGATTGAACTAGGTATGACGATACCGACGATCGAATCTCGGGCAAGTAGAATATCGCGAGACGAAGGGAATATATATATGGGATTGATTGAATCCTGGCATCGTGGTTCATCCGATATGATCATCGATGAATGTGTGGGAGTCAATATGGGTGCCTGACCCATTTGTTGATTATTGATAGAAGATCATGTCGCATATTGTCGAACCCTTGGTCACACACTTAACGTGTCTCGACGCTAGGATAGATTGGATAATTGGTTTATGAATTTTTGTTCGGAGTCTTGGATGGGATCCGGGACATCACGAGAGGTTCCGGAGTGGTCCGGAGAATAAGAATCATATAAGGCAGTGCAGTTTTTGGAGTTCGGAATTGTTCCGGATTAATCGGTATTGTACCGGAAGCTTCTAGAACCTTCGGGAAGGGGACCAACGTGGCCCCACCTTCCGGGAGGGGGCATGGGCCTATGAGGGAGTGTCCTGGCCGCATTGGGCCAGGGGGACAAGGCCCCATAGGGCCCAGCCGATCCTAGATAAGTTTAAACTCGTTTAAACTAGAGATAGGATTTCTAGATAAGGGAGAGTTTAAATTGTTTAAACTAGAGATAGGATTTCTAGATAAGGGAGAGTTTAAATTGTTTAAACTAGAGATAGGCTTGGAGGATGGGCAGGGGCTGGCCGCACCCCCCCCCCTCTATATATAGAGGGCTGGTGCGCCCCCTCCCCCCCAAACACACACCTTCCTCCAACCCTAGTTGCCCTGCTGCCCTTCCTCTCCCCCTCTCGACTGTTTGTAGGCGAAGTCCTGCGGCAGAAATTCTCCACCATATACACCACGCCGTCGTGCTATAGATCCAATCCATCTCTCCACCATACTTGCTGGTCCGAGGAAGGAGGAGACGTCGAGGTGTTACACGTGTGCATCTCACGGAGGCACCGCCACTTGTGGTGCTAGATCGGATCGGATCGCGAGGAGGAGAAGCGAGTACGACTACATCACCCACGTTCCGATTTAATGTTCATCCAGCGAATCTTCAAGGGTATGAAGATCTAATCCAATCTCTCGTTGTTTGCATCTCCTAGATTAGATCTTGGCTTTCCTCTGCTCGCTGAGAAAATTTTGATTTACTATGCCAAACCCTTCAGTGGTATCAGAGCTAGATCTATGCGTAGATGTGTTTCACGAGTAGAACGCAACATGGTTGTTGCGGGCGTTGATGTTTTCTGTTGCAAGCCTCTTGTTTGTGTTCTTCTTATGACGCGGGATAGTGAGATTGAAGCGGTCCAGGCCAACCTTACGCGACGTCGTTCGCAAGACCGGCTCCGCACTTGACGTGTGGCTTGTTCCACACATGCGGCTGGTGGATGTCGCTTTCTCACTATAGTTGTCATGGGATTAACACCGAGTTTGGCAACCATAATATCACCGCTGGCTTTCCGTAGGTAAGAATCGTTCTTAGCATCTACTCCCATAAGCCACGTAAAACATGCAACAACAAAGTAGAGGCGTCTAACTTGTTTTTGCAGGGAGTGTTTTCTGTGATATGGTATGGCCCAAGATGTGATGTGTATAATGTATGCGATGATCATGTTTTGTAATGTTTCACGACTTGCATGTCGATGAGTACACAACCGGCAGGAGCCATATGGTTGTCTTTATAATTGTGTATGATCTGCGAGTCAACTTCTTATACGCCATGTAATAGCTTTACTTTATCGCTAAGTAGTTAGCAATAGTTGTAGTTGCTATTCGTGGTGGAGGCAATCATGGTGGAGTGATGGAGATCATGCCGGAACGCACAAGATGGAGATCATTGCGCGAAGATTGGCTATACCATGTCACATAAAGTTATATGCATGTGATGTTTATCCTTTTATGTATCTTATTATGCTTAGATCGCGACGGTAGCATTATAAGATGATCCTCACTTAAAGATCAAGATAAAACTGTGTTCTTCCCATGTATGCACCGTTGCGAAAGTTCGTCGTGTCCAAGCATCACGTGATGATCGGGTGCTATAGACTCTACGCTCACATACAAGGGTGCAAGCCAGTTTTGCACACGCGGAAATACTTGGGTTTGACTTGACGAGCCTAGCATGTACAGACATGGCCTCGGAACACATGAACCGAAAGGTTAAGCATGAGTCATATGAATGATATGATCGACACTTCGTTGTCCACCATTGAAGCCACATCTCTTCTCGTGAAGATCGGATTAGGTGTGATGAATTTGGATCGTGTTCACTAAACAACTTGAGGGATGTTGAATTTAGTGGGAGTCCATCTAGTAATTTGATTAAGTTGAACTATTTATCATGAACATAGTCTAAATTGTACTTGCAAATACTGTAGATCACATGGCCAAGTCCAACTTCAACTTCAACGTTTTTGCTGAGAAAGAAAAGCTTAGAAACAATGGGTCTAACTTCACCAACTGGTTCCACAATCTAAGAATCATTCTGTCTGGCGGACAAAAGGACTATGTCCTTGGGAAAGCGTTAGGTGACCCCCTAATCAAGCTACGGCTGATGAGAAAGCTGTCTATCACAAGAAAGATGATTATGGTGTGATTAAGAGCACCATGTTGTTTGCTATGGAACCGAACTTCAAAATCGTTTTGAAAACTATCCCGCCCTTTGAGATTCTCAAGAGATGAAAACCATGTTTCGCACTCAGCCCGCTCGAGAGATATGAGATCTCCGAGAAGTTCTTTAACCGCAAGATGGAGGAAGGAGTTCCGTTAGTGAGCACGCCATTAAGATGTCGGGCTACACTCAACACCTTGAGCAATCGGATCAAGATTCTAGAGGAGCTCAAGATTGTGTGGTTCGCAATCACTCCTCCCAGCTACAAAAGTTTTGTAGTGACTCATATTCAGATTGGTTCCATCGACACGATCACCGAGCTCTTCGCAAAGTCAAGGCTGCGAGGTGGACATCAAAAGGATAATCATGTGTTGATGGTCAACAAGCCCTCCTTTAAGAAAGGTAAAGGCAAAGAAGCCCTTCAAGAAGGGCGGCGGCAAGCGCAATGCCCCCTCGCCGAGAAGAAGCTCAGGTCCGTCCCAAGCCGGAAACCGAAAGTGCTTCTATTGCAAGGACAAGGGTCCTTTGGAAGAATCGTCCAAGTACTTAGCGGACAAGAAGGTGGCACCATCAAAGGTATATTTGATATACATGTTATTGATGTTTTCCTTACTAGCCCTCGCTAGTGCCTGGGTATTTGATACCGTTCGTTGCTAATATTTGTAACTTGAAATAGGAGCTGCGGAATAGATGGCGGCTTAAGTAGGGATGAGGTGACGGCGCGCTGCTGGCAACGGATCAAGAGTTGATGTGATGGCCGTCAGCACGCCTCCTTAGTTTTACCTTCGGGATTAGTTTTAAACCTTAATAAATGTTATTATGTGCCTGCGTTGAGCATGAACATTATTTCTGGATCGTGTTTATTGCAAGACGGTTATTCATTTAAATCGGAGAATAATGGTTGTTCTATTTATATGAGTAACATCTTTTATGGTCATGCACCTCTTGTGAGTGGTTTATTTCTTCTAAATCTCGAAAGGGATGAAACACACATCCATAACATTGAGGCTAAGAGATGCAAAGTAGATAGTGATAATACTACTTATTTGTGGCAATCGCTGCTCAGGTCATATTGGTGTAAAGAGCATGAAGAAACTCCATTCTGATGGACTTGTGGAGTCTCTTGATTTTGAATCATTTGACACATGCGAACCATGCCTCATGGGCAAGATGATCAAAACCCCGTTCTCCGGTATGATGGAGTGAGCAACGGACTTGTTGGCAATCATACATACTGATGTATGCGGACCGATGAGTGTTTCGACGCGCGGTGGATATCGCTATTTTCTCACTTTTACCGATGACTTAAGTAGATATGGGTATATCTATTTAATGAAACATAAATCTGAAACGTTTGAAAAGTTCAAAGAATTTCAGAATGAAGTGGAGAACCATCGTAACAAAAAGATTAAGTTTCTACGATCCGATCGTGGGGGCGAATATTTGAGTTATGATTTTCTCACGCATCTCAAAGCAAGTGGAATCGTTTCACAACTCACGCCACCCGAACACCACAACAAGAATGGTGTGTCTGAATCGAACCCTATTAGATATGGTCCGATCGATGATGTCTCTTACTAATTTGCCGTTATCATTTTGGGGTTATGCATTAGAAACCGCTGCATTCACTTTAAATAGGGCTCCATCTAAATCCGTTGAGACGACACCGTATGAACTATGGTTTGGTGCTAAACCTAAGTTGTCGTTTCTTAAAGTTTGGGGATGCGCTTACGCCAAGAAGTTGATGCGGACAAGCTCGAACCCAAAGCGGAGAAATGCGTCTTCATAGGATACCCTAAGGAAACTATTGGGTATACCTTCTATCACGTAACCGAAGGCAAAGTGTTTGTCATGAAGAACGGTTCCTTTCTTGAGAAGGAGTTTCTCTCGAAAGAAGTGAGTGGGAGGAAAGTAGAGCTAGACGAGGTTATTGAACCTTCTCTTGAATTGGAGAGTAGCGCAGCACCTGAAATTGTTCCAAAGGTCACTTCGCCAACAATAGAGGAAGCTAATGACAAGGATCATGAAGCTTGGACGATGTCGCTCTTGAGCGTCGCAGGTCGACAAGGTCGCGTGCCCCTCCTGAGTGGTACGGCAACCCTGTCTTGACTGTCTTGTTAGTATAAGACAGTGAACCTACGAACTATGAGGAAGCGATGATGGGCCCAGACTCTGAGAAATGGCTAGAAGCCATGAAATCCGAATTGGGATCCATGAGCGAAAACCAAGTATGGACTTTGGTGGACCCTCCTAGCGACCATAAGGCCGTTGAGTGCAAATGGATCTTCAAGAAGAAAACGGACGCGGATGGTAATGTTACCGTCTATAAAGCACGGCTTGTTGCGAAAGGTTTTCGACAAGTTCAAGGTGTTGACTACGATGAGACTTTCTCTCCCGTAGTGATGTTTAAGTCCATTCGGATTTTATTAGCAATTGCTGCGTTTCATGATTATGAAATATGGCAAATGGATGTCAAGACTGCTTTCCTCAATGGCAACATTGATGAAGAGTTGTATATGATGCAACCCGAAGGTTTTGTCGATCCTAAGGATGCTGATAAAGTATGCAAACTTCAGCGTTCCATTTATGGACTGAAGCAAGCATCTCGGAGTTGGAACCTTCGTTTTGATCAAGTGATCAAGAGCTTTGGATTTGTTCCAAATTGCTACGAAGCTTGCATCTACAAGAAAGTGAGTGGGAGCTCGGACGCTTTACGGTACTATATGTGGATGACATATTGATTATTGGAAATGACATCAACATGCTTAACGATGTGAAGAGTTATTTGAACAAGTGTTTTTCAATGAAAGACCTAGGTGAAGGTTCTTATATATTGGGCATCAAAATCTATAGAGATAGACAAAGACGCCTGATAGCTTTAAGCCAGAGTATATACCTAGACAAAGTTCTGAAAAGGTTCAGAATGGATAAGGCATTGAAAGGTTTAGTGCCTATGTTGTCAGGTAAGATATTGATTAAGGCTCAGTGTCCAGCTACGGTAAATGATAGGGAAGCTATGAGCAAAGTGCCTTATGCCTCGGCCATAGGTTCCATCATGTATGCCATCTTTGTGTACTAGACCGGATGTGTCCAATGCTCTTAGTTTGACGAAAGCAGATATCAAAGTGATCCAGAGTGGAACATCGGACAGTGAAGAACATCCTAAGGTACCTAAATATGACTAAAGAAATGTTCTTAGTCTATGGGGTGATGAACAGCTCGTCGTAAAGGTTACGTCGATGCTAGTTTCAATCGACAAGGATGATTGTAAATCTCGGACGTGATACGTGTATATTTTGAATGGAGGAGCTGTGAGTGGAGAAGCTGCAAGCAAAGCGTGATCGCGGGATCTACAGAGAAGCGGAATACATGGTGCTGCAGAAGCGTCAAGTGAAGGAGTTTGGATCGAAACTTCATCATCGAGCTTGGCGTTCCAAGTGCATTGGACCCATGGAGATATTGTGTGACAACACCGGCGCCATAGCACTCGCTAAGGAACCAAGATATCATCCAAAGACCAAGCATATCAACCACAAGTTTCATATAATCCGAGATTATATAGCGTATGGAGATCAAGATTAGCAAAGTACATACAGATCCGAATGTCGCAGATCCATTGACTAAACCTCTTCCACGTAAACATGATCAGCACCTCGGCCATGGGTGTGAGATTGTTGCGGATGTAAACTAGATTATTGACTCTAGTGCAAGTGGGAGACTGTTGGAATTATGCCCTAGAGGCAATAATAAAGATGTTATTATTATAATTCTTGTTCATGATAAAGTTTATATTCCATGCTAGAATTGTATTAAGCCGAAACTTTAATACTTGTGTGGTTTGTGAACAACACCGTGTCCCTAGTACGCCTCTATGGACTAGCTCATTGATCAATGATGGTTAAGGTTTCCTAACCATAGACATGAGTTGTCAATTGATAATGAGATCATATCATTGGAGAATGATATGGTGGATAGACCCAAACTAAGTGAAGCAATTAGATCGTGTCATCGTGTTCGTCTTTGCGAAGTTTTTCCTATGTCAAATATTGTATTCCTTAGACCATGAGATAATACAACTCCACGGTATCGGAAGAAAGCTTTGAGGTCATCAAACGTCATCCTATGAGAGGGTGATCATAAAGGTGTCTCTCGTGTAATCGGAAAGTATCTTGGGTTGTATGTATCGAGATGGGATTTGTCCCTCCCAAGTCGAGAGATATACTTGGGCCCACTCGTAATCGATATCAACACCGCTTGCAAGCATGTGGTTAAGGAGTTAATCACAAAGTGATATCGGATTACGAACGAGTAAAGTACTTTGTGAACGAGATTGAACTAGGTATGACGATACCGACGATCGAATCTCGCAAGTAGAATATCGCGAGACGAAGGGAATATATATATGGGATTGATTGAATCCTGGCATCGTGGTTCATCCGATATGATCATCGATGAATGTGGAGTCAATATGGGTGCCTGCACCCATTGTTGATTATTGATAGAAGATCATGTCGCATATTCTCGAACCCGCAGGTCACACACTTAACGTGTCTCGGCGCTAGGATAGATTGGATAATTGGTTTATGAATTTTGTTCGAGTCTCGGATGGGATCCGGGACATCACGAGAGGTTCCGGAGTGGTCCGGAGAATAAGATTCATATAAGGCAAAGGCAGTTTTTGGAGTTCGAATTGTTAGGATTAATCGGTATTGTACCGGAAGCTTCTAGAACCTTCGGGAAGGGGACCAACGTGGCCCCACCTTCCGGGAGGGGGCATGGGCCTATGAGGGAGTGTCCTGGCCGCATTGGGCCAGGGGGACAAGGCCCCATAGGGCCCAGCCGATCTTAGATAAGTTTAAACTCGTTTAAACTAGAGATAGGATTTCTAGATAAGGGAGAGTTTAAATTGTTTAAACTAGAGATAAGATTTCTAGATAAGGGAGAGTTTAAATTGTTTAAACTAGAGATAGGCTTGGAGGATGGGCAAGGGCTGGCCGCACCCCCCCCTCTATATATAGAGGGCTGGTGCGCCCCTCCCCCCAAACACACACCTTCCTCCAACCCTAGTTGCCCTGCTGCCCTTCCTCTCCCCCTCCCGACTGTTTGTAGGCGAAGCCCTGCGGCAGAAATTCTCCACCATATACACCACGCCGTCGTGCTGTAGATCCAATCCATCTCTCCACCATACTTGCTGGTCCGAGGAAGGAGGAGACGTCGAGGTCTTGCGTGTGCATCTCACGGAGGCACCGCCACTTGTGGTGCTAGATCGGATCGGATCGCGAGGAGAAGCGAGTACGACTACATCACCCACGCCCGTTAACGTTCATTTGTCGAATCTTTAAGGGTATGAAGATCTAATCCAATCTCTCTCGTTGTTTGCATCTCCTAGATTAGATCTTGGCTTTCCCTCTGTTCGCTTCCGTAGAAAATTTTGATTTACTATGCTGCGAAACCCTTCATATAGGTGGCAAGTACTTTGGGACTTTGAGAGCACGAGAGTCCAACTAGAGGATTGAAGTCAATAAAGGACCACATTGTCGAGGAAAACAAGACCATGATGATGGATCCAATCAAAATGGACGCATACCAATTAGAGTGGTGGAAGCTAGCAAGGATGGAGATTTTGAAGAGAAGGAAGCAATCTCTTCTACACGGTGTATTTGCTCTGGCTGATGGTGGTGGTAGTGAGTCTTTCATGGGTGGTGGTGGTGTCTTCGATGGCTATTGATGCGGTGGTAATTTCGGTTTGATGCGGTGACGGTGCAATTTTTTGGGCCACTCGGTAGGTTTTGATTTCGTTTATTGGAACAATGTGATGTAAAACTATTGACTATTGCATATATATATATGTCATTGTACTACCTATCGATGTTAAAGTTGCTGAAAACTGATCGATGTTAAAATTGCGTAATGTTGCTCTGAATCAATCTGCAATAAGTGCAAACGGAGGGAGCAATATATATGTATCTAACCTGCTGCTGATCGACCACTTGACCGTGCACACAGTACATGCATGACATGCTGTCGATACAGTTCCCACGATCCCACTGATTCTCGCATCACACGCATTATTTATCACGGTGTCACGCCGTTCCCCTCGCCCCCCATGCCCCATCACTCCTGCACACTACACCACCCGATCGAACACTGGAACCAAACCACTCTCGGGCGCGTGCTCGCCGCCTTTATCCTCTGCCATGGCGTCCCAGCTGGCCGAAGCGGCGCTGTCGCTGCTTCTGGCCACGCTGGCTCTCAGCACTGGCAGCGGTCGCAGCAGTGTTGCAGCGTCGGCGGCGCCGGGGGTAACGGCGGTGATCGTGTTCGGCGACTCGACGGTGGACACGGGCAACAACAACCAGATCGGCACGACGCTGCGTTCCGACTTCCCGCCGTACGGGCGCGACATGCCGGGCGGCGCCCGCGCCACGGGCCGGTTCGGCAACGGGCGGCTCCCTCCGGACTTCATCTCCGAGTCGCTGGGCCTGCCGCCGCTCGTCCCGGCGTACCTGGACCCGGCCTACGGCATCAAGGACTTCGCCCGCGGCGTCTGCTTCGCGTCCGCCGGGACCGGCGTCGACAACGCCACCGCCGGCGTCCTGGTATGTACGTCGACCCCAGTCGTTCCGTTCCTAGTCGTACGTACTATTATCGTTCGTTCGAGACTGATTTAGCGCCGCGCGTATGTACGTACGTACGGCACGGCCGTATTCGTACCGTATGTACGCGCGCTGCGGTAGGCGATTAGTTAGCCGCGGGCAGAGGCGATTAGTTAGCTGCGGGGGCGCTGCACGGAGGTTGGTGAGCAGGCGCAGAGGAAATCAAAGCCTGCTGGTGTGCTGGCCTGCTACAGAGAGTGTCACTGTCGTAGTGGTACGTCTGTGTGTGTGGATTGTCATTTCGCGGCGGTTTAAGGATCACGGGCGATACGTGACGTTCTCTGTCCTGAACGGCTCAGACGTGCTCTCATAGGCATAGCCATTCATTCCAACTTCCAAGGTTCAACCACCGGTGCCGGCGTTTTATTGGAGTCTACTACAGTACATACCGCTGGATCGTCCAATCAGTTTTCTCCGGTGGACGCGTTCGTGGTTGCCGCCCCAACAGGTCGGCACGACGACTCTTCGTTCACACGCCGCGCGGCTCGCACGAATATGCAATGCATGCAGCTAGCTCCGACGACCGGTCCCGCCGGGGTCCGGGGCCGGAAGTCAGACCCGGCGCGAACGGCCACCCCGCGAGGCCGCAACGACGAAGGTGCCCCCGCGACATTGTAATGACTTCCAGTCAGCTTTGTGATACTACTCGGCCGGCACTTAATGCGATTAAACTCAACTTTCAAAGCACGAGGACCATCAGCTAGCCATGATATTCTCCGCATGTGATGCATTAACCTCTCTTCACCTATTTTTGGACTTGCGCCGCCGTTGCTGCTGAGATCCCGAACTGTTCCTTACTAGTAGTCGCCTCGCCTATGACTTTAGACCTTTTCCAATGGGGTATATTTTAGCATGATTTTATAAAAGCTATTAAAACTTAAGAAAACTATCACAATTGGATGTATTTTAGAGCAAGGGCAATAGTATAATCGGCTCTTAGCTATAAAAAAATATCCATGTCACTTATAGTCAAGCTAATATCCAGCTTATATAATAGATAAGCAAAAATTATAGTAATTTATTAGTAGTATGACCCACTTTTTACTCTCATATGGTGTCTAGAAGCATACGCTACAGCTGGCTCTTAGTCAAGAGATCACTCATTTTCTCTCTCCTCCACCTAGACTAAGATATACTCCCTCTGTACGGGATTATAAGGCCGGAGGGCCGTTTTGTTGGAACCAATGTAAAATTTTATTGGCAGTAGATTTGTACAAAGTTTTATAAAAGCATTATCACTTTGTCCTTAATAACTACCGTTTTCTCTTCTTCGGCCAACCGTCGCGTTACAAGACCGCATGCACTGGTCGACTGCATGGCTAATGACCTTTTCCGAGATCTTGTGCATGCGAGGAGAGCGCATGGAGAGAAAAAACAGCCTGGATGAGTTAAGTTTTGCACGGGAATTAAGAAAAATAAATGCTCCGGCCTTATAATTTTAAACTATCTGAAAAAGCTCTCTGGCCCTATAATCCCAAACAGAGAAAGTACTATTTAATTGCTTATAGTCTGCTTACATCAGCTTATTGTACTTACTCTTAGATGGTGTTTCTTAGAGATGTTGTATTTAATAATTTTGTGCTCATGCATGTGTGTGATTGGGTTAGCCAAGTTTTTTTTTATCGATGCAAGTGTTGTATCTTAGCATTGTATCTTAAGAAATAACTATCACAATGACACCTCTTCCATCATTAAATAGGATGCCACAAAAGCATTTTATTTAGGATAGAGCGCTAAGAGACTTCCACTGTAAAAGGACTTAGACTAATTGTAGCTAAGAGTAACTTAGATTAGTGTCATGTATATGCACTAGTCTAAGTTACCACCGCCATAGTATATATTAACTATTATATAGTGTCATACATAATATTAACTTATTAACTCATTTATTTAGAAAAATATGATGTTATAGTAACATAGCTAGTTATCATAATCATCTTTGTTCATTTATTTGCATGTCATGTCATTAAAATAGCTAAGTAGTTAGCACTGCATGTAGTTCTATATTACTACTAGCATTATGACTAGTCTTAGAAAAAAAAGATAAATCTTAGAGTATCTCAGATACTGTATATTGGCCGGTCCGCAAAATTCTGCATCCATATGCGGCATCGCAACCAAAAATGCCATTCTAGATATCGCAATGGGCCGAAGCCTGCAAAATAAATTGCGGTATCGCAGCCAAAAAATGCCATTCTAATATTGCAACGGGCCGAAGCCTGCAAAATAAATTGCGGTTTCCCGTATTTGGGCCCGTACGTGCGACATATATTCGATACAGGGGAACTAAAATGCGGCACCCCGCATCGTCTTTCCCCTTTCTCATCCCATGGAAACCCTCGCCGCCGTCTTCGTCCGCTCCGATTTTGGTCCACTCCGACGGAGAAAACCACATTGCCGCCGCCCACCGCCGCACAACCGCCTGATCTTCCTATGGCCGGCCAATTGCTTCTCCATTTGGGGGCACACGGCGACGCTTATCCGTGGAGTGACGGTAGTTGTGGGTCTCTTTCTCACGTGCCACCGCCGTTAGAGGAGGAGCTCCACTCTCGCCACTCTGATCAGGCATGCGCAAGCAACGCCCTCTTTCGCTCCCGCGTCACCTCACCTACGTGGGCGGGGATGCCATTCCGCCACGTCACCTATGATGTGTGGCCCGAAAGACATTTTTGTATGGGTATAGAGGGACAAGACACAAGTTTGTGGCACCCGTGCTCACTGGAGCTCCGGGTTGAAATTTTTTAAATGGTATTTTTGGGTATCAAAAAACTCCAAAGAATATTCCTGCTAGTGTGTATGGATATTCTGTATATCTCTGAAAAGTTTTCGTGAAAATATATTCGTTTTTTGATAAAGAGCATTTTATTACTAAAATAGTTTTAACCATTACATTCGCCCATGTATAACTATGATACACACAACCTATCCAAACCAAAGTACGAGTATCCAAAGATAAAAGAAAACCTAAACAAATTACATATCAGAACGAGAAATTGTAAGTTGCTTAAGTATTTTTTCTTTTGAAAGGAAAGTGGTCGGAAAACCGTACAATGAGTTTGATTTTTGAAATAATATGGTAAAGAGATAATTGTAAGCAGTGGCGGACCCAGATAAATTCTAAAGCCTAGGCAAAACACACATATAATGTTAATATGTTTATATATTACCATAATACAACAAGGATTAAGCAAGGCTTCCGGTCGACAAGCCCGGGGCAGCTGTCCAGGCAACAGGGACCTTGCGTCCGCCACTGATTGTAAGTCGCTTAAGTATGTTGTCATCCATACCCGGTAAATAAATCTCTCGATGTGTTTTTCAATTACGTACACACCTTTATAAGAAGGTCTTAAAACTCTACATGAAAATACATACATACTATAGGGATATAGAAAAACAATATGGATGTATAAAAGAATATGGATGTATAAAAGAATGAGTAAATTTCAGTTTTTATTCTTTAATTTATCTTTTGTGACACTAATTACCCTATTTAATAATTTTTCATTCAAGTTACTCCATTTAGCGAAAGTTTTGCCAACTTTTACCCCTTTTAAGGTTTTATAGTGTTTTAACATGTGAGTCCACGTCAAAAAAAAAAATGATAGATTGGTTCATACATATAGATCATGTATGTATTCATGGATCCCAAAGATTGATGCGTGTGGTGAATGGCGATAAGACCAGAACATATTTTTTAGGTTGATCATGCACTATACGTGAGAGATATAAAATCTATTAGAAAAATTAACCTACTAAATCCATGTGAGAAAATATTTCTCGTAGTAGATCATACATAGGAGGGCATTCTATTTTTCATGCCGGTCCCTTCCTCTGGATCCGAGGCTCAGACGGCGAAGAGGCGCGTTCATAGTGCTTTTCTCTAGGGAAATTCCGTAGGGGGTAAAATTTGGCAAAACTTTCACTAAATGAGGTATTTAGGATAAAAATATGCTAAATGAGATAATTAGTGTTAGAAATGATAAACTAGGGGGTAAAAATCAGAATTTACTCTAAAAGAATGAATAAACAAGGTTAAAAAAGAAAAAATAACTTATGTTATCACCAAGCTTGTCTTTTTTGTGTAGCCAAAAAGGTAGTGTACCCCAGATGAATAACTGCCAGATTAATTTTACCTAGTTGCCATATGTAATGGGAGTGCCTAGATCTCATGCGCCTGAACTTCTTATGTCTAAGTCGCTGACATCATCCTACTATTTGTGCTAGTTACAACCTAGTTGCAACTTTATATAATTTGTACTAATTCTCAGTTGTAACCTAGTTGCAACTCATTAAAATCCCAGTTATAACCTAGTTGTAACTCATGTGAAAGTCTCATGTTGCACGAATCGCGAGGTAAATCTAATAGCGAGAGAGGTGACTGAAAACTAAGAAGTTCTCAGGCGCCTGAGAACTAGCAAATCCGATATTTAATTATTACTAACTACCAGATTAAATAGGTTTAGCGGAAAATGTGAGACAAATGAAAGCCAGGTTCAATTGTTATTAGTAACTGCCAGATTAATTAGGTCCAAATTGCCAGATTAAATATAGCTTAGTTGTCTGGTTCAACAGTTAGTAATTTTTATACTTACCGTATTGGTACTAATTGCGAGATTACTAACTGTCAGCTATGTTTAATTTTCAAATTGATTAAACCTAATTGCCATATTAAATTGATGCTAGCTATCCGATTAATCAGGTACACCTCAAAATTTGCAGCCATACTAAAAGGGATTCATCATCGTTCAGGAAATTTGGCTATATTAAGTTCACATAAAAAATCGAAAGTATTATCGTAAAAAATACTCATATACATACCTGGATTGGCCGCTGCCGGCCGGCTGCCGCGATCAAGGTGTGCGTATTGATATGACTGTCGCCGCATAAAACGCCACGCGCGCGACGGCTCGGCATTAGATTTTCCCTTCTTTCTTTTGTCGGGTAAGTCTCTCTTATTTCTTTCCCAGCTGCAAAAAGAAAGTTACTGTACTTATTTTTCTGCAAAGTCTGAACCGGCGTGCATGCAATGTACTGACAAACGCGTCCCATTAGTCAGTGATCCCGCTATGGAAGGAGGTCGAGTACTACAAGGAGTACCAGCGCCGGCTGCGCGCCTACGCCGGCGCCGCGCGCGCCCGCGCCATCGTCCGCGGCGCCCTCCACGTCGTCAGCATCGGCACCAACGACTTCCTGGAGAACTACTACATGCTCGGCACGGGCCGCTTCATGCAGTACACGGTGCCCGAGTTCTCCGACTTCCTCGTCGCCGGCGCGCGGCGGTTCCTGTCTGAGATCCACCGCCTCGGCGCCCGGCGGGTCACCTTCGCGGGGCTCTCCCCCATCGGCTGCCTCCCGCTGGAGCGCACCACCAACATCTTCCGCGGCGGCGTCTGCAACGAGGAGTACAACCGGGTGGCCAGGGAGTACAACGTGAAGGTGGACGCCATGGTGCGCGGCCTCCGCGCGGAGCTCCCGACGCTCAGGCTCGCCTACGTCCCCGTCTACGACGCCATGCTCGACTTCATCACCAGCCCGGCCAAGTACGGGCTGGAGAACGTGGAGGAAGGGTGCTGCGCCACGGGGAGGTTCGAGATGGGGTTCATGTGCAACGACGAGATGCCCATGACCTGCGACGACGCCGACAAGTTTCTCTTCTGGGACGCCTTCCACCCCACGCAGAAGGTGAACCGGATCATGGCCAACAACACCCTCAACGACTGCTACCAGCAAGGCGTCCTCTGAATTTGTTATCGATTATATATCCATTCATTATTTTGTGGTGGAGCAAAGAGTGAGTAAATTGGTGAACAGAATCAATCGATAAAGAATTTATTATCGATTATATCCATTCATTATTTTGTGGTGGAGCGCAAAGAGTGAGTAAATTGGTGAACAGAATATACCGAGAAAGAATTTAATTTACTGCATTCACATTCAGATCGGTTTCCCTTTCTGATGGATTGATCGATCGACTCCATCATGCATGTACGAATGTATGATACGGATACCCATGTAAAAAACAAACAAAAAATGTATGATGCATGCAGAAATGGACTGCTAAATTAGCTGACTAGGAACAAATTAATTGGAACAGATTGTACTATGTACTAGACGTGTGGACGGAGATTGAGGGGAGGTCAGAGCTTAAGCATGAGCCGGGCTTGAAGATACTGAGGAACGAGGACGGCGGCGACGGCGGTGGCACCAGCGGGAGTCCTTCCCGAAGGCAATGGTCGTACTTCTCCAGCACGGACACGACGTAGCTGAACTCGGGCCGCCTCGCTGGGTTGCCGGCCCAGCACATCTTGATCAGGCTGTTGAGCGCCGGCGGACATGTCGGAGACAGCGGTGGGCGGACGTTCTTCTCGCAGGCGGCGTAGGCGGCCTGGACAGGGGTCATTCCCTGGAACGGCACGAGACAGGTGGTGAGCTCCCACAGCACGATGCCGAAGCTGTACACGTCCACCTTGCGGGTGCACGGCTTGTCGCGCACCATCTCGGGCGCCATCCACCTGTACGTGCCCATGTTGGTGCCGCCCCTCTCGCCGCCGACTCCCGCTCCAGCGCCGGCGCGCGAGCTGTGCGCGTGCGCCTCGAGGCAGGATGTGCCGAAGTCGGCGACCTTGACGCGCATGTCGTCGTTGAGCAGCAGGTTGTGCGACTTGAGGTCGCGGTGGATGACGCCCTGCGCGTGGAGGTACTCCATGCCGCGGGCGACGTCGAGCGCGAGGCGGAGCACCGTCCCGGGGGACAGCGAGTAGGGGTCCTTCTTGTGGAGGTACATGCGGAGCGTGCCCTGCGACATGTACTCCGTGATGATGCAGTACACGGGGGGCCGCTTGCACGCGGCCACGAACTGCACGACGTTGGGGTGGCGGAGCCGCGACAGGAAGGCCACCTCCGAGTTGAACTGCTCCTCCAGCGCGCGCCGCCGCTCCTCGTCGCGCTCCGGGAGCCGCACCATCTTCACCGCCACCGCGCGCTGCCGGTAGATGCCCCGGTAGATGCGGCTGTTGGAGCCCGAGGCGAACTTGTTCCCGATGAAGAGCTGCGACAGGTCGGCCATCCACTCCTCCCGCTGGCTCGGCGACGACGAGCTCGCCTGGTGGTCCGCCACGCCGCCGCCCGGGTCGAGCAGCATCGACCACGAGTCGAGGCTGTCCCACCGCTTGTTCTCCGTCGTTCCCTCCATCTCCGAGTACGACGACCCGTATGGAATCAGCGGTGGCGGCGGCATTGGCGCTGCCGGCTGCTGGTTCTTGCTACCGGCAGCGGGCCGACGCCGCGCCCGGAAGCAAGAGAACATTGGTCGGTGGAGAGATCACGAACAAATTTACGAAGACACTGCTTGGTGGTCGTGGCCAACTGTCGATGGATGCATGGAGAAGATGGTGGAACGATTTAGTTTAGCTTTCAGCTGCCGGGGGGCTTGAAATGGAGGGACAAAGGGGAGTATTCAAGGATGTCTCGTGATGCATCTAGCCGATGGATCGTGGAAGTTGGGTCTGCACTACATGCCCAGCTATATTTTTCCTTCAACTGTTCAACTTGCTTCCTCTACTGTTCAGCAAGGACACCGATCACAGGTTAAAGATTCAGTTACAGGAGTAACGCAGGGGAAGTAGTTGGAGCTGGAATCCAAGTTCTTTTTTTAAGTGATGCTATGCCTGATTGCACATTGCGTACGATAAGAACATGTGCTACGACGAGTCGTCTCCCGTGAGTGCTGCAACGCTATGGAAAGTAGCTTCTCTCTTTACTTAAATGCAAAGATTTGGGAGGAATTCACCAAGACAGGGGACAGGCAATTCCTTGATAAAATTCTGACCGAGCTTGACATATTTTCACGATGACATGTTTTCCGCTGCGTTTGTCCTCACAATCCTTTGTCCTAATTTCATTTTCCTAGAATTGGGCGTCGATAAGTTGGTAAAGACATCAGGGTCTAGTCCATGTCCGCTCTCTATATTTTACTGTTTCTTTTATCCACTTTGGCCTAATTTTTAATACTAACTGATTATAAAAGGTAAGCACAATTCAGCAAACCGCAAAGCGCAAACTAAGCATTCATGTCGCAGAATGTTGTTTTCATGTCAAGGAAAGCTGGGCTTGCTTTGTATGTTCAGGTAGACACTGACCCGTTCGTATTACATCACCAAATGCGTCATTTCCTCCAAGTAGGGACCGTTCATCGACTCGCCTGCCTTCTTTCAGCGCAAAGTGTGCATAAAATCTTCCCTTTTGCACAGTTGCATCTCCCAACAGCTTTTCATTGGCTTGCACTTGGATTCCGAAAGCTACCAACTGATTTCGACATTGATCTGTACTGTAGTTTTTTTTAGAGGAAACTAGGGATTTTATTCAGAGGCATATAATGGTACAAAGTCTGGTGGGTTGATCAGCCACAAAGGGTGCCCAAAAGGTTGAGGTATTGCATTTATAGCCACCAAATGAGCATCCCCCATTAAGCTCTCTACTTTCATGCTGAAAACTAACAGTCTCAAAGAACTTTCGTCGTTCAGTAGTCTCAGTCAAGATGCTACTATAACCGCATAAGCTCTTCTCCTTCATACAGTTGATCACCTGAACCTTGGCAGTCCTTAGAGCATCTCAAACGATGATGTACAACAGGACACTCGAAAACAGTTTTAGGGTACCTGTATTTGACTTTTAGGACATCAAATTAAATTTTTGACATACTTGATGATGTATAATAGGACATCAACATGAGATCCAACTATGAGGAGCGGCACGATGGAGTTTCAGCTAGCGAGCGGTTAGGTGGTCGTGCGTGGCTGTTTTATGTGATAGGGCACGGATTGGTGCCCCAAATTTGCATCACCAACTGCAAATTTTGAGCACGGTGTAAAACATTTAGAGCATTTTTAAGAAATAGGTCATCAACCTCGTGTGTTCTATATAAATTTCTTTTGATTCATTTGTTAAAGATGCTCTTAGGTTTACTACCAGAGATAGACCTTCAGCTTCAGCATATGCCATAGCTTTGAGAGTAGTTGGATGGGAGATACCAGTAATTGTTCTTGATGAAGCACCTAGAAATAATCCGCTAGCATCCCTCGCTAGATACAACACGTTGGATGGGGCTCATGCCTTGTGCTGGCCGAGTACACCCAAACCTGGTCAACGGCCTGGCCTAGCACGGCACAGGCCCGGCGTGGCCTGCCAAGCTCACGTGCCATGCCAGGCCGGCACGGGTGTCCGGCCCTGCGTCTGGCGGGTCTACCGGTGGCATCCGTGGGGTACGGAAATGGTCAGTTTAGTCTGTTTCTATTTTTTTTTTCGATTTGAGTTTGAAAAAAATGCTAAAAATGCCCCAAAAATGCAGAAAATAGTAAAATGGCATAAATTTTCATATAGGATAAAAAAATGAGCTTTATTAATGCTATCTTATTAAAAAACCTTACATCCCTAGCAAGGAAAAAGTATACAAACGCTCGAAAATAAAAATACAATGGCTAATTAGTTCCCTCCCTCTTGCCTCTGATGAAACAAGATGTGCCAATGCAAGTGACCAGTTCCATCTCCTCTGTTCAAGGTGAACACATGGCTGCATCTTTTGCACGTAGCCTTATTCACTTGGACACCATCTACCTTGTACACTTCTTCATCGAAATGCTCCCAAAGGCTCCAAAGTTCCACTGGTTGAGATTTGTTTCACCAGCCATGTCTAGAGCTAAATGGATGATGTGGAGAATAAGAGTGGTGGGTTGCTCTATTTAAAGGAAAAAGGTGAGGGAGGTGCAATATGGGGATATAAGATTTACAAAGCCTTGTCCTTTGACAATGTCTTTTTCTTGGCCTGCTCCTTCTCCCAGGCAGCTCTCGCCTTCTTACCGTAAGGTGGCATGAAGTCATCATCGTCATCCTCCACTGGTGCCTCGCGTTTACCCTTTGGCGATGCATCGCCCTTGCCCTTTGACGATGCCTTTTTCTTGGCATGCTTCTTTTTCCAGGCAGCTCTCGCCTTCTTACCAAAAGACGGCATGAAGATATCATCTTCGTCCTCGCGCTCTTCTATCCACATACAAGGGTGATCAACAAACCTCTCTCTCGAAGCTTTATTTTTAAAGTTTAGCTTGGTCCACCTTGCATTGATCTTGAGAAGTTCTCGTCGTATTTCCTCAGGTTTCCTCGATGGCCATCCTTTTGTACGTAATGCCTCACCCAGCTCATTAAGAAAAACATCACTACCGACGAGTTCCTCCAGTGTAACTTGAATTTTGTCTATCCTAAAATTTCTAGTAAAACGCAAAAGGTCTTCGAACATCCGGGAATAGAAACTACGATCAAATGTAAAATCTGACATATTGGCATGCTTACTCCTCATAGTGGAGAGAGGGTTTTATAGACTCGGAAGGAAATGGTGGAAATAAAATGGTGGGAACAAGTGGGCTTTATTAATGGTGTCTCATTAAAAAACCTTACATCCCAAGTAAGGAAAAAAGTACAACTTGCTCTAAAAGAAAAAATAAAAAATTACATCAACTCCAACTAATTAGTTGCCTCCATCTTGCCTCTCATGAAGCAAGATGTGCCTAGCTAATTCATCGATTCCACCTCCATGAGGGAGACGCAGGTAATAGCCACATAGCTTGAATGCTATTAGTTCTGGGTTCTCGGTAGTGTGTTGGGCTCTCCGTCTAGCTAGTTCTCCATCCTTGATGGACATTAGTGTTTCCATCATATCTGGGGTAAGACTAGTTCTTCTATCATCAATAATTCTTCTAGCTAGACTAAAAGCAGTCTCCGATGATACCTTGAGACGGGTACCGATAACACATCCCGTGCTAATATGGAGAGCACCGGATATGTTGAACTTTTATCCTGCCACCATTGCAGTATGTCGAATTCGTCGCCGTCCTCATCATTAGAAGGAATTACCGGACTGTTCAGATACTTTGCTAACTCTCCACCACCCTAAACAATGGTAGGTTGAGGGGTAGAGCTAGACGGGGAGTAAGTACCAAATATCTTCCCCCACACCTTTCTCTTACTCTTGCGAGGAACTGGTATCGCTAGTGACGAGGTTTAATCTTGTCAATGCACATTGTTATGAGCTTGGGTTTTGGAGAAGATGGGGATGCTGGAGATCACGGAACGGTTAGCAAACAAGCAACACGGGGACACGAGGTTTACCCAGGTTCAGGCCCTCGGAGGGAAAACCCTACTCCTGCTTGTCTGCTCTTGATGACGGAACCGAAGAGATTCTGAGGTGCGTGAATGCTGATGGCGTGGAGGTGTGTATGTGGTGGTGTGAAGTGCCCTCCTCGTCGTGCCCTCCTAGCCTTTATATAGAGGTAGGCAGGTCCCGAGCACAGACCGAGTCGGTTACAGTTTTAGGGTTTGCCCCTTTGAATATTCTATCTACTCTAGTCTTGTTCTCTAAGCATTCGAAGGCGTCATGGGCCCTGGCCACCCGAAAGTCTTCATGGGCTGGCGCATATTCTCGTGGGCCTTCCTTGGGCTGGACCAGGTACGCTAAGGTCGTGTACCCGTAGGGTATAACCATGTCAGTAGCCCCCAAGTGTTCAGTCGAATCGTAGATTTGGCTGAGGACTCTTCAATCTTTCGGGTGCAGCTATCTCTATTTGCTAGAGAATGATTTGAGCGTGTAGGGATTGTTGATGCCTGTTCCTGACTCTCTCGACGGATCAGGGTCAGTTAAATGTCTTAGGACAAAACAACACGATCTTCTTCAGATTCGAGTCCCTCGACTCGAATCCGGAACATATGCTGGCGTAATTCGACTCAGGCCGCGGAGGACTTATAGGAGTGGAATTCCAGTAAATTTTAAATGATGTACCCAACGCGTCCGTCAAGATTTTTCATCGTGCCTGTTAGCGCAGTTCTCACTAGCGAGCGATGCCTTGATGCGTGTGCGTTGCCAGGCCATCAGATGATATCTGTAGGTCTTATCTTTGTGTCGCAGACACAGCATCCGAATGTTTATCACCGCGGAGGTGTTTCGGGTGGCCAAGGAGGATGTTACTCACTTAGCGTTTAATTGGGGCAGAGTTGCCAAAAAGTTTTTGCATGATGATCCGAAGGATCGCAGTCGAAGAATTTATAGGGTGCGCGACCAGCGCTCCCTATGGGAGTAGCCCCCGAGTGTCTATTCGAGTCGTAGACTCGAGCAGAGACTTTAATTCAGCTGTTGCTTTCTTCAGGTCCGCTAGACACAAATTTTTTAGATGCTTGAATCAGTCCTCCCTATGGGAGTAGCCCCCGAGTCCGTAGTGGAGTCGTAGACTCGACGTAGGACTCAAAGAAATAGTTTATCGGTGTAGTACCTTAATCATACTTCGGGTGCGCGATCAGCGCTCCTGATAGGAGTAGCCCCCAAGTAGTTACTCGAATCAGAGATTCGGGTGAATACTTTAGCTATGTAGCCGAAGATTTATGGTCGTTGCTAGTATAGCTTTGGTGACGTCAGTGCTGACGATCGATGACCTCAAGTGTCTGCGGCGCCAAAGATGACGTGACTGGATGAGCATGGGTCCCACCTTCTGAATTTGAGTTTACTGGTCACACGCGGCGTGGAGATAATTACGGCGTCGCCTCGATTTCCGTGCGTAGTGGACGGCATATGAGCGAAGGTTCGCTGTTGTGCCAACACGTGGACGGTTGGATTTGGATGTTGGTATTTAGGTCTTCCCGATGAACGGTCGTCGTGTATCGTCCTCGTCCTTATAATCACTGGGGGGAAGTTAGTTTGTTTTTCACCGCAGCCATTCTTGTTTCACTGCTCCCATCTTCTTTGAGCTTTTCTCGTTGCACGCTGGAATTTCTTCGAACCTTTCCATCTTTGTTTCTGCGTTCTCGTCGTTGTCATCGCCGCACTGCGATGGGGAAGTCCAAGAAGTCCTTCACCGTAGTTGGTACTAGTGCTACCTCCGACGGCAAGAAGGGTTCCGCCGCTACTCGCGTCACCGATGGTGGCTGGCGACGATCGGAGAGCCTTGAGGCGATCTCCATAGCTCCATGGCGGGTGCGATCCCGAGGATAGGAGGCCGTCGAGATTCCATAGCGAGGTAATACCCCGTCCTCCCGCTGGGTTTCGGGTCATGTTCGTCGCTTTTGTCCTTCGGGGCCTTTCTTTCCCGATCCACGATTTTCTCCGTGGATTGCTTTTATTTTATGGCATCCAGCTCCATCATCTTTCGCCGAACTCTCTTCTTCATATTGCCTGCTTCATCACCTTTTGCGAGTGCTGGCTCGGTCTCGAGCCGCACTTTGGCCTCTTCCGGAAGCTCTATTTCGTGAAGAGGCAATCTGGCTCCGATGGCGTTTATCCCATCGGCGGCTGCATCATTTCCCTTAAGTCCAATTTTCTCTTCTTATCTTTTTCTATGTCTGAATCTGTCCAGTACTGGTGGAGGCGATGGTTTTACATCCGCGACTCCACAGTGACCGGGCAGGACTTTGGCCTTGCTCCTTTCGACCCCTCCCAAAAAATCCAGCCGAAGAGGTCTTGGAAGAACCACATCTTGGATGGTGAGGTGGCGGAGATAGAGGAGCTCTATCTTTGGGTGGAGGACCTCCAGGTGATTCCGAATAAAGAGGTGAACGGTGTGGATATCATCCGCACCTTTCTCAAACGTCGGGTGCAGCCGCTCCAGGCTAGGGCGCACCCGATGTTCCTTTATTCTGGCCGCCACGATCCGACTAGGGTTTCTACTGAGGAGCTCTCCAGGAGGGATCTCGACATGATTCTTCGGCCGCTGCTGAAGTACAAAGCTGAAGAGGATCTCCCGGGAATGTCGCTGACTCCTCCATTCGCCACCTCTCGTCTAGTTCCGCAGGTGTAGATCTGGGGCGTGCGCGTAGCGCTTTTTTGACTGCTTTTTTTCTTGCACTTGCTTGTGTTCTAAAAGTTTGTTTCTTTGGCGCAGGAGTTCAAGGTACCGGGCATGTCGCCTCCACTACCTGAATGTGTTTCCGGATGCGCCGGACAATGAGGTAGTGGACTCCATGTCTAAGCTTCCCTCGGCGCGATCACCAACGAAAGAAAGTTTTGAGTCTAGCGAGGAGCAGACTCGAAAGCGGACACGGAGCTCGAGCGAAGCGTCGGATGCGTCGAATCCGCTGACCCCTAGGAACCCGTCATGCCTTGAGCGTCACAGTGGGGGTCATGGTGGCTCTTCCTCTCCTATTCCAGCCATGCCCGTGCGGGCTGTGGGCGCCTGGCCCAGCGGGCGGAAGAAGGAAGAAGAAGACAGGCGGAGGGCCCTTTGTCTTCGATTTCGGCGATTTCGACTCGTAAGTATCTGCCATTGCTTTTGCTCTCCCTCGTCTTCTTGCTTGCATTTGACTGAAGTTTTCTTTTGTAGCCACTCCTCCGATGGCTCTTTTAGCGATGATGCTTGAGAGATGGTGGGGGAGTCGAAGGTTGCTCCTCCTCTTCCTCAGACGGTGGCCACCTCTGGGGGCGCTGCTCCGAACCCTTCTCCGCAGGAGGCTCGGGTGGTTGTCCCCCATAAGACTACAACCGGACCTTCGGAGTCGCCGTCTGACCATGTAAGTGCTTTCCTTCTTGCCGCGGGGGGAGCCCCCGAGTATTTTTTGGATGATCTGCTGATCATTTTTGTTTTGTGTCTCGGGGGGATCCCCTGAGCATCTGTCGGATGATATGCTGATAATGCCTTCTTTTTTTGTACGTATCTCGGGGGAGCCCCCGAGCGTTTTCGTATGCGTGATTTGCTTTGCTCGTTTTCTTGGGCGCAGTCCCCGAGCCTTTTTTCTGACAAGTTGCATCTTCTCGCAGCCTTTTGTTCAAGGTGCCAACCAGCTGGTGAAGCAGCATCTGGCATTGGAGGCCAGCCTTGAGGGACTTCAAGGTTCGTTTCTTTATCAATCTTCTCCTTCTTTGGCCGTTTGCTTGTTGCTGAACCTCATGCTTGTTTGTTGTTGCAGATGAGAACAATACTGCCCTCCGCGAGCTTGATGCTCTCAAAAAGATCCTCGGGCGAGCGGAGAAAAAAGCTGAAGATGCCGTTGGCGCTAAGGAGCGCCTTGAGCAGGAACTAGCCAACGCGGCTGCGGCTAAGGAGCGCCTGTAGCAAGAGGCCACGGATCGCGAGGAGCAGCTCGTCACCGCTGCGGCCTCGCGCGAGAAGGAGGTAGCCGACAAGCTGATGGCCGTCGTGAAGGATATTTCGGGTGAGTATTTTCTTCTATTCCTTTTCGGTTTCCTTGTCTTTCTAGCTTCGTTTGGGTTTTCACTTTGCTTCTTCCGTTTATCTAGATGCCACGCGCATCGAGTTTGACCGTGGTGCCCTGGAGCACGGAAGTGCTCTGGATGACGCCACTGCGACGTGATCGAAGACGGGGCGTCGCTTGCCAAGGCCAAGGTGGTTCTCGGGCGCTTCTACAAAGAGCTCGTCCCCAGGGACGTCGCCCTCGAGGATGTCGAATTGTTGGCGGACCTTGTCGGTGAGGCTCCCATGGCGTACAGCATAGCGAAGAAGGGTATCGGCGCGTCCATGGGGCTGGCGATGGCCATGGCGTCTGGAGCGGAGCTGGATCTTCATCAGGTCACCTCCTAGATGCCGACAGCTGCCAACGGATCCGAGGTAGCCTTCGCCCTCTACACTGCCCGTTGTAAACGCTATGGGCCGAAGCTGATTGACTTGCTAGCTGAGTACGCGGTGAGGCAGCAGGGGGAGGCCAAGAGCAGGCAATCCGGCTCCAAGGCTACTCTGGATGCAGCTTCTTAGGCCTTGTAGTTGTAGGATAGCTTTTGTTTCTTTTGTTGTAATGTATCTATGAACACTCCTTGTGCCATGCAGTGGCTTTTGCTGTATATAATGAATCTCCGAGCTGTTTGCTTATTCGTGCGTTCGTTCATATCCTTGCCTTCTTTTTCTCTAGGGACCTTTGGGTGATGATCTCGTTGATACTTCGCCTGCGCCGCAGTTGCGACCATCCTTGGATGATGCGTCGCAGATTATGTTTCTTCGTGATCGCATCCGTAGTCTTGAGAAAGAGTTGCTTGGCGTTTGAGGCCACGCGGATGTTTGGAAGTCGAAGGCGGAGCGGGGCATTGCCAGGGAGGAGTATCTGATGGGGGAGTTGCGGCGTTTGGCCGAACAACTTCAATGTGAGTTTCCTCGAGCTGCTGCTCATTTTTCGGATGCGCCTGTTGGCTTTTCATCTTACTTTGTAGTTGTTGCAGATGCTAACCTTGTTCCCAAGGAGGAAAAAGAGCGTATTGCTGTTCGGATCAATTGACTGACCCAGCAGGACATGGAGGCGGGCGGCTTTTTCTGGATGGATCGTGATCGTGCTATAGTCCTTGCGACTGTGCAAGATCGTGTTCACTAGGTGTCGCGGGTACTACGGCAAGCGAAGACTTCCTTGGCGTCAATTCTGCATGTGATGTTTCCCCTGGATGAGGCACCATCAACTCTATGGGGCCTGTTGGCGAAGTTTCGGGATGTGCATCATGTCAGGGAGCTGGTGCGGCATCAGCTGGTTGCAGGGGTGAAGGCTGCGCTTTCCCTCATGCGGCTGCACCGCCCTGATGTAGATCTTGCTGCTGTGGCGGCTGGGCCGCCTCTTCGGCCGGATGGTGGCATGTGGGGCATGCGTCCACATTATCTTGGTGTAAGGCGATATCTTTGAACAAATTGTAGATCTCTTTGAGCAGCGTGCGCAGGTGATTCTTCAGAATAGGTAGGACCTGTAAAAAGATAGATGTAAAATTTGTATGTATTCGACTAGGCGTGTTATGCCCTTTGCTGTAAAGGTTGATTGTTGTTGGCACATGGTGCTTTGTTTGTATGCGTGTCCTTTTCGTTAGCCTGACGTGGTTAGCTACTCAGGTGTACACGCGTTATCCTCAGTTGACGAAGTCGTGAGGTGAGGGGAGTCCCCGAGTGTGTTGTAACATGAAGAAAATGCAAATAATAGACAATTTTTTGGGCGAGACACTTAGCTTTATTCATATCGTAAGGAGGAGGTACATTGTTCGGCTGAGTAGCCTTGGCTGAATAACCTTATTGAAAGTAAAAGGAGGGGGGTAGCTAGGGGTAGAAGCGTCACAGTTGTGCGACGTTCCATGGGTTGGAGTATGCTACTCCAGAATCCACATGCTTGAGGCGATAGGCGCCACCTGGGATGACTTTGGTGAAGACATAGGGTCCTTCCCAGGGCGACTCAAGCTTCTTCGGTCGCTCTTGCTTGAGTCATAAGACTAGGTCTCCTTCGACGAAGGACCTTGGGCCCAGCCGACGGCTGTGGTAGTTGTGGAGGGTCTGTTGATAGACAGCTGATCGAGCTGCGGCTATGTCACGTGCCTCGTCGAGTGTGTCAACGGCGTCTTCGAGTGTGGCTGTCAATTCGTCTTTGCTGTAGGCGATGACCCGTGGGGCCTTGTGGCGTACCTCTGCAGGCAGCACGACTTCGGCTCCGTGCACCATGAAGAAGGGTGTGTAGCCAGTTGAGTTGTTTGGCGTCGTGCGCAAGCTCCAGAGGACGGAGGGTAGCTCTTGTGTCCAGGCTCCTGCGAGTCGCTGGAGTGGGCTCATTAGGCGCTTCTTGATGCCACCACCGACGAGGCCGTTGGCCTTTTCGACCTGCCCGTTTGTTTGCGGGTGCGCCACGGAGGCGTATGTGATGTTGATTCCGAGGTCTTCGCAGAAGTCACAAATTCTTGAGATGAGTTTGACCCATTATCGGTGATGATGTTGTGCGCGCCCGAACACCTAGACTATGGATTGAAAAATTTGGCCGTTTGCCCTTTTGGTTAGTAACGGGCATGGCCTTGATCCACTTGGTGAATTTGTCGACTGCGACCAGGAGGTAGACGTGGCCTCCTTTTGAGGACTTGGGCAGTTTGCCGATCATGTTGAGGCCCCATTGGGCGAAGGGCCAGGCCAGGGGTATGGCCTGAGCTCCGATCCTGGTGCGTGTGGTTTATCTGCGAACCTCTGGCACCCGTTGCACCTTCGGACGATGTCCTTGGCATCGTTCATGGCCGTTGGCCAGTAGAACCCAGCTTGTAGAGCTTTAGCGACAAGTGCGTGGCTGCCCGCGTGATGGCCGCAGATGCCCTCGTGGATGTCTTGGAGGATGGTTTTGCCGTCATCGATGGTGACGCACCTTTGGAGTACACCTGAAATGCTGCGCTTGTATAGCTCGCCATTGATGATGGTGAAGGCCTTGAACCAGCAAGATATGCGCCGGGCATCTGTCGGGCTGTCAGGCAGCTCCTCGTCTATCAGATATCGGAGGTATGGTTCTGTCCATGTTTCTTCGACTGCCATGACCTGCATCAGGTTGACCACTGCAACCTCTGTGTCGAGCTTTTCTGGTCCTTCCTGTCCTTCGGGTAGCGCAGCCCCCGAGTGTTCTGCTTCTTCAGGTGATCCCTTTGGGAATTTCCTTTTGATGGATGGCACGCAGATCTGTTCGAGGAACACACCTGGTGGCACCAGTGCATAGGTGGAGCCGATGTTGGCGAGTCTGTCGGCTTCTTCATTGCTTTCTCTCCCAACGTGCCGAAGCTCGCAGCCGTCAAAGTCTCCTTCGAGCGTGTTGTAGAGTGCACGATACACAATCATGTTGGCCGCGTGTGCGTCGCACTCGTTCATTGTCTGCTGGACGACGAGGTTCGAGTCGCCGTAGATGACCAGGCGCGTCGCGCTACAGGTCTTGGCCATCCTCATGCCGTGGATGAGGGCCTCATACTTGGCCTCGTTGTTGGCAGCTTGAAATTTTATCCGGAGGACGTACTTCATCTTGTCGCCTGGGAGGTCGATATGACCCCGGCTCTGCTCGACCTCGCTTGGAGCCGTCGAAGTGTATCGTCCATGACTGTGTCATGTCCGGGGTGTCTGGCAGCTGCAGTTCCATCCAGTGGACGAGGAAGTCCGGAAAGACCCGAGACTTGATCGCGTGGCGCTTCTCATAGACGATGTCTAGAGGTGACAGCTCGATGCCCCACAGGCCACGTCTTTGTGGCCTCCGAGTTATTCGAGATCTTTGTTCAGGGGTGCATTGTTGACGACCATCACCTGATGCTTCTGGAAGTAGTGGCTCAGCCGACGAGCCGTCATGAATACGCCGTAGGCGAGTTTTTGGTAGTGAGGATACCTCTGCTTTGTCGGCGTCAATACCTCGCTAAGGTAGTAGATTGGGCGTTGGACCCCATGGGTCTTGCTATCTTCGGGTCTTTCGACCACAAGGACAGTGCTTACCACCTGGTGTGTAGCTATGTATAGCGATGAGGCTCGCTCTTTTGGCGTGACCAGGGGCAGGCGAGTGGAGAGTAGCCGCTTTAGATCTTGAATGGGTAAATGCCTTGACGTCCACGAATTTTTTTGCCTTCCGTAGCAGCTGATAGAAAGGCAGGGCTTTTTCGCCCATGCGGCTGATGAACCTGCTCAACGCCGCGATTCACCCATCAAGTTGCTGGACGCCCTTGAGGTTCTTCGGCTTCTCCATGGCCATTATGGCCCGGATTTTATTCGGGTTTTCCTCGATCCCTCGCTGGGAGATGAAGTAGCCTAGCAGTTGACCGGACGGGACACCGAAGGCGCACTTTTCCGGGTTTAGCTTGATCTTGTATCGATCAAGGTTGTCGAACGTATCGCGGAGATCGTCGATTAGTGTCTTGGCCTCCCTTGTTTTGATTACTATGTCGTCGACATAGACTTGGATGTTGCGGCCGATCTGGTCCTTCAGGCATGCCTGCATGCACCATTGGTACGTGGCGCCTGCGTTCTTCAGCCCGAAGGGCATTGTGTTGTAGAAGAATACTCAGAACAGCGTGATGAACGCCGTTTTCTCCTAATCTTCGACCTTCAGTCGAATCTGATTGTAGCCTGAGTAGGCATCAAGGAAGGAGAGCTTCTCACATCCTGCAGTCGAATCGATGATCTGATCGATCCGAGGGAGAGGGAAGTGATCCTTCGGGCAGTGCTTGTTCAACGATGTGAAGTCCACGCACATCCGCAGGATGTCCGTGTCCTTTTTGGGGACCATCACGGTGTTGGCGAGCCACTCGCTTTCCTTGATCTCCCTGATGAAGTTTGCATCGAGTAGTCTGTTAACTTCGACTCCGATGGCTTCGGCCCGTGGTTCGGACAGTCGTCGGATGGACTGTTTAACGGGCTTGGCGTCTGGAAAGACGTTGAGTGCGTGCTCGGCGAATTCCACAGGAACTCTGGCATGTCGCGGGACACCGGTAATTTCCCAGCGCTCACGGAGGAATTCGACGAGCATGCTTTCCTATGTGGGGCTGAGGTCGTTGGCGATCAGAGCCATCTTGGAGGCATCCGTCGGGTGGACCTACACCTTCTTTGTGTTGATGGTGGAGTCGAAAGACATCTCGGGTGCGTTCTGTCTTGCAACTAGGGGTGCCCCGTTGTCTGTCACCTCGCGGAGCCTTATGAGCTCTTCCTGCATGCCGAATGACTGGGAGATTCTGTTGAAGTCCCTGTCGCAGTGGTCCGATCGGGTGAAGCTCCCGTGGACCGTGATTACGCCCTTAGGTCCTGGCATGTTGAGTAGCAGGTACGCATAGTGTGGTACTGCCAGGATCGTGCGAATGCCACTCGCACGAGGATGGTGTGGTATTGTGATGGCCAGTCTACTACTTCAAACTCGAGTCGCTCGCACCGAAAGTTGTCGGGCTTGCCAAAGATGACATCGAGCCATATCTTTCCCAGGGGGAATATGCCCTTCCCTGGGACGATGCCGTGGAACGTTGTATCGGATTGTTCTAGGCTGCACAGCGGGATCCGCATTGCTGCTAAGGTGTTGGCGAACATCAGATTGATGCCGCTACCGCCGTCCATGAATAAGCAACTCATGTCGAAACCTCCGATCTGCGCTTCGAGCACCAGGGCAACATGACCTGGGCGAGGAACCTGTTAGGGGTGATCCGAACGGCTGAACGTGATGCAGGACTCCGATCCGCTGAGGTACTCAGGGATGGCGGGTGGAGCGATCACGGCCAAATTGATCTGACGGGTGATTTTCTTCTGCACCCTGTTCGTTGGACACCCCTTTTGGATCATCAGTGATCCTTTTGGCACGGGGTACCCATTTCCGCCGTTGTTCTGCGCAGGTGCGATTGGATGATTCAAAGGTCCCACGGGTGGTGGTGGAGGAGCTCCGTGGGCGATGTCGCCTGGTGCGGGCGCGTTCTCGTACCCGGGGTTCGGGGCTCATTGCCTCATCTGGGACATGCTCTCGCTGAGTTTCTGGAACTCGCGGCAATCCTTGATCATGTGGCTTGCCTTCTTTTTACCATCCTGCTTGTTGATGTAGAAGTGGATGGTGCATGGACCCGACAGTTTGTCGTATGCTGAGGGTCCATCGTCACGGCCGCGACGTTGCCATGACTATGCTAGACGTCCTCCATCACGGAAGTTGTTTCCACGGTATCCGCCGCTGCTGCGGTTGCCGTTGCTGCGGCAGTCGGCGTAGCCAGCCGCGACCATGTCTGGTCCGTCGCGATCGTCGTAGACGCGCGATCTTCTCTTGCTACGGCGTTCACGTCGATGGCCGTAGTCATCTTCCTCCTCCGAGTGCGCTCGGTGGACGGAGTCCTCGCCGTCTGCCCACCTATTGGCGATGTCCATGAGGTGGTCGAGTGTCTTGGGCTTGACGCGCCCAAGTTCTTCCTTGAAGTCCTGGCGCTTGATGCCATCCTTGAAGGCGTCGATCGCTCTCTCCTCGGAGATGTGCGCCACGGAGATCTTGGTGTTGGACCAGCATAATATGTATGAGCGAATGGATTCGCCCGTTCGTTGGGTGCAAGCCCATAGCTCCTCGATCGAGGATGGCCTCTTGCTGGTGCCTTTGAAGTTTCGGATGAAACTATACGCCAGTTCCTCCCAGCTTCGGATGGATCCCGAGGATAAGATGCTGAGCCAGATCCGGGCTGCGCCTGTCAGCTGCAGCTGGAGGCATTACAGGGCGGTGTCTTTGTTTCCACCGTGTAGCTTGACGGACGACATGTGGTTGCTGAGCCACGCCTTGGGGTCCTGTGTACCGTCAAACTTCGGAGTGTCCGAAGGAAGCTTGAAGTTCTGCGACATCTGTGTCCGCCGGACGGATCTGCTGAAGCATCGGGCTCCGCAGAGTTCTCCTTCGCCATCGTCCTCCTTGGATTCGGACGAGCAGACGCACTTGGCGCGCGCCTTGTCGATCTTGCGTTGGGTGAGCTTGCTTCGAGCGTCGTAATCGCGGCTGCAATGGCGCGAGCTCTTGTGCCTTCGAGGTAGGTCATGCTCTTCCTCGTCGGATGAAGACGTGGGGCTGCGGTTGAATATGACCGCGGCCTTCTTTTTTGGCTCCGCAGGAGCTTCTCCGTGGAGCGCAGCTCCAATGAGTCTGAGTCCGGTAAGTGCGGACTTGTGCATGGCCCTTTTCGGGTCCCCCACCGAAGGTGGATGGGACGCGAGGTATGTGGTGGCTGTGATGATCGCAGCTTGTGGTGTCTTCGGGGTGACGTTGCCATCGGCATCAATCTCCATGAAAGTCGTGTTGAGGGTTCGAGTCACCTCGCGACGTGCCTTAGGTTCCATGTTCTCCGTGCGAGAACGATGCTTGTTGCCATGGTTGTCGTGCGAGCTGGAGCCGCCCATAGCGGAGAGCGCAGCTCGCCGCACACTGGACTCCGGGGCCGCTTGCTTGCGCTTGTCAAGCACTTCTTGCATCTTCACCTACTTCTTGTGCTCTTCGACTAGGAGCAGGTGGTACGCCATCAGTAGGTCCCGTGAGGCACCCACGGGCAGGATCTTGTTACCTGCAACGGCTTCGCGTGCTTGAGCCCATCCTTCATCGCTGAGGTGGATGATCCGATTGGGATCGGTGTCCTCCTCGTTGGGCGGGGGGGGGGGACTGGTTTCTCCTGTTCTCGTCGTTTCTACCTTGCGGGTTGGGTCGAGGGTTGTGCTCCTGATCCACGTCGCTCTGGATGACTGCGGCGCATTGGTAGCGCTCGTAGATTGGATCGCTGCTGCTGCAACTTTCGGATCCGGAACCGTAGGTCCCTTCCTCCGATGGTGGATCGCACAGATCTGAGTTGCAGCAGCTGCTGTCATAGTACTCATCTGTTGATGGCAATGTGCGTAGCACGGGGTGTGGAGCCCATGAAGTGGGACTGATCGATGGCAAGGGCACCCGCTCTGGGAGACGAAGAGTGCCGGTCTGCCCCACCTGGAAGCAGAAGCTCCCGAACAGGATCTCGAGCCTGTCGCCAACGGGCTCGAAGTCCTTCAGGGTGGCTGGCGAGTGGGCAGTGAAGTCGAAAGCGCCGAAGAGGAGATGACTCTCCGTCGCCGAGGAGTTGTAGATCGCTTTGGTTGGGACCGTCACAATCGCACAATCAACGTCCCCTGTTCCCACAGATGGCGCCAATTGACGAGGTTTAATCTCGTCAATGCCCATTGTCATGAGCTTGGGTTTTGGAGAAGATGGGGATGCTGGAGATCGCGGAACGATTAGCAAACAAGCAACACGAGTACACGAGGTTTACCCAGGTTCAGGCCCTCGGAGGGAAAATCCTACTCCTGCTTGTCTGCTCTTGATGACGGCGGAATCGAAAGGTACAGGGGTGCGCAGATGCAATCTGGCGTGGAGGTGTGTATGCAGTGGTATGAAGTGCCCTCCTCGCCGTGCCCTCCTAGCCTTTATATAGAGGTAGGCAGGTCCTGGGCACAGATCGAGTCGGTTACAGGTTTTAGGGTTTGCCCCTTTGAATATTCTATCTACTCTAGTCTTGTTCTCCAAGGATTCGAAGACGTCATGGGCCCTGGCCACCCAAAAGTCTTCATGGGCTGGCGCATATTCTCGTGGGCCTTTCTTGGGCTGGACCAGGTATGCTAAGGTCGTGTACCCATAGGGTATAACCATGTCAGCCGGAGGCCGGTGTTGCACAGTTAGGCCATACTTAGTATTATACTTGCCAAAAACTTCATTAAGCATATCCTTAACATCAAGTGATATTGATTATAGCTAACATTTATAGTAAGACTCAAGAGAGAAAGAACCCTAGCAAACCCATCCATTTTAGCCCTAGGATCCAGAATAAATGCAATCACGTACAACAAAGGGATAGTTTTCCAATATTTAGAATTTTTTGTTTCATGTTATGAACAACTAAAAGTAAGGTTTCATCATTTTCATACTCTTTGAGGTGTTGTGAAATTTCCACAATATGATGCACAATCATATGATATGTGGGATACTAAACACAGGATAAAGTTATAATTGACTCATAAAAGGTTTGCAAAAACCTGAAGATTGAATCCACAACATGCCAAGTATCAAGACCAAGTAGATGATACCCATCTGGTTGGGGAAAGTGTTTATTACCAAATTCGTCAAATTGTACTCTGTCATCTAGAACTAATTTAAGCATCAGGTATGTAGATTTCCATCTAACATGCATGTCTATATAAAAACCATGATTGGGTACATCAATAAGAGCACAATATCATTTATAGTTGGCAAGTCGGATATTAGAAGCATTCAACCATGAAATTTCAGTATGTAATCTCTCAATGTGTGGTTGTAGATCTTCTATAGCACTTTCAGCAATAAGATTAATTACATGACAAGAACATCGTTGATGAAGCAAGAATTTTGATGGATATACTTCAAATGTAGGAATGAGGGTATTTATTGCCAAAGTATTTGAAGAAGCATTATCCAAAGTTACCGCAAATATCTTGTCGCATAGACCAAACCCAAACTCACTAACCACTTTAAGTATAGCATGAGCAATGTTCTCGCCATTATGTGTGAAAGAACATTTACTGTCATAATCATTTTTGGTGTTTGTTAACAACAAGTAGATCATTTTATAGTATGCTACTGTCTACAGGTTGATATAATGCAAAGTGAAAAGGACCCTTACTCTACGGAAAGTTTCCTGCAAGATTTACATGCTTCTGAAAATTCCAGACCGGAGTCTCTGGTCTGACCGGACCGGAGTCTTCAGTGTGTATCGGAGTTTCCGCAGGAATCCCCGGAGGGGGCTACAGGTTTTGGCCTGGGACAGTCTGGTAGGGGGTCCGGAGCAAGGTTAGGAGACTGGTCCGGAGTCTCCAGTCTGAGCCTCAGACCAGAGTCTCCGGTGCCGCTAGACCGGAGTCTCTGGCCCACTTGGCTCGCAGCAGGGCTAGGACAGTCTGTATGCTGGTCCAGAGGCTGGTCCGGAGATGGGCTAGAATCTCCGGTGTAGACGAAGTCTCCGGTGTGCAGGACGGAGTCTCTGGTCTGACTTTTCTCCAACGGCCCGAAAACGGTTCAGTGGAGGGGGCTTCTTATAAATAGGGGACCTTAGCCCCTTCCTCCAACGGCTCGTCCCACTCAAGAACACTACCCTCATTTGAGCCACCAAATAAACAAGATCTTTTCATCCAACCATCCAAATTTATTGATCTTTGGAGAATCAAAGGAGGAGGCCTTGATCTACAGCTTCACCAAGAGAGATCTTCATTTCCCCCTCATTCACTTGAGGCCCCCATGCTCTAGTGTTTCTTTGGAAACCCTAGCTTTTGATTTGGTTCTTACAAACTTGTCTTTGATTGTTTGACAGCTTGCTTATATTTGGGAGCCTCCAATTAAGTTGTGGATGTGTGTCCTGAACTTGTTGTAAAGGTGTTGGCTTCCACCTTAAAGGTTGCCGATATAGTGGAAGAGGTGAATCAAACCCTTTGGGGTGAGGTTTATCGGAGAACAAGGGAGGCCTCTCGTGGCGTTGGTGGTTTGAAACCACCCCCTCTCCAAACATAGACGTACTTCCCCCCAAAAGGAAGGAACTACGGGAAACAAATCTTTGTGTTTCCGCGTCCACCACTTTGGTTACTTCTATCCTTTACTGCACTTTACTTTACTTGTTCTTGCTTAGTGTTATGCTAGTTGGTTCTTGTTTGACATATATGTAAATTCACCTCAGTTGCATAATCTAGAGAATTTACATTTCTTGTCAAACCCTAATTTGAAAAAGAAGAAAATTTAAAGTAGCACATATTCATACCCCCTCTAGGTGCCCATACGATCCTTTCAATGTGATACATCAATTAACTCAAATCCTATTATTCTTTTATATAGTTCACAGGAAGAGCTAACATAATGAGCAATCACAGTAATATAATCTTGATTAGCACGACCACTTCAAATATCGGATGTTATAGAGACTAAAAAGGTAGATGATCCTAATTCTTATTTTATGGCTAGACGTCCTGCTTTGGCTAATTTTTTCATGTTCCTAGTTGTAATTTGTCTAGACACCAGTGTAAAAGTAGGAGCGTGAGCAGTTCGAATATACTCTACAAAATCAGGGGACTCGCCAAACCCTAACGGTAAATCATTGCCCGCAATTAAAGTTGCAAGAGCATCTCTTTGACGAGCTTGATCATAGACAAAAAATACCTTGGGTGGTGACGTCGGGGCTGAAGTTGATCCTGCTATGGATCGCCGCGGCCTCTCCATCTTGCCTGAGGTGGGTCAACATATGCCTCTTCATGTGGTCGTTCCCTCCTCCCTTTTGCAGAGCAAATTTTCTCGATCATCTCGCATGCAAGCACTTCGCTCGGGTCTTCGTCACACCATCGCCATCAACATATTCTTCCTTCTCATAGTGCTGCCAAATAACTGAGGTTTTCTTCCACCGCTTGCTTACAATGGCGGTGGATGTGCTGGAAGAATTTGTATATGCTATGGGATTGGGTTCTTCTTGGGAATATGGAAACTCGGGGTCAGTGTAGGGAGAAGAATTGGGGTAGGCATTGTAGTCCAGTGGAATTTTGACACCCAAATCTCCCATAGGGAAAACAAACTGGATCAGTCATGTTTGGAAATGAGATAGGGGAGGTGTTGAGTTGTGGAGAATGAGAAGGGTGGGCTGCCCTTTTATAGCAAAAAATTGATCAAATTTTGACCGGAAAAAGCCTTCCTAACGGACAAAAACCCTAGACATACACTAAGAAGACCAAAAAAAACCAAACCCTAACCCTAAGCTCCCAATGGACACCCAAGAGCCCCCGCTGAACAGCCACGTTGCCCTCTCCTCCCTTCCCCAGGCCTGCCAACGCGTTCGAAATTTCGAATTTCACCCGCCGCTCCCCCTGGCAGCTGGTTGGCTGCCGCGTGCCTGGCGGGCCACCCGCGTGACTAACGGGCCGCCCGCGTGCCATGCCGGGCCAGCCGCGTGCCGCCCGCGTGCCATGCCGGGCCAGCCCACGTGCTCCAGACCTTGGCACAGGCCCGGCATTGGCGTGCCATGGGCCGGCACGGGCCCGTTAGCTCGCGTGCCATGTCGGGCTTTTGGTGGGACTGCTTACGAGCCGTGGGTTGGCACATGAGGGCCTGATAAAATGGCAAGGTTTGAGTGCACTGGCCGAGGCTACAAGCACATCATAGGCCCCCTTCTTTTCAGCTTCTTGGCCAGCTTCTCCCAGAAGCTACCCTCGACCAGCTTCTCCTAGAATCTCATCTGCCAAAATCGTTTATACTTTTAAATTGACGTTGAAACTACTAGTTAAGAAGTTTGAACGAATTTTTAAGATGAGATTCTGGAAAAAGCTGATCGAGTGTAGCTTCTGAGAAAAACTGGCCAAGAAGCTGAAAAGAAGGGGGCCATAGTGAACTACTATATGAAGTTCGTTGCGGCGTGGAAGGCTGGCGAAGCACAAAACGATCCCCTAATGGGTTGGCCCATTTTGTTTTGTTCCTTCCGGTTTTGTGTTATTTTTTTTATTTTACGTTTACCTTTTACCTTTTTAAGTTTAGTATTTGATAAAATGTTCACGATTTTGAAAAACGTTCATGATTTTAAAAATGATCACGGTTTTTAAAAAGATTAATGGTTTTCGAAAATGTTCATGTTTTTTCAAAAGGTTCACGCTTTCTTAAATTGTTCTTGGTTTTGGAAATTTTGTTCGCAATAATTATTTTTAAAATTGAAATTTGGTTTGATTTGAAAAAATCTGATTTTAAAATGTTTAGATTTGAAAATGGTTTGGAATTTAAAAATTGGAAAAAAGAGAGAAGAACCGTGTACCAGCACGATCAAACAACGAAGAAGCAGCCGTTCGCCTTGCGTGGGCTGGGGTAATGGGCCGATCCATCTTGCCTTCGTTCGCGCAGCGCGAGCCAAATGTGTAGCTTTGACCGGCGCATAGCCTGGCCCTATCGAAAACTGCAATGATACGACCCATGGAGAAACGAAAACACACGTGGCCTACAGGGCCTACCTGACACCGTCTACGGGTTATAGGCGACAGAATGTTTTGCCGCCATTACCAATATGTTGCCAGCGGACATTTCTTAGGGCCCATTTCTAAAAGTGTCTATAAAAATGGTTGTGCAAGACGACCCATTGCTAATGCGGAATGGCTCATCTATATAACCGTAGAGAAAACTCTACCTCTCACTCTTTCCCCACATCTATAAGCAGCGGCAGTGGCGGTGCTCAAGGTCACCTAGCTAGGTGTCTTCAACTTACTATCCTGATGCAAGAGAGCGAATCCAATGTGTCAAGGTACAACCACTTGTTCTCCTCCTCTTCTCTCTGGTCAAATGTGAAAAGCATGCTCGATGCTTCTTCTGCAACTACGGTGACGTCTATGGGAGCCATTTCCCTTCTTGAAGGCATGATCTTAGGCCTGACTGTTTCTCCCCTAAATGCCTCTCCCTAATTACTTACATGTAAGGTAAGATCTTTGCAGCTCATGTCAAATTCTGTGTCGCCGGGGCAGCAAAGCGTGTATCTTCTTCTAGCGAGATTTCAAACGTGAAAGACATGTGAGTGCACAACATAATTTCGTTTGCAGTTCCACTACAGCAACTAGTTGTTCTTGTGCCTTCAACGAGTTGGCACTGAAGCTTCCAAGTTTGAACGGCACAAAATCGTCTGGCAGAAAAAGTTGGAGCCTGTCAGACAACCTGTGAGCCACCCTAAAAAACGTTCATGATTTTAAAAATGATCAAAAAAGATTAATGGTTTTCGAAAATGTTCATGTTTTTTCAAAAGGTTCACGCTTTCTTAAATTGTTCTTGGTTTTGGAAATTTTGTTCGCAATAATTATTTTTAAAATTGAAATTTGGTTTGATTTGAAAAAAAATCTGATTTTAAAATGTTCAGATTTGAAAATGGTTTGGAATTTAAAAATTGGAAAAAAGAGAGAAGAACCGCGTACTAGCACCATCAAACAACGAAGAAGCAGTGTTCGCCTTGCGTGGGCTGGGGTAATGGGCCGATCCATCTTGCCTTCATTTCGTGCACCGCGAGCCAGATGTGTAGCTTTGACCGACGCATAGCCTGGCCCCATCGAAAACTGCAATGATACGATCCATGGAGAAACGAAAACGCACGTGGACGACTGGGCCTACCTGACACCGTCTACGGGTTATAGGCGACGGAAATTTTTGCCTCCATTACCAATATGTTGCCAGCGGACATTTCTTAGGACCCATTTTCAAACGTGTCTCTATAAAAATTGGTTGTGCAAGACGACTCATTGCTAATGCGGAATGGCTCATCTATATAAATGCATGTAACCCGTAGAGAAAACTCTACCTCTCACTCTTTCCCCACATCTATAAGCTCGAGGTCACCTAGCTAGGTGTCTTCAACTTACTATCCTGATGCAAGAGAGCGAATCCAATGTGTCAAGGTACAACCACTTGTTCTCCTCCTCTTCTCTCTGGTCAAATGTGAAAAACATGCTCGGTGCTTCTTCTGCAAACTACGGTGACGCCTATGGGAGCCATTTCCCTCCTTGGAGGCATGATCTTGGGCCTGACTATTCCTCCCCTAAATGCCATGGGAAAACCTAGGTTTGCTTGTCGTACCGAGCAGCGGCGGCGCAGCAACATCGCTCTCCTTCATGAAGGCGTTGTTTAGGCTGCGAGGGGTGTCTCCAATATGGCATTCAGAGACGATGACCTCTCCGGTGTTGGCAACTACTCAAAGTGTGAGTCTCTAGACACAATGTACACCATCGTCAACATTCTCCAGTCGACTCCTTCCCAAGTTCTGCTAGACCTTATCACTCACTCGATTCATCTTCTAGACGCATTAGCGACACGTTGATCTAGGAAATTTTGGCATTTGGTTGTGCCTTGGTGGTGTTAATTTGGTGTTGGTTGTGCCGCCTCCTCGCACTCTTGGTCAGGGTTGGGAAAGGCGAGCTTGTTGTAGTTGTGTAGGAGTGTGTTCTAGCCGAAAGACAAGTGTGATGTTATAGCCATTCTATGTCGTTCTTGTCAACTTAATACACAGACATGTATATCCGTTGTGGGTTCTAATACGCGCATATCCGTTGTGGGTTCTAGAAAAATCTGAATCAAGTTGGCATGCCAAAAAGTAAGATGAAAATGTGCACGCTTCGTGTTCGGCGTTTAGTGACTCATGCGCACAGCGCCTTTGCCTATATCCTCGGAGAGCCTGCTCATTGCAGAATATGATGACCCACCCTCCTGGACGGCCTTCCTGCATGCGGCCTTCATCTCCATGGCCTTCTCCCTCACCTTCCTCCCGTCGTCAGAGTCGCCGTCCATGAGCGCCTTCACAGCTCGTTCCAGCTCCGATGCGTCAACGAAATTGTTCCTCTTCCTGTCCACCTCCATGGCCACGGCCGTGCCCATGTAGGCGACCAGCGTGAACGCGTTCAGGTGCTGCTCGGCGTAGAGCGGCCACGGTACCATCGGCACGCCGAACCAGAGGCTCTCTAGGGTGGAGTTCCACCCGCCGTGTGTGACGAAGCCCCCCACGGCAGCGTGTGCGAGTATCTCCTTCTGCGGCGCCTTCGTTGGCCACACCATGCCCTTCTCCTTTGTCCTCTCCAAGAACCCCTCCGGCAGCAGCTCCCCGAGGTTCGCGTCCGTGGATTGTAGCGCGCCGGCTGCCGGCGGGCCACGCAGCACCCATAGGAAGCGGTGCCCGCTGCGCTCCAGCCCCCGTGCTACCTCGTGCGCCTGCGTCGCGGTGAAGAACCCTACGCTCCCGAAACAGAGGAGTACCACTGAGGCCGGAGGCTGCGCGTCGAGCCACCGCACGCAGTCATGCGGCTGCTCGGCCCGTGAGCTCGAGGAAAGGGAGAGCACCGGGCCGACGGGATAGACTGTCGGGGCAGGGATTCCGCCCGTGCACCGGCCGTCCGCGATGGCAGCAAGGACGCTCTGCTCCAGCTCGACCACCGTGTTAATGATGAAGCCGTCGGCTTCCATGAAACGCCTGCCGTGGTACACGAACCATGTGTAGTTCGGATTCTTCTTGTCCATCACCGGCAGCGGGAGAGACGAGGGCGGCACCGGTGGCAGCCCAGGCAGGTCCACCATGCCTTCCATCTCGCCGAACTCGACGGTCACCTCCTCGTGGAGCGCCGGCAAGCGCAACAAGAGTGCGTAGAAGGCGGCGTCGGCGGCGAAGTACACGTAGGCTGGCACGGAGAGCTCGCGGCACACATCGAACAAAGTCGTGCCGAAGAAGTCGAGGACGACCGCAGCCACGGGGCACGTCAAGGCGGAGATGGCCGCCTTCACATGGTCCGCGTGGAGCTGAACAAATCGGGAAACGAACTCCTCGATGCCCACGTAGTCCCTTGGAGGATCGACGGCGGGGAGGTGGTGGAAGCGAACGTCCAGGCCGGAAGCTTTTTCTCGGCGTATGTGACCGGCGACCTCAGACCTGTCCTCCTCCGTCGGCGCCTGCATCACGAGCACCGTGAGCGAGAGGGCCCCACCGCTCCGGGCAAGCAGCCGCTTACCGTTGTCGAGCATGGACATAAGGTGGCCGGCGGCCCAGATGGGGAGCAACACCACGGTCGGGGCTGCCATCGGTGGTTGTAGAGCAGGAGTTTAGTTGCTCGGGAAGCTGGGATCAAATGAGCGTGGAAGTTCAGGGAACGAATACGATACGGGGTGGATGTGGACCATCTGGTCTGGTTTTGAAGGCGGATTGCCCTGTGAGCCTGTGACGAACTTGCTGACAACACTCGGAAATTAACCTAAATTAACCACTAAAAAAGTTCCCGGCGGCAGCGTAGCAGCCGCATGAGTGCGTGCGGTGGCTGGACCTAAACTGTCGTATGGTTGGTGGCTCTTGCAGGTACTCCCTCCGATTTCGTAATATAAGTTGTTTTAGCTTTATAAATAGTATATCTAGATATATTTTAGTGCGTAGATTCATACGAGTCACTATGGCAGCCATGTAAAACTCTCGGAAATTCTAAGAGCGTGGAGGGAATAGCTTGGTGGTTTGTGGCTCTTGCATCTGCTCAGTGAGGCCTTGTTTACTTCTAGAGCATTTGAAGGGACGGGAAAAGATTATTTCGTATCCCAGAATTTTCTCGATAGGTTGTTTACTAGACGAGTTTAGAGGGGATAATTCAGGAATATCCCCATAAATCTCCTCTACACTAGTGTATTTTGGCTAGATTAAAAACTCTTCATCATGATAAAGTATTTTTGAAAAAATATATTTGAGAAGAATTGATAGTATTAGGTAAACACCAAATCCCTATATATTTCCACATCTTCTAAGAATAAGAATACCGAAGAAGTAGACAAGACCTGAAGCATAATGACTAATTAGCACTTTAGCAGGTAGCGGTACGGTTTGAGCCAGCTGGCCAACATGCCTACTATATAAAATGACTAAAATGTAGTACTTCAAACACAAGTTGGTTTCTTCACTAATCATCCCAACTACTTTCTCCGTTCAAAATATAAGATGTTTTAGTTTTAAGAAAAAAATATATCTAGACTACTTTTTATGTATAGGTTCATAGAGCTTCACTTTGAACCTACATCCTAAAAGTAGTCTAGATATTTTTTTTATAAAACTAAAACATCTTATATTATGAAACGGAGGGAGTAGGCCATTCTTCGATTCATAGAGACCATCACTTCAAGATCCAACGGCGACCTACACAATGTGTCATTCTCATCCAGTGTGTCTTCTCTAACTGTTGCAGGCGAAATCGAACACCCCCAATGTCATTCTCATCTGCTATCTGGTCTTTGCTGGAAATAAACCTGATTTCAAATTGTTTGTTTGCAACCCGTTCTCTAACAAAATAAAAATCAATCTCAATATGCTTGGTGCGAGCATGAAATACTGGATTAGCAGAGAAAAAAGTAGCACCAAGATTGTCACACCATAAGCATGGGCTTTTCTTGAGAACTACACCAAGCTCACGTGCTAGAGCCTTAACCCAAATCAACTCAGCTGTAGCATTGGCAAGTGACTTGTACTCAGCTTCTATACTTGAACGTGACATTGCAGGTTGTTTCCTAAAACTCCAAGATATGAGATTGGGGCCAAAGAAAATTGCAAAACCTCAAATGGATCGCCTGTCATATAAATCACCAGTCCAGTTCACATCCGAGAATACACTCAGTAACGTGGACGGAGACTGTTAAAAAGTTATACCAATTGTACGTATACCATGGATATACCTTAGGATCCGTTTGACCGCTGACCAATGAGAAGTTGTGGAAGCATGAAGAAATTGACACACCTTATTAACTGAAAATGACAAGTCAGGTCGTGTCAGTGTCAGATACTGAAGTGCACCAACAATACTCCTGTAACATGTACTGTCTTCATCACCAAGTGGGACACCATCATGAAGAGACAATGTGTTAGTACTAGATAAAGGCGTTGGACAAGATGTGCATGTAGTCATTCCAACTCAAGAAATAATAAAGGCGTTGGACAAGATGTGCATGTAGTCATTCCAACTCAAGAAAGAAGGTCAACTGCATATTTATCCTAATTTAGAAGTAAACCATGTTCTTGTTTGTGAACCTCAAGACCCAGAATATAATGAAGCTCTCCAAGATCCTTGAGAGCAAATTCCTTACTTAAAATGTTTAGCACTTAAACAGTAGTATCTGAAGAACTAGTCACAATAATCTCATCAACATAAATAAGAAGAAACATCTGAATCCCTGACTTGTTAAAAAGGAACAAGGAGGTATTTGTCTTGGATGGAACAAAACCAAGTGTATAAAGTTTGGAACTAAGACGAGAGTACCAGGCTCGTAGAGCCTGTTTCAGTCCATAAATAGCTTTGTCAAGTTTGCAAACATAATGTGGCATAGCGGAAGACTCAAAACCTGGTGGATGTTTCATATACACTTCGTCTTCCAGAACACCATGTAATAATGTGTTCTTGACATCTAGTTGCCGAAGGTTCCACCCTCGAGAAATAGATATGGAAAGAACAAGTCTAATTGTTGCGATTTTAACAACTGGACTGAAAGTATCCTCATAATCAAGACCATACCTTTGCTTAAAACTCTTTGCAACAAGACGAGCCTTATATCTGTCAATGGTGTCATCAACATTTTTCTTGACACGATAGACGCATTTGTAGTCAATAATGTTCCTATGAGAGCTTGGTGGAACAAGATGCCAAGTCTTGTTAGCCCTAAGTGCATCATACTCATCTTGCATTGCATTTTTCTATCTTGTATCAGCAAAGGCTTCACGGATATTTTGTGGTTCTCCTGTATATGTTAACAATAACTAGTCAGTATGAATTTTTGGTTGTTTGATACCTTGTTGTAAACGGGTTCGCGATTGGCTGATAGAATCAGCAGCAAAGTCCTCAGTAGCATTAATTTGTGCATAAAATCCTGGGCTAGGATCACCGTCCCCTAACGTGACGAGTGACACATGCACCACAGGAGACTCAGAAGCAAGGGAGTCGGGCGTGGCGCAGGTTGGCAACGTGGCGGGCGCGAGACTACTCATTGGTGTGGCAGGCGCGAAATCTGCTTCTGGCACGGAGTGCGCGGGGCCACGCGTTGGCGCATCGTACGCGGAGCCAGCTCCTGGCACCTCTTCTGGCATGGAATGTGCGAGGCCACACGTGTCGGGCGCAGGTCCACCTCCTGGCACCGTATGAAACAGGGACAAGGGGTCGGGGCAGGACCACCGTCTGGCGCCATACGAGGAGGGGACAACGCGCCACCTGGAGGCGGGGACCAGGGGAGGGAACCGGACCGTGGCGCAAGCGTCGAGGGAGATCCGATCAGCGCAGGATCCAACGCTGATTCTTCCGAAGAATCATCCCTGCGATCGAAAAAACTTTGTCCCGTAGCTTGCGTTTGACTGGAACCATCATTTGATGTGCCATTTTCTTCAGCAGATTGATACGTTGGAAACGTATCTATAATTTTTGATGCTCCATGCTTGTTTAGTATCTATTTTGCTTTACTTGTCCACACTTTGAGGTGCTTTTTACATGTTTTCTGGTACTAACCTATTAACAAGTTGCAACAGTGCCAGATGCCTGTTTTCTGCTGTTTTTGGTTTCAAAAAAGTTAGTAAAGAAATATTGTTGGAATTAGACGGGACAAAGGACAAAGTTAATTACTTTCCGTGGGGAACAAGAAGTCCAGAGGAGAGCCCGGGAGGTCAGCCAGGGGGGCTAGACCCACCCCAGGCGCGGGTGGGCCCCACCCTGCGCCTAGCTAGGGTTTGGTGGCCCTGGCCGCCTCCTCGGTTTCCCCTTCGCCGATAAGAAGCCTCTGATGCAGAAACCCTGAGTACCCGATCAGAAATCCACGAAACCCTCTATATTCGCCGCCACCATCGTCCCTAGATCGGGGGAGGGGGATCTAAAGTTCTTCCTGGCACCCTACCGGAGGGGAGATCATCCCGGAGGCCTTCTCTCCGGTATGATGCGTGAGTAGTTCCACCTTGGACTATGGATCCATGTAGTAGCTAGATGGTTGTATCTCCTCCTATGTGCTTTCATGTATAGATATTGTGAGATCTGTTCATGATCAAGATCTAATCTATATATAATCATGCATGTTGTGTTTGCGGGGATCCGATGGATATTGAGATTATTATGTTGGTTTGATTAATGGTTTTGTATTTATGATTCTATCATGTCTGTGTTGTTTGTGATCTTGCATGCTCTCCGTTGTTAGTAGCTGCGGTGACCCAGCATACCACTGCATGTGTAGACACTATAGTTGTTGACATGACATCCACAGAACACCATTCTGTAAATATCACATCCCTCAGAGTGGTACAACAGAAATATTGCGGGTCCATATTACAAACATTCACACATTATTATTATTACAATACCAGAAGTTCGAGACTTCAAAAGGATTCAACTTACAAAACAAAATATAAAGTGTTTTAGCGGAATTTAAAAGTAGCAACTCCAACTAGGAGTTGAGCTCAGCAGCTTATTCTATAGAGTTCATGCTGCTCGGCTCCGTCGGTTACTACTAACTAGGATACTTAGTTGGACTCATTATCTTCGACACCATAGAGGATTTCATAATCCACTACTTCAATACCTCCTGATAGGCTAGGCTCCTCGTAGTACACATCTTCTTGGCATTCGGCTGCATACATTGGCGTATCTTCGGGATCCTCAGAGTCTAGTTCCTTAGGCTCCAACAAGTTCATTATATGCAAGGTGGGAAGTTTGATGCTCTAACTACCACCTCAGACTATAAGTCCTTGGCACTATGCAGTTTTTGTAATTCTTTCTTCAAAGATTGATTTTTATTATAAAAATCTATGACCATCAGCCTTCACAGGTTGACCAGAACTTTTATGGAGTTACTTTCCTGCCGCGTTCGCAGGTCCTTCCCGGAACAGGGAGTAACAAGTTACAATTCTTACACTCTCGAGAGGTGTGTTACTTTACCCATGAGAGATCAACTCCTTGTTGCACAAACGGGCGTACTTTCCTATCCACAATTCCATGATGTGGGGCCCAGTAGTTGGTCCAAGCCAATCACTGCCCCCTTCGTGACCTCGTATGCCTTCTTGGTGTACATAATGCGCACATATTGAATTACGGCAATGGTTTGTACAGACCGTTAGATGCCAGAACTATCGTGGGACGTTGAGGGTTCCCACCCATATGCTGCATATCCTCTACGAATTACCAATTAATATGAACGCTACGAGGATAACATCCACAACCTACACATCCGACTACATGTGAGAGGAAGAAGATACAGCTAACTTCTCCGTCCCATTCCAAATCTCATGGCTAACGCGTGATATACGGCGCTAGAATCAGTGATGTCATGGGTTATTAAGTCCCTAATTGATCATCATTGTTGCAAATAGAACCCTAAGTTCTATTGCTCCATTATATACGGCGTGATATACAGTGCTAGAATCACTGATCTTATGGGTTATCTAAGATTTGTTTATTTGTGAAAATAATATTTTCTTTCTTTGAAGTATATATGATAACACACAATTTGCAAATATTTTGATAAAGACTCTTCAAAGGATATAAGCAAGTGATGAACTTGCCTTGTGATTCCAAGGTAGTGAAGTCTGATGCTTGCACTGGACCTTGAGCTTCTATGTCTACAAAAACATCATTATTGCCTAGTAAGGACAATATTTAAAGAAGCAAAATGATTATGCAAAGTAATGTAATGTATTATTTAGCTTTATATATATTCTCCTGCATTTATTTAAATTATAAAAATCCTTTTTAATAATAAAAGGTTTATAAATATTAATTTTTAATATTTATTGAATATTGTATTCTTTTATTTTATTTCCTTTTATTTATTTCATTAATAGTTCCTTTAAGAATCATCATTTAAATACCAAAAAATGATATTAAATATTTGTTTAGTATTTTTCTAAAATACTACAATATTAATATATAATGAAAGTGGTTTTTATTTATTTTTATCATCTTTCAATAATTTTGTAAAATTCCATAAGGAATATATACATTACAAAATTCTTAATAAAATTTATATGTCTAAAATTTTATTTTCTAATTTATTTGGATAGTTTGGATTATTGTGAATCAAAAAATATTTTATTTATAATTTTTGGATTTTCATTTTATTTTCTAGAATTTATTTAAACTCAGGGGCATTTTGGTCTTTTTTATTTAAAAACTGGCTTTAAGTGATTTGGGCTGACTGTGTTGGGCTTATTGGGCCCTTGTGGCCCAATAGGGAAGAACCAAAATGATACCCCGAAGGGGTCCTGGCCCAATCCAGCCCACTCCCTCTATCACTCTCTCGACCTCATCTCTCTCTTCTCCTCCTCGACCCCGTGGTCGATGGCGCCGCCGCAGTGCGCTGATCGCCGCCGTGGTGCTCCCTGGCCGCTGCCGTGATGCATGGCGAGGTTATCGACCATGCTCTACCTTCCTGTCCAATTCGATTTGGATCTGGAGCTCCCCCGTAGCCAAACTAGCTCCATCCGAACCCTAGGGTTTGGGGTGGTGCTGGTGTTGTCGCCGCCGCTGCTGTCGTGTGCGGTGGTGGTGTTCCTTGCCATCAGGCGTGGCTGTGGTCGCTGCCGCGGCGTGGTGTGGGTTGCAGCGTCCCCTTGGGGTACTCCCCGTGCCGCCGTGCTCGTCGGCCTCCTCTGCTTCCTCTTCTATTCTATAGCGAGGACCATAGGTTAGTTGGTTCTTGGTTATAACCCGTGCCTCTACCTCCTCTGAGTTCATATGTGTGTAACTAGTGGCCATCCATCATTAGGGTTCATATTTGTTCTAGGGTACTTCCCTGGTTCTAGGATTCATCCCTCTTTGTGCTTGTAAGATGATGATCTAATCTGGTAGTGATGCCTAGTGAAGATTTTGCTCACTACACTTCAGTGCTTCTTGTCATGTTTTGATTATCTGATGATATTCTGGATCTGATGCTAGTGGTTCAGTAGTGTTTCCTCTAACTGGTGATAAAGCTTGGTTAAGCTGATGGTATAACTATGAAACCTGGTTGGTTAGGTTGAATCTTAGTGTGTTTCTCTACTGTTAGTACCCCAGTACTGATAGTAGCACTGTCAGTGGTGATTCACTACATCAATAAAGATTGTCTTATGGATTCATGTGCAGATTGAGGTTACTTAGTTTCTTACAGTAACACTTTGCACATATAAACCTGGATTCATGTGCAGATTGAGGTTATACTTTCCAGGAAAATGATAGTTATTGTCTTACTGGTTTAATTATGAAAGCTAAGTGATTTTTTGGCTTGGTTTTAGAATTTGTTCTTGTGACACCATCCTAGAATGGCACACAAGTGGTGATTCTACTACTGGGCTTTACTATGGTTAATGCTTAAGATTGGATATCTGTTAAAGATAAATTGTAAGCTTCTTTCTTTAAGGATTAATGCCTATGATGCTGGTCTGAGGCTTAGGAATTAAATTCCTATCCTGCTGTCCCTCATAGATATGCTTAAGCATCAAGGTTGTTCACTGGTCCTTGGATCCTGGTTGGCTAAAATGATTGGTTTGCTTATAGCTTAATGTTGGTGCATATAGTTCATGAAATGTGAGGTGCTACTCCATTAGGAGATGTGCCCAAATTTTATAAGCTATTTGAGAACATATTGGAATATATGAGTTGTTTATGATCACTAGGATCTATGATGCTGGTCTGAGATCCTGGTGGATTTGATAGAGTTTACTACTGGCCTTTATATTTCAAATTTCCTATGTGATAGGTTCACCCCACTTGGGTGATCACTGAGAGATTTAACTTGTAAAACAACACATTCTTTTCTGTTTGAATATGATGAACAGAATATGTGGATGTTTTATGATGCTCACCACACTTGGTGTTGTTGGGTTTGCAAGTTGTTGGTCTTGTGGTTGTGTGGCTAGCTTGATCTGGTGCTCCTCCTGATACTTCCAGCTCCTAGACTTGTACCTGATCTAGCTCTCCACCTCCTGGTCCTGGTGGCTTGATCTTGTGCTTGCTATCCACCTGATCCACCCCCTCCTTATGTCACCATCTTGATGAGATGATTAAGAGTTTGGTTGGTGTGATCTGGTTTAGCTTTGGTTTGGTTTAGCTGGGCTGCTATGCTTGGTGTGTATGCACCAAAGAATGGTGTTGGAGATGCCTCCCACAGCTGTGTTGAGTAGTTTTGTGTGTGTGACCTGTTGATGCTGTGCTGACAGCACACACCATGCAGTTTGGTGTGTGTGCTGCTTGTGTGTCTGCTGCACCTTGTGGATAGGCTCTGGATATGAAAGTTACTTTTATCTGGTTACTCTTACTTGTCTGGTGAAACTTGCCCCTTCTTACCGTTTGGAGTTATTTGACTTCTGGCTTAAATTATGAAAGATTCAGTTCTTTCATATTGGTGAAACTTGCCCCTTTAAAGATTACTCAATGATGAAATTTTGCACAATGCAACTCACTGTCAATTCTGAGAGTAAAACATTTTTTTATCCTTCACTTTCTTTCTTTTAGTCTGTGTTTGTTTTGGAGGTACCAAACTTGAAGATTCAAGAATTTAGTTTAGGTTTTCTTTTCTTTATAGAATATTCACTTGTAATATTTCTTTATTCTTTTGTAATTTTTATTTTATTCATTTGTAATAAAGATTATACTATTATTCAATATATAAAGGTTCTGCTTTTATTTCTTACTATTGTAAAGATTCTTGATCATTGTCATAAGTTACATTTTGTAACTTATTTATTGAATAAAATTATGGAATGAATATTCTTTTTCTTAATTGTGTTCTTTATTTAAAGTTTGAATTACTAATTGTTAACTCTTGACTAAATCATAATACTCAAACATAATTCTAAATCCTTTTGAATTATAAATTCAACACTCAAGTTTTAAATTCAAATTTCATTTCCCAAAACACACTAATCCACAAAGATCATATCAAAGTTTATAACAATCATCCTCCAAGACTATACCTAATCTCAAAGCATGAAATGAAGTTTGATCACTTTAGGTTTTTATTTGGCGAAAAATTTACCCACATTTTTATAGATGAATGCATGCAATTTCACAAATTTCTAAATCTACCCTTCATTGATTCCTAAATGCTGGGATGTTATAGACTCCCCCCCTTAAATTAAACTTCGTTCCGAAGTTTGTTAAAGTGTACCTGAACAGTTCTGGATAGGCTTTTCTTAAATCCTCTTCTTTTTCCCAAGTGGCTTCTCTCTCTGGGTGATGTTCCCACTGTACCTTGCAATACTTGATTGCCCTATTCCTCAACCTTTTCCAGTTTTCTTCCAAAATTTTACAGGGCTTTTCAACATAGGTTAAGTCTGCTTGTAGTTCTATCTCTTGATGATTGATTGCATCATCCGAAACTTTCAAACATTTACGAAGTTGTGACACATGGAAAACATTATGCACTTGAGCGAATCTTGATGGTAACTCTAAATCATAAGCTATAGTTCTATTCTGACTCAGTATCTTGGATGGCCCAATATATCTTGGACTAAATTTTCCTTTAAATCCGAACCTTCTAATCCATTTCATTGGACTTACTTTCAAATATACCATGTCTCCCACTTCTGGATGCCATGATCTTCGACTTTGATCAGCATAACTTTTCTGCCTACTTTGAGCTATTTTCAGTCTATCCTTCATCTTATCAATGATATCTTGTTTTTCCTGGATATAGTCTGGCGCAAATTCTTTGCTGCTTCCAGGCTCATACCAACATATTGGTGATCTACACTTCCTTCCATACAGAACTTGATATGGAGCTTCCTTCAGACTACTCTGATAGCTATTATTGTAGGAAAATTCTGCCAATGGTAGATGATCTTCCCATGTACCTCCAAAATCTAATGCACAAGCCCTTAACATGTCTTCTAGTATCTGATTTGTTCTTTCTGTTTGGCCCCCTGTATCTAGATGATAAGATGTGCTAAAATCTAATTTGGAACCAAGTGCTTCATGTAATTGCTTCCAAAATTCTGAAGTAAACACGGATCCCCTATCAGTTACGATCTTTTTGGGAACTCCATGCTTACTTACTATCTCTTTGATGTAAACTTATACTAACTTCTCGGAATTATCTTTCTGATTTACCGGAATAAAATGTGCACTTTTAGTGAGTCTATCCACAATTACCCATATCATATCCTTCCGTTTAGGTGTCATGGGCAATCCCGTGATGAAGTCCATACCAATTTTCTCCCATTTCCATTCAGGAATTAGGTTGCAATGGTCCTGCTGGACTTTGATGTTCAGCCTTCACCCTTTGGCAAGTATGGCATTCTGACACATATTTAGCAATGTCCCTTTTCATGTTATTTCACCAGAATAGTTCTTTCAAATCCATATACATCTTAGTACTTCCTGGATGTATAGAATATGGTGTTTCATGTGCTTCTCTGAGTAGGACATCTCGAATCTCAGTCACATCTGGAACACAAAGACAATCTTGGAACCACAAAGACTCATAATCTCCAAGGTGAAAAACTGATTTTTGCCCTTGAGATATCCTCCGAATTTCCTCAGCAATGAAAGGATCTTCAGTTTGATGTCTAAAAATTTCGTGCTTAAGATCACTATCCTACTATGCAACTACCTGCATAGTAGCTAATCCTCCAAGAACCTATGTTCTAATGAATTTAAGCTCTAATCTTTCCAAGTCCATTTGTAACTCTTTTGGCAGCTCCCGATTGCTAGGCTGAATGTCTGCACTCTTTCTGCTTAAAGCATCAGCTACAACATTTGCTTTCCCTGGAGTATAGTTGATTGTTAAATCATAATCTTTGATTAGTTCCAACCAGTGCTTCTGTCTCATATTCAACTCCTTTTGGGTGAAGAAATATTTAAGACTTTTATGGTCAGTGTATAACTCACATCTGGCTCCATAAAGAAAATGCCTCCATCCTTTCAGTGCAAAGACTACTGCTGCTAACTCTAAATCATGAGTTGGATAGTTGACTTCATGTGGTTTCAGTTGCCTTGAACCATAAGCAATCACTTTTTGATCTTGCATTAACACACAACCCAAACCTTCTTTAGATGCATCACAGTACACTATAAAGTCTTTCCCTGTTTCTGGAACTGCTAAGATTGGAGCTGTGGTTAACCTGGTCTTCAGCTCCTGAAAACTTGCTTCACACTTCTCATACCAATTGAATGGTGTATTCTTTCTTAACAATTTGGTCATTGGTCCAGCTATTTTGGAGAAACCTTCAATGAATCTCCGATAATAACCATCCATCCCTAAGAAACCTCGAATTTGTTTCACATTGGTTGGTGTAGTCCATTCTAGTACTAAGTGAACTTTAGATGGATTTACAGCAATTCCATCTTTACTGATCACATGGCCGAGGAATTCTACCTCATCTAGCCAAAATTCACATTTATTAAACTTATCATAAAGTTTATGTTCCCTTTAAGTCTGCAATGCTATTCTTAAATGATCATCATGCTCTTCCTTATCCTTGGAATATATCAGAATATCATCAATGAAGACTATGACGAACTTATCCAAATATGGCATGAAGATTTTGTTCATCAAATTCATGAACATTGCTAGTGCATTGGTCAAACCAAATGGTACTACCAGATACTCATGGTGTCTATATCTTGAGACAAATGATGTCTTTGGAACATATTCAGGCTTGATTTTTATTTGATGGTATCCAGATCTTAGGTTGATCTTTGAAAATACTCCGGCTCCTTTCACTTGATCAAATAAATCTTGAATACTTGGTAAAGGATACTTATTCTTTATGTTTACATTGTTCAGATTTCTGTAGTCTCCACACATCCTTCTTCCACCATCCCTTTTATCCACAAAGATTACTAGTGTTCCCCATGGGGATACACTTTCCTAAATAAACCCTTTTCTGGCTAACTCATCAATTTGCTCTTTGAGTTCTTTTAATTCTTTTGGTCCCATCTTATATGGTGCTTGAGCTATTGGTGCTATACCGGGAATTAGATCAATAGTGAACTCTATCTCCCGATCTGGTGGCACTCCAGGTAGCTCTGCTGGAAAAACATCTTGAAATTCATTTACTACAGAAATATCTTACAATTTGACCTCTTTCATTGAGTTCAACTGCAGATCCACCATGATATGACTATGCTTATCTGCTTGGTAAACTATTCTTGCTCCACTTGGAGTTTTGATTGAGACAGTTTTCTCTTCACAATTTATCTGAGCCCCATGTTCCATCATCCAGTCCATCCCCATCACTACTGCAATTCCCTTCAAAGGAATCACATAAAGGTATGCAAAGTATGTACAACCACATATCGAGATAACCTGATCTTGTTTAATGTGTCCTAAAATCACATTTCCCCCTGCCGTAACTACGGTCATAGGGTTTTCTAACGTTGCCCTTCTAATCCCAAATTTATCACAAAATTCTTCAGAAATGAATGAAGTAGTTGCACCAGTATTAAATAGAATTTTGTTGGGATTGGTAAGGATATTGAGCGTACCTATCACTACATGCTCCGAATTATCCACCTCCTCTAGGGTTGCGCAATTCAGCTTCCCAGTAGGCCTGTTCCTCTTTCCATTGTTGTTCTTGACATTATTTCCTCCTCGATTGGGCTGTCCATTTCCTCCACTGGCTTGTCCTCCTCCTTTGGTAGGCCAACCTCCTAGTGGTTTGCTCGAACAATCGGGCTTGATATGCCCCTTCTGACCACAACTGTAACAGATCACTACAGGCTTTTTGCATTCCCTCTGGAAATGCCCTAGAATTCCACAGTTGTTACAAATAACATTCCTCCTAGGATTGGATTGATTTCCACCACTTCCCTTGTTATTGTTATTGTTACCATAGGCCTTGTTCCGAGGTTTTAACTCCAGATTGGGTTTTGGTTTGCTTGTCTAAATTCTCTTGGTTTCCTTCTTGGCTCTCTTCCTCCTATCCTCTTGGACATTCTTGTAGTCATCTTCAAAAGTGATAGCTGCATCTAGCAACTGCTGATAAGTTTGCTTATTAGCCAACCTTATCTTCATCCTCACAAATGGATTTAACCCACGCAGGAAACGCTTCTTCCGCTTCTCTTCTGTGTTAACATCCTCCTCAGCATAATGAGACAGTTGACTAAACTCCCGGATATACTTCATGACACTAGTATATCCCTGCTGAAGCTCCTCAAATTCTCTCTGCTTCAACTCCATAACACTCTCCGGAACATGATATTCATGGAATCTCTGCTTGAACTCTTCCCAGGTGTACTCCCTTCCTGGATGTTGCATGGCTAACTGATTCTCCCACCATGATGTTGCAGGTCCAGTCAGAAGATGAGTTGCTTACCTCAATTTCTCCTCATCATTACAACCTACAGTCTTCAACTTTCTTTCTGTATCTGCTAGCCAATCTTCTGCATCCATTGGTTCAAGGGCTGATGCAATAGGTAACGGCCTTGCATTTTGGAAGTCAGAAAGACTTACTCCTCCACCTTCAGGTGCCCTCTGATTTTCTCGTCCCAGCAACTCCTCCATGAACTTGTTCTGGGTCTCTTGCATCATTTGCATACATTGCATAAAGTTCTGCTCCATTAACGGACTCATTGGTGGTGGTGGTAATGCTCCCTGATTTGCTGTGTCTGCATCGGCCTTCTCTTTTGCCTCACGTTCCATCCGATGTTGTTCATCTTTGGTTTCTACACCCGTATCCATGACCCTCTAGTCCTGCACATAAAGCGAATACTCATAATTACATCATGCACATGTGTTCTGATCTCGACTTTACGCACAGAACTAGTCACACAATGAAGATCCAAATAAAATCCAAATATGCACTTTACATATTATACATTACAATATCATAATAATACAAAGTCATTACAACATATACCATATGGGTATAATAATCACATCACTACCTTATTTCTCTAACTATGTTATTTCTTGTATTACAATACACGGTACTCGATACCTCTAAATAGTTGCCTACTTCTAGTAGTAACACGCTCATCATACATGCCTGATGTCCAACCGTGATGATGTGACGTTCGTCGCACAGTTTGTGGAACAAATGGCCTTCTAGAAGGAACATACTCAGTATCTGAAGTGTCAGGACTTGAGTCATTACCAAACCTGAGCGCATTGACTCCCTCTAGCTCACCTGAAAAGTCTTCAGAAACATATTCGACATTATCTCCCACTTGCATCTCCCGAGCTTCATTCCTTGAGTTGTCAACAGGATACGCAGATCCTGCTGATCCCCAGGTGCTCCTTTGGGCAAGATAGTTAAACACCGGATAATGTATATTCCCTGGGTTTTGAGAAGATGTTGATGGTTCAAACACTATCTCCTTAGGATCTTCTTCTTCATCCTGATTATCTATCGACATGGCATTTCTACTGCTGTTACTAGGATTAATTCGTGCACCCATCCATCTAGATTGTCCAACATTTCTGTCAGAACCATCTATGGACATCTGGTGTTCATGAGATCCTTCATATGATCCCCTTCTCCAACCATCAGATTTCTCAATAGGAAGTTCCGAATCAGAACCATCCTCTAAACCCTGTGGTACTGCATACCTCATATCCATAGTAGGATCATGTATAGGTTTAGGACTTGGTGAATAAGGATATGGTGTAAAAGATTCAGGATATATAGGTATATCCTTAAAGGTAGGTTTTGCACTACTATTTGCTTCCTTCTCCAACTGGAATGCTAACCGCTTCCTCCTTTCTGGATCAGTTAGATCCTCTAACATGTCATTTTTATCTTCGACAATCACTTGATGTGTCTTATAAAAAGACACAACGAGTGTTCGGTATCTATCCATAAACTTGGAAGCTAACTTAGGATGCTTCTTAACCAAAGTAAGATGATCCGGTACAGGATCCGAGTCTATAGAATCATGAGGTATCATAGAAAATGTGCTACCTTCCAACTCCTTGGCTTTATGCTCCCGGATATTAGCTATCGCCTCCACAACAGCAACATGATATGTTTCTAAGTGACTCCTACCTTCACCTATAGGTAGATCATGATATAATCGAAGCTCCTCTGAAGTTGGATACTCACACGATACTTGGATAACATTCGGCCATCATAATAGGTTATAGTATTCACTGGAATTCTAGTTGGACAACTAAAAATCTTTAAAAGTTGACGAAGTTTGTCTGTGAATGATCCTTGATAATCATCAAGAGTCTCCTCTTTCCTTACCAAAGTCTGTTTTGGAAACTTTGGTGCCATAGCTCTGTATATCAGAAAAATATTTTTATTAGTAACCAATAATATATTGCATCATAACAAAGAATTATCGCACTAAAACATATAACGGAATATTCTCATTTGAATACCCATTATATTTATTTTAGAGAATTCTTTATCGTTGCTACACTCTCCTACAGGTAATACCCTTTACTAGGTTTCCAACCTAAGTTCAAAGCAATTTGCTCTGATACCAACTACGGTGACCCAGCATACCACTGCATGTGTAGTACACTATAGTCGTTGACATGATATCCACAGAACATCGTTCTGTGAATATCACATCCCTCAGAATGGTACAACAGAAACATTGCAGGTCCATATTACAAACATTCACACATTATTATTATTACAATACCAGAAGATCGAGACTTCAAAAGGATTCAACTTACAAACCAAAATATAAAGTGTTTCAGTGGAATTTAAAAGTAGCAACTCCAACTAGGAGTAGAGCTCAGCGGCTTATTCCATAGAGTTCATGCTGCTCGGCTCCGTCGGTTACTACTAACTAGGATACTTAGCTGGACTCGTTATCTTTGACACCATAGCGGATTTCGTAATCCACTCCTTCAATACATCGTGACAGGTCAGGCTCCTCGTAGTACACATCTTCTTGGCATTCGGCTGCATACATTGGCGTATCTTTGGGATCCTCAGAGTCTAAGCAAGGGATCAAAGGAAAGGATGAGTAACAGCGTTACCCAACAAGTTCATTATATGCAAGGTGGGAAGTTTGATGCTCTAACTACCACCTCGGACTATAAGTCCTTGGCACTATGCAGTTTTTGTAAATCTTTCTTCAAAGATTGATTTTTATTATAAAAATCTATGACCATCAGCCTTCACAGGTTGACCAGAACTTTCATGGAGTTCCTTTCCTGCCGCGTTCACAGCTCCTTCCCGGAACAGGGAGTAACAAGTTACAATTCTTACACTCTGCAGAGGTGCGTTACTTTACCCATGAGAGATCAACTCCTTGTTGCACAACCGGACGTACTTTCCCGTCCACAATTCCATGATGTGGGGCCCAGTAGTTGTTCCAAGCCAATCACTGCCCCCTTCGTGACCTCGCATGCCTCCTTGGTGTACACCATGCCCACATATTGAATTACGGCAATGGTTTGTACAGACCGTTAGATGCCAGAACTATCGTGGGATGTTGAGGGTTCCCACCCATATGCTGCATATCCTCTACGAATTACCAATTAATATGCACGCCATGAGGATAACAATCACGACCTGCACATCCGGCTACATGCGAGAGGAAGAAGATATAGCTAACTTCTCTGTCCCATTCCAAATCTCATGGCTAACGCTTGATATACGGCGCTAGAATCACTGATGTCATGGGTTATTAAGTCCCTAATTGATCATCATTGTTGCACATAGAACCCTAAGTTCTATTGCTCCATTATATCATCAGTTAGGATGATATCTAAGATTTATTTATTTGTGAAAATAATATTTTCTTTCTTTGGGGTATATATGATAACACACAATTTGCAAATATTTTGATAAAGACTCTTCAAAGGGTATGAGCAAGTGATGAACCTGCCTTGTGATTGCAAGGTAGTGAAGTCTGATGCTTGCACTGTACCTTGAGCTTCTATGTCTACAAAAACATCATTATTGCCCGATAAGGACAATATTTAAAGAAGCAAAATGATTATGCAAAGTAATGTAATGCATTATTTAGCTTTATATGTATTCTACCATTTATTTAAATTATAAAAATCCTTTTTAATAATAAAAGGTTTATAAATATTAATTTTTAATATTTATTGAATATTGTATTCTTTTATTTTATTTCCTTTTATTTGAATTTTATTTATTTAATAATTCCTTTAAGAATTATCATTTAAATACCAAAAATTGATATTAAATATTTGTTTAGTATTTTTCTAAAATACTAAAATATTAATATATAATGAAATTGATTTTTATTTATTTTTATCATCTTTCAATAATTTTGTAAAATTCCATAAGGAATATATACATTACAAAATTCTTAATAAAATTTATATGTCTAAAATTTTATTTTCTAATTTATTTTGATAGTTTGGATTATTGTGAATCCAAAAATATTTTATTTATAATTTTTGGATTTTCATTTTATTTTCTAGAATTTATTTAAACTCAGGGGCATTTTGGTCTTTTTATTTAAAAACTGGCTTTAAGTGATTTGGGCTGACTGTGTTGGGCTTATTGGGCCCTTGTGGCCCAATAGGGCAGAACCAAAACTATACCTCGAAGGGGTCCTGGCCCAATCCATCCCACTCCCTCTGTCACTCTCTCGACCTCATCTCTCTCTTCTCCTCCTTGACCCCGTGGCCGATGGCGCCGCCGCCGTGGTCCTCCATGTCCGCTGTCGTGATGTAGGGTGAGGTTGTCGACCATGCTCTACCTTCCTGTCCAATTCGATTTGGATCTAGAGCTCCCCCGTGACCAGACTAGCTCCATCTCGAACTCTAGGGTTTGGGGTGGTGCTGGTGCTGTCACCGTCGCTGCTGTCGTGTGCTATGGTGGTGTTCCTCGCCATCAGGCGTGGCTGTGGTTGCCGCTGCTACGTGGTGTGGGTCGCAGCGCCCCCTTGGGGTGCTCCCTGTGCCGCCGTGCTCGTCGGCCTCCTCTGTTTCCTCTTCTATTCTATAGCGAGGACCATAGGTGAGTTGGTTCTTGGTTATAACCCGTGCCTCTACCTCCTCTGAGTTCATACATGTGTAACTAGTGGCCATCCCTCATTAGGGTTCATATTTCTTCTAGTATTCTTCCCTGGTTCTAGGATTCATCCCTCTTTGTGCTTGTAAGATGATGATCTGATCTGGTAGTGATGCCTAGTGAAGATTATGCTCACTACACTTCAGTGCTTCTTGTCATGTCTTGATTATCTAATGGTATTCTTGATCTGATGCTAGTGGTTCTGTAGTGTTGCCTCTAACTGGTGATAAAGCTTGGTTAAGATGATGGTATAACTGTGAAACCTGGTTGGTTAGGTTGAAGCTTAGTGTGTTTCTCTACTGTTAGTACCCCAGTACTGATAGTAGCACTGTCAGTGGTGATTCACTGCATCAATAAAGATTGTCTTGTGGATTCATGTGCAGATTGAGGTTACTTAGTTTCTTACAGTAACACTTTGCACATATAAACCTGATCCTGATTCCTGGTTATACTTTCCAAGAAAATGGTAGTTATTGTCTTACTGGTTTATTTATGAAAGCTAAGTGATTGTTTGGCTTGGTTTTAGAACTTGTTCTTGTGACACCATCCTAGAATGGCACACAAGTGGTGATTCTACTACTGGGATTTTCTATGGTCAGTGCTTAAGATTGGATATCTGTTAAAGATAAATTGTAAGCTTCTTTCTTTAAGGATTAATGCCTATGATGCTGGTCTGAGGCTTAGGAATTAAATTCCTATCCTGCTGTCCCTCATAGATATGCTTAAGTATCAATGTTGTTCACTGGTCCTTGGATCCTGGTTGGCTAAAATGATTGGTTTGCTTATAGCTTAATGTTGGTGCATATAGTTCATGAAATGTGAGGTGCTACTCCATTAGGATATGTGCCCAAATTTTATAAGCTATTTGAGAACATATTGGAATATATGAGTTGTTTATGATCACTAGGATCTATGATGTTGTTCTAAGATCCTGGTGGATTTGGTAGAGTTTACTATTGGCCTTTATATTTCAAATTTCCTCTATGATAGGTTCACCCCACTTGGGTGATCACTGAGAGATTTAACTTGTAAAACAACACATGCTTTTCTGTTTGAATATGATGAACAAAATATGTGGATGTTTTATGATGCTCACCACACTTGGTGTTGTTGGGGTTGCAAGTTGTTGGTCTTGTGGTTGTGTGGCTAGCTTGATCTGGTGCTCCTCCTGATACTTCCAGCTCCTAGACTTGTCCCTGATCTAGCTCTCCACCTCCTGGTCCTGGTGGCTTGATCTTGTGCTTGCTATCCACCTGATCTACCCCCTCCTTATGTCACCATCTTGATGAGATGATCAAGAGTTTGGTTGGTGTGATCTGGTTTGATTTAGCTGGGCTGCTGTGCTTGGTGTGTATGCACCAGAGAATGGTGTTGGAGATGCCTCCCACGGCTGTGTTGAGTAGTTTTGTGTGTGTGTGTCCTGTTGATGCTGTGCTGACAGCACACACCATGCAGTTTGGTGTGTGTGCTGCTTGTGTGTCTGCTGCACCTTTTGGATAGGCTCTGGATATGAAAGTTACTTTTATCTGGTTACTCTTACTTGTCTGGTGAAACTTTCCCCTCCTTACTGTTTGGAGTTGTTTGACTTCTGGCTTAAATTATGAAAGATTCAGTTCTTTCATATTGGTGAAAGTTGCCTCTTTAAAGATTACTCAATGATGAAATTTTGCAAAGTGCAACTCACTGTCAATTCTGAGAGTAAAACATTTTTTTATCCTTCACTTTCTTTCTTTTAGTTTGTGTTTGTTTTGCAGGTACCAAACTTGAAGATTCAAGAATTTAGTTTAGGTTTTCTTTTCTTTATAGAATATTCACTTGTAATATTTCTTTATTCTTTTGTAATTTTTATTTTATTCATTTGTAATAAAGATTATACTATTATTCAATATATAAAGGTTCTGCTTTTATTTCTTACTATTATAAAGATTCTTGATCATTGTCATAAGTTACATTTTGTAACTTATTTATTGAATAAAATTATGGAATGAATATTCTTTTTCTTAATTGTGTTCTTTATTTAAAGTTTGAATTACTAATTGTTAACTCTTGACTAAATCATAATACTCAAACATAATTCTAAATCCTTTTGAATTATAAATTCAACACTCAAGTTTTAAATTCAAATTTCATTTCCCAAAACACACTAATCCACAAAGATCATATCAAAGTTTATAACAATCATCCTCCAAGACTATACCTAATCTCAAAGCATGAAATAAAGTTTGATCACTTTAGGTTTTTATTTGGCAAAAAATTTACCCATATTTTTACAGATGAATGCATGCAATTTCACAGATTTCTAAATCTACCCTTCATTGATTCCTAAATGCTGGGATGTTACAGTAGCTATCTTAGCCAAGTAGTTGCTAGTGACTCCAAGAGGGGGTATTTATGGTCGATAGTGGGTTCATGCCTCTAGTTTCAAGGAAGTGAAAAATCTCTTGATTTGTAGATGTGTTGTTGCTACTAGGGAGAAAACAACGGTCTCTTGTTCATGGAACATGTGGACTGTTTACCTTACACACTTTGCTTAAAGCAGTTGTCTGTTGCTTGCAACTTAATACTAGAGGGGGGTTGGATGATAACCCGAAGGTGGACTTATAGTCATAGATGCAGTTGGATGACGGTCTATGTATATTGTTGTATTGCCCAATCAACCTCATAGGATCTTTCTGACTAGCAATTGCATTGTTATGCCTTGCTAAGTTCCTGTCAATTGCCCCGCTGTAATTTGTTTACCCTTCATGCCATGTTTATCTAAGGAGAGCACTTCTAGTGAACTATGGACCCCGGTCCAATCTTTACCATTCATACATCTTCCACTGTTACTTGTTTACTTGCTGTAAACCATTACCTTCCACACCATACATTCAATCCTTTGTTACAGCAAACTGGTGAGCTTGACAACCTCACTGATTCGTTCTGGCAAAGTCTTGAGTTTGTGTTGTGCAGGTCTCCACGTTGCTTGCAACACCCGTGTGACGTTTCCTTCCTCCTACTGGTTCGATAACCTCGGTTTCTTACTGAGGGAAAACTTGTTGCTATGCTACTTCACACCTTGCTCTTGGGGTTCCCAACAGTCTCCATGTCAAGCACCAAGTTCTCTGGAGCCATCAAGGAGTCACCACAGATGCAAAATTTTGTGTATGGACCTCTTCAGTAGTAACATGTGGACTATCAACAGTAGGAACAATATGTAGATAATGATCATTAGTGTGCACACCCATATCATGTGATGCCGAGGGAGAAGTTTCTGGAGGAAGAAGAAGAATTTCTTCACTTAATCAGCGACCAGCATTTGGATGAAGGGATGCAAAGGGAAAAACATTTTCATCAAAAACAACATCTCTGGATATATTAACACGACCAATTGTGACGTCAAGGCATTTTACTCCTTTATGCAGGGGACAATATCCAAGGAAAACACATCTCTTGGAACGAAAAGATAACTTATGTTTATTGTAAGGGCATAAGTTAGGCCAGCATGCACGACCAAACACACGAAGTGATTTATAGTTTGGTTCGATATTTAGAAGTTTTTTAGTAGGAGTTTGAAGGTTGAGAACTTTTGTGGGTAACAAATTGATGAGAAAAGTGGCTGTAAGGAATGCATCATCCCAGTATTTTAGTGGCATAGAAGAATTTGCAAGTAAGGAAATACCAACTTCAACAATATGACGATGTTTGTGCTCAGCTGACCCATTTTTTTGGTGAGCATGAGGGCAGGACACATGATGAGTGATGCCTATATGTTGGAAGAAACCATTGAGTGTTTCATATTCACCTCCCCAATCGGTTTGCATGGTGATGATTTTTCTATCAAATTTGCACTCAAAATATTGTTGGAAATTAAGAAACACTTGATATAATTTAGAGCGTTTTTTGAGCAAATAAATCCAAGTAAACTGATGGCTCAGATATGTAGAGCTCGTTGGGAACCCCAAGAAGAAGGTATGATGAGCACAACAACAAGTTTCTCTTAGTTATGAAACCAAGGTTATCGAGCCAGTAGGAGTAAGGAAACAACTCCAAGGTGCTGCCAGCAACTTGGAACCTGCACAACACAACCACAATACTTTGTCCCAACTTACAGTGAGGTTGTCAATCTTACCGGTTTGCTGAACACAAAGGATTAAACATATAGTGTGGAAGATAGTAATTGCTTATAGTAATTGCAAAAAATAAACAGTAAATGGTAAACAGTAGATGGTATATCAATGATAAAGAATGGACTGGGGTCCACAGTTCACTAGAGGTGTTCCCAAAGACTCTATGAGCTGGTGATGTCCCTGGCAAGTACCATATAGGTCCGGCTATACCTCTGACAGCCACTCATAGATAATCTAGATACCAAAAATGTGGGACCTAAGGGTGCCCACCCATATGTTGGATCCACACAAGGAATCACAACGCCACGTTAAGGTCTTCTTGTCTCCATACGAAAGTAAATGGATACAGCTGACTTCTTCGTCCCATTCCAAATCTCATGGTTAACGCATTATATATGGCGCTAGAATCACTGATGGCATGGGTTGTTAATTCCTAGATGATTATCCTTGTTGAAAATATAAACGTAAGTTCTATTGCTCCACTATATCATCACTTAGGATGATATCAACAATTTATTTATTTGAGAAAATAATAATTTCTTTCCTCGAAACAAAGATGATAACACACAATTTACAAATACTTTGATAAAGACTCTTCAAAGGACATGAGCAAGCAATGAACTTGCCTTGTGATTGCAAGGTAGTGAAGTCGGATGCTTGCACTGGACCTTGAGCTTCTATGTCTACAAAACATCATTATTGCCCGGTAAGGACAATATTTGAAGAAGCAAAAATGAACATGAATAGTAATGTAATGCATTATTTGTTATTTATTCTTTATGTATTTTACCCAATATTTTAGTTTTCTAGAATATCTTTAGGACCTCAAGGAATTCATATTAAGGAATAACCTTAATATTTTATAAATATTATCATCACTATTTTATAATGTAATATATTATTAATAGAGTTAAAAACTATTTTTTTATTTAATTTTAACTCTTATATTTATTTCCTTAATAATTCTTTTTAAGAATAATCATTTAAATTAAGGATATTTTATTTTGGTAACTTCAAATATTTATTTAGTATTTTTCTAAAATACTATAACAACCAAATATAATAAAGGTTATTTTTATTTATTTTCTTAAATTTTATAAAATTCCATAAGGAATATATAGATTATAAAATATTTTAACCAAAAATTCATTTATTAAAACTGGTTTCTCAATTTAATTTAATAGGTTATTTTATTATTAATTTAAAAATATATTGTTTGTATTTTTAAGACTTTTATTTTATTTTCTAGGATTTATTGAGGTCTAGGGATATTTTTGTTATTTTACTTAATTATTGAAATCCCTGTTAGGTTTGGGCTAAACCATTGGGCTATTTGGGCCTCTTGGCCCAATTGGACTGGTCAAAGGTCCTCCCCGAAGAAATCTTGTATATCGCCCAAAGATATCTGCCTCCACTCTCTCTCGTTCTCACCTCTTCTCCTCCTTGACCCCGTGGTCGCCGACACCGCCGTCGTGCGATTCATGCCGCCGTGGTCCTCTGGCCGCCACCGTGGTGTATGGTGTAGTTGTCGACCTCGCTCTTTCATGTAGTCCAATTCGATTTGGATTTGGGGCCCTTCTATGGCTAGGCTAGCTCCGTCCCGAACCCTAGGGTTTGGGGTGGTGCTGGTGATGCCACCGCCGCTGCCCCTAGTGGTGCTGTGGTGGTGCTGCTCGACCTCAAATGCTGTTGTGGCCACCGCCTCGGCTCGGTGTGGGTTACAGCACCCCTTGGGTGCTCCCCGTGCCGCCGTGTGCTTGTTGGCATCTTTTCTTCCTCTTCTAAACTACAACGAGGACCTTCAGTGAGTTTGATCTTGATCTCCCCCTTGTGATTGCTTGTTGTTGGCGTGTTATTGACGCCTCGTTGGGAGACACCAAGAGCAAGGTGTGATGAGCACAGCAGCAAGTTTTCCCTTAGTAAGAAACCGAGGTTATCGAACCATTAGGAGGAAGGAAATGACTCAAAGGTGTTGCTAGCAACTTGGAGACCTGCACAACACAAACTCAAGACTTTGCCCCAATGAACAGCGAGGTTGTCAATCTCACTGGTTTGCTGTAACAAAGGATTAACTGTGTGGTGTGGAAGGTAATAGTGGTTTGCAGCAAGTAAACAGTAACAATGGAAGATGTATCAATGGTAAAGATTGGACCGTGGTCCATAGTTCACTAGAGGTGTTCTCCCTAGTGGCAATAGCACATCTACAACCGAACCCCCTCTAGTATTAAGTTGCAAGCAACAGACAACTGCTTTAAGAAAAGTGTGTAAGGTAAACAATCCAATTGTTCCATGAAAAAGAGACCGTTGTTTTCTCCCTAGTGGCAATAGCACATCTACAACCGAAGAGATTTCTGTCACTTCCCTTGGAAACTAGAGGCATGAACCCACTATCGAGCATAAATACCCCCTCTTGGAGTCACTCACTGTTCAAAAAATCGTCCGATATGCCGATTTATCGGACGGTTTATCGCTTATCACTGGGTAACCGATAAGCCGATTAATCAATTTATCGCCCGATAAATCGTTCGATACACCCAAAAATCATTAATTTTGGGCTGGCCGAGAAGTTAACAATAAACGATATCCTCAACATTGGAGTCACTAGCAACTACTTGGCCAAGATAGCTACTAACAACGGAGAGCATGCAAGATCACAAACAACATAGACATGATACAATCAATAAGACAAAACCATTAATCAATCTGACATAGTAATCTCAATATACATCGGAACCCTGCAAACACAACATGCATGATTACAAATAGATGAGATCTTGATCATGAACGAAGCTCACAAGATCTAGACATGAAAGCACAAAGGAGGAGATACAACCATCTAGCTACTACATGGACCTGTAGTCCAAGGTGGAACTACTCACACTTCATACCGGAGGCTGGCATGATGAAGAAGAAGGCCTCCGGGCTGATCTCCCCTCTGGTAGGGTGCCAGGAAGATCTTCAGATCCCCCCGATTGAGGGATGATGGTGGCAGCGGCTACAGACGGTTTCGTGGAATATTGATCGGGTACTTAGGGCTTAGACATCGGGGGCTTCTTATAGGCGAAGAGGCGAGGCAGGAGGGCGGCCAAGGGGTCCACACCCTGCCCATGCGCGACCTAGGGTGGGCCCGCGCCTAGGGGGTGCGACGGTCCTGTGGCTCCCCTCCGTCTCTCCTCTGGACTCCGTGTTCTGCTCGGTGAAATATTGACTTTGGCTTTTATCCCGTCCAATTCCGAGAATATTTCCTTACTAGATTTTCTGGAACCAAAAACATAAGAAAACAGGAAACTGGCACTGTGGCATCTTGTTAATAGGTTAGTACCGAAAAACATATAAAAACACCTCAAAGTGTAGACAAAGCAAAGCAAAGTAGATACTAAACAAGCATGGAACATCAAAAATTATAGATACGTTTTCGACGTATCAAGCATCCCCAAGATTAACTCCTGCTCGTCCTCGAGTAGGTAAGTGATAAAAAGAATAATTTTTGAGGTGACATGCACCATCAAAACCAAACCTTTTGCAAGCATTGTCGTGGTGGTGGCACGGCAGATGCCATGGGTAGGCTAAAGTATGGGGCCAATGGATGCTAGAGGGATCCAGGGAGGGAAAATGTAGTTATTTCTACACTCAAATGGCTAACATGCAGATCTTTATTTCTCTTCTTGTTGGGCTACAAGTGCTCCTCGAGCTGTATGCAGGAAGAAGAGAGCTAATACCCGAGCCTAACGGCCTTGAATGAATCGATCCCCCCTTAGGATCCCGCGTCTCCCCTTATAAAGGGGTGCCTTGGCTCCTCTAGGGCTGGCGTGGCAAGCATATTCGAGGAATATGCTTGTCCCAATATAGTAACTCGGTGACCTCCTTTCCGTGTCCCCCTTATAACAACGGCAAGGTTCCAGAGAACCCCACCTGCGCGCCTCGGGCTCCATGACTGTCACCTCCGTGACCTCCTTCTGCCCTTCTGCTGCTCTGCTCCTTGTCCTTTGTGCTTGGCTCTGTTCAGATTCTTCCTAGCCCGTGACTTGTGTTTGACTATAGGCACCTCCTTCTCCTGCAAGCTTCATGTTATTCGGCCCTGTCTCGCGTAACTCGGCTCGGCCTTCACCTGCATTCAAGTTATTCGGGCTTACTCGGCCGACTTAACTCGTATGTCGGCCAACTAAGGTATCGCTCCTTCCGTAGGTGTCATGGTTGTGCTTATCTCGGCCGACCTTTACATGATTCGACCGATATAAACAGTAACTCGGCATGTGACAAGGGAGACTCCTTTATCTTCCCCTATCTTGACCCTATCGGGGGTCACCTCCCCAACATTAGTCCCCGAAGCTGGTGTGGTCCTGCTCGTAACCTCGGCCGGGCCACATCAGTTTCCCAATATTCATTTCTCCTCACTTCCGAGTTACTCTTTTTCGCCGAGGTATCCATGCGCTTCTGCACGCCTCGTCCTACGTGTAACACTCATCATTATTTCCCTAGTTTTTTGTTCCTCTACAATGCCCACTGATAAGCTACAGTGATTACTATGCCTGTCGCGTCGGCGCAGTGATGCCTCGAGTACAACATTGGTCAATAGGACCGATCCTCTCCTGTGCCGTGTGTCCTGGGGTGTGGCTCCACTAGCTGTTCATGGTTTCGCGATACACGTGGTTATGTGGGTATCGTGGCGTAGCCACGATCTCGCCATGGTTACTGTGGCGCAGCCACGATCTCACCACGGTTACTATGGCGCAGCCACGATCTCACCATGGTTACCGTGGCGTGGTTATAAAGAGGGGAGAGGGGTTTGGGCAGTTCACTTTTCCCCTTCCGCTCTCCCTCATATTCTTCCTCGCGCCGCCACTCTTCTGCGCATTCCGGTGCTCTCGCCAGCGTCGATCTTCTTGACGGCGACGCTGCCGTTCTTCTGCTCCGACGACCTCATTGCCGTGCGCTTGCTCCGGCGCCACCGCTGGTGAGTTTTTCTTCAGTCTCGTCGCTAGGCTCCTTCCCTAGGCGCATCTGCTGTTTTCTAGATTTCCTGCGGCGGCTCGTTTCCCTTCTACCGCCGTGCTCGCTTAGAACCACGACGGGGCCCTGCGCCTCTAAGCCTATCTCCGCCGCTAGCCCTTCTTCCGTTGATTCCTCCGATGACCCTATGTCTAGTTCAGTTAGTGGCGCGCTCGTCGAAGATGACGACGTAGCTTCCGGCCCAGAGCGGGGCTCTTGGCAAGGCTCCTCCGTCACTCTTCATGAGATTGAGTGGCTAATTAGGACTCGCCAGATTCCTGCCGAGGTAAGCTGTCGCTTACACGGCAGCGAATCGACTCAACGAAGGCGAGTACGTTGTTTTCATGTCCCACTTTGCTCGTGGGTTTGGCCTTCCGCTTAGCGATTTTGCTAGGGAATTCCTTGATTACTTCGGCCTTCAGCCGCATCATCTTCCGGCTAATGCCATCGCCTCCCTATCGGCTTATATCTTGGCCTCGGAGGGATACTTCGGCCTTTGGCCTTCTGTGTCTATTTGGTCCAAATTTTTCCAGATCCGATCCAATGTCGTTCCAGACAAATCCCTTCACCCTCTGAGAAGTTGCTTACCCAGTGTGGAGCCACGTCCATTACACCTCAGAGAAAATCCGAGTTCCCTCGTGTCGCTGTCCTCGAGTCTTGCAAGAAGTGGCATAGATCGTTTTTCTATGTCAAAAACACTGGAAAGGAAGACAAGATTCGGCTCCCTGCCTTCTCTATCGGCCCCCTTCCAAGAAGAACTGGAACTACAACCCCAGGAAGAGCCATGCTTTGGCCAAGGCCTTCGAGATTCGGCTGAAGGAGTTGATCCGCGCCGGGCTCCGCGGTGAGGATTTGATGACCACATTTGTCAGCAGCCGGATTTGCCCTTTCTAGCTTCGCTCGCACAAGCTCTGCTACATGAGCGGTCCTCTCGATCCCAACCGAGTTTCGACGGTTGAGCTCGACAACTATCTCATTTACAAGCGTGTCCGAGCTATCTTCAAGACTGATATGCCGGAGGACTGGACATGGGGGCTGAAGCCATTCACTCACGGGAATCCCCCTCCCGAGGTAAATTTACGCATTTTTATTTGCTTCCTAATTGTGTTTGTGACTTCTTTTGCTAACTCCACTTTCTTTCTTTTCTTGCAGAGGTTTGCGGAGCAAAAGATCGAGAATGCCGAGGTTCTGGCCCTTTCGTGGACTGCAGATCGGAATACCCCGGACAGCGGGGAACCTGACTCGGAGGAGTTTGTTCCTAAGTCGGACGTCGCTCCGGCTCGCGCTCGTGGCAAGACCTCAGCCCACGGGGAGGAAGGTGACTCGGACGACGTCGAAATTCTTGAGGTACTCGCCGCAATGCCTATCTCTTATGCATTTCTGGCTTCTACTTTCCCAGCTAATCAGGCTGGTCAGGTGCACGACGCCGAGCCTCTCGCCTATCAACCTCCTGCTACCTCGAGGAAGCGCACTGCTTCGACAGGTCCCTCTGAAGCTGCTCCCAAGAAGCGAACCAAGAAATCAGCCCAGCATCTTCCGAAGCGTAAAACCATGCCCGGAGTTACTGGGTGAGTTCATTTTCATTTGTATTTCTTGCTTCTCTCTTTCTGTCTTTTGATTCGACTTTTTGTGCTTTTGCAGCGCTCCTCTCTCTGCCAAGCCAAGTGGTCCGAGTATGACGAGTCATACTGTCACATCCCAAAATTTTCCAAATTTTGTAATGTGAAAAATAAATAAACAAAATAAATAATTGTTGAAATTTAGGGTGAAAAGAAACTTTTGTTTCTAAATGGAAACTTAAAAATCCCATCTTGAACAAACTTTGGTTAATGTTTGAATCCAACTAAAATTCAAATCAAGTGAAATGCATTCTTCATAAATGCATCTTGAAATTTAAACACTTGGAAAATAAACCAAAACCCTAAAACCCTAATGGAAGCAAAACATTTCCAAGATCATGGATTGGATCCATATAAAATTTGTCAATAAATATTTATAAATGATCAAGAATGACAAATGGAAATATTATAAAACCATATGAATTGGTTTCACTTAATTTAGAGCCATAGATAAAATCTTATGAATTTAATAAGATCAGGAAATTGAATTTCCAATGCTAATAAAGCACCTATATAGAAATCCATACCAAATGGTGAGCAAATAATCCTAAAGATATTTAAAAGGATAAATAAATATTAAATAAGATTTTACAAATTGGAATCACCAAGTTTGGATCTATAAATAAAAAGATATGGATTTTATAAGATGAAGAAAGAAATATTAAATGAGGAATATTTAAAGATCAAACTAAATCTTGGCCTAATCCATAAGCAAATGGAATGAATATAATCCAAATCCAAATAAAATAAAAGGATAAAGAGTTTTCCAAATAAAATAAAGTGGCAATAACCAAATTCTATCCCTATTTGAATAAAGACAAAATCTCTAATAAGAATGATTAATTAAATCATGGGAAAATAGTATATGGAATTTACCCAAGTGGATTAAAAGTCATTTAATTAACTTAAATGGGATCAAAGAAATCAACTAAATAAATTTATGGAATTAAACCCATAATTAATTTCATTGGAATAAAGACAAGTACCCAATTTAAATGATTAATAAATCATATTAAAAATATTCCAAATAATTCAAAGTGAATTATTTGACACCCTAATAAATGAATAAAACTTACTGAAATGGTTTTGTGAAAAATTGAAATTAAATAAGGGTTAAAATATATTTGATATTAATTGAATTTAAAGCAAGGGCTTTGTTTAAATAATTAATATACCCTAAAAAGAATAAGAGAATTATTCTAAATTTGACTTTAAAGTGTATTAATAAACAGTATTTGAATATACACAAAGTTTGGTTGAAGTTTGAATTCAAATAGTTGTTTGAAAGGTTTAAACAAAATCAAAACAAAAATTAGAAATGGAAAAAGAAAAATGAATCTGTATAAAAAAATGAAACTAAACAACCCAGCCCACCATGCCCAGTAGCCCACCTCTCTCCCCCTCGAATCGTTTCTTTTTCCACCCAGATCCGCACCCGCACAGCCAGTGACATCTGGACCCCACCTCCTCTTTCTCTCTCTCTCGCTCGCTGACAACGACACCCCACCTGTCAGTCTTCTCTCCTACCCAGCGACGACCACGCCCCTCACCTCGCCGGCCGTTTCTGGCCATAATCTCTCGCGTAAATTCACATCAATGCCTCAGTGATTCAGCCCCGCGACCTTGCCCTCATAACCGCCATCCCCTCCTCTCTATTTCCCCTCTCTCGCCCCTCCCTTTCTGCCGTCAGGCCGTCCCAATTCATCTTCACACTGCCACTGCCCCCGACGTCTTCCGGTAAGAATTCCGGCTAGCCGCCATCGCCCCCTCGACCACACGAGCATGCTCCCCACTATCCTACGAACCTCCCAAGATCATCGCTTGTTTAGCAGCTTCTCGGGACGCTTAGCAGCGACCTCTCGCCACCGTCCACTGCCTCTACTCCGACGAGTGCCCCAGGTAGCTTCCGTCCGCTCATCCCCCTCTCGTTGACACACACATGTTCTACTCTCACTCGCGTGTCTAACGGACCCCTTATGTCGCTCTTCTATGCCTTGTAGCCCGCCCCCAACAACGAGCAGAGGCGCCCGACGCCGACGACAACCACGACGAGGAATCGCCAGCAGCTCCGTGCGCCCCTTCAGCTACGACGACCACCTCTACCTTCAGCACGATGAGATGAACCCATTGAGCATCATCTCCCTCTCCCGCGCTTGCTAAATCATCGATAACCTCACCGCCAGAGCCGCGCCGCCGCCAGCCACCGTCGCGCGCCGCCCATCCTTGGTCACACGCACTGTGGCCGTTCGATTTAGATCCTGTGGCTACGATAGAACCTTAACGAAGGGGTATGAACTCATCTGTGCCGCACGATCTGTTTTAATCCAACGCATCACAGCACGCGATCCAGCCGAACCATTTTCGGCCCATAAGAATTAGACGCGTGGCACTGTTTTGTTTAAATAGACAGAAACATTTCTATTAGTTGTTTGATTTTGTAAATTGCATAACTTTTGATCCACACATCCAAATTTTGCAAATTTTATATCAATGGAATCAGAAAGACAAGTACTTTCCAACCCCGCCCTTTGTTTAGTAAATTTCTTTTGTTAAAATGGTTGTTTTTGCAGAAACTTGTGTAGGAATATTTTGAATATAAAATTCATTCTAAATTTTTTTTTGTGATAAAATCTTTGGCAAATGGATTTTTTTGAACCTACTGACCATATAAACCAACTTGTGGTTTCAAAAACATATTTTGTGAAGCAAGAGAATAAATCTTTGAATTAAAGCATTTCTAGTCAAATAAAAATATTGTTTATATGTTGAAAATATTTTTTGGAGAAAACCTTTGGGAAATGTTTTGATTTAAACTCTCTGACCCCAAACAACAAATTTTAGAATTAAAAATGTATTTGGTGAACCCTATAAAGATTGTTGCTTTGCTAAAGGAATTTTCAACCACATAAAATATTGATTTGGTTTAAAAATGGTTTATAGATAACATCTTTTGCAAATGGTTTTGCCACTTTTATAAAATGACCAATAGGTGTTTAGAATGTTTATAACCTATTAGAAACCACTTTTCCAAATAAAACAATCTTTAGGATGCTTGCATGCATTGCTTTGTTTCTATTATTCTATGTGATGTTTTGCTTGAATGGTAGATTGAATTTTTGCTTGATTGATTGAATTGTAGTGGAATTTGAAGAGTGTGAATATTGCAAGATAAAGGAGTGAACTTATACTCTCTACCAAAAAGGCAAGTGATGCTTCATACTTTTGTCCCATTATTTTCACTATGCATTAGTGATATTTCTAAGTAGGACTTGCATGGAATTCTTGCTAAGTATAAACTATGCCATGGGAAATCCTAGTAGATGAAACCTTAGTGATTTTCCTAAGTTAATATTCCTACTACTATCATGCTTAGCCTAGCTAGTAGAAAACAAGGGTGGATTATATTCATGCTATGGAATATTTCTAAGTCAAGGACTTATGTTTTGTTTAATAAAACAACTAAGTGAATGAATCACCTGGGTGGAATAGAAGGAATGGTTTGTGTTGAGTGGTTACACAAGGCCCATTTATATGGTTTACCTTGTGTATCTCACTTGTGGATGGCCACCCAGGAACAAAGGGATTTGAGATGCCATATGTTAAGAAGCTTCTAGTGCAGCCACATGGCAATATGAGATCTGCCTGGATCACATAGGATGCAATAACTTAACCATTTGGACAGTTGGTGGTAGTGGGATGATAGGTTGGAACGCGTCCATTTGGTCTAAGGGAAGGATTCTGAAAGGTCCTGTCTTGGTGAAAATCAAGTCTTGTGGGGAAAGTGCACTACCTCTGCAGAGTGTAAAATCTAAGTACTTAGCCATGTCCCTGGCAAAGGACAATTTGAGCATCAAGACATGGAAGCTATCAAGAATTTCCTCATCCCAATTTCTAAGTTAAAAACTTGTGGTTGAACAAGGGTTGAAGGATCACCAATTTCTATTGGGAGATGCCTTGGGTGATTTTGACAAGCATAAACATAGTGTTTTCAAATGATAAGGAAAATCTATTTTGAGCAAAGCAAGCCTAAGCTCCACTTAGCCAAATGCATATAGATGATAGACTCCACTTTACTACCATAGTATCACTTGCCAATACAATTCAAATGTATTGACCCTTGTGGCTATAACTTGTTATGTTGCAGGTTTGTTTGATGTTAGTGAAGTGTGTTGATTAGGATTACAAGTCTACAACCAACATGTTTGCCTGTGGCACTTTGAAGATGAAGGACCCCATGCTATAGTTATTTCTGCTGCATTGTAATGAGATAGCCATATGAGCTATGTAAGATGTAATAAATTATTTTATTCCTGGTTATAAAGTTGTTTTATGACATTTGTTTCTTGATATTACATCTTAACTGTGGATGCTAGCTATTGATCCAGGGACTAGCATTGTAAACACAGGGATCTCTACCTTATTAAGGGTTGGGACCTCTACACATACAACTCGGCTGCCTTCTCCTCCGCCCCCTGAAGATACCCGAGCTCCTAGTCCCGCTCGCGTTGACTCTCCTCCTACGCCGACTCAGACATCACCTCGGCCAGATGTACCCACAGTCTCCATTGCTGACGCCAACATAACTCCGTCAGTAGATCCTCCTACCGAACCTGTTGCCTCCATTACGAACCCCGAAGTTTCCCTCGAAATTCCTTTGACTCCCCCAATTCCAACTGCGACTCTAACTCCAGCCGAGGATATCACCATCTCGGCCCCCTCGGAAACCATAGTTCCTCCTGGCTCCAAAGATTCCACTCCTAGTGCCGAGGTTGCGGCCCCTGCCGACACCTCTTCTAAGGCTAAGAAGGTTGTTGTTACCAAACCTTCATCATCTCAGAAGGGGCCGGCTATCTCTTCTCAACCCAACATCACTGATGCGTTCCGTAAGGGGGCTTCCTCTGTTAGGCCCGTTGTCACCTCGGATGATGATAGTCAGGTTACTCTCCATAAGAGTCCCGCGGCGGCGGTGGTTACCAAACGGGTCCGAGGTAAAGTGCTGACCCGTACCGAGAGTGGGAACAGCCTCGGCTCCTTGGTGGAATATGCCAACAATTTTGATGCCGCCAATCAGCTTGAGGGCAATCCGAGTAACCAGCCGTTTCAGCTTTCCGACATCAGTAGTCGTTTGCATATGGCTGCTAAGATTGTTCTTGAGAGTGATAAGATGAACGAGGTAAGCGCTTCTGTTGATATTTTGTCTGTTATTCAAATGATAGTATATATACACTAGTCCCCGAAGCTTGCAACCGAATAACTTGTTATTCGTTTGGAAGCTTTATTAGGCTTCAAATGCATTATTTGCTAAGTTTATTTCCTGTATACCTTGGATTGATCGTTGTTCATCCATATTTTGAATTAAGCGTAGCTTAATCCGGATCTATTCCGGCTTTGGTTATCCAGCCACCTAGATCCGAGTTAAGTTTTGCTTGATTTGGATCTGTTTTAGCTTTGAATATCCAGCCACCTAGATCTGAGTTAAGTTATACTTGATTTGGATCTGTCTTAGCTTTGAAAATCCAGCCACCTAGATCCGAGTTAAGTTTTACTTGATTTGGATCTGTCTTAGATTTGAATATCTAGCCACCTAGATCCGAGTTAAGTTTTGCTTGATTCGGATATGTCTTAGCTTTGAATATCCAGCCACCTAGATCCGAGTTAAGTTTTGCTTGATTTGGATCTGTCTTAGATTTGAATATCTAACTGTGTAATTAATTTTGGCACTTAGGTTGCCCATGATCGGCGGACAGCCGAATTCCAAAGGTTGCTTTTTGCGCACAAGAAATTGGAAGTGAAGTATGAGAAAGTTCTCCCCGTGGTGAAGAAAACTGGTAACTTAACAAATCTTTGTATTGTCCCATACGTTCTTAATATTTCCAACTTGAGGTGCTAACCCATTTTTTGCTGGGAAACAGGTAATATCAATAATCTTAATATCCGTCTTAACAAGAAGGTCAAAGCTCTGGAAGGTTAGTTATTCTTTTCCTCTATGGATTTTTGTTCGAGACTTATCCTGGGTTTCTTATAACCTTCTGGCTTTGGTATAGCCGAGTTACAAATACTTGCAGCGTCGCACCAAGAATGCATACCCATGCCTGATATGATGCTGCATTTTTTAGAGCAAGCAGCCACTCATTCGGCGCAACTTAAAGAGAAAGATGACGAGATAACCCGGTTACGTACCGAGGTTGAGTCTCTCAAGCTTTCTCGGAAATCCGAGTTAGAGAAAGTTGACCAGGAGTTCTCTGAAGAGAAGAATCGGCTGAGTCTGCAACTGCAGAAAGATAAAGAACTCCTCGAGTCTAGCGAGCTGAAGAATTGGATGATGAGCGAGGAAATCACTCGCTTTGAGAAAACTAAGGCTGTCTGGGGCCAGGATCTCCAGAAAATGTTGAGTTATATTCATCGTAAGTTTCTGACTGTGGCCAAGTTATTTTCTTCTCTTTCTTACCTTTAACTGATATACTTTGTATTTCACGTAGATCATTTTCTGGAAGCTAGACCCGTGAGCTCTAAAGCAGTGATTTCTGCTCGCCAGCGCCTAGGTGTCCCCGCAGACTCAAGTCCAGAATATTCAATGGAAGACTTCTTGATTGCCGTTGGCGCTGCTATTGGGCCAATGAAGATTATGGGTAGGGATTTGGTGCAAGCAGCCATTCGGGCCTACCATGTTCCTTGGCCGAATACTTCTGGAACTCCTGATATTGATGAGGTCAAAATACTCATGGAGAGATTAATGGCATCTCAGAACCAGCTAAATCTCTGGAGGGAATCTGCCGAGAGGGCCGGTGCTGACATGGCACTTACAGCCGTTCTGTCTTGGTACGAGGAAATTTCCCTCGATACTTTGTTAAACTTGCGCATTGGCTCTCGTTGGGTTGAGGATCCAGCATTCGTCGCTCACTGCCAAGCTCGTGCCTTCCAGCTGGTTGTGTACGCTGATGTGCATAATTGGATTGAAGGGCCGAGTTTCCTTCCCAATCCAGCGAATGACGTCGAGATTGAAGATGCCTCTGATGATGATTCGGCCGACCAAGATGAAGCAGAGGATGAATCGGACAACTCCCGTGATTCCAATGGAAGCTCGGATGAGGATGACGACGCGCGATCATCTTCCAAGGGGACTGGGCATTCTCAAGCTCAAACTAATGTTTCCCAGCCGCCTAGGATTTCCCCCAAGGTTATTGTCACTTCTGTTGAGGGCGAGGTAACTTCGGCCGAGGCGTCGTCTACCTCGGAGCGCCCAGTTCCTGAAAGTGCCCCTGCACGGGAGACCGAGGTCGCCCCGCCATCATCCGAGATAACCGTTCCTGGTGCCCCTGATCATGCTATTGCCCCTTAAGGATGCTCTGGCCCTTTTCGCTGTTTATGTTTAAAAAACCTCTTAAGTTATTTCCAGTCCCCGGTATGCCGGGCGTATGATGTCTATGGAACAATTGTCTGGCTTGTGATACGAACCTTTTTTTTTTGCCTTTTGCCGCTAAGGCATGGATGATGGTAATCATTATTACTTTGCACTATCCTTAGAGATCTTTATTTGTTGAGCTATGGAACTTTTATGTGTCTGGCGACAAATAGTCGATTGTACCAACAAGTCCCTGAGTTATCACTTGGGTTATCGAGTTTTTGCGTGTGCTCAAAGATTTACCTTGGACCATGTGGTCATCCCCTAGTTACAAACCGAGTTGCTGAAATATATTTCATGGGTTAATGCAGAAAACACTACGGGGTAGTCCCCGAGTCATTGCTCGAGGTGCCGGAGTTTAATACTTGTGTTTAGAACAAGAGATAATCACGAGGTAGTCCCCGAGGCAGTGCTCAAGGTATCGAGGTTTTAATGCATGATCCGAGATAAGGGATAATATGGCGCAGTCCCCGAGTCCCTGCTCGAGGTCTTGAAACGTAACACATAATTTAGGAACAATAAATAACACGACACAGTCCCCGAGTCCCTGCTCGAGGTGCCGAGGTTTAACACATAACTCAGATTAAGAAATAATATAGTGCAGTCCCCGAGTCACTACTCGAGGTGCCGAGGTTTAACACATAACTCAGATTAAGAAATAACATAGTGCAGTCCCCGAGTCACCGCTCGAGGTGTCGAGGTTTAACACATAACTCAGATTAAGAAATAACATAGTGCAGTCCCCGAGTCACTGCTCGAGGTGCCGAGGTTTAACACATAACTCAGATTAAGAAATAACATAGTGCAGTCCCCGAGTCACTGCTCGAGGTGCCGAGGTTTAACACATAACTTAGATTAAGAAATAACATAGTACGGTCCCTGAGTCACTGCTCGAGGTGCCGAGGTTTACTACATAGTCCTAAAAAATAAAAAGAACATTATGCAACCACGAGTCGTTGCTCGAGGTGCCAAGGTTCAATACACGCTTGTTACTCCGACTTGAAGCGTCATATTAGAACGTACCATATATGGCTCCTAAGAGTAGAATGGGCGAAATAAAGCTATGTTCCATGGTCTTTTCGATTCTTCACCGGATTTGTTTGCCTTGTTCTTTTTTGGTGACTGAGCATCGATTAGGTAATATGCATCATTGTGCAATGCTTTACTCACGATGAATGGCTTCCCATGGGGGTGATAGTTTGTGCATGCCGGCTGTGCGCTGCACTAGCCGAAGAACCAAATCTCCTTCTTTAAAGACTCTTGGATTGACTTTCTTGCTGTGATATCATCGTAGGTCTTGCTGATAAATAGCTGATCTTGATAGTGCCAATTCCCTTGCCTCCTCTAGTAAATCGACATCGTCTTGCCGAGCTACCTCATTTACCTCGGCAGTCGTATACTGGGTTACTCTTGGAGAGTCATGTATTATGTCGGTTAGAAGCACAGCTTCTGCTCCATATACCAGAAAAAATGGGGTATACCCTGTTGACCTATTTGGTGTAGTTCTAAGGCTCCATAGTACTGCTGGTATTTCCTCGATCCAGCATCCTGCCGACCTTTGCAGAGGTTCGACAAGCCGGGTTTTTATTCCGGACAATACTAGTCCATTTGATCTTTCTACCTGTCCATTCGATGTTGGGTGAGCCACCGAGGCGACATCTAGTCTTATGTGTTTTTCTTGGTAGAATCTAGCAAAAGCCCCTTCAGCAAAGTTTGTGCCATTATCTGTAATAACACTATGTGGATAACCATATCTTAAGATAATATCTTTGAGGAATTTTATTGCTATTGGTCCATCACACTTTTTTATTGGTTTTACTCCGATCCACTTTGTGAACTTATCCACCATGACTAAAATGTGAGTCATTCCGCCTCGGGCTGGCTTGAATGGTCCCACCATATCCAAGCACCATACAGAAAATGGCCAAGTAATTGGTATCGTCTTTAACTCAGACGATGACATATGTATCTTGATGGCGTATCTCTGGCAACCATTACATTTTTCCACCAATTCTTTCGCCTCTTTCAACGCTGTCGGCCAATAAAATCCATGCCTGAATGCTTTGGCCACTAAAGCTCTGGACGAGGCGTGATGCCCGCATTCTCCCTGATGTATATCTAGGAGTATCTCCTGGCCTTCTGCCGAGTCAACACATCTTTGCAGCATGCTTGTGACGCTTATTTTATACAGCTCATTGTTTATGATTGTATAGGCCTTTGCTATTCTTACTATCTGTCTAGCCAGTACCTCATTACTCGGCAAGATTATGTCCTTAAGGAAGGAAAATACGGGTTGCGCCCATGTCGGCATGATTTTCTCTGGGATAATTTCACTATCTATTTCCATATTTTTCGCCGACATAACAGCTTCGGATTTCCATATATTCATTCGTGTGACGGCCGGGTTCACTTTCGGAAATTCCGGGTTGCATTCTTTGTCAATTTCCATTGGCATACTACCTTCTCTTGATTCTACCGAGATATGAATGGACTCGGACTTTGGTGATGGTGTTATCAATGGTTTTATCAGGTGCTCTAGGGCGATACCCGGGGGAATTGATTGCCTAGTTGATCCGAGTTTTGACAACGTGTCTGCAGCATCATTTTCCGCCCGAGGTATATGATGAAACTCACATCCATCAAAGTATCCACTGATTTTTTGCACATGGAATATATATAGGGCCATATTCGCATCTATTGCGTCCCAATTGCCTGATAATTGCTGCACTACTAGATCTGAATCCCCGTAGCATAGGATCCGATGTATACCAATCTCTTTTGCCACCTTTAACCCGTGGACGAGTGCTTCATACTCGGCTACATTATTTGATGCGGCGAAATGTATTTGCAACACATATTTCAACTGATCTTTCTTTGGTGAAGTCAATACTATCCCTGCCCCGAAGCCACTTCTCAGTTTGGATCCGTCGAAATGCATTATCCAATAATTCGGATCTGGTAAGGGTGGTTCATATTGTACCTCGGCCCAATCCACAAAGAAGTCGGCCACTGCCTAAGATTTGATTGCATCTCGCCTATCGAATTGCGGAGCATAATGTGATAACTCGATTTCCCATTTTGCTATTCGGCCACTTGCATCTTTGTTGCTCAATATCTCGGCTATGGGCGCTTCACAAATTACTTTTATCGGATGTTCTTCGAAGTAATGTTTAAGTTTTTTCGCCGAGATGTATACTCCATAGGCCATCTTTTGATAGTGCGGGTAGTTCTGTTTTGAGGCTGATAGTACCTCGCTTAGGTAATATATCGGCCTTTGTATTGACTTGTCACCTTCATTTCGCTCCACGACAATCACCGCACTTACCACTCTGTTTGTGGCGGCTACATAAAGTAACATAGGCTCTTTTGACAATGGAGAGGCGGGATTGGTCTTTGTGACCAACATCTTCTTCAGTTCATGAAACGCATTATCTGCTTGCGGTGTCCAAATGAACTTATCAGACTTTTTCATCAGTTGATACAGAGGTAACGCCTTCTCTCCCAGCCGACATACAAATCGACTAAGCGAGGCCAGGCAGCCCGTAAATTTTTGTACATCATTTAGACACCTCGGCAGCTCCATTCTTTCTACCGCTCGTATTTTAGTTGGATTTGCCTCTATACCTTGGCTGAACACAAGAAAACCGAGTAATTTCCCAGCTGGTACACCGAAGGTACATTTTTCCGGGTTAAGCTTCATTCGGAACCTTCTCAGGTTTGCGAATGTCTGCCGAATATCATCCAGGAGTGTTTTGCTCTCTTTGGTTTGTATAACCACATCATCTACATATACTTGTACATTTTTTCCTATCTGGTCATGTAGACACTTTTGCATGCATCTCTGGTATGTTGCTCCTGCGTTACGCAGGCCGAATGGCATGGTGCGATAGCAATAAGCCCCGTACGGGGTGATAAACATAGTCTTTATTTGATCATCCAGATTTAACGGTATCTGGTGGAAACCAGAATACGCGTCTACAAATGACAACAGCTCACAACCAGCGGTCGAATCAATGGCTTGGTTTATCCTAGGTAAAGGAAAAGGATCTTTGGGACACGCCTTGTTTAGGTTCGTGTAATCGATACACATTCGCCATACGACGGCTACATTTGGGTCATCCTTTTTATTTCCTACTAATACTGGGTTTGATAACCAATCCTGATGGAGCACTTCCATGATAAACCCGACCGCAAGCAGCCGAGCTATCTCATCCCCTATTATTTTTCTCCTGTCTTCGGCGAAGCGGCGGAGAGGTTGCTTCACCGGCCTTTCTCCTGGCCTTACATGCAGAGAGTGCTCAAACAACTCCCTCGGCACACCTTGCAGGTCCTGAGTTTACCAGGAAAAGATGTCCCGATTCTCACGGAGGAAGTTGGTGAGCTCGCCTTCCTATTTGGCATCTAGGCCGGCACCAATCATGATGGTGCGCTCTGGGAACTGCTCATCTATCTGGACCTTTTTTGTCTCTTTAGTCGGCTGGAAAGAGACACTTCCATGTGGGTTGGCTAATGCTGGCATATTCAGCCGTTTCGACTAAGCTAGAGCTGCTACCTCCTGAATCCTTCTTTTTTCTCTTGCGATCACCAATGACTCGGCCAGGTTTGATCCGGCCGAAGCACATTCCATCGACTTCATAATCTCCTCACATCGTTATCACCCTTGTGGTCCGGGTAACTTCATTTTCAAGTAAGTGATGTGGTAGCTGCTCATGAATTTGGCCAATGCCGGCCGTCCGAGTAAGGCGTGATAGCAACTTTCTAGGTCCACCACTTCAAACTCCAAAATTTCCGCTCTACAATTCTCCCTCGTGCCGAATAATACATCTACTCGGACCTTCCCAATGGGTTCGCATGAAAGTCCTGGCACTATTCCATGGAATGTGGTTCTTGTGTATTGCAGTATATTCTGCGCTATTCCGAGTTTATGCATTGTATCTTTGTACATGATATTGATACTGCTCCCATTGTCAATGAGTACTTTTGAAAATTTCACATTAATGATGGGCCCGACAAAAGTCGGATCTAATACGAGTGCGTACGACCCTGGGTTCGGCATTATTTTTGGGTGACCCTTTATGCTCCAAGTTATTTCTTGGTCTGACCAAGGCACATATCTTGGTACCGCCGGCATAACCGCATTCACCTCCATATGCCGGCGCTGTACACTTTGCCTGTCTTGCTGTTCTGTTGTGAACACGCAATATGATTGATGATGCTCTCTGTAATCATTACGTCCATTATTTCCGGGGTTTGTCCTTCCATCCTGAACTTTATTTATCACTTGATGCACCGCATATCTCCGGTCCGAGTTATCATATCTCGGAGGAGGAGGGGGTAACATTAACTGTTGTGCATTCGCCCCAGTCAACTGCGGCTGCTGCTGCTGATGCGTTTGATGAGGGGGCGTTTGCATGCCCGTCGGGTTCCCCATTGCATTTTTCATCCAGGCGCATTGCCGAGTCGTATGATTAGCCGGCTTGGCCGGGTTTGGAGTGTGAAACTTACACGGTTGATCCAACATGGATTCAAACGTGTACTTCGGCCTTTCCTGCCACTGCCTTTTCTGTTCTGGTGTCCACTGTCTCTTCCCTTCATTCCTTGGTGTCCATTGCTGAGGACCATTTTTCTGTCGTTGATTGTTTCCGTGACTCGGTTGATCTTGCACTACCGCTGCCACCTTATTGGAGGCATATCTGCAATCCAGTCTTTCCTCTCTTATTCTACCTATGAACTCATTGCGCCTCGATGACCCGGCTGCATCTCTCGCATATTGATCATGATGTTCCCGATGCTTTGCCGACATTAGTTCTGGTTGTGTCGGATCGCCCAATGCATACGAATCCGCTATCCTGATGGTTTCTGCCAAGGTGGTCGGCATATCTCTTTGCAACCTCTGCCACAAAACACTGGCTTATCGGAAGCCTTGAGCGAACCAAGCTATCGCTTGAGATTCTATAACTCCTTCACATGAGTTTCTAAGGTTACACCACCGAGTCAAGAATTCTCTATCTGTCTCATTCGGCCTCTGCTTGCACATAGCAAGCTGTTGTGGCCTGTTTGGTCTTTTGTAAGTACTGGTGAAGTTGCTGACAAACATCTCTTCAAAATCTAGCCAACAGTTGATACTGCCTGCTGGCAGATTGTTTAGCCATACTCTGGCTGGTCCTTCCAGCATCTGCGGGACATATCTTACCGCCCATCGCAAGTTTCCACCAACTATCTTTACTATAGTAGCATAGTCAATCAACCAATCCTGTGGTTTGGTGCTCCCATTGTATGTTTCGTGCCCCTTGCCGGCTGAAAGTTTGGCACTGGTGGCTCGCCCATGATCCGAGGCCCAAAACATGCCGGACCGGGCGGACCCTGCTCTTCTAACAACTCGGATCGATACAACCTGCCCAGTTTTAATCTTGCATCATTTGATGGCAAGTTTCGGTACATGATTCTCTCCTACATTCCATAATGGTTGTTTCCACCATGCCCTGCATATTCCATATCTGAGTAACCATCATTGTATCTCTCATTTGCCTGATTATGGTGAGCTGGTCTCACTTCTTGCTCTTGCCGAGGTTCATACCTCGGTTGAGGGTCGGGCGGTGGGTCTCTCCTTCCTTCCGCTGGGTTATGGTTCTCATGATTTCCTCTTCCGAGGTCTCCATTTCCTCGGCTTCCGTTGCCTTTGTTGGCATGGCCGGGATTTCTTTCGCCACTATTACCTCGGCTCCCATTGCCTCTGTTCTCATTGACTTTTCCGGCTACTGCCGGATCATACGAAACAATTTGCTTATTTCTTTTTCCTGAAGTTACTGCTCTATCTTTTCGCGCGTTGTTTCCGGGTGAGGATGTTGCTGCCACTGATGGGGCGGGTGCTGCTCCAGCCGAATGAACCATGCGTGAGGCTCCTGGTCTTGCCGGGTCAGCCCTAAGCATTTCTTCATTCTGCTGGTTCGCAATGCGTACCAGCTCATTCACTCTTTCTTGCTTTTTCTGCCGGGCTTCGCCAATTATCCTTCTAACTCCAATGCAGCGGCATTTGCCGCCCTTAGGTTCTTTGCCGGGGTGCTATACCTCGGCAAGCCTAGATCAACTGAATCTGCCTTATGAGTCTCATGCTCTTTGTTGATATCATTCATGAGGTTTTTTCCTCTCAATCTTAACTCATCTACCCGCTCGGGGGCAACATCTAGTTTATTTGCCTTGGCATATTCTCGCAGGGTCCTATTCAGGGACTCCCGCAAAGCCGACACCTTTTTTGCTTCTACCAGTACTTTCTGCCTAGTCTCTTCTAACTTAGCCTAAGCATTAGCCGGATCAAGTATCGGCGCTACATGCGTGGTCATATTATCTATAGTTGCTTGGAGAATATTTTCTGGTCTTTCCAGAGGTGGCCATCTTACCCTTGTTGCCTTAGGGGTTGTCTCCTGTACCTCGACTTGTTTGGCTGCGGACGGATCTACCTTGGTGGGTTGTGGAGTTGCCTGCTTCGTGGCCACCTGTCCTCCTGTCGTCGGGTCCTTGCTTGATCCGGCGCCTGCTGCTGCCGCCTATACCCCGGATGCGACCATCACCTCGACGCTGCTGACGGGGCGTTCTCCACGCAAACCGTTTGCGGCGCGGAGGGGAGGATCTCCTGCATCAATAACTTGGTGAGGATAAACGCAGGACGTGTCGACGCCGACGTAGATCTGGTGCATGCCCAAGTTGATGAAGACGCCGTTGCGTGGAGGACCTTTTCTCCTGAAGCTGCCTGCATTATCGCTGACATAGTCACAGAGATCAAATCTCTGGACTAAGCCAAAGACAACGCGCTCGCCGATGTGGATGAAGTTTACCGTCCGGATCTTGACTCTAGCTAGCATCGCTGCTGGCCCCACGGTGGGCGCCAACTGTCGTGGTGGTAGCAAGGCAGATGCCATGGGTAGGCTAAAGTATGGGGCCAATGGATGCTAGAGGGATCCGGGGAGGGGAAATGTAGTTATTTCTACACTCAAATGGCTAACATGGAGATCTTTATTTCTCTTCTTGTTGGGCTACAAGTGCTCCTCGAGCTGTATGCAGGAAGAAGAGAGCTAATACCCAAGCCTAACGGCCTTTAATGAATCGATCCCCCCTCACGATCCCGCGTCTCCCCTTATAAAGGGGTGCCTTGGCTCCTCTAGGGCTGACGTGGCAAGCATATTTGAGGAATATGCTTGTCCTAATATAGTAACTCGGCGACCTCCTTTCTGTGTCCCCCTTTTAACGACGGCAAGGTTCCACAGAACCCCAACTACGCGCCTCGGGCTCCATGACTGTTACCTCCATGACCTCCTTCTGCCCTTCTGCTGCTCTGCTCCTTGTCCTTTGTGCTTGGCTCTGTTCAGATTCTTCCTAGGACGTGACTTGGGTTTGACTATAGGCACCTCCTTCTCCTGCAAGCTTCATGTTATTCGTTCTGCGTAACTTTCTCGGCCTTCACCTGCATTCAAGTTATTTGGGCTTACTCGACCGACTTAACTCGTATGTCGGCCGAGTAAGGTATCGCTCCTTCCGTAGGTGTCATGGTCGTGCTTATCTCGGCCGACCTTTACATGATTCGGCCGATATAAACAGTAACTCGGCATGTGATAAGGGAGACTCCTTTATCTTCCCCTGTCTTGACCCTATCGGGGGTCACCTCCCCAACAAGCATTGAAAGCTAGGAACAAAGAACTCTAAACATGTGCATGAAAGTTGGAGTTCTAACAGTAAGACATAGTAACTATGCATGCAACATGAAAGGCTACAAACAAAGATCATGAATAACATGCATTGAAAAACGTTTGTTTGTTTCACATACAAAAAACATAGCATAGTGGCAATCATCTTGTCCCTCATAGAGTAGCAAATAGATGCATAGGACACCTTCAAAGTTCATAAGAGTGACTAGATACAAATAGCACAAGAACAAGCAATATTAACAATATGCATCAATCAATAAGTTTTGGGACAATGCACATATAACTAAGAATGGCAACTATGCTCTCTTAACTGGTGCCTAACGATAGAAGGTGGAGACTCAATATAATGGTGGAATAAAGGCCCTTCACATGGAAGCAGGGATTTCAAGTCTCAAAAAGAGCTTCCAAAAATTATGGTACTTGTTAGCTTTCAGCCCTCATTGCCCCTATCATAAGCATCTTGAAGTGATTAAGGTTAAAGTGAACAAACTATGGAGTATATGCTTGACAAAGTATAAGTTGGCAATCTCATTTCCCTTGAATACGAGGGCTGCTCCTCATGCTACTCAACTTTAGTCACCTGTAAGTTCTTGTCATAGTAATTACATGTGTATCATAGAGAACCACCAATGGGGTACCCCTTGCACATGGTACATGAGCTATCCCATAACCAAAATGACAAGGCAAGCAGACAATGAGCATCTCAGCAATCTTCTTATTTACCATGGGAATATGGTGCTTTTTCTCTCTTTCCTCTTTTCTCAACATGTCTTTTTTTTATAAGAATAAAGTCTCATAGATGTCATTATGGTGATGCTGCAAGTTTCCACCATGATTAGGCATGGCTCAGTATAGCGGCCCAGGCGTTTCTCTAACACACATACATAACTCCATGGACTTACAAGCTCCCATTTCATTTCACACCAACGACATCCATAGACAAAACAGCATGATATCAACTGTGTACAAAGTACAAGTGCAATGTTGAAAATGTTCCTCGTGACAGCACGGTTCTGCTAATTCCAACGTATAAGTGCAAGCATATACAACATAGATGACACAATGGTTCAAGTTTATTAGGGGCAAGAAAAAAAAGTGTGCCATCAAGTTTGTGAGAGCTTTAATCACTAAGTTTTCACATAACAAAATACTTTTTAATTGGAAGATAGATGAAAACAAGAATATACTTGGAATGGTGTAATGATACGTCGGAAATGTATCTATAATTTTTTATGCTCCATGCTTGTTTAGTATCTACTTTTCATTACTTGTCTATGCTTTGAGGTGCTTTTTACATGTTTTCTGGTACTAACCTACTAACAAGTTACAACAGTGCTAGATGCATGTTTTCTTCTGTTTTTGGTTTCAGAAAAGTTAGTAAAGAAATATTCTCATAATTGGACGGGACAAACGTCAAAGTCAATTACTTTCCGTGGGGAACAAGAAGTCCAGAGGGGAGCCGGAGAGGCCGGCCAGGGGGCCAGACCCACCCTAGGCGCGGGTGGGCGCTACCCCGTGCCTAGGAGGGGTGTGGGGCCCGTGGCCGCCGCCTCGGCCTCCCCTTCGCATATAAGAATCCCCCGATGCAGAAACCCTAAGCACCCGATCAAATATCCACAAAACCTTCTGTAGCCTCCGCCACCATCGTCCCTAGATCGGGGGATCTGAAGTTCTTCCCGGCACCCTGCTGGAGGGGAGATCATCCCGGAGGCCTTCTCTCCGGTATGATGCGTGAGTAGTTCCACCTTGGACTATGGGTCCACGTAGTAGCTAGATGGTTGTATCTCCTCCTTTGTGCTTTCATGTATAGATCTTGTGAGCTCCGTTCATGATCAAGATCTAATCTATTTGTAATCATGCATGTTGTGTTGCGGGGATCCGATGGATATTGAGATTATTATGTTGGTTTGATTAATGGTTTTGTATTTATGATTCTATCATGTCTGTGTTGTTTGTGATCTTGCATGCTCTCCGTTGTTAGTAGCCATCTTGGCCAAGTAGTTGCTAGTGACTCCAAGAGAGGGTATTTATGCTCGATAGTGGGTTCATGCCTCTAGTTTCCAAGGGAAGTGACAATAATCTCTTCGGTTGTAGATGCGATGTTGCTACTAGGGAGAAAACAACGGTCTCTTGTTCATGGAACATGTGGACTGTTTACCTTACACACTTTGCTTAAAGCAGCTGTCTGTTGCTTGCAACTTAATACTGGAGGGGGTTTGGATGATAACCTGAAGGTGGACTTCTAGTCATAGATGCAGTTGGATGGCGGTCTATGTATCTTGTTGTATTGCCCAAATGAATATCATAGGATCTTTCGGATTTGTAATTGCATTGTTATGCCTTGCTCAGTTCCTGTCAATTGCCCTGCTGTAATTTGTTTACCCTTCATGCCATGTTGTTTATCTAAGGAGAGCACCTCTAGTGAACTATGGACCCCGGTCCAATCTTTACCATCGATACATCTTCCATTGTTACTTGTTTACTTGCTGCAAACCATTATCTTCCACACGGTATGTTTAATCCTTTACCATCAATATGTCTTGATTTTGTGTTGTGCAGGTCTCCGTGTTGCTTGCAACACCTATGTGACGTTTCCTTCCTCCTTCTGGTTCGATAACCTCGGTCTCTACTGAGGGAATACTTGCTATTGTGCTCATCACACCTTGATCTTGGGGTTTCCAACGAAGTGCTCTACATCAGCACCATCAACAAGTTTTCTGGAGGCGTTGCCGGGGAGGCTAAGGACGTCTTCACTAGGGGAGTCCTTCACTTCCTTTCTCTTTACTTTGTTTTTAGTTTGCTTTGTTTCTTTTGCTTGGTTTTGTTTGCCTCTTTTCAAAAAACCCCAAAAAATTAGTCTAGTTTGGTTTGCTTGCTTTATTCAAAACACAAAAAATTAGTTCCTACCCTAGTTGCCACCTTGCTCTAGCTCACCATGTTGCTCCCAAAGTTTGCCCTGAAAGATCTTGCAATAGGTAGTGGCTCCATAATTGGGAAAGATAATATTGAAGAATTCTTTAATTATGTTAGCAAGTATGAAGATATTAAGGAAAAATCTATAGCAGATCTTGCTCCAAATTATGAGATTGCTGCAGCTTCTTTAGTTCATATGTTGGAGGCTAGGTTTGTTAGCCTTAACCCCTTCATACAATTCCTGTTCCTAAAACTAAAAGAAGAAAAGAATGTTGAAAAGAGAAAATTCATCCTTGAAACTTTATCAAAAGAATTTCATGATGTTGCTAGGGAGGACAAAAAGGTTTTTGAGCGTTTCAATATGATAGGCTCAATTGTAGATGTTGCGGGTATTTTTTATAAAACTAAGCCTAGAGAAGAATTCAAGATACCCATACCCTTTAAGCTTGTTGGAATGCATGAAGCCTTTGAAAAGAATTTTTATTGGATTGCTCCTGAAAACATTTTTGATGAAAGTAGTAGACCAAAGAGAGATGAGAAGGTATCCTCCAAAACACATTTGGATGAGATACCTTTCATAGTTGAAGACTTTGCGAGTATTGATGTTAATGCTTCTTCATTTAAAAATACTTGATTCTTCTTGCTTCTTGTGCCTAACTTAAAGGAGTTAAAGAAAAGTACTTTTTGGAAGATAACCCAAGAGTTTCCTTGAGTCTTGGAAGTTATTAATTCAGTAATGACATCTCCTTATCCTTTTTGTTTGATTTTTGGGCCAAGAATGACCTCTAATGAGAGGGAAGTAAGAATTGGGGAGTTGCGGTCCAGAAACATATTTCTGTCCTCCACCAAAAAATTCATGAGGAGTCTCTGTATCTCGGATTGAGCTAAAAATTTATGAATAAATCCCCCAGTATGTTAGCTAACTTTCGTTAGTTCATCACTTTTTGATTTGAGCAACAGAAGATGTTCGAAAAAATCGGTTTCTACCTGCTGGTCTGTCTTGACAGATTTCTGCCATTATTTGCATTTGCTTCTTATTGATTCCTTTTTGAGTTCTATTTAGGTGAATTGAGCTTTTTTGAAGGAGTTACTACAGTATCTTGTGTTTTTAGTGAAAAGCCTTGTTGTTCCAAAGCTTTGACAGGGGTATAATATCTTTTGAATACACTAATGTTGCTAATGAAGATTGTGTGAAGTTTTCTATGAAAGAAAAAATTTAGGTGTAAAGAGAGAATGATGCAATGAGATGAAGGATGGAAAAAATCTCAAGATTGGGGATGCCACCATGGTGTCACCCCAAGAAATATCCAAGAGGTACAAGCGTCAAAGCTTGGGGATGCCCAAGGCATCCCCTTCTTCATCAATAAAAAGCCCAGGTCTGTCTAGACACTTTGTTTTTATTGTTTCATGCATAGTTGTGTTGTTCTTGGAGCGTCTTAGTTTTCGTTTGCTTTGCTTAGTTTGTTTAGTTTTCTTGAGTAGTTTGGACCCCCATTCTCGCTGTGTTGTTTTGCAAATAAGTTGCTTGGTGTTGGAAAGGAGTAGTAAGTTCTTGCTTGAAGTGCAAGAGGAGCTTGCATTGACTGTGACTTAGACTTTAGCATGACATGCTAGGTGTTGTTTTGACCTTATGCTTAGTGATTATTGCTGTAGCATGTCTTGTTCCAAACAATTGGGATTTCTTAGTGTGCCTTGAAGAAATTATGCGTTGTTTTAGCATGCAAAAGCATAGTATTGTGGTATTCTCCTTTGATGTTTTGCTTGGGTTGACTTGGCACATGCTCACACCATATTATGGCTATGACAAGTCACCATTAGCCTCTATAATCATTTAGTCCTTGAATTGTAGTACCACTCTTTGCTTTGATTAGTATGCTTTATTGCACTGCAATGGCCATTATGCTCTCTTAGTTGGTTGCTCCCAGTATTTTGCTAGCCTCCACTTGTATGAGTAAGCTCTACTCATGCTTCCAACTCCAAAGAAACCAAGTTATTCCAAAGTGTCCACTATAAAATCCTATGCATGGTGTATTACACCATTCCAAGTATATTCTTGTTTTCAACTATCTTCCAATTAAAAACTATTTTGTTATGTGAAAACTTAGTGATTAAAGCCCTCACGAACTTGATGGCACACTTTATATTCTTTGCCCCTAATAAAATTGAACCATTGTGAAAACTTTGTTGTGTATGCTTTCACTTATAAGTTGGAACTAGCAGAACCGTGTTGTCACGGGGAACGTTTTCAACATTGCACTTGTACTTTGTACTCAGTTGATATCATGTTCTTTTGTCTATGGATGTCACCGGTGTGAAATAAAGAGGGAACTTGTAAGTCCATGGAGTTTGTATCTTGTGTTAGGGAAACGCCTGGGCCGCTAGCCTAAGCCATGCCTAATCATGGTGGAAACTTGCAGAATCACCATAGTGAGATATCTATGAAGCATCCTCAATAAAAAGCTATGCATATGGTAAATAAAAAGATTGCTAAGATGCTCATTGTCTATTTGCCTATCATTTTGGTTATGGGAAATCTCCTGTACCATGTGCAAGGGGTACGTTGTTGGTGGTTCTCAATGATATGCAAATACTTACAATGACAAGAACTTATGTGGACCCAAAGTTGAGTATGCATGAGGTGTGGCCCTCGTATTCAAGGGACTTGAGATTGCCAACTTATACTTCGTCAAGCATATACTCCACCTTTGCCACTTTAACCTTAACCACTTCAAGATGCTTATGATAGGGGAAATCAGGGCTGAAAGCTAACAAGTACCATAATTTTTGGAATCTCTTTTTGAAACTTGTAATCCCTGCTTCCTTTACAAAAAAGGCCTTTCTTCCACCATTATTGAGTCTCCACATTTTACCTTTAGGCACCATTAAGAGAGCACAGTTGTCATTCTGTGTGCAGTGTTCCAAAGCTTATTAATTGATGCATATTGTGATATTACTTGTTCTTGTGCTATTTGTTTCTAGTCACCCTTGTGAACTTTGCAGGTGTCCTATGCATCTATATTGCTACTCTATGAGGGACAAGCTGATTGCCACTATGCTATGTTTTCTGTATGTGAAACAAACAAACGTTTTTCAATGCATGTTATTCATGATCTTTGTTAGTAGCTTGCCATGTTGCATGCATAGTTACTATGTCCTATTGTTAGAACTCCATCTTTCATGCACATGTTTAGAGTTCTTTGATCCCAGCTTTCAATGCTTGCAAATGGTTGGATCTTTATTGTGAGGGTGCATGTCACCTTAAAAATTATTATTTTTATCACTTACCTACTCGAGGACGAGTAGGAGTTAAGCTTGGGGATGTTGATACGTCGGAAACATATCTATAATTTTTGATGCTCCATGCTTTTTTAGTATCTACTTTGCTTTACTTGTCTATGCTTTGAGGTGCTTTTTACATGTTTTCTGGTACTAACCTACTAACAAGTTGCAACAGTGCCAGATGCCTGTTTTCTACTGTTTTTGGTTTCAGAAAAGTTAGTAAAGAAATATTCTCGGAATTGGACGAGACAAACGTCAAAGTCAATTACTTTCCGTGCGGAACGAGAAGTCCAGAGGGGAGCCGGAGAGACCGGCCAGGGGGGCAGACCCACCCTAGGCATGCGTGGGCCCTACCCCGCGGCTGGGAGGGGTGTGGGGCCCTGGCCGCCGCCTCGGCCTCCCCCTTCGCCTATAAGAAGCCCCCGATGTAGAAACCCTAAGCACCCAATCAAATCTCCACGAAACCTTTTGTAGCCGCCGCCACCATCGTCCCTAGATCGGGGGGATCTGAAGTTCTTCCCAGCACCCTACCGGAGGGGAGATCATCCCGGAGGCCTTCTCTCCGGTATGATGCGTGAGTAGTTCCACCTTGGACTATGGGTCCATGTAGTATCTAGATGGTTGTATCTCCTCCTTTGTGCTTTCATGTATAGATCTTGTGGGCTCCGTTAATGATCAAGATATAATCTATTTGTAATCATGCATGTTGTGTTTGCAGGGATCCGATGGATATTGAGATTATTATGTTGGTTTGATTAATGGTTTTGTATTTATGATTCTATCATGTCTGTGTTGTTTGTGATCTTACATGCTCTCCGTTGTTAGTAGCTATCTTGGCCAAGTAGTTGCTAGTGACTCCAAGAGGGGGTATTTATGCTCGGTAGTGGGTTCATGCCTCTAGTTTCCAAGGGAAGTGACAATAATCTCTTCGGTTGTAGATGTGTTATTGCTACTAGGGAGAAAACAATGGTCTCTTGTTCATGGAACATGTGGACTGTTTACCTTACACACTTTGCTTAAAGCAGTTGTCTGTTGCTTGCAACTTAATACTGGAGGGGGTTTGGATGATAACCTGAAGGTGGACTTCTAGTCATAGATGCAGTTGGATAGCGGTCTATGTATCGTGTTGTATTGCTCAAACGAATCTCATAGGATCTTTCTGACTGGTAATTGCATTGTTATGCCTTGCTCAGTTCCTGTCAATTGCCCTGCTGTAATTTGTTTACCCTTCATGCCATGTTGTTTATCTAAGGAGAGCACCTCTAGTGAACTATGGACCCCGGTCCAATCTTTACCATCGATACATCTTCCACTGTTACTTGTTTACTTGCTGCAAACCATTATCTTCCACACGGTACGTTTAATCCTTTGTTACAGCAAACTAGTGAGCCGGACAACCTCACTGATTCGTTGGGGCAAAGTCTTGAGTTTGTGTTGTACAGGTCTCCGCGTTGCTTGCAACACCTGTGTGATGTTTCCTTCCTCCTTCTGGTTCGATAACCTCGGTCTCTACTGAGGTAAGACTTGCTGTTGTGCTCATCACACCTTGTGTAACATCCCAAAAATCATGATTTCAAAGCTTGCATATCATTCATGCATTCATAATCATTTTAGAATCATTTTCAAATGAGATTTCAAAAAACAGAAGCATTTGATGTCTATTATTTTATGTAAGCAAGGCAATGGCCCTATTGCTACTCTCGATTATGAGAATACTTGTTTAAACCAGAAAAGAATTAAACATAGGTTTGATTGATATTTTCAGAAACTTGATCAAAAATTTCAAATCAAGATATGAATTCAAACCATTCATTATGCCTATTGGAATTAACTAATGAAGGAAATGTTTATTTTAAATATCAAGGGGCCAATATAAATTCTGAGTGAAGAGCAAGGTTTAACACTCAATTTTGTACCGATTCATTCTGCAAGAATCCAGAGGAAATTTGAATTCTAAATCATTTGAAAAACATTTGAAAAAGGATTCTAGAAAATCAAAACAGAAATGGAAAAGAATAAAAGAAAAGGGAAAAGGCCGGCGCCAGCAAATAAGCCCAACAGCAGAAGCAACCCATTAGCCAGCCCACCCGGGTTTTCCCTCTCTCTATTTTTTCACCGCACCCGCGCTACCCAAACGGTCACTGACTGGTAGACCCTCGCCAGCTCACCTCCTTCTTCCCCAAATCACGCCCGCGACAATGTCGTCGCCGGCTATTTCCTCCTCCTTCACTGCTGCGCCATAATTCGAATAAATGCCGACGATTACGTGCGCGATCCTCGCCCCCGCTCTAGCTACTTAATCCCCTCCCCCTCTCGGACATTTCCCCCAACACAACCAGCCCGAAGCGCCGCCAGGCTCCCCAAATTTCACCCAACACCGCCGCAGCACCGAGGAACTCCGGTGAGCCATCACAGTGAGTCTCGAGCGCGCCTTGCCCTATGGTTCTGCTTCGCCATCATCTTGCGCACCTTCTCATGCTTTCAATTTGTCCTGAATCGCCCTAGGTCGTCGCCCTCGTCAACATCCGGAAACGGCCGAAGCTTAGCTCGACTCCGACGAGCCAATTCGGTGAGCCCCGTGTTCCCCTCAGTCTCTGGTTCATGCAACCATGTTTGCCAGTGCCTCGCGCATCTGTTAACGCTTTCTGTTTGAATCGTTGTGCCCCAGGTCGTCGTCTTCGACTCCGACAGTGACACACGACAAGCGGACGAACTCCGACGAGGTTTTCCTGCTGTGTCAGTGTGCCCCGACCCTGTCCACCTGCACGTTGAGCATCTCCACGACCTCGCGATCTCGGTAAGCCCTAGCACGACCCCCTGCACCTCTGACCTCGCCGGCGTGTCACCGCCAAAGCCATCGCCGCCTCCAGCGCCATTCGTGCCGCTTAGTTTTGGTCGAACAGATCTGATCCATTGGATCTGGATCCTAGGGCCACGATTAGATCTTAGGTGAAGCGGTACGAACAGATCTGGGTCGTGCATCATTAGTTAGATCTTGCGGTCCGCGAGCGTGATCCGGCCGAACCGGTATCGTCCAATTAGAAGTTGTCGCGTGGCGCTGTTTCATTTAAAAAGACAGAAACATTTCTATTAGATGTTCAAACTTGCAAAATTCATAACTTTTGATCCACATGTCCAAATTTTGCAAATTTTATATCATTGGAATTATGAGAAAGAATTATATCCAACCATGCACTTTGTTTAATAAATTGCTTATGTAAAATTGGTTATTTTTGTAGAAACATTTGTAGGCCTATTTTGAGTATAAAATTACTTGAAAAATGTTTTAAAGATCAAATTAAGTTTAATTAGTGTATAAATGTTTAGTTTAGTGTTAATTTTTGTTTTACTTGTCTTGTTTGAATTGTAAAAATCATCACATGGCATTTGCATGCATTCATATATTTTTGCTTGTTTATTTTGATATGTGAATTTGGTGCTATCATTTTATGTGTAGATTTTGGTGCTAGTGGTGATTGTGATTGTGAGGATTGTTGCTACTCCCCCAACTACAAAGGAAAGTGGTGCTTCATATTTTTGTCCCAATATTTTTACTATGCATTAGAAATATTTTGTATAGGGCTTGCATGAATATTTTTTCTAAGTATCTATATGCTATGCTTGGGAAATCCTAGTAGTTGTAGAATTGTTAGAATTTTCTCTAATTTAAGATACTTGCTATTGCCATGCTTAGCCTAGCTAGTAACAACCAAGGGTGGAATATATACATGCTATGGAAAAATATTGCTAAGTCTTTGACTTATGTTTTTGCTTAATAAAACAACTAAGTGAATGAAACACCTGGGTGGATTGGTAATTGCTTGGTGGTTTTTGGTTGAGTTCTTACCAGGGCCCATTTTCTAATGGTCTACCTGTGTATCTCACTTGTGGAATGCCACCCAGGAACAAAGGGATTTGAGATGCCAAATGTTAATAAGCCTCTAGTGTAGCCACATGGCATTATGGGCTCTGCCTGGACCATATAGGTTGCAATAACTTAGCCAAATGGACAGTTGGTGGTAGGGGATGATAGGTTTGGAGCGCGTCCATTTTGGTCTAAGGGGAGGCTTCTGAAAGGTCCTGTCTTGGTGAAAATCAAGTCTTGTGGGGAAAGTGCACCACCTCTACAGAAGGAAGAAACTAAGTACTTAGTCGTGTCCCCAGAAAAGGACAATTTGAGCATCAAGACATGGAAGCTAACAAGAATCTCCTCATCCCAATTTCTAAGCTAAAACTTATGGTTGAACAAGGGTGAAGGTTCACCAATTTCTATTGGTGGTTCCTTGGAAGTTTTGCCAAACAAAAACTTAGTTTTTTCAACTGATAGGTAAAACCTATTTTGAGCAAAGCAAGCCTAAGCTACACTTAGCCAAATTCATGTAGAAGCTAGATACTATTATTCTACTAAGGTATCACTTGCCAATACTATTCCAATGTATTGACCCACTGTGGCTATAACTTGTGATGTTGCAGGATACTCTGATGAGGATTAGGGTTATGAGTCTACACTCAACATGTTTGCCTATGGCACATGAAGATGAAGACTTTTATTTATATTGTTATGATAAACTCTTGTACTAGCCTATGGCTATGGAGTTGTAAAAGACTATGTTATCTCTGGAGTGACGATGTAATAATGACCTTTGTTTCTGTGTACTTCATCTTAAACTGTGGATGCTAGCATTTGATCCAGGGACTAGCATTGCAATCACAGGGACCTTTACCTTTACAAAGGTGGGGTCTTACAGATGGTATCAGAGAACTGTGTTGCCTATAGGATTATGACCCTAGGATTGGATTATAAACCACTAAGGAAAAAAATTCAACACTTTGAAAATTTTCTACACTTGTCTTTTTCTTCTCGTAAACTTTTCTAATCTTCTTTCTCATCTCTATTTGTAGATGAAATCCATCAACGAAGCCGTAAGGAAGGGACCACTCATGACCATGACTTTGGAGTGTGAAACTGAATTTCCCAAGGCCCTCAAGAACCTTATGGTTACCATGGGGATACATGGTGCAACTGTGTACAAAGGGTTCCCTGTGATGGATGAAGGAGAAGAGTATTGGTGGGTGCAACTTCACTTGTACAAAAACAAGGAAGACAACCACAAGGAGTCAGGATTCTGCATGGTCACCAACTCAGAAATGCACACAACATTCTTTGACTCTGCAAGAAATGCAGCTTGGAATGCTATCAAGGAGCTTGATGATAGACTTAAGTGCAGAATGCTCAACACCCAAAATGACCTTAGAGAAGAAAAGAAGCATACCCAAGAGTTAGAATCTACCAACCAACAACTAAGGGGAGACATCATAGAATTAATTTGGGAGTCTTGTGAGCAAGATAGACAGATGGCTACTAAGGATGCTCTGATAGCTATTTTGTCTAGTGAGTGAGAGTTGTAACGTACTTCGTTAGTTGGACCACCACATTTATCGTTTTTACTTTCAAAAATTTGCCTAACTTATGTTGAACCTTTGATGCTTGTAATGGATTTTTGTATGCCATGACTTGCGTGATTGTTGCAAAAATGTGCTTGTGATATTTTGTCTTGTGATTTTTCTCTATTGATGTTGATTCTAACCTTTCTCTATCTTATAAAAATAGATGCCTAATGTTACTATCAACACAGCCGAGGAGTTCAAGGGAACTCGTTTTGGTATTCGTCTTATTGAGCTCACTAGTGTGCTCAACCTTCCACTTCCTAGCATCATGACACTTACATCACCAAGTTCGAGAGGAAGGACCTTTGGGGCTTCAGAGTCACTCAGCCGGGACGTCAGACAGAGCCAACCACGGAGACCATCACTTTCGAGCTGATGCATGACGACATGGAGAAAGGCCTAGATGTAGTCATGCAGGAATTACTTGGGCGCCTGGTAGGGAGACACTCCACCGAGCTTAGAGGTCATTACTTTCACCCCTTCGGGAGACACAACGAGGAGGGTGAGGCTACAGAGTACGAGGATGCTGCTAGAGAGACGATGGAGCCGATTCGTCTGTACCTTCAGGACCTAGAGGGTCTTATTAGGCACCTATATACTGATAGGACCAACGTCATGCTTAGCAATGACGAGCTCCAGGTTCAGCTCTGAGAGAAGGACAAGCTCTTCGCGGAGCAAGACGAGATATTCAAGGAAATGGAGGCCAAGTTTTAAAGCCAGGACAAGAAGTTCAAGAGCCAGGAGAAAAGGGTCCAAGACAGGAACAAGAAGATCTGGGATATGAAGGAAGAGTTAGAGGCCAAGGACTTCGAGCTCGAGCACCAGCAGGGAGTGATCGAGAGGATTCGCTCACAGAAGAGGGATCTTAGGGCCAAGATTGAGGCCTTGACTACTAGTGTTGATGAGTACAAGACCGCCATGGAGAGTGCAGGTCTTACACTTGTTGACGAGGAGATTGATGGGGAGGAGTAGTGTAGACTACTCGATTTTCTTTCATCTACCGTACCTTGTTTATTGAGTCGCAATGACCATCCAACATGTGGGTGGCTTGCTATGGTGTGTTTTGCATTTCCAAACTTGTTGTTTATGTCATTAAAAATCTATGATATTTTGATGTTTGGTTATTGTGATTGAGTATGTGATGTATTGTGCATGTTAATCATCTATGGGTATCTCATTCTTATCCTTATGAAAACCACAGATGCCTCCTCGACGTGCCAACCCCAACCCAAACAACAACAATGTCACTCCCAAGATGCAGCAGTTGATGACAGCACAAGCACAACTGATGCAGATGATGACCACTTTCATGCAGAACCAGAATCAAAATAACAACAACAACAATAATAACAACAACAACCAGAACAATCCGCCAGGATTTGACATGCTCACCAGATTCCTAAGACTGAGGCCTGCAAAGTTCTCAGGAACCACTGATCCAATGGTGGCCAATGATTGGCTACGTTCTGTGAACAAGGATTTAGTGACTGTCGGCTGCACCGACGAGGAAAAGGTCAGGTTTGCAACACATCTACTGGAAGGTCCAGCAGCAACCTGGTGGGATAACTTTCAGATCACCACTCCCATTGAGGATGTGACTTGGGCTATCTTTGAGGATGGATTCCGTACAGCTCACATTTCATTCGGAGTGATGAATTTGAAGAAGAAAGAATTCCACAATCTGAAGCAGCGTCACTGCAGTGTGGCTGAATATATTGAGGAGTTCAACAATCTGGCGCGTTATGCACCGGATGAGGTTGATACAGATGCCAAGAGGAAGGAGAAATTCCTCGAAGGACTGAATGATGAACTGAATCTGCAGCTGTCTGTTGCCTATGCCCCAACCTATCAATCACTTTGTGACAAGGCTACCATCTTGGAGAACAAGATGAAACAGGTTGAGAGTAGGAAGAGGAAGCACAACTTTGATAAACACAGCTCGGGACCGTCTCACAAGCGTTCCCATCATGATTATAATGGGAGTTCTGGATCCCACAAACATGGAAAGTACAACAACCACCACGGCCACAACCACAATCATGAAAACAAGCATCACCGCAGTCATGATAATGACAAGTACAAGAACCACAAGAGTGGACACAAGAATCACCACAGTGGAGGAACCACCAAGCCCAACCCTTTCCAGAAGGGACAAGTAAACCACATCAATGTGGAAGAGATTTATGAGGAATCTGATGCTGTGGCTGGTAAGTTCAAACTCAATTCTATTCCAGCACTTGTTCTTTTTGATACTGGTGCATCACATTCATTCATATCAAAAGCATTTGTTGATAGAAATGGGTTTCCAACTGAAAATATTGGGTGTCCAATAAAAGTAAGTTCTCCCGGTGGAGATATGATAGTAAGTCTTGGATGTCGTGATCTAGTGATAAAATTTGGAAAGCATAAGTTTCCGGTTAGTCTGATAATCCTAGATTCCCAAGGACTGGATGTAATTTTGGGAATGGATTGGATGACCAAGTACAAGGGAGTGCTAGATTGTGCCAATCATACTGTCACACTCACAACTCCGGATAAGAAACGTATTAGATTCAAGTCTAACTTTGAATCAAAAGGGAGTAAGCTAAATTCTCTTAAGGGGGTTAGCATAGATAGTGTAATAATTGTGAGAGAATACCCAGATGTGTTTCTGGAGGAATTGCCGGGAATGCCACCGGATAGGGATGTGGAGTTTCTGATTGACTTGTTACCAGGATCAGGACCAATAGCAAAGAGACCTTACAAGATGCCAATTGATGAGTTGAAAGAACTCAAGAAACAACTTGGAGAAGAGTTGCAGAAAGGATTTATTCAACCAAGTTCTTCATCTTCGGGAGCACCAGTTTTGTTTGTGGAAAAGAAAGATAGAAGCCAAAGGTTGTGCATAGATTATCGTTCACTCAATGAGGTGACTATCAAGAACAAATATCCTTTGCCCAGAATCAATGATTTGTTTGATCAGTTAGAAGGAGCCCGTGTGTTCTCAAAGATTGATCTCCGGTCAGGCTATTTTCAACTTAAGATAAGGGAACAAGACATACCTAAGACTGCTTTCACCACTAGATATGGACTGTATGAGTACACCGTAATGACGTTTGGTTTGACCAATGCACCAAGTTACTTCATGAATATGATGAACAAAGTGTTCATGGAGTTTCTTGACAAGTTTGTCGTCGTCTTCATCGATGACATTTTGATCTACTCCAAGAGCAATGAAGAGCATGAAGGACATTTGCGCTTGATACTTGAGAAGCTTAGAGAGCATAAATTGTATGCCAAATTCAGCAAGTGTGAATTCTGGCTGAATGAGGTTGGATTTCTTGGACACATTGTATCAGGAGATGGTGTAGCAGTTGATCCTGCAAAAGTGTCAGCTGTAACTGAATGGGAATCTCCTAAGTCAGTGAAAGAAGTTTGTAGTTTCCTTTGTTTGGCAGGATACTATAGAAGATTCATTGAGAATTTCTCCAAGGTAACTAAGCCAATGACGGAGTTACTCAAGAAATACAAGAAATTTGATTGGACTGAAGGATGTGCACTCAGTTTCCAAGAGTTGAAAAAGAGACTAGTGATAGCACCAGTCTTATGTTTGCCAGATTTGGAGAAGGATTTCCAAGTTTATTGTGATGCATATCACCAAGGATTAGTGCGATTCACGATGCAAGAAGGGAAAGTTGTGGCTTATGCCTCTAGACAACTCAAAACTCATGAAGTGAATTATCCTACTCATGATTTAGAGTTAGCCTCTATTGTCCATGCACTCAAAATATGGAGACATTATCTTTTGGGAAAGCGATGTGAAGTATTCACAGATCACAAAAGTTTGGAGTATATCTTCACTCAGAAAGAAATCAACATGAGACAAAGAAGATGGCTAGAACTCATCAAGGACTATGACTTGAGTTTGCAATACCACCCCGGTAAAGCAAATGTTGTAGCGAATGTATTAAGCCGTAAGTTTTATGTGAATGGCCTTACTAAGGGATAGTTGCCAGATGATCTGTGTGCCCAATTCAAAGATCTCAGATTGGAGATTGTGCCTGAGGGGCATCTCATGTCATTGGATGTTCAACCCACCTTGTTGGACAAGATCAAGGAAGCCCAAAAGACGGACAAGGAAATTGATGAGATTAAGGAAAAGATTGGCAAGGTAAAAGCCAAAGGATTCCATGAAGACGAACATGGTACTTTATGGTATGGAAAACATATTTGCATTTCGCAAGATCCGGAGCTTCGGAAACTGATTTTACAAGAAGCACACAACTCAACATATTCCATTCATCCGGGTAACACCAAAATGTACATAGATGTGAAGGAAAGATTTTGGTGGAATAATCTCAATAAGGACATCGCCGAACATATTGCATTGTGTGATGTATGTAGTAGAGTGAAAGCGGAACATCAGAAACCAGCAGGATTGTTACAACCACTACCTATTCCTGATTGGAAGTGGGACAAGATTGGCATGGATTTCATCACCGGATTGCCAAGGACCAGGTCAGGATATGATTCTATTTGGGTAGTAGTGGATCGCCTAACTAAAGTGGCTCATTTTATACCCGTGAAGACAACTTATACAAGTGCTAAGTTGGCCAAGATCTATATGAATAGGATTGTGTGTCTGCATGGAGTACCCAAGAGTATTGTGTCTGATAGAGGAACTCAATTCACTTCTCATTTTTGGAGGCAACTTCATGAGTCATTGGGAATGAGATAGGAATTCAGTACTGCTTTTCATCCCCAGACTGATGGACAGACAGAAAGGACCAACCAGATCCTAGAGGATATGTTGAGGGCATGTGCCCTAGATTATGGAGCTAGTTGGGATGAAAGTCTGCCTCATGAAATTCTCTTACAACAACAGCTATCAAGCCAGTATTGAGATGGCACCGTTTGAGTTTCTCTATGGAAGAAAGTGTACTACACCATTGCTATGGAATGGTGTTGGAGAAAGGAACTTGTTCGGGCCAGAATTAATCAAGGAAGCTAAAGAGAAAGTCAAGTTGGTAAAGGACAGATTGAAGATAGCACAGTCTCGACAGAAGAGCTACGCAGATCCTAAGCGTAGAGAAGTCACCTATGAGGTAGGTGATAGAGCATATCTTAGAGTATCACTACTTCGTGGAGTGAAGAGGTTTGGAGTCAAAGGAAAATTGGCCCCAAGATATGTTGGACCATTCAAGATTCTGAGCCGTAAAGGATAAGTAGCTTATGAGATTGAATTGCCTGAATCATTGTCTGCCGTTCACAATGTGTTTCATGTGAGTCAGCTAAAGAAATGCCATCCGAAGATGGAGGAGACTTCTTTGAAGGATACTATACCTTTGGAAGAGGTCCAATTGGAAATTGATCTCACTTATGAAGAAAAACCTATCAAGATTATTGAAACTGCAGAAAGAGTTACTCGGACAAAGACTATCAAATTCCGCAAAGTTCAGTGGAACCATCATTCCGAGGAAGAAGCAACTTGGGAAAGAGAAGATGATCTTCGGAAAGACCACCCTCACCTATTTGCTAGCCAATCTGAATCTCGAGGGCGAGATTCACCTTAAGGGGGTTAGATTTGTAGCATCCCAAAAATCATGACTTCAAAGCTTGCATATCATTCATGCATTCATAATCATTTTAGGATCATTTTCAAATGAGATTTCAAAAATAGAAGCATTTGATGTCTATTATTTTATGTAAGCAAGGCAATGGCCCCATTGCTACTCTCTATTATGAGAATACTTGTTTAAACCAGAAAAGAATTGAACATAGGTTTGATTGATATTTTCAGAAACTTGATCAAAAATTTCAAATCAAGATATGAATTCAAACCATTCATTATGCCTATTGGAATTAACTAATGAAGGCAATGTTTATTTTAAATAACAAGGGGCCAATATAAATTTTGAGTGAACAGCAAGGTTTATCACTCAATTTTGTACTGATTCATTCTAAAAAAATCCAGAGGAAATTTGAATTCAAAATCATTTTAAAAACATTTGAAAAAGGATTCTAGAAAATCAAAACAGAAATGGAAAAGAATAAAAGAAAAGGGAAAAGGTCGGCGCCAGCAAATAAGCCCAACAGCAGAAGCAGTCCATTAGCCAGCCCACCCGGGTTTTCCCTCTCTCTGTTTTTTTCACCGCACCCGCGCTACCCAAACGGTCACTGACTGGTGGACCCTCGCCAGCTCACCTCCTTCTTCCTCAAATCACGCCCGCGACCATGTCGTCGCCGGCTGTTTCCTCCTCCTTCACTGCCGCGCCATAATTAGAGTAAATGATGATGATTACGTGCGTGATCCTCGCCCCCACTCTGGCTACTTAATCGCCTCCCCCTCGCGGACATTTCCCCCAACACAACCAGCCCGAAGCGCCGCCAGGCTCCCCAAATTTCACCCAACACCGCCGCAGCACAGAGGAACTCCGGTGAGCCATCACGGTGAGTCTCGAGCGCGCCTTGCCCTCTGGTTCACGCGAGCTGCTTCGCCATCATATTGTGCACCTTCTCATGCTTTCAGTTTGTCCTGAATCGCCCTAGGTCGTCGCCCTCGTCAACATCTGGAAACGGCCGAAGCTTAGCTCGACTCCGACGAGCCATTCCGGTGAGCCCCGTGTTCCCCTCTGTCTCTGGTTCATGCAACCGTGTTCGCCAGTGCCTCGTGCATCTGTTAACGCTTTCCGTTTGAATCCTTGCGCCCTAGGTCCTCGTCTTCGACTTTGACAGTGAGCACCCGATGCGTGGACGAACTCCGACGAGGTTTTCCTGATGTGTCAGTGCGCCTCGACCCTGTCCACCTGCACGTTGAGCATATCCATGACCTCGCGATCTCGGTAAGCCCTAGCACGACCCCCCTGCACCTCTGACCTCGCCGGCGTGTCACCTCCAGAGCCATCTCCACCGCCAGCGCCATTCGCGTCGCTTAGTTTTCGTCGAACAGATCTGATCCATTGGATCTGGATCCTAGGGCCACGATTAGATCTTAGGTGAAGCGGTACAAACAAATCTGGGCCGTGCATCGTTTGTTAGATCTTGCGGTCCGCGAGCGTGATCCGGCCGAACTGGTATCGTCCAATCAGAAGCTGCCGTGTGGCGCTGTTTTATTTAAAAAGACAGAAACATTTCTATTAGATGTTCAAAATTGCAAAATTCATAACTTTTGATCCACACGTCCAAATTTTGCAAATTTTATATTATTGGAATCAGGAGAAAGAATTTTATCCAACCATGCACTTTGTTTAATAAATTTCTTCTGTAAAATTGGTTATTTTTGCAGAGACATTTGTAGGCCTATTTTGAGTATAAAAATTACTTGAAAAATGTTTTAAAGATCAAATTAAGTTTAATTAGTGTATAAATGTTTAATTTAGTGTTTAGTTTTGTTTTACTTGTCTTGTTTGAATTGGAAAAATCATCACATGGCATTTGCATGCATTCATATATTTTTGCTTGTTTATTTTGATAAGTGAATTTGTGCTATCATTTTATGTGTAGATTTTGGTGCTAGTGGTGATTGTGATTGTGAGGATTGTTGCTACTCCCCCAACTACCAAGGCAAGTGGTGCTTCATATTTTTGTCCCAATATTTTGACTATGCATTAGAAATATTTTGTATAGGGCTTGCATGAATATTTTTGCTAAGTATCTATATGCTATGCTTGGGAAATCCTAGTAGTTGTAGAATTGCTAGAATTTTCTCTAAGTTAAGATACTTGCTATTGACATGCTTAGCCTAGCTAGTAAAAACCAAGGGTGGAATATATACATGCTATGGAAAAATATTGCTAAGTCTTTGACTTATGTTTTTGCTTAATAAAACATCTAAGTGAATGAAACACCTGGGTGGATTGGTAATTGCTTGGTGGTTTTTGGTTGAGTGGTTACCAGGGCCCATTTTCTAATGGTCTACCCTGTGTATCTCACTTGTGGAATGCCACCCAGGAACAAAGGGATTTGAGATGCCAAATGTTAATAAGCTTCTAGTGCAGCCACATGGCATTATGGGCTCTGCCTGGACCATATAGGTTGCAATAACTTAGCCAAATGGACAGTTGGTGATAGGGGATGATAGGTTTGGAGCGCGTCCATTTTGGTCTAAGGGAAGGCTTCTGAAAGGTCCTGTCTTGGTGAAAATCAAGTCTCGTGGGGAAAGTGCACCACCTCTGCAGAAGGAAGAAACTAAGTACTTACTCGTGTCCCCGAAAAAGGACAATTTGATCATCAAGACATGGAAGCTATCAAGAATATCCTCATCCCAATTTCTAAGCTAAAACTTGTGGTTGAACAAGGGTGAAGGTTCACCAATTTATATTGGTGGTTCCTTGGAAGTTTTGCCAAACAAAAACTTAGTGTTTTCAACTGATAGGTAAAATCTATTTTGAGCAAAGCAAGCCTAAGCTACACTTAGCCAAATTCATGTAGAAGCTAGATACTATTATTCTACTAAGGTATCACTTGCCAATACTATTCCAATGTATTGACCCACTGTGGCTATAACTTGTGATGTTGCAGGATACTCTGATGAGGATTAGGGTTATGAGTCTATACTCAACATGTTTGCTTCTGGCACATGAAGATGAAGACTTTTATTTATATTGTTATGATAAACTCTTGTACTAGCCTATGGCTATGGAGTTGTAAAAGACTATGTTATCTCTGAAATGACGATGTAATAATGACCTTTGTTTCTTTGTACTTCATCTTAAACTGTGGATGCTAGCATTTGATCCAGGGACTAGCATTGCAATCACAGGGACCTTTACCTTTACAAAGGTGGGGTCTTACACCTTGCTCTTGGGGTTTCCAACGAAGTGCTCCACGTCAACACCATCATGTAACACACCATGCATAGTAATTTATAGTGGACTCTTTGGAATAACTTGGTTTCTTGGGAGTTGGAAGCATGAGTAGAGCTTACTCATACAAGTGGAGGCTAGCAAAAGACTGGGAGCAACCAGCTGAGAGAGCAATAATGGCCATAATCATGCAGAGCGACAAAACATTACTAATCAAAGCATAGAGTGGTACTACAAGTCAAGGACTAAATGATCATAGAGGCTATGGTGACTTGTTCATAGTCATAATATGGTGTGAGCATGTGCCAAGTCAACCCAAACAAAGCATCAATGGAGAATACCACAATACTATGCTTTTGCATGATAAAACAACGCATGATTTTTTCAAGGCACACTAAGCAATCCCATATTGTTTGGAACAAGTCATGCTACAACAATAATCACTAAGCATAAGGTCAAAGCAACACCTAGCATGACATGCTAAAGTCTAAGTCATAGTCAGAGCAAGCTCCTCTTGTACTATTTCAAGCAAGAACTTTCTGCTCCTTTCCAACACCAATCAACTTATTTGAAACAACACAGCGAGAACGGGGGTCCAAACTACTTTATTCAAGAAAACTAAGCAAATCAAACAAAAACTAAGACGCTCCAAGAACAACACAACAGTGCATGAAACAATAAAAACGAAGTGTCTACAAAGACCTGAGATTTTTATTGATGAAGAAGGGGATGTGTTGGGCATCCCCAAGCTTTGACGCTTGTATCTCTTGAATATTTATTTGTGTGACACGGGGTGGAATCCCCAAGATTGAGCTTTTGTTCATTCTTCATCTCATTACATCATTCTCTCTCTACACCTGAAATTTTTCCTTCATACAAAACTTCACACAATCTTCATTAGCAACAATAGTGTCTTCAAAAGATAATAGACCCTTGGGTTTTAGATTTAGAACAGAAAAACTTTCACTAAAAACACAATCTACTGTAGCAACTCCCTCAAAAAGCTCAATTTCCCAAAAGTAACCCCAAAAGGAATCAATAAGAAGCAAATGCAAATAATGGCAGAAATCTGTCAAAACAGACCAGTAGGTAGAAACCGATTTTTTCCAAGACCTTATGTTGCTCAAATAAAAAAGTGTTGAACTAACGAAAGTTAGCTAACATAATGGGGGATTTATTCCTAAAATATCAGCTCAATCCGACTTACAGAGATTCCTCACGAATTTTTATGGTGGATCACAAAAATCTGTTTCGGGACAGCAACTCTCCAAATCTTACTTCCCTCTCATTAGAGGTTATTCTTGGCACAATAAGCAAACAAAAAGGATAAGGAGAGGTCATTACTGGAGTAATAACTTCCAAGACTCAATAAAAATCTTGGGTTATCTCCCAACAAGTACTTTTCTTTAAAGCCTTCAAGTTAGGCACAAGAAGCAAGAATCAAGTGTTTTCAAATGAGGAAGCATTAACATCAAACCTTGATTTCAAAGGAGGAGCAAAAAGCAACTTCCCTCTCCTCATAGGGAAGTGTTCAATACCTTTCTTTAACGGAAATTGAAATTTTATAGTGCCCTCTTTCATATCAATGATGGCACCAACGGTTCTAAGAAAAGGTCTTCCCAAAGTAATAGGACATGAAGCATTGTATTCAACATCCAAAACATAGAAATCAACAGGGACATAATCATTGTTAACCATAATGAGAACATCATTAATACTCCCCATGATTTTCTTCTTAGAATTATCATTAAGTGGGACATCCAAATAACAATCTTCCAAACATGGCAAATCAAGCATTTCATAAATCTTTCTAGGCATAATAGAGACACTAGAACCAAGGTCACATGAAGCTTTGAGATCAAAGTAATTCACTTGCATATTAATAATGGGTTTCCAACTATCTTCTACTTTCCTAGGGATAGAAGCTTTGTGTTTCAACTTCTCTTCCTTAATTTTAACAAGAGCATCTGTAATGTGTTTGGTGAAGGCTACATGCATATTGACATGGTTATACCCTATGGGTACGTAACTTCAGCATACCTAGTCCAGCCCAAGGAAGGCCCACGGCAAATATACACCGGCCCATGAAGATTTTCGGGTGGCCCAGGCCCATGACGCCTTCGGATCCTTGGAGAGCAAGACTAGAGTTTGAATACAACTTGTAACCTACTCGTATCGGCACCCGAGACCTAGCCTCCCTATATATAAAGGCTAGGAGGGTCCAACGAGGGGGGGCAGCTACTAGATTACGACATACACACCTCCACGCCAGATCGAATCTGCGCACCCTGTAACCTTCGGTTCTGCCGTAATAAAAGAGCAGACAAGCAGGAGTAGGGTTTTCCCTCCGGGGGCCTAAACCTGGGTAAATCTCGTGTCCCCTGGTTGCTTGTCTGTTAACCGTGCCACGATCTCCAGCATCCCCATCTTCTCCAAAACCCAAGTCCATAACAATGGGCATTGACGAGATCAAACCTCGTCAATTGGCGCCGTCTGTGGGAATCGGGGTTGCTGATTGTGCGGTCGTGACGGTTCCGACCCGATCGATCTACAACTCCGCGGCGACGGAGAATCACCTCCTCTTCGGCGCTTTCAACTTCACCGCCCACTCGCCGGATACCATGAAGGATTTCGAGCCCGTAGGCGACGGACTCGAAATTCTGTTCGGGAGCTTCTGCTTCCAGGTGGGACAAACCGGCACCCTCCGCCTCCCTGAGCGGGTGCCCGTACCGTCCATCAGGCCCGCTTCGTGGACTCCACACCCCGTGCTACGCACGTCACCATCAACAGATGAGTTCTACAACAGCAGCAGCTGCAACTCCGATCTGTGCGATCCACCTTCGGATGAAGGGACCTACGGTTCCGGATCCGAAAGCTGCGGCAGCAGCCAACCAATCTGCAGGCGCTATTTGTGCGCCGCAATCATCCAAACCGACGAGGAAACACCTAACCCCCCGCCCAACCCCAACCCGCAGGACGGAAACGGCGAAAACGGGGAAAACAGGGGCCACCTCATCCAACTTAGCAAAGAAGGATGGGCCGAAGCACGCCGCGCCGTCGCAGGCGAAATAGTCCTACCTATAGACTCCCCACGTGATCTGCTCATGGCATACCACTACCTCCTGATCGAGGAGCACAAGAAGCAAGTCAAGATGCAGGAGATGCTCGACAAACGCAAGAAAGCAGCCTCTGAATCCAGTGCGCGACGAGCTGCGCTCTCCGCCATGGGACCCGGCTCCAGCACGAACGGAAACCAGGGAAACAAGCACCAATCTCGGGTGGAAAACATGGACCCGAAGGAGCGGCGTGACGTGACCCGAACTCTCCACACATCGTTCATGGATATGGACGCCGACGGCAACATCACCCCGAAGACGCCACAAGCTGCGATCATGGCAGCCACTGCGTATCTCGCGGCTCACCCACCTCCGGAGGGCGACCCGAAAAGGGCCATGCATAGGTCCGCACTCACCGGACTAGGACTAATCGGAGCTACGCTCCACGAAGACGCTCCTACGGAGCCGAAGAAGAAAGCCCCGGCCAGGCGCGACCGGAGCCCCACTCCCTCATCCGAAGATGAAGAAGAACATGATCTTCCTCGAAGGAAGAAGAGCTCGCACCGCCATAAACACGACTACGACGCCAGAGATAAGCTTACACAGCACAAGATCGACAAAGCACACGCCAAACGCGCATGCTCGTCTAAATCTAAGATGGATGAAGACGAAGGAGAACTCTGCGGGGCTCGATGCTTCAGCAGATCCGTCCGGCGAACACAGATGCCACGCAACTTCAAGCTTCCTTCGGATACTCCTAAGTTCAATGGCACGCAATATCCAAAGTCCTGGCTCAGTGACCATCTGTCATCCGTTAAGCTTCATGGAGGCAACAAAGAAACCGCCATGCAATGCCTTCAGCTGGAGCTGACAGGCGCGGCGCGGGTCTGGCTTAGCAGCCTATCATCAGGATCCATCCGAAGCTGGGAGGAGCTCGCTTATAGCTTCATCCGAAATTTCAAAGGCACCAGCAAGAGGCCCGCCTCAATTGAAGAATTGCGAGCCTGCACTCAGAGAACGGGTGAATCTATTCGCTCGTACATACTACGCTGGTCTACAACCAAGAACTCCGCAGCACACATCTCCGAAGAGCGGGCCATCGACGCCTTTAGGGACGGCGTAAAACGCCCAGACTTCAAGGAGAAACTTGGACGTGTAAAGCCCAAGACACTCGACCAGCTCATGGAGATCGCCAACAGCCTTAGACGGGCGAAGATTGCATCCAGCGGGCGCAATCAGATGAAGAGGACGACTACGGCAAGACGCTAACGCCGCAAGAGAAGAGGAGATCGCGCGTCTATGAGGACCGCGACGGACCCGACATGGTCGCAGCCGGCTACGCCGACCGTCGTAATGACAACAGCCGCAACAGCGGAGGATACCGCAGCGGAAACTTCCGCGACAACGGACGACCAACGCAGTCATGGCAGCGCCGCGACCGCGACAACGGACCCTCAGCATTCGACAAACTTTCGGGTCCATGCACCATCGACTTCTACATCGACAAACAAGATGGCAAAAAGAAAGCTAGCCACATGCTCAAGGACTGCCGCGAGTTCCAAAAACTCAGCGAAGGCATGATGCAAATGAGGCAACAAGCTCCAATTCCTGCGTTCGGAAACGCACCTGCGCCAGGTGAAATAGCACACAGAGCTCCTCCACCGCCGCCTATTGGAGGCCCAAATCAACCAATCGCACCAGCGCATAACAACGCCGGGGTCGCATACCCCCACCAAAGGGAGCACTAAATATGATCCAGAAGGGACGCCCAACCAGCAGGGTGCAGAAGAAAATCACCCGACAAATCAACATGGCCGTGGCAACTCCGCCTGCAATCCCTGAGTACCTCAGCGGATCGGAGTCCTGCATCACATTCACTCGCGCGGATCACCCTTGCCAGATCCCTCGCCCAGGTCATGCTGCCCTGGTGCTGGAGGCGCAGATCGGAGGCTTCAAGATGAGTCGCGTCTTCATGGATGGCGGAAGCGGCATCAACCTAATATTCGCAAGCACTCTAGTAGCTATGCGGATCCCGCAATGCAGCCTGGAACAATCAGACACAACGTTCCATGGCATTGTCCCAGGGAAGGGCATCTTCCCCCTGGGAAAAATAGGGCTCGACGTCATCTTCGGGACATCGGACAACTTTCGGCAGGAGCGCCTAGAATTCAAAGTGGTGGACTGGCCGTCGCAATACCACGCCATCCTGGGACGTGTAGCATTCGCAAGGTTCCTGGCCGTCCCACACTACGCATACCTACTATTCAAGATGCCAGGACCAAGGGGCGTCATCACAGTCCACGGGAGCTTCACCCGATCGGACCAATGCGACAGAGATTTCAACAAAATCTCCCAGTCTTTCGGCATGCAAGACGAGCTTGTAAGGCTCCGCGAGGTGACAGACAATGGGCTACCCCCAGTCACAAAGCAGAACGCACCTGACATGTCTTTCGACTCCACCATCAACACCAAGAAAGTGCAGGTCCATCCAACGGATGCCTCCAAGACGGCGCTGATCGCCAACGACCTCAGCGCCGCATAGGAAGGCGCGCTCGTCGAATTCCTCTGTGAGCGCTGGGAAATCTTCGCCTGGTGTCCTGCGGACATGCCAGGAGTTCCCAGGGAATTCGCCGAGCACGCACTCAATGTCTTCCCAGACACCAAGCTAGTCAAGCAGTCCATCCGAAGACTATCGGAACCACGAGCCGAAGCTATCGGCAAGGAGATCAACAGATTACTCGCAGCAGACTTCATCCGAGAAATCAAGGAAAGCGAGTGGCTGGCAAACACGGTGATGGTCCCGAAGAAGGACATGGACATCGTCCGGATGTGCGTGGACTTCACGTCACTAAATAAACACTGCCCTAAGGACCACTTCCCTCTTCCTCGGATCGACCAGATCATCGATTCGACTGCAGGTTGTGAGAAACTCTCCTTCCTCGACGCCTACTCAGGCTATAACCAGATTCGACTCAAGGTCGAAGATCAAGAGAAAACAGCGTTCATCACGCTCGAGTATATCGCTAACACAATGCCCTTCGGGCTAAAGAACGCGGGTGCGACGTACCAGCGATGCATGCAGGCCTGCCTCAAGGACCAAATCGGTCGCAATGTCCAAGTCTATGTTGACGACATAGTCATAAAAACCAAGGAAGCAAGAACACTTATCGACGATCTCCGCGAGACGTTCGACAACCTTGATCGCTACAGGATCAAGCTCAATCCAGAAAAGTGCACCTTCGGCGTCCCCTCGGGTCAGCTGCTCGGGTACTTCATCTCTCAACGAGGGATCGAAGCGAACCCTAAGAAAATCAAAGCTATCATGACAATGGAGAAGCCGAAAAACCTCAAGGGCGTCCAAAGAGTCATAGGCGAATAGCGGCACTAAGGTGTTCATCGGCCGCATGGGCGAAAAGGCCCTACCATTTTACCAAATTGCGCCAGCGAGACAAATTCGAGTGGACACGAAGCCAACGACGATTCGAAAGCCTCAGCGGCTCCTCTCCACCTCGCCCGCTTTGGTCACGCCAAAAGCGCGAGCCCCTGTTGTACATAGCGGCCACACACCAGGTGGTCAAGACAGATCGTGGTCGAACGACCCGAAGAAGGCAAGACCCACGGGGTACAACGCCCAATTTACTACCTCAGCGAGGTTCTCACTCCAACAAAACAGCGGTACCCGCACTACTAGAAGCTGGCCTACGACGTGTTCATGACGGCTCAACGACTAAGCCACTACTTCCAGGAGCATCAGGTGATGGTCGTCAACGAGGCACCCCTAAACAGCATCCTGAATAACCCAGAGGCCACAGGACGCGTGGCCCTGTGGGGCATTGAACTATCACCCCTGGACATCATCTACGAGAAGCGACACGCAATCAAATCTCAAGTCCTTCCGGACTTCCTAGTGCACTGGATGGAGCTGCAGCTGCCTGACACCCTAGACATGTCGCAGTCCTGGACAATGCATTTTGACGGCTCCAAACGCGAAGCCGGAGCAGGGGCAGGAGTCATACTGACCTCCCCGCAAGGTGACAAGATGAAGTACGTCCTTCGGATGAAGTTCAGAGCCTCCAACAACGAGGCCGAATACGAAGCCCTCATCCATGGCATGAAGATGGCAAAAATATGCGGCGCAACGCGCCTGGTCATCTACGGTGACTCCAACCTTGTCGCGGCCAGACGATGAATGAGTGCGACGCACACGCCGAAAACATGATCGCGCATCACGCGCTTATACAACGCACTCGAAGGAGAATTCGATGGCTGCGAACTTCGGCACGTTGGAAGAGAGAGCAACGAGGAGGCCGATAGACTCGCCAACATCGGCTCCACTTGCGCAAAGGTACCACCAGGTGTGTTCCTCGAACAGATCTGCGTGCCATCCATCAAGCGGAAATTCCCCAAGGGATCACCCGAAGAAGCAGAACACTCGGGGGCTACGCTACCCGAAGGTCATGAAAGACCCGAAAAGTTGGATACCGAAGTCGCCATGGTCAAACTGATGCAGGTCATGGCAGTTGAAGAAACTTGGACACGTCCATACCTCTAGTTCCTGATAAACGGAGAATTGCCAGACAGCCCGACGGATGCCCGGCGTGTATCTCGTCGGTCAAAAGCCTTCACCATCATCAACGGCAAGCTGTACAAACGCAGCATTACAGGCGTACTACAACGGTGCGTCACCATCAACAACGGCAAGGCCATACTCCAAGACATCCATGAGGGCATCTGCGGCCACCAAGCAGGCAGCCGCTCCCTTGTCGCCAAAGCTCTGCGAGCAGGATTCTACTGGCCAACGGCCATGAGCAACACGAAAGACATCGTCCGAAGATGCAACGGGTGCCAGCGGTTAGCCGACAAACCGCACGCACCTGGGTCTGAACTTCGACCCATACCCATAGCCTGGCCTTTTGCCCAATGGGGCCTTGACATGATCGGCAAACTGCCAAAATCCTCGAAGGGAGGACACGTCTTCCTCCTGGTCGCAGTCAACAAATTCACCAAGTGGATCGAAGCCATGCCAGTCACCAACCAGAAGGGCAAAACCGCCGTCAAGTTCTTCGAATCCATTGTCTACAGGTTCGGCGTGCCGCATAGCATCATCACCGACAACGGATCGAACTTCATCTCCGAAGAATTCCAGGACTTCTGCGAAGGCCTCAGGATCAACATCACGTATGCCTCAGTGGCACACCCGCAAACAAACGGGCAAGTGGAAAAGGCCAACGGCCTAATCGGCGCCGGTATCAAGAAGCGCCTCATGAGCTCACTCGAGCACAAAGCTGGAAACTGGACGAAAGAGCTACCGTCTGTCCTGTGGAGCTTACGGACTACGCCAAACAGCTCCACCGGCTACACACCATTCTTCATGGTACACAGAGCCGAGGGCAAGCACCAGGGCACGCCATCAGGCTCCACGAGTCGTCACAGCGTGCAAGCCGAATCCACGGCTGCACTCGAAGACGCCGTCGACACACTCGACGGCCTGGATATAGCAGCCGCTCGATCAGCGGTGTACCAGCAGAGTCTCCGCAACTATCACAGCCGCCGGCTGCGCCCAAGGTCCTTCGTCGAAGGAGACCTCGTCTTGCGACTCAAGCAAAAGCGACCGAACAAACTCGATTCGCCATGGGAAGGACCCTATGTCATCACCGAAGTCATCCCAGGTGGCGCCTATCGCCTCAAGCACGTGGAGTCTGGAGTCGCATACTCCAACCCATGGAACGTCTCGCACCTGCGACGATTCTACCCGTAGCAGCCTACCCCCTTTTACTCTCAATAAGGCTTACAGCCAAGGCTACTCAGTCGAACCATGTACCTCCTCCATTACGCTACAAATAAAGCTAAGTGTCTCGCTCCCAACCTTCGGTTGACTATTTCTCTGCAACTTTATTACATGCTACAAGCGCACTCGGGGGCTCCCCCCACCTCACGATTTCATCGACTGAGGACAAAACGTGTACACCTGAGTAGCTGACCATGTCAGGCTAACGAAAAGGGCACGTACTACATCAAAGCACTCAGGGGCTCCCCCACCTCACGATTTCATCGACTGAGGACAAAACGTGTACACCTGAGTAGCTGACCACGTCAGGCAAACGAAAAGGGCACGTACTCAATCAAAGCACTGCGTGCTCGCTAACAAGCGAACCTTTACAACAAAGGGCACATACACGCCCAGCCGCAATATACAAATTTTACATCTATCTGTTTATTTTCAGGTCCTACCTATTCTGAAGAATAACTTGAGCACGCTGCTCAAACAAATCTACAATCTGCTCGCATATCGCCTTACAGCCGCGTAATGCGGACGCATATTCCACTCGCCACCATCTGGTCGAGGAGGTGGCCCAGTCGCCACAGCAGCCAAATCTACATCAGGGCGATGCACCCTCACAAGAGACAAGCCAGCCTTCACCCCTGCGACGAGCTGCTGCCGCACCAGCTCCTTGACATTGCTGGCACTCCGAAACTTCGCCAGAAGACCTGCAAGGGTCGTTGGCACGGCATCCAATGGAAACATGACGTGCAGCACCGAGGAAAGCGATGTCTGCACCTGGCGGAGCACCCGCGAAACCTGGTAGACACGATCCTGCACCGTCGCCAGAACTATGGCGCGATCACGATCCATCCAGAAGAAGCCACCGACCTCCATATCCTGTTGAGTCAAGCAATTGACTCGAACAGCAATACGCTCCTTCTCTTCCCTCGGAGCAAGATTGGCACCTGCGACAACCGCACAAAGCAAGAGTAAGGCCAGCAGGCTCACCCGAAGAACTGGGCTACAGCCCGAAAGAAGGATCAACTTACATTGTAGCTGCTCGGACAGTCGACCCAGCTCTGCCATCAAATACTCCTCTCTGGCTGCACCACGGTCTGCTTTGGATTTCCAAACGTCAGCACGACCGCGTAACCCAAGCAAATCTCTCTCCAAGCTGCGCACGCGATCTCGAAGAAAAGCGAGCTGCGAGGAACCATCCAATGATGCTCGCATGGGCCTTTCGGATGAAGTGTCAACCGGGTCAGCACCCGAAGGAACCTATATCAGCAGACAAAAGAAGGCGCACAGACATTCAGCCAAGAATAGAGCTCAACTCGGAGGAATTCATTAAATAAGGCCACTGCGTGGCACAAGGATGGTGCTACAAAAGATATTTACAGCAAAAGTAAAACTACATACTACCCTACATCTCCTATGCCTAAGGCGCAGGACACTGAGTCGCCTCGAGCAGGCGCCTGGCTCGCCTCGCCTGCTGCTGCATGGCGCATCAGACAAGAAGTCAATGAGCTTGGGCCCATATCGCCGCAGCGGCGGAGTAAGCGGTGAAGGCTACCTCGGATCCATCTGCAGCCGTCGGCATCCGAGAAATGTCTGGGCAGGTCCAGCTCCGCCCGGCCGCCATGGCCATCGCCAGCCCGGACGGACGCGCCGATGCCCTTACGCTTGCGCTTATACGCTGCGCTAACCGGTGACAAAGGCCTCGCCAGCACTCACATCTTCAAGGGATGCGCCCTTGGAAGAGCTCTGGTAGAATCGACCAGGACCTCTTCGCCTTGGCGAGGAGTGGACGGCGGTCTTTGCAGCGGTCTTCGACGCTACGGTGCATCATCTAGAGCACTCCGTGCTCCAGAGCACCCAGTCGAACTTCGATACTGCGGCATCCGAGACAAAAAGAAGACAACATGAAGAAAGGCAACATAGAAGACGATCCGCGAAAAGGAGCAAATACAAAGCTAACGCTCACCGAAATAGCCTTGGCGGTAGCCATGAGCTTCTCGCCACCCCTTTTTCACGGCGGCCATAGCGGTGGCCAGCTGCTCCTCACGATCTGCGGCCTCCTGCTGCGACGCTCTTTCGCTTGGCTGCCAGCTCAAGACGCTCTCTCACAACAGCGGCAGCTTCGGCCTTCTGCTCCGATTGGCCAAGGCTCTTCTTCAGAGCATCGACCTCACGGAGAGAGTCGTTATGCTCCTCTGCATTTACAACAAGCAAGTGTCAAAGAATAGGACCAGGATAAAGCAAGATGAGTACTACAAGACAGACGAATACCTTGAAGCTACCGTAGTTTCGCCTCCAGTGTCAGGCGTCCCTCCACCAGCCGCTTGGCCTCTTGGACAAAAGGCTGCAGAAAAAGGCAATAGCAGTAAGCACAGGACTTGGGGGCTACGCCCAACACAAAGAAGCATTAAACAACATCAGCACACGAAGACGTTCGGGGGCTCCCCCCGTGACATGAAGCAGACAAACTTACGTGCTCCGAAGGCGAATCCGCGGGCCCGCCTGCGAAATTCTGAGGCGCAACCACCAGCCTCTCCTGCACAGGAGGATCCGGAAAGGCGCCACCCGAAGTCGCCACTGTCTGAGGAGGAGGCGACGCAATGTTCGATTCCCCCATCATCTCGCGCGCTCCATCACTAGAGCCGTCGGAGGATTGCCTGCATACGAATCAATCAACACAGGCGCAAAAATAACAAGGGAAAAAAAGACCACAGTGGCAACAAGAACACTTACGATCCTAACGCGCTCCGGTCGAAGATAGGAGAAGACCTTCGGGCCCTCTTCTCCTCCTTATTTTCTTCCTTCTTCTCCTCCTTCTTTTCTTCCTTCTTCCGCTTTGCTGGCGGGTGCGGAGCAACAGCCCGCACAGGAATGGCAGGAAGGGGAGAGGAAGAACCCCCCTGAACATCATCATGACGCTCAAGACCCAGAGGATTCCTGGGAGTCGGAGGAGTCGAGGCATCTGACGACTCGCTAGAGCTCAGTGATCGTTCGAGCGAATGATCCTCACCCGACTCGTCGGCATCCTCCGCCAGAGATCGCGCCGACGGAAGCTCGGACACGGAATCCACCACTTCATTATCCGGGGCATTCGGATACCTTTCGGGCAATGGTGGTGCCATGCCCGGCACTTTGAAGCTCTACAAGATGAGAAGAAACTTTGTTAGCAAACAAAGGACACAAATAAAATACCCAACAAAAAAGGGGAGCACTACGTGCATAAATCTACACCTCTGGCACGGCCAACGTCGAAGAAAAGGGAGGAGTCAGCGACTTCCCCGGGATTTTTTCGTCAGCCTTGAACTTCAACAGCACGCGAAGAGCCTTGTCAAGTTCCACCTCGGAGATCTTCTCACTCGAAACCCTCGTCGGATCACGGCGCCCAGAGTAAAGGAACATCGGATGCGCCCTCGCTTGGAGAGGCTGCACCCGACGCTCAAGAAACATCCGGATGATGTCGACACCGTTCACCTCCTTCTCAGGAATTAGTTGGAGCTCCTCCACCCGACGGTACAGGGCCTCTATCTCCGCCACCTCACCATCCAAGATTTGGTTTTTCCAGGATCTTTTCTTCTCAATCAACTGGGAGGGGTCAAAAGGAACGAGACCAAAATCTTGCCCAGCGATGGAGTCACGGATGTAAAACCATTTCCTCCGCCAGTACTGAACAGATTCAGACATGGAAAAGGAAAAGAATTGCACATTGGGACTGAGGGAGATGATGAAACCCCCAATGGGATACACAAGATCCGGAACAGGCCTCTTCACGGAATAAAGCTTCCGGAAGAGGCCAAAGTGCGGCTCAATGCCAAGCCAACACTCGCAAAGCGTGATAAAACACGCAATGTGGAGAAGGGAGTTGGGAGACAGATGATGGAGTTGAACCCCATAGAAAAAGAGCAGTCCACGAAGGAAGTCGTGGACCGAAAAAGAAAACCCGCGAATCACGAAGGCAACAAACATAAACCGGAACCCAGATGGGGGACGGGGGATTACCTCATTGCCGGGGAGTCTCACGGCTGTCGTGTCTTGCGGGATCAGGCTCCGCTCGCGCAGTTTGCGGAGATCGCTCTCCCGTGTTTCTGATCGCCGCCAGCCACCATCAGTGACGCGCGCAGCAGCGGCGCCCTTCTTTCCTCCGGCGGCGCTGGTCCCAACCGCAGATGAAGACTTCTTTGGTTTCCCCATCACGCTACGGCAGCGCCGGCGTTGCCAACGAAGAAAGGCAAAGGCAATGTGGAGGAAACTCTCAGCGCGCAGCAAGAACAGCTCAAGAACGAGGGAGCAGTAAAACACAAGAACTGGTGCGGTGAAAACAAACCACGATTTCACCAGGGATTATAACAGCGAAGACGACGCACGCTAGCCGTCCATCGAGAAGACCTAACGCCAACGGTATATCTGGCCGTACACGTGCCAGCATCACGACGAACCGTCGTTACCACGCTGTCCACTACGTGCGGAAATCGAGGAGACGCCGTAATCATCTCCATGCCGCGCGTGACCGGTCAATTCACAGTCAGAAAGTGGGACCCACGCTTTGTCCAGTCAAGTCATCTCTGGCGTAGCAGACGCTTGAGGTCATCGATCGTCAGCACTGACATCATCAAAAGCTATACTAGCACTACTTCGGCTCCACAGCTAAAAGTACTCACTCGAATCTACGATTCGACTAAATACTTGGGGGGTACTCCTATCAGGAGCGCTGGTCGCGCACCCGATGTACTTCCGGATCAGCGGTACGCCCACGAGATTTCCAACTACAGTTGCATGATACAAGATTCGAGTCTCTGCCCGAGTCTACGACTCCGCCAGACACTCGGGGGCTACTCCCATAGGGAGGATGGATTCAAGCATCTGAAAATTTTCGAATCCTGCGGACTTAATGATTGAAACAATGCTTGAACTAAAAGTCTCCGTTTGAGTCTACGACTCGAACAGACACTTGGGGGCTACTCCCATAGGGAGCGCTGGTCGCGCACCCTATGAACTCTTCGACTGCGATCCTTCGGATCAGCATGCAAACTTTTCGGCAACTCTGCCCTAATTAACGCTAAGTGAGCAACGACCTCCTTGGCCACCCGAAACACCTCCGCGGTGATAAACATTCGGATGCTGCGTCTGCGACGCAAAGATAAGACCTACAGATATCATCTGATGGCCTGGCAACGCACACGACTGCGCTCTGCTAGTATAAATCCATGCCAACAGGCGTGATGAAAAATCACGACGGACGCGTTGGGTACACCAATTAAAATCACTGGAATTCCACTCCTGTAAGTCCTCCGCGGCCTGAGTTGAATTACGCCAGCATATGTTCCGGGTTCGAGTCGAGGGACTCGCACCTGAAGAAGATCGTGTTGTTTTGTCCTAAGACGATTAATCGACTGATCCGTCGGGTGAGTCAGGCACACGCATCAACAATCCCTACACATTCTCTTGAAAGACAGAGCTGCACCCGAAAGATTGAAGAGTCCTCAGCCGAATCTACGATTCGACTGATCACTCGGGAGCTACTGACATGGTTATACCCTACGGGTACGTAACTTCAGCATACCTAGTACAGCCCAAGGAAGGCCCACGGCAAATATACACCAGCCCATGAAGATTTTCGGGTGGCCCAGGCCCATGACGCCTTCAGATCCTTGGAGAGCAAGACTAGAGTTTGAATACAACTTGTAACCTACTCGTATCGTCACCCGAGACCTAGCCTCCCCATATATAAAGGCTAGGAGGGTCCAACGAGGGGGGCAGCTACTAGATTACGACATACACACCTCCACGCCAGATCGAATCTGTGCACCCTATAACCTTCGGTTCCGCCGTAATAAAAGAGCAGACAAGCAGGAGTAGGGTTTTCCCTCCGGGGGCCTGAACCTGGGTAAATCTCGTGTCCCCTGGTTGCTTGTCTGTTAACTGTGCCACGATCTCCAGCATCCCCATCTTCTCCAAAACCCAAGTCCATAACAATGGGCATTGACGAGATCAAACCTCGTCACATATCACTAGCATTAGGACTTCTAGCAAGATTTTGTAGGAACATAATCACTTCAAAAATATTGCAACCATCAAGATCAAAATCAAACTTAGCATCACTAGTAGTACACTCATTGGGCTTAGGCATTTTAGGAGGAGGAATAGGGACTTCTTGTGGTTTAGTGGCATCCATATTGGTGGTGGTGATGGTGCACACACTATTTTTTCTAGCAATTTTAGCTTCACTTTCCCACTTAGAATGAAGTTGGGCTAACAGTATAACATTTTCATAAACAGTACCTTGTATGACATGAGTAGCAGCAAAGGTACTTTCCATGGTTTCAGGTTTAGCAGCCATTTTATTAATCAAAGAGGACCGTGCTTCAGACAAAGATGAAATATTTTTCTCTACATTTAAAAGCTTTTCCTCCATAGTCTTGTTGAAAGTAGTTTGTTTACTAATAAAGTTTTTGAGCGTGACTTCAAGTTCAGAGGGGGGCACTTCTAGTATTTTTGTAGGAGTTTCCATAAGTATTGCCATTATTAGGAGGATAAGGCCTATAATTGTTGTTACTACCAAAATTATTCCTATAGGTATTATTGTTGAAATTGTTGTTTCTAATGAAGTTCACATCAACTTTCTCTTCTTGAGAAACCAAAGAGGCTAAGGGAACATTATTTGGATCTAAAGGAGCTTTACCATTAACAAGCATAGCCATGATAACATCAATCTTATCACTCAAAGAGGAGGTTTCTTCAACAGAATTTACCTTCTTACCATGTGGAGATCTCTCGGTGTGCCATTCAGAATAATTAATCATCATATTATCAAGGAGTTTTGTTGCAGCACCCAAGGTGATGGTCATAAAGGTACCTCCGGCAGCTGAATCCAATAGGTTTCTTGAAGAGAAGTTCAAACCTGCATAAAAAGTCTGGATAATCATCCAAGCAGTAAGTCCATGAGTGGGACAATTCTTAACCAAAGATTTCATTATTTCCCAAGCTTGAGCAACATGTTCATTATCAAGTTTTTTAAATATCATAATATCACTTCTCATAGATATAATCTTAGCAGGAGGGTAGTACTTTCCAATAAAAGCATCTTTGCACTTAATCCAAGAATCAATACTACTTCTAGGCAAGGATAGAAACCATTCTTTAGCTTTTCCTCTCAAGGAGAAAGGAAACAACTTGAGCTTAATAATATCTCCATCTACATCCTTATACTTTTGCATCTCACAAAGTTCAACAAAGTTATTGAGATGGGCAACAACATCATCAGAACTAGCACCAGAAAATTGCTCTCTCATCACAAGATTCAACAAAGTAGGCTTAATTTCATAAAAGGTAGCATTAGGAGCAGGTAGAGCAATAGGATGTAAGACCCCACCTTTATAAGGTAAAGGTCCCTGTGATTGCAATGCTAGTCCCTGGATCAACTGCTAGCATCCACAGTTTAAGATGAAGTACATAGAAACAAAGGTCATTATTACATCGTCATTCCAGAGATAACATAGTCTTTTACAACTCCATAGCCAAAGGCTAGTACAAGAGTTTAACTTAACAAATATAAATAAAAGTCTTCATCTTCATGTGCCACAGGCAAGCATGTTGAGTGTAGACTCATAACCCCTAATCCTCATCAGAGTAACCTGCAACATCACAAGTTACAGCCACAGTGGGTCAATACGTTAGAATAGTATTGGCAAGTGATACCTTAGTAGAATATCTAGTTACTACATGAATTTGGCTAAGTGTAGCTTAGGCTTGCTTTGCTCAAAATAGGTTTTACCTATCAGTTGAGAACACTAAGTTTTTGTTTGGCAAAAACTCCCCAAGGAACCACCAATATAAATTGGTGAACCTTTACCCTTGTTCAACCACTAGTTTTAAATAGGGATGAGGAGATTCTTGATAGCTTCCATGTCTTGATGCTCAAATTGTCCTTTTCCGGGGACACGGCTAAGTACTTAGTTTCTTCCTTCTGCAGAGGTGGTGCACTTTCCCCACAAGACTTGATTTTCACCAAGACAGGACCTTTCAGAAGCCTTCCCTTAGACCAAAATGGACGCGTTCCAAACCTATCACCCCCTACCACCAACTGTCCATTTGGCTAAGTTATTGCAACCTATATGATCCAGGCAGAGCCCATAATGCCATGTGGCTACACTAGAAGCTTCTTAACACTTGGCATCTCAAATCCCTTTGTTCCTGGGTGGCATTCCACAAGTGAGATACACAGGGTAGACCATTAGAAAATGGGCCCTGGTAACCACTCAACCAAAACCACCAAGCAATTACCAATCCACCCAGGTGTTTCATTCACTTAGTTGTTTTATTAAGCAAAAACATAAGTCAAAGACTTAGCAATATTTTTCCATAGCATGTATATATTCCACCCTTGGTTGCTACTAGCTAGGATAAGCATGGCAATAACAAGTATCTTAACTTAGAGAAAAATCTAACAATTCTACAACTACTAGGATTTCCCAAGCATAGCATATAGATACTTAGCAAAAATATTCATGCAAGCCCTATACAAAATATTTCTAATGCATAGTAAAAATATTGGGACAAAAGTATGAAGCACCACTTGCCTTGGTAGTTGGGGGAGTAACAACAATCCTCACAGTCACAATCATCACTAGCACCAAAATCTACACATAAAATGATAACACCAAATTCACATTCCATAATAATCAAACAAAAATATATGAATGCATGCAAATGCCATGTGATGATTTTTCTAAACCAAACAAGGCAAGTAAAACAGTACTGATTGATAAACTAAACATTTATACATCAAATAAACTTTATTTGGCCTTTAAAACATTTTCCAACTAATTTTTATACACAAAATAAGCTTAAAAATGTCTCTGCAAAAACAACTAAGTTTACGGAAACAATGAAATAAACAAAGTGCATGGTTGGAAAGTACTATTTATGCTGATTCCATTGATATAAATTTTGCAAAATTTGGACGTGTGGGTCAAAAGTTATGAATTTTGCAAGTTTGAACATCTAATAGATCTAAATTCAGATTTTAAATCTAAACCCTAGCCACGCGGCAGCTTCTGATTGGACGGTACCGGTTCGCGCGGATTAGGCTCTCTGGATCGTCAGATTAAAAGTGCATTGCCCGGCTCAGATCTAAACATACCGCTTTGCTTAAGTCATCTATCAAATGCGTTGGATCTAGATCTAACAGTCCAGATCTAACAAACCTAAAACAGGCGGCGCTGCAACGGTGGCTGGCGGCGACACGCTCGGGCGGTGATGCTGCCGGCGATATAGGAAGCGAGGAAGGCAGTGGAATAGCTCACTGAGTTCGCGTGATGACGCTGGTGCTCGAGGTGGTCTTCGTTGGCGAAGGGGCGCACGAGGTCGTCAGGGATTGCTCGCCGAAGTCGCTTCTGTCGTCGGGCATGTACTGCTGAAGACGGTGGCGATGCTACGGGTCACTCTAAGGCATGAGAAAGGTTGCGTTAGATGCGAGCAGCCGAGGCGAGTGTGTGAGCATGAACGAGAGGGGGAGGCGTGGTCAGTACTAACTAGGGGAGCTTGTCGGAGTTGATGGCTTCGTCGGGCACGTGCAGTCGTCGATGTTGGCAAGGTTCTGGATGGTCCTAGCACACACCAGTGGTGTTATAAGATGTGCAAGGTTGCAGTGATCATACTGGCAGGACTAGAAGGCAAGGGGCGGGGAGTTCTCACTGTAATTTACCGCCAGAGATGCTCGGTACTGCGGCAGCGCGAGCTCGATTATGGACAGCCTAGCAGCGCTCTAGGGTTGGTGAATGAGGGGAAAGGAGCGGAGTGGGGAGGGGTTTGAGTAGCCGAGCGAGGAGGAGGAATTACTCCGGAAATCAAGCGCAATCAAACGGATTTGATTCAGGGAAGAAACGGCGGAGAGGAGCAGTTCCTCCGGCGCGGGATTGACGACGACGCTGATGTGGCGGTGGGGCCGGGGCGTCAGTGAGTGGGTGCACGCGGGCAGAGTGAGAAACAGAGAGGAGAGGGGAAGATTCCCGGGTGGGCTCGTGGGCTGGTTCTGCTGCTAGGCCTGTTTGGTGGCGCCGGCCCTTTCCTCATTCTTTTATCTTTTTCTTTTTCCGATTGATGTTCCAGGAATCTTTTTCAAATGATTTTAAATGTGTTTTGAATTCAAATCCTTTCTGGATTTTTGTAAAGTGGGCCATGTATATATTTGGGTATAAAACATTGATGTTTCATTCTGAGTACTTTGCCCCCTTGAATTTAACAGAAAAACATGTCTTAGTTCTTTATTCCTTAATGGGTATATGAATAGTTTGAATTTATATTTTGTTTTGAAATTTTTGACCAAGCTTTGGAAACAACAAACAAAACTCAATCCAAACCTTTTTCTGATTAAATCAAGTGTTCTCATAGCAGAGAGTAGCAATAGGGCCATTGCCTTGCTTACATAAAATAATAAACCAACAAATGCTTCTGTTTTTGAAATCTCATTTGAAAATGATCCTAAAATGATTATGAATGCATGAATGATATGCAATCTTTGAAATCATGATTTTTGGAATGTTACATAGGAGTGCTTAGGAAATCATTGTTGTTTGTGCTAGTGAAATCACACAACTTGGTGTTCACAATAGAGTTCATTTTGGCAAAAGTGGAGCAACCAAAACAGCAGCAACAACTAGAGCAGGAACTAATTGTTTTTGTGTGTTTGATAAGAGAAAGCAAACCAAACTAAACTATTTCTTTGAGTTTTTGATAAAAAGAGGCAAACAAAACCAAGCAAAAGAAACTAAGCAAAACAAAAAAAAGTAAAGAGAAAGGTTGTGGAGGACTCCCCTTGTGAAGACGCCCTTAGCCTCCCCGGCAACAGCGCCAGGAAAAGCTTTTTGGCATGTTATTGACGCCTCGTTGGGAGACCTCAAGAGCAAGGTGTGATGAGCACATCAGCAAGTTTTCCCTCAGTAAGAAACAGAGGTTATCGAACCAGTAGGAGGAAGGAAACGACTCAAAGGTGTTGTTAGCAACTTGGAGACCTGCACAACACAAACTCAAGACTTTGCCCCAACGAATAGCAAGGTTGTCAATCTCACTGGTTTGCTATCACAAAGGATTAACTATATGGTGTGGAAGGTAATAGTGGTTTGCAGCAAGTAAACAGTAACAGTGGAAGATGTATCAATGGTAAAGATTGGACCGGGGTCCATAGTTCACTAGAGGTGTTATCTTTAGATAAACAAACATGGCATGTTGGGTAAACAAATTACAGCATGGCAATTGAGAGGACTGAGCAAGGCAAAACAATGCAATACTAGACATCATGATCCTATGAGATTCGATTGGGCAATACAACAAGATACATAGACCGCCATCCAACTGCATCTATGACTATAAGTCCACCTTTGGGTTATCATCCGAACCCCCTCCAGTATTAAAGTTGCAAGCAATAGACAACTTCTTTAAGCAAAGTGTGTAAGGTAAACAATCCACTTGTTCCATGAACAATAGACCATTGTTTTCTCCCTAGTGGCAACAACACATCTACAACCTTAGAGATTTATGTCACTTCCCTTAGATTAAATAGAGGCATGAACCCACTATCAAGCATAAATACCCCCTCTTGGAGTCACTAGCAACTACTTGGCCAAGATAGCTACTAACAATGGAGAGCATGCAAGATCACAAACAACACATACATGATAGAATCAATAAGACAAAAACATTAATCAATCTGACATAGTAATCCCAATATCCATCGAATCCCCGCAAACACAACATGCATGATTACAAATAGATGAGATCTTGATCATGAACGGAGCTCACAAGATCTAGACATAAAAGCACAAAGGAGGAGATACAACCATCTAGCTACTACATGGACCCGTAGTTGTAGCATCCCGGGTAAAACCACTACCAGAAAATTGTTTGTTATTCTCTTTTCTTGCATCATCATAACATCATATTGCATCATCATCATGTTCATCATGCCACCTTGCATGAAACATATAATTAAATTGTTGCATTAATATTATTGTTTTGCATTGGTTTTTACTAAATTGTATTTGGTTCTTGATAATTATTTTGGACATTGCCATTTACCTCCCTCTATTTTACTCTCTTTCGATTCTACTTGCTCGTTGGTGCCATTTGATATGGAACCATAATGTTTAAATTATTTTATTGAGTCTTGTTATTTTATATTACCAAATGCTCAAATTAAGCTGGGGGCATCATCATCTCTTATTTCTATCTAGTTGTTTTTGTCTCTGTCAAATCCATCTTGTGGTCATCTCTTAAATTCTACCATATATGACACATGGTTACTCTTTTGTCGTTGGTTTTAAATCATGCCATATGCCAATGTATGGAATCCCTCTATTTTTTTTCCACCATCTACCTACCCGAGAGCAACACCATCTACCTTGGATTCCATATTTTTTTATATGATCAAAAAGAAAGCAGAGCCGAGCCGAGCCAACCATTTGCTACGCTGACCTCCTTTAAGCACATGGTCATGTCCATGGACACGAGAGGCCCATGTCCTTTTCACCATGATGTCTCCCAATCTGGCCTTCTCTTACCCTGGCCAATAAAGCTACTAGAGCACGCCAAGAACGCCCTAGATCGACCCTCCTTCCCCTTCTTCCTCCACAAGAAATCAGCCCAGTACCGCCGCCATGTTGTCTCCACCATCGACACCCTCCTGCCCCGTTCGGATCCTTGCACCCTGACCCGTTCGCCTTGCATGGGCATCATCCGCAGGCACCTGCTCGAGCTCCGGTACGCGCAGAAGGTAACCAGGACACCGTCGCCGCCACGTCGCGCATCATAGTCACCACCGAGGCCGAACCCCTTCCTCCGCTCCTTCCTCGACCAGATCGGGCTAGCTGGGCGAGCTAGCAAGCCCCAAGGTGAGCCTCACCTCCACCCTCTTCCTTCCCTACCTAGACGCCTCCGTTCAGCCTTGCCGCACGCCTGCTGCGCCAAGACGCTTCCCGTGATGTAGCGCGTGCGGCATCCGACAGCCGTTGTACCTCTGCTTCCGTGCATACCCGGCCGTTTCCGCTCCGGCGACATCGATACTTAGCTGGCACATCCAGCAATGTGTAACATCAAACGGCGCTCAAATCCGCTTCCTGTAGCTCTCGATACCTTCCGTCGAAAATCATGAAATAAACTCTGTCCACCGCGACAGTTACTTTGTTAGTATAATCCAGGAAAATCCATCCTTGTGCCGCGCATGCTCCTGTCCTCCACAGTACAGATCTGGCGAGGATCTTCAGTCTCCTTTGTCCTCTGCAGTACCATCTAGCTGTATCATCAAACGGTGCGTCAAATCGAGCAGTATCGAGCTCGGAATCTTCCAGCCAAATCTGGCAAATCTCACTATCGCACACCAAGTTTATGGTTCAGTTTCGTCAAAGAAATATATCAGTCTGTTCTGGTTCATAATCGTCTACGGTCTCTTCTTACTCTTCCAATAGCCTTCCACCTCGCCGAGTTTTGCAACCGCTCTCAGTGAGCACCTTCAGTCCTGTTCCCCTTCCATGTTTTCCTCCATCACTGTGATCGCTGCATCGCGCTGCTGCTTCCGATGAGCACGCATGTCCCCTTGCTGTCTTATTCGTCCATGTACGAATGTTCCTGCTGTTGGCTTGGTTGCTGCTCTATTCTGCACAACACGCACTCTTAAACACGCTGCCACACGACCATCTTCTGCACAAGTTGTTTTGATTCAGCAGCCTGCTAGCTAGCTTGAGCTGGCTGGTTTCTCTTAGAGCCTTTTGATTCAGCTGCTTTCTTGCCCACGATGTCTGCGCACGAGCACACATGCTTATCCATCTTAGCAGATGGAGCCCATATTCTTTTCTCTGTCTCTACAATTTCTTTTATCTTCTGCAATCTATTTTATTTCATATTTCCTAATCTATAGCTCCATTTGAAAAGTGTTATTTATGAAAGTTCATCTGAAAAATGCAAGAAACATAATATGTCATGCTCATATCTGTTTGCTTGCATACCATGTGGTTTGGGGTAATTATCTTTTTTACCTAATAATTAAATATTAAGGCCATATATGGGCGAATCTAGTCTAATATTGGCCCCATTAAATTTGTGTAGCGAACCGATGCCATGTTTTGACTTGTTAAGACAACATTTAAATTGTGGGGTATCTAAATAACTTGAACCACTTAAATATTTGTCGGTACCCCTGTTCCGCTTAATATTGCCTAATTACATCGCACCTTTGCCATGTCATACATCATACATGTATCATGCCGGTTTTCTGCCATAGTAATAAATAGTGTATCCGGTGTTTTCTCTAGTGCTTTGCTTCTTCACGGATTAGGCCGATGAGTGGATGCGAGTGTCGACCCGATCTTCGGATGAACCTTCGGCAATGTTTTCAGGCGAGCATTCTCCCCCCTTTCTACCTATCTTACTTTTATAGTCTTTATTTCCTCCTGTTGATCTATTGCTATCTGTGTTGCGATGCTCTAGTTTTCGTACCCGTGATATCCCTTGTAGCCTTATATTGCCTTGGACACATCCTATTACCTGTTGTTTGGCAGATAGTCGGCCTTGCGTGTCGTAGTTGCTTGCTTAAGTGCCGTTGCGTGTCGTCAAGTACTACAGTTATTGGAAGACTGCCATATGCTTTATGTTGGAGTTGATCATGACTTTAATTACCGTTTAATAACTAAAATTGAAGTAAGTAAATAATGCAGAGGCACAGGTGGTCAATAGATGTTTTTTGGTTTTTAACCGTCCACTTGTGTCCCATAGGACCCCGAGTACTTGATACCTGTTCTTTGAATATTCGCACTATCCGCATGTGGGACCATGAATCCCCCTAGCCAGAGCTTCAGTCATATTTATTTCTTGGGGCCACAAAGTAGTTTGGGGCTTTATTACTATCTTGTACTTATGCCATGTTTTACTGCTTTATTTACGATTGCGCGTGGGCCTTGCTTGTTAGGAACAAATGTGGAATTTTTTCGCGGTATCGACAAGCCCAGTCACACTTTTGGGTTCCCGATCGTTTGACCATTGGCACAAACCTCTGGGTCCGTCTCGGAGCCGGCCAACTTCATCGCGGGTAGCTTGGTGGGGTGGCCCCCTGAAATTTATATGAATCTTGCAATTGCTCTATCGTGATGCCTCGTTGGGTTTTATTTGGTTTTTCTCGAGGTTGATCGCGCGTGTGTTGCTATTTGTGCCCCCCCTGCAGGGTAAAACTTTCTGAAAGCCGTGTCCGCGGTTATGGACGACTTGGAGCGCAGTATCTCGATCATAGACAACTATAACTAAAGTAGTGCTATAAATTTGACTTTATAATGACTAGTAATCAGCTTCACTATAATGGAATGGCTAAATAAAAATGCCAACAATTGCTGGTTTGGGTTGTCACCTGTTACCATTGTATCTGACTAGTAAGTATTGCAACTACAACGGAATGGCTAAATAAAAGTACCAACAACTGCTGGGCTTTGGGATGCCTCATGCTATATGTATCTGACTAGTAAGTACTACAACTACAACGGAATGGTTAACTAAAACTGCCCACTGCTTATTATATCAGGATGACTCATGCTATTTATATCTGACTAGTAATTGCCGCAACTATAACAGAATGAATAAAACTGCCAACTGTGTGAGTTCCTCGGTTGACTTCCTCGTTTGGTATCGAGGGGGAAATTCCAGGATGGGTATGCTTGGTGATAGTTAAAGGTTGGATCCGAATAGGTCTTTCTTATCTCTATCTGATAGCCGCCAGTTGTATTGAGTCTCTATAGGTTGCTTAGTGCATGTTGCGTTGCCGCTTCAGTCCACCATACTTATGTAGGCGATGACCGCCGAATTCTAGTCTCGCCGTGTACTGGCCTCAGTACTGACCGCTCTCTTTTTTCCTTTGCCCTTTGTCGGCACCCCTTTTGTTTAAGCAGGTTTTGAGATCGACGTCGTTAGCAGGGTTACCCTTCTGGCTTGGCCTGGGCAGGGTTATGGACGCAATTGGTTATTCTTCAGGGCTCTTAGCCCAATTTGCATCTTGTCCGTACTCGGACGTTGTATCATTTTAAAGGTGATTTGGATCTTTGTACTGTATATTGTATCCTTGACTCGATGAGTCGCTGTTGTATATATCTGTTCTGTGGGTTCCATCGTGTACTATTGTGTAATGGTATTACTTCGTTTTCCACCCGCACGAAAGTGCCTGGTGGAACCTTTGAATCGTTTCTATGCGGGTTTGGCGGGAATCGCTGAAACTTGCATAGGGTCGATTCTGAGGGTGTTACAGTAGTCCAAGGTGTAACTACTCACGCTTCATATCAGAGGCTGGCATGATGAAGAAGAAGGCCTCCGGGGTGATCTCCCCTCCGGCAGGGTGCCGGGAAGAGCTTCGGATCCCCTGATATAGGGACAATGGTGGCGGCGGCTACAGACGATTTTGTGGAATATTGATCGGGTACTTAGGGTTTACGCACCGGGGGCTTCTTATAGGCGAAGAGGCGAGGCAGGAGGGCGTCCAGGGGGCCCACACCCTGCCCAGACACGGCCTAGGGTGGGCCTACACCTGGGGGGTGCGGCCGCCCTGTGGATCCCCTCCGTCTCTCCTCTGGACTCCGTGTTCTCCTCGGTGAAATATTGACTTTGGATTTTGTCCCGTCCAATTCCGAGAATATTTCCTTACTAGCTTTTCTAGAACCAAAAACAGAAGAAAACATGCAACTGGCACTGTGACATCTTGTTAATAGGTTAGTACCAGAAAACATATAAAAACACCTCAAAGTGTAGACAAAGAAAAGCAAAGTGGATACTAAACAAGCATGGAACATCAAAAATTATAGATACGTTTCCGTCGTATCACTTGTTCTCTGCCTCTCCTGAGCTATGATGTGTGTCTCTGTTGTGCATCCCTAATTAGGGTTCATATCTTGTTCTAGGGTTCCTCCCTCTTTTTAGTTGTACATAATGAATTGAAACTAGTGGTGGTGACTAATGAGGATTGTGGTCAATTACAATTAATTGCTCACTGTTAATGGTTCCTCCCTCTTTCTTATGGAGGTGATGAACAGCTCGTTGTTAATGGTTACACCGATGCTAGTTGGAACACCGATCCGGATGATTCTAAATCACAATCTGGATACGTATTTATTTTGAATGGTGCAGCAGTTAGCTGGAGGAGTGCAAAGCAAAGCGTTGTGGCGAGATCTTCAACTGAATCGGAATACATGGCTGCTTCGGAGGCTTCACAAGAAGCGATATGGATGAAAGAGTTCATTACAGAGCTGGGTGTGGTTCCTAGTGCGCTGGACCCAATGTCTATCTACTGTGATAACATGGGCACCATAGCCAATGCGCAAGAACCAAGGTCACACAAGAAGCTGAAGCATATCAAGCTGCGTTTCCACGCTATTCGAGAACATATCCAGGATGGGGATATAAAGATTTGCAAAGTACACACAGATCTGAATGTGGCGGATCCATTGACTAAACCTCTCCCGAGGGCAAAACATGACCAACACCAAACTGCCATGGGTGTTCGGTATATTACCATGTAATCTAGATTAGATGACTCTAGTGCAAGTGGGAGACTGTTGGAGATATGCCCTAGAGGCAATAATAAATATAGTTATTATTATATCTTTGTGTTTATGATGAATGTTTATATTCATGCTATAATAGTATTAACAAGGAAACATTAATACTTGTGTGAATTGTAAACTTAATTTGAAGTCCCTAGTATAGCCTCTATACTTCACTAGCTTGTTGGTTGATTGATGATTGTGGTTTCCCTATCATGAACATTGAGATGTTATCAACAACAAGATCATATCGTTAGGAGAATGATATGGTGGACATACTCCTATAGATAAGCGTAGCATAAAGATCAAGTCATTTCAATAGTTCAATTGCTATATGCTTTCTGATACATAGTAACCTAATTCCTTCGACCATGAGATCATGCATATCACCTTTCTTTGGATGGATGCTTTGATGTCATCAAACACCACACCGTAACAGGGTGGCTATAAAGGTGGTATTGAGTGTTCGGAAAGTATTGGTTGAAACACATGGATCAAGAGTGGGATTTGTCCATCCATTTGACGGATAGATATTCTCTGGGCCCTCTCGGTGAAATGTCATCCAATTAGCTTGCAAGCATGTGACTTGGTCACAAGGGATCACATATCACGGGAACGAGAAAAGAGTACTTATCGATGCGAGGTTGAACTAGGTATGCAGAGATACCGACGATCATAACCTCGGATAAGTAACATATCGTGAGACAAAGGGAAATTGGTATCGTATGTAAGTGGTTCATTCAATCGCAAAGTAATCGTAGAAATATGTGGGAGCCATATGAATTTCCAGATTCCTCTATTGGTTATTGTTCGGAGAAGTGTCTCGATCATGTCCGCATAATTCACGAACCGTAGGGAGACACACTTAAGGATTCGACGTTGTTTGAGTAGTTATGGTATTATGAGAAAGAGACCGAATGTTGTTGAGTCTCGGATGGGATCCGGATATCACGAGGAGATCCGGAATGGTCCGGAGAATAAGATTCATATAAGGAAAGTTCCGTTTGAGTTGGGGAATGGTTCCGTGTTTTCATCGGGAACATTCTAGAAGGTCCCGGAATGTCCGGCACTCCGGAGGGGGAAGGGTACATGAATGTGTCATTACATATTGGAATGATTGCATCATGTACTAGGTGTTCTTGCTGTCCAAAATAAAGGGTTTATTTAAATCCTAAATTGAAAAGTCAAACGGCTAGTTTGAAAGTCAAACGGCTAGTTTGAAAGTCAAACGGCAAGTTTTGGAAAGTGGAAAGAGGAGGAGAAGTGGAACCGAGTTGGGAGGGATTCCTCCTCCCCAAGCCGCCTCACCAGGCCGAGTTGGGGAGGGACTCCACTCCCTCCCCTTGGCAGGCCAGCCCTCCCACCTATATAAGGAGGGGCAGGGCTCCCCTCCTTACACACACTAGTTCCTATCCTCTAAACTAAACCCTAGATCTTAACCCCGGTTTAGAGCTATTTCGGTTTAGAGCCTTCTAATTGGTTTAGAGCCTTCTAATTGGTGTGTCTAATTACTAGACCACTAATAGCCTCTCTCATAATCTCCACCATACTACCGGCTTAAGGCGAAGCCTGCAGGATCTCCCTCTACTTCGTACCACGCCGTTGTCTTTGCGAGGAGAGTGCTACAACCTCCGCTGCTGGAACAAGGAGAGGAAGGTCTTCGTCGAAAATCGAACGCGTGTGACCGATTGCGGGGCTTCTTGAACGTGGCGCTGGAAGGATCGTCTGCGATCTTGAGATCGGAAGAAATCGACTACATCACCCACGAGAATCTGCTCTCGTTAAACACTTTGGAATCTTCGAGGGTGAGTTATTCCATCGACTCGTTGCTACAATCTAGTAGATAGATCTTGGCTTGTTTGTTTGTATGCGATAGAAAATTTTTGTTTTCCATGCTACGAAACCCTACAAAGGGTATCGAGCCGTGTCTATATGTAGATCTGTTGCCGAGTAGAACACAATGGTCATTGTGGGCGTTGATGCTTTTATTGTAGATTGCTTTTGTGTACTTTGCATCTTGCGGTATGTTGGGATGAAGCGGCCGGGCTAACCTTACATGACATCGTTCATGAGACTTGCTCCACGCTTGACATGCATCTCGTATTGCATAAGTGGCTTCGCGGGTGCCTGTTTCTCCTAGCATAGTAAAGATCCAATTTACAACGGGTAATCAACAATGCTAGTATCAATGTTGTGGTTCTTGTTCGTAAGTTAGAACGACACTTATTGAAAGCCCCAAACCACGTAAAACATGCAAAGAAAGTAGAAGCGTCTAACTTTGTTTTGCGGGGTGTCTGATGATGTGATATGGCCATGATTGTGATTATATTTGATGTATGCAATGTTCCTTATTGTAAGTTGGCAACCGCGGAGCCATATGGTTGTCTTTAATTTCTGTTAAGACCTGCGTGTCTATTCAAAATAGTTGTAATAGTTGAAGCTGGTGGGCGACAACCATGAAGAAGCGTCATTGACCTTGATGCTATGCGGTGATGATGGAGATCATGTTCGTGCTTGAAGATGGAGATCGGAAGCACAAAGAAGAAAGGCCATATCATATCACATATTATGAATTGCATGTGATGTTAATCCTTTATGCATCTTGTATTGCTTAGTAGACGACGGTAGCATTATAAGATGATCCCTCATGCACATAAAATTTCAAGTTCTAAAGTGTTCACCCTTAGTATGCACCGTTGCCAAAGCTTGCTTCAAGCACCACGTGATGATCGGGTGTCTTTGATTCCGCTGGTGAATACAACGTAAGCAAGCCAGATTTGCTTATGCGGTAGCTAAGGTTTGATCTTGACGAGCCTAGCATGTACAGACATGGCCTCGGGAACACGGATGCCGAAAGGTAAAGCATGAATCATATAGTAGATATGATGAACATGATGATTGTTAAGCCATTGAAACTATATCAACTCGTGATGATCGGTGTTGATGTAGTGGATTTGGTTCGTGTGATCACTAAAACAATGTGAGGGATGTTGTTTTGAGTGGGAGTTCACCTAATTTAATTTCATTAATTAATTTGAACTCAATTTGTCATAAACTTAGTCTAAACTATTGCAAATATGTTGTAGATCAATGGCAGCCCCTACCATCAATTTTAATGCGTTCCTAGAGAAAGAAAAGTTGAAAAACAATGGAAGCAACTTCGGATTGGTTCCGCAATTTGAGGATTGTCCTCACAGCTGGTAATTTGACCTATGTGCTAGATGCACCGCTGGGTGACCCACTGCGGTGATGCTACCGATGAAGTAAAGAACGTTTACCTCGCTCGGAAGAATCAGTACTCCATAGTTCAGTGTGCTATCTTGTATGGTTTAGAATCGAGCTTGAAAAGGTTTGAAGAGTCGATCCATATGATATTGTCGAGGATCTCAAATTAATCTTTGAGACTCATGCGGCAATTGAAAGTTATGAAGCTTCCTAAAAGTTCTTTAATCGCAAGATGGAAGAGGGTAGCTCCGTCGGTGAGCATGTGCTTAAGATGTGCAGGCATAAATAAACTTCAAAATTTGGGTATAGTGATTCCTAATACTTTGGGGGTTTACCGCATCCTCCAATCACTACCACCAAGTTACAAGAACTTTGTGATGAACTACAACATGCGAACATGAACAAAGAGTTGCGAACTATTTGCTATGTTAAAATCTGCGAAGTGGAGATCAAGAAAGAGCACCAAGTGTTGATGGTCAATAAGACCACCAAATTCAAGAAAGGCAAGTCTAAGCAAGGGACACTTCAAGAAGGGTGGTAAGAAAGTTACCATACCGAAGAAGACCAAGGCTGGACCCAAGCACGATCTTGAGTGCTTTTGCAAGGGAGAAGGTCATCGAAGCGGAATTGCCCAAAGTACTTGGCGGATTTGAAGAACGGCAACATCAAGAAGAAAGGTATATCGATATACATGTTATTGATGTGTATCTCACTAGTATTCGTAGTAGTGCCTGGGTATTTGATCTGGTTCGGTTGCTCATATTTGTAACTCGAAGCAGAGCTGCGAATAAACGGAAGCTAGTGAAGAACGAGGTGACGATCGCGTAGGAAGCGGATCAAAGGTTGATGTGATCGCGGTCGACGCTACCTCTTCATCTACCATCGGGATTAGTTTTATACTTAAATAATTGTTATTTGGTGCCTGCGTTAAGCATGAACATTATATCAGGATCTTGTTTATTGCGAGACGGTTACTTGTTTAAATCCGAGAATAATGGTTGTTCGATTTATATGAGTAATATGTTTTATGCACATGCACCTTTGATAGATGGTCTATTCATATTGAATCTCGATAGTGGAAATACACATATCAACAACATTGAGGCTAAACGTTTGAAATCAAGCGATAATTCGACCTATATGTGGCATCGCTGCCTTGGTCACATTGGAGTGAAGCGTATGAAGAAACTCCATTCCGATGGACTTCTTGAATCACTTGATTTTGAATCACTTGAAAGATCTGAAGCATGTCGATGGGTAAAATGACTAAGACTCCATTTTACGGTGTGATGGAGCGAGCTACGCACTTATTGGAAATCATACATACCGATGTGTGTGGTCCAATGAGTGTAGCATCATGTGGTTATCGTTATGTTCTTACCTTCACGGATGATTTGAGTAGATATGGGTATATCTATTTCATGAAACATAAGTCCGAAACTTTCGAGAAGTTTAAGGAGTTTCAAAGTGAGGTAGAGAATCAACGTAACAAGAAGATTAAATTTCTACGTTACGATCGGAGGTGAATATCTAAGTTACGAGTTTGGCGAGCATTTGAAGAAATGTGGAATACTTTTCAGCTTGACACCGCCGGAACACCACAAGTAATGGTGTGTCTGAACGTCGTGTCGAACTCTCTTAGATATGGTTCGTTCTATGATGTCACTTACAGATTTACCGCTATCATTTTGGGGTTATGCATTAGAAACAGCCGCATTCACTTTAAATAGGGCACCGTCTAAATCCGTTGAAACGACACCGTATGAATTATGGTTTGGGAAGAAACCTAAATTGTCGTTCCTTAAAGTTTGGGGATCTAAGCCTATGTAAAGAAGTTACAGCCGGACAAGCTTGAACCCAAAGCGGAAAAATGCGTCTTCATAGGATACCCGAAGGAAACTATTGGGTATACCTTCTATCATAGATCCAAAGGCAAAATCTTCGTTGCTAAGAATGGATCCTTTCTAGAGAAGGAATTTCTCTCGAAAGAAGTGACTGGAAGGAAAGTAGAACTCGACGAGGTTGTCGAACCTTCTCTCGAAATTGCGAGTAGCGCAGCATCGGAAGAAGTTCCTGTGGTGCCTGCACCAATAAGATAGGAAGCTAATGATGGTGATCATGAAACTTGTTGAAGTTGCTCTGAGCCTCGGAGGTCAACGAGAAATCGTACCACTCCAGATTGGTATGATTCCGTTATGAATGTCATGTTGGTGGACAACACCGATGACCCCGAGACATATGAGGAAGCGATGATGAGCCCAGATTCCAATAAATGGCAAGAAGCCATGAAATCCGAGATTGGATCCATGTACGAAAACCAAGTATGGACTTTGGTGGACTTACCGGATGGCCGGAAGGCTGTCGAGAACAAATGGATTTTCAAGAAGAAAATAGATGCTGATGGTAATGTTACTGTCTATAAAGCTCGACTTGTCGCAAAAGGGTTTCGACAAATTCAAGGAGTTGACTACGATGAGACTTTCTCACCGGTAGCGAAGCTAAAGTCTGTGAGGATTATGTTAGCAATCGCTGCGTATTATGATTATGAGATATGGCAGATGGATGTCAAAACAGCATTCCTCAATGGAGACATTGATGAAGAGTTGTATATGATACAACCCAAAGGTTTTGTCGATCCTAAAGATGCTAACAAGGTATGCAAGCTTCAACGGTCCATCTATGGATTGAAGCAAGCATCCCGAAGTTGGAATCAACGTTTTGATAAGGTAATCAAAAGTTTTGGTTTTATACAAACTTATGGAGAAGCTTGTATTTACAAGAAAGTGAGTGGGAGCTCTGTAGCATTCTTAATACTGTATGTGGATGACATATTGTTGATTGGGAATGATGTAGACCTTCTTAATAGTGTCAAGGAATATTTGAATAATAGTTTTTCAATGAAGGATCTTGGCGAAGCAGCTTACATATTAGGCATAAAGATTTATAGAGATAGATCGAAACGCCAAATATCATTGTCACAAAGTACATATTTGGACAAAGTTCTAAAGAGGTTTGGAATGGAAGATAGCAAGAAAGGGTTCTTGCCCATGTTGCTAATCGACCTTGAGTAAAACTCAAAGTCCGACCTCGGCGAAGATAGAGAAAGGATGAGTAAGACTCCCTATGCCTCAGCCATAGGATCTCTAATGTATGCCATGCTATGTACTAGACCCGACATCGCATATGCTGTTAGTCTAACTAGCAGATATCAAAGTGATCCAGGAGTGGATCATTGGACAGCGGTCAAAAACATCCTTAAGTACTTGAGAAGAACTAAGGATATGGTTCTTTCTTATGGAGGTGATGAACAGCTCGTTGTTAATGGTTACACCGATGCTAGTTGGAACACCGATCCGGATGATTCTAAATCACAACTGGATACGTATTTATTTTGAATGGTGCAGCGATTAGCTGGAGGAGTGCAAAGCTAAGCGTTGTGGCGAGATCTTCAACTGAATCGGTATACATGGCTGCTTCGGAGGCTTCACAAGAAGCGATATGGATGAAAGAGTTCATTACAGAGCTGGGTGTGGTTCCTAGTGCGCTGGACCCAATGTCTATCTACTGTGATAACATGGGCGCCATAGCCAATGCGCAAGAACCAAGGTCACACAAGAAGCTGAAGCATATCAAGCTGCGTTTCCACGCTATTCGAGAACATATCCAGGATGGGGATATAAAGATTTGCAAAGTACACACAGATCTGAATGTGGCGGATCCGTTGACTAAACCTCTCCCGAGGGCAAAACATGACCAACACCAAACTGCCATGGGTGTTCGGTATATTACCATGTAATCTAGATTAGATGACTCTAGTGCAAGTGGGAGACTGTTGGAGATATGCCCTAGAGGCAATAATAAATATAGTTATTATTATATCTTTGTGTTTATGATGAATGTTTATATTCATGCTATAATAGTATTAACAAGGAAACATTAATACTTGTGTGAATTGTAAACTTAATTTGAAGTCCCTAGTATAGCCTCTATACTTCACTAGCTTGTTGGTTGATTGATGATTGTGGTTTCCCTATCATGAACATTGAGATGTTATCAACAACAAGATCATATCGTTAGGAGAATGATATGGTGGACATACTCCTATAGATAAGCGTAGCATAAAGATCAAGTCATTTCAATAGTTCAATTGCTATATGCTTTCTGATACATAGTAACCTAATTCCTTCGACCATGAGATCATGCATATCACCTTTACTGGATGGATGCTTTGATGTCATCAAACACCACACCGTAATGTGGCTATAAAGGTGGTATTGAGTGTTCGGAAAGTATTGGTTGAAACACATGGATCAAGAGTGGGATTTGTCCATCCATTTGACGGATAGATATTCTCTGGGCCCTCTCGGTGAAATGTCATCCAATTAGCTTGCAAGCATGTGACTTGGTCACAAGGGATCACATATCACGGGAACGAGAAAAGAGTACTTATCAGTAACAAGGTTGAACTAGGTATGCAGAGATACCGACGATCATAACCTCGGATAAGTAACATATCGTGAGACAAAGGGAAATTGGTATCGTATGTAAGTGGTTCATTCGATCGCAAAGTAATCGTATAAATATGTGGAATATATGAATTTCCAGATTCCTCTATTGGTTATTGTTCGGAGAAGTGTCTCGATCATGTCCGCATAATTCACGAACCGTAGGGAGACACACTTAAGGATTCGACGTTGTTTGAGTAGTTATGGTATTATGAGAAAGAGACCGAATGTTGTTCGGAGTCTCGGATGGGATCCGGGATATCACGAGGAGATCCGGAATGGTCCGGAGAATAAGATTCATATAAGGAAAGTTCCGTTTCGGAGTTGGGGAATGGTTCCGGTGTTTTCATCGGGAACATTCTAGAAGGTCCCGGAATGTCCGGCACTCCGGAGGGGGAAGGGTACATGAATGTGTCATTACATATTGGAATGATTGCATCATGTACTAGGTGTTCTTGCTGTCCAAAATAAAGGGTTTATTTAAATCCTAAATTGAAAAGTCAAACGGCTAGTTTGAAAGTCAAACGGCTAGTTTGAAAGTCAAACGGCAAGTTTTGGAAAGTGGAAAGAGGAGGAGAAGTGGAAACCGAGTTGGGGAGGGATTCCCTCCTCCCCAAGCCGGCGCCCCACCTCAAGGCCGAGTTGGGGAGGGACTCCACTCCCTCCCCTTGGCCGGCCAGCCCTCCCACCTATATAAGGAGGGGCAGGGCTCCCCTCCTTACACACACTAGTTCCTATCCTCTAAACTAAACCCTAGATCTAAACCCCGGTTTAGAGCTATTTCGGTTTAGAGCCTTCTAATTGGTTTAGAGCCTTCTAATTGGTGTGTCTAATTACTAGACCACTAATAGCCTCTCTCATAAGCTCCACCATACTCGCACCGGCTTAAGGCGAAGCCCTGCGGGATCTCCCCTCTACTTCCGGTACCACGCCGTTGTGCTGCCGGAATCGCGAGGAGAGTGCTACAACCTCCATTTGCTGGAACAAGGAGAGGAAGGTCTTCGTCGAGTAATCGAACGTGTGACCGATCATGGAGCGCTGCCGAACGTGGCGCTGGAAGGATCGTCTCACGCGATCTTGAGATCGGAAGAAATCGACTACATCACCCACGAGAATCTGCTCTCGTTAAACACTTTGGAATCTTCGAGGGTGAGTTATTCCATCGACTCGTTGCTACAATCTAGTAGATAGATCTTGGCTTGTTTGTTTGTATGCGATAGAAAATTTTTGTTTTCCATGCTACGAAACCCTACAGTATTAGGGTAATGATGTGATTAAAGTGATGCCCTGATTATGTGGACAGATATAGTCCTGGTGATGATTCCTGGTTAACTTCCAGGAAGATGATATTATTACAGGTTTACTTATGCAAGCTAAATAATGAATCTGCTTGATCTTAGAATCGATCTCTGTGACACTATCTTAACATGGTACACAAGTTTAGGTTCTACTACTGGCTTGATTCTATTGATGCTTAGTTTTGGATTTGAATCAAAGTTGAGTTGAGATCTTCTTCTTAAACATTTTTGCCTATGATGTTGGTCTGAGGCATAGGAACTAGCTTCCTATCTTGTTGTCCCTAATAGAAATGTTCTGATCTTATCATTGGTTACTAGATCTTGAATCCTTTTGGCTAAGATGGTTGGGTGCTCATAGATTTATATTGGTTCATAGGATTTGTGAATTCTGAGGTGCTACTCCACTAGGATATGTGCCCAGAATTCATAAGCTATGCTATGTACATGTTGGAATATATGATGTGACTGTCTTATCTAGGATCTATGATGCTGCTCTGAGATCCTAGTTTGGTTGGTCAAATTTAAGTATACTATTTATTTAAAAGATCATCTATGATGGATTCACTCCACTTGGGTGATTTCTGAGAGATCTAGATATAAAACAACACATGAATCTTAGTCTAGAGAAGATAATAAGATTATGTGATGGTTTTATTTCACTCACCACAACAGTTGATTTTGCTAGTGTTGTGGCTGGTTGATTTAGTTGGCTGGATCTTGCTGATAGTGCTACTGCCTTGAGCTTATCCTTCTCCTTCTGGTTCCTATAGACTTGGCCTTGCTCTTGCCCTTCACCTTCTGGTTCCTATAAACTTGACCTTGATCTTGCCCTTGTTGTCCACCTGATCCACCTCCTCCTTATGTCACCATCTGGTGAGTACTAGGATGATCTTGTGTGTGGTTGGGCTGATGATTTGATTGGCTTTTGCTAAGCTCAGTGTTCTCCTGGTTTGGTGTTGGAAGGTAAAAATGTGTTGTTGTGAGCCTTGCCATGGCTGGGCTCTTCCCTTTTGCTTGAGTAGCAGCTGCTGCTGTGTTGACAGCTCTCACCATGCATTTAGGTGATTGTGCTGCATGTGTGCTTGGTACAAAGTTTGGATCAGATCGATGATGTGTTTTACCTTTTTACCTTTAACATTTAACTCTCCTGGTGAAACTTGCCCCTCTTACTTGCTGTTAAAATCTGTATTGTGGCTTATTGATTATGAAAGAACAATTCTTTCATATTGGTGAAACTTGCCCCTGTATTAATACCCAATGATGTAATATGAGTAGTGCACCTCACTTCTCTCCACTGAGAGTATTCTAACAACTAACCTTTTATTTTCCTTTTTGTTTGTTTTGAATTTTGTTGTAGGTACAAGATCTAGTGTTTCAAGATTTAGTATAGGAGTACATAGATAGATAGATTCTTATTGCAATCTTTATTTTATTCTGTTTGTAAGAATCATGTAATAGTTTATTCATATTTGTATATCCTTTCTTGTAATCTCTTTACTATAATGAACCTTTTCATTGATTGAATGAGTTCCTCTTTGTAAAAAATTTATGGAAATAAAGATAAAGAATAAGAATTCCTTTCTTATTTGAATTACTTTATTTTGAATTACTTTATTTATTTTTATATCATTATTATAACAAATGGTATTACTAAATCATTTAAAAATCATTTTAAAATAATAAATCTTAACTTTTAAATATAAGTTCAAATTCTCCCCCTAAAAACACATTTATTCAAAAATATCATGTTAGAATTTATAACAATCACTCTCAATATTTATTCCTAAACACTAAGAGTGAAAGAAACTCTGATCACTTTAGGTTTTTAGTTTAGCAAAAAATTTACCCGCATTTTACAGATGAATGTATCCATATGCACAAATTCCTAATTCTACCATTCGTTGGTTCCTAAATGATGGGATGTTACAGTATATACTAGACATCTTGATCTCTACGAGATTTGTTTGGGCATTACAACATGATACATAGACCGTAATCCAACTTCATCTATGACTAATAATCCACCTTCAGGTTATCATCCGAATCCCTTCCAGTATTAAGTTGCAAGCAACAGATAATTGCATTAAACAAAGTGTGTAAAGTAAACAATATAATTGCCCTTGGACAAATGATTGTTGTTTTCTCCCTAGTAGAAACAACACATCTACAACCTTAGAGATTTCTGTCGCTTCCCTAGATTACTAGAGGCATGAACCTACTATCGAGCATAAATACTCCCTTTTGGAGTTACAATCATCTACTTGGTAAAAGTATCTACTAGAAACGGAGAGCATGCAAGATCACAAATAGCATAGACATGATAGAATCAATAATCAATCTGACATAGTACTCAATATCCATCGGATCCCCGCAAACACAACATGTAGCATTACAAATAGATGATATTAATCATGAACGGAGCTCACAAGATCTAAACATGATAGCACAAAGGAGGAGAAACAACCATCTAGCAATTGTATGGACCCGTAGTCCAAGGATGAACTACTCACGCATCACTCCGGAGGCTGGCATGGTGATGAAGAAGGCCTCTGGGATGATCTCTCCCCTCTGGCAGGGTGCCGGGAAGAGCTTCGGACCCCGATCTAGGTATGATGGTGGCGGCGGCTACAGACTCTTTCGTGGATTTATGATCAGGTGTTTAGGGTTTCTGCCTCAGGGTGTTTATATAGGCAAAGGGGAAATGTCGGTTGAGGGCCAGGGGGGCCATACCATGCCCTCGCATGGCCTAGGGTAGGCCCGCGCCAAGGAGTGGTGTGGCCGCCCCGTGGCGCCTCTTCGTCCCCCTCTGGACTTCGTCTTAGCTCCGGTAAAATATTGACTTTGGATTTTTTCTGTCCAATTTCGAGAATATTTCTTTACTAACTTTTATGAAACCAAAAACAGCAGAAAACAGGAAACTGGCACTGCGGCATCTTGTCAATTGGTTTGTTCCAGAAAATGTATAAAAATGCCTCAAAGTGTAGACAAAACATAAGATAGTTGATACAAAACAAGCATGGAGAATCAAAAATTATATATATGTTTACGACGTATCATAAACTTGCTAAAATCATCGATGAATCTTACATAATATGAGTGTTTATGAGCAGAGACAGGAGCTAGACCCCATACATCAGAAAAAACTTGTTCCAAAGGAACAGTAGACACACTAGTGGATATATGATAAGGTAGCTAATGACTTTTTGCTTGTTGATAGGGATCACAAATATATAGATGTATGTCTGGTGTATATGACAGTTTATTTTGTCTAAGACCTTGTTGAACAATAAAAGACGACGGATGGCTTAGACGACGATGCCATGTGGAGGAGGTGGGCTTGATGGTGACAATAGCATGCTTGGGAGAACTTGTGGAGACTGGAACAAGGGGATACAAGCCACCATGACACGAACCTCTAAACAGGATGTCCTGTGTTGCCTGATCCTTAATCAAGAAAAAATGGGTGAATTTCAATAAAGACATTATTGTCTAAAGCAAGTTTATGGGCAGAAAGCAAGTTCATGGATGCACTAGGAACATGTAGAATATCACGAAGTTGGATAGAGCTATTTGGGGTGTGCAAAACAGAATGACCAATATGAGTAGTGTCCATACCTTGTCCACTAGCATTATGAACCTGATCACGCCCTTGATAGTTTTCATGAACCTGTAGGCTTCTGGAGCTGGCCTGTGACATGAGTAGAGGCACCGGAATCCATGTACCAGTTTGTATCTACACCATATGCACTTTTGTTGTTGTTGTTGGACGGGTCATCATCATCACCATAGAGCCACCAACACTCATTCGTAGAGTGACCTTACTTTTTGCAGATTTGGCAATACACACCGTCCTGCTAGGGGTGGGAGGCTGGGGGGCTCGGTGTTGGGGTTGTGGTTGTGGTGGGGGTGGTCATGGAGGCGGATAGGAGTAGGGTGGGTATGGGTGAGGCATATAGTAGGGTGGATGATACGGGGTAGGGGGTGGCGTGTATGGTGGGGTGTAAGGTGGTGGTGTGGGGCAGGAGGGTGGATTGTATGGGGGTGGCAGGACATAGGAAGGTGGATTGTAGGGTGAGGGCGGGTTGTAGGGTGTGGTGGGAGAAGGCAGTAAAGAAGATGGTGTCGTCCTAGCCTGATTGTCCCCATAGAAGAAGGGAGGACGATGTGTAGCGGCGTTGACAGAGGAGGAAAATGTCCGAGTGGTTTGTCTTGTGGCCATGAGCATGTCCTCGCGATATTCATATGACAACAGTTGTGAGCACATATCATGAAGAGACGTGGAAGGATTTGCATTGATACTGGCTACAAGAGGATTGTAGGTACCATCAAGTCCATTGAGAATATAATCCTTGAGCTCATCATCATCGACTTTCTTCCCGGCGGCAGCAAGCTCGGAGGCAAAACCCTTCATCTTGGTAAGGTATTGGCTTGCCATCGTGTCAGGTTTATTGGTGTTGGTGAGAGCACTGCGAAGAGTGGAGACCCTAGCCTTGGATTGCGTGGAGTAGAGGTGAAGGAGGGCGGCCCAAACATCAGCAACGTGTTCGAGGCCAAACACTTTAGCAAGAACATCCTCATAGAGGGAATTCACCAGGAACCCAATGACTTGCTAATCCTTTTGCACCCAAGCATCATAGGCAGGATTAGGGACGGTGACTTTCTTCTTGTTTTCATCCTCTGCCTCCAGGAAAGGCGTTGGGGCGACATCCGTGCGATTGAGGAGACCCATGACGCGAGCTCCCCGAAGTGTAGGCAGCACTTGGGCTTGCCAATGAAGAAAGTTGTCTCGGGTGAGTTTTAGGGCCGGAGGTGCACCAATGGTGGCCGGCGATGGAGTAGTAGATGTCAACATGGGATGGATCTATGGTGGGTGTATGGGAGGTGTATGAGAAAAATAGGTAGGGGAATAGGTGGAGAAGGAGGAGGTGATCCTTTTTTGTGTAGAGGAGATGGAAGATCGTCGGAAGAGGGAGGAGATCCTTGGAGGAGAAGAGTATGGCGGGGGCGGGTGAAGAACCGGCGGCGGCAGCTATCGAGGAAGAGGGGCTCGTGATACCATGTAGAAATTGGTGGAACGATCGTTAGTTCCTAGGGCCGATCGGTTATGTGTTAATATAGTGTAGAGAATAGCCCTCTATGTAGCGTACAAGAGGTATGTATACAATCGGAGTATTACTTCGTATTGTATACATAGAACATGTCATATTACAACTCTAACACTCTTTATTTTAAAAAAATTAAAAACCATATTTATAGGTTTCAAAATATTTAAAAATAATTCTGGACATAATCAATGTTGTATCCCATAAGCATGCAACACTGCAACGAGTAATTCTTTATATTTTGTCCTACACAAAAATGACAAATCTGATAGTATAGTAGTCGATGAGACACTATGACATAAATATTATTTCTTCAGTTCAGAAACATGGGGAGAAACACAAATAAATTCTTTCTAGTTTGTTCCTGTGTTTCCATTTATGCTGAGTATTTTGTTTTACCATTTTCTTTCTAAGAAAAACGGTTTTTCCCACCGATTACATTGAAACTGAGAGATGGGTTGCTCAGGTGTAGGTTCAAGTACGTAGTTATCGGCATCTGCCAGATAAAGTTGGGTTTTTTCCTATTGAAAAAAGCTAGTACTGGTGGCCATGATTCTGTTTGTCTAATGTGATTGTCAATCTGCTAATTATGTTGCATAATTCTCTCAATGTTTAAATTGATCCCGTAACCATATTTTGCTTCGTTGGTCGCAGTCTTTTAATCAATCATACGAGCAGTGGCTCATTTCACAGAGAAGTAATTGCTGGTCTAATGAGGTTCCGGTCAAGTAGTCTCATGATGAAATATTAGGTTGGACGAGTGGCTTAAGCTTTAATGTAATTTTCTAAGAGCTATCTTTTTTATCAAAACCCTGCAGGGTATTCCATATCCTCTCTATGCTGAACTTTTGGGAGATACTTCTGCATCACCCTAGAGAAGAGAGTGGGATGGTGTAACGATTGTGCGGAAATTGCGTGGATTACGCCAGCAAGAAAAGATTGCTGCCCGTAATCACTTCATAGAGTTATGTGATAGTTGGAGAACTACTTGTCGAGCAAGGCTTCTTCTCTCTTCAAGATGGCAGTGGAGAACCTCAGGCATGAGAAGCCAAAGGAGGAGCATAAACAAGGGTGCAATATTCCACAGTATCTTGTTTGTCCTTTATCCGGCAAGCTGATGGTTGACCCTGTGACGATTGCCACAGGAAAGGTAAATTTTCTGCTTCATAATTGTTGAAACTTTTACTGCATTAATGGTAACATGTATTTATGGTCGGAAGTACACTAATGGGAAAATTACTACTGTTTCAGACATTTGAGCGACATTCCCTCAAGAGCTGGTTCGAGAAAAATGGACATGTTTGCCCTTTGACCGCTGAGATGATCTCAGGTACCATTCTTCGCAATGAACGTGTGAGAGGATACCTAAATGAATGGGAAGAAGCGAACGCAGAGTGTCTCAGAAATTGGGGAAGGAGAGGAAGTGATCTCCTCATAGTAGTAGTTCTAGTAGTAGGTAAGGACTTCTTTCAGAACAGCTAATTGTTGGATGCATGCCCTTTGGTTTTTATGTGGGCATTGTATTGTTGGTGTCTCTTGTACTTGCATTGATTTTTTTTTTCATTTTTGTATATACATACACATAATTGCTTGTCAGTGTACATTTTTTCCGATAAAGTTCTTAGTACAGTACCGCCTTTTTTTTCCCGTATTGGAAAAGATAAAGATATCATTACAAATCTTGTATAGTGAGCTCTACTACATCATAGCTCTCTTAATGCAAGCCAGTTCCTAGTTAAGGACTAGGGAGTGGTTAGTGTCTTGGCGGCAATGGAGCGTATGTGTATTCGAATTCCCCAGAGGTGACAGCGTCTGCTCTGTCGTCGAGCTCCTTCTCTATGTGGCGCCACAGCTGCGCAACGGTGGCCTTGCGCGTCTCATTGTCCAGGTCGGGGTCGTAGTGTACCCACACCATCTCATCGAACTCCTTGAGACGATCGTCCACCCCGCTAGCTTTGGCATACATATCTCTGAATTCCTTGAGGGCCACGGTCGTCTCCTCCTCCTCCTCATCGGCTTCTTCCTTCGATCCGCCGTCGGCATCGGCGTCCAACTCTCTCGCCCTCCGTCTGGCTGCCACCCTGTGCCGCATCCTGTCGCTCTCGCCATCGAGATCAAGGAGGAGGGACCCGTAGACATTGATGCGCTTCTTCAGGTCCAGCTTGAGCTGCTGGATTTGGTGCGCCACGATGAGCCGCATTGACAGGTCGTATTCCAACGTGCGGCAGAGGAGCTCGTCGTCGTCGTTTAGGGAGACGTTGGCCAGCGACGACTGAAGCTCTTCGGTGCCATCGACTTCTCCGGATTCCACGGCTGCCATCGATCGACTCCTCTTTTTGTTGGCTCGATCGGGTGTGATCGACGCAGCAGACGATCGAAAACCACAGATCGACTGGACCTAATCAGCCGTGCTTGCAAGTGCTATGCTGCAATACGTTGCTATATATAGAAGAAGAAAAAAGGCTCAGGCCGATCGTGCCGGATGGTGGTGGCCAAGTCGGTCTCGGTCATGTACGTGGGACTCCGACTCGGAACTGAACACTCATGGTAATCCTGATTGGTCAGCACTTCCGGTGTAGTATAGGTTTCTCGTTCAATCACGGATTCACATCCTGATTGGTCATCTTTCTGTCGAAATGTCAGTTATAAGATTCATTGTTCCAACGCGTCATAACTGGAGCTCGAACAGTGTTGGGCACTTTCCGTAGGAGCACCGTGCTAGCCTACTCTGCTAGGCGTCATTTTCTCTGTTATATCTAAATTCCTATTTTATTCATGAGAAGTGTGCAAAGTACTGATCAATGTTGTAGAAAAATCCAGCCATTGTGCGATTAGAGAGCCCCGTGGCCTGCTGAGCTTACTTTCTTATGATGCGGTTGCACGCATTGCTTATTTTGGAAAGATCAGTATCATTGCCGTCATTTTCATTTGGTTCAGCTCCTAAAGAAAGCTCAAATATGCTCCCCAAGCTAAAGAGTCATGGTCCGTCCTTCCCTTCATTCAGTATTCGCCACTGCAGCAGAAGCACCAAAGAAATTTGCTATGCCAGAGGTCCCAGTTAAAACAGGTGAGGAGAACAGAGAGGCTGTATTTACTGCTGACTCTGCACTATATTATGATGATGCATAAAAGAGAGGAAATCCATTACTGGTGATGAGAAAATCACGTTTTTTTTTGCTTGGATGACAAGCTCTTAGTCTCTTGCATTACATATGACTGAATAGATAAGTTTAAGCACAGAATATTGTCTGAGATGCATAGGATAAAAGTTACTCTTACTGCCGCACATAAAGATAAAAGCACTAACGAGTCGAGTCGTAACATTCTCAGATAACGCGTGGGATGAACAGAAAAATAAGCGTCCACTAGCACCTATCAACTCCAAATATCCCCCGCGGCGAAATTTGAAATCTGCAGCAAACTGTCTCTGCCTTGAAAGCAGATGCTTTCTCTCCTAATTAGTAATTATGTAAACTAGATATCTGCAGCTCATGTGAAACCCTGTGTCGCCGGGGCGGCAAACCCTACATAGCAAAATGCAAAGACGTGTGTGCACAACATAATTTCGTTTGCAGTTCCTCTACAGCAATTAGTTGTTCTTGTGCCACTGAAGCTTCCAAGTTCCAAGTTTGAACGGCAAAAAAATGTCTGGCAAAAAAAAAGTTGGGAGCCTGTCAGCCTGTCAGATAACGCGTGGGATAAACAGAAAAATAAGCGTCCACTAGCACCTATCAACTCCAAATATCCCCCGCGGCGAAATTTGAAATCTGCAGCAAACTGTCTCTGCCTTGAAAGCAGATGCTTTCTCTCCTAATTAGTAATTATGTAAACTAGATATCTGCAGCTCATGTGAAACCCTGTGTCGCCGGGGCGGCAAACCCTACATAGCAAAATGCAAAGACGTGTGTGCACAACATAATTTCGTTTGCAGTTCCTCTACAGCAATTAGTTGTTCTTGTGCCACTGAAGCTTCCAAGTTCCAAGTTTGAACGGCAAAAAAATGTCTGGCAAAAAAAAAGTTGGGAGCCTGTCAGATAACGCGTGGGATGAACAGAAAAATAAGCGTCCACTAGCACCTATCAACTCCAAATATCCCCCGCGACGAAATTTGAAATCTGCAGCAAACTGTCTCTGCCTTGAAAGCAGAAGCTTTCTCTCCTAATTAGTAATTATTTAAACTAGATATCTGCAGCTCATGTGAAACCCTGTGTCGCCGGGGCGGCAAACCCTACATAGCAAAATGCAAAGACGTGTGTGCACAACATAATTTCGTTTGCAGTTCCTCTACAGCAATTAGTTGTTCTTGTGTCACCAAGCTTCCATGTTCCAAGTTTGAACGGCAAAAAATGTCTGGCAAAAAAAAAGTTGGGAGCCTGTCAGACAGCCTGTCAGATAACGCGTGGGATGAACAGAAAAATAAGCGTCCACTAGCACCTATCAACTCCAAATATCCCCCGCGGCGAAATTTGAAATCTGCAGCAAACTGTCTCTGCCTTGAAAGCAGATGCTTTCTCTCCTAATTAGTAATTATGTAAACTAGATATCTGCAGCTCATGTGAAACCCTGTGTCGCCGGGGCGGCAAACCCTACATAGCAAAATGCAAAGACGTGTGTGCACAACATAATTTCGTTTGCAGTTCCTCTACAGCAATTAGTTGTTCTTGTGTCACTGAAGCTTCCAAGTTCCAAGTTTGAACGGCAAAAAAATGTCTGGCAAAAAAAAAGTTGGGAGCCTGTCAGACAGCCTGTCAGATAACGCGTGGGATAAACAGAAAAATAAGCGTCCACTAGCACCTATCAACTCCAAATATCCCCCGCAGCGAAATTTGAAATCTGCAAAAGCGTTCTACGCCTTGAAAGCAGATGCTTTCTCTCCTAATTAGTAATTATGTAAACTAGATATCTGCAGCTCATGTGAAACCACGTAATGCCGCGGCAAACCCTACATAGCAAAATGCAAAGACGTGTGTGCACAACATAATTTCGTTTGCAGTTCCTCTACAGCAATTAGTTGTTCTTGTGCCACTGAAGCTTCCAAGTTCCAAGTTTGAACGGCAAAAAAATGTCTGGCAAAAAAAAAGTTGGGAGCCTGTCAGATAACGCGTGGGATGAACAGAAAAATAAGCGTCCACTAGCACCTATCAACTCCAAATATCCCCCGCGACGAAATTTGAAATCTGCAGCAAACTGTCTCTGCCTTGAAAGCAGAAGCTTTCTCTCCTAATTAGTAATTATTTAAACTAGATATCTGCAGCTCATGTGAAACCCTGTGTCGCCGGGGCGGCAAACCCTACATAGCAAAATGCAAAGACGTGTGTGCACAACATAATTTCGTTTGCAGTTCCTCTACAGCAATTAGTTGTTCTTGTGTCACTGAAGCTTCCAAGTTCCAAGTTTGAACGGCAAAAAAATGTCTGGCAAAAAAAAGTTGGGAGCCTGTCAGACAGCCTGTCAGATAACGCGTGGGATGAACAGAAAAATAAGCGTCCACTAGCACCTATCAACTCCAAATATCCTCATGGGCGAAATTTGAAATCTGCAAAGCTGTCTCGCCTTGAAAGCGTATGCTTTCTCTCTAATTAGTAATTATGTAAACTAGATATCTGCAGCTCATGTGAAACCACGTGTCGCCGGGCGGCAAACCCTACATAGCAAAATGCAAAGACGTGTGCACAACATAATTTCGTTTGCAGTTCCTCTACAGCAATTAGTTGTTCTTGTGCCATGAAGCTTCCAAGTTCCAAGTTTGAACGGCAAAAATGTCTGCAAAAAAAGTTGGGAGCCCGCTGTCGAGACCGGATAACGTGGGATGAACAGAAAATAAGCGTCCACTAGCACCTATCAACTCCAAATATCCCCATGCGAAATTTGAAATCTGCAGAAATCGTCTACGCTTAAAAGCGGATGCTTTCTCTCCTAATTAGTAATTATGTAAACTAGATATCTGCAGCTCATGTGAAACCACTGTGTCGCCAAGGCAAACCCTACATAGCAAAATGCAAAGACGTGTGTGCACAACATAATTTCGTTTGCAGTTACTCTACAGCAATAAGTTGTTCTTGTGCAACTGAAGCTTCAAAGTTCCAATTTTGAAAGGCAAAAAATGTCGCAAAAAAAGTTGGGAGCCTGTCGACAGCCCCGATAACGCGTGGGATGAACAGAAAAATAAGCGTCCACTAGCACCTATCAACTCCAAATATCCCCAATGAAATTTGAAATCTGCAGAATCGTTCTCGCCTTGAAAGCAGATGCTTTCTCTTCTAATTAGTAATTATGTAAACTAGATATCTGCAGCTCATGTGAAACCCTGTGTCGTCGGGGCGGCAAACCCTACATAGCAAAATGCAAAGACGTGTGTGCACAACATAATTTCGCTTTGCAGTTCCTCTCTGAGCAATTAGTTGTTCTTGTGCCACGAAGCTTCCAAGTTCCAAGTTTGAACGGCAAAAAATGTCCGCAAAAAAAAAGTTGAGAGCCTGTCGAGGATAACGCGTGGGATGAACATAAAATAAGCGTCCACTAGCACCTATCAACTCCAAATATCCCCGGCGAAATTTGAAATCTGCAAAGAATCGTCTCTGCCTTGAAAGCAGATGCTTTCTCTCCTAATTAGTAATTATGTAAACTAGATATCTGCAGCTCATGTGAAACCCTGTGTCGCCGGGGCGGCAAACCCTACATAGCAAAATGCAAAGACGTGTGTGCACAACATAATTTCGTTTGCAGTTACTCTACAGCAATTAGTTGTTCTTGTGCCCGAAGCTTCCAAGTTCCAAGTTTGAACGGCAAAAAATGTCGGCAAAAAAGTTGGGAGCCCGCTGACAGCCTGTCAGATAACGCGTGGGATGAACAGAAAAATAAGCGTCCACTAGCACCTATCAACTCCAAATATCCCCCGCGGCGAAATTTGAAATCTGCAGCAAACTGTCTCTGCCTTAAAAGCAGATGCTTTCTCTCCTAATTAGTAATTATGTAAACTAGATATCTGCAGCTCATGTGAAACCCTGTGTCGCCGGGGCGGCAAACCCTACATAGCAAAATGCAAAGACGTGTGTGCACAACATAATTTCGTTTACAGTTCCTCTACAGCAATTAGTTGTTCTTGTGCCACTGAAGCTTCCAAGTTCCAAGTTTGAACGGCAAAAAAATGTCAGCAAAAAAGTTGGGAGCCTGTCAGACAGCCTGTCAGATAACGCGTGGGATGAACAGAAAAATAAGCGTCCACTAGCACCTATCAACTCCAAATATCCCCCGCGGCGAAATTTGAAATCTGCAGCAAACTGTCTCTGCCTTGAAAGCAGATGCTTTCTCTCCTAATTAATAATTATATAAACTAGATATCTGCAGCTCATGTGAAACCCTGTGTCGCCGGGGCGGCAAACCCTACATAGCAAAATGCAAAGACGTGTGTGCACAACATAATTTCGTTTGCATTTCCTCTACAGCAATTAGTTGTTCTTGTGCCACTGAAGCTTCCAAGTTCCAAGTTTGAACGGCAAAAAAATGTCTGGCAAAAAAAAAGTTGGGAGCCTGTCAGACAGCCTGTCAGATAACGCGTGGGATGAACAGAAAAAGCGTCCACTAGCACCTATCAACTCCAAATATCCCCAGCGAAATTTGAAATCTGCAAATGTCTCTACGCCTTAAAGCAGATGCTTTCTCCTAATTAGTAATTATGTAAACTAGATATCTGCAGCTCATGTGAAACCACATGTCACGGGCGGCAAACCCTACATAGCAAAATGCAAAGACGTGTGTGCACAACATAATTTCGCTTACAGTTCCTCTACAGCAATTAGTTGTTCTTGTGCCACCAAGCTTCCAAGTTCCAAGTTTGAACGGCAAAAAATGTCCGCAAAAAAAGTTGGGAGCACAGCCGAGATAACGCGTGGGATGAACAGAAAAATAAGCGTCCACTAGCACCTATCAACTCCAAATATCCCCGGCGAAATTTGAAATCTGCAGCAAAGCTGTCTACGCCTTGAAAGATGCTTTCTCTCTAATTAGTAATTATGTAAACTAGATATCTGCAGCTCATGTGAAACCACATGTCGCCACAAACCCTACATAGCAAAATGCAAAGACGTGTGTGCACAACATAATTTCGTTTACAGTTCCTCTACAGCAATTAGTTATTCTTGTGCCACTGAAGCTTCCAAGTTCCAAGTTTGAACGGCAAAAAAATGTCTGGCAAAAAAAGTTGGGAGCCCGCGACATTTGTCCGGATAACGCGTGGGATGAACAGAAAATAAGCGTCCACTAGCACCTATCAACTCCAAATATCCCCAGCGAAATTTGAAATCTGCAGCAAACTGTCTCTGCCTTAAAAGCAGATGCTTTCTCTCCTAATTAGTAATTATGTAAACTAGATATCTGCAGCTCATGTGAAACCACAATGTGCCAGGCGGCAAACCCTACATAGCAAAATGCAAAGACGTGTGTGCACAACATAATTTCGTTTGCAGTTCCTCTACAGCAATTAGTTGTTCTTGTGCCACTGAAGCTTCCAAGTTCCAAGTTTGAACGGCAAAAATGTCGCAAAAAGTTGGGAGCCTGTCAGACAGCCTGTCAGATAACGCGTGGGATGAACAGAAAAATAAGCGTCCACTAGCACCTATCAACTCCAAATATCCCCCGCGGCGAAATTTGAAATCTGCAACAAACTGTCTCTGCCTTGAAAACATATGCTTTCTCTCCTAATTAGTAATTATGTAAACTAGATATCTGCAGCTCATGTGAAACCCTGTGTCGCCGGGGCGGCAAACCCTACATAGCAAAATGCAAAGACGTGTGTGCACAACATAATTTCGTTTGCAGTTCCTCTACAGCAATTAGTTGTTCTTGTGCCACTGAAGCTTCCAAGTTCCAAGTTTGAACGGCAAAAAAATGTCTGGCAAAAAAAAAGTTGGGAGCCTGTCAGACAGCCTGTCAGATAACGCGTGGGATGAACAGAAAAATAAGCGTCCACTAGCACCTATCAACTCCAAATATTCCCCGCGGCGAAATTTGAAATCTGCAGAAATCGTCTACGCCTTGAAAGCGATGCTTTCTCTCCTAATTAGTAATTATGTAAACTAGATATCTGCAGCTCATGTGAAACCGTGTGTCGCCGGGGCGGCAAACCCTACATAGCAAAATGCAAAGACGTGTGTGCACAACATAATTTCGTTTGCAGTTCCTCTACAGCAATTAGTTGTTCTTGTGCCACTGACGCTTCCAAGTTACAAGTTTGAACGTCAAAAAATGTCCGCAAAAAAAAGTTGGGGCCTGTCGGACAGCCTGTCGGATAACGTGGGATGAACAGAAAAATAAGCGTCCACTAGCACCTATCAACTCCAAATATCCCCCGCGGCGAAATTTGAAATCTGCAGCAAACTGTCTCTGCCTTGAAAGCAGATGCTTTCTCTCCTAATTAGTAATTATGTAAACTAGATATCTGCAGCTCATGTGAAACCCTGTGTCGCCGGGGCGGCAAACCCTACATAGCAAAATGCAAAGACGTGTGTGCACAACATAATTTCGTTTGCAGTTCCTCTACAGCAATTAGTTGTTCTTGTGCCACTGAAGCTTCCAAGTTCCAAGTTTGAACGGCAAAAAAATGTCTGGCAAAAAAAAAGTTGGGGGCCTGTCAGACAGCCTGTCAGATAACGCGTGGGATGAACAGAAAAATAAGCGTCCACTAGCACCTATCAACTCCAAATATCCCCCGCGGCGAAATTTGAAATCTGCAGCAAACTGTCTCTGTCTTGAAAGCAGATGCTTTCTCTCCTAATTAGTAATTATGTAAACTAGATATCTGCAGCTCATGTGAAACCCTGTGTCGCCGGGGCGGCAAACCCTACATAGCAAAATGCAAAGACGTGTGTGCACAACATAATTTCGTTTGCAGTTCCTCTACAGCAATTAGTTGTTCTTGTGCCACTGAAGCTTCCAAGTTCCAAGTTTGAACGGCAAAAAAATGTCTGGCAAAAAAAAAGTTGGGAGCCTGTCAGACAGCCTGTCAGATAACGCGTGGGATGAACAGAAAAATAAGCGTCCACTAGCACCTATCAACTCCAAATATTCCCCGCGGCGAAATTTGAAATCTGCAAAGAAATGTCTACGCCTTGAAAGCGATGCTTTCTCCTAATTAGTAATTATGTAAACTAGATATCTGCAGCTCATGTGAAACCACAATGTGCGGCAACAAACCCTACATAGCAAAATGCAAAGGCGTGTGTGCACAACATAATTTCGTTTGCAGTTCCTCTCAGCAATTAGTTGTTCTTGTGCCATGAAGCTTCCAAGTTCCAAGTTTGAACGGCAAAAAATGTCCGCAAAAAAAGTTGGGGGCCTGTCGCCGACAACGCGTGGGATGAACAGAAAAATAAGCGTCCACTAGCACCTATCAACTCCAAATATCCCCAGCGAAATTTGAAATCTGCAAAGAAATCGTCTACGCCTTGAAAGCAGATGCTTTCTCCTAATTAGTAATTATGTAAACTAGATATCTGCAGCTCATGTGAAACCGTGTGTCGCCGGGGCGGCAAACCCTACATAGCAAAATGCAAAGACGTGTGTGCACAACATAATTTCGTTTGCAGTTCCTCTACAGCAATTAGTTGTTCTTGTGCCACTGAAGCTTCCAAGTTCCAAGTTTGAACGGCAAAAAATGTCTGGCAAAAAAAAAGTTGGGGGCCTGTCAGACAGCCTGTCAGATAACGCGTGGGATGAACAGAAAAATAAGCGTCCACTAGCACCTATCAACTCCAAATATTCCCCGCGGCGAAATTTGAAATCTGCAGCAAACTGTCTCTGCCTTGAAAGCAGATGCTTTCTCTCCTAATTAGTAATTATGTAAACTAGATATCTGCAGCTCATGTGAAACCACATACGGGGCGCGAACCCTACATAGCAAAATGCAAAGGCGTGTGTGCACAACATAATTTCGTTTGCAGTTCCTCTACAGCAATTAGTTGTTCTTGTGCCATCAAGCTTCCAAGTTCCAAGTTTGAGCGGCAAAAAATGTCGCAAAAAAAGTTGGGAGCACTGTCGACAGCCTGTCGGATAACGTGGGATGAACAGAAAATAAGCGTCCACTAGCACCTATCAACTCCAAATATCCCCAGCGAAATTTGAAATCTGCGACAAGCATCTACGCCTTGAAAGCGGATGCTTTCTCTCCTAATTAGTAATTATGTAAACTAGATATCTGCAGCTCATGTGAAACCACAATCGCAGGCGGCAAACCCTACATAGCAAAATGCAAAGACGTGTGCACAACATAATTCCGTTTGCAGTTCCTCTACAGCAATTAGTTGTTCTTGTGCCACCAAGCTTCCAAGTTCCAAGTTTGAACGGCAAAAAATGTCCGCAAAAAAAAGTTGGGGCTGTCGGACAGCCGAGGATAACGCGTGGGATGAACAGAAAATAAGCGTCCACTAGCACCTATCAACTCCAAATATCCCCCAGCGAAATTTGAAATCTGCGAAATCGTTTCTGCCTTGAAAGCAGATGCTTTCTCTCCTAATTAGTAATTATGTAAACTAGATATCTGCAGCTCATGTGAAACCCTGTGTCGCCGGGGCGGCAAACCCTACATAGCAAAATGCAAAGACGTGTGTGCACAACATAATTTCGTTTGCATTTCCTCTACAACAATTAGTTGTTCTTGTGCCATGAAGCTTCCAAGTTCCAAGTTTGAACGGCAAAAATGTCCGCAAAAAAAAGTTGGGAGCACAGCCGTCGACACTGTCCGGATAACGCGTGGGATGAACAGAAAAATAAGCGTCCACTAGCACTTATCAACTCCAAATATCCCCATGGCGAAATTTGAAATCTGCAAGAAAGCTGTCTACGCCTTGAAAGCGGATGCTTTCTCCTAATTAGTAATTATGTAAACTAGATATCTGCAGCTCATGTGAAACCCTGTGTCGCCGGGGCGGCAAACCCTACATAGCAAAATGCAAAGACGTGTGTGCACAACATAATTTCGTTTGCAGTTCCTCTACAGCAATTAGTTGTTCTTGTGCCACTGAAGCTTCCAAGTTCCAAGTTTGAACGGCAAAAAATGTCCGCAAAAAAAAGTTGGGAGCCCGCAGACAGCTGTCAGATAACGCGTGGGATGAACATAAAAATAAGCGTCCACTAGCACCTATCAACTCCAAATATCCCCCGCGAAATTTGAAATCTGCAGCAAACTGTCTCGCTTTGAAAGCGGCTTTCTCTCCTAATTAGTAATTATGTAAACTAGATATCTGCAGCTCATGTGAAACCCTCTGTCGCCAAGGCAAACCCTACATAGCAAAATGCAAAGGCGTGTGTGCACAACATAATTTCGTTTGCGTTACTCTACAGCAATTAGTTGTTCTTGTGCCACCAAGCTTCCAAGTTCCAAGTTTGAACGGCAAAAAATGTCCGGCAAAAAAAAGTTGGGAGCACATCAGACACTGTCGAGATAACGTGGGATGAACAGAAAAATAAGCGTCCACTAGCACCTATCAACTCCAAATATTCCCAGCGAAATTTGAAATCTGCAAAGAAATCGTTTCGCCTTGAAAGCGGATGCTTTCTCTCCTAATTAGTAATTATGTAAACAAGATATCTGCAGATCATGTGAAACCACAGTGTCGCCGGTAACAAACCCTACATAGCAAAATGCAAAGACGTGTGTGCACAACATAATTTCGTTTGCAGTTCCTCTGACAATTAGTTGTTCTTGTGCTTTCAAGCTTCCAAGTTCCAAGTTTGAACGGCAAAAAACGTCGGCAAAAAAAGTTGTGAGCCTGTCAGACAGCCTGTCAGATAACGCGTGGGATGAACAGAAAAATAAGCGTCCACTAGCACCTATCAACTCCAAATATCCCCCGCGGCGAAATTTGAAATCTGCAGCAAACTGTCTCTGCCTTGAAAGCAGATGCTTTCTCTCCTAATTAGTAATTATGTAAACTAGATATCTGCAGCTCATGTGAAACCCTGTGTCGCCGGGGCGGCAAACCCTACATAGCAAAATGCAAAGACGTGTGTGCACAACATAATTTCGTTTGCAGTTCCTCTGCAGCAATTAGTTGTTCTTGTGCCATCAAGCTTCCAAGTTCCAAGTTTGAACGGCAAAAAATGTCGGCAAAAAAAGTTGGGGGCACATCGGACAGCCTGTCGGATAACGTGGGATGAACAGAAAAATAAGCGCCCACTAGCACCTATCAACTCCAAATATCCCCCATGAAATTTGAAATCTGCAGCAAACTGTCTCTGCCTTGAAAGCAGATGCTTTCTCTCCTAATTAGTAATTATGTAAACTAGATATCTGCAGCTCATGTGAAACCCTGTGTCGCCGGGGCGGCAAACCCTACATAGCAAAATGCAAAGACGTGTGTGCACAACATAATTTCGTTTGCAGTTCCTCTACAGCAATTAGTTGTTCTTGTGCCACTGAAGCTTCCAAGTTCCAAGTTTGAACGGCAAAAAAATGTCTGGCAAAAAAAAAGTTGGGAGCCTGTCAGACAGCCTGTCAGATAACGCGTGGGATGAACAGAAAAATAAGCGTCCACTAGCACCTATCAACTCCAAATATCCCCCGCGGCGAAATTTGAAATCTGCAGCAAACTGTCTCTGCCTTGAAAGCAGATGCTTTCTCTCCTAATTAGTAATTATGTAAACTAGATATCTGCAGCTCATGTGAAACCACGTATCGCCGGGACAAAACCTACATAGCAAAATGCAAAGACGTGTGTGCACAACATAATTTCGTTTGCAGTTCCTCAGCAATTAGTTGTTCTTGTGCCACTGAAGCTTCCAAGTTCCAAGTTTGAACGGCAAAAAATGTCTGGCAAAAAAAAAGTTGGGGGCCTGTCAGACAGCTGGATAACGCGTGGGATGAACATAAAAATAAGCGTCCACTAGCACCTATCAACTCCAAATATCCCCCGCGGCGAAATTTGAAATCTGCAGCAAACTGTCTCTGCCTTGAAAGCAGATGCTTTCTCTCCTAATTAGTAATTATGTAAACTAGATATCTGCAGCTCATGTGAAACCCTGTGTCGCCGGGGCGGCAAACCCTACATAGCAAAATGCAAAGACGTGTGTGCACAACATAATTTCGTTTGCAGTTCCTCTACAGCAATTAGTTGTTCTTGTGCCACTGAAGCTTCCAAGTTCCAAGTTTGAACGGCAAAAAAATGTCTGGCAAAAAAAAAGTTGGGAGCCTGTCAGACAGCCTGTCAGATAACGCGTGGGATGAACAGAAAAATAAGCGTCCACTAGCACCTATCAACTCCAAATATCCCCCGCGGCGAAATTTGAAATCTGCAGCAAACTGTCTCTGCCTTAAAAGCAGATGCTTTCTCTCCTAATTAGTAATTATGTAAACTAGATATCTGCAGCTCATGTGAAACCCTGTGGCCATGCAAACCCTACATAGCAAAATGCAAAGACGTGTGTGCACAACATAATTTCGTTTACAGTTCCTCTACAGCAATTAGTTGTTCTTGTGCCACTAAAGCTTCCAAGTTCCAAGTTTGAACGGCAAAAAAATGTCTGGCAAAAAAAAAGTTGGGAGCCATCGACTGACAAATTGCCGATAACGTGGGATGAACAGAAAAATAAGCGTCCACTAGCACCTATCAACTCCAAATATCCCATGGCGAAATTTGAAATCTGCAAAAGCGTTTCGCTTGAAAGCGTATGCTTTCTCTCTAATTAGTAATTATGTAAACTAGATATCTGCAGCTCATGTGAAACCACATGTCGCCGGGTAACAAACCCTACATAGCAAAATGCAAAGACGTGTGTGCACAACATAATTTCGTTTGCATTTCCTCTGCAATTAGTTGTTCTTGTGCCACAAGCTTCCAAGTTCCAAGTTTGAACGGCAAAAAAATGTCTGGCAAAAAAAAGTTGGGAGCCTGTCAGACAGCCTGTCAGAAAACGCGTGGGATGAACAGAAAAATAAGCGTCCACTAGCACCTATCAACTCCAAATATCCCCCGCGGCGAAATTTGAAATCTGCAGCAAACTGTCTCTGCCTTAAAAGCAGATGCTTTCTCTCCTAATTAGTAATTATGTAAACTAGATATCTGCAGCTCATGTGAAACCCTGTGTCGCCGGGTAACAAACCCTACATAGCAAAATGCAAAGACGTGTGTGCACAACATAATTTCGTTTGCAGTTCCTCAGACAGCAATTAGTTGTTCTTGTGCCACTGAAGCTTCCAAGTTCTAAGTTTGAGCGGCAAAAAATGTCTGGCAAAAAAAAGTTGGGAGCCTGTCAGACAGCCTGTCAGATAACGCGTGGGATGAACAGAAAAATAAGCGTCCACTAGCACCTATCAACTCCAAATATCCCCCGCGGCGAAATTTGAAATCTGCAGCAAACTGTCTCTGCCTTGAAAGCAGATGCTTTCTCTCCTAATTAGTAATTATGTAAACTAGATATCTGCAGCTCATGTGAAACCACAATCGCCGGGCGGCAAACCCTACATAGCAAAATGCAAAGACGTGTGTGCACAACATAATTTCGTTTACAGTTCCTCTACAGCAATTAGTTGTTCTTGTGCCACTGAAGCTTCCAAGTTCCAAGTTTGAACGGCAAAAAAATGTCTGGCAAAAAAAAAGTTGGGAGCCTGTCAGACAGCCTGTCAGATAACGCGTGGGATGAACAGAAAAATAAGCGTCCACTAGCACCTATCAACTCCAAATATCCCCCGCGGCGAAATTTGAAATCTGCAGCAAACTGTCTCTGCCTTAAAAGCAGATGCTTTCTCTCCTAATTAGTAATTATGTAAACTAGATATCTGCAGCTCATGTGAAACCACGTATCGCGGCAAACCCTACATAGCAAAATGCAAAGGCGTGTGTGCACAACATAATTTCGTTTACAGTTCCTCTGCAATTAGTTGTTCTTGTGCCCTTGAAGCTTCCAAGTTCCAAGTTTGAACGGCAAAAAATGTCGGCAAAAAAAAGTTGGGAGCATCAGACAGCCTGTCAGATAACGCGTGGGATGAACAGAAAAATAAGCGTCCACTAGCACCTATCAACTCCAAATATCCCCCGCGGCGAAATTTGAAATCTGCAACAAACTGTCTCTGCCTTGAAAACATATGCTTTCTCTCCTAATTAATAATTATGTAAACTAGATATCTGCAGCTCATGTGAAACCCTGTGTCGCCGGGGCGGCAAACCCTACATAGCAAAATGCAAAGACGTGTGTGCACAACATAATTTCGTTTGCATTTCATCTACAGCAATTAGTTGTTCTTGTGCCACTGAAGCTTCCAAGTTCCAAGTTTGAACGGCAAAAAATGTCGGCAAAAAAAAGTTGGGAGCACATCGACAGCGTCGATAACGCGTGGGATGAACAGAAAAATAAGCGTCCACTAGCACCTATCAACTCCAAATATCCCCCGCGGCGAAATTTGAAATCTGCAACAAATCTCTCGCCTTGAAAGCAGATGCTTTCTCTCCTAATTAGTAATTATGTAAACTAGATATCTGCAGCTCATGTGAAACCCTGTGTCGCCGGGGCGGCAAACCCTACATAGCAAAATGCAAAGACGTGTGTGCACAACATAATTTCGTTTGCAGTTCCTGTACAGCAATTAGTTGTTCTTGTGCCACTGAAGCTTCCAAGTTCCAAGTTTGAACGGCAAAAAAATGTCCGCAAAAAAGTTGGGAGCACATCAGACAGCCTGTCGATAACGTGGGATGAACAGAAAAATAAGCGTCCACTAGCACCTATCAACTCCAAATATCCCCCGCGGCGAAATTTGAAATCTGCAGCAAACTGTCTCTGCCTTAAAAGCAGATGCTTTCTCTCCTAATTAGTAATTATGTAAACTAGATATCTGCAGCTCATGTGAAACCCTGTGTCGCCGGGGCGGCAAACCCTACATAGCAAAATGCAAAGGCGTGTGTGCACAACATAATTTCGTTCTGAGTTCCTCTCTGACAATTAGTTGTTCTTGTGCCACTGAAGCTTCCAAGTTCCAAGTTTGAACGGCAAAAAAATGTCCGCAAAAAAGTTGGGGCACTGTCCAGACACTGTCCGATAACGTGGGATGAACAGAAAATAAGCGTCCACTAGCACCTATCAACTCCAAATATCCCCATGGCGAAATTTGAAATCTGCAGCAAACTGTCTCTGCCTTAAAAGCAGATGCTTTCTCTCCTAATTAGTAATTATGTAAACTAGATATCTGCAGCTCTTGTGAAACCCTATGTCGCCGGGGCGGCAAACCCTACATAGCAAAATGCAAAGACGTGTGTGCACAACATAATTTCGTTTGCAGTTCCTCTACAGCAATTAGTTGTTCTTGTGCCACTGAAGCTTCCAAGTTCCAAGTTTGAACGGCAAAAAAATGTCTGGCAAAAAAAAAGTTGGGGGCCTGTCAGACAGCCTGTCAGATAACGCGTGGGATGAACAGAAAAATAAGCGTCCACATATCCCCCGCGGCGAAATTTGAAATCTGCAACAAACTGTCTCTGCCTTGAAAACATATGCTTTCTCTCCTAATTAGTAATTATGTAAACTAGATATCTGCAGCTCATGTGAAACCCTGTATGCCATGGGCGGCAAACCCTACATAGCAAAATGCAAAGGCGTGTGTGCACAACATAATTTCGTTTGCAGTTCCTCTACAGCAATTAGTTGTTCTTGTGCCACGAAGCTTCCAAGTTCTAAGTTTGAGCGGCAAAAAATGTCCGCAAAAAAAAGTTGGGAGCCCGTCGACAGCCTGTCGGATAACGTGGGATGAACAGAAAAATTAGCGTCCACTAGCACCTATCAACTCCAAATATTCCCCGCGGCGAAATTTGAAATCTGCAAGAAATCTACGCCTTGAAAGCAGATGCTTTCTCTCCTAATTAGTAATTATGTAAACTAGATATCTGCAGCTCATGTGAAACCACAATGTCGCATGCGGCAAACCCTACATAGCAAAATGCAAAGACGTGTGTGCACAACATAATTTCGTTTGCAGTTCCTCTACAGCAATTAGTTGTTCTTGTGCCACTGAAGCTTCCAAGTTCCAAGTTTGAACGGCAAAAAAATGTCTGGCAAAAAAAAGTTAGGGGCCTGTCAGACAGCCTGTCAGATAACGCGTGGGATGAACAGAAAAATAAGCGTCCACTAGCACCTATCAACTCCAAATATCCCCCGCGGCGAAATTTGAAATCTGCAGCAAACTGTCTCTGCCTTGAAAGCAGATGCTTTCTCTCCTAATTAGTAATTATGTAAACTAGATATCTGCAGCTCATGTGAAACCCTGTGTCGCCGGTAGCAAACCCTACATAGCAAAATGCAAAGACGTATGTGCACAACATAATTTCGTTTGCAGTTCCTCTCTGACAATTAGTTGTTCTTGTGCCATCAAGCTTCCAAGTTCCAAGTTTGAACGGCAAAAAAATGTCTGGCAAAAAAAAAGTTGGGAGCCTGTCAGACAGCCTGTCAGATAACGCGTGGGATGAACAGAAAAATAAGCGTCCACTAGCACCTATCAACTCCAAATATTCCCCGCGGCAAAATTTGAAATCTGCAGCAAACTGTCTCTGCCTTGAAAGCAGATGCTTTCTCTCCTAATTAGTAATTATGTAAACTAGATATCTGCAGCTCATGTGAAACCCTGTGTCGCCGGGCGGCAAACCCTACATAGCAAAATGCAAAGACGTGTGTGCACAACATAATTTCGTTTAGTTCCTCTACAGCAATTAGTTGTTCTTGTGCCATCAAGCTTCCAAGTTCCAAGTTTGAACGGCAAAAAATGTCCGCAAAAAAAAGTTGGGAGCCTGTCAGACAGCCTGTCAGATAACGCGTGGGATGAACAGAAAAATAAGCGTCCACTAGCACCTATCAACTCCAAATATTCCCTGCGGTGAAATTTGAAATCTGCAGCAAACTGTCTCTGCCTTGAAAGCAGATGCTTTCTCTCCTAATTAGTAATTATGTAAACTAGATATCTGCAGCTCATGTGAAACCACAGTCGCCGGGCGGCAAACCCTACATAGCAAAATGCAAAGGCGTGTGTGCACAACATAATTTCGTTTGCAGTTCCTCTACAATTAGTTGTTCTTGTGCCATGAAGCTTCCAAGTTCCAAGTTTGAACGGCAAAAAATGTCCGCAAAAAAAGTTGGGAGCACAGTCGACATGTCGGATAACGCGTGGGATGAACAGAAAAATAAGCGTCCACTAGCACCTATCAACTCCAAATATCCCCCGCGGCGAAATTTGAAATCTGCAAAGAAGCTGTTTCTGCCTTGAAAGCGGATGCTTTCTCTCCTAATTAGTAATTATGTAAACTAGATATCTGCAGCTCATGTGAAACCACAATGTCGCCGGGGCGGCAAACCCTACATAGCAAAATGCAAAGACGTGTGTGCACAACATAATTTCGTTTGCATTTCATCTACAGCAATTAGTTGTTCTTGTGCCACTGAAGCTTCCAAGTTCCAAGTTTGAACGGCAAAAAATGTCCGCAAAAAAAGTTGGGAGCCTGTCGGACAACTGTCGGATAACGTGGGTTGAAAAGAAAATAAGCGTCCACTAGCACCTATCAACTCCAAATATCCCCCGCGGCGAAATTTGAAATCTGCAAGAATCGTTCTCGCCTTGAAAGCGGATGCTTTCTCCTAATTAGTAATTATGTAAACTAGATATCTGCAGCTCATGTGAAACCACGTGTCGCCGGGCGCAAACCCTACATAGCAAATGCAAAGGCGTGTGCACAACATAATTTCGTTTGCAGTTCCTCTGACAATTAGTTGTTCTTGTGCCACTGAAGCTTCCAAGTTCCAAGTTTGAGCGGCAAAAAATGTCCGCAAAAAAAGTTGGGAGCCCATCGGACAGCCTGCCGATAACGCGTGGGATGAACAGAAAAAAGCGTCCACTAGCACCTATCAACTCCAAATATCCCCATGGCGAAATTTGAAATCTGCACAAGCTGTCTCGCCTTGAAAGCGGATGCTTTCTCTCTAATTAGTAATTATGTAAACTAGATATCTGCAGCTCATGTGAAACCACTGTGTCGCCGGTAACAAACCCTACATAGCAAAATGCAAAGGCGTGTGTGCACAACATAATTTCGTTTGAGTTCCTCTACAGCAATTAGTTGTTCTTGTGCCACTGAAGCTTCCAAGTTCCAAGTTTGAGCGGCAAAAAATGTCCGCAAAAAAAAAGTTGGGAGCACTGTCGGGACAGCTGTCGAGATAACGTGGGATGAGCAGAAAATAAGCGTCCACTAGCACCTATCAACTCCAAATATCCCCAGCGAAATTTGAAATCTGCAAAGAACTGTCTACGCCTTAAAAGCGGATGCTTTCTCTCCTAATTAGTAATTATGTAAACTAGATATCTGCAGCTCATGTGAAACCCTATGTCGCCAAGCAAACCCTACATAGCAAAATGCAAAGACGTGTGTGCACAACATAATTTCGTTTGCAGTTCCTCTACAGCAATTAGTTGTTCTTGTGCCACTGAAGCTTCCAAGTTCCAAGTTTGAGCGGCAAAAAATGTCGGCAAAAAAAGTTGGGGCCTGTCGACACAATGTCGGATAGCGTCGGATGAACAGAAAAATAAGCGTCCACATATCCCCATGGCGAAATTTGAAATCTGCAACAAGCTCTCTGCCTTGAAAACATATGCTTTCTCTCTAATTAGTAATTATGTAAACTAGATATCTGCAGCTCATGTGAAACCACTGTCGCATGGCGGCAAACCCTACATAGCAAAATGCAAAGACGTGTGTGCACAACATAATTTCGTTTGCAGTTCCTCTACAGCAATTAGTTGTTCTTGTGCCACTGAAGCTTCCAAGTTCTAAGTTTGAGCGGCAAAAAATGTCGGCAAAAAAAAGTTGGGAGCCTGTCGGACAACTGTCGGATAACGTGGGATGAACAGAAAATAAGCGTCCACTAGCACCTATCAACTCCAAATATTCCCCAGCGAAATTTGAAATCTGCAAGAATGTCTCGCCTTGAAAGCGGATGCTTTCTCTCTAATTAGTAATTATGTAAACTAGATATCTGCAGCTCATGTGAAACCACTGTGTCGCCGGGCGGCAAACCCTACATAGCAAAATGCAAAGGCGTGTGTGCACAACATAATTTCGTTTGCAGTTCCTCTCTGACAATTAGTTGTTCTTGTGCCATGAAGCTTCCAAGTTCCAAGTTTGAGCGGCAAAAAATGTCGGCAAAAAAGTTGGGGGCTGTCGGACAGCCTGTCGAGATAACGTGGGATGAACAGAAAATAAGCGTCCACTAGCACCTATCAACTCCAAATATCCCCCGCGGCGAAATTTGAAATCTGCAGCAAACTGTCTCTGCCTTGAAAGCAGATGCTTTCTCTCCTAATTAGTAATTATGTAAACTAGATATCTGCAGCTCATGTGAAACCGTGTGTCGCCGGGGCGGCAAACCCTACATAGCAAAATGCAAAGACGTGTGTGCACAACATAATTTCGTTTGCAGTTCCTCTACAGCAATTAGTTGTTCTTGTGCCACTGAAGCTTCCAAGTTCCAAGTTTGAACGGCAAAAAAATGTCTGGCAAAAAAAAAGTTGGGAGCCCATGACAGCTGTCGATAACGCGTGGGATGAACAGAAAATAAGCGTCCACTAGCACCTATCAACTCAAATATTCCCAGCAAAATTTGAAATCTGCGACAAGCGTTTCCTTGAAAGCGGATGCTTTCTCTCCTAATTAGTAATTATGTAAACTAGATATCTGCAGCTCATGTGAAACCACAGCCATGGCGGCAAACCCTACATAGCAAAATGCAAAGGCGTGTGTACAACATAATTTCGTTTGCAGTTCCTCTACAGCAATTAGTTGTTCTTGTGCCATCAAGCTTCCAAGTTCCAAGTTTGAACGGCAAAAAATGTCAGCAAAAAAGTTGGGAGCCTGTCGGACAGCCTGTCGAGATAACGTGGGATGAACAGAAAATAAGCGTCCACTAGCACCTATCAACTCCAAATATTCCTGCGGTGAAATTTGAAATCTGCGACAAAGCTGTCTACGCCTTGAAAGCAGATGCTTTCTCTCTAATTAGTAATTATGTAAACTAGATATCTGCAGCTCATGTGAAACCACAGCGCCGGGCAAACCCTACATAGCAAAATGCAAAGACGTGTGCACAACATAATTTCGTTTGCAGTTCCTCTCTGACAATTAGTTGTTCTTGTGCCTTGAAGCTTCCAAGTTCCAAGTTTGAACGGCAAAAAATGTCGGCAAAAAAAGTTGGGAGCCTGTCAGACAGCCTGTCGGATAACGTGGGATGAACAGAAAATAAGCGTCCACTAGCACCTATCAACTCCAAATATCCCCAGCGCGAAATTTGAAATCTGCTGCAGCATCTGTCTGCCTTGAAAGCGGATGCTTTCTCTCTAATTAGTAATTATGTAAACTAGATATCTGCAGCTCATGTGAAACCACTCAGTCGCCGGGCGGCAACCCTACATAGCAAAATGCAAAGACGTGTGTGCACAACATAATTTCGTTTGCAGTTCCTCTCTGACAATTAGTTGTTCTTGTGCCATGAAGCTTCCAAGTTCCAAGTTTGAACGGCAAAAATGTCAGCAAAAAAAGTTGGGGGCCTGTCGCAGCCTGTCGGATAACGCGTGGAATGAACAGAAAATAAGCGTCCACTAGCACCTATCAACTCCAAATATCCCCAGCGAAATTTGAAATCTGCGACAAAGCTGTCTCTGCCTTGAAAGCAGATGCTTTCTCTCCTAATTAGTAATTATGTAAATTAGATATCTGCAGCTCATGTGAAACCCTGTGTCGCCGGGGCGGCAAACCCTACATAGCAAAATGCAAAGACGTGTGTGCACAACATAATTTCGTTTGCAGTTACTCTCTGCAATTAGTTGTTCTTGTGCCACTTTGAAGCTTCCAAGTTCCAAGTTTGAGCGGCAAAAAATGTCGGCAAAAAAAGTTGGGAGCCTGTCGGACAGCCTGTCGATAGCAGCGTGGGATGAACAGAAAAATAAGCGTCCACTAGCACCTATCAACTCCAAATATCCCCAGCGAAATTTGAAATCTGCAAAGCATCTCTGCCTTAAAAGCGATGCTTTCTCTTCTAATTAGTAATTATGTAAACTAGATATCTGCAGCTCATGTGAAACCACAGTCGCCGGGCGGCAAACCCTACATAGCAAAATGCAAAGACGTGTGTGCACAACATAATTTCGTTTACAGTTCCTCTACAGCAATTAGTTGTTCTTGTGCCACTGAAGCTTCCAAGTTCCAAGTTTGAACGGCAAAAAAATGTCTGGCAAAAAAAAAGTTGGGAGCCTGTCAGACAGCCTGTCAGATAACGCGTGGGATGAACAGAAAAATAAGCGTCCACTAGCACCTATCAACTCCAAATATCCCCCGCGGCGAAATTTGAAATCTGCAGCAAACTGTCTCTGCCTTGAAAGCAGATGCTTTCTCTCCTAATTAGTAATTATGTAAACTAGATATCTGCAGCTCATGTGAAACCACAATCGGGCCGTAAACCCTACATAGCAAAATGCAAAGACGTGTGTGCACAACATAATTTCGTTTGCATTTCCTCTACAACAATTAGTTGTTCTTGTGCCACTGAAGCTTCCAAGTTACAAGTTTGAACGGCAAAAAAATGTCTGGCAAAAAAAAAGTTGGGAGCCTGTCAGACAACGCGTGGGATGAACAGAAAAATAAGCGTCCACTAGCACCTATCAACTCCAAATATCCCCCGCGGCGAAATTTAAAATCTGCAGCAAACTGTCTCTGCCTTGAAAGCAGATGCTTTCTCTCCTAATTAGTAATTATGTAAACTAAATATCTGCAGCTCATGTGAAACCACAATGGCCAGGCGGCAAACCCTACATAGCAAAATGCAAAGACGTGTGTGCACAACATAATTTCGTTTGCAGTTCCTGTACAGCAATTAGTTGTTCTTGTGCCACTGAAGCTTCCAAGTTCCAAGTTTGAACGGCAAAAAATGTCGGCAAAAAAAGTTGTGAGCTGTCAGCCTGTCAGATAACGCGTGGGATGAACAGAAAAATAAGCGTCCACTAGCACCTATCAACTCCAAATATCCCCCGCGGCGAAATTTGAAATCTGCAGCAAACTGTCTCTGCCTTGAAAGCAGATGCTTTCTCTCCTAATTAGTAATTATGTAAACTAGATATCTGCAGCTCATGTGAAACCCTGTGTCGCCGGGGCGGCAAACCCTACATAGCAAAATGCAAAGACGTGTGTGCACAACATAATTACGTTTACAGTTCCTCTACAGCAATTAGTTGTTCTTGTGCCACTGAAGCTTCCAAGTTCCAAGTTTGAACGGCAAAAAAATGTCTGGCAAAAAAAAGTTGGGGGCCTGTCAGACAGCCTGTCAGATAACGCGTGGGATGAACAGAAAAATAAGCGTCCACTAGCACCTATCAACTCCAAATATCCCCCGCGGCGAAATTTGAAATCTGCAGCAAAGTCTACGCCTTAAAAGCGGATGCTTTCTCTCTAATTAGTAATTATGTAAACTAGATATCTGCAGCTCATGTGAAACCACAATATGTCATGGGGCAAACCCTACATAGCAAAATGCAAAGGCGTGTGTGCACAACATAATTTCGTTTGCAGTTCCTCTACAGCAATTAGTTGTTCTTGTGCCACTGAAGCTTCCAAGTTCCAAGTTTGAGCGGCAAAAATGTCGGCAAAAAAAGTTGGGGCTGTCGACAGCCTGTCAGATAACGCGTGGAATGAACAGAAAAATAAGCGTCCACTAGCACCTATCAACTCCAAATATCCCCAGCGAAATTTGAAATCTGCAACAAGCATCTACGCCTTGAAAACATATGCTTTCTCTCCTAATTAGTAATTATGTAAACTAGATATCTGCAGCTCATGTGAAACCACAGCCGGGCGGCAAACCCTACATAGCAAAATGCAAAGGCGTGTGTGCACAACATAATTTCGTTTGCAGTTCCTCTACAACAATTAGTTGTTCTTGTGCCCTTTAGCTTCCAAGTTCCAAGTTTGAACGGCAAAAAATGTCGGCAAAAAAAAGTTGTGAGCCTGTCGACAGCTGTCGGATAACGCGTGGGATGAACAAAAAATAAGCGTCCACTAGCACCTATCAACTCCAAATATTCCCCCAGCGAAATTTGAAATCTGCAAAAATCGTCTGTCTTGAAAGCAGATGCTTTCTCTCCTAATTAGTAATTATGTAAACTAGATATCTGCAGCTCATGTGAAACCACAATGCCAGCGGCAAAACCTACATAGCAAAATGCAAAGACGTGTGTGCACAACATAATTTCGTTTGCAGTTCCATTACAGCAATTAGTTGTTCTTGTGCCTGAAGCTTCCAAGTTCCAAGTTTGAGCGGCAAAAATGTCCGGCAAAAAAAGTTGGGGGCTGTCGACACTGTCGATAACGTGGAATGAACAGAAAATAAGCGTCCACTAGCACCTATCAACTCCAAATATCCCCCATGCGAAATTTGAAATCTGCAACAAGCTGTCTACGCCTTGAAAGCGGATGCTTTCTCTCTAATTAGTAATTATGTAAACTAGATATCTGCAGCTCATGTGAAACCTGTGTCATGGGAAGCAAACCCTACATAGCAAAATGCAAAGGCATGTGTGCACAACATAATTTCGTTTGCAGTTCCTCTACAGCAATTAGTTGTTCTTGTGCCACTGAAGCTTCCAAGTTCCAAGTTTGAGCGGCAAAAAATGTCCGCAAAAAAAAGTTGGGAGCACTGTCGACAGCCTGTCGAGATAACGCGATGGGATGAACAGAAAATAAGCGTCCACTAGCACCTATCAACTCCAAATATTCCCCATGGCGAAATTTGAAATCTGCAAGAAATGTCTACGCCTTGAAAGCGATGCTTTCTCTCCTAATTAGTAATTATGTAAACTAGATATCTGCAGCTCATGTGAAACCACAATGGGCCCGGTAACAAACCCTACATAGCAAAATGCAAAGACGTGTGTGCACAACATAATTTCGTTTGCAGTTCCTCTACAGCAATTAGTTGTTCTTGTGCCAGAAGCTTCCAAGTTCCAAGTTTGAGCGGCAAAAAATGTCGGCAAAAAAAAGTTGGGGGCACATCGGACAGCCTGTCGGATACGCGTGGGATGAACAGAAAATAAGCGTCCACTAGCACCTATCAACTCCAAATATTCCCAGCGAAATTTGAAATCTGCAAAAGCTGTCTACGCCTTGAAAGCAGATGCTTTCTCTCCTAATTAGTAATTATGTAAACTAGATATCTGCAGCTCATGTGAAACCACTGTCGCCGGGCGTAAAACCTACATATAGCAAAATGCAAAGGCGTGTGTGCACAACATAATTTCGTTTGCAGTTCCTCGACAATTAGTTGTTCTTGTGCCCTTTGAAGCTTCCAAGTTCCAAGTTTGAGCGGCAAAAATGTCCGCAAAAAAAAGTTGGGGGCTGTCGGACAGCTGTCCGGATAACGCGTGGGATGAACAGAAAAATAAGCGTCCACTAGCACCTATCAACTCCAAATATCCCCCGCGGCTAAATTTGAAATCTGCAGCAAATCGTTTGCCTTGAAAGCGATGCTTTCTCTCTAATTAGTAATTATGTAAACTAGATATCTGCAGCTCATGTGAAACCGTGTGTCGCCAGGCAAACCCTACATAGAAAATGCAAAGGCGTGTGTGCACAACATAATTTCGTTTGCAGTTCCTCTACAGCAATTAGTTGTTCTTGTGCCATGAAGCTTCCAAGTTCCAAGTTTGAGCGGCAAAAAATGTCACGGCAAAAAAAAGTTGGGAGCACTGTCGGACAGCCTGTCAGATAACGCGTGGGATGAACAGAAAAATAAGCGTCCACTAGCACCTATCAACTCCAAATATTCCCCGCGGCAAAATTTGAAATCTGCAAGAAAGCGTCTACGCCTTGAAAGCGGATGCTTTCTCTCCTAATTAGTAATTATGTAAACTAGATATCTGCAGCTCATGTGAAAACACAATATGCAGCCGCAAACCCTACATAGCAAAATGCAAAGGCGTGTGTGCACAACATAATTTCGTTTGCAGTTCCTCTCAGCAATTAGTTGTTCTTGTGCCACCGAAGCTTCCAAGTTCCAAGTTTGAACGGCAAAAAATGTCGGCAAAAAAAGTTGGGGCCTGTCAGACAGACTGTCGGATAACGTGGGATGAACAGAAAAATAAGCGTCCACTAGCACCTATCAACTCCAAATATCCCCCGCGGCAAAATTTGAAATCTGCAGCAAAGCGTCTACGCCTTGAAAGCGGATGCTTTCTCTCCTAATTAGTAATTATGTAAACTAGATATCTGCAGCTCATGTGAAACCACAGTCGCCGGGCGCAAACCCTACATAGCAAAATGCAAAGACGTGTGTGCACAACATAATTTCGTTTGCAGTTCCTCTGACAATTAGTTGTTCTTGTGCCTTTGAAGCTTCCAAGTTCCAAGTTTGAGCGGCAAAAAATGTCGGCAAAAAAAGTTGGGAGCTGTCGGACAGCCTTCGGATAACGTGGGATGAACAGAAAAATAAGCGTCCACTAGCACCTATCAACTCCAAATATCCCCGCGGCGAAATTTGAAATCTGCAGCAAACTGTCTCTGCCTTGAAAGCGATGCTTTCTCTCTAATTAGTAATTATGTAAACTAGATATCTGCAGCTCATGTGAAACCACTTGTATGCAAGTAACAAACCCTACATAGCAAAATGCAAAGGCGTGTGCACAACATAATTTCGTTTGCAGTTCCTCTCTGACAATTAGTTGTTCTTGTGCCATGAAGCTTCCAAGTTCCAAGTTTGAGCAGTAAAAAATGTCGGCAAAAAAGTTGGGAGCCTGTCGTCAGATAACGCGTGGGATGAACAGAAAAATAAGCGTCCACTAGCACCTATCAACTCCAAATATCCCCCGCGGCGAAATTTGAAATCTGCAAAAGCTGTCTGCCTTGAAAGCGGATGCTTTCTCTCTAATTAGTAATTATGTAAACTAGATATCTGCAGCTCATGTGAAACCACAATCGCCGGGCGGCAAACCCTACATAGCAAAATGCAAAGGCGTGTGTGCACAACATAATTTCGTTTGCAGTTCCTCTACAGCAATTAGTTGTTCTTGTGCCCATGAAGCTTCCAAGTTCCAAGTTTGAGCGGCAAAAAATGTCTGCAAAAAAAAGTTGGGGCACATCGGACAGCTGTCGGATAACGTGGGATGAACAGAAAATAAGCGTCCACTAGCACCTATCAACTCCAAATATCCCCAGCGAAATTTGAAATCTGCGACAAAGCTGTCTCTCTTGAGCAGATGCTTTCTCTCTAATTAGTAATTATGTAAACTAGATATCTGCAGCTCATGTGAAACCACTGTGTAGGCGGCAAACCCTACATAGCAAAATGCAAAGGCGTGTGTGCACAACATAATTTCGTTTGCAGTTTCTCTGACAATTAGTTGTTCTTGTGCCTTGAAGCTTCCAAGTTCCAAGTTTGAGCGGCAAAAAATGTCAGCAAAAAAAGTTGGGAGCTTTCGACAGCCTGTCGAGATAACGCGTGGGATGAACAGAAAATAAGCGTCCACTAGCACCTATCAACTCCAAATATCCCCAGCGAAATTTGAAATCTGCGACAATCGTCTCGCCTTGAAAGCGATGCTTTCTCTCCTAATTAGTAATTATGTAAACTAGATATCTGCAGCTCATGTGAAACTGTGTGCCGGGCGGCAAACCCTACATAGCAAAATGCAAAGGCGTGTGTGCACAACATAATTTCGTTTGCAGTTCCTCTACAACAATTAGTTGTTCTTGTGCCTGAAGCTTCCAAGTTCCAAGTTTGAGCGGCAAAAAATATGTCAGCAAAAAAAAGTTGGGAGCCTGTCACGACAGCCTGTCGATAACGTGGGATGAACAGAAAAATAAGCGTCCACTAGCACCTATCAACTCCAAATATTCCCAGCGAAATTTGAAATCTGCAAAGCATCTACATCTTGAAAGCGGATGCTTTCTCTCCTAATTAGTAATTATGTAAACTAGATATCTGCAGCTCATGTGAAACCACATGTGGTCGCCAACAAAACCTACATAGCAAAATGCAAAGGCGTGTGCACAACATAATTTCGCTTGCAGTTCCTCTACAGCAATTAGTTGTTCTTGTGCCTGAAGCTTCCAAGTTCCAAGTTTGAACGGCAAAAAAATGTCTGGCAAAAAAAAAGTTGGGGGCCTGTCAGACAGCCTGTCAGATAACGCGTGGGATGAACAGAAAAATAAGCGTCCACTAGCACCTATCAACTCCAAATATTCCCCGCGGCGAAATTTGAAATCTGCAAAGCATCTACGCCTTGAAAGCGGCTTTCTCTCCTAATTAGTAATTATGTAAACTAGATATCTGCAGCTCATGTGAAACCAGTGTCGCCATGGCAAACCCTACATAGCAAAATGCAAAGGCGTGTGTGCACAACATAATTTCGTTTGCAGTTCCTCTGACAATTAGTTGTTCTTGTGCCACTGAAGCTTCCAAGTTCCAAGTTTGAGCAAAAAATGTCCGCAAAAAAAAGTTGGGGGCTGTCGGACAGCACTGGGATAACGCGTGGGATGAACAGAAAAATAAGCGTCCACTAGCACCTATCAACTCCAAATATCCCCCGCGAAATTTGAAATCTGCGAAAGCTGTCTGCCTTGAAAGCGGATGCTTTCTCTCCTAATTAGTAATTATGTAAACTAGATATCTGCAGCTCATGTGAAACCACAGTGCCAGGGCAAACCCTACATAGAAAAATGCAAAGACGTGTGTACAACATAATTTCGTTTGCAGTTCCTCTCTGCAATTAGTTGTTCTTGTGCCCATGAAGCTTCCAAGTTCCAAGTTTGAGCGGCAAAAATGTCCGCAAAAAAAGTTGGGGCCTGTCAGACAGCTGTCAAATAACGTGGGATGAACAGAAAATAAGCGCCCACTAGCACCTATCAACTCCAAATATTCCCAGCAAAATTTGAAATCTGCAGCAAGCTGTCTCGCCTTGAAAGCGGATGCTTTCTCTCCTAATTAGTAATTATGTAAACTAGATATCTGCAGCTCATGTGAAACCACAATAGTCGCTGGCGGCAAACCCTACATAGCAAAATGCAAAGATGTGTGCACAACATAATTTCGTTTGCAGTTCCTCTGCAATTAGTTGTTCTTGTGCCATGAAGCTTCCAAGTTCCAAGTTTGAGCGGCAAAAATGTCGGCAAAAAAGTTGGGGGCCTGTCAGACAGCCCGGATAACGCGTGGGATGAACAGAAAATAAGCGTCCACTAGCACCTATCAACTCCAAATATCCCCAGCGAAATTTGAAATCTGCAGCAAAGCATCTCGCCTTGAAAGCAGATGCTTTCTCTCCTAATTAGTAATTATGTAAACTAGATATCTGCAGCTCATGTGAAACCCAGTATGGCCGGGCAAACCCTACATAGCAAAATGCAAAGACGTGTGTGCACAACATAATTTCGTTTGCAGTTCCTCTACAGCAATTAGTTGTTCTTGTGCCACTGAAGCTTCCAAGTTCCAAGTTTGAACGGCAAAAAAATGTCTGGCAAAAAAAAAGTTGGGAGCACATCGGACAGCCTGTCAGATAACGCGTGGGATGAACAGAAAAATAAGCGTCCACTAGCACCTATCAACTCCAAATATCCCCCGCGGCGAAATTTGAAATCTGCAGCAAATCGTTTCGCCTTGAAAGCGGCTTTCTCTCCTAATTAGTAATTATGTAAACTAGATATCTGCAGCTCATGTGAAACCACTGTGTCGCCGGCAAACCCTACATAGCAAAATGCAAAGGCGTGTGCACAACATAATTTCGTTTGCAGTTCCTCTGACAATTAGTTGTTCTTGTGCTGAAGCTTCCAAGTTCCAAGTTTGAACGGTAAAAAATGTCCGCAAAAAAAGTTAGGGGCCTGTCAGACAGCCTGTCAGATAACGCGTGGGATGAACAGAAAAATAAGCGTCCACTAGCACCTATCAACTCCAAATATCCCCCGCGGCGAAATTTGAAATCTGCAGCAAACTGTCTCTGCCTTGAAAGCAGATGCTTCTCTCCTAATTAGTAATTATGTAAACTAGATATCTGCAGCTCATGAAACCACTAGCCGGGCGGCAAACCCTACATAGCAAAATGCAAAGACGTGTGTGCACAACATAATTTCGTTTGCAGTTCCTCTCACGGCAATTAGTTGTTCTTGTGCCACTGAAGCTTCCAAGTTCCAAGTTTGAGCGGCAAAAAATGTCCGCAAAAAAGTTAGGGGCACTGACAGCCCACGTCCGATAACGTGGGATGAACAGAAAAATAAGCGTCCACTAGCACCTATCAACTCCAAATATCCCCCGCGGCGAAATTTGAAATCTGCAGCAAACTGTCTCTGCCTTGAAAGCAGATGCTTTCTCTCCTAATTAGTAATTATGTAAACTAGATATCTGCAGCTCATGTGAAACCACAATAGCCGCGGCAAACCCTACATAGCAAAATGCAAAGGCGTGTGCACAACATAATTTCGTTTGCAGTTTCTCTGACAATTAGTTGTTCTTGTGCCACTGAAGCTTCCAAGTTCCAAGTTTGAACGGCAAAAAAATGTCCGCAAAAAAAAGTTGGGAGCCTGTCAGACAAATGTCCGATAGCAGCGTGGGATGAACAGAAAATAAGCGTCCACTAGCACCTATCAACTCCAAATATCCCCCGCGGCGAAATTTGAAATCTGCAGCAAACTGTCTCTGCCTTGAAAGCAGATGCTTTCTCTCCTAATTAGTAATTATGTAAACTAGATATCTGCAGCTCATGTGAAACCCTGTGTCGCCGGGGCGGCAAACCCTACATAGCAAAATGCAAAGACGTGTGTGCACAACATAATTTCGTTTGCAGTTCCTCTACAGCAATTAGTTGTTCTTGTGCCACTGAAGCTTCCAAGTTCCAAGTTTGAACGGCAAAAAATGTCCGCAAAAAAGTTGGGAGCCTGTCAGACAGCCTGTCAGATAACGCGTGGGATGAACAGAAAAATAAGCGTCCACTAGCACCTATCAACTCCAAATATTCCCCGCGGCGAAATTTGAAATCTGCAGCAAACTGTCTCTGCCTTGAAAGCAGATGCTTTCTCTCCTAATTAGTAATTATGTAAACTAGATATCTGCAGCTCATGTGAAACCCTGTGTCGCCGGGGCGGCAAACCCTACATAGCAAAATGCAAAGACGTGTGTGCACAACATAATTTCGTTTGCAGTTCCTCTACAGCAATTAGTTGTTCTTGTGCCACTGAAGCTTCCAAGTTCCAAGTTTGAACGGCAAAAAAATGTCTGGCAAAAAAGTTAGGAGCCTGTCAGACAGGCTGTGAGCCACCCTGAACGAGCAAGCTGATGCAGGAACGATCCTCTACAGCAATTGGATCAGCAACTGAACCTGTCCATTAATCACGCTCTGGCCCACAGGTCAGATGTCATCAACCAAGCTGAAGTGCTTGCCTCCTTATTAGTAAAGGATGCAGCGGTACGATCCTATAGAACAGATCCTGTTCAAGTAAGGTCGTGCTGGGACGAGGCAGAGCGGAGTATTTAAGCTGGTCTAAATGTTCCTGCGCTTTCTAGGTGGGACTATTCTCGTTCCATTCAGTACGTCGTGTTGGGGTCGGGCTTTTCTGCCGAATGTGAGGCACCTAAACGGGCTGAGATAGAAAAGAGCCCATCACAGCACCTCAACGTCAGCGAAGCGTCCAACTGCCATTTCCTCCTCCTTCCTCGCCGGCAGGCGGCGGCGATGGTTCGGCAGGGTTTTCTTCACCACGTGGAGCAGGTGACTCCCGTAGCCAACTTTCATGTTTTCTTCACTCTAGGGCTATTGTTCATTTCTTCAATCCTGTAGCGGCTACGTGACATTTGACCTGCGGACAGCGCATTGTGCGGGTGGTGGAGCTCGAAGGGCTGGTCATGGAGGAGCTGGCAAGCTCGCAGGGCCTCCTCACCGACGCCATATCCGGCCACTGCCGCGAGTTCATGCTCTCTATGAAGGTAGCCCGCATCCATTCCACCCTGAATTAGATCCGTTTGGCCCTTGTTGGCTTGCTCATGGCTGGAAAATGAGGGGGCCTGGGAGAGCGAGTCCTTTTGGAAGTTGGAGCTAGAAATTGGACGGGAAGTTGTGAAAATTGTCAGCAGACTATAAGCCATGACACTGTTTCTAAACCTGAATTTGTGTTTGGTGTAGCTCTTACTTGTCAGATGTTTGTTTCCATTGCTTGCTCATGGATAATTCACTTTTCTTAATGGCATGCTTCGTAGTACTGGCGTATACATTTTGCATTGTTTACTTCTGTGCACGATCTTATTTGATGTGATATAAACTTGCAGCCTTTTGATTGCTAGAGTGCCGGTAGTGACTGTTCTTTTCCAATATCTGTATCTATATAGCGCTGAAATTTGTAACCTGTGCTGACCGAAACAATTGCCTGTGATGTTCAGTATTAATATTCTTGTATTTAATGGTGTCTGTCTCTGTGCACCCAGTGTTACACCCTTCCACCAAAAATACTACCCAAATATATGAGCTGATCAATCTGTTACTTCCTTTATGAATTTTCTCGGTGTTGAAGTTTTGTTAGGCACATAGTATTTGCCATGAATGATGCGTGATAAATTGATTGTATATTGTGTCTGGAGCAGGAAATTCAAACAACATTGCGCGACGAAATAAAAAGTGCCTGTGGATATGGTCCATTTGAGAAGTGCGACTACGGTGCAAGGGTTGCTAACGAGATTTGTTTGAAGAAGCTGGAGTATGTAAATGAGAAGATGGATGGCATGCAACTGAGCATCAAGAAAAGCACTAATGAAGGTTAGCTAGTTAACTGCCTATCAAATACACTGGTACCTGCTGCTTAAAGCGTGAATTGGTGAGTGCAAAGGCATCATGTGGCTTCCTGACTCCAATTTCGTATGTTCCATTCATGTTATACCCACCACACATGTTCCTTGTTTATCTGACTTCATTTGGTGATGTAGATGAGTATAGCATGTCATATCCTAAATGAAAATATATTGCTAATATGATGGTACTTGTGCTGCACATGATGTTCTTCATCCATGCCAAATTGTTATAGCAATTATGATTCTTAAGTTCTATTTCCACTTATCCTAACAAGAAGTTGGCTTTCAGGTCCTTCAATTGTATTCTCTCTTATCTGAAAAAGAAGTTAACTTTGAAATTCTTCGGTGATATGATGTTTTTCTATGTTCTGTTCACTCATGTGTGAGATACTTGATAGGTCTTCAGAGTCAGGAGTTAGCAGAGTAATCTAAACATTCTGATTCAAACGTATATGTCTTGTAATTGTTTTATTATCTTTAGATTTTGATCACCCATCTCGCTGTATGTCTTCCTTGGTATAAACAAGTAAAATATTTTTTTTGCTTGCGATGTTTCAACTAAAAAATTGCTAATCATCCTTTAGGTACCTAGGATTTCCTTCAGGATTAGCAGCACGTCACATCTGACAGAGTGGTTTATATGTGGAATGATGAATTGCTGATGAAGCTTTTATTATCTAGTGCACATGCAAATGAACAAAGCTGTGTTCAGTAAATTGATCTAGGAGGTTGTGCACTGTATTGGTGTAGCATTTGTTGTGACAATTTCAGTCATGTAAAAACTAGAAAGCCTTGAAGGCGTGGTCTCACAACTCTATGATCAAATTCTCTTTATGCAGCAATGGATGATTGTCTTCATCTTCAAAATGTACCAATATTGCACTCATCAATGGTAGTCAAGTACGGTAAAAAAAAATTATATATTTTGATCTTACCAGAAATGGTGGAGACAGGTGATGACTGCAAGGTCCAAAGAAGCAGATCAAAAGGACAAGAAATCGAGGGAAGTCACTCATGCACGACTAGTATAAATTCAGTGTTGGGCAGATATTGTACTTCTTGTTAGTTTTCATCAGTTGACTACTCGGTACTACAAATATCCCTTGTAGTTTTCAGTTGATATTTGCATGTTCTGCAAGAATAAATATAGTTCTTCCATGTCATTTAGTTTCTCAGGAGACACATGACTTTCTCGTCTTAATATTGTTTCCTGTTGCTCATATTTTGTTTTCTTTGATCATAACCTTAACATGTGTGTTCCTAAGAATCTGACACAGGGTTTGCTATACTACTAGCGGGTGCACCTGAAAGCCGGTCGTGTCTGGTAGGTTTCTCGCGCGGAACGAATCCGCTCTCCATCTCGCGAGCTTGTGAAGGAGGTGTTCTAGCCAGAACTGGTTCCCGTCGTCGACGTACATCTCCTCAAGGACCATTGCGTTCTCTACGAGGAACTTGGCCAGCTGTACTTGGAAGCAGTCGACCTCCTTGGCATTGAACAGAAGAGTAACCTTCCGCAGGCTTGTCCGCAGGCAGCTGAACGACGCGGAGTTGTCTGCCAAGGCTGCGGGAAGCTCCGAGACCTTGCTGATGCTGTGCGGTGGAGTCGTGGACGCGAGCTTCTGGAACCGGTCCATGGATTGAGCGAAGGGATTTGTGGCCGGATCTTTGTTCTCGAGCTCGATCTCACTGTCATAGTTCCACCACATCATGAGCCGGAGCTCGGACATCGCCGGGCACGAGCGGAGCAACCTCTCCATTGACAACGACATGCTGCTGCTTGGGCGCTCGTAGAATATGTCTACATGGAGGAGCTTGAGGTTTGGGAAGGTGGGCAGGATGGTTCCGCCGTGTTCCTTCTCACTGTCGAGGATGTCCTTCAGGGTGCCTAGGTTCAGCTTCAACGCCGTCGTGGTGGAGAAGCTTGTGAGCATACGTGGCATGGGCTCTTTTTGCAGCGACTGTGAGAGGCCTCCGTGGTAAGTGGCGTCAAGATCGACGTGTACCAGACTCGGCGCCGGCGATATCAGGGAGAGCTTCACCGGGTGCCCCTGGTAGCGGAAGGAGCGCATGCTCGGCATGTCGAGCTGGATGCCGATGTGGCCAAAAGCCTCCAGCTCCTCGTCCTCAAAATAGGTCTCTAGCTCCAGGGCGGTGCATGTCAGGCAACTGAGGCGGAGGGGCAGCGTGCGGTAGTTCCGCATGTCATTGGCTGAATCCGGCGGCTCAACTGGCGGCATTTGTGAGACGTTTACCAGCAACAGGCTGGTGAGTGCCGGCGCAGCGTCGACCATGTCCTGGAGATGCCCTTCCCTGAAAACGCACTTCCGGAGCCGCAGATCCTTCAGGCACGGGAAAACGAGCAGGATTGGCGCTGGTTGGATATTGCAGAGTTCGAGGTCCAGCACCCGGAGCGTGGCGGCGCACGGCATGGAGGCCAGCGGTAGTCCGAACTTCCGACTGTCGTACTCACAACCGATGAGGAGCTCTTCCAGTTTTGCGGTGGCGGGGTTAGCAGCTAGGAGGCCGGCGACCTTGCCATCGTCTCGTGGTTCGGCCTCGGCGTGGTCCATCAGATACGAGCTGTCGATGTCGTCTAACTTCAGGAAGAGCGTGAGCCTCTTGAGGGCTGGGCGTCGGGGGAAGGCAGTGAGCGCCGCAACGGCGTCGCGGAAGAGGGCGTCCAGCGGCGAAGGGCTGAGGCAGAGGTCTTGGTCTTTGGTGGCCAAGTAGGACCTGATGTCCAGGTTGACTGCGCTCGTCTGGCGCCACAGAGGACGCCATCGGCGCGAAAGGATGGCGCTGCCCGCGGCCTCGCGCACGGGCGAAAAGGACAGGATGTGCTGGAGCACATCATCGGGGAGGTCGGAGAGACGGTCGGCGGCCATTGTATCGCCCAGGGTCGAACGTCGACGGGCGAGGAGCAATATTTATGGATCACGAGTTCACCAGTCGATTCCGCTATTGACATGAAAGCTGAGTTCACTTACGCGTTGAACTGGACGGCCCATTATGTTTGTTGGTCCTTTAGGGCCTCCCGTGGCCTACAGTGGTGTGAGTAAATCACATTGATTTTTTTCTTTCAGGTAAGTAAATCACATTGATTTGTTTTTTTTTTGAAAAATATAGTATAATCGTAAACGCTCATGCAGTATCAATGTACTGGGTCAGCGAATCGGGTTTTGAGATTGACGAAGTCACCACGGGCGTCTCGCTCTCGACGGAAACGCTGCTTCCTACTGAAAGAACATTCCGCTTTTTATGCAACACGCAGTATCAAACCTGGTCTTTGGACTCTGGTGGGCTGAGGATACAACCATTCTCCTAGCCACCCAACCACAGGTTGGTTTGCCAAAATCACATTGATTTGAGCATCCCGCGAAGGACAAATTGTGAGAATCAGTTGATAATTCCAGGTTTGGATCATCTTTCCCCATGATTTTTTTGTGAAAATTCTAGCTATCTATTAATAATCATCAATAGTAGTACAAAAAGATCTAAAACTAATAAAAATTATAAATAGGTCAAAGGACCACTTACCAACGATTACAAGCACTAGCGTGAGACGAAGGCACACCGCTATCCTCTCCCCTCCAACACTGGAGCCGGGAAAATCTTGTCGTACTAGAGCTTGTTGTATAGATAGATAAAAAATTATCGTGCTAAGACCCCATAGGCCCAGCGCACTAAAACAGTAACCATCGCTAATGACGACATGACCTGAAAACACACTAATAAATAACAAAACCAAGTAGATCCTAGGAGATCTTCCGGGCATACAACTCCAGCGCCCTTCGTCGGTGCTAGATGCACCACCAAAGCAAGGATAGGACGGGAATGACCTTATCTGGACTTCAGGATGTAGACATCGCCTCACCATCCTGAAAAAAGACACGAAGAAATAGTTTTAGCCAACGAACATAAAACTCTTGCCAACAAGAGGCCGTGATCCAACACACCTCCAAGGCCCCAAAGCCAACAAAGACGGAGCGGACCGACAGCGTCACCGGCAAGGGGAACGAAACCCTAAATGAGTTTTTTCTCAGCTGTCGTCGCCTCCTTCTGAGGTCCATACCGGCTCGGTATTGTAGGCTTCTCCCATGTAATATGCCGTGCACTACTTGCTAGCGTTGCTATAGATCACCACTAGCTTTCTCATGTGCTACGTGTTGTCCTACAACAGATCTTTTGGTGTGGATGTGTTGCGTTTTAAATGGAGCCTTACACTCGCATAACGGATCCGTCTAGTCGGTGGACTAGAGTCGCCAATACGTTTGACCGAATAACGTATAAGGTCTTACTTTGGTTTCTAGGAGAGAAAGGGTGATGCACCATAATACGTTCCCAGGAGGCTGATCTTACAACGTGATACGCAAGACAGTAAGCCGCCACACTTTGAACCAGAAGCCCCAGTTTCTCGGAAGGCACACTGTGTGAGATTCCAGCTACCTTCTCCCTTCGTGAGGTGTGTGTTCGCTTCCGCTATCTTTTCCCTTTCCCCTCGCTTCCTCATCGATTTCCACAGAGATTCATGAAAGATCGGACAACCCTAAGGGGTCACCCCTAACACATTAAGTGAAGGGAATATGCCCGGGAGGCAATAATAAGGTGGTTATTATCGTATTTCTTGTTTATGATAAATGTTTATTTTGCATGCTATAATTATATTAATCGGAAACATTAATACATGTGTGTTTAATAAACAAATAAGAGTTCCTAGTTATGCCTCTCATATAAACTAGCTCGTTGATTAACATGATGATCAAGGTTTCCTGATCATAGACATTGGATGTTGTTAATAACGAGGTCACAATATTGGTGGAATGATATGATGAACATTCATCCTAAGTATAGTAATACGATCAAAGTCATTATGTTTAAATTGCTATAACATCATTAAAAGTAACTTTAGTCCTTAGACCATGAGATTATGTCAATCACTAACACCAGAAGAGTAGCTTGATAACATCAAACGTCACACCATAACAAGGTGACTATAAAGGTGGGTTCAGATACTCTGATAGTGTTATGTAGAGGCTCATGGATCAAGAGTGGGATTTTTCCATCCCGATGATGAAGAGATTGAAGGGATACGGGTAGGCTACACTAGCGCAAATCAAAATTTTCTACCGCGTAAACCAGGATTACTATTGTCATAGATCACAGGATTACCACTAGATGTGTGATGGGTTTCGCAGCATAGTAAATCAAAAAAATTCTACAGATGCGAACGGGAAAGCCAAGATCTAATCTAGGAGATGCAATCAACGAGAGGGATAGATGAGATCTTCATACCCTTGAAGAAATCGCACAGCAGAAACGTTCAACAGAACGTGGTTGGTGTAGTCGTACTCGCCGTCTCCTCCTCGCGATCTGATCTGATCCTACGCCGCAAGTGGTGGCGCCTCCGAGAGATGCACACGTACGGTGCCGTGACGTATCCTCCTTCCTCGGTCCAGCAAGTAGGGTGGAGAGATAGATTGAATCTGCAGCACGACGGCGTGGTGCTATGGTGGAGAGTTTACGGTGGCTTAGCCTTACTGGGAGAGAGAGAGAGAGAGAGAGAGAGAGAGAGAGAGAGAGAGAGAGAGAGGGAGGGCAGCAGTATGGCGGCTAGGGTTGAAGGAGTGGGGGGAGGAGGGTGCGCCCCTGCCCTCTTTATATAGAGGGCTGGCCGGACCCCTTGGCCCCTCCTCCAAGCCCTAGGGCGGCGGCCCCAAGGGTTGGAGTGGGGGGCAAGTCTCCCCTTCCCTTCTAGAAGGGTTCCTAGGGTTTCCCCTAGGGTTTTGGCCGGCTGGGCCTATGGGGCCTTGTGCCCCTGGCCCAAAGCGGCCAGGGCACTCCCTCGTAGGCCCACGCACCCCTCCGACAAGTGGGGCCACGTTGGTCCCACTCAAGAAGCTTCTAGAACCTTCCGGTACAATACCGAATACTCCGAAACGATTCCGAAATCCAAAAACTGCTTTCCTTTATATGAATCTTATTCTCCGGACCATTTTGGAACCTCTCGTGATGTCCTGGATCTCATCCGAGACTCCGAACAAAAACTCATAAACCAATTATCCATTCTATCCTAGCGTCGAGGCACGTTAAGTGTGTGACCCTACGGGTTCGAGAATATACAGACATGATCTCTATCAATAATCAACAGCGGGATCTGGAAACCCATATTGACTCCCACATATTAATCGATGATAATATCGGATGAACCACGATGCCAGGATTCAATTAATCCCATATATATATTCCCTTCGTCACGCGATATTTTACTTGCCCGAGATTCGATCGTTGGTATCGGCATACCTAGTTCAATCTCGTTCACAGCAAGTACTTTACTCGTTCTATAATCCGATATCACTTTGTGATTAACTCCTTAACCACGTGCTTGCAAGCGGTGTTGATATCGATTACCGAGTGGGCCCGAAGTATATCTCTCCGACTCGGGAGGGACAAATCCCATCTCGATGACGTTTGATGATCACCTGAGAGACACCTTTATGATCACCCTCGCATAGGATGACATTTGATGACCTCAAAGCTTTCTTCCGATTCCAGGGAGTTGCATTATCTCATGGTCTAAGGAATACAATATTTAACATAGGAAAAAGCTTCGCAAAGATGAACACAATGACACAATCTAATTGCTGTGCTTAATTTGGGTCTGCCCATCATATCATTCTCCCAATGACATGATCTCATTATTAATTGACAACTCATGTCTATGGTTAGGAAACCTTAACCATCATTAATCAATGAGCTAGTCCATAGAGGCGTACTAGGGACACGGTGTTGTTCATAAACCACACAAGTATCAAAGTTTCCGCTTAATACAATTCTAGCATGGAATATAAACTTTTTCATGAACAAGAATTATAACAATAACATATTTATTATTGCCTCTAGGGCATAATTCCAACAGTCTCCCACTTGCACTAGAGTCAATAATCTAGTTTACATCTGGCAACAATCTAACACCCATGGCATTAAGGTGCTAATCATGTTTTGCTCGTGGAAGAGGTTTAGTCAACGGATCTGCGACATTCAGATCCGTATGTACTTTGCTAATCTTCAGATCTCCATCTGTTATATAATCTCGAATTATATGAAACCGGCGGTTGATGTGCTTGGTCTTTGGATGATATCTTGGTTCCTTAGCCAGTGTTGTCACACAATATCTCTAGTGGGTCCAAGGCACTTGGAACCACACCAAGCTCAGTTGAAAGAACATGTTGGGCCCCCATGTGTGGTTTTGTTAATTAATGACAATCTTTATGGACTAATGTGTGTATTAAGTTATACTTGTAGGATTTGTCCATTGTCATCGCTTGGAGCATGTGTTGGCTTCAAGGTCAATGAAATGCAAAGAATATATGTTGGGCAAGCTCAATATGCGAGGTTGATGATGAGGAATTAAGAAAGGCGTTCCATCTTGAGAAGGGCAAGACCGTCTACATCGAGCTCAAGTGGAATTCTTAAGGCAAAGGTATAATATTGATAGGTTTTCCCTTTTGCCGGTCTCACGTTGTGTGTGTGAGACCGGGTCTAGGATAGATAACCGTACTATCAAGAGGGGCTCTCGTATGAGTAATTCGGTCACATCGTTCGGAGAGAGCTCAAACCTTTGCATACTTGCATCATCATATTTGGTTGTTATTTGGTCTTATCCATGTGATGATATAGAGCTTGTGGTAATCTCCATAACAAGCTCTTGTTTATCTAAATCGGATCTCCCATTTGTGTCTTGTTGCGATTTTGATTTATGCGGCTTTTCGGTTTCTCACCAAGTGAGGTATATCACATTATTCTACTTCATACTTTCTCACTTGGTGATAATCAATATTTCCACTTTTTATTAGGAAGCCCTTGTCGTCCTCTATCCAACGCAATTTGAATCGGAGCTTCCAGTAAAAGTTATTGTCGTTTGAATATTTGCCTGTCAGTCTGTTTTTGGGCCAAGCGGTAGTACCGCCCGGACGGGCCGGTACTACCGTCCGGGCCTGAAAACGGCCCGTTTTTCTTCTGCCTCGCTAGATACCTTTTTGCGGTAGAACCGGCTGGCCCGGTAGTATCGCTCGGGTGGGCCGGTACTACCGGCCGGCCCAGTTTTTCTTATTCCCAGATCCAGATTCCTTGCTCGCTTGCGTCGCCGCGTTGACCGTCTTCTTGCTGCGCATGCGAGGAGGGCCCACGGCCGCAGCCTTACTTCTTGCCGCCCGCCATCATGCGGGCTGCGCTTCTTTGCATGCATCTTGGCTATTCCCCAGCAGCGTTCTGACGTCTTCTTGCACCATGCGCTGCACTAGCTCTTGCCGCTCACTTCTTCTTCTTTCTAGGCTAGCTTTGCTTATTCCTGAGGGCTTTCTTTTCTTTGCTTTGTCCCCACACCTGCCTTTCTCTCGCTTGCTGCTGCTTTCTCTGGCTCTTCGTTGTATGTCGTTTGTGTTTGGTCCCGTGTCTACTCAAATCGAAAAAATTGCCCCAACGGCCATATTTTGGCTAGCCCTATATAAGTCTTTTGCCTATTTTCATTTAGGGTTACTTCTTCCTCCTTTTCTTGTCCAAGCTTTGCCCCCATTTGCTCTACTCTTTAAGCTTGATTTTTACACACCCTTCCATTGATTCTTGCAAATATTTGAGGGGTTGTTGGAGAAGATCTAGACCTATGTTTTGACCAAACAAAAACATCTCTTTGTGAGTGTATCTTTGGGGATCTAGATTTTGGGGGATTTTGTGTCTCTCTTTGATTCATCCTCTCTTGTTCCTCCAATAGCTTTAGTAGCTTTGTTGGAACTTGAGAGTGAGGAATTTGAGCATCTTTGTGGTGTTCTTGCCATTTGCATTTGTTGCATCGGTTTGAGTTCTCCTCGGAGGATTTGGTTTGAATTGCTCATTGGAGCTTGTCCCTCTTGGGTTCTTGGAACCCTAGACGGTTTTGTGGCCTTGGTGGCATTGTAGCCTTGGTGGCATTTGTTGAGGCCTTTTGTGGCGTTTGTTGGGAGCCTCCAATTAAGTTGTGGAGTTGTGCCCCAACCTTGTGAGAGGTTCCGGTTGCCACCGACAAGTGCACCGATAGTGGAAGCGTGGATCGATCCCATTGGGGTGATATTCACCGGAGAATAAGGGAGGCCTTTTGTGGCGTGGTGGTTTGATACCACCCCCTCTCCAAACGAGACGTACTCCATGTTGGGAGGAACTCGGTAAAATATCGGTGTCCCCGCGTGCCTCGGTTATCTCTATACCCGAGCTATTTACTTATGCAATTTACATTGTGATAGCCTTCGTGCTTGAAGTAATATATATCTTGCTATCACTTTGTTGCTTGTATTGCTTAGCATAAGTTGTTGGTGCACATAGGTGAACCTTAGTTGTTCTAGGTTGTGCTTAACAAAGTAAACACTAGTTTTATTCCGCCTTTGTTGAGCCACTCTAGGAAAAGTTTTAATCGCCTATTCACCCCCCCTCTAGGCGACATCTGTATCCTTTCAATTGGTATCAGAGCCCGGTCTCTCATTTTAGGCTTCACCGCCTTGAGAGTAAAGATGTCGGCTAGAGGATTAGTGCACAAGGACACGCTCACATTTGATGGCACAAATTATGATGTTTGGAAAATTCGCATGCTTAATTTATTTCGGGAAAATCACCCAATTATCGAGGGCTATCTATATGTGGGTTTTTCTTCTCCTATGGATACCCAAAACGAATCTTTAGAGAAGTTGAACTCTCATATATATGCTCTAGCTACTAAAATTCTTTTGCATGTTGTGAGCAATGTAGTTCTTTCGTCTATCATGCCTTATTCAAGCGCTCGTGAGATATGGACCAAGCTTCAAGATAAATATAGCAAGTCCAACATTATTGAGGATGATTGTGTTGCTTCCACTTCCGGTCGAGATGAGTTCTCATCCTCTACCACTTCACCAACATGTGACTTTTCACAAGGTAATGATATGGTGAGTGGTGATAGAAATTGCAATATGGATAGTGTGTTCACTATTTGTAATCCCTCATATCTATCTAGTTGCAATGATCTATCTTTGGACCTTAACACTTCTACCACACATGCTTGTGTTAATAGTCCTTGCATATCATGTAGAAATGACTTAAATAAATCTCATGATGATATGCTCATGTTGTCTTGTTGCCATGATAAAAATGCTTCTATTTCCTCTAGTGCTTGTGTTGCTAACCATGTAGAGGAAAATTAAGATTCTATGGGCCAAGACAAGGTCTTGAAGAGAGCTACAAGTGCAATCTCATCATCACCTTCTTCCGGTTCTCACATGTGCCTTGTGGCTAAGGGAACAAAGGTAACCTCTTTGGATCCCATTGTATCTCATGATGATGATGATGATGAGTTTGAGAATGATAATGATGATTATCGAGGTAAGTATGATATTACCTCTATTAAGAAAATGGGTGAGGTTGTCTATAGTGCTCTCTACAAAAATAAAATTGCTTCCTCCAACCTTCTTGAAATCTTGAATTATGCTATAGAAGGCAATGATCTTATTGAGGAGCAAGGAAACATAATTTATGAAAAAAATTCACTTGAGCATAAGTATGCTAATGAAATTGCTCAACTAAATGACTCCCTTGAAGAAAAACAAACCACCAAAGAATCTCTTGAGGAGACTTTCACTCTAGAATTATATAGAGTAAAAGAATACCATGATAGAGAACTTGTGGTGGCAAACTCCTTCAAAAGTAAAAATGATGAGACTCAAGTTGCTTATGCTAAACTCCTTGAGGATTTTGAGCACCTCAAAAATAGCTCTAGGGTCATAAAGGGTGAGCTCATAAAACTCACCGAGTCACATGAGCAACTTAAAGCCTCATATTCAAAAGAGCTTGCCAAGTTGCCCTCACCTCTCGCTAATAATGATGATGCTTGTGCTACTAACTCTATTTCTTGTGAAGCATCTATTTTCGAGGAGAATGTTGAGCTAAAGGCTCAATTTGCGTTGCTAACTAGCAACTATGGGAAATTAGAAGAAAGTCATGTTAAGCTCTCAAGCTCGCATGAGGATCTTCTAGTCTCCCATGGTAGGCTAAAGTTAGCTCATGAGGCCATCGTGTCAAAGGTAACATCTAGTGGGCCTCATGTGGACATTAGCACTACATCTACTCCAAATGTTATATTGCCATGGGCTAGTCCTTGTAGTTCATCCTATCACAACCATGATATATCTTGTGATGAATTACATTTCGTGCCTTGTTGCTCTAACAATGTAGCATCTACTTCCTCTAGTGTTTTTGTTGAAACTAACCATGTAGAGGAAATCAAAAGGCTCAAGGCTCAAGTCACTTCTTTGAAGAATGACTTGAAAAAGGGTCATCAAGGGAAGGTCACACTCAACAAAATCTTCAGTGTGCAAAAATCCCCCAATGACAAGAGTGGGCTTGGATTCACCTCCAATGTCAAGAACAAGTCCACTATCATGTTGAAGCACAAGGATAACAAGAACAATGGCCAAGATCAAGACAAGAATCCGGCCAACATTGTTTGCTTCAAGTGCAAGGAAGAAGGGCATCATGTCAAACATTGCCCATTAAAGAAGAAGTCCCTTGGCAAGAAGCAACAAGGGAAGCGGCCTCAAGCTCTACATCTTGTTAGAGATGGGCCTCCTCCCAAGAAGACTCAAGCTCTTCCTCAAGTTGTTTCTTCATCCAAAAAGAAAGATGGCAAGAGTAGAACTTGCTACATATGCCGCGAGAAGGGGCACATTTCTTCCTCATGCACTATTGGTATCTCCTCATCCCATCCTATCTTGATTAATGATGCTTATTCTCTTTGTAAGGATGAGGTTGGCAATGTGTTTGCCAAATTTGTTGGCGCTCAATGTGGGTTCAAGAAAAGAACCATTTGGGTTGCCAAGCCTATTGTGACTAACCTCTTAGGACCCAACTTGGTTGGGGACCAACAAGCCAAAACTTGATCAATAGGTATTGTTGGAGGGCATTGGAGTCTTGGCTACATTATGAAGAATTGAGGGATCTTCATCAATTATTTTTGTCAAGCCAAGCCATTTGGATTGTCATGATTATATTTTATTTCCAATGTTCCTCCTTGCGGTAACATATGCTAAACTCTTTACATTGAAAGTTACTCGCCCCCTTGTGCATGTGTTGGTTTTGTATCTTCCATGCCTTTGTACATGTTGTGCTATCCACTTAATTATCTTGAGATATCAAGAGTATTTGTGTATGATTAGGTGGCACACCATGTATGTGTGTTTATTATGTTTGAGCCTTGCTTGGTTATATTTGGTATCTTATTTGGCTCTTGTGAGAGATTAATGGATTATCCCATTTTGGGGGAGTGTTATGCTTGGGCATTCCACAATCCTAAAATTGTGTGTACATGAGGAATACCACCTAGTATTTATATTGGATTATTGTCTAGTCTCTATGTGGTACAATTCTCATGATAAATTTAAGTTTTATAATGTCCATTAATTATATCTATTTGTATTTTTTTGCCTCGTGTTGGTTTTATGGTAGTATCACATTATGGGGGAGTCATATGCTTAGTGCATATTACAATCCTAGAAAATGTGAATATTCGAGGTTGTGTCACTTAGAATTGATATTCATAATTATCTAGCACCAATGTGACACATTTGCTCATACAAGTTCCAATTTGCTCGAATGCCTTTATTGATCTTATTCACTTTGGACCTTACTTAATTTTATCCTATCTTTGGCCAAGAAAATGTTTTGTGTTGTCTCCCAAGCCTTCCTTGCTTCTTGTGGTTCTTTTTATTTTTATTGGTATCCTCTTGTGCTTTATTTAATGTAGGTAGTAGTGATGATCTCATTTGTGTGCATTTTGCATTAAAAAGGAAAATCCTACATAATGCACTATCTATGAGGGAGCTCTCCTATATTATTTAGAACACTCATATTTATGCTTCTTTGTTTGGTTCATATCGGGTTTTATGTGCTTGGAAGTTTAATCTTTTCATTTTGGTATTTTTTGCCATCATGAGAAGTTTGGGGAGTTTGGTTTCTTGTTGGAACCTTGCTCTTTTTGGGAGTTGGTTTTGTCTCATTCCTTTTTTCTTTATTTGACCATTTTAGAATGAGATAAACCCTTGAGTATTTTTATTTCTATCTATTTTTGCTCTTTTGGCCTTAGCCTAGTTCATTTGTTGAACTTGTGATCGTTCATGTGTTGAATTGGTTCTTTGATACAATTTGGACACCGCTTGTCTTGTCACACTCTTGTGTGTGCCATCTCGGTTTACTTGGTGTTTTTGTTCAAATTGTATCTCCTTTTTGGTTCTTGAAAGCTTTATGCATGCATATTTACTATATGTTTATATTAAGGCATGTTTGCTTTCTTTGATCCAATATAAAGGGGAAAATCCACCAATTCCCATTGGCTAAGTTGTGCATGAAATTCAATTTCATATCAATGTGCACATAATTATGTGGAGTCTCTCCTATGTATTGTAGTTTCTCTAACTACTTTGGACCCAATAAGTTTGGGGACCATTTTGTACTTAAATGTGTTTTAGGTACATTGGAGATATATTGGTCGCTTTTCTCTCAATTTTGAAGAAGTGATGCTTAGAAGAAAATTTGAGGCAAGCTATAGGATGATCAACGAATTCATATCCTCTACATCCTACCTCGGTAACAAGTATCTCTTTCTCATGCTCACATATCTTGATTCCAACCGTTTGTCGGTTGCCTTCTAGCATGAATTAATGTATTTGTAATTGTTGTAGTTCTAGCCATGGTTTTAAGAGGACTCTCTAGTGTATATGTGTTTAAGTTGAGATGAGTATATGTAGTTGGGACTATACAAAATCATGCACATGATCCTCCAATCCCAAATATGTCAATCTAGCAATTTTATTGCCTATCATCTCCTCAACTTCTCTCATATGCAATAGTGAGATTTTGCTAGTCTATTTTCTATTATGACACTTATTGCTTTTCTTCATATATTTCAAATTTCTCCTTTTCCCTTGGTGATAGTTGTAATATATGTAGTGTGTTTGTGTTTGAAGTCCATTATGTACAATAAGATATATGTGAGCCTTTGGCCATGCTTTGAAGCAAAAATCTTATTGATATATGTTATGACTTCATTTTTGCCTTTCATGTGCTTTCTTGTATAATCTTCTTTATATGTGCATTTTTCTTCTTTGGAATATGTCTTTGTGATATTTTCCACTTAGAGACATATACACATATGATAAGATAATTTTAGTTGATCTTTAATCCTTGGAGACCACCTTTCTATTCCTTTTGATTCTTCGGTGGCTTCCAAATTTATTTTCCTATGACTGCTTGCATCTTCGGACACTCATATTTGTTCTTTAATGTCTTGTATTGTTAAATGAATTTGGATGAGTGAGGAGTCCATGACTATGAACCTCGTTCCCAAATGCAATTATCATAATTGGTGCATTCTCTTTGGGGAGCTCATCTAATTCATTTAATAATACTCATTTGCATTCTTTCACATTTGTTGTGTTTTAAATGCTTATGGGGTAGCAAGGATTCCATATTTGTGCATTATGTATTCCAATACATTTATTTTGAATTGTGCACAAACCTTGGGGAGCTTCTCTATTTGTTATTTAAAACACTCTTTTGCTCATATCATAATATCTTGTTGTTTCCATTTGGACTCATTTGTTGTTTTCAAATTAGTTTGTCGGACCTTGTAGTTGCTTGCATCATTTGACTTTATTTTTGCAATCTTCGGGTCCTCGATATAGTTCTACTCCCTCCCAAGTATTCATGATTGGATATGTGCTAAGGCACACCTTTGGAGGAATTATTACTATATTTGCCTTCTAGAACTTATCACCCATTTCGGCAATCGATGCCAATGGGGGAGAAGTTTTAGAGGGTTTAAGGGAAGTTGGTTTATGCATTGAGTTTGTTCTTGTGCATTTGCTTCTCATGCTCTTGCATCTTTGTTGTTGCTTAGCATGTGGTATATATAGAGGAAACTCCACCAATGATAATGATTGGCAATATATGCAATGAAATTCAAGTTCATCACACATGCATAGATTGTGGGGGAGTTTGCTCTATATATGATGGTGGTACCAATATCACATACTTTTGTAGTATTTGATATTGGTATTATCATTTTATTCATTAAAATTCCTTATATAAACCCTCTTAAAGGGATTGTCATCAATTACCAAAATGGGGGAGATTGAAAGAACATGTTGGGCCCCCATGTGTGGTTTTGGTAATTAATGACAATCTTTATGGACTAATGTGTGTATTAAGTTAAACTTGTAGGATTTGCCCATTGGCATCGCTTGGAGCATGTGTTGGCTTCAAGGTCAATGAAATGCAAAGAATATATGTTGGGCAAGCTCAATATGCGAGGTTGATGATGAGGAATTAAGAAAGGCGTTCCATCTTGAGAAGGGCAAGACCGTCTACATCGAGCTCAAGTGGAATGCTCAAGGCAAAGGTATAATATTGATAGGTTTTCCCTTTTGCCGGTCTCACGTTGTGTGTGTGAGACCGGGTTTAGGATAGATAACCGTACTATCAAGAGGGGCTCTCGTATGAGTAATTCGGTCACATTGTTCGGAGAGAGATCAAACCTTTGCATACTTGCATCATCATATTTGGTTGTTATTTGGTCTTATCCATGTGATGATATAGAGCTTGTGATAATCTCCATAACAAGCTCTTGTTCATCTAAATCGGATCTCCCATTTGTGTCTTGTTGCGATTTTGATTTATGCGGCTTTTCGGTTTCTCACCAAGTGAGGTATATCACATTATTCTACTTGATACGTTCTCACTTGGTGATAATCAATATTTCCACTTTTTATTGGGAAGCCCTTGTCGTCCTCTATCCAACGCAATTTGAATCGGGTCAATCGGAGCTTCCAGTAAAAGTTATTGCCGTTTGAATATTTTGTCGATGCTTTTGGGCCAAGCGGTACCGCCGGACGGGCCGGTTTTACCGTCTGAACCTGAAACGGCCCGCTTTTCTGCCTCGCTAGGTACCTTTTTGCGGTAGTACCGGCCCGAGTACCGCCGGGTGGGCAGTACTACCGGCCGGCCCAGTTTTTCTTATTCCCAGATCCAGATTCGCTTGCTCGCTTGCGTCGCCGCGTTGACCCGTGTTGCGCTGCTGCATGTGAGGAGGGGCCAGCGCTGGCTTGGCGGCAGCACTGTGCTTGCCCGCCATGCGCTGCTGCGCTTGCATGCATCTGTCTTTATCCCCACAGCAGCGCTGCGCGTCTTGCTACACGCCTTGTCGCTGCACCATGCGCTGCCTTCTTCTTGCTTTTCGAGTACTCTGGCGCGCTGCGCGTAGGGCGCCTGCTTTCTTGTGGCCCCTCTGCCTTTGCTGCTTTCTCTCTCTGGCTCGCTCGCTGTATACGTTTGTGTTCGGTCCGGTAGTACCGGGCCAATCCGGTACTACCGGTCCGTCCAGAAAAATTGCCCCAACGGCCATATTTTGGCTAGCCCTATATAAGTCGTTTGCCCATTTTCATTTAGGGTTACTTCTTCCTCTTTTTCTTGTCCAAGCTTTGCCCCCATTTGCTCTACTCTTTAAGCTTGATTTCTACACACCCCTCCATTGATTCTTGCAAATATTTGAGGGGTTGTTGGAGGAGATCTAGACCTACGTTTTGACCAAACAAAAACATCTCTTTGTGAGTGTATATTTGGGGATCTAGATTTTGGGGGATTTTGTCTCTCTCTTTGATTCCTCCTCTCTTGTTCCCCCAATAGCTTTAGTAGCTTTGTTGGAACTTGAGAGTGAGGGATTTGAGCATCTTTGTGGTGTTCTTGCCATTTGCATTTGTTGCATCGATTTGAGTTCTCCTCGGAGGATTTGGTTTGAATTGCTCATTGGAGCTTGTCCCTCTTGGGTTCTTGGAACCTTAGACGGTTTTGTGGCCTTGGTGGCATTGTAGCCTTGGTGGCATTTGTTGAGGCCTTTTGTGGCGTTTGTTGGGAGCCTCCAATTAAGTTGTGGAGTTGTGCCCCAACCTTGTGAGAGGTTCCGGTTGCCACCGACAAGTGCACCGATAGTGGAAGCGTGGATCGATCCCATTGGGGTGATATTCGCCGGAGAATAAGGGAAGCCTTTTGTGGCATTGGTGGTTTGATACCACCCCCTCTCCAAACGAGACGTACTCCATGTTGGGAGGAACTCGGTAAAATATCGGTGTCCCCGCGTGCCTCGGTTATCTCTATACCCGAGATCTTTACTTATGCAATTTACATTGTGATAGCCTTCATGCTTGAAGTAATATATATCTTGCTATCACTTTGTTGCTTGTATTGCTTAGCATAAGTTGTTGGTGCACATAGGTGAACCTTAGTTGTTCTAGGTTGTGCTTAACAAAGTAAACACTAGTTTTATTCCGCCTTTGTTGAGCCACTCTAGGAAAAGTTTTAATCGCCTATTCACCCCCCTCTAGGCGACATCCATATCCTTTCATTAGTGATGAAGTTCCTGATCAAAACTCCTTCACTTGACGCTTCTGCAGCAGCCATGTATTCCGATTCTACTGTAGATCCCACGATCACGCTTTGCTTGCAGCTTCTCCAGCTCATAGCTCCTCCATTCAAAATATAAACGTATCTTGTCTGAGATTTAGAATCATTCGGGTCGGTGTTGAAACTAGCGTCGACGTAACCTTTTACGACGAGCTGCTCATCACCTCCATAGACCAAGAACATTTCTTTAGTCCTATTTAAATACTTTAGGATGTTCTTTACGGTTGTCCAGTGTTCCACTCCTGGATCATTTTGGTATCTGCTCGTCAAACTAAGAGCATTGGACACATCCGGTCTAGTACACAACATGGCATACATGATAGAACCTATGGCCGAGGCATATGGCACTTTGCTCATGGTTTCTCTATCGTTTACCGTAGCTGGACACTGAGCCTTGCTCAATATCTTACCTGACAACATGGGCACTCAACCTTTCTTTGCCTTATCCATTCTGAACCTTTTCAGAAATTTGTCTAGATATGTACTTTGGCTTAAAGCTATTAGGCGTCTTTGTCTATCTCTATAGATTTTGATGCCTAATATATAAGCAGCTTCTCCTAGGTCTTTCATTGAAAAACATTTATTCAAATAACTCTTCACATCGTTAAGCATACGAATGTCATTTCCAATAATCAATATGTCATTCACATATAGTACTAGAAATGTCGCTGAGCTCCCACTCACTTTCTTATAGATACAAGCTTCGTAGCAATTTGGAACAAATCCAAAGCTCTTGATCACTTGATCAAAATGAAGGTTCCAACTCCGAGATGCTTGCTTCAGTCCATAAATGGAACGCTGAAGTTTGCACACCTTATCAGCATCCTTAGGATTGACAAAACCTTCGGGCTGCATCATATACAACTCTTCATCAATGTTGCCATTGAGGAACGCAGTCTTGACATCCATCTACCATATTTCATAATCATGAAACGCAGCAATTGCTAATAAAATCCGAATGGACTTAAACATTGCTACGGGAGAGAAAGTCTCATCGTAGTCAACACCTTGAACTTGCCGAAACCCTTTTGCGACAAGCCATGCTTTATAGGCAGTAACATTACCATCCGCATCCGTTTTCTTCTTGAAAATCCATTTGCACTCAACGGCCTTACGGTCGCTAGGAGGGTCCACCAAAGTCCATACTTGTTTTTCTCTCATGGATCCCAATTCGGATTTCATGGCCTCTAGCCATTGCTCAGAGTCTGGGCTCATCATTGCTTCCTCATAGCTCGCAGGTTCACTATTGTCTACCAACAAGACAGTTAATACAGGGTTGCCGTACCATTCAGGAGTGGCACGCGACCTTGTCGACCTGCGACGTTCATCGATAGCATCGTTTGAAGTTTCATGATCCTCGTCATTAGCTTCCTCTCTTGTTGGTGCAGACGGCACTGGAACAATTTCAGGTGCTGCGCTACTCTCCAACTTGAGAGAAGGTTCAATAACCTCGTCTAGCTCTACCTTCCTCCCACTCACTTCTTTCGAGAGAAACTCCTTCTCAAGAAAGGATCCGTTCTTTGTGACAAACACTTTGCCTTTGGTTCTGTGATAGAAGGTATACCCAATAGTTTCCTTAGGGTATCCTATGAAGACGCATTTCTCCGCTTTGGGTTCGAGCTTGTCCGGCATCAACTTCTTGATGTAAGCTTCGCATCCCCAAACTTTAAGAAACGACAACTTAGGTTTAGCACCAAACCACAGTTCATATGGTGTCGTCTCAATGGATTTAGATGGTGCCCTATTTAAAGTGAATGCAGCGGTTTCTAATGCATAACCCCAAAATGATAACGGCAAATCAGTAAGAGACATCATTGATCGGACCATATCTAATAGAGTTCGATTCCGGCGTTCAGACACACCATTGCGCTGTGGTGTTCCGGGTGGCGTGAGTTGCGAAACGATTCCGCTTGCTTTAAGATGTGTGAGAAAATCATAACTCAAATATTCACCTCCATGATCGGATCGTAGAAATTTAATTTTCCTATTACGATGGTTTTCCACTTCGTTCTGAAATTCTTTGAACTTTTCAAACGTTTCAGATTTATGTTTCATTAAATAGATATACCCATATCTACTTAAGTCATTAGTAAAAGTGAGAAAATCGCGATATCCACCGCGCGTCGAAACACTCATTGGTCCGCATACATCGGTATGTATGATTTCCAACAAGTTCGTTGCTCGCTTCATTATTCCGGAGAACGGGGTTTTGATCATCTTTCCCATGAGGCACGGCTCACACGTGTCAAATGATTCAAAATCAAGAGACTCCAAAAGTCCATCAGAATGGAGTTTCTTCATGCGTTTTACACCAATATGACCTAGACGGCAGTGCCACAAATAAGTCGAATTATCACTATCTACTTTGCATCTCTTAGCCTCAATGTTATGGATGTGTGTTTCATTGCTTTCGATATTCAGAAGAAATAAACCATTCATAGCAGGTGCATGACCATAAAAGATGTTACTAATATAAATAGAACAACCATTATTCTCTGATTTAAATGAATAACCGTCTTGCAATAAACACGATCCAGATATAATGTTCATGCTCAACGCAGGCACATAATAACACTTATTAAGGTTTAAAACTAATCTCGAAGGTAAAACTAAGGAGAGCGTGCCGACGACCATCACATCAACTCTTGATCCATTGCCAACGCGCATCGTCACCTCATCCCTTGCTAGCCGCCGTCTATTCCGTAGCTCTTGTTTCGAGTTACAAATATTAGCAACTGAACCAGTATCAAATACCCAGGCACTACAACGAGCGCTAGTAAGGTAAACATCAATAACATGTATATCAAATATACCTTTAATGGTGCCAGCCTTCTTGTTCGCTAAGTACTTCGGACAGTTGCGCTTCCAGTGACCCTTGTCTTTGCAATAGAAGCACTCAGTGTCCAGCTTAGGTCCAGACTTGAGCTTCTTCTCAGCAGGGGCAACGCGCTTGCCGCTGCCTTTCTTGAAGGACTTCTTTGCACCCTTACCTTTCTTAAAGCTAGGGGTCTTGTTGACCATCAACACATGATTATATTTCTTGATGTCCACCTCCGCAGCTTTCAGCTTAGCGAAGAGCTCAGTGATCGTATCAGTGGAACCAATTTGATTGTGAGTAACTACAAAACCTTTGTAGCTAGGAGGGAGTGATTGCAGAACTCTGTCAATCTTGAGCTCTTCTGGAATCTTGCAGTCCAGTTGCTCAAGACGTTGAGTGTAGCCCGACATCTTAATGGTGTGCTCACTAACGGAACTCCCTTCCTCCATCTTGCAGTTAAAGAAATTCTCAGAGATCTCATATCTCTCAGAACGGGCCTGAGTCTGAAACATGGTTTTAAGTTCCTCAAGTATCTCAAAGGGCCCGGCAAACTCCTCAAAACGATTTTGAAGGTCCGATTCCATAGCAAACAACATGGTACTCTTAATCACTCCATAATCATCTTTGCACGACTGATAAACAACTTTTTCATCAACCGACGCATCTATAGCAGGGGCGTCACCTAGCGCTTTCTCAAGGACATAGTCCTTTTGTCTGCCAGCGAGAATGATTCTCAGATTGCGGAACCAGTTGGTGAAGTTAGACCCATTGTTCTTAAGCTTTTCTTTCTCAGCAAAAATGTTGAAGTTGGAATTAGCCATTTGATCTACAAAATTTGCAAGTACAATTTAGACTATGTTCATGATAACTAGTTCAACTTAATCAAATTACTAGATGAACTCCAACTAAATTCAACATCCCTCAAGTTGTTTAGTGAACATGATCCAAATTCACCACACCTAATCCGATCTTCACGAGAAGAGATGTGGTTTCAATGGATGAAATTTGCTAGATGAACTCCAACTAAATTTGCAAGTATCGTGTGAATGAATGAATGAAAAGCAAGTTGCTACAAAATCTAAGTCAAAGTTTAAAAAATATTCAAAGTCCCAAAACCTTAGAAATTTCCCTCTTTTCTCATGATCTATCTCAATCTTCAGATGCCACGCGGAGGAAGTGGTTCATCCGCGGACCCGATGTTGCAGATCCTGCAAATGTTGGTTTCTGACCGCGAAGCTGAAAGAGGTGAACGTCAAGCCAACCTAGCCACCCTTCAGCAGATAGCTCAGCTTTCCCACAACAACCAAGGCCAAGGAAATCAGGACAACCATGGATCTAAGCTCAAGAATTTCTAGAATACCAACCCGCCTGTTTTCACTAAGTCGGAAGAACCCCTAGATGCCGACGATTGGCTGCAAACCATGGAAAATAACCTAGAAGTAGCCGGAGTAGAAGCTAACGAGAAAGTTTTGTTTGCCACCCACTATCTAGACGGAGATGCCAGAGCATGGTGGAACAGTGTTCATGCAATGATCGGAGGACAGATGATGACCTGGGAGGAATTCAAGGTCAAGTTCAACAGAACCCATGTGCCACCGGGTTTGAAGAATGAGAGATGAATTCATAGAACTGAAGCAAGGACGGATGACCGTAGTGGAATACCGTGACAAATTCTTGTCATTAGCTAGGTATGCCCCGGATGAGATCGACACCGAAGCCAAGAAGAAGGAAAGATTCCTGAATGGTCTGCACGATGAGATGCAGACTGTGTTAGTCAATATCCCCTTTGCTGATATTGAAGCCCTGGTCGACTCTGCCATCCAGATGGAAGGAAAGATCAACCAAGCCAATGAGAACCGCAAGCGTCGCATGATGCATCAGCCAGGAACCCATCAGACCCCAAAGTATCGCTAACCCATCTCCGTGGATTTGCCCGAGAACCAACAGACCCCCGATGAACCGTCCGACCTATCCCAACCGTGGAAACCCTAGGCCCGGAGGAAATCACAACAACCCCGGCAACTCTAGCAATTTCAACCGTGCCCCACCCAAGTTCAACAACAATGCTACCGCCAACACCAACACTGCCCCGAGGACTGGAAGCAATGCGGTGCCTGTTGCAGCAAAGGACAAGTCGCAAGTGACTTGTTATGACTGTGGAAACAAGGGTCACTACTCCAACGAGTGCCCCAACAAGAAGAATGTCGCAGCCCCCAATGCAAATGCCCCAGCTCAGCAGCAGCATCGTGTTTAGCCCAGAAGAAGATTTGCCCTAGGGAATTCGCTCAACCGCAACGACCGTCTTTTTCTCATGCATGCTGAAGAAGCTCAGGAAGCGCCAGACGTCGTGCTGGGTATGTTTTCTGTTAATTCAGTACTTGCTCGAGTGTTGTTTGATTCTGGTGCATCACACTCATTTGTCACCGAAGGATTTGCATGCACTAGTAAGATTCAACCAACCAAACTGAAGCATGTTATGATTGTTCAAATCCCCAGTTCAACCACCAAAGCTAGGAAAATTTGCAAAGCCGTCCCTATCCGAATCCATGGCATAAATTTTTATGCTAATCTGATAGTACTCGGAACTAAAGGTTTGGAAGTAGTACTAGGAATGGATTGGATGTCCAAACATAAAGGATTGATTGACTGTGCCAAGAAAGCCATAACCATGACCAGCACCGCCGGAATATCAGTCGAGCATATATCTGAAACCTTACCTCGTCAATTCAAGTGCAACAAGAGTATAGCCCAACCTACCATTGACCAAGTCTGGATAGTCTACGAATACCCTGATGTATTTCCAGATGTTTTGCCCGGTATGCCCCCAGGTCGGGATATCGAGTTTATCATTGAACTAATCCCCGGAACAGGACCCATAGCCCAGAGACCCTATAGTATGAACCCGTCTGAACTATCAGAACTGAAGAAGCAACTGGATTCCATGCTGGAAATTGGATTAATTCAACCAAGTGCGTCACCATGGAGATCACCTGTTTTGTTTGTGGACAAGAAAGATGGAGGTAACCGTTTGTGTACGGATTATCGGAAGTTGAATGATGTCACAATCAAAAACAAGTACCCGTTGCCCAAGATAGAAGATTTGTTTGATCAGTTGACCGGTGCCAAAGTGTTTTCTAAGATTGATCTTAGAACTGGCTATCATCACCTCAAGATTCGCGCAGAGGATATTCCCAAGACTGCATTTACCACCCGTTATGGATTATACGAGTATACTGTCATGTCTTTTGGATTGACCAATGCCCCCGCTTATTTCATGAATCTCATGAATAAGATTTTTATGGACTTCCTGGATAAGTTTGTCGTTGTTTTCATCGATGACATTCTGATTTATTCCAAATCAGAAGAAGAACATGAGCTACACCTAAGGACCATTCTTGGAACCCTTAGAGAGCATCAATTGTATGCCAAGTTTCACAAATGTGAATTCTGGTTACAGGAGGTAGGATTCCTCGGCCACATTATATCAGGCGGAGGAATTGCCGTTGACCCAGCAAAGGTTAAAGATGTCGAAGATTGGCAAGCCCCAACCACTCAAACCCAAGTTCGTGCATTTCTCGGATTGGCGGGATACTACCGCAAGTTCGTAGAAGGATTTTCGAGTATCGCCAGACCCATGACCCAATTGCTGAAGAACGACAAGAAGTTTGAATGGACAGACAAATGTGAAGCAAGTTTTCAAGAACTCAAGAGGAGATTGATTTCAGCCACAATCTTAATCATGCCGGATATCACGAAGCCCTTCGACGTGTATTGTGATGCATCCAAGATCGGTCTCGGATGTGTGCTAATGCAAGAAGGAAAAGTTATATCTTATCTATCTCGACAACTGAAACAACATGAGCAAAATTACCCAACCCATGACCTCGAAATCGCAGCCGTAGTTCTAGCCCTGAAGACATGGAGGCATTACCTCATGGGAAACCGTTGTGAGATTTATTCGAATCACAAGAGCCTGAAATATATATTCACTCAGAAGGAGCTGAATATGAAGCAGAGAAGATGGATTGAGTTAATCAAGGATTACGATCTGGACATTCACTATCATCCCGGTAAAGCCAATGTGGTAGCAGATGCCCTTAGTAGATTGCCGTGCCGCTTGAACTCCATGATCTTGAAGGAGCAACCAAGCTTGCACAAAGAGATGGAAGATTTTCGAATAGAATTAGTAAGTGAAGGATTTTTGGCTAGCATAGAACTTCAACCCACTTTGATCAGCCAGATCAAGGAGGTGTAGAAAGGAAATGCTAGTATCGATGGAATCAAGCGTCATATCGGTACAGGCAAAGTACCCGGATTCACCGAAGATGAAGAAGGAGTTCTGTGGTACAAAGGACGCCTTTGTGTACCAGCAGATTCTGAGTTGAAAGAAGTGATTATGAAGGAAGCTCATGATACTCTTTATTCTATCCATCCCTAAAGAACTAAGATGAATCAAGATTTGAAAGAGCAATTTTGGTGGCATAAGATGAAGAGAGAAATCGGAAGTTATATCGCCAAGTGTGATATATGTCAGTGAGTCAAGGCAGGACATCAAAGACCCGGTGGATTATTGCAACCCTTGTAGATTCCGGAATGGAAATGGAATTCCATTGGAATGGACTTTATCACCAGATTGCCTACTTCTAGTAGGGGAAATGACTCTATCTGGGTCATAGTGGAAAGATTGTCCAAAGTCGCCCATTTCTTACCCGTCAAAACCACATATCAGAGTTCGAAGCTAGCGGAGTTATACATCGCTAGAATCGTTAGTTTGCATGGAGTCCCCAAGAACATCGTATCTGATCGAGGAACTCAGTTTACCTCAAGATTCTGGAAGAAAGTCTAAGAAGGTTTAGAAACTCGCCTAGATTTTAGTACTGCTTATCACCCTCAGACCGACGGACAAATGGAGCGAGTAAATCAAATACTCGAAGATATGCTGAGAGCATGTGTGTTAGAATATGGATCTAAGTGGGAAGACTGTCTGCCGTTCGCAGAATTTTCATACAACAACAATTACCAAGCTAGTTTGCAAATGGCCCCATTTGAATTCATGTACGGAAGAAAGTGCCGCACCCCTTTGAATTGGTCGGAAGTAGGAGAGAGTGAGATTTTCGGACCCGATATCCTACGAGAAGCAGAAGATAAGGTTCACAAGATTCGTGAGCACCTCAAGACAGCCCAGTCAAGACAGAAGAGTTACGCCGACAAGAGACGTCGAGACCTCGCCTTCAACATAGGAGATTTTGTGTGTCTGAAAGTGTCGCCATTGAAGGGTATGTAGCGTTTCCTGCTAAAAGGAAAGTTAGCCCCCAGATATATCGGACCCTCCAAGATTCTGAACCGTCGAGGAGAAGTGTCGTGTCAATTAGAACTACCCGAAGAGATGTCAGTCGTGCACAATGTGTTCCATATCTCATTACTTCTCAAGTGCCTCGAAGTTCCGGAGAAGACGGAAGTGTTCAAGAATATAGATCACCGGACCATAGAGATCAATGATGACCTGACCTATCCTGAAGTACCCATCCGTATTTTGGAAGAAGCCTTCTGAACTACCTGAAACCGAAGCATCAAGTTTCTCAAGATTCAGTGGAGCAACCACACGGAAGAGGAAGCCACCTGGGAGCGCGAAGATCACATCAGGACGAAGTTTCCCAATCTCTTCAAATCGTAGGTAAGATTTTCGTCTTTTTTCAAATCTCGGGACGAGATTTTGTTTAAGGGGGGAAGGTTTGTAACATCCCAAAAATATTAAACTAGAATCATCAAACTCTAATCACCAAAATTAGGATTAACAAAAACTTTCTAAATAAAAATATGAAAGCATGCATGTGTGTATGCACCCCCTTTGGAATTCTTTTGAATTGCCATGATTGTGTGTTTCTTTGCTTGTAAAATGATTCTTAGGTGAATTAAACATCATCTAAACAATCCTCACACTTTTCCCAAAGACAAATAAATCAAAACCAACAAATTAAGTGAATGGTCACTTTTGCCAAATTAACTCCCATGCCTACTTTGGCTGTCTCTAACTTTCAAAACCTAACAGAAACTTGTTTGGATCTTATCCCTTGATAGTACTCATAACAAAGTATCAAGGCCCACTTTGTGATCATCCAGAAACATTCAAATCCATAGTTTAAAGGACAATTTAAAATTGAATCTATATCATATGGGAAGATCCCACTTTCAAAAACCACTCAAACAAGCTCAACTTTCAAAACCCAAGCATCCACAGACTCACCATCACATGTCTAGCACACCCACCAAAAATCTTTTCAAAATTTAAAACTTGAGTTCTTGCGGCCATTTCATCAAACACTTGGAGGCAACAAATCAATCTGTCCAAACTTCACTGTTTTGAGTAGTAACTTGGCTAAGCAATGTTCACCATTGACCACCCTTGTCTCCCTCAGTGCCAACCAGTGCTTGGACAAATCCTAGCCCCTACCCTTTGCCCGATGCCATGCCAACCCGAGCACCCCCTTGCCAGCCGACCAGCCTAGCTAGCCAGAGCAAGCACCAAGCCTAAACAACATGTCTAGGACACAACCCACCATCCACCGCCAGCCACATCCCGGCGCTCGAACCACCATCGACCACACGCCCAAGCCATGCTAAGCTTCTCGAGCATGCAGAAGCGCTAGGCGCCCACCTCAACACACGCCCACAGCGCCGCCCGCCCTCGCGTGCATACGCTGCGATATCCACCGTCGAGAGACCGCGGACATCCCCGTTCGCCGCCCCATGACTCACAGCCACCGCTCGTCGTCGAAGACGCCGCCTCTGTCGTGCAGAGCATCGCATGTTCCAGACCGTTTGCCACCGCCCCTACACGCGCATTAAAGCCATAGAGCATCGCCAGGAGACCACCGATCGATCGCAATCGTCGGCCATGCCTCAAGCAGCCCGTAGCCATGTCGCCACCATCGCCTGCCCATCCTGTTCGGTCTCGTCGTCGAGACTATAAATAGAGGCCTCCCCCGCTCAAACTCTTCACACCATCTCACTCCCCTCTCCTCACTGATCATTCCACCCTGTTCCCGGAGCAAGGCGAGCAGCGCATCGCTGGAATTGCGCCGGAGCAGGCCGCCTCTGGAGAAGAAGGGAGCCGTCGATTTTGTCCACCCCAGGAGAAGCTGTCGGTACCAGGAGGTTCGCCGTCATCGACTTTGTTGTTCGCCCGCATCGCCGACCCTCGCCTGAGCCCCAGTGAGCCTCCCATGACCCCCACTGCGACGCTAGGGTTCGAGCTCGCCGGTGACTAGTTCATCGTCGACTACGACCCTCAGCCGTTGATCTTACTTCTAATCCAACGCACCACGTTGCCCCATACCGCTTCGCACCCCCCGTCTCACTGACGCGTGGGGACAACAACTTAACCAGCCCGCGTAAGCACTATGCTTAGCAGGCCGGCCCAGTATCGTTTCCCGCCTAGCCCACTCGTTTGAATTTGGATTTTTCCATTTTCATTCAAACACAGTTCTGTACCTAGTTTCAAAAATCAACCCAGCTCGATTCAGTGAACCAAATTTAATGAAACCAATTTTGTTAGAAAGGTCTTGAAATGCTGAATCCAAGCCCATTGGATTTAAATCATTTGGATCTGTAGATCACCCTTGGTAAAAATTACAAGGCAGAAGATTTTCTGCATTCAAACATTTTTCAAATTTAAACCATAATAGCTTTTGAGTTGATTCCAACTCTCAAAAATCATATTTAACCATACCTTTCAGAATATATAAAAATATATGGGATTACTTATAGAAATAATGTTCAAGTAATAAAAGAATGCCACATAGGCATTTCTAGTCACTTTTTTTATTTAAAATAAAAGGTTAAACCTTATTAAATTGTGACACCACTTTGATCACATTCCCATGGACTAAAATATGTGGTGATGACATGTGTCAACATGATCCCATGTTTGGTTTGGAGAATATTAAATCTTAAGTAGTTTTTCAATGAGTAGAAATTACTTTTCTAAAACTAAAATCATTAAGTCAAATGCTCTAGTCTTGTAATGTTAGTGATGATGCTAGATCATCTATAGAACCCCTTTGTGTGATTATTGAAAGTAGTTAAGTATTTTTTGGTGATTGTGTACCTCGTATTTATTTATAGACGCTAGTACCGACCAAGGATACGAGGAGGAAGGAGGATACTACGAAGAAGAAGCCGAGGAGAACTTCAACCACTACTCTGCACAAGGCAAGCCAATACTTGCAAGCTATTAACTTAGCAAGATTATACTGACACTGATGCAAGCTAACACTTGCAAGATACTCTACTTTAGCAAGCCTAATACTACTATTTGAATGTGCAAGCCAATACTTGCTTGTTACCATGCCAACCATATGCCTTAAGCATATGTGGTTATACTCACTTGATAAACCAATCCTAGTTTTACTTGCAAGCTTTTTATTTTATTCCTTTATCAAAGCTTTCTTTTAGAGTTTACTTAAGTGACTTGTAGATTCTAGGAAGATACTTGAAGGTTGCATAAAGAGCATAAAATTTGGCCTAAGCTAGAAAACCTTGATATCATCCTAAGACATGAGGTGGTACTTAGTTGAAACTTCACTTGTTTATCACCCCTCATTAGTACTCACTCCATTTGTAGATGCTAGTGCTAAGTATAAAACTTGATCAACTTTAGATGGGAATACTTGGTGAAAATGGTTATAAAAACCTTAGAATGATGGATCATTCTACTGAGATGTTTTGACCTGTGTTTCCAAACACCAGATGATTTTGGTGATGAAAATGTTGAGGCATGAGCCTGAGCCCTTTATAAAACTGATGGTTGTCTAGATACGATACCATTGCAATTTTAGCGTACAACCACAATACCCGAGAATTGGGTAGGGCTTGACTGGAAACTTATATACCTTAGTATTGGTTCCCTCACGGCCAAGGTCTGAGCTGAGGCTACCTTGTGAAGATTGTCCACCTGTGCATTACCCAAGATGACATATGGTCATGGTTGGGAGGCCAAACTCACAGGAGAGGTGCCTATACTAGGGCGTGTAATTGAAAGGTTAGGATTGATTATCCACATACTGAGTATGGTGAATTTCGGACTTGTTCCTGACGGATGTATCGAATGTTGTGGTGAAAGTGTACAATCTTTGCAGAGTGTCAAACTATTCGAATAGCCGCGTCCGCGGTTATGGACAGTTGGATTGGCCATACTGTTCCCCCGTCAAATGTTTTCAAAATGACTTGTGAAATGACTTGAGACTTTGACTTGACCACAACATAGTTGTGGCATAAGATACAATTTCCCACTTAGGTGTTATAAAATTTGACTAGTTTTCTCTTGCTTCTGAACTTAGTAGAGGTAAATCTGGCTTTTGCAGAACAACCCTAGAGCTTAGTGTCCTATTACAAAAAACCTCTTCACTTGTTAGTATTAGTTTGCGAGTACTTAAAGAGTACTCATGGCTTTGTCCCTGGCTATTCCCGTGGCCAGACTATGAAGAGGAGTACCTGGAGGATGGACCCCAGGAAGGTTACGACAACTAGGATCATCTCCCATCGTAAGCATTGCCTGTGACCCCGAAGATGGAGCTTCGCCTACGCTACCTTTTTTAGTACGTATTTCCGCTGCTTGAGTTGTATTAAGAACTGGATCATGAGATCCTTATTTGTGTAAGACCTTATGTATGGTTTGTAATGGAAGATGTACTGTGGTATCCAATTCTGTTATGTCTCGCAAAAATGGTAATCCTGGGATTGCGATGTATGTCATAACAGGCATCTGGAATTAAAAAACCGGGTGTTGACACTAATGATCATGTACATGATCAACTCCTTAAGTTCTTATGATTTATTTTCAGGAAACATGTTTTCTTTAGTGTTCATGGATGAACAAGTGGAGTTATTTGGACCAGTTGATACTTTTTGATTGTTGGTTGTATTACTTGTGTGTGGTTCTCTGATGATCTCATGTCCATTAGATATTTTGTATTAGCAATTAATCATTTTATCTACATGCAATATCTTCTTGTATATGATCTGTTCCTGTTATATTTAAATGATGTTTGGTGTTGTAGATAATTTGCTAAAATTGATTTGATACAAGGTTCTTTCCTGAACTACTTGTTCACTCCTATAGTTGAAGGATTCAGTGATAAAACCCCAATCACTGGTACTACTGTGTACATATATGTTGGCTAATCCTTGATCCATTGACTTGATTTACTAAATCATGTGATTTATAAATTATGTGTTTTCAAACAGAAAATGATTCCTATGAAAATTTGGTAGGAAAATGATTTGAAATATCTTTCAATGGCTTGAAAACCTGAATATTCTGCTAGCTTATTTTGGGTGGCTTTAGTTGTTGGAAACCTGCTACTGTGATGCCTCTTTGGAGTGTACACAGTAGTAGGTCACAACAATGATGATGTGCTGATGGATACACTGTTCAAATGGCTCCTCTTGCTCTGATTATTTTTGTGGTGCTTCTATACAAGAATGTGCACAATATAATCTCAGATAGGATGATCTGCTGCTTATACAGCTAAGCAAAGTTCTTTTAAACCTGAATGCTTGTGATGTTGGTCTGAAGCATAGGTTAATATAAATGTTTCCCTTCATTCCTTAGCCCTGCCTAGGATGCAAAGGCTGAGGCTTTGATGATGTTTGCATACAATAGTTACTGCTTGCTTATGAAAACTATCCAATGATGATCTTGTACTCCATTTGAGTACAGATCTGAGGATTGTCTATTGCCCCATCCATTTTCTAAGATGCAATAATAAGAACAGATACAAAGGCATGATGTTAGATGGATAACCTGTTGTTTTGGAGTTATGGTTTCTCTTGTGGTTATTATTGATTCACTGCTGGTGCCAACCCTCTCCTCTTATCCCCTGAGTTGATCTATTGAAATTGCTACTGCTTCTTTTCTGGTAAGCCTGCTCCTCCTAGCTCTTGGCCATCTTCTGGTTCTCCTGGATGGCTTCCCCAAGCAACCAGGGTGCTGGTGGAGATTGTGGTGTTGAACATGTACTCTAGAGTTGATGATAAGTTGATAAGATGGTAAGATAGTAAGATGGGAATGTATTCTGAAGTGTGGAGGTGGAATGGTAGCTGGTTGCTACGGCTGTGCACTCTTATCTGATTCCCTTGTTTCTGTGGTGTTGATAACAGACTATGCTGCATGTGTGTGTGAGCAGCTTGTGAGCTGCCTGTGTGCATGTCTCACCCAAATGGATTATATCAAGTGAAAATGTGATTTTTTACCTCTTTGCCTCTTACTTGCCCTTGGTGAAACTTGCCCCCACATTAGCCTGTGATGCACTAGTCTTAGGCAATATTCCAGAATAAGAACAGATACTACTCTTTGGCCCCTTTTTAAAGAAATACTCAATGATGTGTTCAGCAATGCATCACATTGCCAGACTGAGAGCAGCATTCACCTAAACAATTCTCTTTATTTTCTTTCTTTTTCTTTTGTTTTGTTGTCTTTTGTGTTGTTTTGCAGGGACAAAGGAATATGAAGAAAAGAAGATACCAGAGATGAATAGGAATTTGAGTTTAGAAATAGTTTTAGGGTTTTACTTTATTCTTTTGTAATTTACCCTTTTATTTATTTATTTTGGTGAGGTGGAAAGCATTGTAATTTTTAATATAATTGTAATAAAGGAATTCTTTTTATCCTTAGTACTTGTAATTTTCTTTATCCATTTTGTAAACTTTGGATTATTCTAATTGTAACAAAGTAAATGTTTTATTTTATTTCTTTTATAAATTGTACTAGTTACTAATTGCTGTACCTCTTATACACTTGTATTATTAAATATTATGTAATATTTATTGTTTTTGAAATAATAATTCCAAATTATTGTATAATTCAAATGTATGGTGAATATGATGATATCTATTTGTTTATTCAAGAATTTATCATTTCAATTCTATTGTTTATTCTTTTCAATTACTTTTGAATTCAAATAAAGTATTTGAATATTCAACTTAAATTGTTTTCCCTCAAACATGAACATTCAGTAGAGGTCATGTCAAAATCTGTCACACTTGCTCTATTGTTTCCTTTAGAACAAGAGAGACCTCGATCCCTTTATAGGTCTTTTTGTTTTGCGCAAAAATTCTCCGGATTTTCTTATGCATGAATGCAATGCACAAACCTGTGTCCTCTATAATTCTAGGTGCTAATCCTGGGATGTTACAGACTCTCCCCCTTAAAATAAACTTCGTCCTCGAAGTTCGTAAACTCTCACATTTCGGAGTAAGGAATTGACTTGTATTGGGTGCTATATTTCTCCACTTCATGGTAACCTTAAATGGATGTAATGGTAGTATTCCATATCTAGATCCTTTTCGTGAATTCTCATCATACTCAATAATCTTTAACTTGTTGTCTCCAATATTCCAAAGTTCTTTTTACTTTAGTCCCTTAGGGATTTGTCCTTATTACAAAATTCTTTAATTGGGGTCTCTTACTTAGTTCATTTCTCTGATTAGGTGTCCTAATCCAACTACTTGATCATCAATCCTCCTTACTATACTATTTAAGATCTGGGAAGTATCATTAAAATAGGGTTTTAAATTTCTATTAGTCAACAGTTGTGGACAAAAGACTAATCTTTGATTTGTCATTGTATGAGTTGTACTGGTAATCCTTACGAATATTGGTTTTGAACACATTTAGTCCAAGCCCATCGGAATTTCATGTTATCTACACATACCCAAATGGATGTGCTCTATTACCTCTTAAGGATCACTTAAGAGTTGTTTCTTTTATAATTAGCCTATTAAGACTATTCTATTTTATTACTTCAAGCTTTTACCTTATCGGGCCTTTAGACAATCTTTTGGTATTACCTTAAGTACTTTTATAATAATGACATTCTTTTAACCTTATAAAAATAAGGCTTATTGTTGACAGAAGTTAGTATTTCTTCTCCAACCTTTACTTGGAAAGTTAGATAACAATACTTCCACAAATTGTTTACTCTCCCCCTTAGGGTCTACTAAGGGTCTCTAAACTGCCTATAGAGTATTTATTGGCTTTATAATTAGAATATTGGTTTCTATTCAGCTTATACTCTACCTAGTTAGGGTCTTATGAAAGATTGTACGGTGTATCCACACAATTGTGGATCTCCGAAGTGAATCTTTCAGCATTACTTGTCTTACTTACGATGTTGACATTTTCACTTTGATAGGTCAACTTTCGCGAAGAATCTCGAAAGACGGTCGCTTTCAATTTTTATACTCCTTTGTGTCTTTCTTAGCTTAGGCCAAGTTTTATGCTCTTTATGCAACCATTAAGATGATCTGGTTAACTATGTCAACCCTCACCGGCTGCGAACAAGATACCAACTATGGATCGAATACCAGCTGCGGACTATCCTAAGGTGTATGTATTACCCTATGGTTTCCGACATACCTCTGGCATTCTCTCTAAATTGTCAGAGCTTGAATACCATTTTGGTTCCAAAGCTACTTCTTTGTATCAATTCATGATACTTCCATGAACTTGTATAATTACTACATTGACTTCTTAGCAAAATTACCTATTTTGATTGAACCTTAAGTTCATCACTTCTTGTTGCTCCATGTATTTTCTACACTAAACTTTCTTCTTATTACTAGCTAAGAATAACCTAAGATTGATCCATCCTCCAAATTGAGTTGATACTCCTTACACTTGGTTTCATTCTTCATGTAAGTCTTCATCTTGGTCTTTGAAAATCGTCACTCCCTTACCCGAATTCCCATTCCTATCTAGGTCTATATAATCAAGTAATAACTGGATGTTTCAACATGAATTTGCACACCAGATCAAACTTCATGTACAGATCTAGTCAATCAAAAAGATCCAAGAAAAACAAATAAATCCAAATGTGGTTCATATAACACACAATATTCTAAGCCCGGAATATAGTAGTTGAGTATATTGTCTCTAGAATTCAGGCTTAGTTGTGGAGTATATGACACCTCCTCATATAGGTTTTCATTGTGATACTTAGCACATAGGGTCAAACTATTTTTTGGTCTCAACCTTTACCCAAATTGCTCAATTGCAATAGGATAATTTTAAGCAAGGTGGTATCAATTTGGTTTTGACTAACCTTTGGTCTCACCTTTTGGATGATTAATTATATCCAACCTTTCTTTATCAGTAAACTAACCTCACATGATCACTCCAAATGACTCATTAGACTTTATTTGATAACTTAAACCAAAGATTATTAGAAATTTTTAGCACCTATGTCTTCTATCATAGCTCTACCATGGTATTTTCATCCTTCTACTCCAAGATAATTTACTAATTACTTGTCATATTCACACCTATGTCATGGTTTTGGAGCTAATCTCACCATGATCTTGTTATGTTTTACCTATACATCATGATTTAAGAGCTAATCACATCATGATGACTTTATTTCTTACTGTACTATCATTAAGTCTTGAACTAATTTCACTCTATCACGTAGAATTCTCAAGTGAATCCCACATGATCGCTACTTATTACATCAACATTTATCCTAATGATATTCATCATGCTGTCTTTGGTTACCAACTAACACTAAGATTCCACCATCTTACATGAATTCTAGGTTTAGGATACACCATTAAGACTACTTCAATTTATATCTTGCACTTTCCTACGGTAACTTGGTGGTTTATGTCTCCCTCGGAAGACACTAAAGAGCACTATACATGAGAAAAGATAAAATATTTACTCCTAAGAAAGAATGACTTAAGCATCTGACTTAGGTATGACAAGGTTATCCTCAAGTGGATACTCATCACAAGTCATAAGAATATTTGATTTAGATAAGATAGCTCCTATAGTCACTATCCAACCTATAGATCTTCCTAAAAGGGTTTTAATCCTAAGGTCAAAGCATATGCTCTGATACCAACTGCGGTGACCCAGCATACCACTGCATGACGTAGTACACTATAGTCATTGACATAACACCAATGAAACACCGTTCACTAGTATTACATCCCTCAGAGTGGTACAACAGAAACACAGCAGGTCCAAGACATGACTATAGGTTACAACTCAACTCTTTACATAAGATTCAGGAACACTCTAGGTTAAAGAGAGAGAAAGAAACTTCTAACAAAGAAGAATCAGAAATAAATATCTCAGAATCTATCATCCTATCAAGACTAGTATCTTAACTAATGGTCTAGCATTGCTGCTATTGCAATACACTACAGAAATAGGTTCTATGGCTAGAGATTATATCCCTGTCTAATCAGTAACTTCGTCTTCACTTGAGTTGGTGTATATGTTGACTTTCTTGACTTCATTGAAGAGCTTTAACTTTTTCTGATTATTTCTGGAGCATAACTTGATGTAGACGTTGTCTTATTGGCTTCAGAATCTAGCAAGGGTTAAGAAGATACTTTGAGTACGAGCGTACTTAGCAAGTCCACTAGAAAAGGAGTATTTGATGCACTATATCTACAGCCACAGACCATAGGTCGTAGGCAATGCAGGTTTTCGTAAACATTTCTTAAAAGGTTGCTTTTATTCTGAAAAACTATGTCTGTCAGCCTTCACGGGTTTACCAGAACTTTCATGGATTTCCTTTCCTGCCGCGTTCACAGCTCCTTCCCGGAACAGGGAGTAACAAGTTACAATTCTTACACTCTGCAGAGGTGTGTCACTTTACCCATGAGAGATCTTAGCTTTGTTGCACATCCGGGCCGTGAACCCGTTCACACTTCCTTGGTGTGAGGCCCAGACTAAGACCCAAACCAATCACTGCCTTCTCCGCGACCCCGCATGTCTCCTTGGTGTATGCCAGCCCACCTATTGAATTACGGCAATTGGCAGTACAAACCGTTCAGATGCCGGAACTATCGTGGGACATTGAGGGCTCCCACCCATATGTTGCATATACTCTACGAATTACCATATAATATGCATGCTACGAGTGATAACAGCCATGACCCGCACATCCGGCTCCATGCGAGAGAGAAAAGATACAGTTGACTTCCTCATCCCATTCCAAATCTCATGGTCAACGCGTAATATACGGCGCAAGAATCACTGGTGACATTGGTTGTTAAGTCCTAGATAATATGTTCCTTTACCACTGGAACTCTTATAGTAGGTTATTACCTCATGGTAAATAACCTATAATCACATTATTATGAAAATAGTGTTTTCTGTCCTTTTTCAAATGCAGGTGATGACAACACTGGATTTGCAAAATACTGTACAGAAAATAATCAAAGGACATGAGCAAGTGTGAACTTGCCTTTTGTGATTGCAAGATTATGCACTCACGGTCTTCAAGACAATATAAAAGATCCAATATCTGAAATCAGCATCATTGGTCCGGTAAGGACTATGTTTAAAGAAGCAATGTGCAATTATGCATAAGTAATGCTATGCATTTTGTAAAACTCCCAAAGTGAATCCCCAATACTTTTGAGTGAAGTGAGTTTAGGTAATTCTTTAAAAAGTTGATTTATCTTCAAGTTTTACTTTACAGGTAATGGTATTTATAAAGAACTTAAGTGTTATCAACCCCAAAATATACAAGTAAAGTATAAAATAATGTTTTAGGGTTAATTGTCATTTGGTGTGTATTGATAAACATCCTTGGAATTGAGTTGTTAAGAATTGAAGAACTTATTATGAAATTATTGTTTGAAGTGGCAAAAAGAATAACATTTGAAAAAAAGATTTCCTTTCTAAGGTTTAAACAATCTTTATTGTTTAATAGAACATAATTAATATCTTTTGATGTTTGATTGCTTAGTTTGGATTTGAGATGCTTTATGTCTTAGGTTAAATAGACCAAAGTTAACTATAAAAACATAAGTAGTTATTAAACATGATGTTTATAAACTTTGAGACTAAAGTTAATTTTAAAAAGGTAAGTAAAGTTAAGGTGTATTATGCTTTAATTATTCTCAAGTTTTGGATTTATGGTAAGTATGGCTAAGGTGTGGATTTATTCATTTTACATTTAAGTGAATGCTTAGATTAAATTTGTTTTTCTTATTAAGGAATAATATGTATTTATTTAATGGAAGCATAATTAGATAATCTTAGTAATTTGTAAGAATTTAAAGTTATGTTAATAGTGGTTAAGATATAATGATTATTCACCATATTATATAAATGGATGATACCTAATGTTTATTTAAAAGGATTCTTAATAAGATTTTTAAAAGGGTATTTTAAAGTTAAAAGTTATACTTAATTTTGATTATGAATTTAAGTTATGGGTTTGGAATTTAGTACAAAGACACTAATTGCTCAAGGTTTTATAAGAATTGTGATTATTTCTTACTTAACAATTATCTTTAAAGAATTCCCAAAATAGGTATTAGGTAAGGATTTATTATTTAAAATATTAAAGACTTTTCTAATAATATATTTAATATTTTTCTAGTGTAATATATTTATTTAAAACCGTAAAAATGAATTTTATTTATTTTTAAGTATTATATTTATTTTTATAAAATTCATCAAAGAATTAAGTGTCTTTAAATATTTGCTTTATGTTTTATTTGTAAAACTCTAAGTTAGTATTTTTATAAAATAGTAGAGTTATTTTTATATACAAAAATAATTTTTTATTTATTTTTAGGGTTTTTTTCTTATTTTATAATATTTCATTTAGTATTTAATGGTGTTAGTAATTATTTACGTTATATTTATTTTAAATAAATAAAGTTATATTTTTATTAGATAGATTTTGCCTTTATGATAATTCTAACATGTTAAATGTATATTTATGATTTTTTTCTATAATTTTGTATAGCTAAAAACGTTTGGAGGTTATTTTAGTAATTCATTCATTTTTTATTTTTATTTTATTTCCTAACCTAATCAGCTTGGGCCGTTTGGTTGGGTATGTGGGCTGGCCTGGTCCAACTGGACCATGCTAGACCCCTCACTCCCGGCCCACCCCTCACTCCACACACACACACATAGACCTCATCCTCTCCTCTCTTGCTCCCGTGCGATGCCATTGTCGTTGCCGGTTGCCACGGCCGACCTCGGCTCGATGAGGTTCGACTGCACCTCGGTGATTACCTCCGCCTTGGTGCTACTCTGCTTCACCACTCGTGCCCTCACCCTAGTCAGCAGTTCGGCTGGTCACCTAGGTCACCGCGTGGCCCCGATGCCCCTGGCTGCTGCTCGAGGATGTGGTGCTCTAACGCTCTTCTGGCATCGCCCTGGTGCTATGGTGAGGAGATGGTGCCGTCTTCCTCCCTGTGAGCTCTATGAACGCGGCTTGGCACGAGTTGCAGCGCCCTCTAGGTGCTCCTGCGTCAGCGTGTTCATCCTCGACGCCACCGCCTCTTCCTACCCTAGCGAGGACCACAAGTATGTTTTCCCCCTTTTCACTCTCTGGTCTTCTTTGCCTTCTCCCTCTCTGAATCCTCTCAGTACCTTGCGATTGACCATGTTCAGGAAATAAGAATTGAGCTCTTGAGTAGAGTTCAATTGATTAGAGTGGTAGGTTTGGTAGTGTAGTTGATTAAGTGCTTAATGCCTCACTTGATTTGATACATGTACTATTGTTGTCTTTAAAAATAGAGCATGTGTTGTTGTGACTTGATTCTAGATCATGGTCTATTGGACATGGTCCCTGATGTGTAGGTGATGCTGATGGGCTTCTTATTGATTGATGTTTATGCATGTAATTACAAGGGTTAATAGTTCATAAGCATGAAAACATGGTTAGTTGACTATTCCTTGTGTTAATGGCATGGTCAGATATATTTCTTTTTTATAGTTTAAAAAGAATAACTTGTTTTCCTACATCTTAATTTGGTACCACTAACCTATATGTATATATTTACTACCTAAGAAATTCTCAAGCAAGGTGTATGTGAAACACACAAATGAACAAGTGATTAGATTATATATGTTCTGTTACTTTATATTATGTTAGACAGTTTTCTAATGATCATTTACATGATCATCTCCTTAAGTTCTTATGATTTATTTTCTGGAAACATGTTTTCTTTAGTGTTCATGGATGAACAAATGGAGTTATTTGGACCAGTTGATACTTGCTGATTGTTGGTTGTATTACTTGTGTGTGGTTCTCTGATGATCTCATGTCCATTAGATATTTTGTATTAGCAATTAATCCTTTTATCTACATGCAATATCTTCTTGTATCTGATATGTTCCTGTTATATTTAAATGATGTTTGGTGCTGTAGATAATTTGCTTAAATTGATTTGATATAAGGTTCTTTCCTGAACTACTTGTTCACTCCTATAGTTGAAGGATTCAGTGATAAAACCCCAATCACTGGTACTACTGTGTACATATATGTTGGCTAATCCTTGATCCATTGACTTGATTTACTAAATCATGTGATTTATAAATGATGTGTTTTCAAACAGAAAATGATTCCTATGAAAATTTGGTAGGAAAATGATTTGAAATATCTTTCAATGGCTTGAAAATCTGAATATTCTGCTATCTTATTTTGGGTGGCTTTAGTTGTTGGAAACCCGCTACGGTGATGCCTCTTTGGAGTGTACACAGTAGTAGGTCACAACAATGATGATGTGCTGATGGATACACTGTTCAAATGGCTCCTCTTTCTCTGATTATTTTTGTGGTGCTTCTATACAAGAATGTGCACAATATAATCTCACATAGGATGATCTGCTTCTTATACAGCTAAGCAAAGTTCTTTTAAACCTGAATGCTTGTGATGCTGGTCTGAAGCATAGGTTAATATAAATGTTTCCCTTCATTCCTTAGCCCTGCCTAGGATGCAAAGGCTGGGGCTTTGATGATGTTTGCATACAATAGTTACTGCTTACTTATGAAAACTATCCAATGATGATCTTGTACTCCATTTGAGTACAGATCTGAGGATTGTCTATTGCCCCATCCATTTTCTAAGATGCAATAATAAGAACAGATACAAAGGCATGATCTTAGATGGATAACCTGTTGTTTTGGAGTTATGGTTTCTCTTGTGGTTATTATTGATTCACTGCTGGTGCCAACCCTCTCCTCTTATCCCCTGACTTGATCTATTGAAATTGCTACTGCTTCTTTTCTGGTAAGCCTGCTCCTCCTAGCTCTTGGCCATCTTCTTGTGCTCCTGGATGGCTTCGCCAAGCAACCAGGGTGCTGGTGGAGATTGTGGTGTTGAACCATGTACTCTAGAGTTGATGATAGGTTGATAAGAATGTAAGATAGTAAGATGGGAATGTATTCTGAAGTGTGGAGGTGGAATGGTAGCTGGTTGCTACGGCTGTGCACTCTTATCTGATTCCCTTGTTGTTGTGGTGTTGACAACAGACTATGTTGCATGTGTGTGTGAGCAGCTTGTGAGCTGCTTGTGTGCATGTCTCACCCAAATGGATTAGATCAAGTGAAAATGTGATTTTTTTACCTCTTTGCCTCTTACATGCCCTTGGTGAAACTTGCCCCCACATTAGCCTGTGATGCACTAGTCTGAGGCAATATTCCAGAATAAGAACAGATACTACTCTTTGGCCCCTTTTTAAAGAAATACTCAATGATGTGTTCAGCAATGCATCACATTGCCAGACTGAGAGTAGCATTCACCTAAACAATTCTCTTTATTTTCTTTCTTTTTCTTTTGTTTTGTTGTCTTTTGTGCTGTTTTGTAGGGACAAAGGAATATGAAGAAAAGAAAATACCAGAGATGAATAGGAATTTGAGTTTAGAAATAGTTTTAGGGTTTTACTTTATTCTTTTGTAATTTACCCTTTTATTTATTTATTTTGGTGAGGTGGAAAGCATTGTAATTTTTAATATAATTGTAATAAAGAAATTCTTTTTATCCTTAGTACTTGTAATTTTCTTTATCCATTTTGTAAACTTTGGATTATTCTAATTGTAACAAAGTAAATGTTTTATTTTATTTCTTTTATAACTAGTTACTAATTGTTGTACCTCTTATACACTTGTATTATTAAATATTATATAATATTTATTGTTTTTGAAATAATAATTCCAAATTATTGTATAATTCAAATATATGGTGAATATGATGATATCTATTTGTTTATTCAAGAATTTACCATTTCAATTCTATTGTTTATTCTTTTCAATTACTTTTGAATTCAAATAAAGTATTTGAATATTCAACTTAAATTGTTTTCCCTCAAACATGAACATTCAGTAGAGGTCATGTCAAAATCCGTCGCACTTGCTCTATTGTTTCCTTTAGAACAAGAGAGACCTCGATCCCTCTATAGGTCTTTTTGTTTTGCGCGAAAATTCTCCGAATTTTCTTATGCATGAATGCAATGCACAAACCTGTGTCCTCTATAATTGTAGGTGCTAATCCTGGGATGTTACACGCGTCGAGGCAGTGCAGACGATCTACGTCTCCTCCTTGTTCTCGTCCCACGAGCAGCTCCCCTTGCGCGGCTCGTCCAAGCGCTACAGATGCAGCACCTCCGAGGTATCCACACGTACCGGGTGGAAGCGTCAGACGCCGTACTGCTAGGTCCACGCGGGCAACACATGTGTGATGAGTGACAGCTGGTTGGAATGGTTTAACCCTGGTCGGCACGCCCCACCCTCTCTTATATAGGCGTCCCTAGTGGGCTTCTACATTAGCAGCCCATTAGTAGCCTAAGCCTGGTCTAATTCGGATCCAATCCTCATTAGGCTTCCAGCCCCTTAAGTGTGTGACCCTATAGGTTCATATACGTAGACATGACACGAATACACTTATTCTGTCAATAGTTGGTAGCGGCCTCTAGCAAGACGTGCCAACTCCTAAACGCATACAAAGATCATATCAAACGAACTATCACAAGGTTTAGTACATGTCTTTCCCTTTGCCTCACGATATTTGGTCTAGCTCCAAGCTGACCTCCCTTTCTCAATACTGTGATTCGGGATCCCTTTACCAGGTTAACTCTTAACCATATGTAGCATGGCCATGCATTTCTCTATCTGATCACTTGAGGGGCCTAGAGATATCTATCTCAAGTAGAGAGGGGCAAATCCCATCTTGATTGACCATGCCTTTCATCATGCTTCAGGACAAACCCTAAAGTTGCCTTTATAACTACTCAGTTACGGAGTAGCGTTTGATAGCCCCAAAGTATGTCGATCCACATCTCAAATACACGCGACATTCTCAGGTTTAAGGACAAAACGTACATGATGTGTAGAGAGAGAGCTGCAACTAATTGCCAGTCTCAAGTTGGGTCAGTCCAACCCCATGTTCATAACATGTGTCCACATCATTGGTTTGACATCTCCATGTCTATGACTTGCGAAACATAGTCATCAACAAATCGATGCGCTAGTCTAATATTCACATATGTCCTCACATGAACTCCGACTAGGAACAACTATTAAATAACCATACAAGTAAAGAGTTTCACAAACAATTCACATAATTGCCAATCAATACAAGTTACCTGATATGGATATTCAAGGAACAATACAATAACTCATGGATACATAAGAAATATAATCATCGTTATGATTGCCTCTAGGGCATATTTCCTTCAGAGATATACTTTGGGCCCTCTCGGTGATATCATATTGATATAGCTTGCAAGCAAGTGATAGAGATCACTAAAATGTTATATCACGGGAACAATAAAAGAGTACATGTTGGTAACGAGATCAAACTAGGTATGCGTATACCGATGATCGAATCTCGGACATGTAAAATATCGAGATACAAAAGGATTTAGTTATAATGTAAAAGGTTCACACGATCACAAGAAGTCATCGTTGAATATGTGGGAGTCAGTACAAATCTCCATGTCCCACTATTGTTTATTGATCGGAGAGGGGTCTCGATCATATCTGCATTATTCACGAACCGTAGGATGACACACTTAAGGGATACCGACACCATTTGGAGAAATAAGATGCCAGAGAAAGAAAAAAGCGCTAAAATTATTTCAATGGAAACCGGAATTATTTCGGGTGAAATTGCTAAAACTGGTTCTGCATGTGAAATTGAAATATTGCAAGGAGTTTTATATGAATGTTTTTTAATTAATGTAATTAACAAAATTCTGAATAAAATAAATAAAATAGTTTTATTAAATGAGAGCTTGCATTAAATTTGGTGAAAATTTAATGGAGGTGGGTGGAATTTTGAGTGGAGGCTTTTTATGGAAGTGGAAGCTCCACCCACATGAATGTGAAGAGGTGGGGGCACCCACAATGGTTGCCACGCCATGGCCTTTGGGCTGCCTCCTCTTCCCTAGAACGACGCTTAGCTCCCCGGAAATGGCACCAGAAAATATTTTAATGACCGCAAGTGCACACATCGTTTGTAGCTAGTTTCGAAATAAAGATATCGATCCCACAGGGAGCAGGAGTCTGAAATCTATTAACTCTTGAAGTAAATACTAAAATAGAAATGATGAAATAAAGTTCTAAGTAACAAGATAAAATGCGAGTGTTGTGTAAAAGGTGTTCTGAGGTTTTTGGTATAAGATAACAGTAAGTAAAGTAAAACAAATTGAATACGAAAAATAAGTATCGCGTATATAAAAAAGATTTGAAACTGCAATGGGGAAAAGCGTTCTTATGGAGTAACGGATACACCTCTAGCATTTATAACGGGTTTAACGTAAAGATTATTATCATAAACATTCTCAACTATGTATGTGCGGGAGGAACTCCGTATTTGGACAAATAGGCAGCAACCACTGCTCACATCATCCTCATAACTACAGTAGACAGCAATCAACATCAATTAAATTACTACGCTATTAAGGGACTTAATCCCGTAGGACGTATCCTATGGCATGGATAGTGTTTTGTGAGATTTCTCGATTCCCAAGTTGATATGTAACGATTGGTAACACACTTCCGTCTACCAACAAGTAGTTCCCTCCATCAAGTTCCCACAAGAAGAAAATATTGAGAGGTCGACTTCTCCCAACATCAAGATAAAGACAATCTAACACATAGTCACAACGATAAATATCATAATAAACTTTATCTTATTTCATTCCCATGCTAGGGTTTCTTCATATCCCAAGAACTAATGATCTAATCAGACATGGGGGCAATCAACATCATGACAGCTACAATGGAACCTATCATAGATAGACAGTACTTATTTAAATCCACAACGAGTATGAAAATTACAACAAAATCTAGACAAGATGTAGATGGAATGGATGGAGATGGTGGTGATGGAGTGGTTGATGATGAAGATCAATGCCTTATCCTCCCGGATCTGCGTAGGGCGAAGATGGATCCCCGGTGGATGAGTTCCCTCTCTAGATGCCTTCCGGAAGTAAGGTTTCGGTGATTTTTGGATATTCTGTATGTCGTCTCCCTGATCCAGTTGCACGGGGTGAAACTATTTGAGGAGACGGTGTTAGCGCCAACTATACGACGGAAACTATACAACTGGAAAAGTTCTTCCCGCCGTATAGTTAGTTGTTAAACCTTCTATATCCTCCAATTACTTCGGATTTTCTTTTGGTGTTATTGATATTTTCCAAATAAGCGATTTATGTTTTTGACTCCTTTTTGCTCCAATATAACTGGTCCAAGAATTGTGTCCATCGTATCCTGATCCTGGTGAAAATAGACATAAAAGATGCGCGCGAACGCCGTAAAATACCAAGATCCTACAACTATAATGCAAAAAATTATATAAAACATGATGCAAATATGCACTCATCACCCGTGCAAGTGGACATGACACAACTTAGGGTGGGGCGGTTCATTGTCTCGTATAATTCCATTCAGTCCAATGACATGCATGATGAGCTTCAAAAAGATCTCATTGAGGAGAGGTGGAAATGGTTTGGACAACAAAAGTGACCTACTTTATTTGTATGTTTGTTGCATTGTTGCAAAACTGTTTGTTGTATTATTGATGAACAACTTGTTGTATTTGTTGGTTAATGATTTGTTGTATTGCTACTATTTGTTTGTGTTGTAATAAATAACTAGACAATTTTGTTATTTTTTTGGGTCCGTTTGATCTTGTTGAATGTATGCAACAATGTGTGTGTTGTTTGCGCCGGCCGAGCACGCCCTAGTTTGCACGGCCGTGATACCATTTGCGAAAATCCCCCTCTCTCAATCCCCTTCTCCTTCGTCCTCTTTCTCTCATCAAGCAAGCGGGAGAGAGGCCTCGGTTAAACAACGTCATCGGGGGATGCGATAGTGGCCTAGAGGTTGGCTGACGGCAAGCTCTTATGGGGTTAGCCGTCGGCGATACAAGACACAACGGCGATACGGGTGAGTTTTTAGGGCTATATTTTTTAGAATTATAGAAAAATAAGTAAAGTATAGATAAAAATAAAAAATAAAAAGCCCTGGCCAGGACACGGCCCGACATGAACCTGTTTGCCACATGCCATGCCGGGCTGCTGGTGTGCTGGGACTGCTTGCTATGGGCCGACCCAGGCACGGTCGGATTGCCAGGTTTGCCTCCACGCGGGAGGTCGCGTGTGTGGGACAGGGACAGGACCAGGACCAGGACCAAGGCAATGCGATTCGTCCGGATGATCCTATCACTTTCCATATGGAAACTATGTTTCCGTCTCAAATACTAGGACTCAAGGCTGACGATTTTGTTGTCCTCCGTACGTGCTCAAATCGATGTTGCTCAGATCACTTTAGGCCGTGGAAGGCCTAAATCAATGTTCAACACCTATTCTAACTTCTAAAGGCGGCCGATTCATTCCAAAAGCGGAACCGACTCGTGAACTCGTGATCCCCCATAAGTATTGCTCCTCGCCCATCGACGTTCGACCTTCGACGATACGATGGCCGGCAACCGTCTCTCCGACCTCCCCGACGATCTGCTCCAGCACATCCTCTCCTTCTCGCCCTCCCGCGAGGCCGCCGCCAGCGCCATCCTCTCGCGCCGATGGCGTCCTCTCTGGCGCCGGACGAGCGCACTCAACCTGGACATCAGGTCCTACTTTGCCGACCAAGGCCTCTGCCTCGGATCTTCGCCGCTGGACGCCCTCTTCCGCGACGCCGCCGCGGCACTGGCAGCCTTGCCCCGACACCCAGCCCTCAAGAGGCTCACGCTCTTCCTCTGGTTAGACGACCCCAACGGTCCGCATTACATGCTGGACGACGTGGAACCGCGAGACGGTGGCAGGGTCGCCGGTCTCCTCGCTGCTGACCTCCCCACGGCAGAACTGGAAGAGCTACAGATCGGTTGCGAGTACAATACTCGGAAGTACGGCCTGCCGCTGGCCTCCATGCCGTGCGCCGCCACGCTCCGGGTGCTGGAGCTCGAACACTGCAATCTCCAACCACCGTCACCGCCGAGCCTGGCTTTCCCGCTCCTGACGGATCTGCGGCTCCGAGACTGCTTTCTCTTGGAAGGGTATCTCCAGGCCATGCTCGACGCATCGCCGGCGCTCACCAGGCTATTGCTGGACAAGGTCGCACAAAAGCCGCTGGAGTCGCCGCCGCCCGATTGGGCCGACGATGTCCGATACTACGACATACCAGCCTATTGCAGGCTGCCCCTCCGCCTCCGCTGCCTGAAAGGCACTGTCCTGGAGATAGAGACATATCCCCACAACCAGGAGTTTGGCGCTTTCGGTCACATTGGCATCCAGATCGACATGCCGAGCCTGCGCTCCTTCCGCTACCGTGGGCACCCCGTCAAGCTCTCGCTGATATCGCCGGCGCCAGGTCTGTCACATGTCGATCTCGACGCCACTTACCGCGGACACCTGTCGCGGTACGAGCCCATGTCAAGTATGCTCACAAGCTTCTCCACCACGAGGGCCTTGAAGTTGACCCTAAGCTGCATCAAGGACATCCTTGACGGCGAGGAGGAGCACGGCGGGGTCATCATGCCCACCTTCCCAAACCTCAAGCTCCTCCATTTAAACATATCCCATGAGGACACAAGCAGCATCATGGCGTTGCCAATGGCGAGGCTACTCCGCTCGTGCCCGGCAATGTCAGAGCTCCGGCTCATGATGTGGTGGAACTACGAATATGAACTCAATCGTGAGAACAAGAATCCAGCTACAAGCCCCTTCGCCCAATCCATGGACCGGTTCGAGAAGCTCGCGTTCATGTCTCCCTCGCATCGCGGCGCCAGCAAGGTCTCGGAGCTCCCAGCAGCCTTTACAGACAACTGCCCGTTGTTCAGCTGCCTGAGGACAAGCCTGCGGAAGGTGACTCTGTTTTTCAATACCAAGGAGGTCGACTGCTTCCAAGTCCAGCTCGCCAAGTTCCTCGTGGAGAACGCCATGGTGCTCGAGGAAATGTACGTCGACGATGGGAACCAGTTCTGGCCGGAACACCTCCGTCACAAGCTCGCGAGATGGAGAGCTGATTCGTTCCGCGCGAGGAACCTGCCAGACACGGGTAGCTTTCAGGTGCACCCGCTAGTATAGTGAACCGCTGTGTTAGATTCTTAGGGAAACCATGTTCAGGTTATGATCAAAGAAAACAGAAAATCCGCAAGAGGAAACAATATTAATACCCAATTGCTAAAAAGTGTTCGGAGGCTGGTTCCGTCGGATCGAGTGGATAGCACTCATCCCGCATCGGTTCCGACAGTTTTGCACCTGAGCGTCCCATTCGTACAGAAAGCGGTGGTTCTCCCCATCCACCGGTGCGCCGTCACACCCACCGGCGAGCGCCGCCCTCCACCTCCTCCCGCGCGCCGTCCTCAACCTCCCACCAGGCTAGCATGGGTGTCTAGCCAGAGGCACAGGCAGCCCCGCGCGATCCCGTTTCTCTATCATCCAATCGGCCTTGATCCCCAATCTCCTCGGGCGTGAACACGCCTCTCCCATCTCCGCACCCTTAGCGGCGGCTCTGATCCATCCCCCAGCCGTCCCCCATGCAACACTGCTCGCCGGCGGCTGCCTCGGCCTCCGCCTGGAAGGGGAAGCGGTGGCTACAGCAGCCCGGCGGCAATGGTGCCCAGCGTCGGCAGGTGGAGCCGGTCTTGACGCTCGGACAGGTCTCGCGCTACAGCGACCCTGACCAGCGCCTCCTTTCTACTCCACCACTGCCGCCGGATACGAGGCCCCTGCCCCCTCCTTCCTCTCCTTCACCAACCCCCTCGATGCGGCTGCCGTTGCGAGAGGGCTCAGTGCGTCCAGCTTCCCCGTCGACGATGAGGTTAACTCGAAGAACTACCTCTGGCGGTGCCACCCGTGGAACCTTGAGGTCGACGCCGTCTCAACTCCACCAACTAGGTTGGCCAGGATTCCCTTCTTCCCTGCCTTATTCTTCTGGTGCCGTAATTACAGTATATGTCACCATTGATATGCTAACGATTCGTAAATGGTTGCCATAGAGCTTGGACAAGGCTTACAGTAGCCTCGGAATACATGCTGCGGGGGACCAGAGCTCATTGAGGAGTGCGCCAATTTGGTGTGTTTCCTCAGCTGCAGTTTCTTCCATACGCCCATTTGGATTGTGAATTGTCATCAACAGTCGGCTTTTGTTTTCATGGATATTTGCAGGGTGGGTGCTAGACTAGGATGTCGAAGATGACCAGTACGTATGATCTGCCTTTTCTAGGTTGGTGATTTTGGTTTTGTTCTCATGAGCGATGTAGTGGTTACACTACGGATTTTCTTCCGAGTGTGAAAATAATAGTGTAGACAGCGGAGCCTTTTAAGTACCGATTGAAATGTAGTTGAGAAGTATTATAAATTATAACATTTTTGTATTAATTCTGAGAAAAATTGTGTCCAATTTCCATTGGGTATATACACAATGTTTACTCGCTTGAGAAGTGCATATCATCAATAATCCTTATGTAAGTCCCGTTTGCATCCTTTATGCTTGATTTTTTTAAGAAAAAGTGGACACACAAATTGACCATTGCTGCAAGAAAATATTAATATATTGTTGCTTTAACTACTATTGCCATCATATAGTTATCATTTCTAGTCAGCAAAAGTGTAGTTGCAGAGATGACGTAAGTTCGTGTTGGTTGTCTGTCCCATTATTATTTTTTGCCCAATTATGGACCTTTATTTTCTCGTTGCGTGCAACTAGAAGCCAGAAAAGTTGTTAGGTTCTCGACACAGGGTGATAACTTACAGATAATGTCAATTCATTTGTGCTCATTTGCTTACATATCAGGAACCACTTAGTGTTTCTGATGTAACATGCTTCGAATTACTGCAACGGGGTGGTGGCAAGGATTCAACACGGGTTTAAGACAGACGCTCGCCAACTTCAGGGACAAGAACGGCTACGGATGACTGCTAGGTGCATCTTGCCGCCTTCTCTTCTTTGAAATCACTTCAACTCTCTTTAGTACATTTGCTAGTCACTTTAGTGAAGTTGATTATCCCCGGTAATTAAGTTACTCATAGCGTTAAGTAAGTTACTCATAGCTTTAACTAAGTTGTTTAATGATCATTTTCATCAATATCAAGCTTTGTTTTGTTGTAGTATACATGCTGTGTTTCACATTAGTAGAGTGAGAACAAGTTACTCATACCATTAGGTAAGTTGTTTGCTGATCATTTGTATCAAATGTTGAGCTTCCTGAATACCCCACCGAGCTATCCACTTCATAAGTGTCAAGCTTCCTAAATCCCCCACTGAGCTGTCCACTTCATAATAAGGATTCTGCATGCATTTCCATTTCTGATACTTCTATGTTTTACTTTCATGCTTTTATGAAAATTATGTTGGGATCATGACTACATTTTAGATTACATGGTTGCGAGTTGCTTCCTTCCTTTTTAACAAAGTTATTTTATCATAATTCTTAAGTTGGTTCCACCATCTAGCTAAGTTGTTTTTATAACCTAACCAACTTATTCTCGAAGCAATGTCGTGAGTTTGCATAGTGATTTAATTAAGTGGCTTTTATCAAAATTCTCAAGTTGGTTCCACCATCTAACTAAGTTGTTTTTAGAACCTAGCCAACTTGTTTTCAAATCAATGTTCTAAGTTTGCATGGTGATTTAATTAAGTTGCTTTTATCAAAATGCAAGTTGGTTTCACCCTCTAACTAAGTTGTTTTCATAACCTACCAACTTGTTTTTGGAGCAATGGCGTTAGTTTGCATAGTGATTTAATTGAAGTTTCTTTTATCAAAATGCTCAAGTTGGTTCCACCATGTAACTAAGTTGTTTTTAGAACCTAACCAACTTGTTTTCAAATCAATATTCTAAGTTTGCATGGTGATATAATTAAGTTGCTTTTATCAAAATGCTTATGTTGGTTCCACCCTCTAACTAAGTTGTTTTCATAACCTATCAACTTGTTTTTGGAGCAATGGCGTTAGTTTGCATAGTGATTTAATTAAAGTTGCTTTTATCAAAATGCTTAAGTTGGTTCCACCATCTAACTAAGTTGTTTTTAGAACCTAACCAACTTGTTTTAAAATCAATGTTCTAAGTTTGCATGGTGATTTAATTAAGTTGCTTTTATCAAAATACTTAAGTTGGTTCCACCCTCTAACTAAGTTGTTTTCATAACCTACCAACTTGTTTTCAGAGCAATGGCGCTAGTTTGCATAGTGATTTAATTAAGTTTCTTTTATTGAAATGCTTAAGTTGGTTCCACCCTCTAACTAGGTTGTTTTTATAACCTAACGAACTTATTATCAAAGCAATGTCCTAAGTTTGGATGGTGATTTAATTAAGTTGCTTTTATTAAAATGCTTAAGTTGGTTTGACCATCTAACTAAGTTGTTTTCATAACCTTACCAAGTTCTTTTACAAGCAATGTCAATAATTTGATTAAGTTGCTTCTATAAACATGTTTAAGTTGTTTCCATCATCTAACAAAGTTGTTTTCATAAACTAATCAAGTTTTTATAAGAAATTTCCTAAATTGCATAGTGATTTGATTCAGTTGGTTCTATCAACATGCTTAAGTTATTTTTAGCAACAGTATTAAGTTTTTTCAAGCAATGTCATAACTTTTGATGCTAAGTTTCCTACCAAAGGACGTTTAAGTTGCCTAAGCTATGAGTTTCCAAGCAATATGTTGTTAACTATGAACTGCATCACCAACTAAGTTGCCTATTGTAGTACTAATTTTGTGGAATATTAACATTACATTCTATTTTAGTTGTTTTGCATTGTATAAACTATGAAGCTCTAAACCATATTAGTGTTAAGTGCAGCATGTCAAGTAAGCATCTTCTAATTTGTTGCTTCTAATGATTGAATATTGCTTTTCTCGCAGAACATTAGAAACTAGAGAAAAATGAAGTATCAATATGTGGAAACACCAATAGAACCCTCCTGATATGTACATATTACCTCAGTATACATTAGCTTTTAGCATGTCCTTGTGAAGATGCATTAAATTTCCTAACCAATATCGATCCCATAAGTTTTACAAATTTGGTTATTATTGTGTTTCTAGGCTTATGGTTATCATGCACCCGGTTCATGAATCTACTCGGTTCTACAAATTTGGTTATTATTTTTTGCATGCACATGGTTGTGCTTTTCTTTGTTCATGGATCTACTCAGGTCCTATAGGTTTGGATTATGGTGTATTTCTAGTCATGGGGTTCTAATGAAATCCAGTATGCACAATTTTGTTCTTTTGTCTCTTCTAGGATCTACTAAGTTACTGCAGGTTTGGTTTATGTTGTGTACTCCTAGGTTTGGGGTTCTAAATAAATTTGGGTTGCAACAAGATTGTGGTTTGTTTGTTCCTGAGATCTATTAAGTTGCTATCCAGATCCTGATGGATCTAAATTAGGGAACCTATTTTTATGGGGTAAGTAGGAGTAAAAAAGTTGTGTGATTTTGTTTACCTTTTTATTTCATGTAGGAACTTCAATTGAAGTTTACCTTTTTTGCTGTGTAGCAACCTGTGAAGAACTACAGATCAATGGAGATCTGAAGGAGGAAGAAAGAAGTGTGGTGCAAGACTACTTGGATCTGGGGAAGAGAAAATGATGCACGTTTTAGCGCAAGAGAGTAGATGCCAGCTGCCTTTTTTATTCCGACTGTTTACTGGGCTGACGTACGGGAGGGGCTTCCTATTTCCGGTCGGAGGCTGGTTTGTACTAACCAGCCTCCGGGTGCTGTCTAGCCGCGTCCATATTAATATGAGAAAGTTTTGTCGTTTTTGGAACCTCGGTTATTTCAAAACCAAAGTATATCAACACGCAGTTTCGGTGGCTAGCCAAGCAATAATTCAATTTTTCCTTTCTCAGTTTTAGGAAAAAGAGGTCAGACCATTTTTTCAATAATACAAAAACAAAAAACAGCTTTGAGGATAACATGGTTTTCAAAAGGGAACGCCTACGGCGACTGAGAAATAACTGACGTGGCTGGCTCAATCGAATGGAAACATGCATGGTTTACAAACAAAAAACTGCAACCAGATGGCTCAATCGAATCTTGAAACCAAAATCTAACGGTGAACAAGATGACTGAGAAATAGCAAAACCGTTTTTAAAACTGCAGAGCTACCGCAATGTATGAAGTATTTTATAAAGCATAGCATTGGGAGAAAACTTTAAAAATGTTGCACTGCCAAATCCACCCTAAAAGACATGTAAGAACCATATTTATTCTTGCAAAACATGCCTGAAAACTTAAAGGGACATTTGTAGTACCAGGTAGTCAACTTGATATATTGATATGAAAACTAACAAGAGGTACATATCTGCCGAACAACTGAATTTAGTTTAGTTGTGTATGGGCAACTTCCCTGGATTTATTTTCCTTTCTACCTATCCGACGGTAAAGATTTGCTCCTCACCCCTCTCACTCCGGTACTTCTTTGGACCATGCCACCATCGCCTTCCTCCACCACAGGTAACATCAAAATATACAGAAATTTTACAGTACTTGGCTAATACTGAGTACTGATATGTGCGATATCGGTACATTCTGGAGATGGAGCCAATCATCCATTGCTGCATAAAGCAATGTTGTAATAGAGTTGTGCAACCATATATACATCAAGCTTTCTAGTTTCTACATGAATGAAATTTTCAAAATTAATGCTACGCTAATACAGTGCACAGCCTCCTAGATCAATGTACCGAACACAGCTTTGTCCATTTGCATGCGCACAAGATAACAAAAGCTAGATCAGCAATTCATCATCCCACATATAAACCAGAAGATCAACTTTGTTTTAGGATAAGTGGAAATACAACTGACAAATCTGAAATAGCTGTAATACTTCGGCATGAATGGATGAACAGCGTGTGCAGCACAAGTACCATCATATTAGCAATATATATCTTCCTTTTAGAATATGGCACGTACTCATCTACATCACTAAATGAAATCAGATAAAACAAGGAGCACATGTGGTAGGTATATATAGCAAGAGTAACATACCGAACTGGAGTCCGGAAGCCACCTCCTGCTTCAAGTTTTGGCACTCACAACTTCTTGTCTTCACCGGCAGCTACTGGATAGTCAGTTAACTAGCTGAACTTCATTAGTGCTTTGCTCAATGTTCGGTTGCATGGCATCCATGTTGTCGATCACATACTCCAGCTTTTTGGAACATATATCGTTAGCAATTCTTACACTGTATTCACACTTGAAAAATGGACGATATTGTTAGATAGATCTCAACGTGACTGGTCCCAACGGCCCAGCACGCCCCTATCCTCGTCCTGATCGGGGGCGTCCCAACCCTAGCTGGTTGGTGGGCCCCTGTCGCCAGCGCTATATAAAGAGGTGGGGGGCCGGCAGCACGCCTCACGAGGTTAGCCGTGCCCTATCCGCCCCACCTACAAGCCCTACCCGATCTAGGCTAGCGCTGCGCCGACGGGAAGCTCCACCGCCGCCACACTCAACCCCTTTACCACCCATGGCCAACGACGGAGGCTCCAGCTCCGGCACCAGCTCGGACATCCCCTCTGGCTCATGTCTGTCGAGCCAGGGAGCAGGTAGTTCTCCTCTCGGTTCCCTCTCTCTCTGTTTCGATCTAGAAAGGTAAAGTACAGTGCTACTGATAAATCTAGACTAGATTCATTACAATATTGATTTAACAATGGTATCAGAGCAAGGTTTAGTTGCTAGATTTTTTGGTGCAAAAGTAGAAAAGAAAAGACCTAGATCTAAAGTGCGCCTGCCCTATGGCCGCGCCGTTCCTCTCGATCTAGATGGGCATCCATAGTGGAGACATCTAGAAGAAGAACATACCCCTCTTTTAGGGCAAAGCAAAACCCTAGATCTAAGCCCCAAAAGCATCCCAAATCAAAGACAAACCCCAAACCCCATAGATCCCCACAGATCCCCAAAGAAAAGTCAATCAAAAAAGGGGGGGAGGGATCGCTCCGGCCATCGCCGGGAAAGGTTCTACCCCCACCTCGGCCACTTGACGACGGTGCACCCACCCTCGGGTGGATGCACACATCGGCAAGGAGCAAAGGGGGGGGAGGGGCGTCGTTCTCTGTTGTTCACGGGAGAGGGAAGGTGGAAGACAAAGTAACAAAAAAAGGGGGAACCCACCCCGCCTGCAAAGGGCTCCGCCGCCACCCCTCTTGACGGTGGTGCGCCCACCCTCGGGTGGACGCACCGCCGGCAAGGAGGACGGGGGGGCGCCATGGCTCGGGAGCAAAGAGGAGGGAGGGGCGCGCCATCGCGGCCACCTCGCCTCGCTCGACTAAGCGTCGCGCCACGAGACAAGCGGAGGAGGGCGCGCCGTCGCGGCCACCTCGCCTCGCCCGACTCGCGTGCGTGCGATGCCCGAGCAAAGGGGTGAGGGAGGGGCGCGCCGAGGGCGGCCACCTCGCACCGGCACCGCCAAAGAGAGGGGGCAGGGAGGCGCGGCCACCGCCACCACCGCCGCCGCCTCGCTGGGCTCGCCCGGAGCAGAGAGGGAGAGGGAGGGCGCCGCCGAGGCCGCCTCGCCGCTCGGCCCACGCTGTGGCGCCAGCAGCTCACGCGAGTGGACGCAGTGGGGAAAGTGGCGTTAGGGTTTGTGGCGGCGGCTGGGGCTTTTATACTGAAAGCAGCGCTGGCCGTCCGATCTAGGGAGGGCAGATGGACGGCCAGGATCTGCGCGGGGGTGGGGGAGGCCGAGCGGGCCAGGCGGGCCAAACGGGCCGATGGCGAGCATGGCTGCAGCCGTAATGGGGCTGTTGCACAATACAGTTTTTCTGTTTTTTTTCAAAGTATGTTTTAGCTGTTTTAAATTGTTTTGCTTAGTTTTTTAAGCAATTTTCAAATAGTTTTCTCTAGTCATTTTATTTCAAGTATATTTTGACTAGAGCAGAATTTTTTCTGTAAAGATTAAAGTTTATGAAAGTTATTATTAATGTTTCCGCTGCAAATAGATGATTTAAATTGCAATAATGCAATAAAGTTTGTTCAAATTTTGTTATAAAGATGTGACAAAGTAATTAAAGATGATTGTGTCCCATGTTATTAATTGATCAACGTTGTTAATAAACATGATCATGATCTTTTCCATTGAGTATTAAAGGTGTATTTAACTTTATTTTTACCCAACGGTGATGTAATTTTAAATAGCACAAAACAATTGCATGCTTAATTTATACCAACGTTGAGTTAATGCATACAGTTGTTTTCTTTGGTGATCTCACATCTTTTGTGGTTTTTAGGAGGTCTCAACCTCATGAGCTGTTTGAAGGACATCCCGCTGCTAAGGGGGGACAACTACTCTGAATGGAGGAAAAAGGTCGATTTGGCGTTTGTATGCGCCGAAGTGGATTGGGTGGTTGACACCAAGCAACCAGTCAAACCGGCTGACCCTGTCAGGGGAGATGCTGAGGAAAGTGCTGCGTTTGAGAAAAGGAAGAGGGACCATGCTCCATTGGAGCTGGCCTACTCGATTGATAATCAAAAGTGGGTGAACGCCAACAAGAAATGTTTGGCCTTTGTAAAGAACACAATTGAGAACGTCATAGTGGACTCTATTGGAGAGTGTGCCTCCGTGGGTGAATACCTTGCCAAGATAAAGAGCCAGTTTACTGGCTCTTCAAAGATGTATGCGACCCAGCTGTTAAAACAGCTGGTGATTGAAAAGTACACGGGAGGACCCCACGGAATAAGAGAGCACATCTTGAGGATGTCAAACATGGCAGCCAAGCTGAAACCCATGGATGAGGACCTCGAGTTAAAGCTTGCACTTTTGGTGCACCTGGTGATGGCCTCTCTTCCACAGCCTTTTGAGAACTTCGTAATAAACTATAACATGTCCCCTGAAAAGTGGGACATATAAAAGACCATTGGGATGTGCTCCCAAGAGGAGGAAAGGCTGAAGGCCCTTCACGGTGGTTCCTTGAACTTCGTGAAGGACAATAGGAAGAGAAGCTTCACAAACGGCAACCATGGTGGCTCACCCTCCAAGCCACATGGCAAGGGCCCAATGCAGCACCAGTACCAGCACCAGCAGTCCACCCCTGGGGAAAAAGACCAGTGTCATCACTGTAAAAAGACTGGCCACTACAAGAAGGATTGTCCAGTTTGGCTGAAGTACATCATGGCCAAAAATGGTAAAGATATAGTTTCTTTTGTTAATGAATCTCTATATGAAAAGTTTTCTAGATCTACTTGGTGGATTGATTCTGGTGCAACTGTTCATGTTGCCAACTCTTTACAGGGGTTCCATTCGACAAGGATTTTGCCAAAAAGAGAAAGACTCATTGAAGTGGCGAATGGGATTGAAGCAGAAGTGGAGGTCGTTGGTGACGTCCCTCTGGAGCTGGCTGATGGCTCTTCTCTTTTGCTCAACGATGTTCTTTTTGTTCCTTCAATTTATAGAAATTTAATAAGTGTGTCGTGCTTGGACAAAGATTCTTATGAGTGTTATTTTGGAAATGGCAAATGTGCCATTTGGTTAAAAGATATTTGTGTGGGTGTTGCTACCTTACATGACAAGTTATATTTATTATCTTTGCATGAGAAAGTATTTTCTGTGTGTGATGTGAATGAAAAAGTTCCCTTGTCGAACAAAGAACAAAAGAAAAGAAAGCGAACTCTTGACTCATCGAAGTTATGGCACTGCAGACTAGGCCATATTTCGAGGGGAAGAATAGAAAGCCTTGTTAAAAATGACATTCTTCCTCCGTTAGAGTTCTCAGACATAGAACAATGCATAGATTGCATTAAAGGAAAGTATGTCAAACAAATTAAAAAGGGTGCAAACTGAAGCATAGCTACACTAGAAAAAATCCACACGGATATTTGTGGACCGTTTCCGGTGAAAAGTGTGGATGGCTATGATTCATTCATAACATTCACGGATGATCACTCCCGGTATGGTTATATTTATCCAATTAAAGAAAGATCTGAAGCATTGGATAAATTTAAAATTTTCAAAGCTGAAGTAGAAAATCAGCATGATAAAAGAATTAAGATAGTTTGGTCCGATCGTGGGGGGGGAGTACTACGGTCGGCATACTCCATATGGTCAAGTACTAGGACCCTTTGCAAGGTTCCTGCAAGAAAATGGAATAGTCGCCCAGTATTCTATGTCGGGCGAACCTCAAAGAAACGGAGATGAAAGGCGCAACTGCACTTATGGATATGGTGCGCAAGACATGATGAGCTACTCCACCCTCCCATTGGGATTGTGGATGGAGGCGCTTAAAACCGCCATTCACATTCTCAACAGAGTACCAAGTAAGTCGGTGCCCAAAACACCGTATGAATTGTGGACAGGCAGAGTCCCCTCTCTGCACCACTTGAGGGTCTGGGGGAGCCCAGCTGAGGCAAAAGTTTTCAATCCAAACATTGCAAAGTTAGACCCCAAAACAGTATCTTGCCATTTTATTGGCTATCTAGATAAGTCAAAAGGCTATCGTTTCTACTGTCCCGACTGATACACAAAGTTTGTAGAAACGAGACATGCAGTCTTCTTGGAGGACGAATTGATGAGGGGGAGCACGGTAGCTAGGAAAATTGATCTTGAGGAGAAGAGGGTGCATGCACCTAATCCGATGACTCAGGATCCATTTTTCTCGCTGCCTGTTGTGCCACCATCTACAACCCCTGAGGTTGTGGTGCCGGCACCTGTTGTGACTCCACACGTGACAACAATGGGCGAAAGTTTGGAACCTGTCCATCAGGAGCCACCTGAACCCACTGCTATGCATTTAAAGGGAGCCGAACAGCCACCTCATCAGATGTGCCTAAACCCGAGGCAAGAAATGAGCAAGAGTCTGATGAACTCGGAAGGTCTAAAAGAGAACGAAGACCAGCCATTTCCAAAGAAATTTACAAAGTCTACAATGTAGTTCATATGGAGGGCGATCCTACCTCATATGAAGAAGCCATGAGTAGTCCTCACTCAGCCAAGTGGGTGGAGGCAATGGAAGATGAAATGAAATCAATGAGTTCCAACAATGTTTGGGACTTAGAGGAAATTCCTAAAGGAGCCAAAACAGTAGGATGCAAATGGGTCTACAAAACAAAGTATGACTCCAATGGGAATGTAGAAAAATACAAAGCTAGACTCGTGGCAAAAGGCTTTACGCAAAGAGAAGACTCCTTCAGAATCATCATGGCACTAGTTGCACATTTTGATTTAGAGTTGCATCAAATGGATGTTAAAACGGCATTTCTAAATGGAGATTTAGAAGAAAATGTTTACATGAAACAACCCAAGGGTTTTTTCATGGAGGAGAAGGAACATATGGGATGCCGCCTAAAGAAATCCATTTATGGGTTAAAGCAAGCCTCTAGGCAGTGGTATTTAAAGTTTAATGACACCATTAAAAGATTTGGATTCAAAGAAAATGTTGAGGACAACTGCATTTATGCAAAGTTCAAAAGTGGGAAATATATTTTCCTAATTCTGTATGTGGATAACATTCTGCTTGCCAGCAGTGATGTTAGTCTACTACTAGAGACAAAGAAGTTCTTGTCATCAAATTTTGACATGAAAGACCTTGGTGAAGCTTCTTACGTTTTGGGCATAGAAATTCACCGAGATAGACAGAATGGAGTGTTAGGACTGTCGCAGAAAGCATATTGTGAAAAGATTTTAAAGAAAATACAATATGCATGCGAGTAATTCAACACCTGCTCCCATAGTCAAGGGCGATTGTTTTGGGAAATCCCAATGTCCAAAGAATCAATATGAGATCGATCAAATGAAGTCAGTACCATATGCTTCGGCTATTGGAATCTTATAGTATGCACAAGTGTGCACTCGCCCTGACTTAGCATTTATCACTAGGGTACTCGATAGATATCAAGAGAATCCAGGCATAGAGCACTGAAAGATGGTAAAGGAAGCTTTGCGTTATGTGCAAGGCACAAAAGGCCTCATGCTAACATATGGACGATTTGATTCCCTAGAGATAAAAGGGTATTCAGATGCGGATTTTGCAGGAGATAAAGACGACCGAAAGTCCACGACAGGGTATGTCTTTACTCTCGCAGGAGGTGCTATTTCGTGGAGAAGCGCCAAATAGTCGATAGTTGCATCGTCTACGATGTATGCAGAATTTATAGCATGTTATGAGGCCATGGGACATGCGTTATGGTTAAAGAAATTTTTACCCGACTTGAAAGTGGTTGACTGCATCAGTAGGCCACTAAAGATGTACTGTGACAACGAGCCCGCAGTATTCTATGCTCACAACAACAAGTCGAGTAATGCTACAAAGTCTATAGATATAAAGTATTATGTTGTGAAGGACAAAGTCCAGGATCAAACTATAAGACTCGAGCATATAAGGACAAAGGATATGCTTGCGGATCCGCTAACGAAAGGCTTACTACCCAATGTGTTCAAGGAACACATAGCCGACATGGGTTTAACGGGAAGCCTATGATTCCTGGAATACAGAGGCCCAAAAGTAACAGGATTTGTTTCAAAACATGAAGGTATATAGTGGTTGTCTGATTCCATCGGCAATTGAGCTGAGACGATGAAACATGCTCTATGTATCATTCTGTGATGGAATAAGTAAAGAACAAAGTTAAAAGTAAGTCGAGATCTAGGGGAAGAATGTTAGATAGATCTCAACGTGACTGGGCCCAACGGCCCAGCACGCCCCTATCCGCGCCCTGATCGGGGGCGTCCCAACCCTATCTGGTTGGTGGGCCCCTGTCGCCAGCGCTATATAAAGAGGTGGGGGGCCGGCAGCACGCCTCACGAGGTTAGCCGTGTCCTAGCCGCCCCACCTACAAGCCCTACCCGATCTAGGCTAGCGCTGCGCCGACGGGAAGCTCCACCGCCGCCACACTCAACCCCTTTACCACCCATGGCCAACGACGGAGGCTCTAGCTCCGGCACCAGCTCAGGCATCCCCTCTGGCTCATGTCTGTCGAGCCAGGGAGCAGGTAGTTCTCCTCTCGATTCCCTCTCTCTCTCTGTTTCGATCTAGAAAGGTAAAGTACAGTGCTACTGATACATCTAGACTAGATTCATTACAAGATTGTTTTAACAGATATTTGTAAGCACTTTTTATTTCCTCGTGCAATGTTGTTTGAATTTCCTGCTCCAACCACAATATGCAATCAATTTATCACTCGCGCTTCATGACAAAATAACATGTCTAAGAGGTAGTTTGGTATCCAGGTATTCATTTCATTTAGTAGAAATGAAATGAATACATGGATTCATTTTATTTATATTATGATTCCAAAAACACCCATATGTTTGGCTGCCACCGGAATTTAGAAATGACAGGTCTGAAATAGGAATTGAGTTTACACATAGGGATATTTGGATGGATTTGCCAAATGAAATGATGGCCAATTTCGTGCCAACCAAACAGCATAGGGATGAAATTGCAAAATGAATTCCAGAATTCTAGGCCCAAATGATGGATACCAAACAACCTCTAACAGATATTCAACACCGAGAAAAGACATAAGAATGCAGCTGATTAAACGGTTCACATATCTGGTTATTACTTTTAACTGAAGGAATGTAACATTTGGTCATAACACAATTTTACCAAATGAGCAATCCACGGAGGCAGACAACATTGAATACTAGAATATTACTACCGGGCATCATCACGATTGTTTCGTCCAGCATAGGTTCTGAATTTGAGTACAATATAGATGTAGACATGAAAAAAAGGCCGACTAACTGCAATTCAGAACACTACCACCCTAGCAATAAAAAGGCAATGTGTTTCGTAACGAAACAAATAGGAAGGGAGGCACAAAAGTAGCGATGTACAATGTATAGTACAGTACTACAAGGAACCTCATTCGACATTAATAAAGGAGAATAATGAATAATCCATGGAACATGAAAGCAGAACTTCTCAAGCATGTTTTCCAACAGTCTCAAGCGGTGAACCTCAGCTGCTACACCAAACGCAACTACAGGTTTAGAACCAGTGCCATGGCTTATATTCTCCAGACTAATTTCACAATTTCCCGTCCAATTTCTGTCGTCGCCCTCCTTTTCCAGCCATGAGCAAAAGCTACCAATGGCCAAACAGGATCTTATTCAGAGTGGAACGGATGGGGGCTACCTTCACAGAGAGCATGAAATCGCGGCAGTCGCGACCTACGGCGTCGTTGAGGGGGGCCTGCGAGTTTTGCAGCTCCTCCATGGCCGCCCCTGCGAGCTCCACCACCCGCACTATCCGCTGCAAAGGCACAAACAATCAAACAACCACGTATCCGCTACAGGATTGAAGAACCGAACCATCGGCCCACGGGCTCAGAGGAGAGAGAGAGGGAGAGTAAGCTGCGCAGGTCACCTACTCAACGTGATGGAGGCGCTGCAGTGAGCTGTTCTGGCTCTGCGGAACCATCGCCGCCGGCAGAACATAGGTGCTGTGATGGGCTTTTTAATTTCAGCCCGTTTAGAAGCCTCACATTTGACAGGCTCCACATGTTTTGCCCAGCAAAATTGTTACAGCAGTTCCGACTTCCGACTTTCTCAGCTTTTTCCGGCCGTGTTTGCTTCTTGTGCGGGTTTTTCTCCGTGGTGTAACTTGCATACGTGGATACTGTACGTTTGGATCTATAGATTTGAGCCAAAATCTTCTTCTTATTTAGTAAGCCCTATTAACACTATTAGAGCTTGTTCGGTTAATCCATTTCACAAATGGATTGAAGTGGATTTGGTGGGATTTGGAGGGATTTTAATTTACATGAGAATTAATCCACCTCAATCCATGTTGATCCACTCCAATCCCTTTTAAACCGAACAAGCCCTTAGGAAAGCCGGGAGAAACGCAACTTCAGTGTTTGCTTTTTTTTGTCTTTTGAAACAAAGTTTGGCTGTTTGATTCGTGTAAGTATGGATAATTTCTCACCTAACTGAAATGAGAACATGAAAATAACAGAGATGCCATGTCGAACACCAACATGGTTTTAGAGGAGGACCTTATCGCCGACAGCATCGCACGGCATGGCATCGTCTCCGGTGCGACGGATGCGGCCTTCGGCGACATATATGTGTTGTTAGTACACATCTAGAGGTCCCCAAAACCCTGAAAGGTATAATAATGTCTAACCCCTTTACAGTTCTTTCTCCTGTAGAATTAGAAGTTCTGTCAGATAAGATAGGAATTGAAGTTAGTGATAGTGTTACTGATAATGTAGATGTTAATCTTAGTTTTAATGCTACCTCATCTGGTCCTAGGAACTTAGATGAGGAAGCAGAAGGTTGGATTGAGGTTTTGCACAAGTCTCGGGGCAAGCACCCCAGGAAAAAATGCATATGATTTGTGTGTTCTGGAATAGTAGGAGTTTAAATGCTCCTGGTAGACAGAAATACATAGAGGATAATTTCATCCCTTTAAGAGTAGATTATATTGGTTTTCAAGAAACTAAAAAAGATAGTTTTAGTCATTCCTTCTTAAAGAATTTATTAGGAAATAGAAATTTTGCTTGAATTTTTTTGCCTTCTAGTGGCACTGTTGGTGGTATCCTAGTTGGTGTTAATTTAGACCTTTTTGATATAGTTTCTTGGGATTTTAAATCCTTTTCAGTTAGTGTAGTGGTTAAGAATAAAAATACTGAGTTTGTGTGTAGGATTACACTGTCTATGGTTCTGCTTATGAGGAAGGAAAGCAGGCTTTTATCTCTAAGTTGCATGAGTTGTTCATTGACGGGGATGGTCCAGCCATGATTGGTAGGGACTTTAATTTGATTAGGTCTCCTGAGGACAAAATAATAGGAACATAGACTTTAAGTGGGTGGATAAGTTTAATGCTTGGATGGAGCTTTGGGATCTCATGGAAATTGGGTTATCTGGTAGAGCTTATACATGGGGTAATAATCAAGTAGACCCTACTATGTGTAAATTAGATAGGATTTTTTGTACTACTGGTTTTGATATGCAATTTCCTCTTGATAGTGCTAGAGCTCTCTCTAGATTGGGAAGTGATCACACTCCAATCATTTGGGATTCAGGTGAACTTTGTATTCCAAAACCCTCTAGATTTAGGTTTGAAAAATGGTGGTTAGCTAGAGATGATTTTAAAGATATTGTTAGTAAGGCCTGGTCTCTGAGAATTAATAGTGTTAATCCTCTGGATGTTTGGCAAGGTAAAGTTAGATATTTTAGGAAATTAGCTAAGGGTTGGAGTATTAATATTGAGGCTGCTATTAGGAAAAATAAGAAAGAGTTAATGGAGGAGTATGACTCTTTAGATATAAAAGCTGAGACTCAATTACTCTCTGATATAGAAAAAATAGACTAGATTGGATTTTTAAAGAGCTCCAGAGTTACTGGGTTATGGAAGAAACCAAGGCTAGGCAGAGGTCTAGAGATAGGAACATTTTAGAAGGAGATAGGAACACTGCATACTTCCATGTAGTAGCTAATCAGGGAAGGAGGAAAAAGTTAATTTCTGTCCTAGAGGGGCCAGATGGACCGGTTACAGAGGTTAGTGGTATGATTAAAATTGCTATGGACTACTATAAGGACCTGTTTGCCTGGGAGCCTAGACCTGGCATCGGGCTTAAACATGATTTTTTCTTTGAGGAAGAAAAAATTAGTGATGAGGAAAATTTAGTTTTAGGTGCTCCTTTTACTGAAGGAGAAGTTAGAGTAGCAGTTTTTGGCTCTTATGCTGAGGGTGCTCCTGGCCTGATGGTCTTTCTTTCCTGTTTTACCAATCTTTTTGGGATATTATCAAGTTTGATCTGTTGTCCATGTTCAATGCATGTCATGCTGATCATCTAGATATCTTTAGATTGAATTTTGCCATGATTACTTTAATTCCCAAAGAGAATGATACTAAAACCATGAAGAAATTTAGGCCTATTAGTCTACTAAACTGCTCTTTTAAAATCTTTACTAAGGTTTTGACAAATAGGTTAGCTAAAGTGATAGGTAGGATCATTACTCCTAATCAATCTGCTTTTATTAGAGGTAGATTTATTCTAGAAAGTGTGGTGACTGCTCATGAAATCATCCATGAGGTGCATAGTAATAAAAGTGAAGGACTTGTCCTTAAGATAGACTATGAGAAAGCTTATGATAGAGTTAATCTTGACTTTTTGTTTAAAATTTTAGAACTTAGAGGCTTTTGTCCTATTTTCATTAGATTCATTAGACAAATCTCTCTAGGAGGGTCCATAGGGGTCAAAGTAAATGATTTTGAAAGTGATTTCTTTCTGACTGGGAAAGGTCTTAGACAAGGTGACCCCATTGCCCCCTTGTTATTTAACATCATGATTGATGTCTTTTCTAGGATGTTAACTAAAGGTTCTATTTGTGGAGCTATTGTTGGTCTTTGTCCTAATTTTGTGCCTGGTGGTGTTAGTTGCCTACAGTATGCAGATGATACTTTACTTTTTTTAAAACTTGACAGAGTTGGTGCCATTAATCTCAAATGGATCTCACTTGCTTTGAACAAATTTTTGGGATGAGTATTAACTATCACAAAAGTGAGATCATTCCTATTAACTTAGATGATGAGAAGGTTAAACCTTACCTAGACATTTTTGAGTGTGTGAAAGGTAGTTTTTCTGTTAAATATTTAGGAATCCCTCTGCATTTTGATAAGTTTAGGAGGGAGGATCTTCAACTTTTAATAGAGAACCTCCTTAAAAGGATTACTGGCTGGAGAGGTAAACTCCTCTCTTATGTTGCCAAAAGAGTTCTGATTGAGGCTTGCTTATCAAGCATCCCTATTTACTTGTTATCCTTTTTTAAATTTCCCAAGTGGGCTATAAAACTTTTAGATTCTCACATGGCTAATTTTTTCTGGAATGATGAAGAGGATAGACATAAAATTCATCTTGCTAATTGGCCTTCAGTCTGTATGAAAAAAGAGTTTGGAGGTTTGGGGATCCCAAACTTACAAGATCTTAATTTGTGTCTACTAGGTTCTTGGATTAAGAGGTGCATCCAGGGTGAAGGGACACTTTGGAGAAAGATCATAGATGCTAAGTATAGAACCAAAAACCCTAATATTCTTTGTTGTCATGATATTCATCCTTCTACTTTTTGGAAAGGTGTCATGTGGGCTTCCAGAGCTGTAGAAGTAGGTTACAAGTGGCAAGTAGGTAATGGTAAATCTGTCAAAATTTGGTAAGATGTCTGGTTTTGTAATTCCACTTTGGCCACCCAGTATTGGGAGGTTTACCTGGTTTCCAATCAGCAAACCAAAACTATAGCTGACCTTTGGGATGGTAGTCAACTTAGATGTGATTTTAGAAGAACTTTCACTGACCAGATGATGATCTAGTGGCAGGAAATTTTAGGCATTGCCCAATCTGTCTCCTTGATAGATGAAGATGATCAGCTAATCTGGCAATATGAGTCTAAAGGGATTTACTCTTCTAGTTCTATGTATACTTTGGTAAATTTTAGAGGGCTAACCCTAGTCTATCTGCCTGCTGTTTGGAAACTTAAGGTCCCACCTAGAATTCAGGCTTTTCTCTGGATTTTCTCTCAGAATAAAATTCTCATCAGAGACAATCTTAGAGCTAGAGGTATCCCTAAACCTTTGGAGTGTACTCTTTGTAAATAAATAGAATATGTTAAACATCTATTTTTTGAGTGTGTAGTTTACAGGATGATCTGGGTTGATGTCCAGGACATTTTTGGAATCCTGGTTACTAATTTTGAACCCATTGCTCTGAGATGGATAGCTAATAAGAAACATTTATATTTCAATGTAGTTTCTGCTGCAGTTCTGTGGAGCATCTGGAATAATAGGAATAATCTAGTCTTTAACCATACTCCTTGGATTAACTTGAAACATGTGTGGCGCTTGGTTCTATCTTATCTGAGGAACTGTAAGATCCCATTCAAAGAGCTGGAAGAAGGGATGATCATTCTGTTCATGGAACGGATGACAAACAGGGTGAAGAACCCACTGGAGCTCATGGCAATCTGATTTGCAATGAGTTTGAGTGGATTTCTACTTGTAAAACCACTGCATCATCGAGCTACAGGGGGCGTGCTACTCTGACGTTCCTGGAGGCACACCCTGAGTCTTATGATGGGGCTCATGTGATGATCTGAGTCAGAGAAGTAGTCTGTTGTAAAGCATGTTTTCCCTACCTCTTTAGCTTGGATGTAATGGTTTCTGCAAACTGTCACTCGTTATCCTTTTGAGTAGTCTAGTTTTCCCTTTTGGGTTGCCTGGTAAGATTTTGTTAGCTGGAGTTTGGGATTTAGTTTCCCCTCTCCGGAGCCTCTTTGCTCCTTAGTTTTTTATGTTTTTCTAACCTGAAACTTGGGCGGTGGTTTCATTTCTTGGAATGGAACTGGGGTGAATCCCTGTTGATCTAAAAATCTGCTCCTCGGAGTCGAAGCTATCATGGAGGAGCGGTGTCGCGGAGAGGTCCGACACGGCGGCATCGGACACGCGACCGTTGTTATATTGTAGGAGCAGCAACTTCATGGACCTGGGAGCCGAAGAGTTCGACGCTCTAGACGGAGTGGCCGACATCTGCGACAGAGAGGGCGAAGGAGACGGTGACGGCTTCTACGGGGTCTAGACCTTCCTGAGCTTGAGAAGCTCCAGCCAGCGGCTCGAGCACGTGGGTGCCTTGGGGAAGAACACGTATGGGTTGAACACCTCGGGCATCGAAGGCCGTAGTGTCTTCACGATCTCAGGCGCTGCCAAAATATTCGCCTCCGGCGCCTTCACCTCCGCGGGCTGCGGCAGTAGCTTCCCGTCCGTGAACAACTTGCTGGCGGGGAGCATGGTCCCCGACCCGCCAAAGCTAAACTCGAATTCGGTGAACTCCTTGGAGACCGCAGAGGCTTGATCTACATTGCATCCATCCAATGAGAGCGCCAACCCGTGATCCGCTAGGGCCACGAACGTGATAGGGGAAGAAGGGCCACGACCAAACAAGATGTGCGGGCCAAGACAGCCGTAGGACAGGCGGTGGGCGCTGTGGTGTGCATGGATAACATGGTCATGTTCCTCTACTCCCAAGACGGGTGGCGACAACTTGGCCTCTTCGGCTGCCACACTCCATTCCACGCTCCCCGACCTGCTGGCAGCCGTTGGCACCGACGCCTATTAGAGCATAGCTTATAATTTTACTAATGTATAACACGTAGTATCATTTTATTCCAGTAGCAACCTATGTGTATAGTGTAAATCATAATTTTAACATTTTATGGCTCATATCATGATATTCAGTGGGAACCAATGTGCACACATGACATAATTTTAAAAACGTATGGCTCATGTCATGGAAATTAGAAAATAACCCATGAACAAAGCGTGAAATTATATTTTATCATGTTATAGCTTATGTCATTGTATTCACAAAGGAAACATGCGTTGACAATTTAAACATGTACGGATCATATTATCATCATGCCAAATCATGGTATCAACGAAGGAAACATGCTCATAGATGACCTATGGTATTAGCTTTAATGGCTCCCATGATGGTATTCCTGAAAAACCTATTTGCATAACATTGATTACTAATTTGTCATCTTTTGAGTATTCTCCTAGATATTATCACGACAATGACTTTATTTACTCGTTTTGAGATGTTGCTGTGTGCAATATCTATTTCTTCCCTGCACTTGTTCAGAAGGACCCATATTGCAATAGATCTAGTTAAGGTACATAGTAAAGCCTACCCGTAAAAAAAGGTACATAATGAAGTCCATGGGAGGACACAAAGAACTAAAAATACAATCCATTCCCTGGACTTAACATGGAGGACCCCAACAGAAAATTTAAAATTATGAATAGTCCTAAATTCAACTTGGGATCGCTACTGCACGCCCTCCTTAGCCCACTGCAACAACGCATGCGGATGTTGACGGTTATAAACGTCGTGCCATGTGTTTAAACTGTGCTCAAGATGATGCGACAATTAAAAGCCAATAGGAATAACAACGTTATGGAAAATGAATGTGAGACACTTTTTCACGTGCCACATAGGATCCGTCCTGCAACCTATTCCACGACAGCTGGGAGATGCATTTCAATAGATTAAAAGATGGCATAAAGCGAGAGATATGGTGCAAGGCAATATTTTGTTGTGTTTGATGCACCTTTTGGTGGCACCGAAGTTGATGATCAATGCTAACAAATTAGTTTCTTCATTCTATTTGGATTGTAATTTCCTTTTCATTTTAACAAAATAAAATTTAAATTGCATTTATGTAAGATACAAGATTATATTACCCTACACTCAATGGAGGATTTATCAAGTATTTCTACAACTACTACACTCAAGGGAGGATCTATCAACTATTTATATTTTCATTTAGAATTGCTTCAAAATAAAAAATTAAAGGTCATTAATAGCTCACTCCATTAAGCAATTCTAAATATAGAACTAGAGGTGCACTTCCTATCAAAGTATACCTCTAATCTCTACTACTATAATGCTCTAGTTTTGAATTTGAATTTTCAATCCAGTCTTGGTTCCCGCGGGCAACAAAGAACCACTTTTGACCGTTGATTTGAAGGCATGGGTAGCTATCCACCCTACATCACCCCATGCCGTGTCAGATCGAACGGCTGTAGTTTCTTGGATTCGCTCCTCCCGCGCGCGCGTGTTTTGGAAGCCACTCGGTCCTCCCCGATAGCTCCACAACCCGTGCTATCCCGTGCGTATTTTATTTGAAGTTGACTGCCCGCTCTATCGTACTGTGAAGTCCAATCGTTCATTCCGCGCATAGCACACCATCTTGCCTCCATCCCGCATAGCACAACGACCACAGCTCTCTGTAGCTCTACACAGCTCTACTTTCATTTATTTGCACCCAAATCATAGGCTTTGGTTGAGCTGAAGTGTCGCCCGTCAGGCTACATCTCCCGTCCGCGGCATTGCACAATCAGATTGGCGTCTCTCTTAGCTCTCTTCGGTGGCGCCATCATATACATACGTATACGATCCGTACACAGCCGGTGTGGAAAGCCAACACCGAAGGAGGAAATCACATGTGAGTCTCTTTTTTGTTGTTTTTTATGATGGTGACGACTTTGCATAATTCATCTTTGTCAAAATGTTACACATATGATGCTCCTTTTTTGCAGGTAAAAAAAAACAAGAAAAAACAAGAAGCATCATATGTATTTGGCTATTTGACAGTAAAATTAGTTGGTTATGTGTGTTATCTCCTGTTTTTTTTTTTGCTGCACACTATGTATTTGGCTCTTTGTCCAGTCCAGTGCCAGTTACAGATCCTTTTCATTTAGAAAAAAAAAGAGTTACAGATCCTTGAAGTGAACTATAAAAATCCACTACGTATGGGGATACGTGTTCCATCAGCTGGATTGGATGGAAAAATAATATGGTGCTGGAATAAATGAACATCTTGAATTGGCTGGACTGAAATATCTGTCTAGCTGGGCTGGATGACATGAATTGGGCTGCAATCCAGGACAATCCATAACTTCTTGGGATTAACCGAACAAGGCCTAAGTGAGAAAAAATACAGGTTATATTTATGGAAAAAATACAGGTTGTATTTCATATGTATTAAAAAATTAATTATAATGACCTCATGTTATTACTCCTTCTGATATTAGTTTTTCAAACACCAAACTTTACTCTTTGGAAATAATTCTCGCAAAGTAAAAGTATCAACAACATCAGGTATACTAAATAAATCAAATATAATTTTTTATTTAAAATGATATATGTGGCAACGTGCAAAGCATGTGCTACTTACTAGTTAGTAATAATATCCTAGTTGTAGAGGGAGTTCTTGAGCACCTCTCGGTTCTAGATGGTTTTGGCATCATGTCGCATGTCGAAGATCCGTGTGATGCTGACAACTCCGGTGTGGATCTTCCTTCATCCATCGCGCACCTAATGGTGACGGCCTCGCCTCTACTCTGAAAAAGACATAAGAGAAATTAAGAAGAAAAGGAAGAACAAAACCAAACACAGTCTATATAGATAGGATGGAGAACATTTATGGGCCAGGAACACCGGTGGAGGAATCCAGTGCGCCTTCAAGAGCCACACTAGATCATGGACTATCGAGAGAGAGAGAGAGAGAGAGAGAGAGAGAGAGAGAGAGAGAGAGAGAGAGGATAAATGGAGTGTGCGACTAGTAGCATGTGAGGGGATTAGTGTGATCTAGGGTTTGAGTGGGAGTCATAGTGGGAAAAAGAGGAGGGGGTCAGAGGCTATCTATCAAGCTCAGGGGAGAGGCCTTTCGGTTTCAGGGAGTGGATGGAGTGGGAGAGGGTGCGTCGGGGTCCTGCTTATTGTGGGCGTGGCTGGTGCTGTTCGAGTTTGGGAATGGTCCTAACGAAAAGGGCCTCACGTATCCGTGAGAGAAAGAAGAGGAGAGGCATGTACGTTACATTTAAAGGGAAGGGGTGGCTAGATCACTTGTACCACGGCTTAGAAAATAGGTCATTATCTATTTCTCCGTCTAGGCTGGCTTGATTGCTCTAGATCAGCCATGTTAGGATGTTTCAATTTTCTTCTTTTACCTTTTCTATATATTTTGCAAATGCATATGGCTTGAAATAGCTCAAATCAACTAAAAAACAAGAATTTTTTCAAAAACTACTATGTTCAAAATATAACACATGGAAATTATTTTCATATCCAAATAAAATTCATAAAAAGTATTTATAGGCCTTCGATAACTTCCCAAAATTAATACCCATGGTTTATCAAATCCTACCTTATTTTGTAAGATCCATGTCAATTAGAATTCAAATGAGGTCAACATTCAATACTTCCCATGCATGCATAAATGTGTGGAAAAATGTTTAAAGTTTATTAGAATAAAGAGATATAATATTTTCAACACATGTTTGAAAATGTCATGTTATGTCCCTCTCCTTTAAAACAAAATTTGGAAAACATTAGAGAGATTCAAAATTCAAATAATGACTTTAAGATTCAAATGGGACATTAAAATACTTCTCCACGATAATTGGAAAATTAATTTTATTCCCTCTCAAGAATCATGGGATAAATATTGTGAATGTCATTGAAGAATCCAAATGGTTGAAATGAAATCAAATATAACAAGTTGGATTTGTATAAATTTTCTCAGCCAAGATTTGTAATGTAGATAGTTATATTAATCCACTGTTGAATGTTTTGAGCATGGTTGAGAATTTTTTAAAGAAGTCCGAAAAAATGTTAGTTTCTCTATAAAATTCAACAAAACCGAAATAATTCAATCAACTTATTTTATTATTTTAATATTTTAAAATTTGGAAACTCTTGGGATGTTACACAAAGAGGGAATATTTTAAAAATGTCAACCATGTTATTTTTGTTGTTGAAGGAATTCATATTACGAATTTTTTAAGTTAGAAAAGATATTGAAAAGAAGAAAAATGTTAGTGCTTCGCGAAAACTCAGAAATAAATAAGGGGATAAGCCAAGCCTCACCGCTCTCCTCCCTTCCCGAGCCTCATCCAAAACCCAGAACTCTCACGAAGAGCGTAGCAACCACTAGAGCCGACCAATCGAAGGCCACAGCCATGGCCGCCCCTACCGGTACCTCACTGCTGAGCTCCCTGCTCCAGTTTCCCCTGGCTCCGTTCTCCGGGAAGAGCTCCGCACCATCGGCAGTCCAAATGGCTCCCCGCCGTGCCCCTACGGCCGTGCTCGCCTCGAAGGGCTACAATGTGCAGATCGTGGTGGACGAAGGGGAGGGTGAGGACTCCATCTTCCGCCGGTTCAGGCGGGAGGTGATGAAGGCCGGCCTGCTCCAGGAGATCAAGCGCCGTCGGAGGCACGAGAACGCCAAGGACATCAAGATCCGCAAGGCCCGCGAGGCCGGCCGCCGCAACCGCCGCAGGTAAACTTGGCAACATTTTCGCTGCTGTTTCTTCAAGCTTTAGGCGAATTGAGATGTCTTAGCTTAGTCTCATGTCCTGGGAAATTTGTTGGATGTTGAAGTGGAACACAAATGTGATGCGAATTGTGCAGTATTTGATTATGTCTAGAATTTCATACAGCTATAGTGAAGTGTTCAGACTTCACACTTCCGTTATAATCAGTGTTTGTGGTGAACCCAAATAAGTGCAACACGAACTTGAACTCTTAGGAAAGTGATGGAAATTTGCAGAAAAATGTTAGCAAAATTGAATGAGCTGGTGCCTGCCGTGGCAGAACGGTGGTAGGAGCATAATTTTTTGTTGGTGGTTGCATATAGGATGACTAGATTTTGGTTGGGCTTGTGTACTGGTATCATTGGGAAACTAGTCTCTGCTATGAATGAAAATTCAGATTGGCTTATCTGTGTAACTGGTTTATACTACAGTCTTCAACTTTTCAGACAGTGCATTACTACTCCCAAATGTTCCTTTTTGTTGCGATAGCCAAACTTCATTGACATCCAAACTCTCTTCTGCTAACATTACTTGTCCATGTCAACAATTCTTCAGGCGTATGATGGATGACCGTAGGTTCCCAGAGGACGAGGGGGACTCAGAGGCTGTGAGAACCCGCCGCGACGAGGACAATGACAATTGGGAGGTTAGCGGTATTCTGTAAATGGATTGACGATCGAATTCACAACCACTTTAGATGCACAGCTCCGGCAGTTCAAGATCTTCTTTTGCCTGTATGGCACAAACTGTATGAGTTACCAGCCTCCCTTTCCACTTCAATTGTACTATTTCATTGTACCAAATCTTAGCTGATGCAATATCGATTCTGTATACTTCCTGTACATTTTTGCTTACTTGAAAGATGTGTCATATTTTACGAATGTGACTTGCCAAATATTTCAAACTCACGAGCAAGAGCCTTTTCTTTATCAAAGGATTCTCATAGTTGCATCCATAGGATTTTTTTACCAGTAGAGGCCGTTTGGATCAAAGGAAATGTGAGCATCAAAAGACCTATCGATTGCTGTCTTACAACTCAATTTCATATGACTCATAGCAATTGGTTAGATCCCGTGAGTTTATTATTGGTGCACCTTTCCTCTGTTCAAAATCAGGTGAGCTTGAAAGTCCGCGTGAACTGGAAATTCTATCCAGGTAGCCATGATATCTCAATTCTATATTTTGTTGTGCTTGTCTTCCAAATAGTATGCAATCCACAGCTACATCACGTGCATGCATCGGCCATTCGCAGGATCATGGGGATTTGGGCTGCCGTATCATGGGAACGCAATTTTTCATCTAATACACAGTTTTCTTCTGTTCATACCTGCGCATTTTACGGGCATATATGTGAGACAAACTGCAAAGAAGGGCGTGAGAAGAGTGTTTGGCAGCTGTAGTAGTGGTGTACCACCCGTTTACTTTGCTGCATGTGATCATTCTCTCTCCTAGCACACTCCATTCTAGCCTTGCTTTTAATCTTCACATGAAAGTTTAAATGGCTAATATGTTATGCACTAAAATTTTGATTGTACAATCCGTTTGGAGAGTTATCTTCGAGGTGACAAGATCTTTGAAATAAGCCCAATAATAAATATATTTTTGAATAAATAAAGATATTTTTTTGGAACATGATGAAATTAACATTATCTCTTTGAAAGTGTGGTATAGGTAATGATTATGAAAATATATTTTAGAAACTAAGGAACAGAGGGACTCCATTATGTTCAGTAACCTATAGACACAATGGAAGTATTGTCTGCCCAATTGAATCTTGAAAATTTGAAGCTATTCATAATAGTTGCTCATGCGTTTAGAAGAAAATATCTACAATCTTGGGGAAAAGCTTTATAGTTTTTCTTATATTGTTAGATCCAAGAGAGTATGATGTTTGAATACATAGTGGAACATACTAAAATACTAATGGGTACAACCAGTGGCGGACCCAAGAATTATTCAAACCCTGAACAAACTGTGTATTTTAAGATTAATGGCTCTATTTTTTGATCAAATAATTGCTATGAAATTAGGTTTGTCGGTCGGCCGGAAGCCTAGGCCGGTACAACGACGCAGTGATCGCCAACAATGATTATAATTGCCTTTATTTTATAAAAATAAGAAATATTTGAACAAATTCAATGAATTCCTATTCCTATACTTATGTGGTAGTTAATATCAAAACTAAATGTTTTAAAGCACACGATAGTGGGTTAGCTAGTGTGCTTCTAACATGAAACAAAAGTTAAATTTCTTTGTGGTCTATCATATTGCATAGTGTATCATACTCTTCCATCCTATGTCAATGTGTTTCAAACTCTTTCATGAGAATATGATGTTTTTTCAAATAACAAAACTTCGTATAATTTTAAGGTACACCGTGTTCATGAAGTGTATCATTGTGTTTTAGGTAAGGTTGGAATAAAGCTAATAGTCTATTATGTTATGCAAGGCACTCATTTGAATATAGATTTTCATGCATAAACAAACATGTAATATATTACACATGTGAGTTTCATGCAAAAACAAAGAAACATGCATGTTGTATAAAATTTAAGGGCCCAAAATTTAATGGTGTTTGTTGTGTTGAGAGTGTTTATTATGTACACGAACATAAAATTCATAACTAGGATAATAAGTCATGTTTGATGATGAATATGTGAAATATTCCAGCTCAACAAGGTTTCGTTCACAACAACCACAAAAGTTTTGAAATAATTCATCTGGTTCCATGGTGTTCCATAGTATATTGTATTGTTCTGTTATGTGCAACTTGGAATCAGACAAGTTTGAGAGAAAATTTAAAGATATAAATATAAATAGTTTTCTCTAGTTTTATTGAGGTACCTTACGTTCAGAAATGCACGGTTCATTCTCTTAACGCTTTTCAAACAAATTTTGCTTCGAACAAAATTATGAAAAAAAGCGGACAGATGAATTTCGCCACTGAGGAGGAAGGCCACCGCCTCAACGGCCGCTGCTCGGCATGTCCAACACCCTCCCCCTCCGTGATGGCGTGATCAACGCCTTGTTGGGAGACCCCAAGAGCAAGGTATAATGAGCACAACAGCAAGATTTTCCTCAGTAAGAAACCAAGGTTATCGAACCAGTAGGAGGAAGGAAACGACTCAAAGATGTTGCTAGCAACTTCGAGACCTGCACAACACAAACTCAAGACTTTGCCCCAACGAATCAATGAGGTTTCAATCTCACCGATTTGCTGTAACAATGGATTTATTGTACGGTGTGGAAGGTAACAGTGGTTTGCAGAAAGTACACAGTAACAGTGAAAGATGTATCAATGGTAAAGATTGGACCGGGGTTCATAGTTCACTAGAGGTGTTCTCCTTAGATAAACAAACATGACATGTTGGATAAACAAATTACATCAGGGCAATTGACAGGACTGAGCAAGGCATAACAATGCAATACTAGACATCATGATCCTATGAGATTCGATTGGGCGATACAACAAGATACATAGACCGTCATCCAACTACATCTATGACTAGAAGTCCACCTTTGGGTTATCATCCGAACCCCCTCCAGTATTAAGTTGCAAGCAACAGACAACTTATTAAGCAAAGTGTGTAAGGTAAACAATCCAATTGTTCCATGAACAAGAAACTGTTGTTTTCTCCCTAGTGGCAACAACACATCTACAACCTTAGAGATTTCTGTCACTTCCCTTAGATTAAATAGAGGCATGAATCCACTATCGAGCATAATACACCCTCTTGGAGTCACTAGCAACTACTTGGCCAAGATAGCTACTAACAACGGAGAGCATGCAAGATCACAAACAACACGTACATGGTAGAATCAGTAAGACAAAACCATTAATCTGACATAGTAATTTCAATATCCATCGGATCCCCGCAAACACAACATGCATGATTAAAAATAGATGAGATCTTGATCATGAACGGAGCTCACAAGATCTAGACATGAAAGCACAAAGGAGGAGATACAACCATCTAGTTACTACATGGACCCGTAGTCCAAGGTGGAACTACTCACGCTTCATACCGGAGGCTGACATGATGAAGAAGAAGGCCTCTGAGATGATCTCCCCTCCGGCAGGGTGCTGGGAAGAGCTTCAGATTCCCCCGATCTAGGGACGATGGTGGCGGCGGCTACAGACGGTTTTGTGGAATATTGATCGGGTGCTTAGGGTTTAGGCATCGGGGGCTTCTTATAGGCGAAGAGGCGAGGCAGGATGGCGGCCAGGGGGGCCACACCCTACCTAGGCGCGGCGTAGGGTGGGCCCGCGCCTGGGGGTGTGTGGCCGCCTTGTGGCTCCCCTCTGTCTCTCCTATGGACTCCGTGTTCTCCTCGGTGAAATATTGACTTTGTCTTTTGTCCCATCCAATTACGCGAATATTTCCTTACTAGCTTTTCTGGAACCAAAAACAGCAGAAAACAGGCAACTGGCACTGTGGCAACTTGTTAATAGGTTAGTCCCACAAAACATATAAAAACACCTCAAAGTGTGGACAAAACAAAGTAAAGTAGATAATAAACAAACATGGAACATCAAAAATTATAGACACGTTTTCGACGTATCAAGCATCCCCAAGCTTAACTCCTGCTCATCCTCGAGTAGGTAAGTGATAAAAAGAATAATTTTTTAGGTGACATGCACCATCAAAATCAAGATCAAACCTTTTGCAAGCATTGAAAACTGGGATCAAAGAACTCTAAACATGAGCATGAAAGATGGAGTTCTAACAGTAAGAGAAAGTAACTATGCATGCAACATGAAAGGCTACAAACAAATATTATAAATAACATGCATTGAAAAATGTTTGTTTGTTTCACATACAGAAAATAAAGCATAGTGGCATTCAGCTTGTCCCCCATAGAGTAGCAAATAGATGCATATGACACCTTCAAAGTTCATAAGAGTGACTAGATACAAATAGCACAAGAACAAGTAATATCAACAATATGCATCAATCAATAAGTTTTGGGACAATGCACATAAAACTAAGAATGGCAACTATGCTCTCTTAACTGGTGCCTAAAGGTAGAAGGTGGAGACTCAATATAATAGTGTAAGAAAGGCCCTTCATAAAGGGAAGCAGTGATTTCAAGTTTCAAAAAGAGCTTCCAAAAATTATGGTACTTGTTAGCTTTCAACCCTCATTGCCCCTATCATAAGCATCTTGAAGTGATTAAGGTTAAAGTGAACAAACTATGGAGTATATGCTTGACAAAGTATAAGTTGGCAATCTCATGTCCGTCGAATACGAGGGCCGCTCCTCATGCTACTCAACTTTAGTCACCTGTAAGTTCTTGTCATAGTAAGTACATGTGTATCATAAAGAATCGCCAACGCGGTACCGCTTGCACATGATACAAGAGCTATCCCATAACCAAAATGACAAGGCAGGCAGACAATGAGCATCTCTGCGATCTTTTTATTTGCTATTTGCATAGGTTTTTATTAAGGATGCTTAACAGATTGCTCATTATGGTGATGCTACAAGTTTCCACCATGATTAGGCATGGCTTAGGCTAGCGGTCTAGTCGTTTCTCTAACACACATACATAACTCCATGGACTTACAAGCTCCCTTTTTATTTCACACCGACGACATCCATAGACAAAAGAGCATGATATCAACTGTGTACAAAGTACAAGTGCAATGTTGAAAGCGTTCCCTGTGACAACATGGTTCTGCTAATTCTAACGTATAAGTGCAAGCATATACAACATAGATGACACAATGGTTCAAGTTTATTAGGGGCAAGAAATATAAAGTGTGCCATCAAGTTTGTGAGAGCTTTAATCACTAAGTTTTCACATAACAAAATACTTTTTAATTGGAAGATAGATAAAACAAGAATATACTTGGAATGGTATAACATACCATGCATAGGAATTTATAGTGGACACTTTGTAATAACTTGGTTTCTTGGGAGTTGGAAGCATGAGTAGAGCTTACTCAGTACAAGTGGAGGCTAGCAAAAGACTGGGAGCGACCAACTAAGAGAGCAATAATGGCCATAATCATGCAGAGTGACAAAACATTACTAATCAAAGCATAGAGTGGTACTACAAGTCAAGGACTAAATGATCATAGAGGCTATGGTGACTTGTTCATAGTCATAACATGGTGTGAGCATGTGCCAAGTCAACCCAAACAAAGCATCAAAGGAGAATACCACAGTACTATGCTTTTGCATGCTAAAACAACGCATGATTTTTTTAAGACACACTAAGCAATCCCAATTGTTTGGAACAAGTCATGCTACAACAGTAATCACTAATCATAAGGTGAAAACAACACCTAGCATGATATGCTAAAGTCTAAGTCACTGTCAAAGCAAGCTCCTCTTGTACTATTCAAGGAAGAACTTTCTACTCCTTTCCAATACCAATCAACTTATTTGAAACAACATAGCGAGAACGGAGGTCCAAACTACTTTATTCAAGCAAACTAAACAAACTAAGCAAAGCAAATGAAAACTAAGAGGCTCCAAGAACAACACAAGAGTGTATGAAACAATAAAAACGAAGTGTCTAGAAAGACCTGAGCTTTTTATTGATGAAGAAGGGGATTCCTTGGGCATCCCCAAGCTTTGACGCTTATACCTCTTGGATATTTCTTGGGGTGACACCCGGGTGGCATCCCCAAGCTTGAGTTTTTGTCCATTCTTCATCTCATTACATCATTGTCTCTCTACACCTGAAAGTTTTCCTTCATATAAAACTTCACAAATCTAGCAACATTAGTGTATTTAAAAGATAATAGACCCTTGGGTTTAGATTTAGAACAACAAAACTTTCACTAAAAACACAAGCTACTGTAGCAATTACCTCAAAAAGCTCAATTTCCTAAAAAGAACCCGAAAAGGAATCAATAAGAAGCAAATGCAAATAATGACAGAAATCTGTCAAAACAGACCAACAGGTAGAAACCGATTTTTTTGAAGACCTTCTGTTGCTCAAATAAAAACGTGTTGAACTAACTAAAGTTATATAACATACTGGGGGATTTGTTCGTAAATTTTCAGCTCAATACGACTTACAGAGACTCCTCACGATTTTTTATGGTGGAGCACAAAAATCTGTTTTAGGACAGCAACTTCTCAAATCTTACTTCCCTCTTATTAGAGGTCATTCTTGGCACAAAAAGCAAACAAAAAGGATAAGGAGAGGTCACTATTGAAGTAATAACTTCCAAGACTCAAGAAAACTCTTGGGTTATTGATACGTCGTAAATGTATCTATAATTTTTTTATGTTCCATGCTTGTTTAGTATCCACTTTGCTATGTTTTGTCTACACTTTGAGGTATTTTATACACTTTCTAGAACTAACCTATTGACAAGATGCCATAGTGCCAGTTACCTGTTTTCTGCTGTTTTTGGTTTCAGAAAGCTAAAAATAAATATTCTCGGAATTGGACGGGACAAAAGCCAAAGTTCATATTTTTTTCCTGAATGATACGGAAAATCGAAGACGAGACGGAGGAGGACACTAGGGTGGCCACACCCTAGGTGGGCATGGGGCCCACCCTCACCGCGCTCACAGGGGGTGTGGGCCCCTGGCCCTCCATCGACCTTGCCTTTTTCGCCTATAAGAAGCCTCCGACCCAAAAACCCTAAAGGATCCAAAAGAAATCCAATAAAACCTCCGTAGCGCCGTCGCCACCGAAGGGGAGACTCAGCAAGTCTCTATTCTAGCACCCTGCCGGGATGGGGAAGTGCCCCCGGAGCCATCTCCATCGATCTCCACCACCATCTCCATCACCGTTGCTGATTCCCATGATGAGGAGGGAGTAGTTATTCCTCGAGCCTAAGGGATCTATCGGTAGCTATGTGTTCATCTCTCTCTATGCATGATCATATTGTGGTCATGAGCTTTGTAATCAAGTAGATCTACCTTGCTACTCAAGTGCTTCATTAGATCTCCGGCTCTCCCCATGTGTGTGAAAGTGACAGCGTGCACGCCATGGTGGCACTTAGGCTTGAGTCTACATAAATACTCATTGTGCTTTAATAGATCTATGCTTTTCCCCACGTGTGTGAAAGTGACAGTAATAACTGCAGTGTGCACTAAGCTAGGTTACATATATATTTATCATGAGTTATATTTTGAGTTGGTTGTGTTTATGAAATTGTGGTGTTTGTTGGAACCATCTAGCGCTCAAGGTGACAGTGTGGGGTTATCTAGATTGGGGAAGGCCCTACCATGGATTAGAGAATCCAGCCGAAGAGTAGTTAAGAGTAGTATCATAAGGAGAAGATATTTATATGAGTGAGTGTTCACTAGTGAAAGTATGATCCCTAGGCCTTGTTTCTAAACATTGAAACACCGTTAGCATCTAGATCTGTTGCATGTTTTCTTGCTTTAGTCTTTACCTCACCGTCAAGCTCTTTTCTGGCACTCACACACGTTACCCCACATCAACAACAAGTCAGAAGCTATTTTCTGGCACCGTTACCACTTGTATTTCACTATCTCTTCGCCGAACTAGTGCACCTATACACCTGACAAGTGTATAGGGTGTGTTGGGAACACAAGAGACTTCTTGTATCTTGATTGCAGGGTTGCATGAGATGGATACCTTTGACCACTTGCTTCCTGAGTTCAATAAACCTTGGGTACTTGCTGCTGTTCTACAAACCTCTACACTTGGAGGCCCAACAACTGTCTACAAGAATAGAAGTGCGTAGACATCAAGCTATTTTCTGGCACCGTTGTCGGGGAGGTAAGGTAAAAGGTACTCACATCCTCCGGTGTGAGTGCTCGAAGTTATTTCCTTCAGATTCTGCAATTTTGTCTTTTTGTTTATTGTTTTCACTAGTTAGGCTTAATGGAAAACAACAACAAAATTAGAGAGCTTTATAACATTTATCTTGAGTTAGGACATGAAGTGTTTGAAGAGAAAATTAAAAAACCTAGGGAGCTTTATTTGCATGCTAATAGAAATGTTATTAGTATGAATTCTTTGGACACCATTATTGCTAATGCTATGGAAACGTCTAATCTTGGGGAAGCTAGTTTTTATGAAAATGATCTTTTTAGTTCCCCAACTTTGGAAGTTAGCTATTCTATTGCTTATGATGATACCAAACCTCCAATATATGATGATTACAATGATGAATATGATATTTTTAGTCCACCTACTATTAAGGAGAAAGTTAATTGTGATTACAATATGCCTCCTATATTTGATGATTATGGTGATGAGAATAATAGTGATAGCTATGTTGTTGAATTTTCTCCCACTATAATTAATAAGAATGACTATGCTTATGTGGAGAGTAATAATCATTTTATGCACGTGGCTCATGATAAGGATGTTTTATGTGATAGTTATATTGTTAGTTTTATTCATGTTGCTACTGAAAGTTATTATGAGAGAGGGAAACATGGTCTTATGCATCTCAATAATATTAAGTTTCCTCTCTTTATGTTGAAATTTTGAAGTTGCACTTGTTTTGCTTTCCTATGCTTGTTGCTTTGTGCTTTAATGACTTGTTTCTTTACAAGATTCCTTTTCATAGGAAGTGTATTAGACTTAAATGTGTTTTGAATTTTCTTCTTGATGCTCTCTTTTACTTTAATTAATATTTCTTATGTGAGCATCTTCTCAAACTATCAAGCCTAACTTAAAGGCGATAAAGAAAAGTACTTGTTGGGAGATAACCCAAGAGTTTTCTTGAGTATTGGAAGTTATTAATTTAGTAATGACCTCTCCTTACCCTTTTTATTTGCTTTTTGTGCCAAGAATAACCTTTAATGAGAGGGAAGTAAGATTTGGGGAGTTGCTGTCCCGAAACAGATTTTTGTGCTCCACCGTAAAAATTCGTGAGGAATCTCTGTAAGTCGGATTGAGCTGATATTTTCTGAATAAATCCCCTAGTATGTTAGATAACTTTTGTTAGATCAACACGTTTTTTTGAGCAATAGAAGGTCTTCGAAAAAATCGGTTTCTACCTGCTGGTCTGTTTTGACAGATTTCTGCCATTATTTGCATTTGCTTCTTATTGATTTCTTTTTGGGTTCTTTTTGGGAAATTGAGATTTTTGAGGGAATTGCTACAGTATCTTGTGTTTTTAATGAAAGTTTTGTTGTTCTATTATCTTTTGAATACACTAATGTTGCTAATGAAGATTGTGTGAAGTTTTGTATGGAGGAAAATTTTCAGGTGTAGAGAAAGAATGATGTAATGAGATAAAGAATGGACAAAAGCTCAAGCTTTGGGATGCCACCGCGTGTCACCCCAATAAATATTCGAGGGGTACAAGCATCAAATCTTGGGGATTCCCAAGGAATCCCCTTCTTCATCAATAAAAATCTCAGGTCTTTCTAGACACTCCGTTTTTATGGTTTCATGCATAGTTGTGTTGTTCTTGGAGCATCTTAGTTTTTGTTTTTGGTTTTATTTTGCTTAGTTTGCTTGAGTAAGTTGGTTTATCACAACACACTTATTTTGGAGAGAGACACACTATGTTTTCATTGCCTAGAACACTAGTTTTCATTCTTATTGTTCTGTGAGTGTTCACTTTTGCTAGCACTTTGCTTAGCCTTAGTTTTCTTGTGCTTTTAGCTTAGAACTTTTTAGTTCTTCTTTGTGGATTTGTGAGACAAGCTCACTGGTCTTTATTGATTATTATCTTTGTGAGTTGTTTCAAATAAGTTGATTTGTGTTGGATAAGAGTAGAAAGTTTCATGCTTATAGCGGTACAAAAGGGAGTTTGTTTTGACTGTGGCTTAGACTTTATCATGTCATTCTAGATGTTGTTTTGACCTTATGCTTAGTGATTATTGCTGTAGCATGACTTGTTCCAAACAATTAAGATTGCTTAGTGTGCCTTGAAAGAATCATGCGTTGTTTTAGCATAAAAAAACATAGTATTGTGGTATTCTCCTTTGACGCTTTGTTTGGGTTGACTTGCCACATGCTCACACCATGCTATGACTATGAACAAGTAACCATAGCCTCTATGATCATTTAGTCCTTGACTTTTAGTACCACTCTATGCTTTGATTAGTAATGTTTTGTTGCTCTGCATGATTATGGCCATTATTGCTCTCTTAGTTGGTCGCTCCTAGTCTTTTGCTAGCCTCCACTTGTACTGAGTAAGCTATACTCATACATCCAACTCGCAAGAATCCAAGTTATTCCAAAGTGTCCACTAAAAAATCCTATGCATGGTGTGTTACAGCATTCCAAGTATATTCTTGTTTTCATCTATCTTCCAATTACAAAGTCTTTTTGTTATGTGAAAACTTAGTGATTAAAGCTCTCATGAACTTGATGGCACACTTTATTTTTCTTGCCCCTAATAAACTTGAACCATTGTGTCATCTATGTTGTATATGCTTGCACTTATACATTGGAATTAGCAGAACCGTGTTGTCACGGGGAACTCTTTCAACATTGCACTTGTACTTTGTACATAGTTGATATCATGCTCTTTTGTTTATGGATGTCGTCACTTTGAAATAAAAAGGGGAGCTTGTAAGTCCATGGAGTTATGTATGTGTGTTAGAGAAACGCCTGGGCCGCTAGCCTAAGCCTTGCCTAATCATGGTGGAAACTTGTAGCATCACCATAATGACATCTATGAAGCTTTCTTCTTATAAAAAAAGAGACATATTGAAAATAGGAAAGAGAGAGAAAAGCACCATTTTTCCATGGTAAATAAGAAGATTGCTGAGATGCTCATTGTCTGCTTGCCTTGTCATTTTGATTATGGGATAGCTCCTGTATCATGTGCAAGGGGTACCCCGTTGGCAGTTCTCTATGATACACATATACTTACTATGACAAGAACTTACCGGTGACTAAAGTTGAGTAGCATGAGGTGTGGCCCTCGTATTCAAAGGACATGAGATTGCCAACTTATACTTTGTCAAGCATATACTCCATAGTTTGTTCACTTTAACCTTAATCACTTCAACATGCTTATGATAGGGACAATGAGGGAGGAAAGCAAACAAGTACCATATTTTTTTTGGAATCTCCTTTTTAAACTTGAAATCCCTGCTTCCCTTTATGAAGGGCCATTCTTCCACTTTTATATTGAGTCTTCACCTTCTATCCTTAGGCACCAGTTAAGAGAGCATGGTTGCCATTCTTAGTTCTATGTGCATTGTCCCAAAACTTATTGATTGATTCATATTGTTGATATTGCTTGCTCATGAACTATTTGTATCTGGTCACTCTTATGAACTTTGAAGGTGTCCTATGCATCTATCTTCTACTCCATGAGGGACAAGTTGAATGCCACCATGCTATGTTTTCTATATGTGAAACGAACAAACGTTTTTCAATGCATATTATTCATGATCTTTGTTTGTAACCTTTCATGTTGCATGCATAGTTACTTTGTCTTATTGTTAGAACTTCATATTTCATGCTCATGTTTAGAGTACTTTGATCGCAGCTTTCAATGCTTGCAAATGGTTTGATCATGATTGTGATGGTGCATGTCACCTCAAAAATTATTATTTTTATCACTTACCTACTCGAGGACGAGCTTGAGTTAAGCTTGGGGATGCTTGATACATCGTAAACGTATCCATAATTTTTGATGTTCCATGCTTGTTTAGTATCCACTTTGGTATGTTTTGTCTACACTTTGAGGTATTTTTATACACTTTCTGGAACTAACCTATTGACAAGATTCCATAGTGCCAGTTGCCTGTTTTCTGCTATTTTTGGTTTCAGAAAGCTAAAAATGAATATTCTTGGAATTGGACGGGACAAAAGCCAAAATTCATTTTTTTCCTGAACGATACGAAAAATGGAAGACGAGATGGAGGAGGACACCAGGGTGGCCACACCCTAGGAGGGCGCGGGGCCCACCCTGGCTGCACGTACAGGGTGTGTGGGCCCCTGGCCCTCCACCGACCTTGCCTCCTTCGCCTATAAGAAGCCTCCGACCCCAAAACCCTAAAGGATCCAGAAGAAATCCACGAAAACCTCCGTAGCGCCGCCACCACCGAAGGGGAGATTTAGGGGGACAGAAAGTCTCTGTTTTGGAACCCTGTCGAGACGGGGAAGTGCCCGCGGAGCCATCTCCATCGATCTCCACCACCATATCCATTACCGTTGCTGATTCCCATGATGAGGAGGGAGTAGTTCTTCCTCGAGGCTAAGGTCTCTACCGGTAGTTATGTGTTCATCTCTCTCTATGCATGATCATATTGTGGTCATGAGCTTTGTAATCAAGTAGATCTACCTTGCTACTCAAGTGCTTCATTAGATCTCTGTCTCTCCCCATGTGTGTGAAAGTGACAGTGTGTACACCATGGTGGCACTTAGTGTCAACACCCGGATTTTTAATCCCAGATGCCTGTTATGCCATACATCGCAATCCCAGGATTACCATTTTTGCGAGACATAACAGAATTGGAGACCACAGTACATCATCCATTACAAACCATACATAAGGTCTTACACAAATAGGGATCTCATGATCCAGTTCTTAATACAACTTCAAGCAGCGGAATACGTAATAATAACGGTAGCGTAGGCGAAGCTCCATCTTCGGGGTCACAGGCAATGCTGACGATGGGAGATGATCCTAGTTGTCGTAACCTTCCTGGGGTCCATTCTCCAGGTACTCCTCTTCATAGTCTGGCTATGGGAATAGCCAGGGACAAAGCCATGAGTACTCTTTAAGTACTCGCAAACTAATATTAACAAGTGAAAGGTTTTTTTTGATAATAGGACACTAGGCTCTAGGGTTGTTTTGCAAGAAGCCAGATTTATCTCTACTAAGTTCAGAAGCAAGAGAGCTAGTTGAAGTATAACACCTAAGTGGGAACTTGTAGTTCATATCACAACCCTGTTGTGGTCAAGTCAAAGTCTCAATTCATTTCACAAGTCATTTTGAAAACATCTGACGGTGGAACAGTATGGCCACCCCAACTGTCCATAACCGCGGACACGGCTATTCGAATAGTTTGACACTCTGCAGAGATTGTACACTTTCACCACAACATTCGATACATCCGTCAGAAACAAATCCTGAATTCACCATACTCAGTATGCAGATAATCAATCCAAACTTTTGAATTACACACCCTAGTATAAGCACCTCTCCTGTGAGTTTGGCCTCCCAACCATGACCAACTGTCATCTTGGGTACTGCACAGGTGGACAATCTTCACAAGGTAGCCTCAGCTCAGACCTTGGCCGTGAGGGAACTAATACTAAGGTATATAAGTTTCCAGTCAAGCCCTACCCAATCTTCGGGTATTGTGGTTGTACGGTAAAATTTGGAATGGTATCGCATCCAGACAACCATCAGTTTTATAAATGGCTAAGGCTCATGCCTCAACATTTTCATCACCAAAATCATCTGGTGTTCAGAAACACATGTCAAAACATCTCAGTAGAATGATCCATCATTCTAAGGTTTTCATAACCATTTTCACCAAGTATTCCCATCTAAAGTTGATCAAGTTTTATGCTTAGCACTAGCATCTACAAGTGGGGGTAAGCACTAATGAGGGGTGGTAAACCAGTGGAGTTTCAACTAAGTTCAATCTCATGCCTTAGGGTGACATCAAGATTATCTAGCTTAGGCCAAATTTTATGCTCTTTATGCAACCTTCAAAATATCTTTCTAGAATCTACAAGTTACTTAAGCACATTCTAAGGAAGTAGCTTTGATAAAGAAATAAAATAGAAAGCTTGCAAAATAAAACTAGGAGGGGGTATCAAGTGGGTATAAACACATATGCTTAAGGCATATAGTTGGCATGGTAACAAGCAAGTATTAGCTTGCACAATTGCAAGTATAAGCTTGCATAGGTCAACTTGATTAGTAAGGCTTGCCTTGTGCAGAGCAGTGGTTGAAGTTCTCCTCGGCTTCTTCTTCGTAGTATCCTCCTTCCTCCTCATATCCTTGGTCGGTACTAGCGTCTATAAATAAATACGATGTACACAATCACCAAACAATACTTAACTACTTGCAATCATCACACAAAAGGTCCTATAGATGATCTAGCATCATCACTAGCATTACAAGATTAAAGCTTGGTTTAATCTCTTTTTATTTTTAGAAAAGTAATTTCTACTCATTGAAAAACTACTTAAGATTTAATATTCTCCAAACCAAACATGGGATCATGTTGACACATGTCATCACCACATATTTTAGTCCAGGGGAATGTGATTTAAAGTGGTGTCACAATTTAATAAGGTTTTACCCTTTTATTTTAATTAAATAAGTGACTAGAAATGCCTATGTGGCATTCTTTTATTACTTGGTCAGTATTTCTGTAAGTAAACCTATATATTTTTATATATTCTGAAAGGTATGGTTAAATGTGATTTTTGAGAGTTGGAATCAACTCAAAATCTATTATGGTTTTAATTTGAAAAATGTTTGAATGCAGAAAAGCTTCTGCCTTGTTATTTTTACCAAGGATGATCTACAAATCCAAATGACTTGAATCCAACGGGCTTGGATTCAGCATTTCCAGACCTTTCTAACAAAATTGGTTTCATTCAATTTAGTTCACTGAATCGACCTGGGTTGATTTTTGAATCTAGGTACAGAAGTGTGTTTGAATGAAAATGGAAAAATCCAAATTCAAACAACTGGGCTGCGCGGGAAGCGATACTGGGCTAATACACAGCTTTTGGCCTGGCTGGTTAAGTGGCTGTCCCCACGCGTCAGTGAGACGAGGGGGTGCGAAGCGGTATGGGGCGATGTGAGTCGTGGGATATTGTTCTAATCTAACGGCTGAGGGTCATCGTCGACGTTAGGCAACGCCGGTGAGACAGAAACCTAACGCGGCAGGTGGGGGTCGTCGGGGGCTCACCGGGGCTGAGGCGAGGGTCGGTGAGGCGGGCGAACGATGAAGTCGACGACGGCGAACCTCCTGGTACCGGCAGCTTCTCCTGGGGCGACTCCAATCGCTGGCCCCCTTCTTCTCCAGCAACGGCAGGCTCCGGTGAAATTCCGGCGAAGTGCTACTCGCCTTTCTCCGGGAACGGGGTGGCACGATCAGTGAGGAGAGGGGAGTGAGATGGTGTGCTCAATTCGGCTGGGGGTGGCCTCTATTTATAGTCGCGACGACGAGACCGAACGGGATGGGAAGGCGACGGTGGCGACATGGCTACGGGCGGCTAGAGGCATGGCCGGCGATGGAGATCGCTTGGTGGTCTCCTGGCAATGCTCTACGGCTTTAATGCGCGCATAGGGGCGGTGTCAAATGGTCTGGAACGCGCGATGCTCTGCGCGGCAGAGGCGGCGTCTTCGACGGCGAGCGGTGGCTGTGAGGCATGGGGCGGCGAACGAGGATGTCTGGCGGTCTCCTGGGTCGGTGGCGATCATGTATGCACGCGGCGAGGGCGGCGCGCGGTCTGTGGGCGTCGGTCGAGCGTGGCGCTCTGGCGCATGCTCGGCATGGTTGATAGAGGCACGGGCGCGGCGTTCCTGGGTGCTCTGTTCGATGTCTTCGAGGCAGGGCTGGTCGATAGGGGGCGGTGAGGCATGGGTGATCTCCCAGACAAGGCTGGCACGACTAGTTTCTTTCCTAGCTTGCTGTCTCCACTTGGGTGGCATGGTGAGCTTCGGCTGTTCACAATTGATGGCATTGCCCAACTTACGGTGAGGCTAGTGGTTGGTTTAGTTTGCTAGATGATCTACTGAGGTTGTTGTGAGCTAGAGAGGGAACAAGTTAGGCTCCAATCACTGCTCACAATAGTGTTTTGATTTTGGATGATTTGTATCTGCAAGGTGTTTGATGAAATGGCCGCAAGAATTCAAGTTTTGAATTTTGAAAAGATTTTTGGTGGGTGTGCTAGGTTGGTGCTGGTGAGTCTGCAAATGCTTGGGTTTTGAAAGTTAAGCTTGTTTGAGTGGTTTTTGAAAAAGTGGGATCTTCCCATATGATAAAGATTCAATTTTGAACTGTCCTTTAAACTATGCATTTGAAAGTTTCTGGATGATCACAAAGTGGGCCTTGATACTTTGTTATTAGTACAATCAAGGGGTGCAAAGATTAAAACAAGTTTCTGTTAAGTTCTGAAAGTTTGGGACAGCCAAAGTAGGCATGGGAGTTAAAATTGTCAAAATGACCATTCCCTTATTTTGTTTGTTTGATTTATTTGTCTTTGGGAAAAGTGTGGGTATTGTTTAGATGATGTTTAATTCACCTAAGAATCCATTTACAAGAAAATAAACACACAAGCAAGGTGATTCAAAAGAATTCAAATTGGAATGCATACACACATGCATGCTTTCATATTTTTATTTAGAAAAGTTTTTGTTAACCCTAATTTTGATGATTAGAGTTTGATGATGCAAGTTTAGTATTTTTGGGATGTTACACTTAGGCTTGAGTCTACATAAATACTCATTGTGCTTTAATAGATCGATGCTTTTTCCCACGTGTGTGAAAGTGACAGCGTGCACACCGTGTGTGGCACTTAAGCTAGGTTATATATATATTTATCATGAGTTATATTTTGAGTTGGTTGTCTTTATGAAATTTTGGTGTTTGTTGGAACCATCTAGTGCTCAAGGTGACAGTGTGGGGTTATCTAGATTGGGGAGGGCCCTACCGTGGATTAGAGTATCCAACCGAAGAGTAGTTAAGAGTAGTATCATAAGGAGAAGATATTTATATGAGAGAGTGTTCACTAGTGAAAGTATGATCCCTAGGCCTTGTTTCTAAACATTGAAACACCGTTTGCATCTAGATCTGTTGCATGTTTGCTTGCTTTAGTCTTTACCTCACCGTCAAGCTCTTTTCTGGCACTCACACACGTTACCCTATGTCAACAACAAGTCAGAAGCTATTTTCTAACACCGTTACCACTTGTATTTCACTATCTCTTCGCCGAACTAGTGCACCTATACACCGGACAAGTGTATTGGGTGTGTTGGGGACACAAGAGACTTCTTGTATCTTGATTGCAGGGTTGCTTGAGAGGGATACCTTTGACCACTTCCTCCTTGAGTTTGATAAACCTTGGGTAATCAACTTAAGGGAAACTTGCTAATGTTCTACAAACCTCTGCACTTGGAGGCCCAACAACTGTCTACAAGAATAGAAGTGCGTAGACATCAGTTATCTCCCAACAAGTACTTTTTTTGACGCCTTTAAGTTAGGCATGAAAGTTTGAGAAGATGCTCACATAAGAAATATGAATTGAAGTAAAAGAGAGCATCAAGAAGCAAATTCAGAAGACATTTAAGTCTAACCCTCTTCCTATGCATAGGAATCTTGTATGCAAATAAATTCACAAAGAACAAAGTGACAGGCATAAGAAGATGAAACAAGAGTAACTTCAAAACTTTCAGCACATAGAGAGGTATTTCAGTACCATGAAAGCTTCTACAACCATATTTTCCTCTCTCATAATAATTTTCAGTAGCCTCATGAATAAACTCAACAATATAGCTATCACATAAAGCAAGCTTTTCATGATCTACAAACACATAATTTATATCAAGCTCAAAATAGTGAGATTAAAACCTTCAGAGGTTTTACCCAAAGTAGATATTTCAAAAGGATCCACACGAACATAATATTCATACTCCTTTGGTAAGCATGGGGGACAATCAAATAATGTAAGGGATAAAGAGTTACTCTCATTAGAAGGTAGGCATGGGTAGATAATCCATTCTTCCTCCTTTTGTCATCACTCTCCTCTTTTTCATCTAATGAGCTTCCGATTTCAACAATTTCTTCTTCCATAGGCTCCTGCAAGGCATTAGTCTCTTCCATTTGTGGAAAGCATCTATTAAAATATTCCAGGATATAGCCATTTTCTTCCTTGTAATTATCAAAGAAAAATTTAAGTATCTCATAAACCTCATATTCATAAGGTGCATCATCAGTATTTTCAAGCAAACTGGCAAGTTCAAATGCACCCTTGAGGGCAATAAATTCTTCAATTTGGTCAACATAAGAGGATATGGTAACATTATCATTATACTCAAATTGAAAAGGGAGGTGTTTATACCTCCTAGAGCAACAAGCTTTATCAAAGCAATAAGTAACATTATAGGTAGAGCACACCTCTCTAGCAATAGTATTCAATTAATCAATTTGTTTCCATAGGTGTTTCCCTTTTTGTGACAAACGGTGTTCCTTATTAAAATACTTTTGTTCTTCCGTGAACCTACCTTGCCAATAAGAACTAGTTTCAAAGAAACCATCCATTGATAGAAAGCATGACCAAGCAAGGCAATAACAGACCACCAACTAGAGTAGGAACTATTTTTTTGTGTTTTTGATAAGAGAGAGAAAACCAAACTAAACTATTTTTTTGGAGTTTTTGATAAAAAGAGGCAAACAAAACCAAGCAAAATAAACTAACAAAAACAAAAACAAAGTAAAGAGAAAGGTTGAGAAGACGTCCTTAGCCTGCCCGGCAACAGTGCCATAAAAGAGCTTGATGGCGTGATCAACGCCTCATTGGGAGACCCCAAGAGCAAGGCATGATGAGCACAGCAGCAAGATTTCCCTTAGTAAGAAACCAAGTTTATCGAACCAGTAGAAGGAAGGAAACGACTCAAAGGTGTTGCTAGCAACTTGGAGACCTGCACAACACAAACTCAAGACTTTGCCCCAATGAATCAGTGAGGTTGTCAATATCACCGGTTTGCTATAACAAAGGATTTATTGTACGGTGTGGAAGGTAACAGTGGTTTGCAGAAAGTACACAGTAACAATGGAAGATGTATCAATGGTAAAGATTGGACCAGGGTCCATAGTTCACTAGAGGTGTTCTCCTTAGATAAACAAACATGACATGTTGGGTAAACAAATTACAGCAGGGCAATTGACAGGACTAAGCAAGGCATACCAATGCAATACTAGACATCATGATCCTATGAGATTCGATTGGGCAATACAAAAAGATACATAGACTGCCATCCAACTACATCTATGACTAGAAGTCCACCTTTGGGTTATCATCCGAACCCCCTCCACTATTAAGTTGCAAGCAATAGACAACTGTTTTAAGCAAAGTGTGTAAGGTAAACAATCCACTTGTTCCATGAACAAGAGACCGTTGTTTTCTCCCTAGTGGCAACAACACATCTACAACCTTAGAGATTTCTGTCACTTCCCTTAGATTAAATAGAGGCATGAACCCACTATTGAGCATAAATACCCCCTCTTGGAGTCACTAGCAACTACTTGGCCAAGATAGCTACTAACAACAGAGAGCATGCAAGATCACAAACAACATAGAAATGATAGAATCAATAAGACAAAACCATTAATCAATCTGACATAGTAATATCAATATCCATCGGATCCCCGCAAACACAACATGCATGATTATAAATAGATGAGATCTTGATCATGAACGGAGCTCACAAGATCTAGACATGAAAGCACAAAGGAGGAGATACAACCATCTAGCTACTACATGGACCCGTAGTCCAAGGTGGAACTATTCACGCTTCATACCGGAGGCTGGCATGATGAAGAAAAAAGCCTCCAAGATGATCTCCCCTCCGGCATGGTGCCGGTAAGAGCTTCAGATCCCCCCGATCTAGGGACGATGGTGGCAGCGGCTGATATGCCCAATTTGCATCACCTTTCTATATCGTAATCTACCTCTATTCATTGATATTTGTCTTATTATGAGGTATTACTTATGTCTTTTCCATTGTTTTTGCAGGTTGGATGATTCTTGGAGGATGGACTGCCGGAGTCTGGATTCTCATGGAAAAGAGGGCGTTTTGATGGAATTTTGCGAAGATCAGAAAAATACTAGAAAAATATGGGAAAATATTAATTTTCAAGAAGACTGAGGAAGCCAGAAGGAGGAGCAAAGAAGTTCCACAGGGGGCTTGCAGCCCCCCTAGGCGCGGGCCCACCCTGGGCTGCGCCTAGGGCAGGTGTGGCCCACCTGCCTGGCTCCCGACTCCGCCGCTTTGCCTATATCTTCCCTATGGAACCCTAAGGCTAGGGGAGCGACCACAGATAGATTTCTGCCGCCTCTGGGGGGCAGAAAACACCGAGAGAGAAAGATCTCTCCGGCAGACAGATTTCTGCCGGGGAATTCCTTCCCGGAGAGGGGAGATCGTCGCCATCAACACCAACATCAAGCTAGGCTTCATCAGGATCATCATCATCATCCACACCATCATCACCACCAGCACCATCATCACCACTCTGTCCTGCTGTAACAATTGTGTTGGATATTTCTTTAGTTCTTAGGGGAAACTTTCCCGGTGTTGATTACTATTGTAGTTGATGCTTGTGAGTGGAACCATTGGATTATTGTTTAATGTCAGATTGTTATCCATTATCATATCATCTTTGATCTTGATCCATATGATGTTTTGTGAGTAGTTTGTCTAGTTCTTGAGGACATGGGAGAAGTCATGTTGTTATTAGTGGATTTGTGTTGAGTTATTATTCAATGGTTTAGTATGTAAGTTGTGGTGCTATTCTTCTAGTGGTGTCATGCGAACGTCGACTACATGATACTTCACCATTTATGGGCGTAGGGGAATGCATTGTGTATTTGGCTACTAATTGTGGGGTTGCCGGAGTGATAGAAACCTGAACCCCCGTTAGGACACCTTTGCACAAGGGAGTGTAGGATCTCAGAGTTTAAGGCTGTGATTAGATTTATATCTTAATTACTTTCCTGTAGTTATGGATGTTTGCAGGGGGTTTAATCACAATTATGTATTAGTCCAAGTAAGGTCGGTACATTAGCACAGGTTCACCCACACAACACTTACAATACCAAAGAAGAGTACTCAGCTATATGAAGCGAAAGAACTTGACAGAATTCCCATGTGTCCTCGAGAACGTTTGGTCCTTATAAGTATTGCCACCGGCTTGTCCTTTGCTAAGAAAGGATTGGGCCACTTGCTGCGTTTGTTCTTTACTACTTGCACTTTGTTTTGTTGCTTTATTAGAAAACCCCTAAAAATCCGTTTGCTAAGTATTTTGCAGAGAGATCCTGATCCATACCACTGTTCAGCACCTTCTGCTCCTCATTGGGATCGACACTCCTATTTATCGAAAGTACTACGATACACCCCTATACTTGTGGGTCATCAAGACTATTTTTTGGCGTCGTTGCCGGGGAGTGAAGCGCTATTGAAGAGTGGAACTGGTAAAGGAAACTTCTACTGTGAGTATTGCTTTTTGTTACTTCTTGTTACTTTGTTTCCAATATGGATAACCCACTTGGTTTTCTGTTTGGGAAAACTACTACCACTACGAGGGTAGTAGATGAACCACCACCTGTTAAGATAGATCCTTTTCAGATACCTACAAGTATTGTTGATCGTGTTATGGATAATTATTATTTAGGGGGTGGAACTGTCCATCCTGGTGATTGATACGTTGGAAACGTATCTATAATTTTTGATGCTCCATGCTTGTTTAATATCTACTTTGCTTTACTTGTCTACACTTTGAGGTGCTTTTTACATGTTTTCTGGTACTAACCTATTAACAAGTTGCAATAGTGCCAGATGCCTGTTTTCTGCTATTTTTGGTTTCAGAAAAGTTAGTAAATAAATATTCACGGAATTGGACGGGACGAACGCCAAAGTCAATAACTTTCCGTGGGGAACAAGAAGTCCAGAGGACAAATGGAGAAGCGGGCCAGGGAGGCAAAACTCCCCCTAGGCGCGGGTGGGCCCTACCCCGCGCCTGGGTAGGGTTTGGCGACCCTAGTCGCCTCTCGGACTCGCCCCTTCGCCTATAAGAAGCCCCCGATACAGAAATTCTCGGTACCCGATCAGAAATCCACGAAACCATCTGTAGCCGCCGCCACCATCATCCCTAGATCGGGGGGATCTGAAGTTCTTCCTGGCACCCTGCCGGAGGGGAGATCATCCTGGAGGCCTTCTCTCTAGTATGATTTGTGAGTAGTTCCACCTTGGACTATGGGTCCATGTAGTAGCTAGATGGTTGTATCTCTTCCTTTGTGCTTTCATGTATAGATCTTGTGAGCTCCATTCATGATCAAGATCTAATATATTTGTAATCATGCATGTTGTGTTTGCGGGGATCTGATGGATATTGAGATTATTATGTTGGTTTGATTAATGGTTCTATCTTTATGATTCTATCATGTCTGTGTTGTTTGTGATCTTGCATGCTCTCCGTTGCTAGTGGTTATCTTGGCCAAGTAGTTGCTAGTGACTCCAAGAGGGAGTATTTATGCTCAATAGTGGGTTAATGCCTCTAGTTTCCAAGGGAAGTGACAGAAATCTCTTCGGTTGTAGATGTCCTGTTGCTACTAGGGAGAAAACAACAGTCTCTTGTTCATGGAACATGTGGACTGTTTACCTTACACACTTTGCTTAAAGCAGTTGTCTGTTGATTGCAACTTAATACTGGAGGGGGTTCGGATGATAACCTGAAGGTGGACTTCTAGTCATAGATGCAGTTGGATGACGGTCTATGTATATTGTTGTATTGCCCAATCAATCTCATAGGATCTTTCTGGATAGTAATTGCATTGTTATGCCTTGCCCAGTTCTGTCAATTGCCCCGCTGTAATTTGTTTACCCTTCATGCCATGTTGTTTATCTAAGGAGAGCACCTCTAGTGAACTATGGACCCCGGTACAATCTTTACCATTGATACATCTTCCACTATTACTTGTTTACTTGCTGCAAACCATTACCTTCCACACCATACGTTTAATCCTTTGTTACAGCAAACCGGTGAGCTTGACAACCTCACTGATTCAGTAGGACAGAGTCTTGAGTTTGTGTTGTGCAGGTCTCCACGTTGCTTCCAACACCTATGTGACGTTCCCTTCCTCCTTCTGGTTCGATAAGCTTGTTTTCTACTGAGGGAAATCTTGCTGCTGTGCTCTTCATACCTTGCTCTTGGGGTTTCCAACGAAGCACTCTTCCTCCCTATTGAGTGTAGCATCAAGTAATTTCTGGCGCCGTTGCTGGGGAGGCTAAGGACGCCTTCACTAGGGGAGTCCTTCACTTCCTTTCTCTTTACTTTGTTTTTAGTTTGCTTAGTTTCTTTTGCTTGGTTTTGGTTGCCTCTTTTCAAAAAACCCAAAAAAAATAGTCTAGTTTGGTTAGCTTGCTTTATTCAAAAGACCCAAAAAATTAGTTACTACCATGTCTGGTTTTGATCCAATCTCTGTGACGCCTATGGAAAAGATCTTTACTTTTAAACAAAAAAGTGAAGAGAGTTTCAAATAAGCTTGGTCTAGAATCTCTGCTTTACAAAGGGAAACTGAGCCTAAGATGAGTCTTAGCTTGCTTATTGATAGTTTCTACCGCGGTATTGCTCTTCATTATAGATATGCTTTGGATGCTGTGGCTAAGAAAGATATTTTGCTTTGTACTGATGATGAAGCCTTTGATGCCATAAAAAAGTTGATTGCAATTTATAGTACACATGGCAAGTCTGATTCCTCTTTCACAAATATTTTTGCCAGGTTGAACACTCTTGAGACTAATATTTCCGCCATAAATAGTTGCTATCACACTCTTAGGGCTTACCATGACTATGTTCCTATAAATTCCGAGCCATCAAATTGGTTTCCCACAATTAAAGTCTCAATAAACACTACACTTTTTGATGCTTGCCGTGATATCATGTCTGAATTTTGTCTCATGACTAAAGATATTTTTGATTCCTTGAGTATTTGGGGTCTTATTGAAGGAGGAGAGGAAATATCTCTTACCAACAACGCCACTATATTGCCCATTGGAATAGCTGAAGGTGTGTTTACAAAAATCTCAGGGAAAATGGTGTCTACTGATTATATTGTTATTGAATGTGTAGGCAAAGGACAGATCACACTTGGAAGATCTCTACTGAAACACCTTGGGGCAGTAATACACGTGGGAGAAGGCATCATGCAATTTACTACCCGGTAAGCAATCATATCTTCCCTAAGAAGAAAAAGAAAGGTAAGAAAAGAAGAAACAAGAGGGGCAATTCTTCATTTGAAAACACTTGATTCTTCTTGCTTCTTGTGCCTAACTTAAAGGCGTTAAAAAAAGTACTTGTTGGAAGATAACCCAAGAGTTTCCTTGAGTCTTGAAATTTATTACTACTGTAATGACCTCTCCTTATCCTTTTTGTTTGCTTTTTGTGCCAAGGATAACCTCTAATGAGAGGGAACTAAGATTTGGGGAGTTGCTGTCGAAGATATGCCCTAGAGGCAATAATAAATGTAGTTATTATTATATCTTTGTGTTTATGATAAATGTTTACATTCATTCTATAACAGTATTAACAAGGAAACATTAATACTTGTGTGATTTGTAAACTAAAATTAGAGTCCCTAGTAAAGCCTCTTCATAATAATAGCTTGTTGGTTAATAGATGATTGTGGTTTCCCTATCATGAACATTGAGATGTTGTTAACAACAAGATCATATCATTAGGAGAATGGTATGATGGACATACTCCTATAGATAAGCGTAGCATAAAGATCAAGTCATTTTAATAGTTCAATTGCTATATGCTTTCTGATACATAGTAACCTAATTCCTTCGACCATGAGATCATGCTTATCACCATCACCGGAAGGATGCTTTGATGACATCAAACACCACACCTTAACTGGGTGGCTATAAAGGTGGCATTGAGTGTTCGGAAAGTATGGGTTGAGACACATGAATCAAGAGTGGGATTTGTCCATCCATATGACGGATAGATATACTCTGGGCCCTCTCGGTGTGATGGCATCCAATTAGCTTACAAGCATGTGACTGGCTCACAAGGGATCACATACCACGGGAACGAGAAAAGAGTACTTATTGGTAACGAGGTTGAACTAGGTATGCAGAGATACCGACGATCAAAACCTCGGATAAGTAAACTATCCCGAGACAAAGGGAAATTGGTATCGTATGTAAGTGGTTCATTCGATCGCAAAGTAATCGTACAAATATGTGGGAGCCATATGAATTTCCAGATTCCTCTATTGGTTATTGTTCGGAGAAGTTTCTCGATCATGTCCGCATAATTCACGAACCATAGGGAGACACACTTAAGGATTTGATGTTGTTGAGTAGTTATGGAATGATGAGTAAGAGACCGCATATTGTTCGGAGTCTCGGATGGGATCCGGGATATCACGAGGAGATCCGGAATGGTCCGGAGAATAAGATTCATATAAGGAAAGTCCTGTTTCAGAGTTGGGGAATAATTCTGGTGTTTTCATCGGGACTGTTCTAGAAGGGTCCGGCACTCCGGAGGGGAAGGGTACATGAATGTGTCATAACAATGTGAAATGATTGCATCATGTACTAGGTATCATGGCTGAGCAAAATAAAGGGATAAATCAAATCCTAGTTTGAAAAGTCAAACGCCAATTTGAAAAGTCAAACGACAGTTTTGCTTGGTGGAGGGAGAGTAGGAAACCTATTTGGGGAGGAGTTCCTCTCCCTCCACCCGCCGGCCAAGGAGGCCGACTTGGGGGAGGACTCCCTCCCCCTGGCCGGCACCCTCCCACCTATAAAAGGAGGGGCAGGGGTGCCCCCTCTAGCCTACACCTCTCTCCACCAAAACCCTAACCCTAGCCGCCGGCCTCCTGCTGCCGCCGCCGCCCTAGGGTTTGCTCTAGCCGCCGACTTGGGGCTCTCCCCAAGCCCTAGCCGCCGGCCTAGCCCTCTCTCCTTGGTGCCTGTAAACCCTAGATCGCCAAGGCCTCTCTCATAGTCCACCATACTCGCTCCGGCTTAAGGCGAAGCCCTGCGAGATCTCTCCTCTACTTCCGGTACCACGCCGTCGTGCTGCTAGAATCACGAGGAGAGTGCTACAACCTCCGCTTCCTGCTGGAACAAGGGAGAGGAAGGTCTTCATCGAGTACCGAACGTGTGATCGACTACGGGAGCACTGCCGGAACGCAGCGCCGAAAGGATCGTCTACACGATCTTGAGATCGGCAAGAGTACGACTACATCACCCACGAGAATCCGCTCTCGTTAACCGCTTTGGAATCTTCGAGGGTGAGTTCCTATATCGACTCGTTGCTACAATCTAGTAGATAGATCTTGCCTTTTTTGTTTGTATGCGGTAGAAATTTTTTGTTTTCCATGCTACGAACCCCTACAGTTGCTGTCCCGAAACAGATTTCTGTCCTCCACCAAAAAAATTAGTGAGGAAGCTCCATAACTCGGATTGAGCTCAAAATTTACAAATAAATCCCCCATTATGTTGGATAACTTTAGTTAGTTTAAAACTTTTTGATTTGATCAATATAAGATGTTCTAAAAAATTCGTTTCTACCTACTGGTCTGTTTTGACAGATTTCTGCCATTATTTGTATTTGCTTCTTATTGATTCCTTTTTGAGCTCTCTTCAGGTAAATTGAGTTTCTTTGAAGGAACTACAGTAGCTTATGTTTTTAGTGAAAAGCATTGTTGTTCTAAAGCTTTGCCAGAGGTCTAATATCTTTTGAATAAGCTAATGTTGCTAATGAAGATTGTGTGAAGTTTTGTATGAAGGAAAAAATTTAGGTGTATAGAGAGAATGATGCAATGAGATGAAGAATGGACAAAAGCTCAATCTTGGGGATGCCACCATGGTGTAACCCCAATAAATATCTAACAGGTTTAAGCGTCAAATCTTGGGGATTCCCAAGGCATCCCCTTCTTCATCAATAAAAAGCTCAGGTCTGTCTAGACACTTCACTTTTATTGTTTCATGCACAGTTGTGTTGTTCTTGGAGCATCTTAGTTTTTGTTTGCTTTGCTTAGGTTGTTTAGTTTTCTTGAATAAATAAGTTTGGAACCCCGCTCTTGCTGTGTTGTTTTACAAATAAGTTTGCTTGGTGTTTGGAAAGGAGTAGTAAGTTCTTGCTTGAAGTGCAAGAGGAGCTTGCATTGACTGTGACTAAGAATTTAGCATGACATGCTAGGTGTTGTTTATGCATTATGCTTAGTGATTATTGCTGTAGCATGTCTTATTCCAAACAATTGGGATTGCTTAGTGTGCCTTGAAGAAATTATGCGTTGTTTTAGCATGCAAAAACATATTATTGTGGTATTCTCCTTTGATGTTTTGCTTGGGTTGACTTGACACATGCTCACACCATGTTATGACTATGATAAGTCACCATTAGCCTCTATGATCATTTAGTCCTTGACTTGTAGTACCACTCTTTGCTTTGATTAGTTTGCTTTGTTGCATTGCATAATTATGGCCATTATTGCTCTCTTAGTTGGTTGCTCCCAGTCTTTTGCTAGCCTCCACTTGTATGAGTAAGTTCTACTCATGCTTCCAACTCCCAAGAAACCAAGTTGTTCCAAAGTGTCCACTATAAACTCCTATGCATGGTGTGTTACACCATTCCAAAGTATATTCTTGTTTTCAACTATCTTCCAATTAAAAACTATTTTGTTATGTGAAAACTTAGTGATTAAAGCCCTCACGAACTTGATGGCACATTTTATTCTTTGCCCCTAATAAACTTGAACCATTGAGGCAACTTTGTTGTATATGCTTGCACTTATAAGTTGGGATTAGCAGAACCGTGCTGTCACGGGGAACGTTTTCAACATTGCACTTGTACTTTTTGTACTCCGTTGATATCATGCTCTTTTGTCTATGGATGTTACCAGTGTGAAATGAAGTGGGAACTTGTAAATCCATGGAATTTATATTATGTGTTAGAGAAACGCCTGGGATGCTATCCTAAGCCATTCCTAATCATGGTGGAAACTTGCAGCATCACCATAGTGAGCTATCTATGAAGCATCCTCAATAAAAAGCTATGCATATGGTAAATAAAAAGATTGCTGAGATGCTCATTGTCTGCTTGCCTTGTCATTTTGGTTATGGGAAAGCTCCTGTACCATGTGCAAGGGGTACCCCGTTGGCGGTTCTCAATGATATGCATATACTTATAGTGACAAGAACTTGCCTGGGCTCTAAGTTGAGTATCCATGAGGTGTAGCCCTCATAGTCAAGGGACTTGAGATTGCCAACTTATACTTTGTCAAGCATATACTCCAGCTTTGCCACTTTAACCTTAACCACTTCAAGATGCTTATGATAGGGGCAATGAGGGCTGAAAGATAACTAGTACCATAATTTTTGGAAGCTCTTTTTGAACTTGTAATCCCTGCTTCCTTTACAAAAAGGCCTTTCTTCCACCATTATTTGAGTCTCTACCTTCTAACTTTAGGCACCATTAATAGAGCATAGTTGTCATTCTGTGTGCAATATTCCAAAGTTTATTAATTGATGCATATTGTGTTAATACTTGTTCATGTGCTATCTGTTTCTAGTCACCCTTGTGAACTTTGCAGGCGTCCTATGCATTATATTGCTACTCTATGAGGGACAAGTTGATTACCACTATGCTATGTTTTCTGCATGTGAAACAAACAAACGTTTTTCAATACATATTATTCATGATCTTTGTTTGTAGCTTGCCATGTTGCATGCATAATTACTATGTCTTATTGTTAGAACTCCATCTTTCATGCACATGTTTAGAGTTTTTTGATCCCAGCTTTCAATGTTTGCAAATGGTTGGATCTTTATTGTGAGGGTGCATGTCACCTCAAAAATTATTCTTTTATCACTTACCTACTCGAGGACGAGCAGGAGTTAAGCTTGGGGATGCTGATATGTTGGAAACGTATATATAATTTTTGATGGTCCATGCTTGTTTAATATCTACTTTGCTTTACTTGTCTATACTTTGAGGTGCTTTTTACATGTTTTCTGGTACTAACTTATTAACAAGTTGCAACAGTGCCAAATGCCTGTTTTCTGCTGTTTTTGGTTTCAGAAAAGTTAGTAAAGAACTATTCTCGGAATTGGACGGGACGAACGCCAAAGTCAATAACTTTCCGTGGGGAACAAGAAGTCCAGAGGAGAGACGGAGAAGCGAGCCAGGGAGGCCAAACCCCCCTAGGCGTGTGTGGGCCCTACCATGCGCCTGAGTAGGGTTTGGCGACCCTGGTCACCTCCTGGACTCGCCCCTTCGCCTATAAGAAGCCCCCGATACAGAAACTCTCGGTACCCGCTCAGAAATCCACGAAACCATCTGTAGCCGCCGCCACCATCGTCCCTAGATCGAGGGGGGGGATCTGAAGTTCTTCTTGGCACCCTGACGGAGGGGAGATCATCCCAGAGGCCTTTCTCTCCGGTTTGATTTGTGAGTAGTTCCACCTTGGACTATGGGTCCATGTAGTAGCTAGATGGTTGTATCTCCTCCTTTGTGCTTTTATGTATAGATCTTGTGAGCTCCGTTCATGATCAAGATCTAATCTATTTGTAATCATGCATGTTGTGTTTGCGGGGATCCGATGGATATTGAGATTATTATGTTGGCTTGATTAATGGTTCTATATTTATGATTCTATCATGTCTGTGTTGTTTGTGATCTCGCATGCTCTCCATTGCTAGTGTTTATCTTGGCCAAGTAGTTGCTAGTGACTCCAAGAGGGAGTATTTATGCTCGATAGTGGTATCATGCCTCTAGTTTCCAAGGGAAGTGACAGAAATCTCTTCGGTTGTAGATGTACTGTTGCTACTAGGGAGAAAACAACGGTCTCTTGTTCATGTAACATGTGGACTGTTTACCTTACACACTTTCCTTAAAGCAGTTGTCTGTTGCTTGCAAATTAATACTGGAGGGGGTTCGGATGATAACCTGAAGGTGGACTTCTAGTCATAGATGTTGTTGGATTACGGTCTATGTATATTGTTGTATTGCCCAATCAACTTCATAGGATCTTTCTAGATAGTAATTGCATTGTTATGCCTTGCTCAGTTCCTGTCAATTGCCCCGCTGTAATTTGTTTACCCTTCATGCCATGTTGTTTATCTAAGGAGAGCACCTCTAGTGAACTATGGACCCCGGTCCCAATCTTTACCATTGATACATCTTCCACTGTTACTTGTTTACTTGCTGCAAACCATTACCTTCCACACCATACGTTTAATCCTTTGTTATAGCAAACCGGTGAGCTTGACAACCTCACTGATTCAGTAGGACAGAGTCTTGAGTTTGTGTTGTGCAGGTCTCCACGTTGCTTCCAACACCTGTGTGACGTTTCCTTCCTCCTTCTGGTTCGATAACCTTGGTTTCTACTGAGGGAAATCTTGCTGCTGTGCTCTTCATACCTTGCTCTTGGGGTTTCCAACGAAGCACTCTTCCTCCCTGTTGAGTGTAGCATCAGTGATCACTTGCTTTTTATCCATATTATGCAGATTTTTTAAGTGTGCAGGTATCACAACTGAGCAGGTGAAGAAGAAGTTACTCTCCATATTCTTGAAAGGGAGAGCTGAAGAATGGTATAAGCTGCTGAAGAATGGACAATCCATGGAATGGGAGGAAATGACATCTCTCTTTTATTCTAAATTTTGACCTCCCAGTGAGATTCATAAGGATAGAAATCTGATATATAACTTTTGGCCTCGTGATGGAGAGAGTACAACTCAAGCTTGGGGGAGATTGAAGTTACTAATGCTTAAATGTCCTATTCATGAACTCCCTAACAATATTATTATCAATAATTTTTATGCTAGGCTTTCTCTTCATGATAAAGATTTACTAGATGCTTCTCGTGATGGATCATTCACACGTATGAAGGAAGAAGCTAAATGGGATCTACTAGACCGTATTCAAGAGAACACTGAAGCTTGGGATAATGACAAATGAAGAAAGTCAGGTATAAACTATGATTATGAATGCATTAAATCTGTTATGGGAACTGATGACTTCCGTGAGGTTAGCAATGAGTTTGGTCTTTACCCTCAAGTTCTTGCAAAATGTTTTAAGGCTTTTGCCTCTTATATTGAAATTCCCAAGAATGAGTGGGACAAATATCGTGCTCCTTATAAAGACGTTGTTACCCATGTTCCTGCCAGCGTAGAGGTTTGTACTGTTGATCCTATTTTTCTGGAACCTTATGTTGATAAAATCCCTTTTCCTTCCAAGGTAAAGGAACATTCTATTATAAATAATGTGGTTAGCAAAAGCGCAAAGAAAATTGTGGGGTCCGATGAGCCTATTGATATTGAGCCTGTGGTAGCTATTGTGAAAGATCTTGTCACTAGAAATATAGAGGATGAGCATATTGTCTTCTGTGAAGACGCCACTAATATTGTTTTTCATCCTAAGAAAGTTAGAAAAGCTAGTGTCGCCATGCTTTCTGTTAGAATTGGCAGCCATAATTATTATGGTTTATGTGATATTGCTGCTAGTTCTAGTGCTATTCCTTATGAGCTTTAAAGGGAAATTATGCATGGAATTGGTCCTTATGAGCTTGAGGACATTGATGTGGTTATTCACCTTGCCAATAGAGAGCAAGTTTGCCCCATTGGCATTGTAAGAGATGTGGAGGTCCTTTGTGGTAAGATTAAATATCCTGCTGATTTTCTAGTACTTGGTAAAGAAGCTAGTAAAACATATCCTATTATCTTTGGTAGATCCTTCCTGAATACTTGTGGGGCTATTATAGATTGTAGGAAGGAAAAAGTTTTGACTAAGTTTGATGGAGAGTCTTATGAGTTTAATTTTCCAAATTTGCCAAAACTCCTTATGAAAATGAACTGCCTAATGATGATTTCAACTTTCTGCTATTTCTCTTGCTCCTAACAATGCCTTGCAGCAGTTCATGGAAGATCATGAAAGTGATGTCTTCATGAAGGAAAGAAATGAGATTGACGATGTTTTCCTTCGTCAGCCTGAGTTACTTAAGCATAATCTACCTGTGGAATATTTGGGTACCACACTACCACCTAAAGAGGACCCTGTTTTTGAATTAAAACCTTTACCTGATGATCTTAAATATGCTTATCTTGATAATAAGAAAGTGTATCCTGTTATTATTAGTTCTAAACTTTCAGGAAAGGAAGAAGAAAGGTTATTGGAGGTATTGAAGAAACACCGAGGAGCTATGGGTTATACTCTTGATGATTTAAAAGGAATTTCTCCTACTATATGCCAGCATGCTATTAATATTGAGCCTGATGCAAAACCAGTTGTTGAGCACCAACGCCATCTAAATCCTAAGATGAAGGATGTGGTAAGAAATGAGGTATTAAAACTCCTTGATGCTGGTATTATTTGTCCTATTGCTGATAGTCAATGGGTTAGCCCTGTTCATTGTGTTCCCAAGAAAGGGGGAATAACTGTTGTGCCTAATGAAGATAATGAGCTTATACCCCAAAGAGTAGTGGTTGGGTATAGAATGTGCATTGATTTTAGAAAGATCAATAAAATTACTAAGAAAGATCATTATCCTTTGCCCTTTATTGATCAAATGCTTGAGAGGTTGTCCAAAAAGACTCACTTTTGTTTTCTTGATGGTTATTCTGGTTTTTCTCAAATTGCTGTGAAAGCACAAGACCAAGAGAAAACTACTTTCACTTGTCCTTATGGTACTTATGCTAAAAGGCGTATGCCTTTTGGTTTATGTAATGCTCCTGCTAACTTCTAGAGATGTATGTCTGCTATCTTTCATGATTTTTGTGAAGAAATTGTGGAGGTTTTCATGGATGATTTTTCCGTCTACGGAACTTCTTTTGATAACTGTTTGCACAACCTTGATAAAGTTTTGCAGAGATGTGAAGAAACCAACCTTGTTCTTAATTGGGAGAAATGCCATTTCATGGTTAATGAAGGGGTTGTTCTTGGACATAAGATCTCTGAAAGAGACATTGAAGTTGACAGAGCCAAAATTGAAGCAATTGAGAAGATGCCTTGTCCTAGAGATATCAAAGGTATTCATAGTATCCTTGGTCATGCTGGTTTCTATAGGAGGTTTATTAAAGATTTCTCCAAAATTTCAAATCCCCTTACTAATCTTCTTCAAAAAGTTGTACCTTTTGTTTTTGATGATGATTGTAAGGAAGCTTTTGAAACTTTGAAGAAAGCTTTAACAACTGCTCCTATTATTCAACCACCTGATTGGAGTTTACCTTTTGAAATTATGTGTGACGCTAGTGATTTTGTTGTGGGTGCTGTCCTTGGGCAACGTGTTGACAAGAAGTTGAATGTTATTCATTATGCTAGCAAGACTCTAGATGTTGCTTAAAGGAATTATGCTACTACTGAAAAAGAGTTCTTAGCTGTAATCTTTGCATGTGATAAGTTTAGACCTTATATTGTTGATTCAAAGGTTACTATTCATACTGATCATGCTGCTATCAAGTAACTTATGACAAAGAAGGACGCTAAGCCTAGACTTATTAGGTGGGTTTTGCTTTTACAAGAGTTTGATATGCATATTGTAGATAGGAAAGGTGCTGAAAATACTGTTGCTGACAATTTATCTCGTTTGGAAAACATTTCTTTTGACCCACTGCCTGTGAATGATAGTTTTCCAAATGAGCAGTTGGCTGTGATAACGGTAAGTCTGCATGAGAGTCCTTGGTATGCTGATTATGCCAACTTTATTGTTTCCAAGTACTTGCCCCGACCTTTACAACTCAGCAGAGAAGGAAATTCTTTTATGATCTGAGACATTACTTTTGGGATGACCCACACTTATATAAAGAAGGAGCAGATGGCATTGTGCCAAGATGTGTTCCAGAATTTGAACAACAAGAGATATTGAGAAAATGTCGTGGCAGTGCTTATGGAGGACATCATGCATGGGATAGGACTGCACAGAAGGTTTTACAATCTGGATTTTATTGGCCTACCCTTTTCAAATATGCAAGGAAGTTTGTCTTATCATGTGATGAATGCCAACGAGTAGGTAACATTTCTAGACACAATGAAATGCCTATGAATTATTCTCTTGTTATTGAACCTTTTGATTTATGGGGATTCGACTTTATGGGACCTTTTCCTTCTTCAAAAGGGTACACTCATATTCTTGTTGCTGTCGACTATGTTACAAAGTGGGTAGAAGCCATACCTAAAAATAGTGCTGATGGTAAGACCTCTTTGAAAATGCTTAAGGATGTCATTTTTCTTAGGTTCGGTGTGCCTAGATATCTCATGACTGATGGAGGCTCTCATTTTATTCATGGAGTTTTTAGAAAAACTCTTGCTAAGTATGATGTAAACCATAGAATTGCTTTAGCTTATCACCCCCAAACTAGTGGGCAAGTAGAACTTTCCAATAGGGAAATTAAATCTATCTTGCAGAAGACTGTCAATAGATCTAGAAAAAACTAGGCTAAAAAGTTGAATGATGCTTTGTGGGCTTATAGAACTGCTTATAAAAATCCTATGGGGATGTCTCCTTACAAAATGGTCTATGGGAAAGCTTGTCACTTGCCTTTAGAATTAGAACACAAAGCTTATTGGGTAGTGAAAGAGTTGAATAGAGATTTTAGACTTGCAGGTGAGAAAAGACTGCTCGACTTAAGTAATCTAGATGAGTGGAGAGGTGAAGCTTATGAAAATGCTAGGCTTTTTAAGGAAAAAGTAAAAAGATGGCATGATAGGAGAATTCTCAAAAGGGAGTTCCATGTTGGTGATAAAGTTCTTTTGTATAGGTCCCGTCTCAGATTTTTTGCAGGGAAACTACTCTCAAAATGGGAAGGACCTTTTGTTATCAAGGAAGTATACCGTTCAGGTGCCATCAAAATTTCTTCTCTGAAGGATGACACAACACAGGTGGTGAATGGTCAAAGATTAAAACATTATATTTCTGGAGATTCTTATAATGAAGATGTGGATGTTATTCAAATGGTGACTCCAGAAGAATTTATCAGAAGCCAAACACCAGAAACTGCAGATCTCGTCTTTGAATAGGTAAAAATGGTGAAAACAGAAGGTTCGTGAAACCCCAATTTTTTTATATTTTTGATGTTTTTAATACATAAGGGAAGTTACGAGACGAAACTGAAGAGGAAATGGAGTCCGGGGTGGATAAACCCACCCCAGGCGCGGGCCCCTGCCTGGCCGCGCCTAGAGGGGGTCTGCCACCCTCGAACTCCGTCTCCGCCTCGTTTCCGTGTCAAAACCTTCCTTATGCTTTGAAACTTCGTAATATATAACCCCCCAAATTCCCCGAGGTTCTTGCATCGAGTTCTCATCGTGTTTTGGTTTCAATCTGTTTTTGTCAGGCAATTTCTCAGTTTGAAGCTACAATGTCTTCCTCTGGATCACCCATGGAGGATTCCTCTGCGGATGTCCTCAACCCATACATGTATGAGTTGAAGATCCATCCAAAGGAGCTGATTCTCAAATATGGGAAGGTACAGATGAAAGAAGTTCAAGTCCCCAAGGGCGAAGGAAGTCTGGAAGATAGGATGGAAGCATTGTAGCAGGAGGTTTTCAGGTATAAGAAGATGGTGGAACGCGAAGTGGATGTTATTCACAAGATAAGTTCAGAACTCATCGCCAAGCATGAGGAAGAGGTGGCTGAGCTCCGAGAAGAAATCTTATCGCTCCGTCAGAGCACCAACCAATTACAAGCACATCTCTACGACATACAAAATCAAAATTGTGAGTATGAGGCTAGATTTGATTGCATAAGCTCTGCTGCTAGTTTTAGGATTGCAGAGATAAGGACATCCTTTTTGGATGGGGAACCTTTGTCTTGTAAGTTTTATGATGACAAGAGAACACCACCCCCACCGAAGGAGTAATTCGTCATCAGGTTTGGCATCCCCTTGGCTTGTTCCAATCTTGGGGGAGTGTCGCGGTATCACCACCATTATCTTTTATCTTTTACCTTTTTAGTGGATTCATATCTTTGGTAGAGAGGTTATCTTATAGTTTGGTTTGCATGTGGAAGTATCTCTCCTTTAGTTGATTATCTATGTATCCCTTGGTGTGAGTTCCTTTATTGGAATATTAATGAGAAGTCTCATATTTTACTTTTGCACTTCTTATTTTAGTTTGCAATCTCTATTATATGATGGATCTTGCTGATCAGTATTGGCATCACTTTAGGATCAGCAAGTGGATCTAAATTGGTTTTGGCAAACCAAGTTCTGGTCAGTAGCAATACTTTTTGAAGTTTGAAAGAAAAAGAGAAAAAGCTTGCAGGTATTTTGTATCATTTGTTTTCTTTCTTGTTGGCTCATAAGCTTAGTATTCTTTATTTAAGATCTTTTGTGTCTTCAAGGAATACTGCATGTTTGGCTTTATTACTTGTATGTTTTCTTGTTTCTTTCAACTCTCTTGCTTGCTACCCAACCTTGCTAGCCAAAAACCTGTTTTGAGAAGGTATACTTCTCATGTTTCCAAATACCTTTGAACCAAAACCTTTGCCATTTGTGTCCACCATATCTACCTAGTAGCTTTTTTCTATTCCAAGCAAATTCTCAAGCTTCATCTACCTTTCGAATTAAAAAGTATTTTGTTATGTGAAAACTAGTTAGTAAAGCTCTCACGAACTTGATGGCACACCTTATTTTTTTGTCCCTAATAGACTTGAACCATTGTGCCATCAAAGTTGTATATGCTTGAATCTATACATTGGAATTAGCAGAACCGTACTGTCACGGGGAACGTTTTCAACATTGCACCTGTACTTTGTACACAGTTGATATCGTGCTCTTTTGTCTATGGATGTCAATGGTGTGAAATAAAGAGGGAACTTGTAAGTCCATGGAGTCTATATTTTGTGTTAGAGAAACGTCTGGGCCGCTAGCCTAAGCCATGCCTAATCATGGTGGAAACTTGCAGCATCACCATAGTGAGCTATCTATGAAGCATCCTCAATAAAAAGCTATGCACATAGTAAATAAAAAGATCGTTGAGATGCTCATTGTCTGCTTGCCTTGTCATTTTGGTTATGGGATAGCTCCTGTACCATGTGCATGGGGTACCCCGTTGACGGTTCTCTATGATACGCATGTACTTACAATGACAAGAACTTACCGGTGACCAAAGTTGAGTAGCATGAGGAGTGGCCCTCATATTCAAGGGACATGAGATTGACAACTTATATTTCGTCAAGCATATACTCCATCTTTGTGATTTTAACCTTAATCATCTCAAGATGCCTATGATAGGGGCAATGAGGGCTCAAAGCTAGTAAGTATCATAATCTTTTGGAAGCTCTTTATGACTTGTAATCCCTACTACCCTCTATGAAGGGGCCTTTCTCCTATTTCCAAGTTGAGTGAGTAGACCTACTTCCTCTTTATCTCCAGCAGGCATTTGAGTTGTTGTGTTGCAAGCATTCATATGGTGATTTATTCAATCATGTTCTTTATCTTCCTTGTTTGCACAAACTCTTATCTATTGAGTATTACTTTGAAAGCCTTCACTTGTGAAAAACCTTTTTGAGCAAAGAGTGCTCCTGTGGTAAAACTTCTACAAAAAGCTTTTTGTGAAACTGTTTGTCAGGTGTCATCTGACCAAGAACAAGTTTGCCAATTCCAATTATGATTTATCTTTATGCATCTCTATTATGACTGCTGTACTTGGTTGCAAGCTAAGTTATATAATGGTGAGTTTATTTCTTCTATGAGTTGTGCAATGGTAAGTGTGATGCTTCTTGTTCGTATTATTTTATCGACACTTCACTCCATAAACCTGTGGACATGTTTACTGAGCTCAGTTTTCGCTTGGGGACAAGCGAAGGTCTAAGCTTGCGGGAGTTGATACGCCCAATTTGCATCACCTTTCTATATCATAATCCACCTCTATTCATTGATATTTGTCTTATTATGAGGTATTACTTATGTCTTTTCCACTGTTTTTGCATGTTGGACGATTCTTGGAGGATGGACTGCCGGAGTCTAGATTCTGATGGAAAAGAGAGCGTTTTGATGCAATTTCGCTAAGATCAGAAAAATACCAGAAAAATATGGGAAAATATTATTTTTCTAGAAGACTGAGGAAGCCAAAAGGAGGAGCGAAGAAGGACCGCAGGGGGCCCACATCACCTAGGCACGGGTCCACCCTGGGCCGCGCCTAGGGCAGGTGTGGCCCACCTGCCCGGCTCCCGACTCTTCCCCTTCGCCTATATCTTCCCTATGGAACCCTAAGGCTAGGGGAGCAACCACAGATATATTTCCGCCGCCTCTGGGGGGCGGAAAACATCGAGAGAGAAAGATCTCTCTGGCAGACAGATTTCTGCTGGGGGAATTCCTTCCCGGAGAGGGGAGATTGTCGCCATCAACTCCAACGTCAAGGTAGGCTTCATCGGGATCATCATCATCATCCACACCATCATCACCACTAGCACCATCATCACCACTCCGTCCCGCTGTAACAATTGTGTTGGATATTGCTTCAGTTCTTAGGGGAAACTTTCCCGGTGTTGATTACTATTGTAGTTGATGCTTGTGAGTGGAACCATTGGATTATTGTTTATGTTCATATTGTTATCCATTATAATATCATCTTTGATCTTGATCCATATGATGTCTTGTGAGTAGTTCGTCTAGTTCTTGAGGACATGGGAGAAGTCATGTTGTTATTAGTGGATTTGTGTTGAGTTATTATTCAATATTTTAGAATTTAAGTTGTGGTGCTATTCTTCTAGTGGCGTCATGCGAACGTCGACTACATGATACTTCACCATTTATGGGCCTAGGGGAATGCATTGTGTATTTGGCTACTAATTGTGGGGTTGCCGGAGTGACAGAAACCTTAACCCCCGTTAGGACACCTTTGCACAAGGGAGTGTAGAATCTCAGAGTTTAAGGCTGTGGTTAGATTTATATCTCAATTAATTTCCTTTAGTTACGGATGTTTGCAGGGGGTTTAATCACAAGTATGTATTAGTCCAAGTAAGGTCGGTACATTAGCACAGGTTCACCCACACAACACTTACAACACCAAAGAAGAGTACTCAGCTATATGAAGCGAAAGCACTTGACAGAATTCCCATGTGTCCTCGAGAACGTTTGGTCCTTATAAGTATTGCCACCGGCTTGTCCTTTGCTAAGAAAGGATTGGGACACTTGCTGTGTTTGTTCTTTATTACTTGCACTTTGTTTTGTTGCTTTATTAGAAAACCCCTAAAAATCCGTTTGCTAAGTATTTTGCAGAGAGATCCTGCTCCATACCACTGTTCAGCACCTTCTGCTCCTCGTTGGGATCGACACTCCTATTTATCGAAAGTACTACGATACAACCCCTATACTTGTGGGTCATCAACGGCTACAGACGGTTTCGTGGAATATTGATCGGGTGCTTAGGGTTTAGGCATCGGGGGATTCTTATAGGCGAAGAGGCGAGACAGGAGGGCGGTCAGGGGGCCCACACCCTGCCCAGGCACAACCTAGGGTGGGCCCGTGCCTGGGAGGGTGCGTCCGCCCTATGGCTCCCCTCCGTCTCTCCTCTGGACTCCGTGTTCTCCTCGGTGAAATATTGACTTTGGCTTTTGTCGCGTCCAATTCCGAGAATATTTCCTTACTAGCTTTCTGGAACCAAAAATAGCAAAAAACAGGCAACTAGCACCGTGGCAACTTGTTAATAGGTTAGTACCAGAAAACATATAAAAACACCCCAAAGTATGGACAAAGCAAAGCAAAGTAGATACTAAACAAGCATGGAACATAAAAAATTATAGATATGTTTCCGACGTATCACTCCGCATACCAGAACGGTTCCGCCTCCGCCAAGCAGCGCCATCTACCACAAATGCCGCCAAGGCAAGGTGCTCGATGAAATGCCTAATAGGTAAAAAATGTTTTAATGAGTTAGATGCATATAGAGAAGGATTGTGACAAGTATTGAAATTAAATGTAGTGTCGATGATGATAAATTCATGGAAACCATGAATGTTGGTTCCTCTTTCTCCCACACACATATGGATCAAGAAATTGGTGAAGAGGAGGAGTTTGATGTTGATGAGGACGACGAGGGGTTGATTGGAACACCGATAGGTAGGAAGTGGAACTACACCATGGCGGAAGATAGGTTGCTTTGCAAGACATGGTTGATAATTGGCATGGATCCAACCACCGGCACCGACCAAACTAGAGAGACCTATTGGATGAGGATGAAGGAGTACTTTGACGCAAACAACACAAGTGAGAATGTGCGCACCATGCGTTCTCTTCAGTCCCATTGGTCGGTCATCAATGCCGATTGTCAAAAGTGGGCAGGTGTGCAAGTTGATGTTGATGAGATTAACTAAAATGGCACAAATGACAAGGATAGGATAAGTTGTTCTATTGTGTGCTATTCCGTTTGATGGGCATATGTTTGTTGTTCTATATGACTTATTTATTCTCTTTTGTTAACTATGTAGAATTCCATTTCTCAAGGCTTGTATAGAGATGAGGGAAAAAAATAACAACAAGGGTAACAAAATTCTTGGAAATGCATTTACATGCATCATTAATTTGATGTGCTATGCAATGAGGAAAAGTGGAAGTCCTGTGGAAAGGAAGTGGAAACACTAGCTGGCGGCGACTGCAACCGGTGAGGCAACCATCATATATGATGATGCATAAAGTGATGAGGACGACAAGAAGAGGAGCTCCACTCCTCACTCGGTTGCCAACACAAGAAGAAACATGCTTGGAAAGAAGGCTGCCAAAGATTTGAAGGGGAATAAAGCCGGAGATGATGACATTGCGAAAGCTATGGATACAAATTCCAATGCAAGGATAGAAGCAAATGAGGATACGAAGTTGGCAAGACAATTGGAGAATGAGGCCGAGGCACGGAGGGGGGCATTGGATGCGAGGATGTCGGACAACGAGGAGAGGAGGTTGGCATTGGAGAAGAAGAAGGTGACCAATGAGGAGCACCAACGCCTAGTGGAAGAAGAGAGGAAGCTCTTCTTCATGGACACTTCCAACATGGATGAAAGGTAAAAGGAGTATATCAACCTTGCTCGCGATGAAGTGTTGGCCAAAAAAAGAATGTTGGCAACCATGAATGCACCTTCGACCAGCTATGGAGGCTATGGAGGAATGGGAGCACCGGCGGGTCTCTTTGGAGGAGGTTATGGAGGCATGGGGGAACCGGCGGGTGTATTTGGAGGAGGCATGGGAAGCATGGGAGCACCGGCGGGTGTCTTCAGAGGAGGCATGGAAAGCATGGCTGACATGGGAGGAATGGCATTTGGTAGCTTTGGAGGAGGCTCTAGAGGGACAAGTACACCGATGACCGGCATGGGAGCACCGGCAGGTGTCTATGTAGCCATGGGAGCACCACCGGGAGAATTCTTGGCCTCCATGGTTAATCCAATACCTCCTTCAAGTGGTGATGACGATGAAGAAGAAGCTACAAGTGGAGATGGCAATGGCTATGAAAATGTTGACAAGTGATGATGTGTTTATGTTTGTGTGATACAAATTTGTGTTAAACTATGTCATGGATTATTTGTGTTGAACTATGTCATTGATTGTTGTATTGAACTATGAATTATTGTTGATTTATTTGTGTTTGTTTAATCTTGTTGATTGCATATTTGATTGATTTTCTTGTTTGCGCAGGTGTCGCGCGCTGTAATTTGCAATGCCTGCTGGGAGCCTCTTTTTCGCCACTGCATGAGCGCTGCAAAATGAAGCCTCCGGTGGAGGCCGCGCCGGCGCCGCACGCTGCAAACGCGATATACATCGCCAAAATATGCAATCATCTTTGGAGATGCTCTTAGAATCTTTGATAAATAGGGATTAGGAGTAGGCAAGTAGCCAAGTAGCAAGCCGGCGTTGTACCTAGCGAGGCCAGCTCACGGAACACGGCTTTGAATCCCAGCTCCGTCTCCAGCATTTTAGGCACTGTTCATGAAAGAATGATGGTATGAGAATAATTGATAGCAAGAGGGAGAAATAGTGCTGGGAGAGAGGCTGCAGGTCGTGAGAAATAGTTGTCAGTCGACGGGACAGAACAGAACAATAAATTGAGGACACGAGTAATACTGTAGGCCAGCGTGCGAATCTCAAACTTGATAGAGGGTTGATGGATGCATGCTATCTAGCGTGCACGCCAGAGTAGCAATTCTTATGGATCCTCTGACCGAAGAGTGAAAACTTTGCAGGTTTCTGCATACGCTAGATTGCAAATCGCAGGCCCAAATTACTTGGCATGTTTCTATGAAGAAACTTGTACTTCATCTGTTCGAAAGATGCCGCAGATTTAAGATTCATGTGAATTTAGAAATATCTACAACCTCATTTTTCGGATGGAGGAAGTGTTTTTTCTCTATAGAAGTAAGGTTGTCTTTTCGTCTTAGCATGAGATAGATCCCGAGTCTGTTCCAGGTTTCTCCACATTGAAACTTCAGTCTCCTACCGCATATCCTTGGATTAGCTCTTGAACACCCGGTCCCACCGTAAAACCGTGGAGACGAAGCCCAGCCACTCGCTGGCGCTACAGCCGCAGCCAAACGTGGCAACGTAATAACCGTGGAGACGAAGCCCAGCCATACGCATCACGCGACACCCGCAGGCAACGTACGTCCCTGCCTAAATCCGGCACACCAGCCCAGCCTTTTATAGCGCCACGCCGCCGCTCCTCTCCTCTTCCACTCGCCAGACTCCAGCGAAAGAAAAACCCACCTACACACGTCCTTGCCACCTCCAAGACACCGCCCGTAACATCATCATCGTCATCGTCATGTCGCCCTCCGCGCGCGTGACGCTGCTGCTCGCCGCGGTGCTCGCTTGCGCGCTGCTCGCCACCAGGCATGCCGACGCCGCCGACGCCGAGGCGCCCGCCCCCGCTCCCGGCAGCTTCGGGTGCAACCCGCTCAAGGACAAGACGTGCAAGCCCGGGGACCCCAAGGCGCCGGAGAACCAGGAGGAGGAGGGTGGGTTCGGCGCCAGGTTCCCGGGACTGCCGACGGCGCTGCCCATTCCCGGCAGCGGCAAGGTCGACCGCGACGGCGATGGCGACACCGACGAGGACGACGAGCTGCCGTCGTTCGACACCCACATGACCATCCTCGGCCACTGAAGAAGGAAGCGATCGAACTGGAGCCTAACTTCTAAGTTCTTAATTAGTCCATGGTTATTTGGTTGTATGTCTTGTTGCATTAGTTTTGTGTTACTTGTGCTGCTTCTGAAGAAAGGAAGAACGAGACGAGAGAATGTGCGTGTGTCATGGTGATCCACGGCACGCTAGGCGCTGATCACTAAAGTTCTGCGATTGCTCTTGTTGACATCTTCTCTGTTCAGAACGGAGTTCTAGATTTTGAACAATTTAACATCGTTTTATTCTTCAAGTTTCGCCAAGTCTCGGTTGATGGGGATTTTCTTATGTCCCGCTGGGTTATGAGACAGTGCAACATCAGTTGAAAACTAATTGAGATTTGATAATTTATTGGAAAGTGCAACTTGTGCACAATCTGGGAGAAAAATATACCATACAAAAATCCCGATTTTTTTACACAAGAATACTAGTGAAGGCCCCTACTATGTAATTTTATATTTTCTATAAACGGGGTAATGTACTATAATTTACATTTGTAAAAATAATTAACTTCCAGTTTAGCGAAATGCAACTCATACATAATCAAGAAAATACACCACACAAAAAATCAATTTTACTTTTTGGAGGGGAATAATTGCGTTTCATAAAAAAGGGTCTATAGCATCTAGGCAAAATCACAACTAAAATGTGACATTGGTTGACAAACGATATGATTATAGGCCAAATATTAAGTAAACAAAGTAATATACATCGGTGAAAAAATGAAAATACAAGAGGAGATGAAACAATGGGAACAAATGAAACTAAAAAAACAGAAAAGGAAAAGGAGAAGCAAAAAAATAAACTAAAAGGAAAAGGCAACAAATATGTTTGAAACCAATGCCAAAATAAAAGTAATAATATACATAAAGCACCCGAAAAAGAAAAAAATGAATGATGCAAAAACTACGACTAGTACAAAACAATATGCAAGAAACAAAAGGAAAACCCTATTTGAGGTCGTAAAGAAAATGGATCCAACAATCTCCATCGTGTGAATAAATCCGGTGCCTCATGGGATTTGAGCGGCGAAATAAAAAGAAAGCAGCATGTGGCACCACAATTCAAGCGAATTAACAATGACTATAACCTCTTTGCGCACCCCACGGTGTGGTGGTCAAGCGGATTGTTCGACGACATGGCATAGCTGCAAATCGGTAAGAAAGGTGGACAAGGTTAGATATGTTGCGTGAGATCACTGTGGGTAGAAGGGAGTCTAGCTTGAATTATCGAGGTCATAAACATCGTTTAGCTGGTAGCTTGATTGGTTTTAAGGATCACCATTATGGAGATATGGGCCATGTTTGGGAAAGGCTCGGTAGGGCATGTCCTTGTAACATGGTAGTTTAGGAAGGGGTTGGTACGTCCAAAACGTATCTACTTTTCCAAACACTTTTGCTATTATTTTTCCTCTAAACTTGTGTGATTTGGATACAACTAACATGGACTGACGCTGTTTTCAGCAGAATTGCTTTGGTGTCTAGTTTTTGTGCAGAAAATCAACTTTTAGAAAAAATCTCGAAAAATATGCGAAAACTCCTATTTTACCAGAAGATTCACGGAGCCAGAAGATGAGACGGAGGAGGGCCACGAGGGGCCCACACCCCCTAGCCGCGCGGGCCAGCCCAGGCCGTGCCTGGGAGGGGTGTGGCCACCTCGAGCACCCCCTCGGCCTCCCTCTTCGCCTACATAAATTCTTCTGACCTAAAAACGACAGGGGATTCGACGTTTTTCCAGAGAGAGTTCCGCTGCGCCGCCACCACCAAAAACCGCGATTCGGAACCAGAAACTCCATTCTGGCGCCCTGCCGGGACGGAGAATTGGAGGAGATCATCGCCATCATCATCACCAACGCCTCTCCATCAACCATCCATGTTTTCCCCATCCATGAGTGAGTAATCCCCCGCTGTAGGCTATGGGGATGGTAGGGATTGGATGAGATCTATCATGTAATCGAATAAGATTGTTAGGGCATGGTGCCTAGTATCTTTATTAGTGCTATTTGACTTTGTTGCAACTTGTTGTGCTTAATGCTTGTCACTAGGGCCCGAGTGCCATGATCTTAGATCTGAACATGTTATGGATTCATGATGATAGTATTGTTTGTGATCTTATCTGCAAGTTATGTACACATATCATTGTCCGGACCCAAAGGCCCCGAAGTAACAGAAATTGGGACAACTGGAGGGGATGGCTGTGATATGAGGATCACATGTGTTCACGGAGTGTTAATGATTTTCTCTGGTGCTTTATTAAAAGGAGTACCTTAATTTCCAGTAGATTCCCTTAAGGCCCCGCTGCAACGGGCTGGCTGGACAAAAGATGTTGTGCAAGTTCTCATTGCGAGCACGTATGACTATATATGGAACACATGCCTATGATTGTTTAGTACTTGGATGCTTTATCTTATTTATCTTAAAATACCCTAGATCTTGAAGTTACATGAATAGTCTCATCCATGCAACGCCCGTCCATCCATCCCTATGTCTACCGCACTCATATCCTACTGTTTGCTACTATTGTTACTACTGCCTTTGTTTTACTGCTGCTGTTACTTTGCTATTGTTACTACAAAATTGTTGCTACTGATAAACTACTATGATCAAGACTATTTCCAGGTGCAGCTGAATTGACAACTCAGTTGTTAAGGCTTATAAGTATTCTTTGGCTCCCCTTGTGTCGAATCAATAAATTGGATTATACTACCTTCGAAGATTGTTGCGATCCTCAATATTTGTGGGTCATAAGGGGTGTAGACCCATTAGATCGAAGGTGGTGGTTTTGCATGCAGACACGTAGGTGGATTAATGGTCGAAGGTTTGAATATTTGGTGAATTTGTGAGCTATAGTTTTTATATAATGTTGTGGATTGATGATTGAAGGTTTGAATTTGTGCGCTAGGTAAATTGGTAAAATACTCATGTCTTTAATTGTTATGCATTAGAGATTAGAGGATATAGTTTGTCCTACTTTCTTGTGGCAATAGCTCTAATCCAAGCACTCAAGAAAGTGAAAATGTTACGGGACATCAAGAGCAAGAGGAAGAAGCAGAAAGGAGCGAACGAAAATTCTATGGCTAAGTCGATGATCCCGTTGAAGCCATATTGGAAAAGAATGTTGAGGTTTCTAGGAGCCAAATGTATAACTTATTTTAGTATATATTACATAAGCTTTATGGGTCTACTTTGCCTATGTATATATTGTTTATCTAAACTTCTATTTTATCTTTTCAGACAATGTCTTTGGTCAAGGATTTTATAACACATTTGGTCAATTCGAGGAATGGTGGTTGTGAGCCACTCTTGGAAGATGACAAATCATTGTGCACTCATAATGACATCATAGTCCCAAGTATGGATAGAATAATAATATTGTGGGGGTAAAGCAAGAAAATGGGGAAGACATCAGGTCACCACTGATAAGTTTTATTGTATGGGCACCTCCTATGTTGTTGTAAACTCTATAACAATTGTGTTTCATTATTGCTTTAATGATGTATCTTTAGAATTGCTTCAGAACTTCTCTTGCCTTGACAAGAGAAACTCATTTGGTAGGTTCAATGTGAATAATATTCCTTTGCAAACAATAGGATTTCTATAATTATGAGCATGAGCATATGCAAAATACCCTTGAGCTAATCATTATTCATACAAGGAGAATTGAAGGCTTCGAAGATTGCCTTGATATTTCAAGCAAAAGTGCCTTATCAGCTATGAAGATAATCAAGACCGAGTTGCGCAAGGTGGTGAGCAAGAGTAGGGAAACAACCAATTCCAAGAGCCTCGTGAGAGATCCCATTGTGGAGATTGCAATGGTGAGGGCCACAACACAAGAGTTTATAGTCGAAGGAAGAGATGGAAGGGAAATGACGCAAGCACAAAACAATAAGGATGTACACAAGATGGTCATAGACAACATGGCCTGATGACCCACAAGTATAGGGGGTGTATCGTAGTACTTTCGATAAATAGGAGTGTCGATCCCAACAAGGAGCAGAAGGTGCTGAACAGTGGTATGGAGCAGGAAATCCCTGTGAATACTTAGCAAACGGATTTTTAGTGGTTTTTTGATAAGGCAATAAAACAAAGAGAAAGTAACAAGAGTAACGAACAACCGGAGCAAGTGGCCCAATCCTTTCTTAGCAAAGGACAAGCCGGTGGAAATACTTATAAGGACCAAACGTTCTCGAGGACACATGGGAATTCTATCAAGTGCTTTCGCTTCAAATAGTTGAGTACTCTTATTTGGTGTTTGTAAGTGTTGTGTGGGTGAACCTGTGCTAACATACCGCCCTTCCTAGGACTAATACATACTTGTGATTGAACCCCCTGCAAACATCCGTAACTACAGGAAAGTAATTAAGATATAAATCTAACCACGGCCTTCAACTCTGAGATCCTACACTCCCTTGTGCAAAGGTGTCCTAACGGGGGTTCAGGTTTCTGTCACTCCGGCAACCCCACGATTAGTAGCCAAATACACAATGCATCTCCCTAGGCCCATAAATGGTGAAGTTTCATGTAGTCGACGTTCACATTCCACCACTAGAAGAATAGCACCGCAACTTAAATACTAAACTATTGAATATTAACTCATCATAGATTCACTACTAACAACATGACTTCTCCCATGTCCTCAAGAACTAGACAAACTACTCACTAGACATCATATGGATCAAGATCAAAGATGATATGATAATGGATAACAATCTGGACATAAACAATAATCCAATGGTTCCACTCACAAGCAACTACAATAGTAATCAACACCGAGAAAGTTTCCCCTAAGAACTAAAGCAATATCCAACACAATTGTTACAGCGGGACAGAGTGATGATGATGGTGCTGGTGGAGATGATGGTGTGGATGATGATGACGATCCCGATGAAGCCTAGCTTGATGACGGTGTTGATGGCGACGGTCTCCCCTCTCCGGGAACGAATTCCCTCGGCAGAAATCTGTCTGCCGGAGAGATCTTTCTCTCTCACTATTTTCCGCCCCCCCGAGGCGGCGGAAATCTATCTGTGGTCGCTCCCCTGGCCTTAGGGTTTCATAGGGAAGATATAGGCGAAGGGGCGGAGTCGGAGGCCGGGCAGGTGGGCCACACCTGCCCTAGGCGCGGGGTCAGGTGGGCCCGTGCCTAGGGGGTGTGGGCCCCCTGAGGCCTTTCTCCGTCCCTCCTTCTGGCTTCCTCCGTCTTCTGGTAAAATAATATGTTTCCATATTTTTTTGGTATTTTTTTGATATTTGCAAAATTGCAATCAACGCCTTCTTTCCATCGAATCGACTCCAGTCCATCCTCCAGGAATCATCCAACATGCATAAACAGATGAAAAGCCATAAGTAATATCTCGTAATAAGACAAATATCAATGAATAGAGGTAAATTATGATATAGAAAGGTGATACAAATTGGGCGTATCAACTCCCCCAAGCTTAGACTTCGCTTGTCCCCAAGCGAATACTAAGCTCAGTAAACATGTCCACATGTTTATGGAGTGAAGTGTCGATAAAAGAATACGAACAAGAAGCATCACACTTACCATTGCACAACTCATAGAATAAAGCAACTCACCATTATATAACTTAGCTTGCAACCAAGTACAATAGTCACAATATAGATGCATAAAGATAAATCATAATTGGAATTGGCAAACTTGTTCTTGGTCAGAGAACACCTGGCAAACAGTTTCACAAAAGCTTTTTGCAGAAGTTTCAAAACAGGAGCACTCTTTGCTCAAAAGGTTTTTTACAAGTGAAGGCTTTCAAAGTAATACTCAATAGATAAGAGTTTTGTGCAAACAAGGTAGATGAAGAGCATGATTGAATAAATCACCATATGAATGCTTGAAACACAACAACTCAAATGCTTGCTGGATATAGAGAGGAAGTAGGTTTACTGACTCAACTTGGTAAATAGGAGAAAGGTCCCTTCATAGAGGGTAGCAGGGATTACAAGTCATAAAGAGCTTCCAAAAGATTATGGTACTTACTAGCTTTGAGCCCTCATTGCCCCTATCATAAGCATATTGAGATGATTAAGGTTAAAGTGAACAAAGATGGAGTATATGCTTGACGAAATATAAGTTGGCAATCTCATGTCCCTTGAATATGAGGCCACTCCTCATGCGTACTCAACTTTGGGCCTAGGTAAGTTCTTGTCATTGTAAGAATTTGCATATCATTGAGAACCACCAACGGGGTACCCCTTGCACATGGTACATGAGCTTTCCCATAACCAAAATGACAAGGCAAGCAGACAATGAGCATCTCAGCAATCTTTTTATTTACCATATGCATAGCTTTTTATTGAGGATGCTTCATAGATATCTCACTATGGTGATGATGCAAGTTTCCACCATGATTAAGCATGGCTTAGGCTAGCGGCCCAGGCGTTTCTCTAACATAGGATACAAACTCCATGGACTTACAAGTTCCCTCTTTATTTCACACCGGTGACATCCATAGACAAAAGAGCATGATATCAACTATGTACAGAGTACAAGTGCAATGTTGAAAACGTTCCCTGTGACAGCACGGTTCTGCTAATTCCAACATATAGATGCAAGCATATACAACTTCGATGTTCACAATGGTTCAAGTCTATTAGGGGCAAAGAAATAAAGTGTGCCATCAAGTTTGTGAGAGCTCTACTAACTAGTTTTCACACAACAAAATACTTTTTAATTCGAAAGGTAGATGAAGCTTGAGAATTTGCTAGGAATAGCAAAAGTGCTACTAGGTAGATATGGTGGACACAAGTGGAAAAAGTTTTGGTTCAAGCGGTTTGGAAACATGAGAAGTATGCCTTCTCAAAACAGGTTTTTGGCTAGCAAGGCTGGGTAGCAAGCAAGAGAGTTGAAAGAAAAAAGCAAACATACAAGTAATAAAGCCAAACATGTAATCTTACTTGAAGACACAAAAGGATCTTAAATAAAGAATACTAAGCTTATGAGCTAACAACAAAGAAAACAAATGATACAAAATACATGTAAGCTTTTTCTTTCTTTTTCTCTTTCATAGTAATGCTACTAACCAGAACTCGGTTTGCCAAAACCAATTTAGATCCACTTGATGATCCCAAAGTGGTGCCAATACTGATCAACAAGATCCATCATATAATAGAGATTGCAAACTAAAATAAGAAGTGCAAAAGGTAAAAGATGAGACTTCTCATTAATATTCCAATAAAGGCACTCACACCAAGGGATACAAAGATAATCAACTAAAGGAGAGATACTTCCACATGCAAACCAAACCATAAGATAACCCCTCTACCACAAATATGAATCCACTAAAAAGGTAAAAGGTAAAAGATAATGGTGGTGATACCGCGGCACTCCCCCAAGCTTGGAACAAGCCAATGGGATGCCAAATGATACGTCCAAAACGTATATACTTTCTCAAACACTTTGCTATTGTTTCTCCTCTAAACTTGTGTGATTTGGATACAACTAACACGGACTGACGCTGTTTTCATTAGAATTATTTGGTGTCTTGTTTTTGTGTAGAAAATCAACTATGAGGAAAAATCCCGGAAAATATGCCAAAAACTATTTTTCACCAGAAGATCCACGGGCGAGCGGAGGAGAGAGGGAGGCACAGGGGCCAGACCCACCCCAGGAGCGGGCCCACATAACCCCGTGCCTGGAGGGGGTTTGGCCACCCCAGGAAGCTCCTCGGCCTCCCTCTGCGCCTATAAGTTGCCTTCTGACCTAAAAACTCAGGGGGGTTCGATAGTTTTCCAGAAAGAGTTTTGCTCCGCCGTCGCCACCAGAAACCAAGATTCTGATCCAGAAACTCCGTTCTGGCACCCTACCAGGATGGGGAATTTGGAGAGGATCATCGCCATCATCACCAACGCATCTCCATCAACCACCGATGTTCCCCTCATCCATGAGTGAGTAATCCCCCGCTGTAGGCTTGGGGATGGTAGGGATTGGATGAGTTCTATGATGTAATCAAATAACATCTGTTAGGGCATAGTGCCTAGTATCTGTATTAGTGCTATTTTACTTTGTTGCAACTTGTTGTGCTTAATGCTTGTCACGAGGGCCCAAGTGCCATGATCTCAGATCTGAACTTACTATTGAATCATTATGATAGTATTGTTTGTGATCTTATCTGCAAGTTGTGTACACATATCATTTTCCGGATCCAAAGGCCCCAAAGTGACAATAATTGGGACAACCGAAGGGGATGGCTGTGGTATGAGGATCACATGTGTTCACGGAGTGTTAATGCTTTGCTCCGGTGCTCTATTAAAAGGAGCACCTTAGTTTCCAGTAGCTCCCTAGAGGCCTAGCTGCCACGGGCTGGCTGGACAGAAGATGTTGTGCAAGTTCTCATTGTGAGCACGTATGACTATATTTGGAGCACATGCCAAGGATTGTTTAGTACTTGGATGCTTGTTATTATTTATATGCAATGCCCTAGATCTTGAAGTTACATGTTTAGACTCGTCCATGCAACGCCCGTCCATCCATCCCTATGCCTACCGCACTCGAATCCTACTGTTACCGCTACTGTTACTATTGCTCCTATTTCACTGTTACTGTTGCTGTTGCTTTACTGTTACTACTGATAAACGTCTGTGAGCAAGAAATATTTCCAGGTGCAGCTGAACTGACAACTCAGTTGTTGAGGCTTGCAAGTATTCTTTGTCTCCCCTTGTGTCGAATCAATAAATTGGGTAATACTACCCACGAAGACTGTAGCGATCCCCTATACTTGTGGGTCATCAAGAGTATTTTCTGGCGCCGTTGCCAGGGAGTATAGCTTTATTTGTAAGTTCACTTGGATCTATTATTGTTCACTGCTACTGCTTTCATCATGGGGAAGTCTCATGATGGAAAGTTCCCTATTTTACCATCCACTACAAGAAGACGTACAGTCCTAAACACCTCTGCTGCTCTTGATTCACCGTCTGTTATAAGTAAGCTTGTCACACCACCACCACATACTCATGCTACACACACTGCTACTACTGCTGAGTCTGGAACTGCTTTTGATACTCATGATGTTACTTCTACTGTGCTTGATGCGGGTGGTTCATTAGGTCCTTCTATATATGCTACTATGGCTAGTCTAGGAAATACCGAAACTCCTAGTGAAGACACTATTACACCTGTTAGTGTAGGGGTTCATAGCATGGAAAACAAAAAAATTCTACCGCATGCAAACAAACAAGCCAAGATCTATCTACTAGATTGTAGCAATGAGTCGATAGAGGAACTCACCCTCGAAGATTCCAGCGATTAACGAGAGCGATTCTCGTGGGTGATGTAGTCGTACTCTTGCCTATCTCAAGATCGCGTGACGATCCTTCCGCGCTGCGTTAAATAGCGCTTCATGGTCAATCACGCGTTGATCGATGAAGACCTTCCTCTCCCTTGTTCTAGCTGGCAGCAGAGGTTGTAGCACTCTCCTCGCGATTCTGGCAGCACGACGGCGTGGTGTCGGAAGTAGAGGGGAGATCTCGCAGGGCTTCGCCTTAAGCCGGAGCGAGTATGGTGGAGTATGAGAGAGGCCTTGGTGATCTAGGGTTTATAGGGAACCAAGGGGAGGGCTTGGACGGCGGCTAGGGTTTGGGGAAACCCCAACTCGCCGAGTTGGAGGTGCCCTAGGCGGCGGCAACAGGAGGAGGTGGTGGCGCCAGCGGCTTGAGGCTAGGGTTTTGGGTGTAAGGGGTAGGGGCGCCCTACCCCTCCTTATATAGGTGGAGGGTGGCCGGTTGGGAGGATGGAGTCCTCCCCCAACTCGGACTCCTTGGACGGCGGGTGGAGGGAGGGGACTTCCTCCCCAAGTAGGTTTCCTACTCTCCCTCCACCAAGCAAACTTGCCGTTTGATTTTTCAAATTGGCGTTTGACTTTCAAACTTGGATTTGATTTCTCTCTTTATTTTGCCCAGCCAAGTGACCTAGTACATGATGCAACCATTCCATATTGTCATGACACATTCATGTACCCTTCCCCTCCGGAGTGCCGGACCTTCCGGACCCTTCTAGAACATTCCTGGTGAAAACACCGGAATCATTCCCCAACTCCGAAACATGACTTTCCTTATTTGAATCTTATTCTACGGACCATTCCGGATCTCCTCGTGATTTCCCGGATCCCATCTGAGACTCTGAACAACATTCGGTCTCTTACTCATCATTCCATAACTACTCAACAACATCGAATCCTTAAGTGTGTCTCCCTACAGTTTGTGAATTATGCGGACATGATCGAGACACTTCTCCGATCAATAACCAATAGAGGAATCTGGGAATTCATATGGCTCCCACATATTTCTACGATTAATTTGCGATCGAATGAACCACTTACATACGATACCAATTTCCCTTTGTCTCACGATAGTTTACTTATCCGAGGTTTTGATCGTCGGTATCTCTGCATACCTAGTTCAACCTCGTTACCGATAAGTACTCTTTTCTCGTTACCGTGGTATGTGATCCCTTGTGAGCCAGTCACATGCTTGCAAGCTAATTGGATGACATTCCACCAAGAGGGCCCAGAGTATATCTATCCGTCATATGGATGGACAAATCCCACTCTTGATCCATGTGTCTCAACCCATACTTTCCGAACACTCAATGCCATATTTATAGCCACCCAGTTACGATGTGGTGTTTGATGTCATCAAAGCATCCTTCTGGTGATGGTGATAAGCATGATCTCATGGTCGAAGGAATTAGGTTACTATGTATCAGAAAGCTTATAGCAATTGAACTATTAAAATGACTTGATCTTTATGCTACGCTTATCTATAGGAGTATGTCCATCATACCATTCTCCTAATGATATGATCTTGTTGTTAATAACATCTCAATGTTCATGATAGGGAAACCACAATCATCTATTAACCAACAAGCTAGTATTATGAAGAGGCTTTACTAGGGACTCTAATTTAGTTTACAAATCACACAAGTATTAATGTTTCCTGGTCAATACTATTATAGCATGAATGTAAACATTTACCATAAACACAAAGATATAATAATAACTACATTTATTATTGCCTCTAGGGCATATCTCCAACAGTTAGCTCACCTGAGGCTAGTGAGAGTTATGATATTAATGATGGTTACATTGAGTTCACTAATGAATTTGTTGAAGAGTTCCGAAACACACATGGTACTAGTGCTATGAAGAGTCTCCTTGCTAGACATACTATTATGCCTAAGTTGTCCTCTGATCCTAAGTTTGCCTCTTCTCCCTAGATATTAAAGATGAAGATTATGATTTCTCTCTTGATTTGTCTTATTTAGATATTATTGAGAAAGAACCTTTTTGTGGGACTAAAAATGAGAGTGTTATGGCTCATATGAATGAGATTTCTACTATGAGTGCTTTATTCTCTGATGATTTTAAGATGCGCAAGTACTTTGTTACTAAGATCTTCCCTTTTTCACTAAAAGGAGAAGCTCGGGCTTGGTTTAATAGATTATCTCCGGGTTCCATTGATAGCCCTGATTGCTTGATTGCTTCTTTATTCCATAAATATTTTCCTCCCAGTGCTAGACATGCTGCTTTGCAGAGACTTTTTGATTTTCAACAGGGAGAAGAAGAGAAATTGCCTGAGTCATGGACAAGGTTCTGTGCCTTGATTCATGCACATCCTGGATGTCCATTACCTAAGAATGAGCTTCTTGATATTTATTATAATGGACTAACTGATGATTCTAGGACATACCTAGATAGCTTTGCTGATTATGTTTTCAGGAAAAGGACTCCTACAGATGCTGATGAATTAATGACCATGATAAGCAAGAATTATGATGATTGGACTTCAACTGAGCTAAATACACCTGAGCCTATTACTCTTGAACCAGTTGTTCCTGAACCAGTTCCAACACCAACAACAAAGAAGAGGGGGGTTATTGCATTAAATGATGAATTGATGAAGGAAGCTAAGAAGTGCCTAAAGGAGAAAGGTATTAGAGCTGAAGATGTGAGGAATCTACCTCCTATAGAAGAATTATGTAAGCCAATTCCCCACTCATCTACTATTGAGGTACATTCTCTCCAATTTAATGAAGGTGATATTCCTTATGGTAAGCCTCCTGATCAATGTTTAGAGGAACTTGACAGTTTTATTGTTAAGTAAGGATATTTTAATAAACAAGTTTAGAATCATTTATTGGAAAAATCTAGAGCTATCTGTCAGGGGAATAACCCCCAGTAGGGTCACGAGAGGTGAAACATAGCACAGCTGGGTAGGCTCTGAGTAAAGAAAGAACCAGGCCGGGAAAGAACGGCCGGGTAAGAGAAGCATAAGGAGCCGACATATAAACTATGTCGGCCCGCATAAGACAAAGTTGTAATTCTTGTAGGAGCTGACGATCCTAGTCTACCGAGGAAGGGCCTAGTCAAGTAGGACGCGTGGCACCTTTCCGAGTAAGGTTCAGGAGGGACCATGGTAAAGCATGGTCAAAAGAGAAGGGCGACGTTGGGTGACACAAAAGGAGTCGGGTGACGCCCAAAGCATACACTAACGTACACAGTTACACCGTGATGCCAAAAGGAACAGGAAGCAGCGTACCAGAAGACCGTTAGCTGTCAAGCTTTATGGACTAGGACATTGGGATTAGGGCAAGCCCATGACCCGGCCCACATTATAGGGACCAAGATCCAAACAGTAAACCCTAGAACCCAAAGGGGTATAAGCTAGCTAGAACTGCCTATATAAGGGAGGAGATAGCTGTAGTAGAGGGAGGTTGGACCAAGTAGGGAACTAGTGCACTACACCCTAGTTCATACAGCTCAAGGAGCACTTGTAATCTTCGCATATCAATCAAATCGCTAAGTCTGGAGAGTTCTTATTGTTCTTCGTGCATGGCTCGACCGTGCACTCCCCCCGGTGACCACAAGCATCCATTCGGCCCCCCAACTTAAGCCTACCCATGGCATCTGCTGTGCCACCACCACGACAGTTGGCGCCCACCGTGGGGCAGAAGAAGGTGCTTGATGGAGTCTTCATCCGGACGGGCAACATCATCGCCAAGACCGGCGAGCGCGTCTACTCCAGCCTCATCCAGAGGTTTGGAGCGCTCAACTTCGTCAGCGACAACGCGGGCTGCTTCGGGACCAAGCCGTTCCCTAGGGGTGGTCACTTCATCAAGTTCGGCGAGCACCAGGTCTAAGTCGCAGTGCGTGTGGAGCGCGCATATCTGGAGCACGTCGTCCTGGCGCCGGATCCGCCAACGATTCCTGTCACTGGGAAGCTTCACCAACTTGTCTCCATGGAGGTAATGATGACAGCCCCGAACCCCGCGGCTCCGCCGATAGTTCCAGTAGTGGATGAGAATGTTGAGGGAGGAAATCATGAGGAAACACCAAGGGCTGCAAGAACAACAAAGGCACCACTAGAAAAACCACAAAACATAGCTAGGAGTAAAAGGGCTAAGGAGCTGCAGGAAGCGATAGACAAGTTGGAAGAGCCAGTAGCACAAGCAACTGACCCGACACGTGTGCAAGCCAAGTTGGAGGAGGCCAGGGTAAAAGTTCTAGAGAAAGCCAAGGAATTAGCGCAGTTACATCATGATGTGGATATCACGATCCGAGAGCTCAACTCGGCAAATCGAGTCAGGGGCGCAAAGACCCGGCTAGATGCGACGAGATTGAGAGGAAGAAACCTCAACGAAGAGCTGGCAGATGCAACGTCAAAAATAACGCCAGAGAACAGCAACGAAACAGCTATGTGGCCAACATATAACACAACAACAGCTAATCTGCGAGAAGTAGAAGCAGCGATGGCAGAATTAACCCATTTGGAGGGAGAAGCAAAGAAAAGACAACAAGAACGAGTAAATGAACTAGTAAGAGAAGCTAGCATGCTGAATGAATCGTATTACAGAGCAAATCCGGGTATAGCAGGAAGGTCACAGCTGGTTCACTCGGCGACTCCTGTCCCGACAAGATCGGCAGGGCACACGGCATCCTCACCCGGAGTGGCGCCTAGACCGAGGAAAGAAAAGAGTGTGGATTCTAGAAGAAACAAGCAGATGGTCACCTATGATCCGGCAATGGTTCAAGGAAACCCGGCACATGAACATGGGGCGAGAAGGAATAATGCCCAAGGAAATGAAAATCAGGAGAATGCAGGCCGAGAAAGGAAAGCAGGGCAAAGAAACGACAACGGAGGGCAAAATTTTGCGCCTCAAGATAGGCGTGGAACTCACTCGGTAGGAGGAGGAAATCCAGCGCCAAACAATGCACCAGCTCAACCCGAAAGAAGACAGCAAAGCGCGGGAAAGGCAGCTCAATAGCCTGCTGACCCGAACGCAAATAATTACAATGATGGTTACTCGGCTATGGTGAATGACAGATATGAATTTCCAGATCACGCATATAAAGCAATGGGAACTAGACTCGGAGGCAGGAACCTTCAGCCGGATGATGCAAGGCTGAAGCTTGACCGAATAAAGATGGCGGAGCTGATCGAATCGCAAGGTCCGCAGGGTCCACCATGTTTTGTCCCAAGGATCATGAAGGAGCCACCGGTATCAAATTTCCAGCTGGCCAGAGGGACAAAAACGTATGATGGAAGTACAAAACCAGAGGACTGGCTCATAGATTATGGAACTGCTGTGAAGATCGCGCAGGGAAATTTGAGATGGGAAGTACGATATGTACCGCAGATGCTGGAAGGACCAGCTCGGGTATGGCTGAAAAGTTTGCCACCCGTAAGCATTAACAGCTGGATCGATTTTCAAGACGCTTTTGTGAGCAATTTCACGAGCACCTACAATAGGCCGAATCGCCCACAACAACTGGCGATGTGCAAGCAAAGACCGAATGAGACAGACAGGGAATTCCTCACAAGGTGGTGTACGATGCACAACTCTTGTGAAGGGGTAATCGAGTCACAGGAAATCGCTTGGTTTGCACAAGGATGCAAACATGGAAGTGTGCTATGGCAAAGGTTATAGAGAGATATGCCGACAAGTCTGGCAGAAACGATAAGAATTACTGATTCGTATGCGTTAGGAGATCTGACTCAGCCGCTGCTTATGTCGGCAGATGGGATAACTGAGACTCAGATCTATGACGCAGCCGGGTCGCAAAGGCGCCAGGAAAGATCCGAATATAGAAGAAAGAGAAGAGACGAAAGGCCAGACTACAAATATGGTTCAACTCAGGTTGCAGCCGTAAGTCAGGATCATCCAGATGCTGGGAGTAGCCAATGTCAAAAGACAAGTGGACAACAACAGTGGGTGCCAAAGAATGATGGCAAAAAGTCATACGAACAGAGGAAGCAATATCAGGACCGACAAAAATATACCTATGAGATGATGCTGGACCAGCCGTGTAAGTTTCACATGCCTAGTCCGAGTAAACCGGCCAATCACACAACAAGGCAATGCACTTGGTTTCAGAAAGGAGATAGAGTGGATTCGCCGAATAAGCAGCTTCCACCACCTCCCCCACCACCACTTACAGGAGGAAATGCTCAGATAGTGGGAACAGATAACAGATACGAAAACAGGCAGCCGAGGTATTACAATCAAGAAAGAAGAGATACTGTGCACCAGGTGCACAATCCAAGAGGTGACGACGCTCATGTCGGCCACGGAACTAGAAATGAGTACAGAGAACATCACCAGAGCTATGTTGTCTTCGTCACATAGCCGAATGACAAAAAGAGCCAGCAGCGATGGATGATGGAGGTGAATACCACAATGCCCACAATTCCCAAATACATGCATTGATCTGAGCAAGAAATAACTTGGAGCATAAAAGATCACCCCAAGATCATGCCAACCCTAGGAGGATATGCTCTAGTTTTGGATCCAACGTTCATGGGCCCAGATATCAATGTCAAGTTTTCAAAAGTGCTGATTGATGATGGCAGTAGCATCAACATCATGTACAAGGATACTATGCTCAAGTTAGGCATTACCATGAACATGCTGGAGCCGACTAAGACCACTTTCCACGATATTGTGCCGAGATTGTCATGTGAGCCAATTGGCAAGATCTGTGTTTAGGATTTGGTCAGCTCATATCACGCCTTACTCGGCAGGCCGGCTATGGCAATATTCATGGCTACTACCCACATTGCCTACTTAAAGATGAAGCTGCCAGGCCCATGTGGGGTGATTACAGTTGAAGGGGACTACAAAAGATCCATTGCTTGTGCCTCATCCAGATCTTCACTGGCCGAGTCACTCATCATAGCACAAGATAAGAATCAAATGTTGGAAGTGGCAACATTGGCCAAAGCGGCACAAATGTCCATGCCGTCACTCACCAACCCGCACGGCAATGTGTCATTTCAAGCTACCAAAGAAACCAAGAAGGTACAGGTGGATGAGACTTTCCCAGAGCACACAGTTACCATTGGGGCTGGCCTCACAGACAAGTAGGAAAGCGAGCTCACCATCTTCCTCCGTGAGAATCGGGATATCTTTGCATAGTCCACTCAAGATCTGCAAGGAGTTCCGAGGGAGCTGGCTGAGCACTCTCTTCATGTAAGGCCAGAGGCCAAGCCGGTGAAGCAACCCCTCCACCGCTTCGCCAAAGATAGGAGGAAGGTAATAGCTGCCGAGATTGCCAGACTCCTAGCTGTCGGATTCATCATGGAAGTACTGCACCCAGATTGGTTGTCAAATCCACTCTTGGTCGAGAAGAAAAAAGATGACCCGAACGTGGTAGTGGTATGGCGCATGTGTATTGATTACACGAACCTCAATAAGGCGTGTCCAAAAGATCCATTTCCCATGCCACGGATCGATCAAGTCATAGATTCTACTGCTGAGTGTGAGTTGTTTTCGTTTGTGAATGCATATTCAGGATTCCATCAGATACCACTGAATCCGGATGATCAAATAAAGACAGCTTTTATCACCCCATATGGGGCTTATTGCTATCGTACCATGCCATTTGGGTTGAGAAATGCAGGTGCAACATATCAAAGATGCATGCAAAAATGCTTACAAGATCAATTGGACAAAAATGTTCAAGTATACATCGATGACGTGGTAATAAAAACCAAACAAAGTCATACTCTAATTGAGGACTTGCGTCAAACATTCGCAAACTTGAGAAGATTCCGGATGAAGCTTAACCTGGAAATGCACATTTGGTGTACGGCTGGCAAATTACTCAGATTTCTCGTATCCAGCCAAGGAATTGAAGCTAACCTGACAAAAATCAGGGCCATCGAAAGAATGGAATTGCCAAAAACCCTCAACGATGTCCAGAAGTTTACTGGATGCCTGGCCTCGTTGAGCAGGTTTGTTAGTCGACTAGGTGAAAAAACCCTACCACTATATCAACTGATGAAGAAATCAGATAAATTCACATGGACACAGCAAGATGATAGCGCTTTCCATGAATTAAAGAAAATGCTGGCAACAACACCAATATTAGCATCACCACTATCCAAAGAGCCAATGTTGCTCTATATCGCCGCAACCAACAGAGTTGTAAGTGCAGTAATAGTGGTTGAACGTGAAGAAGGGGCAAATCAGTCCAAAGACCAGTTTATTTCTTGAGCAAAGTGCTCTCTGTCTCGAAACAGAATTACCCGCATTATCAGAAGATGACATATGGGGTATATATGGCGGCAAAGAAGCTGAAACATTATTTTCAAGAACACCCAATCGAGGTAATATGCGAGGCACCTATCTCGGATATATTGGGTAGCAAAGGTGCCAGTGGACGAGTGGCAAAATGGGCCATAGAACTGGCACCATATACTCCACAATATGATAGGAGATATGCAATAAAGTCTCAGGCTATTGCAGATTTCTTTGTAGACTGGATGGAAATGCAGTACAAACCACCACTGCTAGATCCGAACTACTGGAAAATGCATTTTGACGGGTCCAAGACGAAAATGGGTCTGGGCGCCGGGATAGTGCTCACATCTCCAAAGAGGGATCAACTCAGGTATGTGTTACAGATTCATTTTGCTGCTTCCAACAACGTTGCCGAGTATGAAGCACTTGTCCACGGCATCAAAGTGGACAAGGAAATTGGTATCAAAAGGATCATGTGTTTTGGTGATTCAGCAAGTGTCTAGACATTGGGATGCACTGGACGCAAACATGGCATTATATCGCTTCCATGTGCAACAAATTTTGGGATACTTTGACGGATGCGAATTCCATCACGTTCCTAGAGCAGAAAATGAGGTATAAGATGTACTATCCAAACTAGGGTCATCTCGGCAAGCAATACCACCAGGAGTAGCGCTGGAGCACCTCAGGAAACCATCGATCAAGCTGTCACCAGAATCCGACTTGATCAGGGTCACCCCGGTGATTCAGGAGTCAGACATGGTACCAATGGATATCGACTCAGGGGTAGGTTCAAACCACTCGGGGACTGATCCGCTCGATTCAGGGGCTGTCGAATCACACTCGGGGACTCCTCAGGTCATGTCGGCAGAGCATATGTCGGCGGGGCCAATGGACATTGATGCTGAAGCAGACCCGGAACCACTGATACCAACATGGGCACAACCAATATTCGACTATTTAAAAGATGGGACCTTGCCGAGTGATGAAACATTGGCAAGGAAAACAGTACGAAGAGCAAAAGCGTACACCATAATCAGCAAGGAATTATACAAGCAAAGTGTGACGAGTGTACTGCAGCGTTGTATCAGCCCAGAGAAAGGTCAGGAGATCTTATTGGATATTCATCAAGGAGAATGTGGGCACCATGCGTCATCAAGAGCGTTGGTGGCCAAGGCATTCCGACATGGATTCTATTGGCCAAGTGCATTGGCACAAGCGCAAGAGTTAGTCGGAAAATGCAGTGGTTGTCAACACTATGCATCCAAGTCACATCTACCAGCGTCTGAATATAAGACTATACCAATCACTTGGCCTTTTGCAGTATGGTGCCTGGATATGGTAGGACCATTCAAATCAGCGAGGGGAGGCATGACTCATATTTTGGTCATGATTGATAAGTTCACCAAATGGATAGAAGTGAAACCAATCAAAAAGTTGGACGGTAAAACAACTGTCACATTCTTAAAGGATATAATCCTCAGATATGGTTACCCACACAGTGTAATCACTGATAATGGCACGAAATTTGCTGAAGGAGCTTTTGCTTGTTTCTGCAGGAAACACCAAATAAGACTTGATGTAGCATCAGTCGCCCATCCAGAATCAAATGGACAAGTTGAACGGGCTAATGGCTTAGTTCGGTCAGGGATAAAACCCCGCTTAATGGAACCACTCCAGAGGTCACCTGGTTGTTGGATAGAGGAACTACCCTCAGTGTTATGGAGCCTAAGAACAACTTCGAATCGGTCAATGGGTTATACGCCATTTTTCCTCGTGTATGGGGCAGAAGCAGTTTTGCCTGCCGACATAGAGTATGACTCGCCAAGAATAAGGCAATACTCGGAAGCTGAGGTAAAAAAGGCTCGAGAAGATGGAGTAGACTTACTCGAAGAAGCAAGGGAACTGGCATTATCCAGATCTGCTATATATCAACAGAATCTCCAACGCTACCATAGCCAAAAAGTGCAACCTCGTGTTTTTCGAGAAGGGGATATGGTTCTAAGGCTGGTGCAGCGCACAGCGGGAATGCATAAATTATCACCCCCATGGGAAGGTCCATTCATTGTAAGCAAAGCATTGCACAATGATTCCTATTATCTCATAGATGCTCGTGAAGCACAAAAGAACAAGGTGGACAGGCCAGGAGATGAGATCAAAAGGCCATGGAATGTGGCGCTACTTCGTCCCTTCTATATTTAGGAGAAGCAATGCATGTATCACTCGAACTCTCATATGTCAGATGTGTGAGCCGGCTATGTGCTGATAATAAAATGGTATGATTCGAAAAACTGACTCGGGGACTACCCCTTAACTTTTCCCTCTCAATTATTTTATGTCGGCTGGCGTGATACCCGAAATTTATCTCGGAACAAGTAGTGTTTACTCGGAAAAAATCAACTCTTCGACTATGCTGTTGTCCGAAAACACGGCTTCATGGCAAGCAAGAGGAAAGGATGTATGCCGGGTAAACACGAACGCCGGATAAGTAGAAAGGAGAAACGCGAGCCGGGTTTAAGTTTTTGCCTAACTCTCTGCAGGTCACGTTATACTGCATGTCGAATAATCTCGTCCAAGTGATCCAAGTTTCATATCCGCTAACTATATCCTTAGTACTTTGAGACTCTAATGTCGAACACCAAAAAAGTTAGACAGGGTCCAAAGTCAAGGAAAGGTGACACGGCAAAATGAAACTAGGGGACTTGCCCTTGAATGGTTCACATTCAGAACATAACGCAAATATATAAAGCCTATCAAAAGGCGCATAATCAAACTTAAAGTGCAATGTATGTTACATCTGTACCCGGCATACCGGGGATCTAATAAAAAATTCAAGTGTTTGTTAGCCTAAGAAGCAGAAGGACTCGGAGGAGCACCCTTGGAGCCAGGAGCGTCGCTTGGAACATCGGCCGAGTCAAGGGCATCCGTGGCCGGGTCACCCGGACCATTTGACTCGGTTTCTTCGCTGTCGCCGCCCTCTTCATCAGCAACTTCGACGAGCGGGTTGCCAAGGTCGAGGAAGCTGGGGCCGTCGCACCAAGCGTGCACCATGGTATACTCGATCATGGAGTAAGCTTGCTCCTGGCGTTTCTTGATCAGCTCCGGGTCATTCGGCCATTTGCCATCTCCTCTTATGCGAGCAAGAATATCAAGATTGATGTCCTCGTACCATGAAAGCACGAAGGTGAAAGCCTTGTCCGCTGCAGCTCGGCCGGCCGACTCACGCCATTAATCCAGCCGGTCCTCAGAGCACCTCCACTCGTTGGGCGAACCCAGGCCGAAAACCGGACCAATTTTCGGCCGGACGAATCGCGTTTTCGGCTTGGGTACGCACAGTTTCCCACTCGCGTACCCAGGCCGAGTTCCCAAGTTCGGCTAAATTCACTTAAACTCGGATAAATATGGGCGAATATAGGCAGAATTTCATTAAAGTAGGCTAGGGGGCACATAGTACATCGGATTTCATAACTAGAAAAGGCCGCCGCCGTGGTCGACGCCGAATGCTGCAACTACAGGCCGAGGCGGGGGTTGTTGCCGGCCTCGATGTGCGCCATGAGTCCGGCGAGAGTCCGCCCTGGAACGCTCCATCAGCGGTGGCGGTAAGCCGCATTGTTACGCGGCGGCGGCGAGCCCGATGGTCCGTCGTGTCGGGCGAGTTCCTCGAGGCACCTGTCGGCAAAAAATGCCTCCAGAAGACCAGGTTGCCCTGATCCTCGGTGAGATCCGGGTCTTGCATGCCGGCGATAGTGGACTGGATCTCTCCGGCGAGTTCTGGGTCTTGCATGGCAGCGATAGCCGCCTGGATCTCTCTGACGAGGTCCTCTCCGTCCGGCACCGGTGGAACAGGGATCCCGCCGGCGCTGAGTTTCCAGTCTACGGGGAGACGAATGTCCGACGGGGTCGTATAGCGTGCCTTGCGGAGCAGCCGGGCTTCCCACGGCGACAGCGTGCGTCGACCGGCCATGGATTCTCGGCGGAGTTGAGGAGGAAGAAAGGTGCGACCGTCCGAAGTTCGCCGGAGTTGTGGTGGTGTGAGGGACTGTGAAGAGAGAAGGCAAGATGTACGGCTTTTATAGGCTAGAAGAATGGTGGGAGGGCTGTAGCGGCGAGGGCAGGAAAAGGAAAACGGCGGGAAGGATGGCCGCGAGTCGGCTGCTGTCGCTGACAGGCTGGTCCACTCGCCGAATTCGCTTCGTCCGGCGTCCCCAGGGCGTACCCGGGATCCTGGGTTAGGCCTGGGTAGTCCGTACCAAAGTTGGCCCAAATCCGGCTGAGAAGAGGTCCCTGGGTACGCGACTGGGCCGATTTTCAGCGTCCGGACGTAATTTCGGCGTCCGGATCGGCCTCCTGGGTAGGCAAGTGGAGATGCTCTCAATAAGGAGCAATCTCTCAGCAAGTGGCTCGATGAGTTCAGGTGCGTCTTCATCCAGCCAGAGCATGCGAAACGCATGAATAGCCGACTTGAGCAGGTCCACACCGCAAGACTTGAGGGTCCTGACCCATTCTGACACCGCTTCGAGAAGCTCCTCCATGTACACCTCGCCGTCGGCCGGAGCACCAGATTTGGCCCTCACTTTCTTCATGGCTCGGATGGCAAACATATTGGCCTCAGGAAAATTCTCTGCAAGCAAAAGAAAGGTTAGCAAAATAATAAAAGTAGATGGAAGAAGTCTAGAGCGACCTATATAGTGCAAAAAGAGTAAGAACTCACTACCGAGAAAGAAATTGACAGTGGCGAGTTTTCTATGCCAAGTTTTGGCCTTGGCTTGGAGGGCGTCAAAGTTCAGATTTGCCGACTCAACCAATGACTCGGCCTCGTCGAGCAGCCTCTTGGTCTTCTCGGCGCTGGCGGCCTGCTGCTCATTCTTCTCGGCAAGCTCCTCCATCAGCCCCTTCACCTTTGCCAAGTGCTTCTGCTCTGTCTCGGCCATCAGCTTCTTCAGCCGAGTCACCTCATCTCGCTCCTTCTGGAGTTCGGCTTGGTGCTTCTCTGCTTATTCTGAACAAACTACTTGTCAGCACCAACAGAAACCTTCAGCTATCAGATTAATGAGGCAAGAAACTTACTCTCGGCCTCGCTGACTGCGAGTGAAGAGCATTGATGGTGGACTGAGCGGAGGCTGTGAGAGAAGAGCGAGAAAAGATTGAGAAAATGAACCAAAGAAAAATACACCGAATAGAGAAAGGACGAGTAAGGATATTACCTTGGCCTTGGGTGTCAGTCTGCAGCTTTTCATATGCAAGTTCGAGCTTGCGATGCGCCAGGATGAGAGCTTGGTGCACCTTGGTGCGCTCATTATGCATGAGCTGGACAAAGCAGACATACAGTAAGGAAAGGACAAGTCAAGCAGCCTACCGGATTAAAAAGCTTAAGAGCTTACAACCGAGTAGGTTCCTTACTCGACAGTAACCTCGAGGGCAGGATCGAAGCTCTAACATATGAGTTTGGCATTAGGACATAAAATAATAAAAAAAAGCTTAAGAGCTTACAGCCGAGTAAGTTCCTTACTCGACAGTAACCTCGAGGGCTAGGGATCGAAGCTCTAGCATGCAAGCTTCGTATGAAAATTTAAAGACTAAGTGATTATTGAGAGCTTACGACCGAGTAAGTTCCTTACTCGGCAGTAACCTCGGGGACTAGGTGATATGTATAAAGGGGATACTCAACAATTCAAGAGAGTAAGTAGTTACTTTACCTCGTTCACTTCGTCGGCGCGGGCCATTAGGGAAATGGCGTACTGGGTCATGTCAGAGACGGCCTTAGGGCCCAGCTTCAGTTTCTTGCCAGCGCGGGTGCTGATCTCCTGTTCGCCAGCTGCATTCCATGCCAAAGCATAAGGCTCAGCTGAGCCAAGGCTTTTCCCACTAAGCGTCCGAGTGAGAACTTGACCCGTTTTCAGGGTAGTTCCCACATTGGCACGAGTCGCTACAGCACTAGTATGGAGGGTAACAGCCTTAGAGCCATCACCTGACCCGGCAGCCGTGGACTCGCCCGCCTTGCCCGTTGGAGCGAGCATTGTTGCCAACGTCGGAGGCCGGATCTGAGGAGCAGAAGCCGGAGCGCAGACCATTGTTGTCTGCTTGGAGGAGGTGGATTTGCCGGGTAAAGGGCGAGTAGAGCAAGATACCTTGGGCTGGGTCTGGCCCTTTGACAGAATAGGAGAGCGAGCAGGAAGATTTGGAGAAGAAAGTGGAGCCGGCTGACTGGGCTCAGCAGTTTTGCTGGCTCCAAGATCAGGAAGTTGTTCGTTCACACCAGCCTGAGGGCTGATGCCAGAGGAACTGGTGGTGGAAGGTTTCTCGGCGCCAGAATCACTGGCACCAAGATCAGGAAGTTTTTCCTGTCCAGCACCAGGGGCGCTAGCCGAATGACCCACCAGGTCTGACGGACACTAAGAGGCGTGAGCCTCAACAGTAGGAGCCTCGACTTGGACGGGACTCGGCGCCGCCGAATTAGCTGGAGGAGGCGCAGGCCTTAGCGGCGAGGCGATGCTAGAAGCAGCCTGGTTCGCCGACAAAGGTGCGGCACTGAAAACAACGATACATGTATAAGAGAACATCAGTGACGAAAAAGAAAGAACGAAGAAAGCACAGTATAAAAACTTACCCGGTGACGACCGAGTCATGGGTGACTCGGCGTGTGACTCGGCGCCCAGCGGCTTGGCGAGTCTTAGCTAGAATGGTAGTAGCAGAGGCAGCAGGAGCTGCTGGAGTGGGCTTGCTCTTTTTGGCCGGCTGAGTGCTGGAGGAGGCTCCACGTCGCTTCGGCTTGGCAGCGGGGATCTTGCCGACTCCGCCCACGGCGAGAGGAGGAGTGTCATGTACCTAGGCAGCTGCATAAGTAAATAACAGGCTTACTCGGATAAGTTGGGAGACAAAGGTCGCAAGGCATGTACCTCCAAAAGCGTACAATCATCATCCTCATCATCGTCAGACCAATCTTGTAAGGGATTGCGAGATCGACTCTTACCCGAAGCTGAAGCAGCCACAACATGCGGGATCAGCATGAAGCACTCCAGGTCATACTCAACTTCATCAGAGTCAGAGCAATCCCCATTATAACCGCAGGGAGGGACAATACTGTCATCAACCTGGTGAACAAGATTCTGTGAAAGACAAACATAATGAGTAACCAAAAACTAGACTGAGAGTGGCAAAAGAGCTAAAGTCTACTCGGAAAGGAAAAAGACTCGGAAAACTTACCCAGGGGACAGGCTTGACCCGGCTAAATGGAAGACAACTCCAAGCCCAATTGTCCGCCAAGTTCAGTTTAAAGATGGAGCTTACTCGGCGAGCAATGGAGTCATGGGAGAGCTCCTTGGTAGAGTGCCGAGTGGGATCATGGGTGCCACTCATGAAGCACATCTTATGGATCCTAGCTTGGATGGGGTTGACCCGGTGTGAGATGAAGGTGCACATGAGGTCCCTCTCGGCAAGATGAAAATGCTCATCCGGCGACAGCAACCTTTCCAAGATCACGTTAGCCTCGTTCACCGTAGCGTCTTGGTCGCGCGGGTCAAGCTGCCAGAGCTTCTTGTTCTGGACCTCGTCCTAGAAAGGAGGGAGCCGAATGTTATCGGTGGACCCACTGTTTTTGACATAGAAGAAAGTCCTATGAAATTTCTTGCAGGAATCAATACCAGTAACCCGAGGGACGATGGAATCTCTCCTGGGCGTGATACTAGCAGCACCGCACTGGGTCGGCCTCTTCTCGGAACGAGGAGCACCAGGCTGGGGAACAACCTGTACCTTAAAGCTAAAATATTTGGCCCATAGAAGAACTGTAGGCCAAATCCCAAGGTAAGCCTCGCAGGCAGAAATGAAGCACGAAAGAGAGCCAATGGTGTTGGCAGAGAGATGATGGTTTGCAGATGGAAGTTGGAGAGAAACGAGGAAAAGAAGGTGCTCACTGGAAAACCACCCGCTCGTTAGCATCGGGCTTAGGATAGATCTCACCGGCGGGGAGATGGCAATCCACTTGCAGCGGAATGCGCCTGGTGGAGCGGAGCCATTCCAACTCCTCAGTGGAGACCTCCGAGCCTTCCCAGCCGCCGCGCTCGCCGGCAGGAACCTCCTGCTCCTCAGCACCATCAGCGCCGTCGCGAGCGTCCATGAGTTTCGCATAATCAGTCTCCTCCGTAGTTGGAAGAGGTTTGGAACAACGTGGACCCGTGGTGGAATGGAAAGAAAAGAGGAGCAATTGAAGGACAAGAGCAGGAGGAAGAGGAAACCGCAAAGGGGGGCGGTTCGATCTCGTAGGTGCAAGGAAGAAGAAGAGGCAAGGGAAAACTGAACGTGCGTGGGGGAAGTGGAAACCCCCAACCCCTACTTAAGGACAGTAAAAACCCTGGTCATGGGATTGACCTGTGCCGTGCGGCCAGCATGTGGCCGTGTACCAGGCCGAGTAAGCCAATCAGCAGGCGCCACATAGCCAGAAATACACGAAAAATCCCGTGCCACGTAATGAAAGGAAGGACAAGGGGCGCAGGCCTATGGGACTGCCGCATTGACGGGGAATAATTGCGCAGCCGTCACTGTGCCGCCAGAGCTTGGAACAAAATTTGAGGCAAGTAATCATGATTACTAGTTGTCAGTGACTGAAGCAAGCCAAAAATGACTCGGAATTGGCCAAAGTGACTCGGCTCGAGGCAAAAATGAGCCAAGAAGTCAAAGAGTGGATCAGAAAATTGTCAGACAGACCGGCAAGAAGCAAGATTGCGACAAATACAGACAAAAACTAAGTTTCAATCACATAAAAGGAACTTGGAGACGCCTAACAGCTTGAACTGCTAGACCTCACCAGCTTCGGGGACTAATGTCGGGGGAATAACCCTCGGTAGGGTCACGAGAGGTGAAACATAGCACAGCTGGGTAGGCTCCGAGTAAAGAAAGAACCAGGCCGGGAAAGAACGGCCGGGTAAGAGAAGCATAAGCGGCCGACATATAAACTATGTCGGCCCGCATAAGACAAAGTTGTAATTCTTGCAGGAACCGACGAGCCGAGTCTACCGAGGAAGGTCCGAGTCAAGTAGGACGCGTGGCACCTTTCCGAGTAAGGTTCAGGGGGGGACCATGGTAAAGCATGGTCAAAAGAGAAGGGCGACGCCAGGTGACACAAAATGAGCCGGGTGACGCCCAAAGCATACACTGACGTAAAAAGTTACATCGTGACGTCAAAAGGAACAAGAAGCAGCGTACTAGAAGACCGTTAGCTGTCAAGCTTTATGGACTGGGCCATTGGGATTAGGGCAAGCCCATGACCCGGCCCACATTATAGGGACCAAGATCCAAACAGTAAACCCTAGAACCCAAAGGGGTATAAGCTAGCTAGCACTGCCTATATAAGGGAGGAGATAGCTGTAGTAGAGGGAGGTTGGACCAAGTAGGGAACTAGTGCACTACACCCTAGTTCATACAGCTCAAGGAGCACTTGTAATCTTCGCGTATCAATCAAATCGCTGAGTCTAGAGAGTTCTTCTCGTTCTTCGTGCATGGCTCGACCGTGCACTCCCTCCCCGGTGACCACAAGCATCCATTCGGCCCCCAACTTAAGCCTACCCATGGCATCTGCCGTGCCACCACCACGACACTATCCATGAGTTGAAAGATATTGTGGAAAGAACTTCTAATGATATTAAAATGCTTTGTAAACACTTTCAAATGGTTCAAACCCAACTTGATCAACTTGCTAAGGTATAAAAGGATATGCTAGTTAATGCTTCAGGAAATAAACATGCCTATGGAATTAGAACTAGGAGTGGTGAAACTACTCAAGATCCTTTATATCCTGAAGGACACCCTAAAAGAATAGAGCAGGATTCCCAACAAGGTGAAGATAGTGGTAGTCCTCGTAAGAGGAAGAAAAAGAAACATAAGGTAGTTGAGAACCACTTGAACCTGCTGTAGATCCTAATAGTATATCTGTCTCTGATGCTGAAACTGAAAGTGGTAATAATAATGAATCTCCTGATAAGGAGGAAGGTGAGGAAGAACCTGAGAAGCACACTAAGAACACTAGGTACACAAAGGAGGATTTTATTGCTAAAAAACATGGTAAAGAGAGAGAACCTTGGGTGCAGAAACCTATGCCTTTTCTAGGTAAGAAACACAACTCAAAGGAGGAGCAACACTACAAAAAGTTTTGTGAGTGGATGAAACCTTTATTTTTGCAAATTCCTTTGACCGATGCTATTAAGTTAACTCCTTATTCAAAGTATATGAAGGATATTGTCTCTAATAAAAGGAAGATTCCCAATGAGGAGATTTCTACTCTACTTTCTAATTATTCCTTCAATGGTAAGGTTCCAAAGAAACTTGGTGATCCAGGTATACCAACTGTTCCTTGATCCATTAAGAATAATTATGTTAGAACTACTTTATGTGATTTGGGAGATGGAGTTAGTGTTATGCCTTTTTCTCTCTACAAGAGACTCCGGCTAGAAAAGTTGATACCAACTGATATTTCTTTCCAAATGGCTGATAAGTCAACTACTATTCCTGTTGGTATATGTGGGGATGTTCCTGTTCAAGTTGCTCATAATTGCATGGTCTTAACTGATTTTATTGTGCTTGAAATGCCTGAAGATGATAATATGTCTATTATTCTTGGGAGACTTTTTCTTAATACTGCAGGTGCTGTTATTAATTGCAATCAAGGAAAAGTAACATTCAATATTAATGACAAAGAGACTATCTATTTCCCCAAGAAGGTTTTTAAAAGCTATTGCCTGAATTCCATTGAAAATATTGAGAGCATCAAGGTTGGAGAAATATATTGTCCCATTCCACAAGAAAATTTTGAAACTATTATGATTGGGACCATTGCTATCAAGTATCAGGTAACATAATCACCTTGTGTAATGCAAAGTTTTGTTTCATATAAGATTGTTTTGGTAACAAGACTTGATTAACCTTGTTAACAAAAGGATTTTAATGAACAAAATAATGTTTCCACTGTGGTTATACTTGCTTTCTTTTTCCCTTCTCCTTCCTAGCCTTTGCTTTAGCTTTAGTTTTGCTAGTTGTTTTCTTGTTTGAGTTTCTTAGAGCTCCTGTAGTTTGGCTTTTGGTTTGCTTTTGCTTCTTCTAAAAAAACTGTTTCTGCGAGAAAATCAATTTTCATATCCTAAAAATTGGCCAAAAATAAAGTTTCCCAAAAAATCCTAGAAATTTCAAAATAAATTTTTCCTCGAAAAAACGGGCAGAGAGGTACCAGAGGTGACACAGGGGGCCACCCCAGGCCACCACACCTGTGGTAGGCACGGGCCCACCACTAGTGGCGCCTAGGGGGGGTCTGGCCCACCTGGGCCCCTCCAGGCTGCCTCCTCAAAGCCACCTTCTTTCTCTCTCCCAAAAAACACCGGAAAACTTGCTCAAGCTCGAGTTCTTGCTTTTCTTGCTCGCGATTTTCGATCTCCTTGTTCAGCCCATCTCAAGTGCTAATTTTTGGAGGGTTTGCTCCTTGGTATGTGCCTCCTCCACTTGTCCAATTAGATTTGTGATTGGTAGATTGTATCTTGAGTATTTTGTTGCTATAGGTGACAGGTTGTTTGATCTTACATGCTTGTTCTTTGCTTATAAACTTTGTTTTGATGCATGTGTAGTCCTCTAGCAAGTTCCTATAGTAGTTGCTCATCATTTATCAACTTAGAAATCACTTGGTTTGATGGTTGTCTAAAAATTTCAGCAAGGAAGATGAGTACTTATCCACTGAAGCAATATGACTTGATGGTGCATGATCCAATGAAGGTTCATCGTGAGGAGGCAGTTTTTCCTTCCATATATCCATGCCATGAATTTATGAGAGTTGCGGGGATCCTCCAAGATTTCCAAACTTTGGTTACAAATGCAGGGTTGGAGCACTTTGTTGAAGGTGAACCAATCCAATATGTTAAGCTAACCATGGATTTTGTGCAGGACTTCCTGTTCACTTGGTCTACTTCTAATCCCATGGTATATTACAAAATTTATAATATACCCGTCGACCTGCCTTTTGTTGATTTCTATGCAGCAATTAGAGTACCTTAGTGGGGATCTTGTGAAAAGATCAAGGAGAGGCCCAAGTCACTTGTTGATTTGTATGCTGAGATTTGCCAAGGTTTCGACTTCTCAAAGGAAAGTGGTAAAATTCGGAACATTCAGCTCCCAGCTATTAGGTACTTTGCCTATTTCATTACCAAGTGTGTTCTTGCTAGAAAGATTGCTAGAAAGTTGTCTTCTTTTGATATAGCTTTTATTGCAGCTGCTCTAAATAGGAATAGTTCTTATAGTTTGAGTGCTTTGATAGCTCACCATCTCACCACCAACCATGAGAAGGGTGGAATTTTTGGAGGTCTCGTTGCTTCTAGGTTGCTAGCTTTCCATGGTTTAGAGCCTCATTATTCAGATTTTAGTTCCCCATAGAGAGGCTTGATATTGAATCCATGATTCAGCATGGTTTTGTTTCTTTGGGAGCCAATGTGAGAACTTTACCATATGAAATATCCTTTGCCCAGCAAGGTTAGAGAAAGGGTAGGACTGAGAAAATAGTTTATTTGCCTGCACCTTCTTTGTTTAACTTTGATAACAGGCAAGGATGGTCACTTACAGAGGGGAGCTTGACACTTATGTGGGGGAACTCTCCCAGCAAGAAGAGAATGTTGAAGAGGATGCCGAAGACAATTCGGTTCAGCCCTCCAACTTGGGAGAGTCTTCATACCAGCAGCCCTCATTTGATTGGGGCGCGTCTTCTTCTTCATCGCAGGTGCCTGACTATGATCATTCCTATGATGACCCACCAGCATGGGGGTACTATCCGCGCTATTGAGCCCCACTTAGGCCAAAATCCTAAGCTTGGGGGAGGTACACCGACATCACACTCATTTACATATCATGTTCAGTCTATTCTTTGTATATCCATTGTTTCGCTTTCTTTTTGGTTCTTGTTGCTTCTTTCTAAAAAAACACAAAAATACCAAAAATATTTTCGTTGTTTCTCTTGCTTTGTTTCTTTGTTTCTTTGCTTTGGTTTTCCTTAAAAGAAAAAATCCAAAAAGATTTTGCTTTGTTTGGTTTGCTTTGTTTTTGTTTGATTTTTCTTTTTTTGCTTGTTTCTAAAAAAATTGAAAACACCAAAAATATTTGTTGTTCTTCTTTGGTTTTGTGAGTTCTTTGCAGGGTTCAGCCGTCCTCAGTGGATATTGGTTTTCATGTTAATTATTCAAGTCACACAAGTGAAGGGCAATAATGAAGATTAAGACAACTCGAGGTGTGGTAAGAGGCTAGTAACGAACTCTATTTGTTTCATTTTTGTACATATACTCATCATTGTGAGCATTCTTAGCCTTCTTGTGTAAGGTGTATGTCATTATGGATGCTTAGTAGTTCTTGCTTGTCTATGATTAGCTCCAGCTTGCTAATAGTTTGTAGCATGTCATATGAATGTTTGCTTGCATTGTTTTGTTCATACTTTGGTATGATATTGTGGTATCCTCCTCTGACTGTTCATGTGAATCGACTTGGCACAAGCTCGCGCATGCATATGACTAATCAATAGTCAGTAAGCCTCGATGATTTATTTTGCCTCAGAGTCCTTGTATCACTTTCATGCCATAATTAGTCATGTTTTGTTGCAAGCATGATTATGATAGTTATTGCTCTCTCGTTTGACGCTCCCTCTCTATTTCTAGCCTTCACTTGCACTGAGTATGAGCTCTACCTGTGTTTCCAACTCCCCAAAACCAATATTGCCAGCTGTGTCCACCATACCTACCTATTAGCATCATTTGCTACTTCAGTGCATATTTTATATATGCCGTGTTTTCTTCCAAAATAAAATGTTTGTCTATTTTCAGAAAGTTAGTTAGTAAAGCTCTCACGAACTTGATGGCACACTTTATTCCTTGCGCTTAATAATCTTGAACCATTGTGACTAGTCCATTAAAGTTATATGTTTGCTTATTATATGCTGGGAGTCAGCAGAACCGTGTTGTCACGGGGAACGCTTTCAACACCTGTTGGATATCTTATCCAGTTGATACTTTGCTCTTTTGTTTACGGATGTCGACGATGTGAAATAAAAAGGGAGGTTATGAGTTCATGGATTTTATACATTGTGTTAGAGAAACGCCTGGGCCACTAGCCTAAGCCATGCCTAATCATGGTGGAAACTTGCAGCATCACTGTAATGAGCATCTAGGAAGCATCCTCAATAAAAAGGTATGCATATGGTAAATAAAAAGATTGCTGAGATGCTCATTGTCTGCTTGCCTTGTTATTTTGGTTATGGGAAAGCTCCTGTACCATGTGCAAGGGGTACCCCGTTGGCGGTTCTCGATGATATGCATGTATTTACAATGACAAGAACTTTCAGGTGACCAAAGTTGAGTAGCATGCGGAGCGACCCTCGTACTCAAGGGACTTGGGATTTCTAGCCTATGGTCTGTCAAGCATATGATTCATAGTGGACCTCACTTTCACCTTAACCACATGAAGATGCCTATGATAGGGGTAATGAGAGCTCAAAGCTAATGAGTACCTTCCTTTCAGCATTAGGAAGCCTTTCAAAACCTTCACAAAACCATTTTCACAATTTTGTTGAGTCACCACTGATTCTATGAGCACCTTCTTGAGAGCATAGTTGTCATTCTTGTGTTTGTTCCAAAACTTGGTTAATTATGTCATGACTTTGATGCTTGTATCTCTGATATCTTTACCTCTAGTCTTCACTTGAACTTCAGAGGTGCCTTGGCATTCATATTGTGCTCTACAAACAAAGGCAAGCGAGATACCACTTTATCATACCTTATTATGAGCATTGCAATGTTGCTTATGTTTATGTTTCATGCTACTTATTATTATTGAGTTGGTTTCTCTTCATAGCTTGCATGACTATTGAGTGGACTTAGTTGCATACTCCCTATTATGAATTGTCTAAGCATCTACTACTGTACTGAGAATATTTACATCATATGAAGCAAAGTGTTCGTGGAAGTTCTTTTATCGCACTCAGTTTTCAATTGAATTGCTTGAGGACAAGCAATAAGCTAAGCTTGGGGGGAGTTGATACGTCCAAAACGTATATACTTTCTCGAACACTTTACTATTGTTTCTCCTCTAAACTTCTGTGATTTGGATACAACTAACACGGACTGACGCTGTTTTCAGCAGAATTACCTTGATGTCTTGTTTTTGTGCAGAAAATCAACTATCAGGAAAAATCCCGGAAAATATGCCAAAAACTATTTTTCACCAGAAGATCCACGGAGCCAGAAGGGGAGACAGCGGGGAGTCCTGGGGGGCCCAGACCCACCCCAGGCGCGGGCCCACCTGACCCCACGCCTGGAGGGGGTTGGCCACCCTAGGCAGCTCCTTGGCCTCCCTCCGCGCCTATAAGTTGCATTCTGACCTAAAAAATCAAGGGGGTTCGATAGTTTTCCAGAAAGAGTTCCGCTTCGCCGCTGCCACCAGAAACCAAGATTCGGATCCAGAAACTCCGTTCTGGCACCTTGCCGGGACGGGGAATTTGGAGAGGATCATCGCCATCGTCATCACCAATGCATCTCCATCAACCATCGATGTTTCCCTCATCCATGAGTGAGTAATCCCCCGCTGTAGGCTTGGGGATGGTAGGGATTGGATGAGTTCTATCATGTAATCGAATAAGATCTGTTAGGGCATAGTGCCTAGTATCTCTATTAGTGCTATTTGACTTTGTTGCAACTTGTTGTGCTTAATGCTTGTCACTAGGCCCGAGTGCCATGATCTCAGATCTGAACTTATTATTGAATCATTATGATAGTATTGTTTCTGATCTTATCTGCAAGTTGTGTACACATATCATTGTCGGATCCAAAGGCCCCAAAGTGACAATAATTGGGACAACCGAAGGGGATGGCTGTGGTGTGAGGATCACATGTGTTCATGGAGTGTTAATGCTTTGTTCCGGTGCTCTATTAAAAGGAGCACCTTAATTGCCAGTTGTTCCCTAGAGGCCTTGCCACGGGTACAGGATAAGATGTTGTGCAAGTTCTCATTGCGAGCACGTATGACTATATTTGGAGCACATGCCTAGGATTGTTTAGTACTTTGATGCTTGTTATTATTTATCTGCAATGCCCTAGATCGTCCATGCAACGCCCGTCCATCCATCCCTATGCCTACCGTACTCGAATCCTACTATTACCGCTACTATTACTATTGATCCTGTTTCACTATTACTGTTGCTGTTGCTATTGCTTTACTATTACTACTGATAAACTTCTATGAGCAAGAACTATTTCTAGGTGCAGCTGAACTGACAACTCGGTTGTTAAGGCTTGCAAGTATTCTTTGGCTCCCCTTGTGTCGAATCAATAAATTGGGTAATACTACCCGCGAAGACTGTTGCGATCCCCTATACTTGTGGGTCATCACCAAACCTGATGACGAATTAGTCCCTTGGTGGTGGTGGTGTTCTCTTGATAAGATCCTCAATCAACTTCCTTAGTTCCTCGAACTCAAAAGTAAGAGTACGGATTAGCTCCGAGTTTTGCTCGATGCGGTTCATGACCATGTCAGACCGAGAATCCCAGTCCTTGTTATTCTTTCCCCACTCTTCATCCTTAGCATGATACTTCTCTGCATTATTAGAACGGGGCATATCCCAAACCGAAGGCAAGTTCCCTTTGGGCACTTGTTGGTATTGATATTCATGTATAAGTGTATGGAAGGGTCTCTTGTTACGTGGAGGAGATGACCGTGGATTGTAGAAGAGACGTGGAGGTTTCCCTCCTATGGACATCTGTGCTGTCCTCTTAGGCTTGATAGGGGTTGCCACCACTCCAATGCTTGCGACGGTAGCGCGAGCGTCCGTTTGCTTGTCCTCCTCCATGTCACCTTCATACCCTACCGGAATCTCCTCCTCCTTTGGACTTGAGGTTCTTCTTCCTCGGGCTTCTTGCCTTTGTCGTTGGCAGAGACCATGGTGCTCTAAACTTGAGAAGTTTTCCTGACAGAAACAGATCGAAACAAAAACACGACGAGAACACGATGCACAAACCTCAGGGGATCCGGGGGTTATATATTACGAAGTTTTAATGCATAAGGAAGGTTTTGACACGAAAACAAGGCAGAGACAGAGTTCGAGGGTGTCAAACCCCCTCTAGGCGCGGCCAGGCTGGGCCCGTGCCTGGGGTGGGATTTTCCACCCCAGACTCCGGTTCCTCTTCAGTTTCGTCTTGTAGTCTTCCTTATGTATTAAAAATATCAAAAATACAAAAAAATGGGGTTTCACGAACCTTCTGTTTTCACCACTTTTACCTATTCAAAGACGAACTCTGTAGATTCCTTTTCTCTTTCTCCTGAAAATTTCCTTCTTACAAAACCCTTGCACAAACTCAATGACAACATTAGTGTAAGCAAAAACAATAAACCTTTGGTAAACACTTCAACTGAAAACCCACCAAAACAAAATCTTCTGTAAGACGCAAATGCAAATGGTGGCAGAAATCTGTCAAAACAGACCAGCGGGCAAAGATTGATTTTTTCGAAGACCTTCTGTTGCTCAAATCAAAAAGTGCAGAACTAATGAAATTGGGTAACAACTTGGAGAACAGCACAGAAAAATGAAGCTCCATCCGACGTACTGATCTTCCTCACGAATTTTTACAATACAGCACAAAAATCTGTCCTAGGATAGCCACTTTTCACAACTCCTCTACCTCACAAAAGTAGTTGAACTTGACACAAAAACCAAAACAAAAAGGATAAGGAGCAGTTATTACAGAGGTAATAACTTCCAAGACTCAACCAAACTCTTGGGTTATCTCCCAACAAGTACTTTTCTTTAATGCCTTTAAGTTAGGCTTGAAACTTCCAAAGATGCTCACATAGGAGATATATATCTGAAGTGAAAGAGAGCATCAAGAAGCAAATAACCAACACACTTGAGTCTAACCCACTTCCTATGCATGGGGGTATCATGGGAAAACAAATTGTTGAAACAAAAGCCACTAGAATAGGAATACAAAACAGATGCAACTTTAAAGCTTTCAACATAAAACAGGGAAACTTAACATCATTGAGATGCATAAAACCATGTTTCCCTCTCTCAAAATAACTTTAAATAGCACTTTGAATAAAGTTGACAATATAACAGTCACTAGAAACAACTTTATCATCAGAATGAGCATACTTACAGTCATCAAAGAGAGGTCCAAGCTCATGAACTGGATCAATAGAAGCAAGTTGTTCCATCCTAAAATATTTATTAGGCAAGCTATTTTCACAAGGAGCTTTAGCAATTTTCGAAAAGTTAAACTCATAAGAATCTCCATCAAACTTAGCTAAAACTTTTTTCCTTCTTACAATCAATAATAGCTCCACAAGTGTTCAAGAAAGGTCTACCAAAAATAATAGGCAAGTTTTGCTAGCTGCAGAATTAAGCACTAGAAAATCAGCAGGATACTTAATCTTACCACAAAGAACCTCCACATCTCTTACAATACCAATAGGGCTAATGGTTTCCTTATTTTCAAGGTGGATAACCACATCAATGTCCTCAAGCTCACCAGGACCAATTTCATGCATAATTTCCCTGTAAAGCTCATAAGGAATAGCACTAGAACTAGCACCAATATCACATAAACCATAGTAGCAATGATCACCAATTTTAACAGAAAGCACAGGAACACTAGCTTTTCTAGCTTTACTAGGATGATAAACAATATTAGAAGCGTCTTCGCAGGAGACAATATGCTCATCCTCTATATTTCTAGCATCAAGATCTTTCATAATAGCTACCACATGTTTAATATTCAATTGCTTACCAGGCTCAACAGTTTTCATTGTACCTTTGTTATTTGCACTAATAATCATAGAATACTCCTTTACCTTAGCTGGGAAAGGCATTTTCTCAACATGAGGTTTAGGCACAATATAATTAGTGGTACAAACTTGAGTACTTCTAACTAGAACATGATCAACAACATCATTATAAGGAGCATGATACTTATTCCACTTCTTCTTGGGAATTTCTATGTAAGAGGCAAAGGCTTTGAAACAATTGGCAATACTTTGGGAATCAAGACCAAACTCATTACTAATATCACGGAAGTCATCAGTTCCCATAAAATATTTAATGCATTCATAATCATAGTTTATACCTGACTTTCTTCCTTTGTCATTCTTCCAAGCTTCAGGGTTATCTTGAATACGGTCTAAGAGATCCCATTTAGCTTCTTCCTTCATACGTGTGAATGATCTAGCACAAGAAGCATCTAGTAAATCTTTATCATGAAGAGGAAGCCTAGCATAAAAGTTGTTGAGAATAATATTGTTAGGGAGTTCATGAATAGGACATTTAAGCATTAGTAACTTCAATCTCCCCCAAGCTTGAGTTGTACTCTCTCCATCAAGAGGCCAAACGTTATATATAAGATTTCTATCCTGATGAATTTCACTGGGAGGATAAAATTTAGAATAAAAGAGAGATGTCATCTCCTCCCATTCCATGGATTGTCCATTCTTCAGCTCTCCCTTTCAAGGATATGGAGAGTAACTTCTTCTTCACATGTTCAGTTGTGATACCTGCACACTTAAACAACCCGCATAATTCATAGATAAAAAGCAAGTGATCACCGGGATGGACGGTTCCATCCCCGAAATAATAATTATCCATAACACGATTAACAATACTTGTCAGTATATTAAAAGGATCTATCTCAACAGGAGGTGGTTCATCTACTACCCTAGCAGTGGTAGTAGTTTTCCCAAACAGAAAACCAAGTGGGTTATCCATATTGGAAACAAAGTAACAAGCAGTAACAAAAGCAATACTCACAGTAAAAGTTCCCCTTACCAGTTCCACTCTTCAATAGCGCTTCACTCCCCGGCAACGGTGCCAGAAAATAGTCTATGACCCACAAGTATAGGGGTGTATCGTAGTACTTTCGATAAATAGGAGTGTCGATCCCAACGAGGAGCCGAAGATGCCAAACAATGGTATGGAGAAGGAAATCCCTGTGAATACTTAGCAAACGGATTTTTAGTGGTTTTCTAATAAGGCAACAAAACAAAGAGCAAGTAACAAGAGTAATGAACAAACGGAGCAAGTGTCCCAATACTTTCTTAGCAAAGGACAAGCCGGTGGAAATACTTATAAGGACCAAACGTTCTCGAGGACACATGGTAATTCTGTCAAGTGCTTTCGCTTCAAATAGTTGAGTACTCTTCTTTGGTGTTTGTAAGTGTTGTGTGGGTGAACCTATGCTAACATACCGCCCTTCCTAGGACTAATACATACTTGTGATTAAACCCCTTGCAAACATCCGTAACTACAGTAAAGTAATTAAGATATAAATCTAACCACAACCTTAAACTCTGAGATCCTACACTCCCTTGTGCAAAGGTGTCCTAACGGGGGTTCAGGTTTCTGTCACTCCAGCAACCCCACGATTAGTATCCAAATACACAATGCATCCCCCTAGGCCCATAAATGGTGAAGTGTCATGTAGTCGATGTTCACATGACACCACTAGAAGAATAGCACCACAACTTAAATACTAAACCATTGAATAATAACTCATCACAGATTCACTACTAACAACATGACTTCTCCCATGTCCTCAAGAACTAGACGAACTACTCACAAGACATCATATGGATCAAGATCAAAGATGATATGATAATGGATAACAATCTGAACATAAACAATAATCCAATGGTTCCACTCACAAGCATCAACTACAATAGTAATCAACACCGGGAAAGTTTCCCCTAAGAACTAAAGAAATATCCAACACAATTGTTACAGGAAGACGGAGTGGTGATGATGGTGCTGGTGGAGATGATGGTGTGGATGATGATCATGATCCCGATGAAGCCTAGCTTGATGATGGTGTTGATGGCGACGGTCTCCCCTCTCTGGGAAGGAATTCCCCCGGCAGAAATCTGTCTGCTAGAGAGATCTTTCTCTCTCGGTGTTTTCTGCCCCCCAGAGGCGGCGGAAATCTATCTGTGGTCGTTTCCCTGGCCTTAGGATTTCGTAGGGAAGATATAGGAGAAGGGGCGGAGTCGGAGGCTGCGCAGGTGGGCCACACCTTCCCTAGGCGCGGGGTTAGGTGGGCCCGCGCCAAGGGGGTGAGTGGCCCCCCCGAGGCCCTTCTCCATCCCTCCTCCTGGCTTCCTTCGTCTTCTCGTAAAATAATATTGCACCCAAACACATTCTTTTCCATCAGAATCCAGACTCCGGCAGTCCATCCTCTAGGAATCATCCAACATACATAAACAGATGAAAAGCCATAAGTAATACCTCATAATAAGACAAAAATCAATGAATAGAGGTAAATTTTGATATAGAAAGGTGATGCAAATTGGACGTATCATGGCCCTAGCCAACAAAGAGGTATACAACAAGGTCCTAGCCAACAAAGAGGTTTTCAACACGGTCCTAGATGTGTTGGCGGTGGATAACATGGTGGTAGAAGCCATGGTGGTGGTAGATTGTGTGGTATGATTGGATACCTACGAGGGCCATTTCCATATGTGTCTTCATTCCAATTTTGTACCATACTCCATTATTGTTATGTTTTATTAAATAGAGTTCAAATAGAAACAACACACGGTTCAATTAGAGGGTGTCTAGACAATATTCTGGAAAGAGCAAAGAATGTCCAATTGATACCTAGAAGTATAACTATTCTGGTGCCAGCAACCCCAAGTTGTAGTTAGTCAGTACCAACAACATCTTCAGCAACATCCATTGAGCGGTCTTGCCATAACCGTCAGAAAACGGAGTCCCGAAGTGCTTTTGTATCCATGCATAAGTAGCTCGAGTGGGGACGTGCTCTGTACTGGGTTCATCTTCTACATCAGGAGACCTACCGATAATATCAAATATCTTCCTACGCCATCCAATAGAATCTATGGAAATACAGATGTGTCACATCCCAAAATTTTCCAAATTTTGAAATGAGAAAAATAAATAAATAATTGTTGAAATTCAGGGTGAAAAGAAACTTTTTGTTTCTAAATGGAAACTTAAAAACCCATCTTGATCAAACCTTGAATTTTTTTTAAATCCAATTAAATTCAAATCAAGTGAAATGCATTCTTCATAAATGCATCTTGAAATTTAAACTCTGGGAAAATAAACCAAAACTCTAAAACCCTAATGGGAGAAAATCATTTCCAAGATTTCTCTAAAACTATGGATTGGATCTACATAAAATTGGTCAAACATACATTTTAAAATAATCAAGAATGTTGAATGATAAATATTATAAAACTACAGAAATTGATTTCATTCAATTTGGAACTTTGGATAAAATCTTATGAATTTAGTAAGATAAAGAAATTAAATTTCCAAAGCTATTAAAGCACCTATCTAAAAATCCATACCAAATGGTGAGCAAGTAATCCTAAAAGGATTTAAAAGGATAAACAAATATAGAGTCATGTCGTTCAGCTATAATCTGGAATCTTGACTGGCCCTACGCCTCGAAACCCCAGAGGCATGTCATGGATCCAAAATCTGGACTGGATTCTTGCTGTCTAGTAACCTCAGAATGTAACTTGTACTAGTATCTACTGTTCCCTTACTGCTTTGTCTAATGTAATCTAGTGTTGGCAAGCAAGTCAAAAACCATGAGATCGGTCAGGTCAAAGGCATGTTTTTGTTTCTCTTCTCTGGAACTATTGTAAGCCAAATCAGGAGGGAACAATCAGATGCCATCTTGTATTTTCATTACAGAAAATTATACAAATTAGAATCACCAAGATAGGATCTATAGATAAAAAGATATGGATTTTATAAGACAAAGGAAGTAATAAATAAATAAAGAGCATTTAAAAGCCAAATTAAAACTTGGCCAAGTCCATAAGCAAATGAAATCAAAGAAATCATCTAAATAAAATTTATGGAATTAAAACCATATTTGATTTCATTGGAATAAAGACAATTGCCCAAATTAAATGATTAATAATCATATAAAAATAATTTAAATAATTCAAGGATAATTATTTAATACCCTATTAAATAAATAAACCTACTGAAAAAGTTTTGTGAAAAAAATTGGAATTTAAATAAGGGTTTGAAAATATAATGAAATCTTATTTAATAAAGGAAAGTGCCCATTTTAATTAAAATATAAACCATAGATAAATAAGATAATTATTCCTAAAATGGTATTTAAAAATACATGTTTAGACAGATTAAAAACTTACAGAAAGTTTGGTAAGGTTTTGAATTCAAATGGTTGTTTGAAAGGTTTAAACAAAATCAAAACAGGAAAAAGAAAATAGAAAAAGAAAAATGAATCAGAACAAAAAAATGGAAAGGACCCAGCCAAGAAAGTCAGGCCCATCTAGCCCAACTAACCCCCCCCCCCCCCCGAATCGTTTTTCTCTCACTCACTAATGAACCCACAGAGACACTGACCGCTGGCCCCCATCGTTGCTCTCTCCTTCTCGCTGACGAAATGACCCCACCAGTCAGACCATCTTCCTCACGCGCGCGACGACCACGCCCGGCCGTTTCTTCCGTTGATTGCACGCTTCAATTCACGGTAATGGCCTAGTGATTAAACCCGGCGACCACGCTCGATTAATAGCCTGCTCCCCCTCTCCATTTGCCCCCAGAAGCCACCCACCCTCTGCCACCAGGCCGCTCGGATTTTGCTCGAGAACTCCCATTGCTCCGACGAAGCTTTTCTCCAATTCCGGCCAGCCACCATCGCCCCTTGCCCCCCAGATCCCACTAGCGCGTTCCCCATAGCCCCCTGAACCTCCCAGTACCCCCACTTGCCCGCGCTTGACCCACAACGTCAACAACGACGACAACTGAGCAGCGCTGCCGTCTGCTCCAACTTCGGCGACCTCTACTGGTAACATCCGACCATGCCTTCCCCTCTCCTTGACCCTCACGACTTCGTGACTCTCTCGCGCATCTAACTCCGCCACTATTTGGTTTTTTCGTGACTTGTAGCCCCGCCATCGATGATGATAGAGTGTGCCCGCCGCCAGGGACGTGTCCGGCGAGGAATTGCAGCCACACCCGTGCGCCCCTCCATCGACAACGACCACCTCGAGCATCAGCAAAGCACGGCGAATCTGGTGAGCTTCACCCCACCATCTCTTGCTTCCTGCATCGCCAAGCCACCCTCGTCGAAAGCGCCATTGCTCACCACCCCGTAGCCACGCCTCTCGGTCGATTTAGGTGAGGATTTTGACCGCGTGGCTATGATAGAACATAACCCGAAGGGGTACGAGTGATCCTGCGCTCGATCTGTTTAAAATCCAACTCCCCACGTTGCACGATCCACACGAACCGGTACTGTCCAATAAGAACGTGACACGTAGCCAGACTCTGGTTTTAAGACAGAAATTTGATCTATTAGTGATTAGATTTTATAAAATTCATAACTTTTGATCCACACGTCCAAATTTTGCAAATTTTATATAAATGGAATCAGCAGAATAAGTACTTTCCAACCATATAATTTTTTTAGTGAATTGCTTCTGGAAAATTGGTTGTATTTGCAGAAACTTGTATAGGCATAATTTGAGTATCAAATTCATTCTAAAAATATTTTTAGGGTAAAATCTTTGGCAAATGGATTGTTTTGAACCTACTGACCATAGAAACCAACTTTTGGTTTTAAAAACATATTTTGAGATGCTAAGGAATAAATCTTTGAATAAAAGCATTTCTAGCCAAATAAAAATGTTGATTATGGTTTAAAAATGATTTTTGAGAAAAACCTTTGGAAAATGATTTGATTTAAACTCTCTGACCCTAAACACCAAGTTTTAGGATTTAAAAATATATTTGATGGACTCTAGAAAATTATTACTTTGTTTAAAGGCATTTCTAATGAAATAAAATGTTGTTTGAATTAAAAATGGTTTATAGATAAAACCTTTTGCAAATGGTTTTAATAATAAACACTTGACCATAAAAGACTAACATTTGTGTTTAAAAAAATGTATTTGTCAAACACTAGAAAATATTACTTTGGTTTGAACCATTTCTAGCAAAACAAAAATGACTTAAAATGGCCATTTTTACTAACTTAATATCAAATGGTTTTGCCACTTCTATAAATGACCAATATGTGTTTTAAATTGTTTATAACCTAATAGAAACCACTTTTCCAAATAAAACAATCTTTGGCATGCTTGCATGCATTGCTTTGTTTTTATTATTCTATGTGATGAATTGCTTGAATGGTAGATTGAATTTGTGCTTTGATTGAATTGTAGTGAAATTTTAAGAGTGTGTCTATTGCAAGATCAAGGAGTGAACTTATATTCTCTACCAAAGAGGCAAGTGATGCTTCATACTTTTGTCCTATTATTTTCACTATGCATTAGTGATATTTCTAAGTAGGACTTGCATGGAATTTTTGCTAAGTATAAACTATGCCATGGGAAATCCTAGTAGAAGAAACCTTAGTAGAATTTTCCTAAGTCAAGATTCCTACTACTATCATGCTTAGCCTAGCTAGTAGAAAACAAGGGTGGATTATATTCATGCTATGGAATATTTCTAAGTCAAGGACTTGTGTTTTGTTTAATAAAACAACTAAGTGAATGAATCACCTGGGTGGAATGGAAAGAAAGGTTTGTGTTGAGTGGTTACACAAGTCCAGTATGCTGGGGAAAACTTGGGCATCACCAAGTCTAGTATACTGGGGAAAACTTGGTATCTCACTTGTGGAATGCCACCCAGGAACAAAGAGATTTGAGATGTCAAATGTTGAGAAGCTTCAAGTGCAGCCACTTGGCATTATGGGCTCTGCCTGAATCATATAGGTTGCAATAACTTAGCCAAATGGATAGTTGGTGGTAGGGGATGATAGGTTGGAGCGCGTCCATTCTGGTCTAAGGGAAGGCTTCTGAAAGATCTTGTCTTGGTGAAACCAAGTCTTGTGGGGAAAGTGCACCACCTCTGCAGAGTGAAAAATCTAAGTACTTAGCCATGTTCCTGGTATTGGACAATTTGAGCATCAAGACATGGAAGCTATCAAGAATCTCCTCGTCCCAATTTTCTAAGTTAAAACTTGTGGTTAGACAAGGGTTTATGGATCACCAATTTCTATTGGGAGATGCCTTGGGTGATTTTGCCAAACAAAAACTTAGTGTTTTCAACTGATAGAAAAATATATTTTGAGCAAAGCAAGCCTAAGCTCCACTTAGCCAAATGCATATAGATGATAGTTACCACTATACTATCATAGTATCACTTGCCAATACAATTCAAATGTATTGACCCTTGTGGATGTAACTTATTATGTTGCAGGTTTGTTTGATGTTAGTAAAGTGTGTTGATTAGGATTACAAGTCTACAACCAACATGATTGCATGTGGCACTTTGAAGATGAAGGACTCCATGCTATAGTTATTTCTGCTGCATTGTAATGAGATAGCCAAATGATCTATGTAAGATGTAATGAATTATTTTATTCCTGGTTATAAAGTTGTATTATGACCTTTGTTTCTTGATATTACATCTTAACTGTGGATGCTAGCTATTGATCCAGGGACTAGCATTGTAAAAACAGGGATCTCTACCTTATTAAAGGTTGGGACCTCTACAAGATGGGAGGTCCCTCGATGTAGAGTGTACCGGTCATCGAGACATCCTGAAGAATCACGGTCATCTCCCCGGTCTGAAGGTGAAAAGTGTGTGTCTCCGGCCTCTAACGGTCAACTAGCACAGAGATAGCACAAGGGTTCATGTTCATGTTTTGCTCGAGCGACTAACAAAGTGGATGCATGGAAGGATGCTAGTCCGCTCGATGAATTCCGTGTACCACTCATCACACTTCATCTTGCCGGATGAGGACCCTTGAGACCTAAGTAGAAAGGGTTGAGTGACCTAAAAATATACAAGTTAGAGCATCATAATAATATGTGCACGCAAACAAAAAATGCAACCAAATGCGGTCAATTCGTACTACCTTGTTATTTTCCGCCAAAAGCCGCCTACGGTGTGCACCATCATAGTGTTAGTGAAGAATTGGCATCATCCTACATATTTAAAATAGAACAACTAATAATAAATAGAAATGTGGTCACCATTCCCACATGAACAACTAATAAAAAATACAACAATATCATGCATAATAAGAAATAAAATGTTGACATTTGCACAAATAGATATCCATAAGCAAGAACAAAATAACGCATCATTTTCTTCGGTTAAATATCCATAAGAAATAACAGATAATGCTTCTAGAAGCCATAAATATCCGTAAGCAAGAACAAAATCTTCCTATAAGCAACAATAGTTCCAAATAAAATATGCATCATTTTGTACGTACCGTGAGCATATACAATAATCCATGTTATAAGCTTATATACCTTGTTCTACACATGTTCTAACACTTGTTCTACCACATTGACAACAAAATCACATATACCAACAAACATGGGTCAATTCTAGATCAAACACAAAATCTAGAATTAATTCTAAAGGACCAATGCTTAACCTACTCACACAAAAGTGCTATCCCATGCAAAAAATACCAAGGTTACATCTAAATTCTAGATTTTTGGATGAACTAGGATTTATAAAAGAAGAGATTTGAGCAAAAAATTGAATGAAATCCACGGAAGAATCTACGAGTTCTTGGGAATTTGTGAGGGGAAATAGAGAGAAATCGCTGGCCTCCTACGTGTGCATAGGTGAAGGAAGAATGAGCGGTGGGTCGGGATGGGTCGGGGCAGCACGACCTAAACAGATCAGAGGGTTAGCGCCCTCACGCATGGCGCTACCATTTATGGGGTTGCGCCCTCTGCAATGGTGCTACCCTCCCCACCCCTCAGACTTGCTTTAACACGCTAATAGGGAGGGTAGTATCCTACCGTACGATGCTACCAAGTTGTGGGTAGAACCCTCGCTGGTTGGCATCTAAAAATATGTTGTCTTACAACCGATACGTATACAGGGGAATTTGAAAACTGCTGATCCAAACCCAACTAGCTAAAAAATGTTAGGTTTCCACGCAGCTCCCGCTAGCTACTGAAGCCCTCCTTCCTCCCCCTAGACCCTAGGCCCTACCCTTGCCCTCTCTCTCCTCGTTGCCGTCAGGGTCATCGATGGCGGTGGAGCTATCACCCCTCCTTGCTCAGGTTTGGCGGCAGGAGACGCGATGGACGGCGGGGTGCGACCGCGTGGTTCGAGGGAGATGGCACGAGCGTGTGTATTCTTCATCGATGTCACGGTGGTGGTCACATCATCGGTGTGCTCGTTGTATTGGCCGTCCTTGGCGCAGACTAAGGACAACACGGGTCGCCTTCTCCTACCACTCCGGCTTTGCCTTGGGGTTCTAGCTGCAGGTCAGGGAGATCAGGGTGCCATGGTTCCGAGGATTGGCATCATGGGGGATGCTGATTGCGGTGACCCAGCATACCACTGCATGATATAGTATACTATAGTCGTTGACATAACACCAATGAAACACCGATCACTAGTATTACATCCCTCAGAGTGGTACAACAGAAACACAGCAGGTCCAATACATGACTATAGGTTACAACTCGACTCTTTACAAAAGATCCAGAGAACACTCTAGTTTAAAGAGAGAGAAAGAAACTTCTTACAAAGAAGAATCAGAAATAAACAACTCAAAAACTATCATACTAATAATACTAGTATCTGAACTATTGGTCTGGCATTGCTGCTATTGCAATACACTATAGAAGTAGGTTCTATGGCTAGAGCTTATATTCCTATCTAATCAGGAACTTCATCTTCACTTGAGTTGATGTATATGTTGACTTTCTTGACTTCATTGAAGAACTTTAACTTCTGATGATGATTCTTGTAGCATAACTTGATGTAAACATTGTCTTAATGGCTTCAGAATCTAGCAAGGGTTAAGAAGATATGTTGAGTACGAGCGTAATCAGCAAGTTCAGTAGAAAAGGAGTGTTTGATGCACTATATCTACAGCCACAAACTGTAGGTCGTAGGCAATGCAAGTTTTCGTAAACATTTCTTCAAAGGTTGCTTTTATTCTGAAAATCTAGGTCCGTCAGCCTTCACGGGTTTACCAGAACTTTCATGGAGTTTCTTTCCCGCCGCGTTAGCAGCTCCTTCCCAGAACAGGGAGTAACAAGTTACAGTTCTTACACTCTGCAGAGGTGCGTTACTTTACCCATGAGAGATCAAATCCTTGTTGCACAACCGGGCGATCTTTCCCGTCCACACTTCCTATGGTGTGGGGCCTAGTAGATGATCCAAGCTAATCACTTCCCTTTCCGTGACCCCATATGTCTGCACGATCCTTCGGGGCTGGCTGACCTCCGTTAAGCCCCCTTTCGGGCAGGCTAAAACCCTGATGAGTTCCCGAAGACTCTATGACCTGGTGATGTCCTGGTAAGTGCCATATTAAATGGACTATACCACTAAAAACCATTCATAGATAATATAGACACCAAAAGTATGGGGCATAAGCGTGCCCACCCAGATGTTGGATCCGCACAAGGAATCACAATGTGATGTTAAGGTCGTCTTGCCTCCATACGAGAGGAAAAGGATACAGCTAACTTCTCCGTCCCATTCCAAATCTCATGGTTAACGCGTTATATACGGCACAAGAATCACTAGCGATATTGGTTGTTAAGTCCTAGATAATATGTTCCTTTACCACCGGAACTTTCATAGTAGATTATTACCTCATGGTAAATAACCTATAATCATATTATTATGAAAATAGTGTTTTCTGACCTTTTTCAAATGCAGGTGATGACATGGATTTGCAAAATACTTTACTGAAAATAATCAGAGGACATGAGCAAGTGTGAACTTGCCTTTTGTGATTGCAACATTATGCACTCACGGTCTTCGAGATAATATAAGATCCAATATCTGAAATCAACATCATTGGTCCAGTAAGGACTAATGTTTAAAGAAGCAAGATGCTTTTATGCATAAGTAATATAATGCAAGTTGATAAACTCGAATCCTGGGGATAACGTTGATCTAGGGTTTGGAAACTAGAAATGGTTTCTTTAGAATCTGTTGTCCTTTTAGATAAGTTTCATACATGTGCTTCTTATTAAGGCTCTTGAGTGTGTGTGAAACAACATGTAATTATAATGGTATACAACAACAAGATACACGAATGTGGAATGCTACTCAAAGATTACTTATATAAGAATTTCCTTATCTCCAAATCTTACTTTACAAGTATTGACATTTATAAGTAACTTAAGTGTTAACAATTGTAAGTATACAAGTAAAGAATAAAGTAATGTGATTACGATTAATTGTCATCTATTGTCTGAAGTGGCAAAACGAATAACTTTTGAAGAAAATATTTCTTTATTAAGGTTTAAACAATCCTGATAGTTTTTAGAATATGGTTGATAGAATGTGATTAATGTTGTTTATGCTTGCTTAAATAGTCTGGACTTGAGATGCCTTACGACTTAATTATAACAAACTAAAGTTAACTATAAAACATATAATAAAGTTTTTAGAATTATATTTAAAGTTTTGTAGACTAAAGTTAACTTTAAGAACATAGATGGATTTAAGGGTCAATGCTTATGATATTGTACTTGCTCATCTTATAATATTTCCTTAAAGTTATTTAAGAATTGCATTACTTCTATTTGAGTAGTGGTTTCCTAACATTACAATGGAATAGAATCATTTACCTTTTTATAGATGAGTGGTTATAGTTTCTAAACAAGGAAGTAATATTACTTAACTACTTATTGATTCACTATAGTGTTTTCATATGTTTGTAAACTTGTTGTTGAAGTAATGGAAAAGTTTTAATTTAGTCACAAATTATTCTTGGAGATTGTATATTGGATAAGGATCCTTTTAGAAAATAATTTACACTTATGGTTGAAGGATAATTCAATAAAATTGTATTTAAAATGTTTTGAACCATTTTGAATTCATATTATCAATATTTAAGACTAATACTATTTATTGAACTCAATTTACTAATTTTAGAAATATTAGCAATTTTTATTTACCCTTATAAGAATTATTAACTAAGGAAATAGGTTTAAATTCAAGTGGTTAAAGTGTTTTAAATTTTTATTTACCTCAAAAGTGGAATATTATATTTTTAACATGTAGGTATTATTTTTGTGATCATTTTGGTATATTACATTTTTTGTGATTTATAAATAATAAGATATGATTTTTATAAGATTTATTATTTTATAAATACTTAAGAAATAAGAAATGTTTAATGAAGTGAAATAATAATGCATGAATATAGTTTTAAATTATAGTTCTTATTTTTCTAAGATTTTTGGTATTTTATTTATATTTTTAACATTTACCAATATTAAAATATGAAATTTCAAAGTATTAAAACTTATAAAATCTTTATTAAATAATAATTATTTAAATTGTTGGCATAATAGTGTTTGATAATAGTTTAACGTTATAGATTTTATTTTTCTGTAAATTTTCATATATTAAACATTTTTTTCCAAATTATAAAACAAAAGTTATTAAATTTCTAAGATTTAATCATTTTATTTAATTTCTGGAATTTATTTGTGTTTGAATGTATATTGTTTTGTTTATTTTCTAAACAGGAAATACTTTTTATACCAAGCTAAACCTATACACAGTCACTGACTGGTGGGACAATGGCCACATCATGTCCTCAGGTTAGTGAATGCATTTGTTACCGGCCCTGCTTCTACTCATAGTCATTGACAGATGGGCCCAGGGCCATGTCACATGCCACATGGGAAAAGACTAGGTCAAATGTGTTGACTGGGCTAGGATGACGTCGGCATGACGTCATGCTGACATCACACGAGATGATCGTCACTGGTTGAGGATCGATCGATTGATTGAGCGTGTGCGCGCGATTATGGAGGGTTGTGTTAGAATAAGGAGGCCGAGGCGAACCTACCAGTGGTGGCGTCGTCCACTTTTGGTCATCGGAGCTACTCCGGCAACCACCTACTGCGGCGACCGATGGTGGACTACGACGCTATGATGATACACGGCGAGAGGGAGAGATTAGAGAGCATGGGAAGATGCGTACACTCACCCAAATGCCGTTGTGGTAGTTGAAGAGGACGGTGGCGCCCCGAGATGAGCTATTCTTCACGAATTCCGACGATCATCGGCGAAAGGAAATAGATCGATTACGTCGATTTGGAACTCCCCTGACTCGATTGAGTATCCAGGGATGATGAGGGTGATGCGACGATTCTACTCGACCATGCCACGAACTCCGGGACGACCTCCACCAACAATGATGCATGGTTCAATGAGCTAGGGTTTCGACCCCGAGAGAAAACAGAGAGGAAGAGAGTGGCGAGTGGGAGAGGATGAGGAAGAGAAGGAGCATTGCGATGGCGTTCTTATCCTCCAGAGTGACGTTGGTGACTGCACGAATCGCGGAGCAACAGCGGCGTATGGTGGAGCACTCGCCAGCGAGCTACTTCCAATCGACAAGGAAGACGACGACGTCGTTTTGTGGAAAACCCCCTGGCAGTTTTTTGAATTCACTTCGCAGTACTTCTTCAGTCCCACTAGTCAGCCAGAGAGAAGGACATATCGGGCTGGTAGTTGGGCTGCTACTGGGCCGACTCAAAATGAGTGGAAAGAGGAAGAGTGCTACGCTGAGCGACAGTTAAGCAGAGGGAAAGATGGGCTGCGGCCAGAAGCTGTTCTTGCTTATTTTTCTTTTCTCTATATTCTGTTTTGTTTTTATATTTGAATTTGCACAATAGATTTGAATGTTCTTCATAGAATTTATTTGCTGGATGATTGTAGTAATACTAAAATGTATTTTAGTATCATCTTGTGAGCTTTTACTATATAATGTTATATTTTTTTACTTAATATATACTTCCTTTTTTAATATTTTGTGATGGCCTTTGTTATTAGTTTTATTTATCTAATAACCCATGGATTTATTATATGATATTTCTTTATTTAATGATAGAACTTAATTCTAGTTAAATTATAGTTTGGAGGGAAATATATATATGGTGATCCTTTTCTTATTATATGATACATAAAGTTCTAGGGAGTTAATATGATTAATATTATTCTCATGAATTTAGGAATAGCAATGTATATATTTTATTATAACTAACATAGTAATTAGGGTTTGAAATTATAAATGCTTACCCTAGGGTTTAGGGTACTTAATATTATTATATTCTTTTGTTGATGTGAGTAAAGATTATTGGCTAAAACACATTGTTCTTATGCTTGTGATCTTTAATGATATCACTCTTTTAAATTAGGAAGTTATATACTAGAATGTCTCATGGAGAAGAGTTATAAAGATAACTCCTAAACACATATGGTTATGATAATTGGGAATGACATAAATGTGCTTAAGTGATTTGCTATAGGAAATTGTTCCTATAAGACATTGTGGAAATAGGATGATAGATCAATCAGGTGAAATGGATTTTATGTTTGGTTAAAGATTTAGGGTTTAGTGTTTACCAAGAATTCCTATCTTCCATACTTCATAATTCAGGACTTCTGATTAAGGAATTCCTTTCCTAGATATTCTACTTCTTTATAACCATCATCATGTGTTAACATGATGAGCTTTACTTCACAAGAATATTCTTATCCACCTTTTATTCTTCTAAATCCATTTATAAATCCAATGAGCTTGACACTAAAGATTTTCATAATCTTCTCATATCCATACTTGGTTATATCAACTACTCTACTTCTAATAATCTCCAATCCAACATATGTTTATAGTCGGCTCCATTCATACTCTTCCTTTATCATTCGTCACTAATATTACTCTAATAGATATATATATATATATCAAATTCTACTCTCCTCAAGTGTTTAGTATTTCCCAAGAGGAAAATACTACTTCTATAATCCAATGTTATTCTAACATCCTCTTAATCATACTATATTATATCTACTTAACTCCAGTATCTCATACTCCAACCTCACATTATATTAATGTGGCATGTCATGACTAATCTAGGATAACATATCTATACTAGGGTTCAATCATGTTCTATCCACCAATGTCACTTATACATGATATAAGCATTCAATATTGGTGACTAAAGCATGATCATTATAATCCTTTGATCCTTTATGGTTTAGGTACAGTTGGCTAATCAAGGCCTTTATCAATACAACATTACAGGTGTAATCTAATTATCTTCCTAGTATCTCTATTTGACTAGGAGATATTACTCATTGGCTATACCTACTTGATCCAATAGGATTACTCCTTGGTAACTATCTTCAATATTCCTCCTTGTAATCCTCTTTGTTACCACATATAATTATATCTTCTAGATTACTCTGCTATCCATTCATGAGTGAGTTAACTCCATCAACTATCATATTGCTTTAATTCTCTTCAAACACTCCCATCCTATAGATGATACCTAAAACTAGTATTATTATTTACCTCTTCTTACTTCTTTCTTCATATGACTTAAGTGAATCCTATGTTAAGGACAAGAGCTGATAGATCAAGAATTGATAGGTTAAGAATTGGTGAATCAATAGTTGATTACTCAATCATTTATGAACAACAGATATTAGAATAAGATTCAATAAAGATGATAGTGATTGATATGGGAAGAAAGATATATGGTGAATGATCTTGAATTGCCTTCCTTCCTACTCAATACAACTAAAGAGTTAGGATTGAGTATTACCATGATCCTCATGGTAGAGATATATAAGATTAAGATAAGTCAAGATTTAGTTATTACATTTCTTGTTACTTGAGTTATATTCATAACTTGGTGTTCATGACTTGTGTAATGAATACTATGAAATGATAACTTAAGGATCAAATATTAATCATTATTAAGTAATATGTTGTGGTTTATTTTTATTGCATTTGATCTACCCTTAGATCAAATCATATTTACCCAAAATAAGGTTTTAGCAAAGGTCATATTGAAACTTATCGCAGTCAACTTGATGATCTACTTCAATTCCATAAAGTTGAGAGAAGCTTCAATCACTTTGATAAGTTTTGTTCAAAAGTGCGAAAATTATTTGGATTTTATATGCATGAATGCAATGCACACATCTAAGTTCATCTTATTTCTAAGGTCTAATGCTGGGATGTTACAGACTCTCCCCCTTAAAATAAACTTCATCCTCGAAGTTCGTATACTCTCACGTTTCGGAATAAGGAATTAACTTGTATTAATTACGATATTTCTCAACTCCATGGTAACCTCACATGGAAATAATTGTAGTATCGCATATCCAGATCTTTTCCTTTAATTCATATCATTCTTGGCAATCTCCAACTTGTTTTCTTCAATAATCCAAAGTTCCTTTTACTATCCACCTCTAGGGATATGCACTTATTATAAGATCCTTAAGGTGGGGCCTCTTCTTTAGTTCATTAATTAGATATCCTAATTAAACTCCTTAACTTGATCATCGATCTTCCTTATTATACTCTGTAAGGTTTAGGAAGTCTCACTAAACAGAGTTTTAAATTTTATTAGTCAAAAGTTTAGGCCAAAAGACTAACCTTTTGGTTTGTCATGGTATGGTTATACTAATATTCCTTCCGAAGATTGGTGCTGAACACATTTAGTACATACCCATCGGAATTTCTTGTTTCTCTACACATGTCTAATTAGATGTGATTATTCACTCTTCAGAATCACTTAAGAGTTGTTTTTTTAGAATTAGTCTGTTAGGACTATTCTATTTTCTTACTTCAAGCTTTTACCTTATCAATCTTTAGAAACTCTTTTGTTATTTCCTTAAGTACTTCTGCAACTTCTATTTATTAATTACCTTAAGGTTTGAGTCCTACTATCTGGAAGTAAACTTCGATCTTTTATCCAGTCATACTTCCGAGAGTCCCTTTATAATACTGATTTCTTTTAATCTTATGAAAATAAGGCTTAATGTTGTTCTAGTTTAATACTTCTTATCCAACCTTTACTCGGAGATTCAGATAACGATATTTCCATTTACTGTTTACTCTCCCCCTTAGGATTTACTAATGGTCTCTAAACTGCCTATATAATAACCCTTGGCTTTTATTTATGGTGTTTGTCTTTATCTAGCTTATACTTTGCATGTTTAAGGTTTCGGGAAAGAACCTACGGTATATCCACACAATTCTGAATCTCCGAAATAGCTCTTCCAAGATTACTTGCCTTACTTATTATTTGGACATTTTCGCTTTGATAGGCCTGATTTTGCGAAGAGTCTCGAAAGATGGTCGCTATAATGTTTATACTCCTTCATGTTTTTATTAACTTAGGCCAAGTTTTATGATCTTTATGCAACTTTTAAGAAGATTTGGTTAACTAAGTTAACCAAATACCAGCTGCGGACAAGATACCTGATGTGAACCATCCTAGGGTGTATGAATTACCCTGCGGTTTCCGACATACTTCTGACATCCTCTCTGAATTGTCAGAGCTTGAATACACTTTGGTTTTAAGACTACTTATTTGCACCTATTCAATATACTTCCTTGAACTTGGTACAACTACTTCATTAACTTCTTAGCAACATCATCTATTTTGGGTGAATCTTAAGTTCATTACTTCTTGTTGCTCCATACATATTCTACACTAATCTTCCTGTTGGGGATATGCTATATGGGTATCCTCATAGCATGTCTCTTATCTGGATAACCCGGGTGGCCCACAGTTGGTAGCATGGCCCATGGCCTGTTGGGTGGCCTAGTTAGATGGATCCAGAAGGGAGGCCCATGCCGGATAAAGGAAGACTACGATGGAGTCACCAGCGTACCCGGAGCCTTGGAGTACAAGACACACAAGACTAGTAATAGACGGTGTAGGACTCTGTAACCTGTCCGGCTAGGACTTTTCGCTGTAACCCTAGGACCTGGCGACTATATAATTCGGGCCTATGGGAGCCTTTAGGGCACAACTTCAGACAACCTAGTGTCGACTACGACGCACCTCACATAGCAAACCAATCCCTGTAACTCGGCGTATTGCCCTTATAGTGATTTATAGCAGGAGTAGGATTTCGCCACCATCGTAGGATCTGAACCTGGGTAAGCTGTGTTACTTCATACCCGTCAACCGTCCGCCTTCCCCCACGTCTCTAAACACGCACTATGAGGACCCCTCCATGGCGTACTCGTCGGCAATACCACGATAGTTGGCGCCCACCGTGGGGCAAGAGGCGCTTCAGGCCCTTCAGCGGGCGAGGACCAAGATCTTCGCAGGAATCAGCGAAATCGTAGCTATCGGTCGTGTTCTCTTCTCCGGCAACGTTCCGATCGTCCCTCCCGACGAGTTCTGGATCCTGGCAAAGATGAACACTACGCGATGTTCGATCGTTCCAATCGGAGACATCCACCTCTTCATCAGCGAAACTGACTCGGGCACAGGTTCCCTGGGAGTCGGAGGAGCATCAAGACCCGCACGGACCGCCTACGGGCAGGATACGTTCGCGGAAGGATCGATGTCGGATCTCTCTTCGGAGTTTGCCGACAAAGATCGAAAAAATTCAAGGCCCACCCAAACCGCCCCTGTGCAGGATATAAAGGTGGAAGATCACTACAAGTCCGCCGGCTTCGCCCGTGCGTCTAGACAGCAAAAATCCAAGTTCGACGGCATGGTTACCATCTTCGATCTGGCGCATTGCGTTCAGAGAGAAGGCGAAAACCCCCGTGATTACCTCACCAGATGGATCCGTATACGAGCCGACCTGGACCACTACCCCAATGATGATGCTATGTATCACTTTGTGGAAGGATTGGACCATGGCACGCTTCTCCGGCATTCTCTAAGACGGCAGAAGGCGTCAGGGCGTCTCACTTTCGAAAGTATGGTGAACACTGTCAACAGCTACACGGAGGCTGGCGGGGCAACTCAGGCGGATCTTGCGCTCATTGGCGGAGCGCTGCTGCCTCAGCAACCACCACCACCGCCTTCGGCCGCAATCGTTGCAGTCGCGCCACCACCTCCAGTCATCGGAGCTACCGTTGCGCCTCCACCCCCCGTCATGGAGGAAGTCCTGGCACCCTCCGACTTTGTGATTGACGCGCTTTATGCCGACTTCAGTGTAGATTCAGAGGAGATTGATTTCAGTCTAGAAGAACTAGACTCCGCCATGCAGGAGATGGAGGAGGAGTACACGTGCGACGAGCAAGCCAACAAAGCCGTCGCGTCTCAAGAGGTGTTCGTCACCATTGGGACGGCGATGGATGAAGATCAACCCGGACGAGCTCCTCCTACAACACTGGACAAGGGGAAGGGGTCACTTATTGCTATTGATGATGATCGTGCAAAGGTCATGCCTCCTCCGCCTAACCCAGTGCCATAGCCGCAGGAACTCGGCACCGGCCCAAGCAACAACAACACCAAGAACTTGCATCACGCCTCACGTCCTGCCCAAGTTACTCCAGCTGATAGAGTGATGTACGGCAATCTCCTCGTCGAGCCACTGAACGTAGCTCATATCCGGAACGTGACCCAGCTTGGCGAGAAGCGCCAGCAGTTGCTGGAGGAAGCGCAGGCCATCGCGGAGCAAGGCGCTAAGCTAGATCGAGATCTGGTCAACGCGCAGAAGTCCATAGAGAAAGCTAGAGCAATGGAGGCCGAATACAAGACTCTGCTGCAGCAGCAGAAGGCCTAGAAAGCCCCGGCTCGCGTCATCAATGATCCTGGTGTATGGCGAAACCTAGGATGGGCTCCCTCGAAGCCGGCACAGGCCAAGCCATACATTGACAGTGAAGGCAGGCAGGTGATGCCCACTCCTCTCCTCAACCTCGCTGTCGCCAAGACCCTTCTGGAACAGGATCGATCGCCTGAGGCGGTGGAATAGGTCTATGACCTAGTGGCCAAGGCGGTGAAATAGCAGGAAAAGGCCACCTCTCAGAGGCTGGAGTCTGACCCAGCGTTTTGCCAGTCTAGCCAGCACAAGCCACCAAGGGACAGATCTCCTCTTGATGTCGGGTCCCAGACGGGCTCATCAGAACGAAGACGGAGGGATGCGAGCAACAAGAAGGATGCTATTCCTATATCCTCCGACCACGGAGAAAAGGCCCGACCTCGTCGCCCATCGCCACCGCCTCGCTCCCCCCGGCATCGCGAAGACCCCAAGGCTCACCATCGTACGGATATGCCCCCGCCAAGGCAGGGTGGCATCATCATCCGCGACAACACGGAGCAGACCCGTCAGACAGAGAGCACAACCAAGAACACAAGAGCAGGTCACGCCATGACCCTCCGTGTTCGACAAGCAACTGCGACAGGCATGAGGCGTCACAGGAGGGTAATAGTAAGAAGGCTAACCCACCGCCACCTCCGCCTCCGTCGCCACACAACAGTCACCATGGCGGAGGAGGCCCGCGTCGTTCATGCAGCCCATCCGTTTTTGACAAGAAGAAGAAAAAACCGGAGCCATACAACGCACGTTCGCGGATCGATAAGATCCAGGAGGCCCGGGAAGGACCATACCTGGGACCACGTTGCTTTGGACCTGCGATACGGTCTGCAACTTACCCCAAAGGTTTCCGGATTGACAAGACCATCAAGCCCTACGACGGCACTGCCAAGCCAGCCACATGGTTGCAGGACTACGACAACGCGGTGGAGATTGCCGGAGGTAACCCCAACATTGCCGTCAAGTACCTCCCTTTGATGTTGGCGGGCACGGTCCGTCAATGGATTGATGACTTGCCGGAGAAATCCAACTACAATTGGTTGGACATGCAAGAAGCGTTTACCAAGAACTTCGAGGGTACGTACAAACGTCCCTGCACTGTGATGCGTGCAAGTAAAAGAAAGAGACATCTCGTGCCTACCTCTCCCGCTGGCTGGATATGAAAAATTCCTGCGCAGGAGTGCACGCCCAGACCGCCATGGCCGCCTTCATCGATGGGTTGGAAAGGGGCACATTGCTCCGACATAAGCTGAAGCTCTTGCAGGACAATCACCAGCTTGACTTGAACCAGATGATTCAGTTGGCTAGTGAGTTCGCAGCTGCCGACGACGATGCTCGTGGCTCCTTGCCGGCAACGGCCGTTCCAACTCAAGCTCGGCGGAACAGCAGTACAAAGCGGAAAACCGCACTAGAAGAAAAGAAAACTCCCGATATGGTCGCCATGACCTTTGCAGGACGAGGCGATGGCAGACAACATGGCCGAGGACGGGGAGCTGGTCGTGGGCAGCAGCGAGGAAGTGAAACTACCTCGGCAGCACATCGCGTTCCCCAAACCTACGAGGAGTACCGTGATATGCCGTGCCTCGTACACCTCGATGTCAATGGTAAAGACACTCACACCAATTGACACTACAAGTTCGTCAAGGACCTCAAGGAAGACTCGGAGTCCGGCTACAAGCGAAGTCGGAAGAACAGACCGCGAGGCAAGGGCAAGGGGAAGAAGAAGGAGGAGGAGTCCAAGGATTCAAGTGACATGGATGAGGACGTCGACCCCAAGAATGCCGCCAAGAGCAACGACAAAGGAAAGAACCACTTCGTGAAGAAGGCGCCAGTTTACCACACTTTCCTTGGCACCCCCTCCGCCCGACAATACAAGACCTCTATGAGGATCCTGATGGCTACTCTACCCCCAGTTCCCCAGTACCTGCGTTGGTCGGAGGTTCCAATTACTTGGGACAGGAAGGATCACCCAGAACTCATTCCTACGGAGAACCAATATGCCATGGTCATCAACCCCCTGATTGACGGCAATGAGTTCACCGAGTGTATGGTGGATAGTGGAAGCAGCATTAACATCATGTACCTGGATACACTGCAGAAGATGAACTTGATGGAGGCAAACCTAAGGCGGACCAACACCATCTTCCACGGCGTAGTTCCTAGTCGGGAGGCTTGGTCCCTTGGGTGTATCACACTTCAGGTAGCTTTTGGCGATGTTAATAATTACCGCCAAGAGCGCATGATCTTTGAGGTGGTCCCCTTCAAGAGCGTGTACCGCGTCATATTCGGCCGCGACATATTCCACACCTTCATGGCCAAGCCATGCTTCGTCTACAACAAACTCAAGATACCCGGACCAAACGGTGTCATCACCGTATCCGGAAGCTTTACCAAGGCTATGGACTGCAAGATTAATGAAGCAGCCTATGCGGAAGTTGTCCTCTATAGCGAAGAATTCAAGGAGATCCAGAGCAAGGTCGATGACTCAGAGATTCCCGCGTCGAAGAAACAAATCTCCGACTCCGCTCCAGCATTCAAGGCTGCCATCGAGACCAAGCCGGTGGAACTTGTGGTAGGCGATGCCTCCAAGACCACCGCCATTGGGACGAAACTGGATCCCAAATAGGAAAGCGTGCGCGTCGAGTTCCTCCATGATAATAGGGACATCTTTGCCTGGCAACCTGCCGACATGAAAGGTGTACCTAGGGAACTTGCCGAGCACAGCTTAAACATTGATCCAAAATGCAAACCAGTGAAGCAACCTCTATGACGCTTTGGAGATGAGAAGAGACGCGCCATTGGCAAAGAGATAGCTATATTACTTAAGGCTAGTTTTATCCGAGAAGTCCTTCACACCCAATGGGTAGCCAATCCTATACTTGTCCCCAAAAAGGGAACCAATGAATTAAGAATGTGCGTTGATTATACCGGCTTGAACAAAGCATGTCCCAAAGATCCGTTTGCTTTGCCTTGCATTGACCAAGTCATTGACTCGACGGCTGGCTCGGAACTTTTGTGTTTTCTTGATGCATACTCAGGATACCACCATATCAAGATGAGGAAGTCAAACCAATTGGCCACTTCGTTCACTACTCCATACGGCATGTTTTGCTATGTCACGATGCCCTTTTGGCTAAAAAACACAGGTGCTACGTACTAGCGGACAATGCAATGTTGCCTACACAACCAAATTGGTCGGAACGTTCACGCCTACATGGACGATATAGCGGTGATGTCTAAAAAGTCAAATGACTTAATCTCCGACTTAAAAGAAACCTTTGATAATCTCCGGAAATACAACATGATGCTTAACCCTAAGAAGTGCGTCTTCGGGGTCCCAGCCGGCAAATTGTTGGGCTTCATCGTTTCCCAGCATGGAATCGAGGTTAATCCGGAGAAAATCAAGGCCATATTAAACATAAATCGTCCGACATGCCTAAAGGACATTCAACGACTAACAGGTTGTGTTGCAGCAGTTAGTCGGTTTGTCAGCCGACTTGGAGACAAGGCTTTGCGGCTATACAAGTTGCTGAAGAAGGCGGACAAATTTACATGGATGGACGAAGCAGATGCAGCATTGAAGTAGCTCAAGGAGATTCTTTCCTCAACGCCCATCCTTGCAGCACCCGAGCCTGGAGAGCCCATGTTACTTTACATGGCGGCAACCAACCGGGTAATCAGCATCGTCATCGTGGTAGAGCGGAAGGAACCAGGCTATGAGCATGGAGTTCAACGACCAGTTTACTATGTAAGCGAGGTCTTGACGGAGTCCAAGCAGCGTTACCCGCACTACCGAAAGATAGCTTATGGAGTATTCCTTGCTTCTCAGAAGCTGAGGCATTACTTTCAAGAGCACCCAATCACAGTGGGGAGCAAGACCCCACTGTCTGACATCATCAACAACAATGACGCTACAGGAAGGGTCGCGAAGTGGGGCATTGAACTTGCTGCCTTCGAGTTCACCTACAAGCGATGCGATGCTATCAAGTCACAAGCCTTGGCGGATTTTATTGCAGATTGGACAGAGATGCCAGATGTTATTCCGTTGCCGGAACCAGAGTACTGGGTGATGCACTTTGACGGATCAAAGCTGCTCAACGGCTCAGGGGATGGTGTATTGCTACAGTCACCAACTGGCGACAAGCTACACTATGTTCTGCAGATCCACTTCGAGGCTACGAACAACATGGCGGAGTATGAAGCACTCATTCACAGATTACGCGTAGCCAAGGATATTGGCAGCAAGCGCATAGTTTGCTATGGAGATTCCGACTTGGTTGCCCAGCAGGTGGCTGGCACCTGGAATGCGCGGAACCCTATGATGGCAGCATATCGAGACAAAGTGGACGAGATAGCCAAGAGCTTCTTGGGCTATGAAGTCAAGTATGTACCTAGGGAGCAAAACGAGGCGGCTGATCTGCTATCTAAGCTTGGATCAGGGCGCAAACAAATTCCGCCAGGAGTTTTCCTAGAGCATCTACGGACACCATCCGTGAAGGGATCCGACATCGACAACCCGGATAGAGTTGACTCTTTCGTCCACATGGTGGCAAAGATCCCTCCGGCTTGGACAAAACCGTTCATGGAATATCTCGAACACGGAACTTTGCCCGACGACAAAGTCGAAAGACGGCAAATAGTACGTCGAGCGAAGGGCTATACCATAATCAATGGACAGCTCTACAAAAGGAGCACTACTGGTGTATACCTAAAGTGTGTTTCCCAGCTAGAAGGTATTGAAATCCTACACGAAATCCATCTCGGAGATTGCGGGCATCACGCCGCTCCTCGATCGTTGGTCGCGAAAGCCTTCCGGCAAGGATTCTACTGGCTGACTGCAAAGGCGGACGCCGACAAGCTGGTTGAGACATGCATAGGATGTCAGTATTATGCCCGACAACCACATGTTCCTACTAAAGAATTGCGAACAATACCAATAACTTGGCCGTTTGCAGTCTGGGGGCTAGACATGGTGGGACCGTTACAAACAACACCATGTGGGTTTACGCATCTGCTAGTAGCAGTTGATCAATTCACTAAATGGATAGAGCTAAACCCATTAGAAAGCTTGATGGGGGAACTACCCTCAGGTTTGTCCGGGATCTAGTGGTGAGATTTGGTCTCCCACATAGCATTATCACCGACAACGGCAACAACTTGTCACTCGGAGAAGTAGAGGCTTATTGTTGGGAGAAGGGCATCCGACTTGACCTTGCATATGTGGCACATCCACAATCTAATGTTCAGGTTGAGCGAGCCAATGGATTAATTCTGCAGGGAATAAAGCCATGTTTTGAGGCACCGCTACATAGAGCAGCTGGAGCCTGGGCGGAAGAATTGCCATCTGTGCTGTGGAGTTTGCGAACTACACCCAACAGATCCACCGGCTACACCCCTTATTTCATGGTATATGGAGCAGAAGCCATCCTACCTTCCGACATACTTCACGATGCACCAAGGGTCGCCGCCTACGACGAAGATAACGCTGAAGAATCCAGACGCCTAGATGTGGACCTTCTCGAGGAGGAGCGCGTTTTGGCATGCCAAATATCCACCATCTACCAGCAGAAGCTACGCAGCTACCATAGTCGCCGTGTTCGGCATCGCTCGTTTAAAGAGGGGGATTTGGTGCTCCGACTTAAGCAGAAGAAGTCACACAAATTATCCCCGCCATGGGAAGGACCGTTCATCATAAGCAAGAAGCCGCTCAATGGGTCTTACTACCTCGTTGACAATTGTGAACTGAAGGATAGACCCAACGAGGATCATAAGCGTAAGCGACGTGACCTGGATGATGACTACCCGGAGCTTGATCGGCCATGGAACATAGCACAACTACGTCCTTTTTACACTTAGCATTTTTATCTAATTGTGTACCTCTTATATGATCAATGAAATAAAGCTCACTGGTTCACTCATATTTCTGAGTCTTTTACCTCCTTTAGTGTTCATTTTTGGATCAGATAAAACCTTTATGCACAAGTTTTGCGATTGCACTTGTGAAAATTCCGCCTACGGGCGTTAGCTTAAGTTTTCTGGTCTACACGTTCTTTGTCATTTTTATGTGGATTCTGGAGTACTGACTTTTGGCACTTATTGTCGGCAATTTTGTGCTTAGGTTATTGACGGTGCCATTGGGCATCATCACCTAAGCGCATGGTTCCGACAACGAGTCTTCTGACTCACGAAAAATTCAAGCATAAGAACCAAAGTAATGGATAAGCCAGCACTTTCTTAAAAAATATATACATGATGTAAATAATTCTTGAGTAGCAGGACATACATCATTGTTTTCCGCCTTAAGTTAATACATAGTTTTTTCCGCATACAAAGGAAACAAATATTACTGATTGTTTTTCATTCCTTTGACGCAGGTGACTTGGAAGCAGCGTCATTGGCAGCAGGAGAATCACCCTCAAAGTCGGCAGTGTGAAGAGACTCGAAGGAGCTTTGGTTGCCGCCATCGATGGTATTCATCGGCACGAAGAGATTGACGTCGACTAACTCAGCGACTCTTGTGTCATAACCCGCGAGTGACGACAAGATGGATTCATGGTTAATCCCTTTGCCATCGTCATCCACGTCGAGAATGCCAGAGGTTACTGTGTCAATGCCGGCATCTTCATAGTGTGCCTTTACCATGGACAGTGCCATCCTTGCACCGGCATGTGCACATGAAGCTTTCTAGCTTGTGATACACTCGGGGGCTCATTGCAGGATCTCCGAGAACTTCGTCACAGAGTCCGATGCCTTGATATTGATCTGGAGGGGCTTGGCAATCTCTTTGGCTTGAGCGATGGCGGTGTTGATGAAGTTGCCGGCAAGAACCATGCATTCCTTTGCTAGAGGAGGCGACTGGGTTAAACCCGTAGGAGCTGCAAATTCCGACAAAGGAGCACATGAGTTCAAAAGTTCAAAGTATCCAGACTACAGAAATCCAAGGCAGAAAAAACTTACTGAAAATGCTGGCCTCAGCTTGCCAGAGGGTATCCGCTAAAGAGTCCCGTTCTTGTTGGAGGAGCTTGTATGCCTCATGACGGCGTTCATTCTACTCATCGGCAGCTTTCTTCTGATCTATTAAAATCGATATCTCCTCCTTCAAGCGGTTCATCTCCTCGGTGGCGGAATCCTGCAAGGCTTTCATCGATTCCTCATGCATTTTCAGCATGTCCTTCCTCTCCTGCTTGAGGATTTTGTTCTTGCTATCCAGCTGCTGAATATGCTTAGATTGCTCGACAATATCCTTGGACTTGGCAACATATTATACAAGTCGGATAAACAACAGTACACAGTGATTACTTGGAGAATGTGGGCACAAAACCAAGTCGGAATGCGAAAAAGAAAACAAACGCTTGCTCTTGGTGATCTGTTCCTTCAAGAAGGCAGTTTTACCCTTTTCGGCTTCCAAGTCTGCGCGCATCTTCTGGTACTTGTCGTTGGCCATGCCCCTCCGAGCATTCTCGTTCTATGGAAAAAAGAAAAGCTAAACGTTGTTTGTTCCACTTGGAGCATCTAGCCGGAAAATTTCCACCTAGACGCTCGGGGGCTACAGCAAGAGTTTTTAACTTAGCAATATGCTTAGTCTTTCTTTAAGCATCTAGTCGGAACTAATTCATTTTTCGATTAGACGCTTGGGGGCTACAGTATTAAGTTTTTAACTCGGATGTATGCTTAGCTTCTCTTTAAGCATCTAGTCGGAACTAATTCAGTTACAACTAGAGGCTTGGGGGCTACAGTATTGAAATTTATAAACACTACATATGCTACTCTTAAAGCATCTAGTTAGAATTATTCATTCCACCTGTATGCTTGGGGACTACAGTGAGAAGTTTTCTACCTTAGTTACTCTTAGAAGCATTCAGACGCAAATACCTATAGTTTTCCGTCTAAATCCTAGGGGGCTATAGTGGGATACTCATATGAAATGAAAAAGGCAAATAAAACTCACAAGTGCAATGATCTTGAGGTTGGTAGCACTCTCGGCCAGCAGCTTGCCAAAGGATATGTTGTTTCCTTGCAAGATCTCTACTTGACGGAGGAGCTCCTCGAGACCGCACGTCGGAGATGTCGGCGCCGCACCAAGAACCAGAGAAGTGCTACCCGGCATAAGTGTCGGATAGACTATCGTCGGGAACTCTATGGGCTTCTGGGGGGCGAGGACACCGCCTTCGACAGAAGTACCAGCTTCCACCACCGCCTTACCGCTACCAATGGCATCCTTAGCCGGAGCTTCAGGAATTTGGTGGGTGGCACTTTCCTACGTCGCCTGCGCCGACAATAGCAAGCTCGGTAGAGGCACCTGAGTCCACTTCCTTGGCAGAAAGGTCAGATGCTTCCTTAGCTTGTGAGCTTGTTAGAGCTGAGGAGAGATTGACGGTAGGAGTGGCAGGGGCGATGGCGGGAGATGCGTCTCGATGCAACATATCCTTGATGGTTCTAGAAGCCCCCAATGTTTTGGAGGTGTTCTTCAAGATGGTCGTGGCTTTCTTCCTCAAACTTGCAAAAATGCATAAGTACGGGAATAAGACAAACAAAATGGACAATGTCGGAGAGAAATAAGCTTACACAAGTGGGGGTGATTTAGCAAAGGGGATCCCGGTAATCTTTCTTTTCTCCACCTCTAGGGCGGCGGTAGTCTTTTTGGAGGCTCCACCCTCCGTCTTCTTCTTCTTGCCTCCGTCGGCAGTGTCAGAAGTGGAGCTCTTCCGCTTTCGTGCCACCGGAGCATCATCGTCGGACACGACGGTGACTTCCTTCATCTTTGGATCATATATTTGAGGAGCCATGTTGTCCTCATCTATGTCACTAAGATGTTAAGTGAAGAACCACTGTGTTAGATGGGACGGCAATTGCTAGACGGAAGAACTGGAGTATATGTCATACACGGAAAATAAGCAGCTACCTTTGGGCACTTGCCTCTACGAACATGTCGTACGTGATGGCGAAGCCACGCTTCTTGTCTTTCACCTTGACGATATCCTTGAGACGAATCTTGATGGAGTCGCTCGAGAAGTTGTCCATGGAGATGCGGAGGCTATCCCTTCTGTCGTTGGTATACTCGTGCATCAGCTTCGAGCGGTGCTACAGAGGCTGGATTTTCCTGATGAACCAGCACATGGCTTGGTCCAAGCCGGTCAAACCCATCTCTATGAACCACTCTATCCGCCTTATAGCGCGTGAAGCGTCGATATCGGAGGGAAGGGAGGCCAGGGATCTTCATGTTGAGGCTTCGGCGGCGGCTCCATCGACGAAGTCCGGGTACGTTATTTCTCGGTTAGCCAGAGGGATATCTGGACCGTAGAAGTAAGTACGCTGCCAGTTCTTGCAGGACTCGTGGCAGACGTTGTCGGGGAACCGCCGGCCAGGACGTATCTTGAAGCTAATGGTGCCACAATTTCTAAGTTCATCCTTGCTGGCCCCGGCTTCGTGTTTGACGGTGAAGAAATACACAAAGAGATCTAGCCTAGGCCTAATTCCTAGGTAACCCTCATAAAGCTCCACGTAATTGCTAAGCGCTAGGTACTGTTGGGAGAAAGGTTTTGGGGCTGTACTCGGTAGTGGTTCAAGACGGCAAGGAAGAAATTAGAGATGGGCAGGGAGACGCCGTGTACCAAATGTGCTTTGAGGTACACCTTTTCTCCGACTTGAGGAGAAGGTGTGACCTCGCCGGCCGGCTCCGCCTGCCAGGCAAGACCCTCCGTCGCGGGGAGCTAACCCTCGACGATTAGCTCCTTGATGTCGCGGTCCGTAATATCCGAACCGCGCCAATCGCCTTTGTGGGAGTTGCTGTCCTCCTCCATTAGCTCCAGCGCCACTGGATTGTGGTCGCCGCCGGTGGACTCAACCACCACAGAGACGGGGATGACCAGGCCCTCTGGGTGCACGACGAGGGAGCTCGCCGGCTTTGCCGCGGCTTCGCTCGATGCTACCATCGAGGGAGTAGGACCACTACTGGCCATTGCGAGTGTTTGGAGGTGACTGGCGAGATTGGAGCTAGGGTTTTTCGTGAATTGCGCGGAGAGCTTGAGGGGGCGCTCGCTGGAGGAAGAAGATGATGTGAAGAGAGAATGAGGTGAAAAGTAAAATTTCCACCATAGTTACTATTTATGGTCTCCAACATCAAGATTCGTGCAACTTAATCGGAAGGTTGCCGCGTAGACGACGTGTGCGCGAACGTGCGCGGAAATTTCGCCACGTCCCAACCGTCGCCGCCAACGGTTGGTATCGCTCGCGCGGGAAAATCGGACATGATTGCGTTCTCTGCATATGTGAGTTACGAGGCGTCGCTGACCTATGTCTGCGTCACCCTAGCTGTCATAGGCATATGAACCATCACATCAGAAGATTCCGGCATGGATGGATCCAATCCGACTACGGAAGAGTACGATGAAAGATTCAGCATTTCTCCGGCTTATAAATTGAAGACGGAGAAAACCTTGCAGGGCTCTTTGGGAGAACTACAAGATATTGCTTGACGATTTGCCGACATCTATCTAGACGGAGCATTCACCGTGAAGAGACAAGACGGCGCAAGATCTCGGAGTTCTCCGGGGGCTACTGTTGGGGATATGCTATATGGGTATCCTCATAGCATGTCTCTTATCCGGATAACCCGGGTGGCCCGCAGTTGGTAGCATGGCCCATGGCCTACTGGGCGGCCTAGTTAGATGGATCCAGAAGGGAGGACCATACCGGATAAAGGAAGGCTACGGTGGAGTCACCAGCGTACCCAGAGCCTTGGAGTACAAGACACACAAGACTAGTAATAGACGGTGTAGGACTCTGTAACCTGTCCGGCTAGGACTTTTCCCTATAACCCTAGGACCTGGAGACTATATAAGTTGGGCCTATGGGAGCCTTTAGGTCACAACTTCAGACAACCTAGTGTCGACTATGACGCACCTCGCACAGCGAACCAATCCCTATAACTCTAAGTATTGCCCTTATAGTGATTTATAGCAGGAGTAGGATTCCGCCACCGTCGTGGGATCTGAACCTGGGTAAGCTGTGTTACCTCGTACCCGTCAACCGTCCGCCTTCCCCCGCATCTTTAAACACGCACTGTGAGGACCCCCCCCCCATGGCGTACTCATCGGAAATACCACGACACTTCCTTCTTATTGCTGGCTAGTAATGATTTGTACTTGATCCATCCATCAAATTGTGTTAAGACTCCTTATATTGTTTAATTCTTCTTATAAGTCTTCATCTTGGTCTTTGGAACTCGTCACTCCCTTACACGAATTCCCTTTTCTATCTAGATCTATAACATCAAGTAATAACTGGACGTTGCAACATGCATTTGCACACCAAGTCAAACTTCATGTACAGATCTAGTCAATCAAGAAGATCCAAGAAAAACCAATAAATCCAAATTTGGTACATATAACACACAATATTCTAAGCCCGGAATATAGTAGTTGAGTATAATATCTCTAGAATCTAGGCTTAGTTGTGTAGTATATGACACCTCCTCATATAGGTTTACTTTTTGATACTTAGCACATAGGGTCGATCTATACTTTGTCTCAATATTTACCATAATTGCTCAATTGCAACAAGATAAATTTAAGCAAAGTGGTCTCAATTTGATTTTTACTAACCTTTTTGTCTCACTTTTGGAATGACTAACTATAACTAACCTTTATTTATTAGTAAACTAACCTCATAAAATCTCTCCAAATGACTAACAATATTCTATTTACTACTTTAAACCAAAGATTATTTGAATTTTCTTGTACCTATGACTTCTATCATAGTTCTACCAGGTGATTTTCTTACTTTTACTTCAACATAGATTACTAAGTATTTGCCATAATTACACTTATATCATGGTTTCGGAGCTAATCTCACCATGATCTTGTTATGTTTTGTCTCTTTATCATGATTCAAGAGATAATTTAACCATGATGACTTTACTTCTCATTGTACTATCATTGATCTTTAACATAATTTCACTTCATCACGTAGAATTCTCAAGTGAATACCAGATGAGTTACTGGCCATTACAACTATACATGCTCTAATGGTCTTAATTATATTATCTATTGTTATCAATTAACCATAAGATTCCACTGTCTTACATGAATTCTAGGGTTAGGCTACACCATTAAGAGTACTTCAATTAATGTCTTACACTTGATCCTTATCTATTGTGGCCGATTGACTTTCCTAAAGTATCTTGGTGGGTTATATCTCCTTCGGAATACACTAAGTAGAACTATACTGAGAAAAGATAAATAATTACTCCGAAGAAAGAATGACTTAAGTATCTAGTGACAAAGTTATCCTCAAGTGGATACTTCTCGCAAGTCATAACAATATTTGGTTTAGATAAGATGGCTCCTATAGTCACTATCCAACCTACAGATCTTCCTAAAAGGATTTTATTCCTAATGTCAAAGCATATGCTTTGATACTAGCTGCGGTGACCTAGCATACCACTGCATGATGTAGTATACTATAGCCTTTGACATAACACCAATGAAACACCGATCACTAGTATTACATCCCTCAGAGTGGTACAACAGAAACACAGCAGGTCCAAGACATGACTATAGATTACAACTCGACTCTTTACAAAAGATCCAGAGAACACTCTAGGTTAAAGAGAGAGAAAGAAACTTCTTACAAAGAACAATCAGAAATAAACAATTCAAAAACTATCATACTAATAAGACTAGTATCTGAATTATTGGTCTGGCATTGCTGTTATTGCAATACACTATAGAAGTAGGTTCTATGGCTAGAGCTTATATTCCTATCTAATCAGTAACTTCGTCTTCACTTGAGTTGATGTATATGTTGACTTTCTTGACTTCATTGAAGAACTTTAGCTTCTGATGATGATTCTTATAGCATAACTTTATGTATACATCGTCTTAATGGCTTCATAATCTAGCAAGGGTTAAGAAGATACGTTGAGTATGAGCATACTCAACAAGTTCACTAGAAAAGGAGTGTTTGATTCACTATATCTACAGCCACAGACCGTAGGTCGTAGGCAATGCAAGTTTTCGTAAACACTTCTTCAAAGGTTGATTTTATTCTGAAAAAGCTACGTCCGTCAGACTTCACGGGTTTACCAGAACTTTCATGAAGTTCCTTTCTCGCCGTGTTCGTAGCTCCTTCCGGAACAGGGAGTAACAAGTTACAGTTCTTACACTCTGCAGAGGTGCGTTACTTTACCCATGAGAGATCAAATCCTTGTTGCACAACCGGGGGATCTTTCCCGTCCACACTTCCTATGGTGTGGGGCCCAGTAGATGACCCAAGCCAATCAATGCTCTTTCCGCGACCCCAAATGTCTGCACGATCCTTTAGGGCTGGCTCACCTCCATTAAGCCCCCTTCCGGGCAGGCTAAAACCCTGATGAGTTTCCGAAGATTCTATGACCTGGTGATGCCCTGGTAAGTGCCATATTAAATGGACTATACCACTAAAAACCATTTATAGATAACCTAGACAACAAAAGTGTGGGGCATAAGGGTGCCCAACCATTTGTTGGATCCGCACAAGGAATCACAACGTCACGTTAAGGTCGTCTTGCCTCCATACGAGAGGAAAAGGATAAAGCTGACTTCTCCATCCCATTCCAAATCTCATGGTTAATGCGTTATATACGGCGCAAGAATCACTGGCGACATTGGTTGTTAAGTCCTAGATAATATGTTTCTTTACCACCGGAACTTTCATAGTAGATTATTACCTCATGGTAAATAACCTATAATCATATTATTATGAAAATAGTGTTTTCTGACCTTTTTCAAATGTAGGTGATGACAACACTGGATTTGCAAAATACTTTATTGAAAATAATCAAAGGACATGAGCAAGTGTGAACTTGCCTTTTGTGTTTGCAAGATTATGCACTCATGGTCTTCGAGACAATATAAGATCCAATATTTGAAATCAGCAGCATTGGTCCGGTAAGGACTAATGTTTAAAGAATCAAGATGCTTTTATGCATAAGTAATGTAATGCAAGTTGATAAACTCGAATCCCGGGGATAACGTTGATCTAGGGTTTGGAAACTGGAAATGGTTTCTTTAGAATCTGTTGTCCTTTTAGATAAGTTTCATACTTGTGCTTCTTATTATGGCTTGTGAATGTGTGTGAAACAACATGTAATTATAATGGTATACAACAACGAGATACACAAATGTGGAATGCTACTCAAAGATTACTTTTATAAGAATTGCCTTATCTCCAAATCTTACTTTACAAGTATTGACATTTATAAGTAACTTAAGTGTTAACAATTCTAAGTATACAAGTAAAGTATAAAGTAATGTGATTATGATTAATTGTCATCTATTGTCTGAAGTGGCAAAACGAATAACTTTTGAAGAAAAGACTTCTTTATTAAGGTTTAAACAATCCTGATAGTTTTTAGAATATGGTTGATAGAATGTGATTGATGCTGTTTATGCTTGCTTGAATAGTCTGGACTTGAGATGCCTTACGACTTAACTATAACAGACTAAAGTTAACTATAAAACATATAATAAAGTTTTTAGCATTATATTTAAAGTCTTGTAGACTAAAGTTAACTTTAAGAACATAGATGGATTTAAGGTGTAATGCTTATGATATTGTACTTTCTCATCTTGTAATATTTGCTTAAAGTTATTTCAGAATGGCATTACTTCTATTTGAGTAGTGGTTTCCTAACATTACAATGGAATAGAATCATTTACCTTTTTATAGATGAGTGGTTATAGTTTGTAAACAAGGAAGTAATATTACTTAACTACTTATGGATTCACTATAGTGTTTTCATATGTTTGTAAACTTGTGGTTGAAGTAGTGGAAAAGATTTAGTTTAGTCACAAATTATTCTTGGAGATTTTATATTGGATAAGGATCCTTTTAGAAAATAATTAACACTTATGGTTGAAGGATAATTCAATAAACTTGTATTTAAAATGTTTTGAACCATTTTGACTTCATATTATCAATATTTAAGACTAATACTATTTATTGGACTCAATTTACTAATTTTAGAAATATTAGCAATTTTTATTTACCCTTATAAGAATTATTAACTAAGGAAATAGGTTTAAATTCAAGTGGTTATAGTGTTTTAAATTTTTATTTACCTCAAAAGTGGAATATTATATTTTTAACATGTAGGTATTATTTTTGTGATCATTTTTGTATATTACATTTTTTTGTGATTTATAAATAATAAGATATGATTTTTATAAGATTTATTATTTTATAAATACTTAATAAATAAGAAATGTTTAATTAAGTGAAATAATAATGCATGAATATAGTTTTAAATTATAGTTCTTATTTTTCTAAGATATTTGGTATTTTATTTATATTTTTAACATTTACCAATATTAAAATATGAATTTTCAAAATATTAAAACTTATAAAATCTTTATTAAATAATAATTATTTAAATTGTTGGCATAATAATGTTTGATAATATTTTAATGTTATAGATTTTATTTTTTTATAAATTTTCATATATTAAACATTTTTTCCAAATTATAAAACAAAAGTTATTAAATTTCTAAGATTTAATCATTTTATTTAATTTCTGGAATTTATTTGTGTTTGAATGTATATTTTTTTGTTTATTTTCTAAACAGGAAATACTTTTTATACCAAGCTAAACCTAGACACAGTCACTGACTGGTGGGCCACTTTTGGTGGCGCCGAGGCGAACCTACCAGTGGCGAACCTACCAGTGGGCCACTTTTGGTGTTAGAATAAGGAGGCCGAGGCGAACCTACCAGTGGTGGCGCCGCCCACTTTTGGTCACCGGAGCTACTCCGGCGACCACCTACTGCAGCGACCGATAGTGGACTACGGCGCTATGATGATACACAGCGAGAGGGAGAGATTAGAGAGCATCGGAAGATGCGTACACTCACCCAGATGATAGTCGAAGAGGACGGTGGCGCCCCGAGATGAGCTATTCTTCGCAAATTCTGACGATCACCGACGAAAGGAAATGGCTCGATTGCGTCGATTTGGAACTCCCCTGATTCGATTGAGTATCCATGGATGATGAGGGTGACGCGACGATTCTACTCGACCATGCCACGGACTCCGGGACGACCTCCACCGGCGACGATGCGCGGTTCAGTGAGCTAGGGTTTTGACCCCGAGAGAAAACAGAGAGGAAGAGAGTGGCGAGTGGGAGAGGATGAGGATGAGAAGAAGCGTTGCGACGGTGTTCTTATCCTCTAGAGTGACATCGGCGAATGCACGAATCGCGGATCAACAGTGGCATACGGCGGAGCACTCGCCAGCGAGCTGCTTCCAATCGACGAGGAAGACGACAATGTCGTTTTGTGGAAAACCCCTGGCAGTTTTTCGAATTCACTTGGCAGTCCTTCTTTGGTCCCACTAGTCAGCTAGAGAGAAGGACATATTGGACCGGTTGTTGGGCTGCTACTGGGATGACACAAAGTGAGTGGAAAGAGGAAGAGTGCTACGCTGAGCGGCAGTTAAGCAGAGGGAAAGATGGGCTGCGGCCAGAAGGTGTTTTTTGCTTATTTTTCTTTTCTCTATATTCTGTTTTGTTTTTAGATTTGAATTTGCACAATAGATTTGAATGTTCTTCATATAATCTATTTGCCGGATGATTGTAGCAATACTAAAATGTATTTTAGTATCATTTTGTGAGCTTTTACTAAATAATGTTAAAAAAAATTGTTTACTTAATATATACTTCCTTTTTTAATATTTTGTGATGGCCTTTGTTATTAATTTTATTTATCTAATAACCCATGGATTTATTATATGATATTTCTTTATTTAATGATAGAACTTAATTCTAGTTAAATTATAGTTTGGAGGGAAATATATATATGGTGATCCTTTTCTTATTATATGATACATAAAGTTCTAGGGAGTTAATATGATTAATATTATTCTCATGAATTTAGGAAATAGCAATGTATATATTTTATTATTACTAACATAGTAATTAGGGTTTGAAATTATAAATGCTTACCCTTGGGTTTAGGGTACTTAATATTCTTATATTCTTTTGTTGATGTGAGTAAAGATTATTGGCTAAAACACATTGTGTTTATGCTTGTGATCTTTAATGATATCACTCTTTTAAATTAGGAAGTTATATACTAGAATGTCTCATGGAGAAGAGTTTATAAAGATAACTCCTAAACACATATGGTTATGATAATTGGGAATGACATAAATGTGCTTAAGTGATTTGCTATAGGAAATTGTTCCTATAAGACATTGTGGAAATAGGATGATAGATCAATCAGGTGAAATGGATTTTATGTTTGGTTAAAGATTTAGGGTTTAGTGTTTACCAAGAATTCCTATCTTCCATACTTCATAATTCAGGACTTCTGATTAAGGAATTCCTTTCCTAGATATTCTACTTCTTTATAACCATCATCATGTGTTAACATGATGAGCTTTACTTCACAAGAATATTCTTATCCACCTTTTATGCTTCTAAATCCATTTATAAATCCAATGAGCTTGACACTAAAGCTTTTCATAATCTTCTCATATCCATACTTGGTTATATCAACTACTCTACTACTAATAATCTCCAATCCAATAGATGGTTATAGTCGGCTCTATTCATACTCTTCCTTTATCATTCATCACTAATATTACTCTAATAGATATATATATATATATCAAATTCTACTCTCCTCAAGTGTTTAGTATTTCCCAAGAGGAAAATACTACTTCTATAATCCAATGTTATTCTAACATCCTCTTAATCATACTATATTATATCTACTTAACTCCAGTATCTCATACTCCAACCTCACATTATATTAATGTGACATGTCATGACTAATCTAGGATAACATATCTATACTAGGGTCCAATCATGTTCTATCCACCAATGTCACTTATACATGATATAAACATTCAATATTGGTGACTAAAGCATGATCATTATAATCCTTTGATCCTTTATGGTTTAGGTTTCCAGTTGGCTAATCAAGGCCTTTATCAATAACATTACATGTGTATTCTAATTATCTTCCTAGTATCTCTATTTGACTAGGAGATATTACTCATTGACTATACCTACTTGATCCAATAGGATTACTCCTTGGTAACTATCTTCAATATTCCTCCTTGTAATCCTCTTTGTTACCACATATAATTATATCTTCCAGATTACTCTGTTATCCATTCAGGAGTGAGTTAACTCCATTAAGTATCCTATTTCTTTAATTCTCTTCAAACACTCCTGAAAGGATACGGATGTCGCCTAGAGGGGGGTGAATAGGCGATTAAAACTTTTCCTAGAGTGGCTCAACAAAGGCGGAATAAAACTAGTGGTTACTTTGTTAAGCACAACCTAGAACAACTAAGGTTCACCTATGTGCACCAACAACTTATGCTAAGCAATACAAGCAACAAAGTGATAGCAAGATATATATTACTTCAAGCATGAAGGCTATCACAATGTAAAGTGCATAAGTAAAGAGCTCGGGTATAGAGATAACCGAGGCACGCGGGGACAACGATATTTTACCGAGTTCCTCCCAACATGGAGTACGTCTCGTTTGGAGAGGGGTGGTATCAAACCACCAATGCCACAAAAGGCCTCCCTTATTCTCCGGTGAATCTCACCCCAACGGGATCGATCCACACTTCCACTATCGCTGCACTTGTCGGTGGCAACCGGAACCTCTCACAAGGTTGGGGCACTTCTCCACAACTTAATTGGAGGCTCCCAACAAACGCCACCAAGGCCACAACGCCACCAAGGCCACAAAACTGTCTAGGGTTCCAAGAACCCAAGAGGGACAAGCTCCAATGAGTAACTCAAACCAAATCCTCCGAGGAGAACACAAACCGATGCACCAAATGCAAATGGCAAGAACACCACAAAGGTGTTCAAATCCTTCTGTCCGAAATTCGACCAAAAAGCTAAAAAATATTATGGGGGAATAAGAGAGGAAGAACAATGGAGGAAATCCACAAAAGACTCCAAGATCTAGATCCCAATATGTTCCCCTCACTTAGAGGAGAGATTGATTGGTGGGATTATAGATCTAGATCTCCTCTTTCAAATCCCTCAAGAATATGCAAAAATCATAGGAGGGATTGAGAGGAAGCAAGATCAAAAAGGTCAACAATGGAGGGGAAAACTTGCAAGATTAGTTAAGGAACCATTGGGGAAGAAGGCCCCTTATATAGGTCCCTCCAAAATCCAACCATTGCAGCCTAAAAACGCGATTTCCGGTACTACCGGACTTTTTCCCGGTACTACCGGACTTTCCTGGCACTACCGAACATTCCCTGGGGTTCCTGGGGCGCCAAACGCATTTTTCTCTATGCTCCCCGGTACCAAAATGCGGTACTACCGGACCCCGGTACTACCGGATCCTGGTCCGGTACTACCGGTCATCACAGAACGAAAACAACCATAACTTTTGCATTCGGACTCCGATTTCGATGATCTTGGGCTCGTTTCGAAGAGGACAAAAACCTCTACAAGATCATGCAAAGAAACATCATAGTCCAACAAGGTATGATAGATCAAAATGACAAAGTAAAAAACCTTCTGCCATGCTAGGTACTAAAAAGCGGTACTATCACTTTTTGGTACCTAGCCCGGCAGTGGCTTTTGGAAACTTGTCAAAAACCTTCTGCCGTGCTAGGTACTAAAATGCGGTACTACCGCATTTTGGTACCTAGGAGGGCAGTGGCATTTGGCAACTTGCCAAAACCTACTGCCGCGCTAGGTACTAAAATGCGGTACTACCGCATTTTGGTACCTAGGAAAATTCAAACCTCTATAACTTTTGATTGGTAACTCCGATCGACCCGATTCCAATTGCGTTGGAAAAAGGACGACATGAGCTACCCTATGAAAGGTGAAAATATTGGTTATCACCAAGTGAGAATGTATCATGTATAATAATGTGAGATACCTCACTTGGTGAGAAACCGAAAAGCCGTCAAGATCAAAATCGCAACAAGATACAAACGGAAGATCCGATTTTGATGAATAAGAGCTTGTTATGGAGATTACCACAAGCTCTATATCCTCACATGGATAAGACCAAATAACAACCAAATATGATGATGCAAATATGCAAAGTTTTGAGCTCTCTCCGAACGAAGTGAACGAGTTACTCATTCGAGAGCCCCTCTTGATAGTACGGCTATCTATCCTAAACCCGGTCTCCTACTAACAATATAAGACCGGCAAAAGGGAAAACCTATAAAGATTATACCTTTGCCTTGAGCATTCCACTTGAGCTTGATGTAGACAATCTTGCCCTTCTCAAGATGTAACGCCTTTCTTAATTCCTCATCATCGATCCATGATCATCGAGAATGGCAAGCATCCAACATGAGATCTTCTATAGATGGTGCATTTTGAGCTTGCACAACACATATTATTCTCATTTCATCGACCTTAAAGCCAACACATGCTCCAAGCGATGCTAATGGAAAAATCCTACAAGTATAACTTAATACACACATTAGTCCATAAAGATTGTCATTAATTACCAAAACCACACATGGGGGCCCACATGTTCTTTCAATCTCCCCCATTTTGGTAATTGATGACAATCCCTTTAAGAGGGTTTATATAAGGAATCTTAATGAACAAAATGGTAACACCAATATTGAAAGGATCGTATGGGCACCTAGAGGGGGGGTGAATAGGTGCTACTTCAAATTTTACTCTTTTTCAAATTAGGGTTTGACAAGAAAGGTAAATTCTATAGAATATGCAACTATGGTGAATTTACCTATATGTCACACAATCACAAACTAACACAACACTAAGCAAGAACAAGTAAGTAAAGTGCGGTAAAGGATAGAAGTAACCAAGGGAGTGGACGCGGAGACGCAAGGATTTCTTTCTCGTAGTTCCTTCCTTTTGAGGGGAAGTACGTCTACGTTTGGAGAGGGGTGGTTTCAAACCACCAACACCACGAGAGGCCTCCCTTGTTCTCCGATGAACCTCACCCCAACGGGCTCGATTCACCTTCCACTATATTGGCAACCTTCAAGGTGGAAGCCGGCACCTTTACAACAAGTTCGGGGCACACATCCACAACTGAATTAGAGGCTCCCAAATACAAGCAAGCTGTCAAGACAAATCAAAGACAAGCTTGTAAGAACCAAATCAAAGTTAGGGTTTCCAAAGAAACACTAGAGCTTGGGGGCCCTCAAGTGAATGAGGGGGAAATGAAGATCTCTCTTGGTGAAGATGTAAATCAAGGCCTCCTCCTTCGATTCTCCAAAGATCAATGACTTTGGATGGTTGGATGAAGAGATCTTGTGGATTTGGTGGCTCTAATGGGGTTGGTGTTCTTGAGCAGCTCGAGCGGCTGGAGGAAGAAGATAAGGGTCCCTATTTATAGACAGCCCCCTCCACGAACCGTTTTCTGACCGTTGTAGAAAAGTCAGACCGGAGACTCCGGCCAATCTCCGGACCAGTCTCCGGACTGCCCTTCTGACTGACCCAGGCCAGTTCTTCACCAGCAACACCAGAGACTCTGGCCTTCCAACACCGGAGACTCCGGACTGACCAAAGTCTGGAGACTCCGGAGTAACCTCCGGTGCAGCCTCCGGACCCCTAGTCAGAATGTCCCAGCCATGTCACAGGAGGCACCACCGAGCCGTAACCGAAACTCCGGACCACACCAAGACTCGGTCTTGGCGGATCGGAGACTCCGTCCGAGTTTCCGAGCGATAACAAATGTATGTGGTCTTTTCCCAAGAGTGTGTGTGATGTTTATCTATGATAATACCAACCTGTGGACAATAACAAACTGTAAAATGATCTACTTGTTGTTAACGAACACCAAAAATGATTATGACAATAAATGCTCTTTCAATCTCCCCCTTTTTGGTGTTCGATGACAACAAGTGATTTGCATGGAATAACATATAAATGTGGCTCCCCCTGACTGTGTGCAGCAAGATAATGAAGTAAATCATGTAAGGAAGATAATATCAACGATAGCACACATAGATCTCACATGAGTTACAATAGGTGTTGCACACAAGCACATAGTCATAGACACACATAAGAACAACAGATAACACACATAAAGTTCAAGTTCAAATATCCAAATAAAAGGCAAATAAAGGCAGATAGTCGCAAATCCCAAGTCCCATCCAAAGCGATGAGAATGTCTTCTCCCCCTTTGGCATTGAAACGCCGAAAAGGGAAAAGACCTATACTAGCGCCCCAATAACTCAGTAGTCATCGTCATCCTCAGCATCCTCATCCTCATCCTGGTCATCCTCGTCCTGGTCATAGCCATCATCATCATCATCCTCAGGGACAACAGGCCCTTTGTCGTGAGGGCGAGAAGAGGAAGTACCCTGGTAACCAAACCCAGAGGTGACATCAGCAAACGTCTTCCAGTCCACCAGACTATCCTGTTGGGCATTCCATGCCCCAAATGAGAGAGTGTGATCAGACTCTGTGGACTGCTGAGCCCCATGTTCATCATTGTATTCATCTTCACCTTCCTCAGTATCAGCAGCACCCTGGTCCTTGATCTCTTTGAGAAGCTTCTCAATGTGGCGGTTGCTTTGGTAGGATGCATGCTGCTGCTTGCGAATGTCAACGTTCATGCAACAAAGGGTCCTCTCCCAAAAGCTGGCTTCTTGACCCTCTCATGCACATAGTCTCTAGTCATGGTAGGCATAGGGGCATTGGAGGCATTCTTCCTCCAAACTCTAGGTGGAGAGGGAGCCCTCTCCGTCTCAATCTCCTCATCATCATCATTCCCATAGCGACGCCTTGGAGCAAGCCCCATGTGCCCCTTCTGTTGTAGAGAGACCAGAGAGTGCACAGTGATGTGTGTTGGTATGCCATGTGGAGAATCATGCTCCTGGGAGTTGATGAGCCGCATAACCAAGGGTGCATATGGAGGAGATTTCTTGTAAAGAATGGCATGGAACATCTCCTAAAAAATGAAGTCCATCACATCAATGGGTGCAGCATCAGCCTCTGGTCCAGCATTGAAGGTCCGGTGAGTATGGTACAGGAGGTTGACACGCCCACCCCTGATAGCATCATCATTGCCAGCACTTGGAACAATAGTGTGACGGAAAATCCTCAGCATAAGGTTGTAGAGGGTCTTGAGTCCCTTGGAGCCCCCCACAGCACCACCATTATACAGAGGAGACAGCTTCAACTTGTTCTCACCCAAAGTTGCTGAGTGCATGCGCTGTCCCACAGGAGTAGATACTACGTGAAAGGTCTCAAAGATGGAATTGGCAAAGTCATGAAAGGTAGCCGTGCAGCGAGTAGTGCCAGTCATCCACACCATGGTCCTGTCAAGATCAGACCCAAACACCACTGTGGCATAAAACTGCTGAACAAGGTGCACATTGTAGTCTTCGCGCAGCTCCGTCAAGTTGTAGAGACCCAGCTTATCACAGATCCACAGGGCATCATTGAAGTAAGGGCTCTGGCGCATTTGCTCAATATTCATGAACTTCTGAGGGCAGACATGTGATCTGGTGAGTACACCATACACATCCTTCATGAACACAGCCTGTTCTTTCCTCCAGAAACGAGGGTCCTCACTGGTACGAGGCAGTGCATAGAAATCTGTCTTTCTCGGCTCACGGAACTCCTGTTTAGACATCTTGGCTAGGGACTGGAGGTTGTCATAGTGGGATCTCTTTGCACGTTCCTCTCGTTCAGCCCTCTCCTGATCCCTCTTCATGTAAGCTGCATCACGTGCCCGCCGTTTCCGATTGGACGGAGGCACGATAAACTGACCCTGAGCTTCATCATAGCGAGGATTGCCCCTTTGGGACTTGGCCTTGGTACGACGAGGACGACTAGAACCATCACCTGTGAACAGAAGTAAGGGAGATAGCATGGAGATGAGTATATATGTCCCAAATATGCAGTACAAGAGCTTTGATGCATTTCTAGACTACTTTGATTCACCCAACACCGGAGTCTCCGCACCAGACTTCAGACGGAGTCTCTGCAGGGACGGAGTCTCCGGCCTGGACCGGAGTCTCCGGACCTAAGTTCAGAGTCTCCGGTCAGGAGGCTCGGGTATGCGATGGGGAGATGCTGGTGAGGGTGAATTTAGTAGATCGGGCAATGCAACAAGGCTAAAGTACTAGAGTGCATGCAAGCAAGTGATTCCAATGGACAAATCAGCAACAATCCTCAAAAACACATCTAGGGATGAACCCTAGGAGGAAAAAGGAGAGGAGAGGTACCAGATCTGTCCATGGGATCAATTCCTCCGGTGGGAATGGCCCAATGGAGGAGAGGGGAAGGTTGGCCGGCTGCACGGCGGATCCCGGGGGCTTCTTGACCTCCGGTGAGGATTTTTGGAGGAGGGGGCGACGGGTTTGGAGGTAGGGGACGGGGTAAAGAATGAGGAACTGATGTTCCAGTTCACCCCGTGCCCCCTTATTTAAGTGACAGAAACCATCCAGACCGGAGACTCCGGTCTACACCGGAGACTCCGGTGTTTGTACACCGGAGACTCCGGTCCTCCTCGACCAAAAGTTCCAGGAAAGGTGTTTGGGGACATATATGAGAGATAGATGGTTTTTAAGATAGGGAAAGGGCTTGGGTTGAGACATCAAACTGTGAAGAACCAACAAGAGCCATAGAAGTTCGAAAATAATCAGAAAAACTCCAAGAGACTAAAATCAAGCAAATGACAAACATGAGTAAGTGCCAACCTCTCAAATGAGAGAGGGCGGTGGCCTAGGCCACCATATTTGAGTATACTTGGCTTGGCACCACGAAGATATATCTTGGGTCCATTACCAAAACTCATCATTAAGCTCACATATCACTGAATGATATTAAGAGGAATGATTTTGATTGCTTTGGGCATAATGGGGGGAGGGATGGTCCAATCAGTTAGGACCGCACTCCCCCTATATCCATGCCTACACCTAGACCAAATATGATATCAAACATAGGTGAGAGTGCAATAACATCAAGTCAAGCTCCTTGAATCTATGATATTTAGTTCATTCCTCAAGTAGCAAAACCTTGCTTCATCAAGTGGCTTCGTGAAGATATCGGCAAGTTGATCTTTGGTTGATACATATGATAGATCAATATCACCTCGAGCAACATGATCTCTAATGAAGTGATGATGAATCTCAATATGATTTGTCCTTGTGTGATCCATCGGGTTGTAGGCAATCTTGATGGCACTTTCATTGTCACATAGAAGAGGCACTTTGTCACAATGGACACCGTATTCCTTTAAATTTTGCCGCATCCATAGCAATTGAGTGCACGCACTAGCAGCTGCCACATACTCTGCTTCGGCAGTGGAGAGATATACAATTTTGCTTCTTGGAAGACCAACATACCAAGGACCTACCAAGGAATTAGCAAGCCCTAGATGTTGATTTTCTATCATCCTTGTCACCCGCCCAATCCGAATCCGTGTATCCACAAAGAGAAAATGTTGAGCCTTGAGGATACCAAAGACCATAAAATGGGGTATGAACCAAATATCGAAAGATTCTCTTGACCGCCATTAAATGGCTTTCTTTAGGAGCCGCTTGATATCTTGCACACACACCTACACTCAACACAATATCGGGTCTAGATGCACAAAGGTAAAGCAAAGAACCAATCATAGACCGGTATACCTTTTGATCCACATCTTTACCATTTGGATTTTGTTCTAGATGAGTCTTTGTAGCCATGGGAGTAGGAGCTCCATTCAAATCTTGCATTTTGAATCTCTTGAGCATATCTTGAGTATACTTGGCTTGATTGAAGAATGTCCCTCCTCTAACTTGCTTGATCTCAAAGCCAAGAAATACTCTCAACTCCCCCATCAAAGACATCCGGAACCTACTAGTCATAAGCTTTGAGAATTCATCATTAAAAGCTTTGTTAGATGAGCCAAAGATAATATCATCAACATATATTTGGCATACAAAAAGCTCCCCATTGACCCTCTTAGTAAAAAGAGTGGGATCGATTTTCCCAACCTCAAAGCCACGGTCAAACAATAACTCTCTAAGGTGCTCATACCACGTGCGTGGGGCTTGCTTGAGCCCATAGAGCGCCTTATCAAGTTTGTAGACATGGTTTGGGAAGTTGGGGTCCTCAAATCCCGGGGTTTGCTTAACATATACCAATTCATTTAAAGGACCATAAAGAAATGAACATTCTACATCCATTTGTTGCAACTTAAAGTTATGATGTGCCGCATAAGCAAGAAGGATATGGATGGACTCAAGGCGAGCCACGGGTGCATAAGTCTCTCCATAATCAAGGCCTTCAATTTGAGAATACCCTTGTGCAACCAATCTAGCCTTGTTCCTTACTATAATTCCATGATCATCTTGCTTGTTCTTGAATATCCACTTTGTTCCAATAACATTGCGGCAATCCTTTGGCTTCTCAACTAACTTCCACACTTTGTTTCTCTCAAAGGTGTTGAGATCTTTGTGCATAGCTTCTAACCAATCCGAATCTTCAAGAGCTTCCCACACTTTCTTTGGTTAAATCATGGAGATGTGTGCTTGGTGTTCACTGAACCTCTTCAATTGTGCTCTTGTGGAAATTCCTTTCCTTAGACCTCCAACAACATTTTGGAGGGTGTGGTCTCTTATTTCCAACATTCTTTCCTTTCTAGCTTCGCGACGAGCGTGGATCTCCTCATTGTTTCTTGGAGGACCCTCTTCATCATTTTGATCCTCGTCTTGACCATCAACTTGACCTTGATCATCATTGGAGTCATCCTCTACATTTGGAGGCAAGGATTGACCTTGGTCTTGATCAAGTGCACTTCTAGCATCAATTTGAGCTTGTCTCAAAGCAGCTTGTACGGATCTTCCTTGACAAACTGATTTGGCACCACTTGACAATCTGTCAAATGGACTAAGCCCCTTTGACTGGAGTTGACACTTTGATCACCATGTTGAGGGTCCACAACTTGTCTTTTGCTTGAGTCAATGTCCTCTTCGGTGGATGGAGCATGTTGAGGTTGTGAAGATGAGGGCTCCACTTGAGTGGAGCATAGTTCTTCTCGATCCGCCATAAGGGGTTCCTCAACGGGGTGGATATATCCCACACCCATTCTTCCTATGGCATCCTGAGGCATTTCATCATCTGCATCACAAGCATCAACACGCCCCCCTTCGGGACCATCATATTCTTCGAAGGTCACACTACAAGATTCTATGATGGCTCCGGAGAGCTTGTCATAGATTCTATAAGTGTGAGATTCGAGACCATAGCCAACAAAAATACCCTATAATGCTTTAGACTCGAATTTAGACAAACGAACACCTTTGATGAGATAGAAACACTTACAACCGAACACCCGGAAATAAGATATGTTGGGCTTGTTACCGGTAAGTATCTCATATGGAGTCTTGTTCATTTTCTTGCGGAGGTAGAGTCGTTTTGAAGCATGGCAAGCGGTGGAGATGGCTTCGGCCCAAAAGTTGTATGGAGATTTAAACTCCGCCAACATGGTCCTAGCCATCTCAATAAGAGTCCGGTTCTTCCTTTCGGCCACACCATGAGGGGTGTATGCAGCGGAATATTGATGTTTAATCCCCTCATCACTAAGGAAATCATTCAAGGTGTAGTTCTTGAACTCGGTGCCGTTGTCACTTCTTACAATCAACACGGGAACATTGTGTTGCCGTTGAACCAAGTTGATGAAGTCGATAAAAGTTTTTTGAGTTTCACTCTTCAACTTGAAGAAATAAACCCAAGAGTATCTTGAAAAGTCGTCAACAATCACCAAACAATATTTCTTCCCTCCAAGACTTGCATGAGATGGAGGACCAAATAGGTCCACATGGAGGAGTTCCAAGATCTTGTTAGACTTGATTTGGTTCGTGGGCTTGTGAGGAGCGTCATGCATCTTGCCTAGAACACATGCCCTACAAACACGATCTTTGGCAAAGGAAACATTTTCTTTTAGTCCAACTATATGGCCCTCTTTATGGAGACTTTGCAAAGTTCTCATATTTACATGGGCTAGTCGGCGATGCCATAACCAACCCACGTCGGCCTTTCCGAATAAGCACATCGCACTTGTAGTGGCTTGCCCCGAAAAGTCCACCACATACAAGTCATGTTCGACATACCCAACGAAAGCGACCTTGAGAGACTTGCTCCACATGAGGACCACAAGATCATTATGTATAAAGACGGAAAAACCCATCTTTCCAAGAGCACAGACTGAAAGTAAATTGTACCCAAGGGTCTCAACAAGCATGATGTTCACGAGTGTAATGTCGTGAGCAACCACAACTTTGCCAAAACCCATTACCTTAGACTTTGACTTGTCGGCATATGTCACGGAGATTAGATCATCATTTGGCTTTAAGTCCTTGACAATAGATGAGCTTCCGGTCATATGACTTGTGCAACCACTATCAAGCACCCACTTTGACCCTCCGGAAGCATAAGTCTACAAAAGATCAAGCTAATTTTTAGGTACCCATTTTTCAATGGGTCCTATTTTGTTAGCAACAAGGGTCTTGGGAACCCAAATAGACCAAGCAATATAACCATCATATGGGCCAACATATTGTGCATACACATCACCATAATAATCACGCATTAGAACATAGTGAGGGTTAGCACTACCCGCAAAGTCATCATGAGACATAGTTTTACCACTTGTGGTCTTACTACCCACAATGGCCTTGTTAGTTTCTTGTGTGGGCTTGACCTTCTTCTTCTTGTTGTTCTTATTATTCTTAGAATTGGAGACAAATCCAATGCCCCCTTTATCACCACTAGGCCTTTTCTTAATCAAAAGATCATCAATACACTTGTTGCCTTGTGGAAATGTGGCCTTAGCAAGCTCCCCCTTCAACCTAGCATTATCTTCACGAATAGTTGTACTACTAGATGGAATGAAGTTACTAGGTGAAGGAATATTGGCCAATTGAGTTTGAAGCGTTTCATGGGACTTTGTGAGTGACAAGAGTTCACTCTCCAAAGCCTTGTGGGCCTTGTTAAGCAACCTAAAGTCCTTGGCAAGTTTTTCATGAACCATACCAAACTCAATCTTGTCCTTTTTAGCACTTTTGCATTTTGCAATAGCATGATCACGCTCTTTGATGAGCTTGTTAACAATATTGTCATTGGCCTCATCAAGCCCTTCAAGTTTTAGCTCAAGTGATAACCTAGTTTCTTGTTCTTCTTCTAGAGCATTGTTTAAAGCCTCTAGCTCAATCATGTGTCCATGCCCAAGTTTACATCTAACATCTAGAAGCTCTTGAGTATGTGAAAGTTGATCTAGGATGTTTTCAAAGTGTAACTTAGCATCTCCTTTTAGGTTAGTCATAAACTCATCAAAGGCAATTAATTCCTTTTTAACATCAAGAGACATTTCATCGTCAAGTTCATCATTATCTAGGGGAGTAAAGTGGGATGATGAGGATACCTCCGTTCCTCTTGCCATAAGGCAAGTGACGTTCTTGGTGGGAGAGTTCTCATTTGGAGAATCAAAGAGTGAGAATGTCGGTGTAGAGGTGGTGGCTAGAGCAGCCACACCATGTGAAGTTTCCTCTTCCTCATCTTCATCATCTTCATTGTCGGAGGAGTATTCTTCATGAGTGATCAAGACAATTTCTCCCGACTTCTTGTTGATGGGATTCTTCTTGATGAAAGGTTTCTTGTAAGGTGCCTTGAGAGTCTTATTCAACACAAGCTTACCCCCATGATCTTCTCTCTTTTCATAGGGACAACTTGCTACAAAGTGATAGCGGTCACCGCAATTTAAGCAAGTTCTCAATCTCGTTGTAGTTTCTCTCTTCCTATTTGGGTTGCTCTTTCTTTGCATTTCCATCTTGGCCTTGGCGGGGTTCTTCCAAAAGTTCTTTGCATAGAAAGCCATATATTGACTATGAGCAATCTTGACTTCATCGGGGTGGTCCATGGAAGGCCCTTCATCACTATCATCTTCATCCCCATGGTCCACAGCTTTGGCCTTTAATGCAACATTGACAACATTGCTCATACCAAGGGCACGAGAACGGGCATCTTTGGCATTCTTGGCGGCAACCTTGAAAGCGGCCATCTCTTGCATAACTTCATTTGAGGTCATGAGATGGTAGTTGTGTCTTCCTTGTAGACTCTTCAAGTCGGTGGGCTCAAAAGGCATGAGTGCACTCACATATTTCCTTTTTATCCATGCATCATCCACATGTGAGGCACCCACATTTCTAAAGGCGGTGGTCTTGAGCCTTCGGTACATGTCTTCATGATCTTCACCTTCTTTCATGTACAAGCCTTCGGCTTCATTGCTTAGAGCATCATATCGGTTCCTCCTCATATTCTCATTGCAAACAAACAACACAGTGAGAGCATCCCAAGCTTCCTTGGCAATGCTAAAGTGCTCAATGTGTGGGTAATCCTTTGTTCCCAATCCTTGTTGAATCATATGAAAGCAGTGGCATTGAGTTGACTATTGACAACCTCTCTTCTTGTCAAGTTGTTTGGATCCCCAATAAAGAGTCCATGCTCAATGATGTTCCATAGTTCAATGCAAGAGCTGCGCATATGAGTTCTCATTAGTGATTGCCATTGATAAAAAGTAGCAGACTCTTCTAGCTTAGGTGGGTCACCTCTATTGTACACATGAGGGTGAGGGATGGGAGGATCGGGAGAGTACCAAGAATCACGGTGCTCACCCTTCCCCCCATCAAGTCGTGTGGAAGAATTAGCGTTGTCTAGTTTACCCCCTACCACCATACCCTCGGGGGATACCGGAGTATTCCCTTTAGGTACAACGGATGGTAGATCCCCTTAAGGAGATGGGGTGATGAGCCATCTTTGTCTTTAAGAAGTTGCTCAAGCATCTTCTTGACTTTGTTGACCAAGGAAGATCTCAATCTTGTTTCCAAGTTTCTGAGATCTTCCATCGTCACCGGGGTCGACTCACTACCACCATCCCCTTCTTGGCTACCCATATTCTCTTAGGCGGTAAAGCCCAAATAAAGAGCCGAGGCTCTGATACCAATTGAAAGGATCGTATGGGCACCTAGAGGGGGGGTGAATAGGTGCTACTTCAAATTTTACTCTTTTTCAAATTAGGGTTTGACAAGAAAGGTAAATTCTCTAGAATATGAAACTATGGTGAATTTACCTATATGTCACACAAGCACAAACTAACACAACACTAAGCAAGAACAAGTAAGTAAAGTGCAGTAAAGGATAGAAGTAACCAAGGGAGTGGACACGGAGACGCAAGGATTTGTTTCCCGTAGTTCCTTCCTTTTGAGGGGAAGTACGTCTACGTTTGGAGAGGGGGTGGTTTCAAACCACCAACGCCACGAGAGGCCTCCCTTGTTCTCCGATGAACCTCACCCCAATGGGCTCGATTCACCTTCCACTATATCGGCAACCTTCGAGGTGGAAGCCGACACCTTTACAACAAGTTCGGGGCACACATCCACAACTAAATTAGAGGCTCCCAAATACAAGCAAGTTGTCAAGACAAATCAAAGACAAGCTTGTAAGAACCAAATCAAAGTTAGGGTTTCCAAAGAAACACTAGAGCTTGGGGGCCCTCAAGTGAATGAGGGGGAAATGAAGATATCTCTTGGTGAAGATGTAAATCAAGGCCTCCTCCTTCGATTCTCCAAAGATCAATGACTTTGGATGGTTGGATGAACAGATCTTGTGGATTTGGTGGCTCTAATGGGGTTGGTGTTCTTGAGAAGCTCGAGCGGCTGGAGGAAGAAGATAAGGGTCCCTATTTATAGACAGCCCCCTCCACGAACCGTTTTCTGACCATTGTAGAAAAGTCAGATCGGAGACTCCGGTCTGGAGACCGGAGACTCCGGCCAATCTCTCCGGACTGCCCTTCTGACTGACCTAGGCCAGTTCTTCACCAGCAACACCGGAGACTCCGGCCTTCCAACACCGGAGACTCCGGACTGACCAAAGTCCGGAGATTCCGGAGTAACCTCCGGTGCAGCCTCCGGACCCCTACTCAGAATGTCCCAGCCATGTCCTGGGAGGCACCACCGGAGCCAGAACCAGAAACTCCGGACCACCCCGGAGACTCCGGTCTTGGCGTATCAGACTCGTCCGGAGTTTCCAGCGATGGCAAATGTATGTGGTCTTTTCCCAAGAGTGTGTGTGATGTTTATGTATGATAATACCAACCTATGGACAATAAAAAATTGTAAAATGATCTACTTGTTGTTAACGAACACCAAAAGTGATGATGACAATAAATGCCCTTTCAAATATCAAATACTACATAAGTATGTTATATTGGTACCACCACCATATATAGAGCAAACTCCCCCACAATCTATGCATGTGTGATGAACTTGAATTTCATTGCATATTTTTCCGATCATTATTATTGGTGGAGTTTCCTCTATATATACCACATGCGAAGCAACAACAAAGATGCAAGAGCATGAAAGGAAAATTCTTAGAAACAAACTCAAAGCATAAACCATTTCCCTTAAACCCTCGAAAACTTCTCCCCCATTGGCATCGATTGCCGAAATGGGTGACAAGTTCTAGAAGGCAAATATAATAATAATTCCTCCAAAGGTGTGCCTTCGCACATATCCAATGATGAATACTTGGGAGGGAGTAGAACTATATCGAGGACCCGAAGATTGCCAAAATAAATAAAGTCAAATGATGCAAGCAATTACAAGGTCCCACAAACCAATTGAAAACAACAAATGAGTTCAAATGGAAACTAAAATATATTATGATATGAGCAAGAGAGTGCTTTAAATAACAAATAGAGAAGCTCCCCAAGATTTGTGTACTATTCAACATAAATGCATTAGAATACATATTGCACAAATATGGAATCCTTGCTCCCCCATAAGCATTTCAAGCACAACAAATGAGAGATCAAATAAATGCTTAAATAAAATAGAGAAGCTCCCCAAAATTTGTGTGCACTTTAGAATCGTTGTATTTCAATACAAAAATGCACAAATATGGAATCCTCACTTCCCCATAAACATTTAAGACGCAATAAATGAGAAAAAAGATAAATGAGCATTATTAAATGAATTAGATGAGCTCCCAAAGATAATGCACCAATTATGATAATTGCATTTGGGAACAAGGTGCATAATCATGGAATCATCACTGATCCAAGTTCATTTAACAATACAAGGCATGAGAGAACAAATATGAGTGCCCAAAGATGCAAACAAGAGGAACAAGCACTCATAGGCAATTAAATTTAGAAGCCACCGAAGAATCAAAATAAATAGAAAGGTGGTCTCCAAGGATTAAAAATCAACTAAAATTATCTCCTCATATGTGTATATGTCTCTAAATGGAAAACATCACAAAGACATATGCCAAAAAATAAATATGCACACATAAATAAGATTATACAAGAAAGCACATGAAAGGCAAAAATGAAGTCATAACATATATCAATAAGATTTTTGCTTCAAAGTATGGCCAAAGGATCACATATGTCTTATTGTACATTAATGGACTTCAAACACCAACACACTACATATATTACAACTTTCACCAAGGGAAGAGGAGAAAGTTGGAATATATGGAGAAAGGCAACAAGTATCACAAGAAAAATTTAACTAGCAAAATCTCACTATTGCACATGAGAGAAGTTGAGGAAAAGATAGGCAATAAAATTGCTAGATTGACATATTTGGGATTGGAGGATCATATGCATGATTTTGTATAGTCCCAATTATATATACTCATCTCAACTTATACACATATACAATAGAGAGTTCTCTTAATACCATGGCTAGAGATACAACAATTACAAATACATGAATTCATGCCAGAAGGCAACCGACAAACGGTTGGAATCAAGATATATGAGCATGAGAAAGAGATACTTGTTACCGAGATATAATTGGTAGGATGTAGAGGATATGAATTCATTGATCATCCTATAGCTTGCCTCCAATTTTCATTAACGCACCACTTCTTCAAGATTGAGAGACAAGCATCCAATATATCTCCAATGTACCTAAAACATATTTAAGTACAAAAATGGTCCCCAAACTTATTGGGTCCAAAGTAGTTAGTGCAACTACAATACATAGGTGAGACTCCACATAATTATGTGCATATTGATATGAATTTGAATTTCATGCACAACTTAGCCGATCCGATTTGGTGGAGTTTCCCCTATATATTGGATCAAAGAAAGCAAGCATGCCATGATATAAACATATAGTAAATATGCATGCATAAAGCTTTCAAGAACCAAAAAGAAGATACAATTTGAACAAAAACACCAAGTAAATTGAGATTGCACACACAAGAGTGTGACACGAAAAACGATGTCCAAATTATATCGAAGAACCAATTCAACACATGAAAGATCACAAATTCAACAAATGAACTAGGAAAAAGCCAAAGAGCAAAAGATATATAAAAACACAAATACTCAAGGATTTATCTCATTCTAAAATTGGACAAAACATGACACAAGGAATGAGACAAAACCAACTCCCAAAAAGAGCAAGGTTCCAACAAGAAACCAAACTCCCCAAACTTTTCATGATGGCACAAAATACCAAAACGAAAAGATTGAGTATCCAAGCACATAAAACTTGATATGGATCAAACAAAGAAGCATAAAAGGATTGTTCTAGATAATATAGGAGAGTTCACCCATAAGTAGTACATTATATAGAATTTTTGCTTTTCAATGCAAAATGCACACAAATGAGATCATCACTACTACCTGACATGGTTATACCCCGCGGGTACATGATCTCAGCATACCTGGTCCAGCCCAAGGAAGGCACACGGCAAATATACGCCGGGCATGAAGACTTTCGGGTGGCCAAGGCCCATGATGCCTTCGGATCCTTGGAGAGCAAGACTAGAGTAGATAGGAAATTCAAAGGGGTAAACCCTAAAACACAGAATCGACTAGGTCTGCAGGACACCTGAGTCTATATAAAGGCTAGGAGGGCACGACTTAGATCTATCGACTCATAATTCCGCATACGCACCTCCAAGCCAGATCGCATCTGCGCACCCCTGTAATCATCGGTTCTGCTGTAATCAAGAGCAGACAAGCAGGAGTAGGGTTTTCCCTCCGGGGGCCTGAACCCGGGTAAACCTCGTGTCCTGTATTGCTTGTTTGCTAACCGTTCCGTGATCTCCAGCATCCCCATATTCTCTAAAACCCATGTCCATAACAATGGGCATTGACGAGATCAAACCTCGTCAGTTGGCGCCGTCTGTGGGAACTGGGGACGCTAATTATGCGATCGTGATGGTCCCAACCCGAGCGATCTACAACTCTGCAGCGATGGAGAGTCACCTTCTCTTCGGCGCTTTCGACTTCACCGCCCACTCACCGACCACCATGAAGGACTTCGAACCCGTAGGCGACGGACTCGAGATCCTATTCGGGAGCTTATGCTTCCAGGTAGGGCAAACCGGCACTCTCCGCCTCCCAGAGCGGGTGCACCTGCCATCGATCAAGCCCGCTTCATGGGCCCCACACCCTGTGCTACGCACATCATCATCAAAAGATGAATCCTATGACAGCAGCAGCTGCAACTCCGATCACTACAAGGAATCTGGCATTATATGACCCTCTATTTTCGTCACAAAATCGTCACAATAGTCCGTTTATGACGATTCTATGACGATTTTGAGATCGTCGAAAGCTGGGCGTCGCTAATGAACTATAACGACGATTTTATTGAAATCGTCATAAGATACTATGACGATTTGGGATCGTCATAACCTCTATGACGTTCCAAAATCGTCCTGTGCAACCAGCCCACGCCACGTGGACGATCCGACATGGCAGAACTTTGTGACGAAATGAAAACGTCTTAACGTGAATTTAGCCCAGTCCATACTAATTGTTATATGGGCCAGCCCATTAATTTGGTCCATTATGAATTATTATTCTGGAAATTTTTTCGAGTTATTGGGCCAAACAGATGCATTTTTAGGGTTCTCTATATTCTGGCTACTAGACTTTTTAGTGTCGGGCTTACATTTGGGCCATGGCCTTACTCAGTATATTAGCTTATATTTCAGTTTTTTCTGAAAAAGAAATGTCCATTTACACTTTCTTCTGGGCCAAGGCCTTTTATTCCAGTCCAGATTACTTTGGCTATGGCCATTTCATTACTGTGGGTTGTGGCATGTTTACTAAGGCCACTATTTCATTCAGCACAAACTAAATAGACAGGAAATCAACATTTGAAATTCAAAACCAATATTTCAATACATCATGTAGCATTTCAAACACTAAATTAACATCATGTAGCATCAGGCATCATTTCAAATAACAGCAGGTTCACAGTCACATGGTATCATTTCAAGTAACATCATGATGGAGGATCAGGTTCAGTCATCAGGTACATCAGTTTCACAGCCAAAACGACAGCAAGATACTCATAGCAAGGTACTCAAATAACAACAAGATGCTCATCGCCAAAAAAACAGTAATAAGATACCCATCGCCCAGCAAGATACCCATCGTGTGATTTTGTCTCCAAATAAAGCCATCATGTGAGCAAGCTTCTCCTCATGCTCTTGCTCCCTCTTGACCAGCACCTGGTACTCCTGATCCCGTTGAGCTTGTGCAGCTTCTGCCTCTTGCGCCGCCTTCTTGATTGCGGCCAATTCTTTAGACATCTCTTCACTTCGCTGCTCCGACTTCTGCAACTTCTCTTGCAGGTCACGGACATGAGCGGATACAGCCGCATGTGAACTGTTCATCTTGTTCTTGGAGCCCGTCTGGAGGCCAACATTCTCCAGGAATGTGCTTGACGGCGCCTCATTGGTGAGAACTTGGGCGACCACCTCCACAGCAGACTTTGGCTGTTCACCTTCTGGTATCGTCTTAGCCATCTCAGCTTCCATTTTGCTCTGCCATTTGGAATCAGTTGCTCAAAGATGTTAGGAAACATTAGCATGAGCACAAATAGTAGGAGCAGAATCGCAGAAAAATAAGTTAATCCACTAGGAGCGTATAAAGAAATATGAAATGGACAAGATTATAAGTTCTTAAAGTAGACAAGAACTACAAAGATACTTGGAGAGCAACCTTCCCAGAAGAAATGAAGAATAACATGCTTACCAAACAACTATAGACCATATCCAACATTAATAAGCTTATCAAGTAGACCATTAAAGAAACCTAGGCAGAACTAAACAAGTCCACACACAGATTTAATCACAACCAGGAAAGGAGTGACTCACTATAGCATCTTGAACTGCGACAGAGAAACCATCTTTCTTGCTGTTGTGGGTGACCTTAAACATGTCAATGGCATTAAGCTCTTCACCCTGACGTTCCTCCCTCTAAAATGATTTCCAACATTATTAAGAACACAGGCTTATAAGGACACAAGTTAATTATGCCTAAATAAAAATGTAAGTGTATCTTATAGCTGCATAAAGATGAGCTAGATAGCACCGCGAACCGGTCTTCTGCTGAAACTTGACTAGTCCTCGATTGGTCCTGTTCTTTTGGCATGTGTCCTACATATGGGAGCATTTTTATAAGAACATTTCCATCAATCTGCATACTAGAATATAAACTACTTTATGAGACTTGACCAGATTATGTATCATATCAAGCAACAAAATGAGCATGTATCCTATCACATACAACATCAGATAAAATAAAGTAGTTCACTTTGTTGGAGATATGCCCAAGAGGCAATAATAAAGTGGTTATTATCATATCTTCATACTTATGATAAATGTTTACATACCATGCTATAATTGTATTAACCGGAAACATTAATACTTGTGTGATTTGTAAACATAAAAGAGTCCCTAGTAAAGCCTCTTGTTAAACTAGCTTGTTGGTTAATATATGATCATGGTTTCCTGATCATGAACATATAAGCCGTCAAGTTAGAGCTTCTAATTGCCCTAGCCTCCGGTTTAGAGCCTTCTAATTTGTGTGTCTAAACCCTAGATCACCAAAGCTCTCTCATACTCCACCATACTCGCTTAAGGCGAAGCTCATGAGATCTCCTCTACTTCCAGGTACGCCAGTCACCGGAATCGCGAGGAGAGTACTACAACCTCCATTGCTGCTAGAACAAGGGAGAGGAAGGTCTTCATCGAAAATTAACGCAGTGACCGATCAAGGGAGCGCTGCCGAACGCAATACCGGAAGGATCGCTCACGCGATCTTGAGATCGGAAAGAGTACGCCTACAGAACCCACGAGAATGTGCGCTCGTTAAACGCTTTGGAATCTTCGAGGGTGAGTTATTCCTTCGACTCGTTGCTACAATCTAGTAGATAGATCTTGGCTTGTTTGTTTGTATGCGTAGAAAATTTTTGTTTTCCATGCTACGAAACCCTACAAAGGGTATCGAGCCGTGTCTATATGTAGATCTGCACAGAGAGTAGAACACAATGGTCATTAGGCGTTGATGCTTTTATTGTCGATTGCTTCTTGTGTACTTTGCATCTTGCGGTATGTTGGGATGAAGCGGCGGCTAACCTTACATGACATCGCTCATGAGACTTGCTCCACGCTTGACATGCAACTTGTATTGCATAAGTGGCTTTATGGTGCTGTTTCTCCTAGCATAGTTAAGATCCAATTTACAACGGGTGATTAACAATACTAGTATCAATGTTGTGGTTCATGTTCGTAAGTTAGAACGACACTTATTAAACAGCCCCAAACCACGTAAAATATGCAAAGAAAGTAGAGGCGTCTAACTTTGTTTTGCAGGGGTGTGCTGTGATGTGATATGGCCATGATTGTGATTATATATGATGTATGCAATGTTCCTTATTGTAAGTTGGCAACCGGCTGGAGCCATATGGTTGTCTTTAAATTCTGTTAAGACCCGCTTGTCTGTTCAAAGTAGTTGTAATAGTTGGAGCTGGTGGACGACAACCATGGAGCGGCGTCATTTACCTTGATGCAATGCCGGTGATGATGGAGATCATGTTCGTGCTTGAAGATGGAGATCGGAAGCAAAAAGAAGAAAGGCCATATCATATCACAAATTATGAATTGCATGTGATGTTAATCCTTTATGCATCTTGTATTGCTTAGTATACGACGGTAGCATTATAAGATGATCCCTCATGCACATAAATTTCAAGTTCTGAAGTGTTCACCCTTAGTATGCACCGTTGCTAAAGCTTGTTGTTTCGAAGCACCACGTGATGATCGGGTGTGTTAGATTCCGCAAGTGTATACAACGTAAGCAAGCCAGATTTGCTTATGCGGAAGCTAAGGTTTGATCTTGACGAGCCTAGCATGTACAGACATGGTCTCAGGAACACGGATCACCGAAAGGTAAAGCATGAGTCATATAGTAGATATGATGAACATGTTGATTGTTCGCCATTGAAGCTACATCAACTCTCGTGATGATCGGTTTTGATGTGGTGGATTTGGTTCGTGTGATCACTAAAACAATGTGAGGGATGTTTTTTTGAGTGGGAGTTCACCTAGATTAATTTAATTATTAATTAGAACTCAATTTATCATAAATTAAATCAAAGTGAATTTGCATAGTTGTTGTAGTCATTGGCATCCATTTACCACCTTGCGCTTAGTTTTAATTGAGATGATAGAACTATAGAATTCTGGTTAGTTACTTTACGAACTAGTATCGTATTGAAGTGTTAATCTAAAGTTTAAAAGTCCTATTGCAAACTTTCAGTAAGTTTCGGTTACTCCATGAAGTTTAATAATTGGTATTAAAACAAGAGTGACAATTCCAAGTGTTAGTGTATGAGTATCATGTTTGTCTCCATGATTCTTGATATTCAAAGGATTGTCTTAATATCAAGGTTATCTAGGATCTGAAAGAGTTGTTTCAGAAACCATGATGTGTGGAAGATATTGTGATATCTGAAACAAAGTTTTGGTTGCAACATGATAGAGTATAATATGGCAAAAGTCATGTTCTCGTATTTAATGAGAATTTGCAAAAGGTTGAAGACACTAGTTGTCCTAATCCTCCAAAATGTTTTGGAGAGCAACATTATACTCACAGTTCACCGTTATAAGCTAAAAGTAGCTTGATCATGGATAATTCCATGATAAGGGTGAATATTTGATGTAGGTAAAGTGTTTACTACACCAATAGATTACTAAAGAAAGGAATTTGAAAGAACACCAAACATTTGATGATGGTGATCTACTTCAAAGTGCAAGTCCAAAGACATTGGTATTTAATTATACACGCTTTGGACTATGTGTCATATGTATGACTCCTCTGTTGATGTTGATAGATTCTTTCAAATAGAAAATAAATACTGAAAGAGAATCTCATAAATATATGGCAGAAAAGAAAAGACTAGAATTGTTCAGTTTAAGTATATAGATGATATACATGTTATGGCTATATTCTTTGCTTATTAAACAATGGGGTTCTTAAGTATTTGATACTGAATTTGTTGGTGTGAATCGTCATACGAAACAACACAATTCATGAACTACAATGGCCTAAGTAACTAGCAAAAGAATATGTGATGATGTTCATCGAGAACAAATAAAGGGTTATTGTGTTTCTCGTTAAACATCAAAGCTTGCCTTCAAGATTTGTTTTTCAGGTATTATGAGAACAAAAGGGTTGTTCAAATAATTGCCGTAATCCATAAAAGATGGATGGTTTACAAATCTTGTTGGATAAATCACATCCATAAAACTAGTGCTAAAAATGTCGAAAGACAAATTGATTGAAAGATCACTTAGGAAGTGACATCACCGTTTAAATTATATTGGAAAGAAAACATGAAGAAACTCCATGTGTATGGAATTTTGGAGTCTTTTGATTTTTGATCACATGACGCTTGTGAAACTTTCCTAGAGATAATTAAAACTTCGTTCATAGGCCAAAAGGGAACGAATGACTAGCTTATTGGAATGTGTACATATTGTTGTATGAAATCCATTATATGTAGTCAAGAGCGATGGATTTCAACTTCATATGCTTTCTCTGAAAATTTGAGGGAATATATGAATATTTACTTAATAAGGATGAAGTGTGAAACATTTGAAAAAGTTCAAAGTCTTTCAAGATGAAGTGCAAAATCATTGTAATAAGAATATAAATAGTTTATGATAAAGATCATAAAGGAAGATATTTGAGTTACAAGTTTAGCATAATACCTAAGATTTAAGGAATCGTTTTGGATTTGCATTTCCAAACACCATAAGAGTATGGAGCGCTCGAGATATGTAATTAAAACCTTGTTTGACATGGTAAGATCAAAGGTGTAATTCATAAAACTGCCATTATATTTTAAAGATTAAAAGCTTTAGAGACTACCGTTTTCCACTGAAAAGAGCTCCATCATAATCCGCTGAAATGACACCATATAAAGTTATGGTTTGGGATAAAACCCAAGTAGTCCTTTCTTAAACATTGGTATGCTATGCATAAGAAAGATGTTTGCAACCAAAGTCGGATAAACCTGTCTTTGTATTACTGTTAAGTATTCCTCCATAAACACCGAAGACAAAAGTGTTTGTCGCTTAGAACGTCAAGTTTCTTTGAGAAGGAATTTTTCGTGAAAAGATAAGTGGGAGGACAATAGAACTTTGATAAGGTTAAAGGAACCTTAGCTATATGTGCAAAGATGATAAGCACAGAAAAGTCTTCCGGATGCAGCAACAATGCTAATGGCTCAAGATCCAAAAAGTTTGCGGTCACGGAGGTCTAAGTTTCTATTGAACCAAGTAGGTCGAGTAAACAATCAAATACCAAGATTTGAGGGTTGAATCATTATTTGAGAATAATGAACGGACTACATGCAAAGAAGCGACGATGGACCCTGACTCCGTCAAATGGCTTGAAGCCATAAAATCCGTGATAGTTCCATACACGAGAAATAAAGTTTTGAACTTGAAGGACCCTCAAGAAAGGTGTAATACCTTACAGTTGTGTTTGGATCTATAAAGAAGTAGACATGGATGTTTCACATCTATAAAATAGTCGACATGTTGGGAAAGAGTTCACAACAATGTTCAAAGATTGACTATGACAAGATTTGATCTTTCATAGCGATATTTAGTCTAGACGGATTAATGTAGCAACCACTACATATAATTTTGTTATGTGGTAGTTGAATAAACAAAACAAGTTCTTCTAATAGAAGGGTTACCTAGGACGTGTGCATGACACGGTCCAAAGGGCTTTGTTAATTCAAAGGATGCTAAAAGCATATGCAAACTTCAATGGTTGAAGTAAGCATCGCGGAGTTGGATTCTTCACTATGATGAAACTGTTAAAAGAGTTTAATTTCATCGGAGACAATGAAGGTGCTTGCATTTGCAAGAAATTAAGTGGGAGCGCTAAGACATATTTCTAATACATTATGTGGAGGACATATTGTTGATTAGAAATGATGTATCTTTTATTAACACATATTAAGAATTTCATCCTGATGAAAGACTTAGGCAAAACCCAAATATTTGGCATCAATAGACGCTAATATGGTTGTGCCGAAAGTACATAGATGATGTATTGAATGAGTTCAATATAGAAACTACAAGAAAGGTTCTTGTCAGACAGAAAGGATTGAATGAGTTCAATATTGATGATATATTCAAGTGTATTAACACTTGGTAAGTGAAACAAAGATTCCAGTATAGATTGATACTTGATGTATGAAATCACAAAGAGTATTTATATCAATCATACTGTGATATGTACAAATCCAGATATGTCCTATGCTCTAAATGTTATGAGCATATACCAGAATGATTCATAAGATGATCATTGGACGATAGTAAGGATATTCTTATGATCTTTTGGAAGAACTAAGAGTATATTATTTTTTAGAAGTGGCAAATAGATGGTTAGTTCATTGTAAAAGTATTACATTAATACTAGTTTTGTCACAGAGTACAAATTAAGTTTATCTCAATCTAAACTAAGGGTGGCACAATATAATGGAAAGTAAGTTCCATAATGGATTTGGATGAGTTCCAAAGTTAAAGACATTGTGACAGATACTACAACAAAAGGCTAAAGTATATGACTGCTATAATAGCAGCAAAAGAGGGCATTTGTGTCAAATAGTTTGTTGTCAAACTAGTGTAGTTCACAGCGGGATAATACTATGAAGATATATTGTACGACAATATTATCAACATGTTTTAACCCCAAAGAACTAAAGGTCTCACCAAAGGACCAAAATTATACAAAGCCATCTCATTAGAGAATGAGTGATGCGTAGAGACGCAAAGACATGCAATTACACACGACCGGAAGTGTCGATCCGGAGATCAGTTGACCACTAGCAATCGTGTACATACAACACCAGAAAGCCATAGGTGTTGAATACACAAAGGTTTGAAACTAGATTATTGACTCTAGTGCAAGTGGGAGACTGTTGGAGATATGCCCAAGAGGCAATAATAAAGTGGTTATTATCATATCTTCATACTTATGATAAATGTTTACATACCATGCTATAATTGTATTAACCGGAAACATTAATACTTGTCTGATTTGTAAACATAAAAGAGTCCCTAGTAAAGCCTCTTGTTAAACTAGCTTGTTGGTTAATATATGATCATGGTTTCCTGATCATGAACATAGAGATGTTATTAACAACAGGGTCATATCATAGGAGAATGATGTGATGGACATACTCCTATAGTTAAGCGTAGCATAAAGATCAAGTCATTTAATATAGTTCATTTGCTATAAGCTTTCTGATACATAGTAACCTAATTCCTTCGACCATGAGATCATGCATATCACCTTTACTAGAAGGATGCTTTGATGACATCAAACACCACACCGTAACAGGGTGGCTATAAAGGTGGCATTGAGTGTTCGGAAAGTATTGGTTGAGACACATGGATCAAGAGTGGGATTTGTCCATCCATATGACAGATAGATATACTCTAGGCCCTCTCGGTGGAATGTCATCCAATTAGCTTGCAAGCATGTGACTGGCTCACAAGGGATCACATACCACGGGAACGAGAAAAGAGTACTTATCAGCAACGAGGTTGAACTAGGTATGCAGAGATACCGACGATCATAACCTCGGATAAGTAAAATATCGTGAGAGATCGGGAAATTGGTATCGTATGTAAGTGGTTCATTCGATCGCAAAGTAATCGTAGAAATATGTGGGAGCCATATGAATTTCCAGATTCCTCTATTGGTTATTGTTCGGAGAAGTGTCTCGATCATGTCCGCATAATTCACGAACCGTAGGGAGACACACTTAAGGATTCGATGTTGTTGAGTAGTTATGGAATGATGAGTAAGAGACCGAATGTTGTTCGGAGTCTCGAATGGGATTCGGGATATCACGAGGAGATCCGGAATGGTCCGGAGAATAAGATTTATATAAGGAAAGTCCCGTTTCGGAGTTGGGGAATGATTCCGGTGTTTTCATAGAACATTCTAGAAGGTTCCTAATGTCCCAAGACTGGGGAAGGGTACATGAATGTATCATTACAAGTTGGAATGATTGCATCATGTACTAAGTGTCATCGCTGTCCAAAATAAAGGGTTTATTCAAATCCTAGTTTGAAAAGTCAAACGGCTAGTTTGAAAAGTCAAACGGCATTTTTGGAAAGAGGAGGAAGAGGTGAAACCGAGTTGGGGAGGGAGTCCTCCTCCCCAAGCCGGCGCACCACCCAAGCCGAGTTGGGGAGGACTCCACCCTCCCTTGGCCGGCCCTCCACCTATATAAGGAGGGCAGGGCTCTCCTAACACACACAAGTCCTCTCCTCTAAAACCTAAACCCTAGCCACACTTAGGATTTTCTCCCAAGCCAAGTTAGAGCTTCTAATTGCCCTAGCCTCGGTTTAGAGCCTTCTAATTTGTGTGTCTAAACCCTAGATCACCAAAGCTCTCATACTCCACCATACTGCCTCGGCTTAAGGCGAAGCCTCATGAGATCTCCCTCTACTTCCTATCATTGTCAGCCGGAATCGCGAGGAGAGTACTACAACCTCCGTCATTGGAACAAGGGAGAGGAAGGTCTTCATCGAAAATTTAACGTGACTGATCATGGGAGCGCCACGCATGAAGGATCGTCTACGCGATCTTGAGATCGGAAAGAGTACGACTACATCACCCACGAGAATCTGCTCTCGTTAAACGCTTTGGAATCTTCGAGGGTGAGTTATTCCATCGACTCGTTGCTATAATCTAGTAGATAGATCTTGGCTTGTTTGTTTGTATGCGGTAGAAATTTTTTGTTTTCCATGCTACGAAACCCTACACACTTGACATGAATGTTCCTTCAACATTCAAACTTCAAAAAACAGTAGTTGACAACATATAAAACTACAGTACATGGTAATTACAGAATGTAAAGGTCAAGAAATGCAAAATACCATGTGTTTCGGGTTTGTCCACAGCTTGAGAAGCGCTTGCCATTCCTCATCAGAGATGTATGAAACAGGGGACTTGATGCTGAGTTCAGCTGCTGGTACTTGATTGAAAAACTTCTTCTTGACCAAATGCCGTCTTTGTTTTGAAACATTCTTCAAGCTACAACAGTAAAAAATTACAGCAAGTTTTCCAAATATCAGTACAATAGCAGTACAATAAATATATTTTAAATCAGATGTGCAAATAAATTACAGAAAACAGATTTGGGCGCTTGTTTAGTTTGGAAATACTGATATCCATGCACAGAAATAATCTGAATTAATTGACTAGTAAAGGATTTGTGCTACTACTATTTCATACTTACCTTCATCACCCATAGGTCGCTTCAAAGTGAATCGAATTCATCATTTCTCACCGTAGGCTAATAGTATCGAGGTCCATACGGACGGTACTTCCTTCATCCATGGACATAGACCCATCATCCCATTGCATTGAGCTTCCACCATCCTTGCGAAGTAGGCCTCCTTCATTGGCTACATCAACCGCCTTCGCTTTCTGCCTTGTGACTCTAGAAATAGCATGTTTATCAAGACACATCAACTTATCTGATCCTCCTGGTGGTACCGCAAACACCCTTTGAAAGAACATGTTGGGCCCCCATGTGTGGTTTTGGTAATTAGTGACAATCTTTATGGACTAATGTGTGTATTAAGTTATACTTGTAGGATTTGTCCATTGGCATCGCTTGGAGCATGTGTTGGCTTCAAGGTCAAAGAAATGCAAAGAAGATTTGTTGGGCAAGCTCAATATGCAAGGTCGATGATGAGGAATTAAGGAAGGCGTTCCATCTTGAGAAGGGCAAGATCATCTATATCGAGCTCAAGTGGAATGCTCAAGGCAAAGGTATAATATTGATAGGTTTTCCCTTTTTCCGGTCTCACGTTGTGTGTGTGAGACCGGGTTTAGGATAGATAACTGTACTATCAAGAGGGGCTCTCGTATGAGTAATTCGGTCACATCGTTCGAAGAGAGCTCAAACCTTTGCATACTTGCATCATCATATTTGGTTGTTATTTGGTATTATCCATGTGAGGATATAGAGCTTGTGGTAATCTCCATAACAAGCTCTTGTTCATCAAAATCGGATCTCCCATATATATCGTGTTGCGACTTTGATTTATGCGGCTTTTCGGTTTCTCACCAAGTAAGATATCTCACATTATTCTACTTGATACTTTCTCACTTGGTGATAATCAATATTTCCATTTTTTATTGAGAAGCCCTCGTTGTCCTCTATCCAACGCAATTGGAATCGGGTCAATCGGAGCTACCGTTTAAAAGTTATGACCGTTTGAATATTTACCATTTTAAATGAAAAAGAAAAAGAAAAACTAGGCCGAGCGGTACTACCGCAGCCCAGTATCGCTCGGGTCTGGGGCGTGCAGCCCATTTTCTATCTGGACCGGTACGCGCACCGGCTGTACCGGTCTGGCCCGGTAGTACCGTCCGGGTAGGCCGGTACTACCGGTCGGCCCAGATTCTTTATCAGATCTAGATCTGTGCGCTGCGCCGTTGCTTCTGTTATTCTTCTACTCGCGCGCGCCTACCCGCTCTCCTGCGCCTCGCTGCATGCTGGGCCCGCGCCCAGCCTGGCCACGCTGCGCTGTTGCCGCTGCGTTGCTGCTGCACGCGCGCGCGCGTTGACCTGCTCATGCGCTGCTGCTTGCGCTGCCCGCCGCACGCCCACTGGCCGTTGCTCGCATGCACGCGCTCGCCTGCGCCCGCGCGGGCCCCCGCTGCTGCCGCATGCGCTGCCAAGCTGCATGCTGCTGCTGCGCACTGGCTTGGTCCCACCCGCCCGCGCTGCGCTGCGCATGCTGCTAGCTGCTGCTGCCTTGCATGCTGCTAGCTGCTAGCTGCGCCGACCTGCTGCGCACGTGCAGCGCTAGCAGCAGCTGCTGCTGCCGTGCATGCTAGCCGCCGCTCGCATGCACGCGTACGACCAGGCCCCGTCTCGCTTCGGCTCTGCTTCTGCTTTTTCGTAAAACATGCGGTACTAGCGGTTAAATCCGGTAGTACCGGATCGTTCCGGAAAAAGCCCCAAACGGTTAGTTTTTCTGGGCCTCTATTTATACCCGTTGTTCATTTTTAGTTTAGTTAGCTCCTCTATTATCTATTAGGCTAAATTTTGTCCACACTTGCTCTAGATCTTGAAGCTTGCCTAATCTTTTCCCTCCGATGATTCTTGCCCATATTTGAGTGGAAAAGAGAGGAGATCTAGCCCCACGTTTTGACCTAACTGATTCATCTCTTTGTGAGTGCATCTTTGAGGATCTAGATTTTGGGGGATTTTGTGTCTCTCTTTGATTCCTCCTCTCTTGTTTCCCCAATAGATTTAGTAGCTTTGTTGGAACTTGAGAGTGAGGGATTTGGGCATCTTTGTGGTGTTCTTGTCATTTGCATTTGGTGCATCGGTTTGAGTTCTCCTCGGAGAATTTGGTTTGATTTACTCATTGGAGCTTGTCCCTCTTGGGTTCTTGGAACCCTAGACGGTTTGTGGCCTTGGTGGCATTGTGGCATTTTGTGGCATTTGTTGGGAGCCTCCAATTAAGTTGTGGAGTTGTGCCCCAACCTTGTGAGAGGTTCCGGTTGCCACCGACAAGTGCACCGATAGTGAAAGCGTGGATCGATCCCGTTGGGGTTAGATTCACCGGAGAATAAGGGAGGCCTTTTGTGGCGTTGTTGGTTTGATACCACCCCCTCTCCAAACGAGATGTACTCCATGTTGGGAGGAACTCGGTAAAATATCGGTGTCCCCGCGTGCCTCGGTTATCTCTATACCCGAGCTCTTTACTTATGCACTTTACACTGTGATAGCCTTCGTGCTTGAAGTAATATATATCTTGCTATCACTTTGTTGCTTGTATTGCTTAGCATAAGTTGTTGGTGCACATAGGTAAACCTTAGTTGTTTCTAGGTTGTGCTTTACAAAGTAAACACTAGTTTTATTCCGCCTTTGTTGAGCCACTCTAGGAAAAGTTTTAATCGCCTATTCACCCCCCCTCTAGGCGACATCCGTATCCTTTCAATTGGTATCAGAGCCCGGTCTCTCATTTTAGGCTTCACCGCCTTGAGAGTAAAGATGTCGGCTAGAGGATTAGTGCACAATGACATGTTCACATTCGATGGCACAAATTATGATATATGGAAAAATTGCATGCTCATTCATTTTCGGGACATGGACCCAAAATTGGAGCGTATTGTAGATATAGGTTTTTCTCCTCCAATGGATTTCAAAAATCTATCTAGTGAGGATGAGAAAAACTTATATCTCGATGCTCAAGCTTCTAATGTGCTTGTTAATGCTTTGAGCTATGTAGTTACTTCTTCAATCATTCCTTTTTAGAGCGCTCATGATTTATGGACAAAACTTCAAGATAAATAGTTGTGTCCAACATTATTGAGGATGATTGTGTTGCTTCCACTTCCGGTCGAGATGAGTTCTCATCCTCTACCACTTCACCAACATGTGACTTTTCACAAGGTAATGATATGGTGAGTGGTGATAGAAATTGCAATTTGGATAGTGTGCTTACTATTTGTAATCCCTCATCTCTATCAAGTTACAATGATCTATCTTTGGACTTTAACACTTCTAGCACTACAAACTCCTTACATGCTAGTGTTAATAGTCCTTGCATATCATGTAGAAATGACTTGAATAAATCTCATGATGATATGCTTGTGTTGTCTTGTTGCCATGACAAAAATGCTTCCATTTTCTCTCGTTCTAGTGTTGCTAAGCATGTAGAGGAAACCGAAGATTCTATGGGCCAAGACATGGTTTTGAATGATGCCACATATGCAATCTCATCTTCACCTTCTTCCCATACCCACCTATGCCTTATGGCTAGGGATTCTAAGGTAACTCCTACTTTGGAACCCATTACCTCTTGTGATGAGGAGGATTTGGATAATGGGGAAGAAGAGCTAGATATTGATGATTTATATGAAAAGGGTGAGATTGTTTATCGTGCCCTTGTTAACAAGGATATTGCTTGTTCTAACTTTGTTGAAATCTTGGACTTTGCTATTAAGAGCAAAGAACTTATTGATAAGTTAGAAACACAAATTGAGGTGGCAAGTGATCTCAAACATAAAAATGATGAGACTCAAGTTGCTTATGCTAAACTCCTTGAGGATTTTGAGCACCTCAAAAATGGCTCTAGGGTCATAAAGGGTGAGCTCATCAAACTCACCGAGTCACATGAGCAACTTAAAGCCTCATATTCAAAAGAGCTTGCCAAGTTGCCCTCACCTCTTGCAAATAGTGATGATGCTTGTGCTACTAACTCTATTTCTTGTGAAGCATCTACTTTGAAGGAGAATATTGAGCTAAAGGCTCAACTTGCGTTGCTAACTAGCAACTATGGGAAATTAGAAGAAAGTCATGTTAAGCTCTCGAGCTCGCATGAGGATCTTCTAGTCTCCCATAGTAGGCTAAGGTTAGCTCATGAGGCCATCGTGTCAAAGGTAACATCTAGTGGGCCTCATGTGGACATTAGCACTATATCTACTTCAAATGTTATATTTCCATGTGCTAGTCCTTGTAATTCATCCTCTCACAACCATGATATATCTCGTGATGAATTACATTCCATGCCTTGTTGCTCTAACAATGTAGCATCTACTTCCTCTAGTACTTGTGTTGAAACTAACCATGTAGAGGAAATCAAAGAGCTCAAGGCTCAAGTCACTTCCTTGAAGAATGACTTGAAAAAGGGCCATCAAGGGAAGGTCACACTCAACAAAATCTTGAGTGTGCAAAAATCCCCCAATGACAAGAGTGGGCTTGTATTCAACTCCAATGTAAAGAACAAGTCCACTATCAAGTTGAAGCACAAGGACAACAAGAAGAATGGCCAAGATCAAGTCAAGAATCCGGCCAACATTGTTTGCTTCAAGTGCAAGGAAGAAGGGCACCATGTTAGATCTTGCCCATTGAAGAAAAAGCCTCTTAGTGTGAAGCATCAAGGGAAGCGGCCTCAAGTTCCACCTCAAGTCATTAATGGGCCACTTCCCAAGAGGACTACTCGAGCTCTTCCTCGAGTTGTGGTTTCACCTAAGAAGAAAGATGTCAAGAGTAGAACTTGCTACATATGCCGTGAGAAGGGGCACATTTCTTACTCATGCACTATCGGTATCTCCTTATCCAACCCTATCATTATTGATGATGCTTATTCTCTTTGTAAGGATGAGGTTGGCAATGTGTTTTCCAAGTTTGTTGGTGGCCAATGTGGTGTCAAGAAAAGATCCATTTGGGTTGCCAAGCCTATTGTGACTAACCTATTAGGACCCAACTTGGTTGGGGACCAACAAGCCAAAACTTGATCAATAGGTGTTTGTTGGAGGGCATTGGAGACTTGGCTACATCATGAAGAATTAAGGGATCTTCATTATTAATTTTTGTCAAGCCAAGTCATGTGGATTATATTGCTCCTATTATATTTCCAATGTTCCTCCTTGCGGTAACATATGCTTAACTCATTTACATTGAAAGTTGCTCGCCCCTTATGCATGTGTTGGTTTTGTATCTTCCATGTTTTTGTACATGTTGTGTTATCCACTTAATTATCTTGAAATCAAGATTATTTGTGTATGATTAGGTGGCACACCATGTATGTATGTTTCTTGTGTTTGAGCCTTACTTGTTTATATTTGGTATCTTATTTGGCTCTTGTGAGAGATTAATGGACTATCCCATTTTGGGGGAGTGTTATGCTTAGGCATTCCACAATCCTAAAAATGTGTGTACATGAGGAATACCACCTAGCATTTATATTGGAATATTATCTAGTCTCTATGTGGTACAATTCTCATGATAAATGTAAGTTTTATAATGTCCATTAATTATCTCTATTTGTATTATGTTGCCTCGTATTGGTTTTTATGGTAGTGTCACATTATGGGGGAGTCATATGATTAGTGCATATTACAATCCTAGAAATTGTGAATATTCGAGGTTGTGTCACTTAGAATTGATATTGATAATTATCTAGCACCTATGTGACACATTTGCTCATACAAGCTCCAATTTGATTGAATGGCTTTATTGATCTTATTTTGGATCTTGTATATGAGAGTGATTCTTGGTATGTGTTTCCTCATATTTAGATATATATTCTCATGGAAACCATTTGCTTCAAGTTACTCTAATCACTAGTGATTGTGTGACTAATGGAAGCTACCAAGAATCTTGTTCGAAGTATCATGCTTAATTTCTTATATTTAGTTATATGCTTCTTGTTGTGACTATGATCTTGGATATCCATGCAAGATACCTTGGGAAAATTATTCCCAATATTTCTTGTCCTTGGACAATGAGTACCCAACTTATGGTAGAATTTGTTGATCATATTCACTTTGGCCCTTGCTTAATATTCTCCTATCTTTGGCAAAGTAAATGTATTGTGTGCTCCCATGTATTCCTTGCTTCTTTTGGACCCTTTTATTTTTATTTGGTATCCTCTTGTGTTTTATTTAATGTAGGTAGTAGTGATGATCTCATTTGTGTGCACTTTGCATTCAAAAACAAAAATTCTATATAATGTACTACTTATGGGTGAGCTCTCCTATATTATCTAGAATAATCCTTTTATGCTTCTTTGTTTGGTCCATATCGGGTTTTGTGTGCTTGGAACCTCAATCTTTTCATTTTGGTATTTTGTGCCATCATGAGAAGTTTGGGGAGTTTGGTTTCTTGTTGAAACCTTGCTCCTTTTGGGAGTTGGTTTTGTCTCATTTCTTGCTTCTTGAGTTGACCATTTTACAATGAGATAAATCCTTGAGCATTTTTATTTCTATCTATTTTTGCTCTTTTTTTGACCCTGGACTATGAGGCAAAAGCCCCATAGCTAAATTTTATTAAAAGGAGAAAACAACAGCTGTACAACTACTATACAGAAAGGAGAAAACAAAAAACACTCACCTCACTCACCTATTACAGGAAAAGACAACACACTTCCTCCTTATGAAGGTAGGCTAGCTATCCAAACCTTCAAACTCTCTCTATGTTTTTTCTTAACTCTATGCTCTATAAGAGTAATATCATGTACAAAGTTACATTTCCACCTAGCAAAGGTGGGTCTCTCATGCTGGAAAATTTTACTGTTACGCTGTTTCCAAATATGCCAAGAAGCTAGCATCATTACCTCCATGAAAAAAGGCTTTCCAAAGTCCTTACGTGCCTGAAGAACAACAGTTTGCATGTCATTACTCATGGTCCAATCAATCTGCAAATAGGACCATATCCTCCTGCTAAAATTGCATGTAAAGAAAAGGTGGAAACGTTCTTCATATGTATTTGTGGGGCATAACACACAAAATTTGTCAGTATTAACCTTCCAATTTCTTCTCAGGAGCAGATCCTTGGTATTCAGTCTATCACTAAGTAGCAACCAAGCAAACACTTTAATCTTAAGCATGCATGCAGATTTCCAAATCCATTGATAAACTGCTGGCACTACCATATGAGAATGTATGTGTTCATAGTACAGACCAGCAGAATAAACCTTTCCCCAGACATAAATCCATGAATCAGCTGCCGAGTTCAGAGGTTGATCAATCATACCCTGTTGTACCAATTCCAGCTCTTCAAAGGCTCTAGCAGAGATAGGCAGATATAAAAGAGTAGTGATGTCTATAGTATTATAAACCTCAGCAGCAATAAGACCATCATCCAGCACAAAAGAAAAGAGCCTAGGGAAACGAATAGACAGAGGTTGGTTTGATCCCATAAAATGCCAAGCATCAGTCCAGAAATGAAATGTATCACCTGAACCACATTCAATCACAGCCACTTCCTTATAATTATTATATAGCTTTAAAATGTCACGCCACCAGAAAGAACCACAAGGTCAATCCATGTTTGGTAAAGATTCAGAATAATAAGAGCTCCAAATTAACTGAACCCAAGGGACATCGGCCTTGTTAAAGAAGTTATCCATTTGCTTCATGAGTAAGGCTTCATTTTTCTTTTGAAAGTTAACAATACCCAGGCCTCCATTCCTTTTTGGTTTACAAACCATGTCCCATGCTGCCAAAGATGGTTTGGCACCATGCTTATCTCTCCACAAACACTGTCTTAAAATTCTATCTAGATGCTCAATCAGTCCAATAGGCAATTTAAGTGAGAGCAGAAAATGCAGAGGCATTGAGCATAAAGTCGAAGAAATTAGCTGCAGACGTGCCCCTTGAGAAAGAAAAACTGATGTAGTTGTAAGCCTTCGATCTAATCTGTTAACCAGTGGCAGGAGATCCTGAATTTTTGCTCTTTTTGGCCTTAGCCTAGTTCATTTGTTGAACATGTGATCTTTCATGTGTTGAATTGGTTCTTTGATACAATTTGGACACCTCTTGTCTTGTCACACTATTGTGTGTGCCATCTCAGTTTACTTGGTGTTTTGTTCAAATTGTATCTCCGTTTTGGTTCTTGAAAGCTTTATGCATGCATTTTTACTATATGATTATATTATGGCATGCTTGCTTTCTTTGATCCAATATATAGGGGAAACTCCACTAATTCCCATCGGCTAAGTTGTGCATGAAATTCAATTTCATATCAATGTGCACATAATTATGTGGAGTCTCTCCTATGTATTGTAGTTTCTCTAACTACTTTGGACCCAATATGTTTGGGGACCATCTTGTACTTAATTGTGTTTTAGGTACATTGGAGATATGTTGGATGCTTGTCTCTCAATTTTGAAGAAGAGGTGCATACATGAAAATTTGAGACAAGATATAGGATGATCAATGAATTCATATCCTCTACATCCTACCAATTATATCTCGGTAACAAGTATCTCTTTCTCATGCTCATATATCTTGATTCCAACCGTTTGTCGGTTGCCTTCTAGCATGAATTAGTGTATTTGTAATTGTTGTAGTTTTAGCCATGGTTTTAAGAGGACTCTATATTGTATATGTGTTTAAGTTGAGATGAGTGCATATAATTGGGACTATACAAAATCATGCATATGATCCTCCAATCCCAAATATGTCAATCCAGCAATTTTATTGCCTATCATTTCATCAACTTCTCTCATGTGCAATAGTGAGATTTTTGCTAGTCTACTTTACCTTATGATACTTGTTGGCTTTCTCCATATATTCCAACTCTCTCCTTTTCCCTTGGTGATAGTTGTAATATATGGAGTGTGTTGGTGTTTGAAGCTCATTGATATACAATAAGATATATTTGAGCCTTTGGTCGTGCATTGAAGCAAAAATCTTATTGGTATATGTTATGACTTCATTTTTGCTTTCATGTACTCTATTGTATATCTTCGTTGTATGTGCTTGTTTCTTTATGGGCATATGTCTTTGTGATGTCATCCACTTAGAGACATATACACATATGAGAAGATAATTTTAGTTGATTTTTAATCCTTGGATACCACCTTTCTATTCCTTTTGATTATTTGGTGGCTTCCAAATTTAATTGCCTATGAGTGCTTGTTCCTCTTGTTTGCATCATTGGGCACTCATATTTATTCTATCACGCCTTGTATTGTTAAATGAACTTGGATGAGTGAGTATTCCATGATTATGCACCTTGTTCCTAAATGCAATTATCATAATTGGTGCATTATCTTTGGGGAGCTCATCTAATTCATCTAATAATGCACATTTGTCTTCTTTCTCATTTGTTGTGTTTCAAATACTTATGGGGGAGAGAGGATTCCATATTTGTGCAATATGTATTCTAATGCATTTATTTTGAATTATGCACAAATCTTGTGGAGCTTCTCTATTTGTTATTTAAAGCACTATTTTGCTCATATCATAACATCTTGTTGTTTCCATTTGGACTCATTTGTTGTTTTCAAATTGGATTGTCGGATCTTGTGATTGCTTGCATCATTTGTGACGCGTCGTTTTATTTTATTCCTTTAGCAATCTTCGGATCCTCGATATAGTTCTACTCCCTCCCAAGAATTCATCATTGGATATGTGCGAAGGCACACCTTTGGAGGAATTATTTGTAGGGTTTCGTAGCATGGAAAACAAAAAAATTCTACCGCATACAAACAATCAAGCCAAGATCTATCTACTAGATTGTAGCAACGAGTCGATAGAATAACTCACCCTCGAAGATTCCAAAGTGTTTAACGAGAGCGGATTCTCGTGGGTGATGTAGTCGTACTCTTTCCGATCTCAAGATCGCGTAGACGATCCTTTCACGTGCGTTCAAGCGCTCCCGTAGTCCGTCACACGTTCGGTACTCGACGAAGACCTTCCTCTCCCTTGTTCCAGCAGGCAGCGGAGGTTGTAGCACTCTCCTCGCGATTCCGGCAGCACAACGGTGTGGTACCGGAAGTAGAGGGGAGATCTCGCAGGGCTTCGCCTTAAGCCAGAGCGAGTATGGTGGAGTATGAGAGAGTCCCTCGACGATCTAGGGTTTAGACACGCCGAGGAGGAAGCTTGGCCGGCGGCTAGGGTTGCTAGGCGGCTTGGCCTAGGCTCGGCAAGCAATGGAGGTGGCGGCGCCATGGCTAGGGTTTGGAGGAGAGGATCTTGTGTGTACTAGGAGGGAGCCCGCCTCCTTATATAGGTGGAGGGCCGACGGCCAAGGGGAGGAGTCCCTCCCCAACTCGGCTTGGTGGGCGCCGCCGGTTGGAGGAGGGACCTCCTTCCCAACTCGGGTTCCCCCTCCTCCTCTTTTCCTCTTTCCAAATTTAGCCGTTTGACTTTTCAAACTAGCTGTTTGACTTTTCAAACTAGGATTTGAATTAATCCTTTATTTGGTTCAGAGATGACACTTAGTACATGATGCAATCATACCAACTTGATATAACACATTCATGTACCCTTCCCCTCCGGAGTGCCGGACATTCCGGAACATTCTAGAACATTCCCGATGAAAACACCGGAACCATTCCCCAACTCCGAAACGGGACTTTCCTTATATGAATCTTATTCTCCGGACCATTCCGGATCTCCTCTTGATATCCCGGATCCCATCCGGGACTCAGAACAACATTCGGTCTCTGTCTCATCATTCCATAACTACTCAAAACAACGTCGAATCCTTAAGTGTGTCTCCCTATGGTTCGTGAATTATGCAGACATGATCGAGACACTTCTCCGAACAATAACCAATAGAGGAATCTGGAAATTCATATGGCTCCCACATATTTCTACGATTACTTTGCGATCGAATGAACCACTTACATACGATATCAATTTCCCTTTGTCTCATGATAGTTTACTTATCCGAGGTTATGATCGTCGGTATCTCTGCATACCTAGTTCAACCTCGTTACCGATAAGTACTCTTTTCTCGTTCCCGTGATATGTGATCCCTTGTGAGCTAGTCACATGCTTGCAAGCTAATTGGATGACATTTCCCCGAGAGGGCCCAGAGTATATCTATCCGTCATATGGATGGACAAATCCCACTCTTGATCCATGTGTTTCAACCAATACTTTCCGAACACTCAATGCCACCTTTATAGCCACCCAGTTACGGTGTGGTGTTTGATGTCATCAAAGCATCCATCCAGTAAAGGTGATATGCATGATCTCATGGTCGAAGGAATTAGATTACTATGTATCAGAAAGCATATAGCAATTGAACTATTAAAATGACTTGATCTTTATGCTACGCTTATCTATAGGAGTATGTCCATCATATCATTCTCCTAACGATATGATCTTGTTGTTAATAACATCTCAATGTTCATGATAGGGAAACCACAATCATCTATTAACCAACAAGCTAGTATTATATAGAGGCTTTACTAGGGACTTCAAATTAAGTTTACAAATCACACAAGTATCAATGTTTCCTTGTTAATACTATTATAGCATGAATGTAAACATTTATCATAAACACAAAGATATAATAATAACTACATTTATTATTGCCTCTAGGGCATATCTCCAACAGTCTCCCACTTGCACTAGAGTCATCTAATCTAGATTACATGGTAATATACCGAACACACATGGCAGTTTGGTGCTGGTCATGTTTTGCCCTCGGGAGAGGTTTAGTCAACGGATCCGCCACATTCAGATCTGTTTGTACTTTGCAAATCTTTATAGCCCCATCTTGGATATGTTCTCGAATAGCGTGAAAACGTAGCTTGATGTGCTTCAGCTTCTTGTGTGACCTTGGTTCTTGCGCATTGGCTATGGCGCCCATGTTATCACAGTAGATAGACATTGGGTCCAGCGCATTAGGAACCACACCTAGCTCTTTAATGAACTCTTTCATCCATATCGCTTCTTGTGAAGCCTCCGAAGCAGCCATGTATTCCGATTCAGTTCAAGATCTCGCCACAACGCTTTGCTTTGCACTCCTCCAGCTAACTGCTGCACCATTCAAAATAAATACGTATCCAGATTGTGATTTAGAATCATCCGAATCGGTGTTCCAACTAGCATCGGTGTAACCATTAACAACGAGCTGTTCATCACCTCCGCAAGAAAGAACCATATCCTTAGTTCTTCTCAAGTATTTAAGGATGTTTTTGACATTGTCAATGATCCACTCTGGATCACTTTGATATCTGCTAGTTTAACTAGCAGATATGCAATGTCGGGTCTAGTACATAGCATGGCATACATTAGAGATCCTATGGCTGAGGCATAGGAGTCTTACTCATCCTTTCTCTATCTTTTGCCGATGTCGGACTTTGAGTTTTACTCAAGGTCGTATTGGGCAACATGGGCAAGAACCCTTTCTTGCTATCTTCCATTCCAAACTTCTTTAGAACTTTGTCCAAATATGTACTCTGTGAAAATGATATTTGGCGTTTCGATCTATCTCTATAAATCTTTATGCCTAATATGTAAGCTGCTTCGCCAAGATCCTTCATTGAAAAACTATTATTCAAATATTCTTTGACACTATTAAGAAGGTCTACATCATTCCCAATCAACAATATGTCATCTACATATAGTATTAAGAATGCTACAGAGCTCCCACTCACTTTCTTGTAAATACAAGCTTCTCCATAAGTTTGTATAAAACCAAAACTTTTGATCACCTTATCAAAATGTTGATTCCAACTTCGGGATGCTTGCTTCAATCCATAGATGGACCGTTGAAGTTTGCATACCTTGTTAGCATATTTAGGATCGACAAAACCTTTGGGTTGCATCATATACAACTCTTCATCAATGTCTCCATTGAGAAATGCTGTTTTGACATCCATCTGCCATATCTCATAATCATAATATGCAGCGATTGCTAACATAATCCTCACAGACTTTAACTTCGCTACTGGTGAGAAAGTCTCATCGTAGTCAACTCCTTGAATTTGTTGAAACCCTTTTGCGACAAGTCGAGCTTTATAGACAGTAACATTACCATCAGCATCTGTTTTCTTCTTGAAGATCCATTTGTTCTCGACAGCCTTCCGGCCATCCGGTAAGTCCACCAAAGTCCATACTTGGTTTTCGTACATGGATCCAATCACGGATTTCATGGCTTCTTGCCATTTATTGGAATCTGGGCTCATCATCGCTTCCTCATATGTCTCAGGGTCATCGGTGTTGTCCACCAACATGACACTCATAACGGGATCATACCAATCTGGAGTGGTACGAGTTCTCGTTGACCTACGAGGCTCTGTAGCAACTTCAACCAAAGTTTCATGATCATCATCATTAGCTTCCTCTCTTATTGGTGCAGGCACCACAGGAACTTCTTCCGGTGCTGCGCTACTCGCAATTTTGAGAGAAGGTTCAACAACCTCGTCAAGTTCTACTTTCCTTCCAGTCACTTCTTTCGAGAGAAATTCCTTCTCTAGAAAGGATCCATTCTTGGCAACGAAGATTTTGCCTTCGGATCTATGATAGAAGATATACCCAATAGTTTCCTTCGGGTATCCTATGAAGACGCATTTTTCCGCTTTGGGTTCAAGCTTGTCCGGCTGTAACTTCTTTACATAGGCTTCGCACCCCCAAACTTTAAGGAACGACAATCTAGGTTTCTTCCCAAACCATAATTCACACGGTGTCGTTTCAACGGATTTAGACGGTGCCCTATTTAAAGTGAATGCGGCTGTTTCTAATGCATAACCCCAAAATGATAGCGGTAAATCTGTAAGTGACATCATAGAATGAACCATATCTAAGAGAGTTCGATTCGATGTTCGGACACACCATTACGTTGTGGTGTTCCGGGTGTCAATCATGAAAGTATTCCGCATTTCTTCAAATGCTCGCCAAACTCGTAACTTAGATATTCACCTCCACGATCAGAACGTAGAAATTTAATCTTCTTGTTACGTTGATTCTCTACCTCACTTTGAAATTCCTTAAACTTCTCGAAAGTTTCGGACTTATGTTTCATGAAATAGATATACCCATATCTACTCAAGTCATCCGTGAAGGTAAGAACATAACGATAACCACCGCGCGATGCTACACTCATTGGACCACACACATCGGTATGTATGATTTCCAACAAGTCCGTAGCTCGCTCCATCATACCAGAAAATGGAGTCTTAGTCATTTTACCCATCAGACATGCTTCGCATCTATCAAGTGATTCAAGAAGTCCATCGGAATGGAGTTTCTTCATACGCTTCACTCAATGTGACCAAGGCAGCGATTGCCACATATAGGTCGAGTTATCGCCGATTTCAAACGTTTAGCCTCAATGTTATTAATATGTATTTCCACTATCGAGATTCAATAAGAATAGACCATCTATCAAAGGTGCATGTGCATAAAACATATTACTCATATAAATCGAACAACCATTATTCTCGGACTTAAACAAGTAACCGTCTCGCAATAAACAAGATCCCGATATAATGTTCATGCTTAACGCAGCACCAAATAACAATTATTTAAGTCTAAAACTAATCCCGATGGTAGATGAAGGGTAGCGTGCCGATCAGCGATCACATCAACCTTTGATCCGTTCCAACGCCGCATCGTCACCTCGTTCTTCGCTAGCTTCCGTTTATTCTCAAAGACTGTTTGAGTTACAAATATGAGCAACCGAACCAGTATCAAATACCGTGCACTACTACAGTACTAGTGAGATACACATCAATAACATGTATATCAGATATACCTTTCTTCTTGATGTTGCCGTTCTTCAAATCCGCCAAGTACTTTGGGCAATTCCGCTTCCAGTGACCTTCTCCCTTGCAGTAAAAGCACTCAGTATCAGGCTTAGGTCCAGCCTTGGTTTTCTTCGTCGGTGTGGTAACTTTCTTACCACCCTTCTTGAAGTGTCCCTTCTGCTTAGACTTGCCTTTCTTGAATTTGGTGGTCTTATTGACCAACAACACTTGGTGCTCTTTCTTGATCTCCACTTCTGCAGATTTCAACATGGCAAAGAGTTCTAGCAACGTCTTGTTCATGTTTTGCATGTTGTAGTTCATCACAAAGTTCTTGTAACTTGGTGGCAGTGATTGGAGGACACGGTAAATCCCCAAAGCATTGGGAATCACTATACCCAAGCTTTGAAGTTTGTTTGCGTGCCCAGACATCTTAAGCACATGCTCGCTGACGGAGCTGCCCTCTTCCATCTTGCAGTTAAAGAACTTTTCAGAAGCCTCATAGCTTTCAATTGCCGCATGAGTCTCAAAGATCAATTTGAGATCCTCGACAATATCATATGGGTCTGAATTCTCAAACCTTTTCTGAAGCTCCGATTCTAAACCATACAAGATAGCACCTGTGGAGTCTTGAGTCTTAGAGTGAGGTAAACATTCTTTACTTCATCGGTGGCATCACCGCAGTGGGTCACCCATGTGTATCCAGACATAGGTCAAATTACCAAATGTGAGGACAATCCTCAAATTGCGGAACCAATCCATGAGTTGCTTCCATTGTTTTTCAACTTTTCTTTCTCTAGGAACGCATTAAAATTGATGGTAGGGGCTGCCATTGATCTACAACATATTTGCAATAGTTTAGACTAAGTTTATGACAAATTGAGTTCAAATTAATAATAAAATTAATCTAGGTGAACTCCCACTCAAAACAATATCCCTCACATTGTTTTAGTGATCACACGAACCAAATCCACCACATCAACACCGATCATCACGAGAGTTGACATAGTTTCAATGGTGAACAATCGACATGTTCATCATATCTACTATATGATTCATGCTTTACCTTTCGGTGATCCGTGTTCCGAGACCATGTCTGTACATGCTAGGCTCGTCAGGATCAAACCTTAGTTTCCGCATGAGCAAATCTGGCTTGCTCACGTTGTATGCACTTGCAGAATCTAACACACCCGATCATCACGTGGTGCTTCGAAACAACAAGCTTTTAGCGGTGCTAACTAAGGGTGAACACTTTATGACTTGAAATTTATGTGCATGATTGATCATCTTATAATGATACAGTCGTCTACTAAGCAATACAAGATGCATAAAGGATTAACATCACATGCAATTCAAAATATTTGATATGATATGGCCTTTCTTCTTTGTGCTTCCGATCTCCATCTTCTAGCACGAACATGATCTCCATCATCATCGGCATTGCATCAAGGTCAATGACGCTTCTCCATAGTTGTCGTCCACCGGCTTCAACTATTGCAACTACTTTGAATAGACACGCGGGTCTTAACATAAATTAAAGACAACCATATGGCTCCTGCCGGTTGCCAACTTACAATAAGGAACATTGCATACATCAAATATAATCACAATCATGTCCATATCACATCACGACACCCTGCAAAACAAAGTTAGACGCCTCTACTTTCTTTGCATGTTTTACGTGGTTTGGGGCTTTCAATAAGTGTCGTTCTAACTTACGAACATGAACCACAACATTGATACTAGTATTGTTAATCACCCGTTGTAAATTGGATCTTAACTATGCTAGGAGAAAGCAGCACCCATAAAGCCACTTATGCAATACAAGTTGCATGTCAAGCGTGGAGCAAGTCTCATGAACGATGTCATGTAAGGTTAGCCGGGCTTCATCCCAACATCCCGCAAGATCCAAAGTACACAAGAAGCAATCGACAATAAAAGCATCAACGCCCACAATGACCATTGTGTTCTACTCGTGCAACAGATCTACTTATAGACACGGCTCTGATACCACTGTAAGGTTTCGTAGCATGGAAAACAAAATTTTTCTACCGCATACAAACAAACAAGCCAAGATCTATCTACTAGATTATAGCAACGAGTCGATAGAATAACTCACCCTCGAAGATTCCAAAGTGTTTAACGAGAGCGGATTCTCGTGGGTGATGTAGTCGCTCTTCCGATCTCAAGATCGCGTAGACGATCCTTCCGGCTGCGTTACGGCAGCGCTCCGTAGTCGGTCACACGTTTTCGGCACTGACGAAGACCTTCCTCTCCTTGTTCCAAAGAAAGCGGATGTTGTAGCACTCTCCTCGCGATTCCGGCAGACAACTGGCGTGGTACCTAAGTAGAGGAGATCTCGCAGGCTTCGCCTTAAGTCGAGCAGTATGGTGGAGTATGAGAGAGTCCTCGACGATCTAGGGTTTAGACACGAGGAGGAAGCTTGGTCGGCTAGGGTTGCTAGGGCGGCCGGCTTGGCCCTAGGTTGGCGGCGGCAGGTGGAGGTGGCGGCCGGCTAGGGTTTGGAGGAGAGGATCTTGTGTGTACTAGGAGGAGCCCTGCCTCCTTATATAGGTGGAGGCCGGCCGGCCAAGGGGAGGGAGTCCCTCCCCAACTCGGCTTGGTGGGCGCCACGGTTGGAGGAGGGAACTCCTCCCCAACTCGGTTTCCCACTCCTCCTCTTTTCCTCTTTCCAAATTTAGTCGTTTGACTTTTCAAACTAGCTGTTTGACTTTTCAAACTAGGATTTGAATTAATCCTTTATTTGGTTCAGCGATGACACTTAGTACATGATGCAATCTTACCAACTTGATATAACACATTCATGTACCCTTCCCCTCCGGAGTGTCAGACATTACGGAACATTCTAGAACATTCCCGATGAAAACACCGGAACCATTCCCCAACTCCGAAACGGGACTTTCCTTATATGAATCTTATTCTCCGGACCATTCCGGATCTCCTCGTGATATCTCGGATCCCATCCGGGACTCCGAACAACATTCGGTCTCTTTCTCATCATTCCATAACTACTCAAAACAACGTCGAATCCTTAAGTGTGTCTCCCTACGGTTCATGAATTATGCAAACATGATCGAGACACTTCTCCGAACAATAACCAATAGAGGAATCTGGAAATTCATATGGCTCCCACATATTTCTATGATTACTTTGCGATCGAATGAACCACTTACATACGATATCAATTTCCCTTTGTCTCACGATAGTTTACTTATCCGAGGTTATGATCGTCGGTATCTCTGCATACCTAGTTCAACCTCGTTACTGATAAGTACTCTTTTCTCGTTCCCGTGATATGTGATCCCTTGTGAGCCAGTCACATGCTTGCAAGCTAATTGGATGACATTTCACCGAGAGGGCCCAGAGTATATCTATCCGTCATATGGATGGACAAATCCCACTCTTGATCCATGTGTTTCAACTAATACTTTCCGAACACTCAATGCCACATTTATAGCCACCTAGTTACGGTGTGGTGTTTGATGTCATCAAAGCATCCATCCGGTAAAGGTGATATGCATGATCTCATGGTCGAAGGAATTAGATTACTATGTATCAGAAAGCATATAGCAATTGAACTATTAAAATGACTTGATCTTTATGCTACGCTTATCTATAGGAGTATATCCATCATATCATTCTCCTAACGATATGATCTTGTTGTTAATAACATCTCAATGTTCATGATAGGGAAACCACAATCATCTATTAACCAACAAGCTAGTATTATATAGAGGCTTTACTAGGGACTTCAAATTAAGTTTACAAATCACACAAGTATCAATGTTTCCTTGTTAATACTATTATAACATGAATGTAAACATTTATCATAAACACAAAGATATAATAATAACTACATTTATTATTGCCTCTAGGGCATATCTCCAACATTATTACTATATTTGCCTTCTAGAACTTGTCACCCATTTCGGCAATCGATGCCAATGGGGGAGAAGTTTTAGAGGGTTTAAGGGAAGTTGGTTTATGCATTGAGTTTGTTCTTGTGCATTTGCCTCTCATGCTCTTGCATCTTTGTTGGTGTTTAGCATGTGGCATATATAGAGGAAACTCCACCAATGATAATGATTGGCAATATATGCAATGAAATTCAAGTTCATCACACATGCATAGATTGTGGGGGAGTTTGCTCTATATATGATGGTGGTACCAATATCACATACTTTTGTAGTATTTGACATTGGTATTACCATTTTATTCATTAATATTCCTTATATAAACCCTCTTAAAGGGATTGTCATCAATTACCAAAATGGGGGAGATTGAAAGAACATGTTGGGCCCTCATGTGTGGTTTTGGTAATTAATGACAATCTTTATGGACTAATGTGTGTATTAAGTTATACTTGTACGATTTGTCCATTGGCATCACTTGGAGCATGTGTTGGCTTCAAGATCAAAGAAATGCAAAGAAGATTTGTTGGGCAAGCTCAATATGCGAGGTCGATGATGAGGAATTAAGGAAGGCGTTCCATCTTGAGAAGGGCAAGATCGTCTACATCGAGCTCAAGTGGAATGCTCAAGGCAAAGGTATAATATTGATAGGTTTTCCCTTTTGCCGGTCTCACGTTGTGTGTGTGAGACCGGGTTTAGGATAGATAACTGTACTATCAAGAGGGGCTCTCGTATGAGTAATTCGGTCACATCGTTCGGAGAGAGCTCAAACCTTTGCATACTTGCATCATCATATTTGGTTGTTATTTGGTCTTATCCATGTGAGGATATAGAGCTTGTGGTAATCTCCATAACAAGCTCTTGTTCATCAAAATCGGATCTCCTATATATATCGTGTTGCGACTTTGATTTATGCGGCTTTTCGGTTTCTCACCAAGTAAGATATCTCACATTATTCTACTTGATACTTTCTCACTTGGTGATAATCAATATTTCCATTTTTTATTAAGAAGCCCTCGTTGTCCTCTATCCAACGCAATTGGAATCGGGTCAATCGGGGCTACCATTTAAAAGTTATGACCGTTTGAATATTTGACATTTTAAATGAAAAAGAAAAAGAAAAACTGGGCCGAGCAGTACTACCGCAGCCCAGTACCGCTCGGGCCTGGGGCGTGCAGCCCATTTTCTGTCTGGTCCGGTACGCGCACCGGCTGTACCGGTCTGGCCCAGTAGTACCGTCCGGGTAGACCGGTACTACCGGTCGGCCCAGATTCTTTATCAGATCTAGATCTGTGCGCTGCGCTGTTGCTTCTGTTAATCTTCTACTCGCGCGCGCCTACCCGCTCTCCTGCGCCTCGCTGCGTGCTGGGCCCGCGCCCAGCCTGGCCACGCTGCGCTGCTGCCGCTGCGTTGCTGCTGCACGCGCGCGCGTTGACCTGCTCATGCGCTGCTGCTTGCGCTGCCTGCCGCACGCCCACTGGCCGTTGCTCGCATGCACGCGCTCGCCTGCGCCCGCGTGGGCCCCCGCTGCTGCCGCATGCGCTGCCAAGCTGCATGCTGCTGCTGCGCACTGGCTTGGTCCCACCCGCCCGCGCTGCGCTGCGCCGCTGCTAGCTGCTGCTGCCTTGCATGCTGCTAGCTGCTAGCTGCGTCGAGATGCTGTGCACGTGCAGCGCTAGCAGCAGCAGCTGCTGCCGTGCATGCTAGCCGCCGCTCGCATGCGCGCGTACGACCAGGCCCCGTCTCGCTTCGGCTCTGCTTCTGCTTTTTCGTAAAACATGCGGTAATACCGGTTAAATCCGGTAGTACCGGATCGTTCCAGAAAAAGACCCAAACGGCTAGTTTTTCTGGACCTCTATTTATACCCGTTGTTCATTTTCAGTTTAGTTAGCTCCTCTATTATCTATTAGGCTAAACTTTGTCCACACTTGCTCTAGATCTTGAAGCTTGCCTAATCTTTTCCTTCCGATGATTCTTGCCCATATTTGAGTGGAATAGAGAGGAGATCTAGCCCCATGTTTTGACCTAACCGATTCATCTCTTTGTGAGTGCATCTTTGGGGATCTAGATTTTGGGGATTTTGTGTCTCTCTTTGATTCCTCCTCTCTTGTTTCCCCAATAGCTTTAGTAGCTTTGTTGGAACTTGAGAGTGAGGGATTAGGGCATCTTGATGGTGTTCTTGCCATTTACATTTGGTGCATCGGTTTGAGTTCTCCTCGGAGAATTTGGTTTGATTTACTCATTGGATCTTGTCCCTCTTGGGTTCTTGGAACCCTAGACGGTTTGTGGTCTTGGTGGCATTGTGGCCTTTTGTGGCATTTGTTGGGAGCCTCCAATTAAGTTGTGGAGTTGTGCCCCAACCTTGTGAGAGGTTCCGGTTGCCACCGACAAGTGCACCGATAGTGGAAGCATGGATCGATCCTGTTGGGGTGAGATTCACCGGAGCATAAGGGAGGCCTTTTGTGGCGTTGGTGGTTTGATACCACCCCCTCTCCAAACGAGACGTACTCCATGTTGGGAGGAACTCGGTAAAATATCAATGTCCCCGCGTGCCTCGGTTATCTCTATAGCCGAGCTCTTTACTTATGCACTTTACACTGATAGCCTTCGTGCTTGAAGTAATATATATCTTGCTATCACTTTGTTGCTTGTATTGCTTAGCATAAGTTGTTGGTGCACATAGGTAAACCTTAGTTGTTTCTAGGTTGTGCTTTACAAAGTAAACACTAGTTTTATTCCGCCTTTGTTGAGCCACTCTAGGAAAAGTTTTAATCGCCTATTCACCCCCCCTCTAGGCGACATCCGTATCCTTTCACCCTTCCTGGAGCCATTGTTGTAGTTGTATCTGGGCTACTTGTACTCTTTCTCTTAGCACACTTCTTCCTCCTCCTAGGAACCTTCGGGACCTCGCATGAAAAGCATTAGATTACAAATCAGAAATAAAACAGTGTAAGCATAGAATGAAGGAAAACAAGGAAAAACACACATCAAACAAATAAACCCCCCTCCAAACAAGTTAGAATTTGCACCTTTACAATCTTGTCCACTACAGTATCGTCAACTTCTTCCTCAATAATATCTTCATCTCTAGGATTGTAGTCCGAGCTCTCGCCTTGTGTTATGGCAGATGCGAAGGAGTCCTCAGCTATTATTGCACTACCATTTGAGTTTCTAATCATTGAGGCTATCCGGGAGATGCCAAGAGATTGGAAGACACGGTTGTTCCTCATCATTGTCCTAGCCCTAATCTTCTCAAGTTCAGTGAGGGGCGCTTCTTTACATGGATAAGAAAATATGCATTAGATGGATGGTTGAAATGCATATGGGAGCAAGACAACTCAAACAGCCAATGTATCTTATCAGGTTTTAGTTTCATTAAATCTAGTAGATTAACAAGAAATTTCTATATTGAAAATATAAACCAGTACATGGACCAGGGAACCCATGAAGCATTTGATGACAAGGTGTGAACCAGCAGCAGCAGAATAAGTACATGGAGAATCAAACAGATTATAGCAGCAGAAATTAAAGCACATACAAGCTTACAAGCAAGATTATAGCAGCAAAAAATTTAGCACATCAAAGCTTACAAGCAAGATTATAGCAGCAGATTACAAGCTTATAAGCTTAGCACATCCAATCACAACATTACATGGACAACCAAACAGATTACAAGCTTAGCACATCCAATCACAGCATTTATAGCATCAAGCATATACATGAGGAGCAATTTGCATACCAGCAGGCTGCGTCTTCCTTGTCATTATTCCCATTCCTGATCTCAAAATCCTGAGCAACATCAAGTAAAAGTCAGACCGTGTGTATTCAATATATGCTTCCACAAAGATCAGATAGATATACACAGTTACACAAAGGTCCAGTTATAAAATCTGCGCATTAACTACAAAGTTACACTAAGCATTACACATAAACTTGGTATAGTCTTAGAGAACTCAAAATAAACATACACACATAGCCAGCTACCATGTACACCCTGAAACTTCAGGGACACAACCATCTGCCACATCACTACACACATCAGTACCTTGCTCCAACATTTGCCTAGAACAGGGGCAAACAGAGTGCTCACTAAATCAATAGGAGCATCAGCAAAACGAGCCAATTGTAGCCTAGGACACATTTAATTCAAAGGCCAGAACGAGCCAGAACGAGCATCAATAGATAAAAGCTACATCCATCATAGTCAGTACAGATCTTCAAACCCAAAAAAAATCTCTGAACCAACTTATAGTCGATGCAGTCATAGTCGGAAAAAAGAAGAGGCTCCCTATCTTCCTAACATGGACATGGACAATAAACCTCCCTATCGATCAAAGTCTAACTAACCTAACCCTAGACACGCCATGGAAGCCAAAACCTAACCCTAGACACGCCATGGTAGCCAAAACCTAACCCTAGACACGCCATGGGAGCCAAACCCTAACCCTAGACACGCCATGAGACAAACCCTAACCCTAGAAAGCAGGAAGTAGGAGGAGCTAGGGAGATAGCCAGGAGACTCACCTGCTCTGGCCGTCGTGGGACATCGTGGGAGATGGAGGGAGGGGTGGGTCGTGGGAGATGGAGGGAGGGGTGGGTCGTGGAGCGAGCACTGGAGGGGTGGGTCGTGGAGCGAGCGCTGCCGATGGAGGGAGATGGAGGGAGGGAGAGGGAGGGAGCGAGCCCTGCCGATGGAGGGAGATGGAGGAAGTGAGCGCTGCCGATGGAGGGAGATGGAGGGAGGGGTGGGTCGCCATGGCCGTCGGGAGCGAGTGCGCCGTCGCCGCTCGCGTCGTGAGATGGGGGTGGGTGGAGATGGGGATGGATGGAGTGGCCGAGTGGGGATGGGTGGGTCGGTCGATGACTCGGTGGGGATGGACCGAGCCCAATTGTCCAAATTGCCCCTGTCGAAATTTGTGCGCGGGAGACGTCGGCGAGAGAGGCCGGAGAGGGGGAAATTTTGGGTTTTGGCGGCAGAATTTTGGGTTTAGGTTTATATAAGGGTTTTTATGCTATATATGTCACATAAAATGATACCCACATAAAATGATGCAGCATGAAAAAAATGTCTTGGTATTTTTCCTTGCAACCGTGTCACATAAAATGACGCCACGCGAGATATTTACATTGTTCGGACAGTTTTTGAATATTTTACGCCAGTTTCAAACTATGGTCAAAACGACGGGCATGAAGGTTCTTAGCTAGGGGATGAGTATCGCCAAACTTGCATTGGATCTCTAATAAAATAGCATATTGTGAGTCTAAAAATGATTTTTGCAAAAAATCATGAGCATACGATAATGTACCTGTAGTTCAAATCGGACCCACTTCCTACCGATTCGGCAGACATTTGTCTTTTTCGCCAGGGGTGGACCGAAAGTTTTAGATACCCCAGTTGGGACATTTGTAAATGTAAGGTGGTCTATCATTTTATAAAAATGTGGTGCTGGCATTTCGAAACTTTCATTTGGTGGTTGATTCACAAAACGACCCGTTTTTGCGCTCGAAAAATAGAAAATGGTTTTTCGGTGCGACGACAAGGAAAACTTTCTCCTGCAACATTGTTCGCCATCCCAGGATGCACATGCATGCACAATATGGGCATGTTATCACAAACTATGCAGCGATTCTTGCCATAACATTGGCCATTTGGACCGAAAAGCCATGAAACCTCAAACATGATAGCTCATTTTGAGAAGGACTTTTCGAGATGCAATCAATATACCAAGTTTGATATTTTTTGCTTGCAACCGTGTCACATAAAATGACGCCACGCGAAAGATTTACATTGTTCAGACAATTTTTGAATATTTTACGCCAGTTTCAAACTATGGTTAAAACGACGGGCATGAAGGTTCTTAGCTAGGGGATGAGTATCGCCAAACTTGCATTGGATCTCTAATAAAACAGCATATTATGAGTCTAAAAATGATTTTTGCAAAAAATCATGAGCATACGATAATGTACCTGTAGTTCAAATCGGACCCACTTCCTACCGATTCGGCAGACATTTTCTTTTTCGCCAGGATGGACCGAAAGGTTTTATATACCCCAGTTGGGACATTTGTAAATGTAAGGTGGTCTATCATTTTAGAAAAATGTGGTACTGGCATTTCGAAACTTTCATTTGGTGGTTGATTCACAAAACGGCCCGTTTTTTGCGCTCGAAAAATAGAAAATGTTTTTTCGGTGCGACGACAAGGAAAACTTTCTCCTGCAACATTGTTCGCCATCCCAGGATGCACATTCATGCATAATATGGGCACGTTATCACAAACTATGCAGCGATTCTTGCCATAGCATTGGCCATTTCGACTGAAAATCCATGAAACCTTAAACATGATAGCTCATTTTGAGAAGGACTTTTCGAGATGCAATCAATATACCAAGTTTGGTATTTTTCCTTGCAACCATGTCACATAAAATGATGCCACGTGAAATATTTACATTGTTCAGACAGTTTTTGAATATTTTACGCCAGTTTCAAACTATGGTCAAAACGACGGGCATGAAGGTTCTTAGCTAGGGGATGAGTATCGCCAAACTTGCATTGGATCTCTAATAAAACAGCATATTGTGAGTCTAAAAATGATTTTTGCAAAAAATCATGAGCATACGATAATGTACCTGTAGTTCAAATCGGACCCACTTCCTGCCGATTCGGCAGACATTTGTCTTTTTTGCCAGGGGTGGACCGAAAGGTTTTAGATACCCTAGTTGGGACATTTGTAAATGTAAGGTGGTCTATTATTTTATAAAAATGTGGTGCTGGCATTTCCAAACTTTCATTTGGTGGTTGATTCACAAAACTGCCCGTTTTTTGCGCACGAAAAATAGAAAATGGTTTTTTGGTGCGACGACAAGGAAACTTTCTCCTGCAACATTGTTCGCCATCCCAGGATGCACATGCGTGCACAATATGGGTACGTTATCACAAACTATGCAGCGATTCTTGCCATAACATTGGCCATTTGGACCGAAAAGCCATGAAACCTCAAACATGATAGCTCATTTTGAAAAGGAATTTTTGAGATGCAATCAATATACCAAGTTTGGTATTTTTCCTTGCAACCGTGTCACATAAAATGACGCCACGCGAAAGATTTACATTGTTCGGATAGTTTTTGAATATTTTACGCTAGTTTCAAACTATGGTCAAAACGACGGGTATGAAGGTTCTTAGCTAGGGGACGAGTATCGCCAAACTTGCATTGGATCTCTAATAAAACAGCATATTATGAGTCTAAAATGATTTTTGCAAAAAATCATGAGCATACGATAATGTACCTGTAGTTCAAATCGGACCCACTTCCTACCGATTCGGCAGACATTTGTCTTTTTCGCCAGGGGTGGACCGAAAGGTTTTAGATACCCCAGTTGGGACATTTGTAAATGTAAGGTGGTCTATCATTTTAGAAAAATGTGGTGCTGGCATTTCGAAACTTTCATTTGGTGGTTGATTCACAAAAGCGTTTTTTTTTCGAAAAATAGAAAATGGTTTTTCGGTGCGAGGACAAGGAAAACTTTCTCCTGCAACATTGTTCGCCATCCCAGGATGCACATGCATGCACAATATGGGCACGTTATCACAAACTATGCAGCAATTCTTGCCATAACATTGGCCATTTGGACCGAAAAGCCATGAAACCTCAAACATGATAGCTCATTTTGAGAAGGACTTTTCGAGATGCAATCAATATACCAAGTTTGATATTTTTTGCTTGCAACCGTGTCACATAAAATGACGCCACGCGAAAGATTTACATTGTTCGGACAGTTTTTGAATATTTTACGCCAGTTTCAAACTATGGTCAAAACGACGGGCATGAAGGTTCTTAGCTAGGGGATGAGTATCGCCAAACTTGCATTGGATCTCTAATAAAATAGCATATTGTGAGTCTAAAAATGATTGTTGCAAAAAATCATGAGCATCCGATAATGTACCTATAGTTCAAATCGGACCCACTTCCTGCCGATTCGGCAGACATTTGTCTTTTTCGCCAGGGGTGGACCGAAAGGTTTTAGATACCCCAGTTGGGACATTTGTAAATGTAAGGTGGTCTATCATTTTAGAAAAATGTGGTGCTGGCATTTCGAAACTTTCATTTGGTGGTTGATTCACAAAACGGCCCGTTTTTTGCGACGAAATCTGACTCACTTACTACCGATTCAAATCTTATTTTATTATAATAAAAAGTTGTTGCAAAATCTCACATATATAAAAGAAAAGTTTTTTCAAAATCTCACATATATAAAATAAAATGAAAATCTTATTCTAAATCTTATTTTATTTTCGAATGTGTTTTTTCAAAATCTCACATATATAAAAGAAAATGAAAAGTTGTTGCAGACTTAACGCCTCCCTCCCCCCGGACACGGCTCCCCCGTAGCCAATTCTGCCTTTGAGTCACTAACATGTGGGTCCCGCATGGACTGGGTCCCACCTGTCAGCGACCCAAAGTCAGAGGATCTAAGTCCCCCTCCCCCTCCCTCTACCCTCCGCCTCCTCGAGCCATTCGCCTCCCTCCCCTTCCCCTCCAAGTACCCTGCAAGTCCCTCTCCCTCCCTTTCCCCGCAAGCCCCTCTCCCTCCCCCTCCCCTCCTCGAGCTCTCCGCCGATCTGCCTCCCTTTGCTCCCCCTCCTCGAGCACCGCCGGTAAGCCCCTCCCCTCCCCCGCAAGTCCCTCTCCATCCCTTTCCCCGCAAGCCCCTCTCCCTCTCCCTCCCTCTCCCCTCCTCGAGCTCTCCACGATCCGTGATCGCTCGGGCCATGAAGCATGCGATCTACCTGTCACTGCTTCCTCCTTCCATGGGATTCTATCCGCTGGTTCCTGTGGGAGAGGCGTCCTGCCTCCTCCAATGCATTCACCGGCTGGAACCCTCCTCTCGCCCGCTCGCGCTCCTGAATCTCCTGTCCCTCTCCTTCTGTTGGGTGGATTTCGGTTGCGCTGGGCTCGGCTAGGGTTTTGTCCCCGGCCAGGGGAGGAGAGATTTGGGGGAATTTATCTAGCTTGGCCTTGCTGGTCTGGTGCAATCGGAGGGGGCCGAATCTGTTGATCGTTCACCGGTTGTGTGTGCTGTGCTGCCTTGTGTGTGCTGCCTTGGCCGAATATTATTTTTCTGCTAGTGATTCGAGTGTTGTGCTACCTTGTCCACACAACCTTTCATGCTTCTCTGCTAGTGATTCGAGTTCCTAGTGATTTACAGGGTGTTTGATTGTTGTATCTATTTTGTTCTGTTTTAGTTAGGTGGTGAACCGGTTATTATTTTATTATATAGGGTGTTTCTTGTTCTAGCTGTAGGCTTCTAGTCCTGCATAGACCTTATCACTGTTTTTCTTTTGGTTGAACCATTTACAGGGTGTTTCTTGTTCTAGCTGTATTATATAGGGTGTTTCTTGTTCTAGCTGTAGACTTATTGTCTGTAAAATCAAGCTCAAGCTGCATCAGTACTCTTTGTTTATGTGTTAGGTAGCAGTTGTGCGATGTCTATGAGGATTTATGATATCATTTGCCTTGATCATATACATTTTCCCTCATATGCAATGCATGATATAAAAGTGCAAGGTTGATACGGCATATGATGCTGATCAGGGTAGGGGAGGAATAGCTAGAGATACTACTGGAAAATTTATTTCTTGTGGATGAACAAATGAATGAGTTTGCTAGTTGATACATCAGTTTGCAACATTAGTTTGCTAGTTTGCTAGTTGATTCATATTCTTATGATAACTGCTTGGTGCCTAGTTTGCTAGTTGATGCATGTACTGATTCAGTTTTTTTGTAGGTGACCATGGACTCTCCGGGGATCATCGAGCTTAGCTCGGATGACGAAGCTGTCATTGTTATGAGAGAGTCACGTCAGCTAAGAGAGTCAGCTTTCGGGCTAAGCGGCGTGCTAAGAAACCTGCTGCGGAAGCCACTGCTGCCAATAAGATTATCATGTGCCGAGGTAAAATCCTTTTCTGCCATTGTTCCTTTTCTTTATCTTTTACTTATGCAGTTTGCTGATTTGAAAATGTGCCTTTTTCTTTGCATGTAGGTCCCAAGTCAAAGGCAAGTGTCAGTTTTGATAAGTGGTGTGTGTATGGCAACAAGATTGCTTTGAAACACACACAGGTGTTGTTCATGAGGGAACTTGCAAAGAAGAAACCCACTCTACCAGTGTATGTATGCACTATGCAGCTAGCAAACACCGACGAGCCAAAAGCTAAAATGGTAAACAAATTGTTTGCACTATGTCCTTGCATTGCTGATTGCTGATTGCATTGCTGATTGTATATTGCATTGTTGTTTGCATTGCAGTATTTCCCAAGGAACTTCACCAATGCCAACATCAGGCCGTACAAGGACTTCCCATCAAAGCTGAGGGTCTTCTGCGGAGGCCGTGATCCCATAATTGTCTCCCTCATCATGAGCAAAGGGAAGGGTAAAGGAGAAAAAATTACAACCCAATGGTCCCAGGTGGTGGCGGTGTCCAGGATGCATAAGGGCGATGTCTTCATGTTCCGTTTCCGCTGCAGCCCTACCGACGGACTTAAGCTGGAGGTTAAGAAGGTCATGTAATCAGCTGGTTGTGTTGGTTGGTGCTGTTTTGTAAAAATGGTCCTCTAGGTTGCTGGTTGTGTTGTTATCAGGGTGCTGTTGGTGCTACTTGTCCAGACTATGTAATGATCCTAGCTATCAGAATGCTTTTGGTCATGTAATGTCCAGACTATGGATGGTCCTAGCTATGAGGTTGCTTTTGGTTGCTAGTACTAGTATCTATGAAATGATTCTCAAACCTACTAGTATCTATGAAATGATCCTTTGCATTGTGAAATGGTTGTGAAATGGTCTTTTGGTTGCTTTTGATCAGGTTGCATTGTGAAATGGTTGCTTTTGATCAGGTTGTAAATATGGTCATGTGATCTATGAAATGATTCTCAAACCTACTAGTATTTATGAAATGATCCTTTGCATTGTGAAATGGTTGTGAAATGGTCTTTTGGTTGCTTTTGATCAGGTTGCATTGTGAAATGGTTGCTTTTGATCAGGTTGTAAATATGGTCATGTGATCTATGAAATGATTCTCAAACCTACTAGTATCTATGAAATGATCAGGTTGCTTTGTTTTTAAATGGTCCTGTGATCAATATACAATGCTACTTGTATCATGTGATCAGATACCTAACAAGGTCACTTGTGTAGTGTGGTGGCGATTGCTGCAATAGTAGTAGGAGGTCCTGGGCTCGATCCCCAGGCCTCACCATTTTTCCTTTTTTGGACAGATTCAGAACTCACAATGATATGCACTCAAAGATTCAGAACTAAAATCACAATGATCATCTAGAAGTCACAATGATATTCATAACTCATCTAGAAATTAAAATGACATGGTCATCCAGAAATAGTAGTACATGGTCAAGATTACAAGGCAACAATAGGCAGAAATCACAATGCTCATCCAACTAAAAGGATCTTGCTCCTCACCACCACTGCTCCTGATCTGATCTTGCTCCTCACCACCACTAGCATTTGCAACAAAGAATAGCAATTTCCAGTGAGCCACTAGCAATGAAATAAAAAAGAAAAGATAATGGAGGATAGAATTTACCTTGCATGTTGTTACTAATCATCATCGAAATGCATCGCCTTTTATCCTCACCATCGCCATTCTGATCTTTGGAGGACTGTGTCATCTACCATGTTTTCATCATCGCATTCATGGCCCACCACTACCTCCTTCCTTCTTTTCCTAATGTTTTCTACGAATGAAGCATCAAGTAACACTCGTTCCCGTCTCCTTCGCAATCTAGTATGCACACCGGGTTCTTTCTCTTGCACTGGAACTTCCTCAGTGTTATCATCTTGGTATGTTAGACCACCACCACCATTGAGACCCTTCTCCATTTCAGTTTCTTTCACACTCCACAAATGTCTGTGCTGAAACTTTTGCACAACTTGCCAATTTCCACGCAAGTCGGTGTCTGGCACATAGAACACCTTTGTTGCTTGTGTCGTTAGAATAAATGGATCACTCTTATACCAGCACCTTCCAGTGTTAATGCTTTTGAAGTGTCCGTCATCTTGGATCCCTGTCTTCTTTCTGCCACCAAGATCAAACCAATCACAATGGAACAAGACGACCGATCGATGGACGCCTCTACTGGAGTTGTACTGGAGCCTTATGATGCTTTTAAGCTGACCATAGAAGTCCATCTCTTCACCATCATGGTCTCCCTCGGCAACTATTCCACTGTTCTGCGTGTTTCTATTTTTCTCGCGGTCAACTGTGTGGTAGCGGACACTGTCAACAATACATGCTGAATACAGCCTCACTCGCCTATCCGGCTCGCATGCCAAAGCAAAAAGATCAGCACTGACCTTATTGTCCTCATGCAATTTTCCAATCTACACAAATAAAGCAGGGTTAGTAACAAAAACACACACAAAAAAACATGTGGCAATTGATTCCAAGACTAAAGATCTCACATCATTCTTAAACCACTTAGCAAATCCCTTCGCGAGCCATCTATCAACATTGATGCGGCTACCTTGCTTATTCAGCTCTATTTTGCACAACCTGCAATGCCAACAAAAACATAAAGTTAATTAAATCATCAGGCTTGCAAATGGGTTCCTTCCAACTCAATAAAAAAGATAAGGGTGCATGCACAAGAGATGACATACTCGATATACGGTAGAACCTCAGGGCAACTCCTTAGCACATACCAATGCATCTTGTCATATTCATCACCAGCCTCCGAGTACTCTGACCCTCCAAGAAGGTTTACACCATGGTTGAAAACAGAGACATCACCAACGTGCGAATCATCCCGCTCTCTATTTCTGCCCGGCCTATTGAATCTTGTTTCCAGATCGTCGAAGTACCTCGAGCAAAATGTAAGGCACTCATCAACAATATATGCCTTGGCAATCGACCCTTCAGGCCTAGCGGTGTTTCGTACATAACGCTTAAATGTAAGCATCCTTCTTTCGACAGGGTACATCCAGCCGTATTGTATGGGGCCTCTAAGCATTGCCTCTTTGGGTAAATGCACAGTCAAATGAACCATCACCGTGAAGAAGGCCGGAGGAAAGATCTTTTCAAGCTTGCAAAGGATAACTACGATTTCTTTTTCGAGTCTCTCAAGAACAGATAGCTTCAGTGTTTTGGCGCACAACTCTCTGAAGAAATTCCCCAGCTCAGCAACTGCTTCATATATTTCTTTATCCAAAATTCCATGGAGTCCATCCGGTAAAATCCTTTGAAGGAGGATGTGACAGTCATGAGTTTTTAGTCCCTGGAGCTTGCATCCATCAGGAGACACGCATTTTGCTAGGTTAGCGGCATTACCCATCTGGAAATATCACCGCTCTTATAAATTCACAGAATGCAAGCTTTTCTTCTTTAGTCATTGTATACCATGCTTCTGGCATCTCAAACGACTCTCCACCTTCAATAGGCTGAAGATGCAAATCTTTTCTTATGCCCAAGTCTTCCAAATCAAGCCTAGAGTTAACTGTATCCTTTGACTTCCCGTCGATGTTCTGTGTGGTTCTGTTCTGTGTGGTAAGGTTCGGTTCAGTGTGGTCATGTTCTGTTCGGTTATACTAATAGTATACATAGAGTTGTTTATACATTATTTGCAACAACACAACTATAGCATAGTGGTTACGACAGCTGCCTCACATCGCTAGGTCGTGGGTTCAAGTCCCAGCTAGTGCAAACTGTTTTGCCTAACAATATTATCTAGGCCAAAGAAGCTGTTGGGCCTGACCTGAAAGAATCGGCCCATCCAGGCCCAACCTAAAAAAATCCCTAGCACACAACTAACACTAACAGCCCCTCTCCCCCAAAAAAAATACCACGTAAGAGCGACACGTGGATCACATTGAGGAGGTGGCAGCACAGTCATCCTAGTGCTTAACATACTACGACGTTATTATAGCGTCATAAGTGACTATGATGATTTTATATCGTCGTAGTATGCTCCAAACAAGGCCCCAAACAGTACACACCAGCTTATGACGATTTCGTGTAAATAATTTAAGACGTTTTTGGGACAAATCGTCATGCATTTGCTATCCTTTGCCCCTTCCAAATAGCTCATGACCATTTGCAGCAAGATTGTCATAAATTTATGACGATTTCTTTCAGGGTCACTCTCAAAAGGTCATAGTATAGCACATTTCTTGTAGTGGATCTGTGCGATCCACCATCGAACGAAGGGGCCTACGGTTCCGGATACGAAAGCTGTGGCAGCAGCGGACCAATCTACGAGCGCTACCAATGCGCTATAGTCATCCAGAGTGACGTGGACCAGCGAGCGCCCAACACGCCGCCAAACCCGCCACCTAACCCGCAGAACACAAACGCTGAGAACAGAAGAAGCCAGTCCCCCCCCCACCCGAAGGGGACGAACCCGGCCAGGTCATCTGCCTTAGCAAAGAAGGATGGGCCCAGACACGCGCCGCCGTGGTGGGTAACACTATCCTGCCTGCAGACGCCTCACGGGACCTGCTGATGGCATACCACTTACTCCTCATCGAGGAGCACAAGAAGCAGGTCAAGATGCAAGAGGTGCTTGACAAACGCAAGCAAGCAGCCTCAGAGTCTAGCGCGCGACGAGCTGCGCTCTCCGCCATGGGCATCGGCTCCAGCTCGAATGGCAACCACGGCAACAAGCATCGCTCCCGGATGGAGAACATGGATCCCAAGGAGCGCCGTGAGGTGACCCGAACCCTCCACACATCCTTCATGGAGATGGATGCCGACGGCAACATCATCCCAAAAACGCCGTAGGCTACGATCATGGCAGCCACCGCGTATCTAGCGTCCCACCCACCTCCGGAGGGGGACCCGAAAAGAGCCATGCACAAGTCCACACTTACCGTACTCAGACTCGTCGGAGCAGCGCTCCATCAGGAAGCTCCTACGGAGCCGAAGAAGAAACCTCCGGTCAGGTTCGACCGTAGCCCCACTCCTTCATCCGAAGAAGAGGACCATGACCTTCCCCGAAGGCACAAGAGCTCGCGCCATCACAACCGCGATTACGACGCCAGAGACGTGCTCACATAGCGCAAAATCGACACAGCGCAAGCCAAGCGCGCATGCTCGTCTGAATCCGAGATGGACGAAGATGAAGGAGAACTCTGTGGAGCCCGATGCTTCAGCAGATCTGTTCGACGAACACGGATGCCATGAAATTTCAAACTTCCTTCGGATACTCCGAAGTTCGACGGCACACAAGACCCAAAGTCGTGGCTCAGCGACCACCTGTCATCCGTCAAGCTGCACGGCGGAAACAAGGAAACCACCATGCAATGCCTTTAGCTGCAGCTGACAGGCGCAACCCGGATCTGGCTTAGCAGCCTATCTTCAGGGTCCACCCGAAGCTGGGAGGAGCTGGCTTACAGCTTCATCCGAAACTTCAAAGGCACCATCAAGAGGCCCGCCTCAATCGAGGAGTTGCGGGCCTACACTCAACGAACGGGCGAATCCATTCGCTCGTACATACTACGCTGGTCCAACACCAAGAACTCCACAGCGCACATCTCCAAAGAGAGGGCCATCGACGCCTTCAAGGACGGCGTCAAGCGCCAGGACTTCAAGGAGGAACTTGGGCGCGTCAAACCCAAGACACTCGACCACCTCATGGACGCCATGACAGGTGGGTGGCCGACGAAGATTCCGTCCACCGGGCGCACTCGGAGGAAGAGGACGACTACGGCCGACGACGAGAGCGCCGTAGCAAGAGGAGATCGCGCGTCTATGACGATCGCGATGGACCCGACATGGTCGCGGCCGGCTACGTCGATCACCGCAATGACGCCAACCGCAACAACGGAGGATACCGCAGAGGAAATTTCCGCGATGGAGGACGCCCAGCACAGTCGTGGCAGCGCCACGATCGCGATAACGGACCCTCAGCATATGAAAAACTTTCGGGTCCATGCACCATCCACTTGTACATCGACAAGCAGGATGGCAAAAAGAAGGCGAGCCACATGCTCAAGGACTTCCGCGAGTTCCAGAAGCTCAGCGAAAGCATGGTTCAGATGAGGCAGCAAGCTCCACCCCCTAGATTCGGGAACGCACCTGCACCTGGTGAAATAGTGCATGGAGCTCCTCCACCACCACGTGTGGGAGGCCCGAACCAACCAGTCGCACTAGCACAGAACAATGCTGGGAACGGGTATCCCCCGCCGAAAGGAGCACTGATGATCCAGAAGGGACGCCCAACGAATAGGGTGCAGAAGAAAATCACTCGTCAGATCAACCTGGCCGTGACAGCTCCACCTGCCATCCCTGAGTACCTCAGCGGATCAGAGTCCTGCATCACGTTCAACCGTTCGGATCACCCTTGCCAGGTCCCTCGCCCAGGTCATGCTACCATGGTGCTCGAGGTGCAGATCGGAGGTTTCGAGATGAGCCGCGTCTTCATGGACGGCGGCAGCGGCATCAATCTGATGTTCGCAAGCACCCTAGCAGCAATGCGGATCCCGCTGTGAATCCTGAAACAGTCAGACACAATGTTCCACGGCATCGTTCCAGGAAAGGGCATATTCCCCCTGGGAAAGATATGGCTCGACATCATCTTCGGCAAGCTAGACAACTTTCGATGCGAGCGGCTCGAGTTCGAAGTGGTGGACTGGCCATCACAATACCACGCCATCCTCGGGCGTGTAGCATTCGCAAGATTCCTGGCAGTACCACACTACGCATACCTGCTACTCAAGATGCTAGGACCCAGAGGCGTCATCACAGTCCACGGGAGCTTCACCCGATCGGACCACTACGACAGGGACTTCAACAGAATCTCCTAGTCATTCGGCATGCAGGAGGAGCTTGTAAGGCTCCGCGAGGTGACAGACAATGGGGCACCCCCAGTCACACGACAAAACGCACCTGACATGTCTTTCGACTCCACCGTCAACACAAAGAAGGTGCAGGTCCACCCGACGGATGCCTCCAAGACGGCGCTGATCGCCAACGACCTCAGCCCCGCATAGGAAAGCGCGCTCGTCGAATTCCTCCGTGAGCGTTGGGAAATCTTCGCCTGGTGTCCTGCGGACATGCTAGGAGTTCCCAGGGAATTCACCGAGCACGCACTCAACATCTTTCTAGACACCAAGCCCGTCAAGCAGTCCATCCGGAGACTGTCCGAGCCACGGGCCGAAGCCATCGGGATGGAAATCAATAGACTACTCGCTGCAGACTTCATCAGGGAGTTCAAAGAAAGCGAGTGGCTCGCAAATACAGTGATGGTCCCCAAGAAGGACATGGGCATCCTACGGATGTGCGTGGACTTCACATCGCTGAACAAGCACTGCCCAAAGGACCACTTCCCTCTTCCTCGGATCGACCAGATCATCGATTCGACTGCAGGATGCGAGAAACTCTCCTTCCTCGAAGCCTACTCAGGCTACAACCAGATTCGACTCAAGGTCGAAGATCAAGAGAAAACGGCGTTTATCACACCGTTCGGAGTGTTCTGCTACAACACAATGCCCTTCGGGCTAAAGAACGCAGGTGCCACGTACCAGCGATGCATGCAGGCATGCCTGAAGGACCAGATCGGTCGAAATGTCCAAGTCTATGTCGACGACATAGTAATCAAAACCAGGGAGGCAAGAACGCTCATCAACGATCTCCGCGAGACGTTTGATAACCTCGACCGCTATAGGATCAAGCTCAATCCCGAAAAGTGCGCCTTCGGCGTCCCATCGGGACAGCTGCTTGGATACTTCATCTCCCAACGAGGGATCGAGGCAAACCCGAAGAAAATCCGGGCCATCATGGCGATGGAGAAGCCGAAGAATCTCAAGGGCGTTCAGCAGCTCGCAGGGCGAATAGCGGCATTGAGCAGGTTCATCAGCCGCATGGGCGAGAAAGCCCTGCCATTCTACCATCTGCTACGCAAGGCAAATAAATTTGAGTGGACGCCCGAAGCGGACGACGCATTCGAAGATCTCAAACGACTGCTCTCCACCTCGCCAGTTTTGGTCACGCCAAAGGAGCGCGAGCCCCTACTACTGTACATAGCAACCACACACCAGGTGGTCAGCACCGTGCTAGTGGTCGAGCGACCCGAAGAAGACAAGACCCATGGGGTCCAACGCCCAATTTACTACCTCGGCAAGGTATTGACGCCAACAAAACAGAGGTACCCTCACTACCAAAAACTCGCCTACGACGTGTTCATGACGGCTCGTCGGTTGAGCCACTACTTCCAGGAGCACCAGGTGATGGTCGTCAATGAGGCACCCCTAAACAGCATCCTGAATAACCCAGAGGCCACAGGACGCGTGGCCCTGTGGGGCATCGAGATGTCACCTCTTGACATCATCTACGAGAAGCGTCACTCGATCAAGTCTCAAGTCCTCCCGGACTTCCTCGTACACTGGATGGAGCTACAGCTGCCAGACATGACGCAGTCATGGACGATGCACTTCGACGGCTCCAAGCGTGAAGCCGGTGTAGGGTTCGCAGCATAGAAAACAAAAATTTTCCTACGATGTGAACTAATGACCAAGATCTATCTATTAGATACAAACAACGGGCGGATGTATATCCGTAGAGAACATACCCTTGAAGACTGACAAAGCTTAACGAGTTCAACTCGTGGTTTATGTAGACGATCTCTTGCCGATCTCAAGATCGAGAGGAAGTCCTAGCGCCGCAAATCAGCAGCGCATCCGTGCTCACACACACGTTCGAGGCACCGAGCAACCTCCGCCTCCTCGCTCCAGAGATGCAGCGGAAGCACAACTCTTTCTTTCCGAATAGCCACCAGGAACATGTATCTCGCTAGTCCAAGACCATGGGGATAAATTCTAGAGGGGGAGAGAGATCCTTCACGAGGAGGTGTGAGAGACAAGTGAGAGGAGGGGCTCCTTTTATAGGAGGAAGGGGGGCAGCCAAGGGGGTGGCCGCCGGCCATGGGGGCTGCCCCTTCCCCTCCTTCATTCATGTGGGTGGACACTCCACTCACAAAATGGCCCTTCAATTTTCTCCACTAAAAAATCCACTCAAATTCCCATTAAATTTCCACCAAATTTAATGCAAACTCTCATTAAATAAAACTCTTTTATTTTATTCAGAATTTTGTCAATTACTTTAATGACAAACATTCACAAATAACCCCTTGCTAGAATTCCATTTCACATGCATAACCACTTTATGCAATTTCACCCGAAAACCTGTTTCGGTATCTAGTGAAATAAATTCCTGTGCTTGTTTATTCTTTCGGCATGAAACTTTTGCTCCAATTGGATGTCGGTGTCTCTTAAGTGTGTCACCCTACGGTTCATGAATAATGCGGACATGATCGAGACCCCTCTCGGATCAATAATCAGAAGCGGGATCTGGAGACCCATACTGACTCCCACACATTCAACGATTACTTTCTTGTGATCGTTGGAATCTTTTACTCTAGTATCTCAATCCCTTTGTTTCACGATATATTACATGTCCGAGATTTGATCATCGGTATCACCATACCTAGTTTGATCTCGTTACTGACATGCACTCTTTTCTCGTTCCCGTGATATAACATTCTAGTGATCAAATCACTTGCTTGCAAGCTAATTAATGTGATATCACCGAGAGGGCCCAGAGTATATCTATCCGTCATCGGGATGAACAAATTCCACTCTCGATCCATGAGCCTCAACATAACACTTTATTAGTTCTGAATCCATCTTTATAATCACCATGTTATGGTGTGACGTTTGATGTTATCAAGAAACTCTTTCGGTGTTAGTGATTGACATGATCTCAAGGTCTAAGGATTAGGATCACTTCGTAAGTTGTTATAGAAATATAAACTCAATGACTTTGATCGTAATGCTATACTTCGGATGAATGTTCATCACACCATTACACTAATGTTGTGATCCCGTTATTAACAACATCCAATGTCCATGATCAGGAAACCTTGATCATCTTGTTAATCAACGAGCTAGTTTATGAGAGAGGCATAACTAGGAACTTTCTGTTTGTTTATTAAACACACAAGTATTAATGTTTCCGTATTAATACAATCATAGCATGCAAAATAAACATCTATCATATACTTGGAATACACATAATAAACACTTTATTATTGCCTCTCAGGGCATATTCCCTTCAGTCTCCCACTTGCACTAGAGACAATAATCTAGTTACATAGTGATAAATCTAACACCCATCGAGTTCTGGTGTTGATCATGTTTTGCTCTAGGGAGAGTTGTAGTCAACGGATCTGCTACATTGAGATTCGTATGTACTTTCCAAATCTTTATACCTCCATCCTTGACATGCTCGCGGATGGAGTGAAACCGGCGCTTAATATGCTTGGAATGCTTGTGAGACCTTGGCTCTTTGGCATTGGCAATGGCACCATTGTTGTCACAATAGATCACCATTGGGTCCAACGCATTTGCAACCACTCCTAGTTCGGATATGAACTCCTTCATCCAAACTGCTTCCTGAGCCGCTTCAAGCAAAGAACATATTCGGCCTCCGTTGTTGATCCCGCCACCACAGGTTGTTTGGAGCTCCTCCAACTAACCGCTCCGCCATTCATGAGAAAAATGTATCCGGATTGAGACTTAGAGTCATCCGGATCGGTGTCAAAGCTAGCGTCAACATAACATTTAGCGACGAGCTCTTCTTCACCTCCGTATACAAGAAACATATCCTTAGTTCTTTGTAAGTACTTAAGGATATTCTTGACCGCTATCCAAAGGTTCAACCTGGATCCGATTGGTACCTACTAGTCAAACTAATAGCATGTGCCACATCCGGTCTTGTACATAGCATGGCGTACATTATAGAGCCTATGGCTGAAGCATAGGGACCTTGTCCATTATCTCTTTCTTCCATGAAGCCGGATTTTGAGTCTTACTCAATGTCTTTCCTTGCAACATAGGTAAGAACCCCTTCTTACTTCCGTCCATTTTAAACTTCTTTAAAATCTTATCAAGGTATGTACTTTGCGATAGCCCTATTAGGCGCCTAGATCTATCTCTATAGATCTTTATGCCCAATATGTATGACGCTTCACCTAGGTCCTTCATTGAAAATTTGCTATTTAGATAACTTTTAACACTGTTTAAAAGATCTATATCATTTCCGATCAATAATATGTCATCCACATATAATATCAGAAATGCCACATTGCTCCCACTCACTTTCTTGTAAATACAAGCTTCTCCATAAGTTTGGACAAATCCAAACTCTTTGATCACCTCATCAAAGCGGAGATTCCAACTTCGTGATGCTTGCTTCAATCCATAGATGGATCGCTGAAGCTTGCACACCTTGTTAGCATCCTTAGGATCGACAAAACCCTTTGGTTGTATCATATACAACTCTTCTTCAATATTACCATTGAGAAACACGGTTTTGACATCCATCTGCCATATCTCATAATCGAAATATGCAGCAATTGCTAACATAATCCTAACTGACTTTAGCATCGCTACGGGAGAGAATGTCTCATCGTAATCAACTCCTTGAATATGTCGAAACCCCTTTGCGACAAGTCGAGCTTTATAGACGGTTACATTACCATCAGCATCAGTTTTTCTTTTGAAAATCCATTTGTTCTCCACGGCCTTTCGGTCGTGAGGTAATTCCACCAAGTTCCAAACTAGATTTTCTTACATGGATTCCATCTCGGATTTCATGGCTTCTAACCATTTGTTGGAATCCGGGCTCATCATCGCTTCTTCATACGTTGCAGGGTCATCATTTTCATCAACCATGAAATTCATGACAAGATTTCTGTACAGCTCAGGAGCTGCACGCGTCCTGCTTGACCTGCGAGGTTCGGTAGTACTCTCTTTAGGAGTTTCATGATCATTGTCATTAGTTCCTTCTTCAACAGGTGAAGCCAACTCCGGAACAACTTTCGGCGCTGCGCTACTCGCCATACTTTGAAGAGAAGGTTCAATAACCTCTTCGAGTTCTACCTTCCGACTACTCACACCTTTCGCGAGAAACTCTTTCTCTAGAAAGGATCCATTCTTGGCAACAAAAACCTTGCCTCGAATCATGATAGAAGGAATACCCAATAGTTTCCTTAGGGTATCCTATGAAGACGCATTTTTCCGCTTTGGGTTCGAGTTTATCCGGTTGAAGTTTCTTCACATAAACATCGCATCCCCAAACTTTAAGAAATGACAGCTTAGGTTTGTTTCCAAACCACAATTCATACGGTGTCTTTTCAACGGATTTAGATGGTGCCCGATTTAAAGTGAATGCAGCAGTTTATAGTGCGTAACCCCAAAATGACAACGGCAAGTCTGTCAGAGACATCATAGATCGAACCATATCTAATAAAGTACGATTACAACGTTCCGACACACCATTTTGTTGTGGTGTTCCGGCAGGTGTGAGTTGTGAAACAATTCCACACTCTTTCATGTGAGTGCTAAACTCGTAACTTAGATACTCACCTCCACGGTCGGACCGTAGAAATTTGATCTTTCTATTACGATGATTTTCCACTTCATTCTGAAATTCCTTGAACTTTTCAAAGGTTTCAGACTTGTGTTTCATCAAGTAGATATAACCGTATCTACTCAAATCATCCGTGAAAGTAACAAAATAACGATATCCACCTCGCGCCGACACACTCATTGGACCACATACATCAGAATGTATGATTTCCAATAAATCTGTCGCCCATTCCATTGAACCGGAAAATGGCGTTCTAGTCATCTTGCCCATAAGGCATGGCTCACATGTATCAAATGATTCCAAAAGTCCATCTGAATGGAGCTTGTTCATGCGTTTAACACCAATATGACCTAGACGGCAGTGCCACATATATGCGGATATATCATCATTAAGTTTAATCCTTTTAGCATCAACATTATGAATATGTGTAACATTATCATCGAGATCTAATAGAAATAAACCATTCATCATCGGTGGATGACCATAAAAGATTTCATTCATGTAAATGGAACAACCATTGTTCTCGGATTTAAATGAATAACCACTTTGCATAAAACACGATCCAGATACAATGTTCATGCTCAGTGAAGGCACCAGATAACAATTATTCAAGTTTATAACTAATCCCGACGGCAAGTGGAGAGGCAGCGTTCCGACGGCGATCACATCAACGCTTGATCCATTGCCGACACGCATCTTGACCTCACCCCTTGCTAGTGGTCGCTTGTTCCGCAGCCCCTGATTCGAGTTACAAATATTAGCAACTGAACCGGTATCAAATACCCAGGTGCTACTGCGAGCACTAGTCAAGTACACATCAATAACATGTATATCATATATACCTTTGTTTGCCTTGCCGGCCTTCTTGTCTGCCAAATACTTGGGGCGTTAAGCGCTTAGTGGCGATCCCCTTACAATAGTAGCACTTTCGTATCGACTTAGGTCCAACTCGGGTTTCTTTTCAGAGGCAACAGGGCTTGCCGCCTTACTTCCCTTCCGCTTTTCTTCTTGTCTTTCTTGAAACCAGTGTTCCTATTGATCATCAACACTTGATGTTCCTTTTGATCTCCACTTCGCAGTTTTAAGCATTGAAGCTCGGGAGAGACTTCTTCATGCCTTGCATATTATAGTTCATCACAAAGCTCTTATAGCTAGGTGGCGAGAACACGATGGATGCCTAAGTCAATGGGAATCGATATTCCCAAGGACACAAGCTTATCGACATAACCCGACATCTTGAGTACATGCTCACTAACGGAGCTGTGCTCTTCCATCATCCAGCTAAAGAACTTTTCTGAAGCGTTGTAGCTCTCTATAGCAGCATGTGTGTCGAAAATCATTTTCAACTCACCCATTGTATCAAATGCATTGCCGTTTTCGAAATGCTTTCGAAGTTCCGGCTCTAGCCCATACAATATGCCGCAATGAACTAAGTTGTGGTCCTCCTGACGAGTCTGATAGACATTCTTCTCCTCGTCAGGGGCATCATCAAAAGGTGGGGGGCCTAGTGGCGCTTCTAGCACGTATTGATTTTGTGCAGCAGAGAGGAGAATCCTCAAATTCATGGCCCATTCAGTAAAGTTGCTACCGTTCGTTGCAAGTTTCTCTTTCTCCATGAACACATTGAAATTAAAAGCAGGTGGTGCCATCTACAACAGAATTTGTAAAGTTTAGACTAAGTTTATGATAGATTGAGTTCAACTAATCCATATTACGAATGAACTCCCACTCAAAAACGACATACCTCGTGCCTTTTTGGTGATTACATGAACCAAATCCACTATACCAAGTCCGATCATCACGTGAGTCGGTATAGCTTCAAAGGCAAGCATCAAATGGGCATCATATCAACTATATGACTCATGCTTAACCTTTCAGTCCGTGTTCCGAGGCCATGTCTGTACATGCTAGGCTCGCCAAGTTAGAACCTTAGTATTCGCGTGTGTAACTGTTTTACACCCGAAATATGGTCGTGGATCCAAGAACACCCGATCATCACGTGATGTCTTGGAGCGACGAAAACATAATCGGTGCATACTAAAGGAAGAACACATTCTTATCTTGATATTTAAATGAGGGATCATCTTATTATGCTAACAAAGCGCTAAACAAGCAATATAAGATGCTATCAAACATCACATGTTTATTAGTGAAATGATATGGTTCCCGCATATGATCTCTATCATTTGCACTGTGGTATGATCACTATCTTACCTATATGTGTAAGTCCAAGGTCTATGGAGATTACACGTTATGTATGTTGTAAGAGTATCATCTCATACTTCTACTTACAACATCACCATATCAAAACACTAGCCTAGCAACAATCTAAACTAGACGCCTCTAATTTATCCATTGCAAGTTTTACGTGGCTTAGGGCTTTCGAGATAGAACCGTTCTTACCTACGAACATGAACCACAATGAGGATAACCAAATTGTTGACAACTCGTTGCAAAATAGATATTGACTATAGTAGGAGAGACAGACACCCGCTAGCCACTTATGCAAACTAGTTGCATGTCAAGCGTGGAACAGGTCTCATGTGCGAGGACATGTAAAGTTTGTCCGGGCCGCTTCATCCCACTATGCCACCAATATCCAAAATTACAACTAAGGAGCAACAACATGATCATCATCGCCCACATACTCATATGTGTACTACCCGTGTAAAGAATCTACGCATAGATCCGGCTCTGATACCACTGTAGGGTTCGCAGCATAGAAAACAAAAAATTTCCTACGATGTGAACTATGTACCAAGATCTATCTATTAGATACAAACAACGAGCGTATGTATATCCGTAGAGAACATACCCTTGAAGACCGACAAAGCTTAACGAGTTCAACTCGTGGTTGATGTAGACGATCTCTTGCCAATCTCAAAATTGAGAGGAAGTCCTAGCGCCGCAAATCAGCAGCGCATCCGTGCTCGCACACATGTTCGAGGCACCGAGCAACCTCCGCCTCCTCGCTCCAGCGATGCAGCGGAAGCACAAATGTTTCTTGCCGAATAGCCACCGGGAACATGTATCTCGCTAGTCCGAGACCATGGGGATAAATTCTAGAGGGGGAGAGAGATCCTTCACGAGGAGGTGTGAGAGACAAGTGAGAGGAGGGGCTCCTTTTATAGGAGGAAGGGGGAACCCAAGGGGGTGGCTGCCGGCCATGGGGGCTGCCCCTTCCCCTCCTTCATTCATGTGGGTGGACACTCCACTCACAAAATGGCCCTTCAATTTTCTCCACTCAATTTCCCATTAAATTTCCACCAAATTTAATGCAAACTCTCATTAAATAAAACTCTTTTATTTTATTCAGAATTTTGTCAATTACTTTAATGACAAACATTCACAAATAACCCCTTGCTAGAATTCCATTTCACATGCATAACCACTTTATGCAATTTCACCCGAAAATCTGTTTCGGTATCTAGTGAAATAAATTCCTGCGCTTGTTTATTCTTTCGGCATGAAACTTTTGCTCCAATTGGATGTCGGTGTCTCTTAAGTGTGTCACCCTACGGTTCGTGAATAATGCGGAGATGATCGAGACCCCTCTCGGATCAATAATCAGAAGCGGGATCTGGAGACCCATACTGACTCCCACACATTCAACGACGACTTTCTTGTGATCGTCGGAACCTTTTACGCTAGTATCTCAATCCCTTTGTTTCACGATATATTACATGTCCGAGATTCGATCACCGGTATCTCCATACCTAGTTTGATCTCGTTACTGACATGCACTCTTTTCTTGTTCCCGTGATATAACATTCTAGTGATCAAATCACTTGCTTGCAAGCTAATTAATGTGATATCACCGAGAGGGCCCAGAGTATATATATCCGTCATCGGGATGAACAAATTCCACTCTCGATCCATGAGCCTCAACATAACACTTTATTAGTTCTGAATCCATCTTTATAATCACCCTGTTACGGTGTGACGTTTGATGTTATCAAGAAACTCTTCCGGTGTTAGTGATTGACATGATCTCATGGTCTAAGGATTAGGATCACTTCGTAAGTTGTTATAGCAATATCAACTCAATGACTTTGATCATAATGCTATACTTTGGATGAATGTTCATCACACCATTACACTAATGTTGTGATCCCGTTATTAACAACATCCAATGTCCATGATCAGGAAACCTTGATCATCTTGTTAATCAATGAGCTAGTTTATGAGAGAGGCATAACTAGGAACTTTCTGTTTGTTTATTAAACACACATGTATTAATGTTTCCGTATTAATACAATTATAGCATGCAAAATAAACATCTATCATATACTTGGAATACACATAATAAACACTTTATTATTGCCTCTCAGGGCATATTCCCTTCAGCCGGAGCGGGAGCCGGGGTCATACTGACCTCCCCACAGGGCGATAAGATGAAGTACGTCCTCCGGATGAAGTTTCGAGCCTCCAACAACGAAGCAGAATACGAGGCCCTCATCCACCTCGTTGTCCAACAGACGATGAACGAGTGCGACGCACACGCTGAAAACATGATCGCGTACCGCGCACTCTACAACACACTCAAAGGACGCTTCGACGGCTGCGAGCTTCGGCACATTGGAAGAGAAAGCAACGAATAGGCCGACAGACTCGCCAACATCGGCTCCACCTGCGCAAGGGTGCCACCAGGTGTGTTCCTCGAACAGATCTGCGTGCCATCCATTAAGCGAAAATTCCCCAAGGGATCACCCGAAGAGGCAGAGCACTCGGGAGCCACGCTACTCGAAGGTCACGAAGGACTCGAAAAGCTGGACATAGAGGTCGTTGTGCTCAACCTGATGCAGGTCATGGCAGTCGAAGAAACCTGGACGCGACCGTACCTCCAGTTCTTGATAGACAGAGAACTGCCTGACAGCCCGACGGATGCCCGACGCATATCTCGCCGGTCAAAAGCTTTCACCATCATCAATGGCGAGTTGTACAAGCGCAGCATTACGGGTGTACTACAAAGGTGCATCACCATCGGTGACGGGAAAACCATACTCCAAGCCATCCACGAGGGCATCTGCGGCCACCACGCAGGCAGCCGCTCCCTTGTCGCTAAAGCTCTACGAGCTGGATTCTACTGGCCCACGGCCATGAACGACGCAGCGACATCCCGAAGATGCAAGGGGTGCCAAAGATTCGCCGACAAACCACACGCACCCGGGTCAGAGCTCAGGCCCATACCTCTAGCCTGGCCTTTTGCTCAATGGGGCCTCGACATGATCGGCAAACTGCCAAGATCCTCGAAAGGGGGGCACGTCTACCACCTGGTCGTAGTCGACAAATTCACCAAGTGGATCGAGGCCATGCCGGTCACTAACCAAAAGGGCAAGATGGCCGTCAGGTTCTTTGAATCCATTGTCTACAGGTTCAGCATACCGCATAGCATCATCACCGACAATGGATCAAACTTCATCTCCAAAGAATTCCAAGACTTCTGCGAAGGCCTCGGAATCAACATCACATACGCCTCGGTGGCGCACCCGCAAACGAACGGGCAGGTGGAAAAGGCCAACGGCCTAATCGGCGCCAGCATCAAGAAGCGCCTCATGAGCCCACTCGAGCAACTCGCCGGAGCCTGGACGAAAGAGCTACCCTCCATTCTATGGAGCCTGCGTACCACACCAAATAGCTCAACAGGATACACGCCATTCTTCATGGTGCACGGAGGCGAAGCTGTGCTACCATCCGAAGTATGCCACCAGGCCCCCCGGGTCATTGCTTACAGCAAATCCGAATCCACGGTTGCACTCGAAGACGCTGTCAACACACTCGATGAGGCAAGAGACATAGCAGCAGCTCGATCAGCGGTATACCAACAGAGTCTCCGCAACTACCACAGCCGACGGATGCGCCCAAGGTCCTTCGTCGAAGGAGACCTCGTCTTGCGACTGAAGCAAGAGCGACCGAAGAAATTCGAGTCACCATGGGAAGGACCCTACCTGGTCACCGAAGTCATCCCAGGTGGCGCCTATCGCCTCAAGCATGTGGAATCTGGAGTCGCATACTCCAATCCATGGAACGTCGCACAACTGTGACGATTCTACCCCTACCTACCCTCCTCTTTACTTTCAATAAGGCTATTCAGCCAAGGCTACTCAGCCGAACAATGTACCTCCTCCATTACGATATAAATAAAGCTAAGTGCCTCGCCCCAAAAAATTTCGTTTACTATTCGCATTCTTATGCTACAAACGCATTCGAGGGCTCCCCCCACCTCACGATTTCGTCGATTGAGGATAACACGTGTACACCTGAGTAGCTGACCACGTCAGGCTAACGAAAAGGACACGTATGCAAACAAAGCACTACGTGCTCAAACAACAACCAAATCTTTATAACAAAGGGCGAAACATGCCCAGACAAATACATACAAATTTTACATCCGTCCTTTTTACAGGTACTACCTATTCTGAAGAATAACTTGAGCACGCTACTCAAACAAATCTACGACCTGTTCGGCATACTGCCTTACAGCCGCATAATGTGGACGCATATCCCACTCGCCACCATCCGGCCGAAGAGGCGGCCTAGCCGCAACAACAGACAGATCTACGTCAGGGCGATGTAGCCTCACAAGGGACAGCGCAACCTTCACCCCTGCGACGAGTTGATGCCGCACCAATTCCTTGACATGATGCATGTTTTGAAACTTCGATAGAAGACCAGAAAGGGTTGGCGGCGCAGCATCCAGTGGAAACATCACATGCAGAACCGACACGAGTGAAGTCTACACTTGATGAAGCACCCGCGATACTTGGTGAACGCGATCCTGCACCGTCGCCAGAGCCATGGCACGGCCACGATCCATCCAGAAGAACCCGCCGGCTTCCATGTCCTGTTGAGTCAAGCAATTGACCCGAACAGCAACACGCTCCTTCTCCTCCCTTGGAGCAAGGTTAGCACCTGCGATACTCGCACAAAAATAAGATGCAAGGCCAGCAAGCGCATCCGAAGAAATGAGCAACAGCTCGAAAAACTTACACTAAAGTTGCTCAGATAATCGAAGCAATTCCGCCATCAAGTACTCCTCTCTGGCAGCACCTCGATCCACTTTGGACTTCCAGACATCAGCATGGCCACGCATCCCAAGCAATTCTTTTTCGAGACTGCGAATACGGTCTCAAAGAAACGCAAGTTGCGACGAATCATCCAAAGATGGCCGCAGCCGCGTTGCAGGCGAGGTGTCCACGGGATCACCATCCGAAGGGCCCTAGATCAACAGAAAGGCAAGGACATGAACACGCAGATAAAGGAGCACACAACTCAGCAAATTCATTAAGTGCAGCAAAATCCACTACGTGGCACAAAGATTGTTCATCCAAATATTTACAACAAAAGAAGCTACATCTATCCTATAGGTACAGCGCCTACGACGCGGCACCCTGAGTTGCCTCAGAGCCGGATTGCCTCGCCTTGGCTTCCCCCTGCTGCCGTAGCGCGTACTTGGCCAGCAGATCAATCAGCTTTGGCCCATAACGCTTACAGCGAGCAGCATAGGTAGCGAAGGCTACCTCGGACCCATCCGTAGTCGTCGGCATCCGAGAAGTGACCTGGGGAAGGTCAAGCTCCGCTCCAGCCGCCAAGGCCATCGCCAGCCCGACGGATGCACCGATGCCCTTCTGCTTGCGCTTGTACGCCGCAGGTGCTTCGGCTGCCATTGCCTCCGCCAGAGCATCAACATCATCAAGGGATGCGCCCTTGGGGACAAGCTCCTTGTAGAAGCGACCAAGGACCTCCTTGGCCTTGGAGCGAGTTGGCAGATCTTGCAGATCTTCGACCACGGTAGCATCATCCAGAGCACTCCCGTGCTCCAGAGCACCACGGTCAAACTCGATGCCCGCGGCATCTGAGACAATAAAGACGAGGAATGAAGAAAGCACCGCAAAATAAAGACAAGAAAACCAAAAATGACGCAGGTGAAGATACTCACCCGAAACATCCTTGGCAGCCGCCATAAGCTTGCCAGCCACCTCTCTTTCACGCATATCCGCGGCAGTGGCAAGCTGCTCCTCGCGGTCCGTAGCCTCCTGCTGCAGGCGCTCCTTCGCCTCGGCCGCCTGGGCCAACTCCAGCTTGAGACGCTCCCTGGCACCAACAGCGACCTCGGCCTTTTTCTCCGATTGACGGAGGCTCTTTTTGAGAGCATCAATCTCACGAAGAGAAGTGTTGTGATCCTCTGCATCAAACCAAAACAAGTGTCGGATAATAGGACAAGAATACAAGAAGAAACAAAGACCAAGGCATAAGAAGTACCTTGCAGCTGATTGAGGTTGGCCTCCAGCGCTAGGTGCTGCTGCACCAGTCGATTGGCATCCTGCACAAAAGGCTGAAGAAAGAAGAACTACTAGTCACAAGAAGGGCTCGGGGGCTACGCCCAAAAAGAACGAACAGAAGACAGTCACACATACGAAAATACTCGGGGGATCCCCTCGGGACTCGAAAGAAAACAACAAAAGACGCCCGGGGGCTCCCCCAGAGGTAAGGACAAAAGAGATAAAACCAAAATCACCCAAAAACAGGCTCGGGGGCTCCTCCCGTGGCAAGAAGTACAGTTACTTACATGATTAGACGGCGACGCCGAAGGTCCGCTTGCAGCCTTCTGAGGCGCAACCACCCGAACCTCCTGCGGAGAAGGATCTGGAGCAACGCCTTCAGAGGTGGCCACTGTCTGAGGAGGAGGAAGCACGACTTTCGACTCCCCCATCATCTGCCGAGCACCATCGCTGGAAGAATCGTTGGAAGAGTGGCTGCACAAAGACAAATTAGCACAAGTACAAAGGAGACAGGCGAAAAAGACAATACAGGACTAAAGAAACTCACGAGTCAAGCTCGCTCAAGTCGAAGACGGGAGGATTCCTCCGGACCTTCTTCTCCTCTTTCTTCTCTTCCTTCTTCTCTTCCTTCTTCCGCTTCGCCGGCGGGTGCGGCGCCACAGCCCGCACAGGAATGGCAGGAATCGGAGAGGAAGAACCCCCATGCCCATCACTATGACGGTCAAGGCATAGTGGATTCCTAGGAGTCGGAGGATTCGAGGCATCCGAAGACACGCTAGAGCTCCATGTCCGCTTGCGGGTGTGGTCCTCGCTCGATTTGTTGGCCTCTTCAGCCGGAGACTGCGCCGATGGCAGTTCGGACATGGAATCCACTACCTCATTGTTCGGTGCAGCCGGAAACAATTCGGGAAGCGGTGGCGACATTCCCGACACCTTAAACTCCTGCACAGGCAAAGCAAATTTGTTAGCAAACAAATACAAAATAATGCAGTCGAAAATAGCGCTACGCGCATGACCCAGATCTACACCTGGGGAACAGGACGCAAAGCAAAGAACGAAGAAGTCAGCGACTTCCCCGGGATATCCTCTCCAGCCTTGAACTTCAGCAGCGGGCGAAGAACACCGTCGAGATCTCCCCTAGAGAACTCTTCAGCCGAAACCCTCGTTGGGTCATGACGCCCAGCGTAAAGGAACATCGGGTGCGCCCTAGCTTGGAGAGGTTGCACCCGATGTTTCAAGAAGGTGCGGATGATATCCACACCGTTCACCTCCTTATCAGGAATCAGCTGGAGATCCTCCACCCTAGACGATAGAGAGACTCTATCTCCGTGACCTCGCCATTCAAGATCTGGTTTTTCCAGGACCTTTTCGGCTCGATCTTTTGCGAAGGGTTGAAAGGAGCAAGACCAAAATCCTGCCCAGCCACTGTGGAGTCGCGGATATAAAACCATCGCCTCCGCCAGTACTGGACAGATTCGGACATGGAAAAAGAAAAGAAAAGCAGATTGGGTTTGAGGGAAATGATGCAACCCCCAATGGGATAAACACCATCCGAACCAGATTGCCTCTTCACGGAATAGAGTTTCCGGAAGAGGCCAAAGTGCGGCTTGATACCGAGCCAGCACTCGCAGAAAGTGATGAAACAAGCAATGTGCAGAAGAGAATTGGGGGAAAGATGGTGCAGCTGGATGCCATAAAGAAAAAGCAGTCCACGAAGGAAGTCGTGGACTGGGAAGGAGAAGCCCCGAAGGACAAAGGAAACAAACATAACCCGAAACCCAACGGGAGGGCGGGGAATTACCTCGTTGCCTAGGAGATGGACGGCCTCCCTATCCTGCGAGATCAAGCCCTGCTCACGAAGCTTGCGGAGATCACTCTCCCGCGTCTCCGATCGCCGCCATCCACCAGCAGTGACACGGGTGGCGGCGGTACTCTTCTTCCCCCCAGCAGCGCTGGTACCAACCGCAGAAGAAGATTTCTTCGCCTTCCCCATTGCGATACGGAGGCGCCGGCGGCGAGAATGTAGGATGGATGAAGGAAATGTCCGAGGATATTCTAGGGCACAGCAAGAACTCTCAGAAGAACAAGGAAGCAGTGACACAAGAATAGCTGCGGTGAAAACAAACTAATGTTTTCCCCCAATGATTATAAAGACGAAGACGATGCACGATAGCCGTCCATCAGGAAGACCTAGCGCCAACGACAGGATCTGGCCATACACGTGTCAGCATCGCAACGAACCGTCGCTAACACGCCGTCCACTACGCGCGGAAATCGAGGCGACGCCGTAATTATCTCCACGTCGCGCGTGACCGGTCAATTCAATGTCAGAAAGTGGGACCCATGTTTGTTCAGTCAAGTCATCTCTGGCGCAGCAGACGCTCGAGATCATCGATCGTCAGCACTGACGTCATCAAAAGCCATACTGGCAACAATCAAAATTTCTTCGGCTTCAAAAGTTAAGAGTACTCATTTGAATCTATGATTCGACTAATTACTCAGGGGCTACTCCTATCAGGAGCGCTGGCCGCGCACCCGAAAAATGAACAAACACATTATAGCACTGAACTGTTTTCTTCGAGTCCTACATCGAGTCTGCAACTCCACTACGGACTCGGGGGCTACTCCCATAGGGAGGACGGATTTCAAGCATCCGAAAAACATTTGTGTCCTACGGACCTGAAGCCAAACAACGGCTGAGTTAAAAGTCTCTGCTCAAATCTATGACTCGAACAGACACTCGGGGGCTACTCCCATAGGGAGCGCTGGCCGCGCACCCTATGAATTTTTCGACTGCGATCCTTCGGATCGACATGCAACATTTTTCAGGCAACTTTTCCCCAATTAAATACAAAGTGAGCAACATTTTTCTCCTTGGTCACCTGAAACACCTCCGGGGTGATAAAAGTTCGGATGTTGTGTCTGCGATGCAAAGATAAGACCTACAAATAATATCTAATGGCCTGGTAACGCACATGATTGCGCTCTGCTAGTATAAACCCGTGTTAACAGACGCGATGAAAAATCCCGACGGACGCGTTGGGTACATCAATTAAATTCACTAGAATTCCACTCCTGTAAGTCCTCCGCGACCTGAGTCGAATTACGCCAGCATATGTTCCAGGTTCGAGTTGAGGGACTCGAACCTGAAGAAGATCGTGTTGTTTCGTCCTAAGACAGTTAACTGACCCTGATCTGTCGGGTGAGTGTGGCACACGCATCAACAATCCCTACACATGAACTATTGAAATACATAGTTGCACCCGAAGGATTGAAGAGTCCTCAGCCAAATCTACGATTCGACTGATCACTCGGGGGCTACTGACATGGTTATACCCCGCGGGTACATGATCTCAGCATACCTGGTCCAGCCCAAGGAAGGCCCACGGCAAATATACGCCATCCCATGAAGACTTTCGGGTGGCCAAGGCCCATGACGCCTTCGGATCCTTGGAGAGCAAGACAAGAGTAGATAGGAAATTCAAAGGGGTAAACCCTAAAACCTGTAATCGACTAGGTCTGTGCCTAGGACCTGCCTGAGTCTATATAAAGGCTATGAGGGCACGACTTAGATCTCTTGACTCATACTTCCGCATACGCACCTCCACGCCAGATCGCATCTGCGCACCCCTGTAATCACCGGTTCCGCTGTAATCAAGAGCAGACAAGCAGGAGTAGGATTTTCCCTCCAGGGGCCTAAACCTGGGTAAACCTCGTGTCCTGTATTGCTTGTTTGCTAACCGTTCCGCGATCTCCAGCATACCAATCTTCTCCAAAACCCAATTCCATAACAATGGGCATTGACGAGATCAAACCTCGTCACTACCTAAATTAAATAAAACACAAGAGGATACCAATAAAAATAAAAGGATCCAAAAGTAGCAAGGAATACATGGGAGCACACAAAACATTTACTTGGCCAAAGATAGGACAATATTAAGAAAAGGCCAAAGTGAATATGATCAATAAAGTATACCATAAATTTGGTACTAATTTTCCAAGGACAAGAAGAATTGAGAACAATCTTCCCTAGGTAGTTCATATGGATATCCAAGATCATATTCACACAAAGAAGCATGTAACAAAGTATACAAATTAAGTTTGATGCTTCAAAAGAGATTCTTGGTAGCTTCCAATAGTCACAAAATCATAGTGATTAGAGTGACTTGAAAAAATGGTTTCCATGAGAATATAGAGATCTAAATATGAGGAAACACATACCAAGAAACACTCTCACATACAAGATCCAAAAAATGATCAATAACGGCATTCAAGCAAATTGCAACTTGTATGAGCAAATGTGTCACATAGGAGCTAGATAATAATCAATATCAATTCTAAGTGACACAACCTCGAATATTCACATTTTCTAGGATTGTAATATGCACTAAGCATATGACTCCCCCATGATGTGTACTACCATAAAACCAACACGAGGCAAAAGGATACAAATAGAGATAATTAATGGACATTATAAAACTTAAATTTCTCATGAGAATTATACCACATAGAGACCAGACAATAATCCAATATAAATACTAGGTGGTATTCCTCATGTACACACAATTTTAGGATTGTGGAATGCCCAAGCATAACACTCCCCCAAAATGGGATAATCCATTAATCTCTCACAAGAGCCAAATAAGATACCAAATATAACCAAGTAAGGCTCAAACACAATAAACACACATACATGGAGTGCCACATAATCATACAAAAATATGCTCGATACCTCAAGATAATTAAGTGGAAAGCACAACGTGTACAAAAGCATGGAAGATACAAAACCAACACATGCACAAGGGGGCGAGTAACTTTCAATGAAATGAGTTAAGCATATGTTACCGCAAGGAGGAACATTGGAAATATAATAGGAGCAATATAATCCACATGACTTGGCTTGAAAAATATAATAATGAAGATCCCTCAATTCTTCATGAGGTAGCCAAGTCTCCAAAGCCCTCCAAAAACACCTAATGATCAAGTTTTGGCTTGTTGGTCCCCAACCAAGTTGGGTCCTAAGAGATTAGTAACAATAGGCTTGGCAACCCAAATGGCTCTTTTCTTGACACCACATTGGGCACCAACAAACTTGGCAAACACATTGCCAACCTCATCCTTACAAAGAGAATAAGCATCATCAATAATGATAGGGTTGGATGAGGAGATACCAATAGTGCATGAGGAAGAAATGTGCCCCTTTGCATGACATATGTAGCAAGTTCTTATCTTGCCATATTTATTCTTAGGTGAAGCCACGACTCAAGGAAGAGCTCGAGTAGTCCTCTTAGGAAGAGGCCCGTCGATGACTTGAGGTGGAGCTTGAGCCCGCTTCCCTTGTTGCTTCACACTAAGAGGCTTTTTCTTCAATGGGCAAGATCTAACATGGTGCCCTTCTTCCTTGCACTTGAAGCAAACAATGTTGGCCGGATTCTTGACTTGATCTTGGCCATTCTTCTTGTTGTCCTTGCGCTTCACCTTGATATTGGACTTGTTCTTGACCTTGGAGTTGAATCCAAGCCCACTCTTGTCATTGGGGGATTTTTGCACACTCAAGATTTTGTTGAGTGCGGCCTTCCCTTGATGACCCTTTTTCAAGTCATTCTTCAAAGAAGTGACTTGAGCCTTGAGCTCTTTGATTTCCTCTACATGGTTAGTTTCAACAAAAGTACTAGAGGAAGTAGATGCTACATTGTTAGAGCAACAAGGCACGAAATGTAATTCATCACGAGATATATCATGGTTATGAGAGGATGAATTACAAGGACTAGCACATGGCAATATAACATTTGGAGTAGATATAGTGCTAATGTCCACATGAGGCCCACTAGATGTTACCTTTGACACGATGGCCTCATGAGCTAACTTTAGCCTACCATGGGAGACTAGAAGATCCTCATGCAAGCTCGAGAGCTTAACATGACTTTCTTCTAATTTCCCATAGTTGCTAGTTAGCAACGCAAGTTGAGCCTTTAGCTCAAAATTCTCCTTCAAAATAGATGCTTCACAAGAAATAGAGTTAGTAGCACAAGCATCATCATTATTAGCAAGAGGTGAGGGCAACTTGGCAAGCTCTTTTGAATATGAAGCTTTAAGTTGCTCATGCGACTCGGTGAGTTTTATGAGCTCCCTCTTAACGACCCGAGAGCCATTTTCGAGGTGCTTAAAATCCTCAACAAGTTTAGCATAAGCAACTTCAAGTTCATCGTTTTTAATATTGAAGGAGTTAGCCACCACAAGTTCTCTATCATGGTATTCCTTTACTCTAGATAATTCTAGAGTTAAAGTCTCCTCAAGAGATTCTTTGGTGGTTTGTTCTTCTTCAAGGGAGTCCTTTAGTTGAGCAATTTCATTAGCATACTCACGCTCAAGTGCAAACTTTTCATCAATTATGTTTTCTTGCTCCTCAATAAGATCATTGCCTTCTATAGCATAATTCAAGATTTCAAGAAGGTTGGAGGAAGCAATTTTATTTTTGTAGACAACACTATAGACAACCTCTCCCATTTTCTTAATAGAGGTAATATCATACTTACCCTCTATAATCATCATTATGATTCTCAACCTCATCATCATCATGAGATACAATGGGATCCAAAGAGGTTACCTTTGTTCCCTTAGCCATAAGGCATATGTGAGACCCGGAGGTAGCTCTATTCAAGACCTTGTCTTGGCCCATAGAATCTTCATTTTCCTCTACATGGTTAGCAACACAAGCACTAGAGTAAATAGAAGCATTTTTATCATGGCAACAAGACAACACAAGCATATCATCATGAGATTCATTCAAGCCATTACTACATGATATGCAAGGACTATCAACACTAGCATGTAAGTATTTGTGAGTGCTAGAAGTGTTAAAGTCCGAAGATAGATCATTGGAACTAGATAGGGATGAAGGATTACAAATAGGAAGCACACTGTCCTCATTGCAATTTATATCACCACTCACCGTATCATTACCTTGTGAACAATCATATGTTGGTGAAGTGGTAGACGATGAGAACTCATCTCGACCGAAAGTGGAAGCAACACAATCATCCTCAATAATGTTGGACTTGCTATATTTATCTTGAAGCTTGGTCCATATCTCACGAGCGCTTGAATAAGGCATGATAGAAGAAAGAACTACATTGCTCACAACATGCAAAAGAATTTTAGTAGCTAGAGCATCTATACTAGAGTTCAACATCTCCTCTAAAGATTCGTTTTGGGTATCCACGGGAGAAGATAAACCCACATATAGATATCCCTCGATAATTGGGTGAATTTCTCGAAATAAATTAAGCATGCGAATTTTCCAAACATCATAATTTGTGCCATCGAATGTGAGTGTGTCCTTGTGCACTAATCCCCTGGCCGACATCTTTACTCTCAAGGCGGTGAAGCCTAAAATGAGAGATCAGGCTCTGATACCAATTGAAAGGATACGGATGTCGCCTAGAGGGGGGTGAATAGGCGATTAAAACTTTTCCAAGAGTGACTCAACAAAGGCGGAATAAAACTAGTGTTTACTTTGTTAAGCACAACCTAGAACAACTAAGGTTCACCTATGTGCACCAACAACTTATGCTAAGCAATACAAGCAACAAAGTGATAGCAAGATATATATTACTTCAAGCATGAAGGCTATCACAATGTAAAGTGCATAAGTAAAGAGCTCGGGAATAGAGATAACCGAGGCACGCGGGGACAACGATATTTTACCGAGTTCCTCCTAACATGGAGTACGTCTCGTTTGGAGAGGGGTGGTATCAAACCACCAACGCCACAAAAGGCCTCCCTTATTCTCCGGTGAATCTCACCCCAACGGGATCGATCCACACTTCCACTATCGGTGCACTTCTCGGTGGCAACCGGAACCTCTCACAAGGTTGGGGCACTTCTCCACAACTTAATTGGAGGCTCCCAACAAACGCCACCAAGGCCACAATGCCACCAAGGCCACAAAACCGTCTAGGGTTCCAAGAACCCAAGAGGGACAAGCTCCAATGAGTAACTCAAACCAAATCCTCCGAGGAGAACACAAACCTATGCACCAAATGCAAATGGCAAGAACACCACAAAGGTGTTAAAATCCTTCTCTCCCAAATTCCACCAAAGCTACAAAAGCTTATGGGGGAATAAGGAGGAAGAACAATGGAGGAAATCCACAAAAGACTCCAAGATCTAGATCCCAATATGTTCCCCTCACTTAGAGGAGAGACTGATTGGTGGGATTGTAGATCTAGATCTCCTCTTTCAAATCCCTCAAGAATATGCAAGAATCATAGGAGGGATTGAGAGTAAGCAAGCTCAAAAAGGTCAACAATGGAGGGGAAAACTTGCAAGATTAGTTAAGGAACCATTGGGGAAGAAGGCCCCTTATATAGGTCCCTCCAAAATCCAACTGTTGTAGCCTAAAAACGCGATTTCCGGTACTACCGGACTTTTTCCCGGTACTACCGGACTTTCCCGGCACTACCGGACATTCCCTGGGGTTCCTGGGGCGCCAAACGCATTTTTCTCTATGCTCCCCGGTACCAAAATGCGGTACTACCAGATCCTGGTCCGGTACTACCGGTCATCACAGAACGAAAACAACCATAACTTTTGCATTCGGACTTCGATTTCGATGATCTTGGGCTCGTTTCGAAGAGGACAAAAACCTCTACAAGATCATGCAAAGAAACATCACAGTCCAACAAGGGATGATAGATCCAAATGACGAAGTAAAAAACCTTCTGCCGCGCTAGGTACTAAAAAGCGATACTATCGCTTTTTGGTACCTAGCCCGGCAGTGGCTTTTGGAAACTTGTCAAAAACCTTCTGCTGTGCTAGGTACTAAAATGCGGTACTACCGCATTTTGGTACCTAGGAGGGCAGTGGCATTTGGCAACTTTCCAAACCTATCGCTTTAGGTACTAAAATGCGTACTACCGCATTTTGGTACCTAGGAAAATTCAAACCTCTATAACTTTTGATTGGTAACTGATCAACCGATTCCAATTGCGTTGGAAAAAGGACGACATGAGCTACCCTATGAAAGGTGAAAATATTGGTTATCACCAAGTGAGAATGTATCATGTATAATAATGTGAGATACCTCACTTAGTGAGAAACCGAAAAGCCGTCAAGATCAAAATCGCAACAAGATACAAACGGAAGATCCGATTTTGATGAACAAGATCTTGTTATGGAGATTACCACAAGCTCTATATCCTCACATGGATAAGACCAAATAACAACCAAATATGATGATGCAAATATGCAAAGGTTTGAGCTCTCTCCGAACAAAGTGAACGAGTTACTCATTCGAGAGCCCCTCTTGATAGTATGGCTATCTATCCTAAACCCGGTCTCCTACTAACAATATAAGACCGGCAAAAGGGAAAACCTATAAAGATTATACCTTTGCCTTGAGCATTCCACTTGAGCTTGATGTAGACAATCTTGCCCTTCTCAAGATGTAACGCCTTTCTTAATTCCTCATCATCGATCCATGATCACCGAGAATGGCAAGCATCAAACATGAGATCTTCTATAGATGGTGCATTTTGATCTTGCACAACACATCTTCTTCTCATTTCATCGACCTTAAAGCCAACAAATGCTCCAAGCGATGCTAATGGACAAATCCTACAAGTATAACTTAATACACACATTAGTCCATAAAGATTGTCATTAATTACCAAAACCACACATGGGGGCCCACATGTTCTTTCAACTCCCATCCTATAGATGATACCTAAAACTAGTATTACTATTTACCTCTTCTTACTTCTTTCTTTATATGACTTAAGTGAATGTTATGTTAAGGACAAGAGTTGATAGATCAAGAATTGATAGGTTAAGAATTGGTGAATCAATAGTTGATTACTCAATCATTGATGAACAACAGATATTAGAATAAGATTCAATGGAGATGATAATGATTGATATGGGAAGAAAGATATATGGTCAATGATCTTGAATTGCCTTCCTTCCTACTCAATACAACTAAAGAGTTAGGATTGAGTATTACCATGATCCTCATGGTAGAGATATATAAGATTAAGATAAGTCAAGAGTTAGTTATTACATTTCTTGTTACTTGATTTATATTCATAACTTGGTGTTCATGAGTGTGTAATGAATACTATGAAATGATCACTTAAGGATCAAATATTAATCATTATTAAGTAATATGTTGTGGTTTAGTTTTATTGCATTTGATCTACCCTTAGATCAAATCATATTTACCCAAAATAAGGTTTTAGAAAAGGTCATATTGAAACTTATCGCAGTCAACTTGATGATCTACTTCAATTCCATAAAGTTGAGAGAAGCTTCAATCAAAAGCGCGAAAATTATTTGGATTTTCTATGCATGAATGCAATGCACACATCTGAGTTCGGCTTATTTCTAATCTCTAATGCTGGGATGTTACATTGATATGGGTCAATAATGGTGGCTGCCCGTTTGGTCTTGTCATGCCAAGTTGATGATCTACTTATTTTTGGACCTCTTCGATCTGGCTGATGATGAGGTCTAGGATTTTTCGCCGGAGTTCTACGGATTGGCGCAAGACACTCCTAGTGTTCTGGATTAGATGGGATTCGGTAGTGCGTGTTTGTGCATCTTCCCGTGAAGCTTCAAGTGGGGCGCGACACAAAGCTCCGATTTTTGTCGATGTCATGAGAATGTCTACTTCTAGATATCCATGGTATTGAGAGAAGCGGAGAATGTCATGGCGGCTGAAATTGGAGCATCAAAAGAAAGGTGTCTTGGATGCGATGAATATTGAGCTTGGTGTTGCAGTAGAAGCCTTGACAAGTGAGGACAACAACACTGGAGGACTTCAATCTTGGTGGTGCTCCTCGAGTACCGAGTCTCGATTCTCTGGATGAAAATCCAAGGTCTGGATTTCATTGGTTGTATCTAGCAATAACCTTATTGAAGGAATTGTTATAAGAACTCAGACTTTCTCTAGGGTAAAGATCATTGATTGGCTAATGGCAATGTTTGTGATCTATCCCTTCTTGGAGGCGTCGTCTTTGGTGGATCTCCTTTTTTGAAGGTATTACTTATACGAGTGACCGATCACTACGACGAGTTTTTTTCTTTTTTTCTCTTCTTGGCTATTCGCATACTCAACATAGGTGGGATGTAATTGTTATCTTCGTTAACAATATATTCACTTTGTCCCCCAAAAAAATTGTCGCGTACATACCGTGGAAGGTGCAGTGGCGAAGGACGAAAAATATTTAAGATAGGGCGAACTAAAAAAAGTAAATACCAATCTGGTCTTGATGATCTTTGCCATGGAGAATCTCTTTCAAGTGTTGTTGTCGCCACAAGTAAAGGCAATGCCTACTCAACAAGGTGATAAACGATATGAAGCATGACCATATCATTCAAATATGAAGATAATCTCTGAAGTATTTAATACTTTGTATATAAATAAGAAATATCTCAAGTTTATCTTATATAGGCTCATGTTCATAATAAGATAAATACCATGATAAATCTCTGTAAGTTAAGAAATCTTATTCACATTGAACCTATAAAATGAGACACTTGAGTCAAGACAAGATATTTTGAAACAACTATAACGACAACTCATCAAAGCGATGGTCAAAATCCGTTGTAATAGATTCTATAGAAAAATAGAAGGTGTCTACACTCCGAAATAATCGATAGTGACCTAGTATCTTCTCGTTTTTAATGAATTTTCACTCATTTTATTATCATTTCATCCATACTTAGGACTGTGATATCATTTTTTTGCGCGAATTCACATCTTTCAAAGGGCTCTAAACTATTATTTCTTCAATTGAGCAAGCATGTCAATTAGAATTTTAGATCAATAGTATATACAAGCCAAAGTAGAAACATAAAACATAAACCGTCACATAATTAGAGTTGGTTTTGGCCACACAGCATAAGATTGCCAAAATATTCTCGGGTCTTTCTTAGATACCCCATCTAGGACATTGTTTACGGTTGAGTTTTATTAGATTGAGAATCAACTATTGTAAAGAGGAAGAGTTGATTTAAAACCAGACTACTCCTAGTCTTTATTTTACTTCGGAATCAGTTTTACGCAGTATTCGCTAAAATAAACATAACTTTCTCATACGAAGTCTGTTTTCAACATATGACCACTTAAATTGTTCATAAGAAACATGCTCATCTAATGATTTTTTTTTTCAAAAATCAAGGTAGGACGGCTGCTGGGAGCTCCACCCCTGGTAAGGTGTGTTCTGATGGGTCCCATCAGACCCTCACCAGCTGGCTGACCTGTGACAAACATTCCCTCACTCTGTCTGACCACATCTCTTTTAGAGGCCTTTTCGTCAGACGCAAAGGGTTTAAAGAAGAAGTAGGCGCGGCGTGAAGCAAAAGCCAAGGAGAGCGGCGACGCCAGGCCGCTGTCCCCGGCCCGGTTGCCACGGCAGAACCACTTTCTAGTTGCGCGTTCATCGTATGATCTTTTTTGTAGAGAAAGATTCACAAACATACCGAGGCAGGCAGAGGTGTTAGAGAGTCCAAGTTAGCCGTAGAAACCAAGGCCGGGTGTGCAATATGGTTTGTACTGCCTCCGAGCGAGGATTCATTCGAGGCGCCACATATTCGGCGCTCCTGCCCCCGATGGCCTTCGATCGGGGAGGAAAAGATTCTCGGCTCCTCTAATTCCCAACCAAACTGCATCGGTGCCCGATCACTCCCCATTTTACAGCGACCTTGTATCAATTTGATAACATGGTCAAATGGTTTCTGATTTAATTAATTATTATTAGTACTAGTACTCATCATTCGCCTCACTATACCTTCTCTCCAAATTGTGCTCTCCTTTAAATCTCGATCATCTGCTTGCGCCTGTACATATGCACGCATGCTGTGCCTCTGTCCATACGGCCTGCAGCAAAGCATGCGTGCTCCTTAATGCTAGCCATGTAAGCATTTGGATCTCAGCTCTATGCTACCACTATATATATCTAGAGTTTTCAGAGGCCGGTGGTGGAATAGGCAGTTAGGCACAGGAGAACTAGTGCCTGCCTACCCGGTGCTACTGCTACATGACTCCTCCTGCATGCCGTCCCGATCGACCTGCTTTACCTAGCTTCCCCCACAGCTTCAATCCTGCCATGATAGGAAAGCTTCCCTGCAGATCGCGCCCGTCGATCTGATTGTCTTGGGTGTGGCTAGCAAGGATCCATCTTTCTTGATGGGGATCTAGGATTTTCTTCCAAGTTAGGTGTCATGCTTGGTCGGTGACCTTATAAGAAAGCTCCGGGATGAGATGGAGAGAGGAGAAGGGGGAAGGAGGAAGAATTGCATGGCGGATGGAGAAAGCGATGTTGGGGAGGTTCAATCCGGTGATGGCGGTTTATGCCGCTATAGTAAATCCGGCATCTGATTGAGCCGCGCCAATATCACTTCCTTCCCACCATATATATGCACATACATGATGCTCTGCTTAACTAAAAGGTGAGACTGTTTGTCCTTAGTTTCTTGTTATATTAGCCCATTGCTCCCTATGTTGCCAAAGTGATAGACAAAAAAAAATATTTGCAAACACACTAGCCCAACATGTAAGGCGCTCGTTTGCTTATCTTCAACAAGCAAAGGTAGGATATATAATTTGTCTTATCTAGCAGCATAAATTTGTCCTTCATGAGAAAAGATGCATGCAAAATACCCACGTGTTTCTTTCTTTGGTCTTATGGGCAAGCACATGATATATTTCTCAGCACCGATAAGGAATTGATCACTTTAGTGGGATCTCTTTTTTTGGGTTGTGTGTATCCATAATGTCTTTAGGATATTTTGTTTTTGCAGAAGCTGAGTGTAATTGATATTTTCACCATATTAATATATTTACTTTGTCAAAAAAAAAAGATTAAGCGAGTACATGTGCATAGAAAAAAATTATTTTATAGGAGTATGAAAAATTCCAAAGGAACTTATATTAATATCAGACGATACCAATTACACCCGGCCTCTGCAACAACACATTGTCCTAGCGGTCACACGGATGCACACAGCCAAAAAAAAGAGGAATTACAAAAAAAGAAGTCCCGCTACAGTGACTCATTCATTGAAGCAGTACTACTACCACCAAGACAGCACCAGAAGTTCAGCTTCTCCAAAAACAACGTCTCCAAGAAGGGAACAGTTCACAAACACCGTCATCGTCCGATCAAAGATCTAGTTTTTCACCCTGGAGAAAGTTCGCGCTCTTAAAACAGTACCTTCAACAAGGCCATTGCCAGGCACAACCAATTAAGGCCAGACACTGGGTTTTCACCCTAAGAGAGTCGCCCCCACTTGCATTGCATGTCACTCCTCCAATTTACAAGTCACTTAGCCAATTCCTCATCACCACCCAAACTCAAACCACCATTGTCTGTCCTCAGATCTTGGTCTCCATGACTTTCTCCGTCAGCACCATGGAATGAGAACATGCCCCATGATAATAACAGCCAACAAAGCTTCGAAGCACACCCTATGAAACCAAACGGTCAGGGTAAAACATGGGTGTGTACGACCGAATTCAATCCTTCCAGCAAAATCACGGCATGATAGCACTTATGGAGTTCGTCGGTGGAGCCTTCTGGAACACGACACATAAACCAGATCAATGGAGACCAACATCCGACAGATCATCGTCTTGGCTTGAGAGAGATCCAGGACCACCTCCTTTATTGAAATCGAGCCAGCAGCCCCCACGCCACCCGCCGGAAACTAGCAGGATCCGCCGCAAGACGTTAAGACCACCAGGCCGACCATTCCGACGGAGAAGGAGGCCACCACCACCATGCTGGGGGCAGATGCCCCAAGCACCTTAGTGTCAGGGACAAGGCCCGGGTCGCCTGGGCGCCGGCGTCGAGGCCAACGGAAGGAATAGATCGTGGCTAGGCCCAGATCCCCGCTGCTGCCTGCCGCCATCTGGGACGAGGATCACCGGCCGCCGCTCGCCGCAACACCACCGCCAAACTAGCCGGGACGAACGCCGCCGCCTTCCCACCAGATCGCGACGCCCACGCCCCAGGTCTTTACTGGCGGCGGAGGAGAGACATGAGGAGAGGCTCGGCGAGGAGGAGAGCCGCTGGCCAAGGTGGTGCCGCCGTGTGGGTGCGGGAGGAGGAGGAGGAGGGGTCACGTGCTTGAAGGGGATGTCTTTAGAAATTTAATTTGTAAATAAGAAGGTATCGGTCTTCTTAATTATTTCATTATAACTCCATTAAGAGCTTGCAGGGGAGTAGCTTGTTTAATGGACGCCATTACCGCTATTAACCAATTTGCTTTTATTAAGGATCATTTCTCATTCTAGAAAGTGTTGTTAATATTTATGAGATAATTCATTTAGTTACCTAGGTTGAAATCCAAGGCTTCATGTCGAAATCATAATATGAGAAGGCTTCTCACAAAGTTAGGTAAAGCTTTTTATGGATATTTTACATAATATGCTCTCGTATCAAAGATATTACTCATAACGGCTATGTGGGAGTCAAATAAACATTGTATTCAGAAATTTGTTCCCTACTTAAATTCTTGAGATAGGTTCACCCTCGGTCCTCTTATATTCAACTTAGTGGTTGATGTATTTCCTTCGATGCTAGCAACAAGTTGCTAGTGCTAATCTGACCAGGAACCTTTGTTCTGACATTTGTCTGGGAGGTGTCATATGCTTCTTGTATGCATGTAACGCTACCTTTTTTTGCATAAGAATGTAAATTTAGCCACAAAATTCAAGTGGGTTCTCATTTGTTTTGAACAACTTTATGATATGAGGTTTGCCTATAGCAGGAGTGAACCTATTCCACTAGGGCTAAATCTAGATGAAATTGTAGTTTCATGTGTCTTTGGTTGCTAAACTGGAAAGTTCCCATTGAATATAGAGGAATCATCTCTACACTTTCATATGTATTGAAGAGAGGATATCCAACCTTTGGTGGATAAAATCTTAGAAATGATAGGCTTAGAGAGGAGTTTTTTGTCCTATGGAGTCTGGTTGGTACTTAATATAATCTGTCTTGCGATATTATCCCTATATACATTTAACCTTTATAAAGTTTTCCAATGGGCACTCTATCTTATCAAATTCTCATATGGCTAACTAGCTCCGAATGATTTTGACGGACATAAAAAATTCATCTAGCTAGTTGATAGTTGATTTGCAAGAATACATACTTATGGGGTTTAGGTGTCCCTGAACTTTTTAATGTTAACATGTGCCTCCGCGGATCTTGTTTAGGATACACGAAAAGATGAAGGCCAACTCTGGAGATCTATGGTAGATCATAAGGGTAACACTATCGATACTTTTTTTGTATTAGGACAACTAGCATGGTAACGTAGCTAGGTTTGAGTCCCTGCTTTAGCAATTAAATATTTTCATAGGTGGAAATTTTGGAACGAGAACATGGTTATATTCTAGGAAAGATACATCTTGTGGTACTTTCTCTTTGGTGTACAAGTTTCTTATTACCTTTGTAATACCTGTGATTAAAAAGACAAAAAAATAATTAGGTCTCGGATGGAACAAAGGTGAAGCTCAACTCTTAGTAAAAAAGTCTCATGATATGATGTAAAAGGAGCATGAAATATAGGGCTTGCTACTAGCAATGTTTTTATTTTTTATGTTGAGGCTATAGTGTTGCAATGAATATTATTCACATTCTCTCTATTGTGGTGAACCACCTTTTATTTTGGCTCCACACAAAACAACAACGAGTACATAACCTTAAGAAGATGATTATGCACAAACCATATATATATTTTTGGTTTCTGTTAGAATTAGTGCAAGACCTTTTCTTTCTTTTTTTTGCATTGTTTCTAGGAAATAATGGCTCATAATATCATTTTTCTTCCAATTAGAGATTGGTAGTGATTATGAATCCACTTCTAAATGTTGAATACAAATAAAAGGATGAAATTTTAAAGTCTATCAGTGCAGCTATTCCATGGAGTCTTTGAAAAGTTAGAATTGACTTGATTTTTAATGGTGAAATATGGAGGGGTGTTGAGAAGATGTTGAGGCTTTTCTGAGTAGTGAAAAGTTGGATGCTGATTCAGATCATATGATGGAGATGGCTGACAAATTCTGCAAGCACATAATCAAGCTACTACATTCACCAATGCTTTCGGAGAGTGAAGGATGGAGAACTGCTTTCACTCCTTTTGGACCTGGAGATCAACCTCTTATGCTTTGGAATCATGTGATCTCGTGTGCGCAAGGTTTGGGTGGATCAAATCGACTACAAGAAGATGGAGGGTCTGGGCACTAGACCACGCCAATATTGACGCTAAAGACATGCTTCACCTCCTAGAACAGTGTTTTGTGTAGTTCTTAGGTTGTGTTTGTTTGAGATGCAGCTGTGGAGAATTAGCTGTAGGAAAAGCTATTGGAAGCAGAGATTTGGTGTTTGGCGGAAGTGCTTTTAATGGTTGATGTTGCTGGTTTTAAGAATGAATTGTCTGTAATGCCCCTGAGTGCAGAAGAAAATATGTTATATCAGTACTGACTAGAAATGAATCAGTTGTTTTTGACTGTTCTTTTACTTAACTAACTACTAAATTTAAGGACTGAATTACCAACAGATTAGAATTTTGAGGTATTTGATCAGGCTTTTTTTTAAATTTCTCTAGCTTTTGGAGGTAAAACGCATACACACATGTTCCAAATAATTTATTACCATATACACATCGCCAACATTATCTTAGTGTTACCCATTTAAAATAAAAAAAGAGGTGGATGTTGGATACGAACGTGGCTGCAGCGACCTGCCCCTGCCCAAAAATCACCACCGCCCCACGTCCAGGCATAGCCGCCTCCACCCCCAGGCCCAGGAACGCCGCCGATGCCTACACGGGGTCACCACGCCTGCCTCCCATGTGCATGCGCCTCTGCCTCCCCTGCGCCTCTGCCCTGCACGGGGTCACCACGCGCCGGTGATGCCCCTGCAGTAGCCGCAACAACGGCGGTTGTTGCGGGGAACAGCGGCGGTGCGGGGAACGACGGTGGTTACGGGAAACGGTGACGGTGCGGGGAATGGCGGAAGTGAGGATGGTGTCGGGAGGGGTCGTGCTATGTCCGGGAACGACAACGAAGAGGATGGCGTCAGGAAGGTAGGGACCCGCGGCCGGCGGCAGGAAGGACGGCGGGGAACCCTACTCCTCTGCTTCCACGGTGATGGGAGGGGACAAATCGATGGGTCAGGGGTGGAGGCCGGTCAGGACTCGTATTTGGTCCCGGTGGCAGTTACCTTGTAATTCTTCTGAAATAGGGACAATTTCGGCTGTTCAAACTGGGAAGCGGATGAGAATCCCGAGAAGCGGCCCTTGCCCCGCTTTTGTCTAGCCGCGCTCGCTAGTACGTTTTTTGTGCCCATTCTCTACATCACGGTCAAAAATTTAGGCGTTTGTTTCATGTACAAGTTCTAGACCCTAAAAGCTAAAGCAGAAGCTAAAACAGACGGAGCCTTAGTCTTTTGGTCGGAGGTTGCTAGAATATTGCAAAACCCTGTGTGTGTGGATGTTTATTATACCTACATGCATGATCCATTGCGACAATGGAACTAGGGAAAGTATCCTATAGCTCCAAAGATAGTCCGTGTACAACAAGATCATAACAGAATAATCGCATATTTAAGATTTGAAAATTTTAAAATAAAATCGTATTGTAGTGATTGGGTAGAAACTTCTTGATAAATAAAGTTTTTATCGGTATTACCACTTCATTCGATCCATAATAAGTGCCGCGGTTTTAAACTAAGGTTAGTTCAAAATGACGACACTAATTATGAATCGGAGGTAGTACTTCCTCCGTCTTGAAATAGACGTTGCAGATTTGTTAAAATTTAAATAAATCTAGACACTATTTAGTATATAGATTCATTCAAATTTTGATAAACCTGCAACATATGTTTTGATAGGAGTACATGATTTAGAAGAGCTACATACAAGAAACGGTGTAGTCAAAATAAAACCTCTGCGAGGGATTATAGAACGGACATGACAGTTCCAGCTACAAATATCGCGCCGGCTAGCGCACGGTAGGTAGCTGAGTGGTCGGCCGAGCAGCTGGTAGGTCCGTGACTGATTGAAATCAACATTATCTTTAATTTGACTAATTCATATCATCATGACTCAAACAGATAAACTTCTAAGTATAATCAACAAGGAAACAGGAACTGAATATATACTACCCTAATAAGCCATTCGCGTGCTAACTGGAGACTAAGGGGATCCGAGGACTTATTGTGATTCTACCTGTAATTACACGACGCCGATCAGTGGTCACACGCTGCTGCTGCGCTAATTACAAACCGCCATCGCCGGAGCCGCCGGCCCACGCGCGCCTTTCCGCCGGCCACACAATAAAACCGAGCCGGAGGCCTTGCCGCGCGCGGCCGCACCACTCAACAACGAGATCGGCTCGAACTAAACTAGTAACATACAGCCCGTTTCCACTAACTAGCTGGCATATACACGGCGGGCTAGCTACCTACTCCAGGCGCAGCAGGCGCCTGAGGTCGCGCGTGGCGGCGTCGTTGACGACGGGCGCCACGGGCTTCTGGAACGGGAACTGCGGCAGCGGCAGCGAACTTGGCTCGGGGGACGCCGCGGAGAACGCCGGACCGGCGTACAGTTCCACTGCGGGGCGCCTCGCGGTAACCGCGGAAGTAGAAGAAGGCCTTCCATGGTGTCTCCGGCCGGCAGTTGAAGCGGCGGCGGGCGTCGCCGCCGGAGGAGGAGACCTCCTGGTGTTTGGCTTCCGGTGGGTGGTCCGGATCCTCTGGGTCTGCGGCTGCAGGATGTTGTGCGGGCGGAGGACCTCGGCGGTGGCCATTGACGGAGAAGGGAATCGGGGAGACGGAGGGGAGGATTGGGAATTGGGAGATGAAAAGGCAGTTGATGGCTGTGTGGGGAAAGGAGGGGAGAGGGGATATTTTATAGAGGAGGGAGACAGTGAGGCGGATGAAGTGAAGACGCGTTGCTTTTCCGGTCTCCGCCCGTGTCGCGGTTGCGGTGGACTTTGACGACTTCCTCCCAGTTTCGCTTCCCCCTCGGTGGTTGGTGCTTGGTCCGCGCTTTGGGCATGTTCTCGTCGGTTTCGTAGGGCGCTTGATTATTGCAAGTTGGCATTCTGGCTAGGTCAAAACCGTCGTCTTTTTTTACAACCTCCGTTCTAATAAATAAGTCTTGTAAATTTAGTCAAAAGTTAATGGCTTCAATGTTTGGCCAACATTTTAGATAAAAATGTGAATACTTACAACATCAAATTAATATCACTAAATTTAAGGTAAAGTTCTTTTTCCATATGTTTGGTCAAACATAGTAAGTTTCAACTTTTGACTAAATTTATAGGTTTATTCATTTGGATTGAGGTAGTAAAAGTTTATGTATGTATTATCTTATATTTAGTAAGGATGCGGATTTTATAAGAACACGGCTACCTACACACGCAGTAGGAATCGTTGGATATGCTAAGCATAACAGTCCACGGACCTCGATGCAGCGAACGGAGAGCACACATCGAGTGACGGTGCATGGTCTTTTCGTCTTAAATCGTCACCCCCTTCCTGTGCATGCATGCAAGAGTTAGAACACGCCTGCACTGTTTTTGCCACGTGAGTTCACCACTGTCGTTTGCTCTATGGTTTGCATTTTCTATGGTCGTTTGCTTTTTTTTCAGAATCGATACGATAAACCAGCCATGTGGGACATGCGCGTGGTGTTTTTTTAGTGTTGATACATATTTTTGTGTGGCATGTACTATGGGTTTTTGTTTTTGTGCATTGATGACGGCGCCCAGTACTGTCGTGGAACCCTTCGTTGAAAACCCCAAGAGCAAGGTGTGATGAGCACAGCAGCAAGTTTTTCCTCAGTAAGAAACCTAGGTTATCGAATCAGTAGGAGAAAGAAAACGTCTCAAAGGTGTTGCAAGCAACGTGGAAACCTGTACAACACAAACTCAAGACTTTGCCCCAACGAATCAGTGAGGTTGTCAAGCTCGCCGGTTTGCTGTAACAAAGGATTAAACGTATCGTGTGGAAGGTGATGGTTTGCAGCAAGTAAACAAGTAACAGTGGAAGATGTATCAATGGTAAAGGTTGGACCGGGGTCCATAGTTTACTAGAGGTGCTCTCCTTAGATAAACAACAAGACATGACGGGTAAACAAATTACAGCAGAGCAATTGACAGGAACTAAGCAAAACATAACAATGCAATACTAGACAAAAAGATCCTATAAGATTCGATTGGGCAATACAATAGACCGCCATCCAAGTGCATCTATGACTAGAAGTCCACCTTCAAGTTATCATCCGAACCCCCTCCAGTATTAAGTTGCAAACAACAGACAACTGATTTAAGCAAAGTGTGTAAGTTAAACAATCCATTTGTTCCATCAACAAGAGACCGTTGTTTTCTCCCTAGTGGCAACATGACATCTACAATCGAAGAGATTTCTGTCACTTCCCTTAAAAACTAGAGGCATGAACCCACTATCGAGCATAAATACCCCCTCTTGGAGTCACTAGCAACTACTTGGCCAAGATAGCTACTAACAACGGAGAGCATGTAAGATCACAAACAACACAGACATGATAGAATCAAATAGACAAAACCATTAATCAATCTGACATAGTAATCTCAATATCCATCGGATCCCCGTAAACACATAATGCATGATTATAAATAGATTAGATCTTGATCATGAACGGAGCTCACAAGATCTATACATGAAAGCACAAGGTGGAGATTCAACCATCTAGCTACTACATGGACCCGTCGTCCAAGGCGGAACTACTCACGCTTCATACCGAAGAAGAAGGCCTCCGGGATGATCTCCCCTCCGGCAGGGTGCCAGGAAGAACTTTAGATCCCCCGGATCTAGGGATGATGGTGGCGGCGGCTACAGAAGGTTTCGTGGAGTTTTGATCGGGTGCCTAGGGTTTCTGCATCGGGGGCTTCTTATAGGCGTAGAGGAGAGGCTGGGAGGCGGCCAGAGGGCCCACACCCTAGGGGGTGTGGCGGCCCTGGATCGCCTCTCCGTCTCTCCTCTAGACTTCGTGTCGCCCACGGTAAAATATTGACTTTGGCTTTTGTCCCATCCAATTCCGAAAATATTGATTTTCTGCCTTTCTGGAACCAAAAATAGAAGAAAACAGGCAACTAGCACTGTGGAAATTTGTTAATAGGTTAGTTCCAGAAAAGATATAAAAACACCTCAAAGTGTATACAAAGCAAAGCAAAATAGATACTAAACAAGCATGGAGCATCAAAAATTATAGATACGTTTCCGACGTATCAAGCATCCCCAAGATTAACTCCTGCTCGTCCTCGAGTAGGTAAGTAATAAAAGAATAATTTTTGAGGTGACATGCACCATCAAAACCAAGACCAAACCATTTGCAAGCATTGAAGGCTGGGATCAAAGAACTCTAAACATGTGCATGAAAGATGGAGTTCTAACAATAAGACAAAGTAACTATGCATGCAACATGAAAGGCTACAAATAAAGATCATGAATAACATGCATTAAAAAACGTTTGTTTATTTCACATACAGAAAGCATGGCATAGTGGCATTCAGCTTGTCCCTCCTAGAGTAGCAAATAGATGCATAGGACACCTTCAAAGTTTATAAGAGTGACTAGATACAAGTAGCACAAGAACAAGTAATATCACAATATGCATCAATCAATAAGTTTTGGGACACTGCACACACATAAAGACAACTATGCTCTTTTAATGGTGCCTAAAGGTAGAAGGTGGAGACTCAATATAATGGTGGAAGAAAGGCCCTTCATAAAGGAAGCAGGTATTTCAAGTTTTAAAAAGAGCTTCCAAAAATTATGATACTTGTTAGCTTTCAGCCCTCATTGCCCCTATCATAAGCATCTTGAAGTGATTAAGGTTAAAGTGAACAAAGATGAAGTATATGCTTGACAAAGTATAAGTTGGCAATCTCAAGTCCCTTGAATACGAGGGTCACACCTCATGCTACTCAACTTCAGTCACCTGTAAGTTCTTGTCATAGTAAGTACATGTGTATCATAGAGAACCGCCAATAGGGGACCCCTTGCACATGGTACAGGAGCTATCCCATAACCAAAATGACAAGGCAAGCAGACAATGAGCATATCAGCGATCTTTTTATTTACTATGTACATAGATTTTTATTGAGGATGCTTGATAGATAACTCATTATGGTAATGTTGTAAGTTTCCACCATGATTAGACATGGCTTAGGCTAGCGGCCCAGGCGTTTTTGTAACACAAAATACATAACTCCATGGACTTACAATCTCCCTCTTTATTTCACACCGGTGACATCCATAGACAAAAGAGCATGATATCAACCGTGTATAAAGTACAAGTGCAATGTTGAAAACGTTCCCCGTGACAGCACGGTTCTGCTAATTCCAACGTATAAGTGCAAGCATATACAACATAGACGACACAATGGTTCAAATTTATTAGGGGCAAGGAATATAAAGTGTGCCATCAAGTTTGTGAGGGCTTTAATCAATAAGTTTTCACATAACAAAATACTTTTTAATTAGAATATAGCTGAAAACAAGAATATACTTGGAATGGTGTAACACACCATGCATAGGAGTTTATAGTGGACACTTTGGAATAACCTGATTTCTTGGGAGTTGGAAGCATGAGTAGAGCTTACTCATACAAGTGGAGGCTAGCAAAAGACTAGGAGCAACCAACTAAGAGAGAAATAATGGTCATAATCATGCAGAGCAACAAAACATTACTAGTCAAAGCATAGAGTGTTACTACAAGTCAAGGACTAAATGATCATAGAGGCTATGGTGATTTGTTCATAGTCATAACATGGTGTGAGAATGTGTCAAGTCATCCCAAACAAAGCATCAAAGGAGAATACCACAATACTATGCTTTTGTATGCTAAAACAACGCATAATTCTTTCAAGGCACACTAAGCAATCCCAATTATTTGGAATAAGACATGCTACAGCAATAATCACTAAGCATAAGGTCAAAACAACACCTAGCATGTCATGCTAAATTCTAAGTCACAGTCAATGCAAGCTCCTTTTGCACTTTCAAGCAGGAACTTCCCACTCCTTTCCAACACCAAGCAACTTATTTGAAACAACACGGCGAGAACGGGGGTCCAAACAACTTTATTCAAGCAAACTAAACAAACTAAACAAACCAAACAAAAACTAAGACGCTCCAAGAACAACACAACAGTGCATGAAACAATAAAAACGAAATGTCTAGACAGACCTGAGCTTTTTATTGATGAAGAAGGGGATGCCTTGGGCATCCCCAAGATTTGACGCTTGTACCTCTTGGATATTTCTTGGGGTGACACCGGGGTGGCATCCCCAAGCTTGAGATTTTGTCTATTCTTCATCTCATTACATCATTCTCTCTGTACTCCTAAAATTTTTCCTTCATACAAAACTTTATACAATCTTCGTTAGCAACATTAGTGTATTCAAAAGATAATAGACCTTTAGGCTAATCTTTGGAACAGCAAAACTTTTCACCAAAAACACAAGATACTGTAGAAAATCCTTCAAAAATCTCAATTCCCTAAAATAGAACTCAAAAAAGGAATCAATAAGAAGCAAATGCAAATAATGGCAGAAATCTGTCAAAACAGACCAGTAGGTAGAAACCGTTTTTTTGAAAAACTTCTGTTGCTCAAATAAAAAAGTGTTGAACTAACGAAAGTTATCTAACATACTGGGGGATTTATTCGTAAATTTTCAGTTCAATCCGACTTACAGAGACTCCTCACGAATTTTTATGGTGGAGGACAGGAATCTGTTTCGGAACAACAACTCCCCAAATCTTACTTTCCTCTCATTAGAGGTCATTCTTGGCACAAAAAGCAAACAAAAAAGATAAGGAGAGGTCATTACTGAAGTAATAACTTCCAAGACTCAAATAAACTCTTGGGTTATCTCCCAATAAGTATTTTTCTTTAATGCCTTTAAGTTAGGCACAAGAAGCAAGAAATCAAGTATTTTCAAATGAGGAAGCATTAACATCAAACCTTGCTTTCAAAGGAGGAGCAAAAAGCAACTTCTCTCTCCTCAGGGAAGTGTTCAATACCTTTCTTGAATGGAAATTGATATTTAATGGTGCCTTCTTCATATCAATGATGGCACCAACATTTCTAAGAAAAGGTCTTCCGAAAGTAATAGGACAAGAAGCATTATATTCAACATCCAAAACATAGAAATCAACAGGGACATAAGCATTGTTAACCATGATGAGAACATCATTAATACTCCCCATTATTTTCTTCTTAGCATTATCATCAAGTGGAACATTCAAATAACAATCTTCCAAAGGTGGAAAATCAAGCATTTCATAAATCTTCCTAGGCAAAATAGAGACACTAGAACCAAGATCACATGAAGCTTTGAGATCAAAGTCATTTACTTGCACATTAATAATGGGTTCCCAACTATCTTCTACTTTCCTAGGAATAGAAGCTTTGTGTTTTAGCTTCTCTTCCTTAATCTTAACAAGAGCATATGTAATGTGTTTGGTGAAAGCAACATGCATATCACTAGCATCAGGACTTCTATCAAGTTTTTGCAAGAACGGAATCACTTCAGAAATATTGCAACCATCTACATCAAAATCAAACTTAGCATCACTAGTAGTAGACTCATTAGGCTTAGGCATTGTAGGAGGAGGAATAGGGACTTCTTGTAGTTTAGTGGTCTCCATTCTAGTGATGGTGCACACACTATTGTTTCTATCAATTTCAGCTTCCCTTTCCCACTTAGCATGAAGTTGAGCTAACAGCCTAACATTTTGATCAATAGTAACTTGTATGGCATGAGTAGAAGCAAAGGTATTTTCCATGGTTTCAGGTTTAGCATCCATTTTATTAATCAAGGAGGACTGTGCTTTAGACAAAGAGGAAATATTCTTCTCAACAGTTAAAAGGTTTTCCTCCATGGTCTTGTTGAAAGCAGTTTGTTTACTAATAAAGTCTTTGAGCATGACTTCAAGTTCATAGGGGGCACTTCTAGCATTGTTATAGGAGTTTCCATAGGAATTTCCATTATTAGGAGGATAATACCTATAGTTATTACCATAAGTATCGTTGCCAAATTTGTTGTTTCTAATAAAGTTCACATCAACTTGCTCTTCTTGAGCAACCAAAGAGGCTAAGGGAACATTGTTTGGATCTAAAGGAGTTTTCCCATTAACAAGCATAGCCATAATAACATCAATCTTATAACTCAAAGAGGAGGTTTCTTCAACAGAATTTACTTTCTTACCATGTGGAGCTCTTTCAGTGTGCCATTCAGAGTAATTAGCCATCATATTATCAAGAAGTTTCGTTGCAGCACCCAAAGTGATGCACATAAAGGTACCTCCAGCAGCTGAATCCAACAGGTTTCTTAAAGAGAAGTTCAAACCTGCATAAAAAGTCTGGATAATCATCCAAGCAATGAGTCCATGAGTGGGACAATTCTTAACCAAATATTTCATTCTTTCCCAAGCTTGAGCAACATGTTCATTATCAAGTTTTTAAATTTTCATAATGTCACTTCTCATAGATATAATCTTAGCATGAGGATAGTACTTTCCAATAAAAGCATCTTTGCACTTAGTCCAAGAATCAATACTATTTCTAGGCAAAGATAGCAACCATTTTTTAGCTTTTCCTCTCAAGGATAAAGGAAACAACTTGAGTTTAATAATATATCCATCTACATCCTTATACTTTTGCATCTCACAAAGTTCAACAAAGTTATTGAGATGGGCAGCAGCATCATTAGAACTAGCACCAGAAAATTGCTCTCTCATCACAAGATGAAACAAAGCAGGCTTAATTTCATAAAAGGTAGCATCAGGAGCAGGTGGAGGAATAGGAGTGCTAAGAAAATCATTGTTGTTTGTGCTAGTGAAGTCACACAACTTGGTGTTCTCAGTAGAGTTCATTTTGGCAAAAGTGGAGCAAGCCAAAAACAGCAGCAGCAGCAGCAGAGCAGGAACTATTTTTTTGTGTTTTTGAATAAAGAAAGAAAACCAAACTAAACTATTTTTTTTGGAGTTTTTGATAAAAAGAGGCAAACAAAACCAAGCAAAAGAAACTAAGCAAACTAAAAACAAAGTAAAGAGAAAGGTTGAGGAGGACTCCCCTTGTGAAGACGTCCTTAGCTTCCCCGGCAACGGCGCCAGAAAAGCTAGATGATGCCGCCCAGTAATGTCGTGGGACGCTTCGTTGGAAACCCCAAGAGTAAGGTGTGATGCGCACAACAACAAGTTTTCCCTCAGTAAGAAAAACCAGTAGGAGGAAGGAAACGTCTCAAAGGTGTTGCAAGCAACGTGGAAACCTGCACAACACAAACTCAAGACTTTGCCCCAAAGAATCAGTGAGGTTGTCAAGCTCACCGATTTGCTGTAAGAAAGGATTAAATATATGGTGTGGAAGGTGATGGTTCGCAACAAGTAAACAAGTAATAGTGAAAGATGTATCAATGGTAAAGATTGGACCGGGGTCCATAGTTCACTAGAGGTGCTCTCCTTAGATAAACAACATGGCACGAAGGGTAAACAAATTATAGAAGGGCAATTGACATGAGCTGAGCAAGACATAACAATGCAATACCAGATAAAAAGATCATATGAGATTCGATTGGGCAATACAACAATATACATAGACCACCATCCAACTGCATCTATGACTAGAAGTTCACCTTCAGGTTATCATCCGAACCCCCTCCAGTATTAAGTTACAAGCAATAGAAAACTGCTTTAAGCAAAGTGTGTAAGGAAAACAATCCACTTGTTCCATGAACAAGGGACCGTTGTTTTCTCCCTAGTGGCAACATCACATCTACAACCGAAGAGATTTTTGTCACTTCCCTTGGAAACTAGAGGCATGAACCCACTATCGAGCATAAATACCCCCTCTTGGAGTCACTAGCAACTACTTGGCTAAGATAGCTACTAACAACGGAGAGCATGCAAAATCACAGACAACACAGACATGATAGAATCAAATATACAAAACCATTAATCAATCTGACATAGTTAATCTCAATATCCATCGGATCTCTGCAAACAGAACATGCATGATTACAAATAGATTAGATCTTGATCATGAACGGAGCTCATATCTATACATGAAAGCACAAGGAGGAGATTCAACCATCTAGCTACTACATGAACCCGTAGTCCAAGGTGGAACTACTCACACTTCATACCGGAGAAGAAGGCCTCCGGGATGATCTCCCCTCCGACAGGGTGCCGGGAAGAACTTCTGACCCCCCCTGATCTAGGGACAATGGCAACGGCTACAGAAGGTTTCGTGGAGTTTTGATCGGGTGCTTAGGATTTCTGCATCGGGGGCTTCTTATAGGAGAAGAGGCGAGGCTGGGAGGCGGCCAGAGGGCCACACCCTACCCAGGCGTGGGGTGGGCCCACCCACGCCTAGGGGGGATGTGGCGGCCCTGGATCGCCTCTCCGTCTCTCCACTGGACTTCGTGTCGCCCACGGTAAAATATTGGCTTTGGCTTTTGTCCCGTCCAATTCCGAGAATATTTATTTTCTGCCTTTCTAGAACCAAAAACAGAAGAAAACAGGCAACTGACACTGTGACAACTTGTTAATAGGTTAGTTTCAGAAAAGATATAAAAATACCTCAAAGTGTAGACAAAACAAAGCAAAGTAGATACTAAACAAGCATGGAGCATCAAAAATTATAGATACGTTTCCGACGTATCATGCATCTATGGGAAGTTGGGAACACATCTACTATGGTGTGTACTAAAAGGTCATCTTGGTTCTGAACATCAACTGGTGTTTCTCTTTTGCACGTTTTGTCGAAAAGCATTTGACCACGACGCTCGACCACGACAACGACTTGTGTGCTAGAAAAAAAGAACTCGCCATGGAATTTTTATTGTGGGTAAAAATATTTGTGTTGTTTACTGTGGATATTCTCTTTACGAGTACCTTGTGGACTGGTTTGTGGATGTGCAAACCATGTGGTGTTTCATATGATAGATCAATTTTTGTGGCTATACATGATAGTGGTTTTGGATTAGGAAATATGCACCGTAATGTCGTGAATGTAGTTTTGTGCTCCTGGGTTTATATCTAGTAATCAATATAGCTGATCCAATGTCTGTTTGTATATGCGTAGCTAGCCCTCTGAGTAGCCCACTATTTTCGTATTTAGTAATTGGGTTTATAATGACTGACTTGAGATTTGTAGAGAAGATTTAGCTATAGAATTAGAGATCTATGTCACATAAATGGATGTTTAGTTAGGCTTACTTTTACAACTTGTAAGCCATATTTTCGTGTTTTTTACTTTGGCTTTTGCCTTATATCATCATGTAACAATATTCAGTTAAAAGATAAAATACAATACCCAAGAAACTATTTAATCAAATACAAATATTGATGTGGAAATATCTGTATCTAGTGTATCAGGAAAATATCCTGACTTATTTTACAAATACAAATGGGGTATTATACTTTTAAGCAAATGTGTATATGAAAATGAATACATTTTTATTTGGATAAAATGTTGTCACCCAATTTCAGTGATTCAAGCTTGTATGCCTATTAGCTAACCTAAAAATATATCAATTGGTCATCGAACTATAAATTTTTTGCATTATATTTTTATATTTGTTTCTATAACTATGTACGAGGTAGGGACGAATGATGTGTATCGGTATTTGATTTCATGATGATGATGGCCATGAGGATAAACAACTCGCGCCATTGCACATCGGGAGACATCCTAGACGATATCCTTCCCCTCCTCGAAGGACCGACCTGATTCTAATGACCTTTAGTTGCGGCATGTGAAATGAATTCCACATAAACACAGAGAAAGTAGTAGAGGTCACGAGGAACCTCATCAAGAAAGTCGTCAGAACTCCATCCTTTGATAGAACGACTCCTCTGAGCAATCCAGGGAGAGCGAGCCATGGAGCTCGACGACGGGTGCCTCGGTAGGTCAGCGTAAATTAGCGAGTCATCCGATCCAGATTTTATGGCCAGTTTTTTTATACCTGATAAGCTAGCAAGCTAGGCAAAGTTTTTTTTGACATGGCAAGCTAGGAAAAGTTGTGCAGGTTAGTATGGACTAGATTGGCATTATGGGGCAGTTAGAGAGGCCGGTTGGTGGATGGACATGCCCTAGATGGTGACATGGAACCCACACATGATGGCAGTTATGGAAATCCGTGAAAATACGCCACCCAATCCAACTCCGAGTGTTAAGAAGATACCATCGGTCGATAGTGGGTAATGGCCACCAATTGTAGTCATGAAGGAGCCATGATATTGATAGTCCCGCGAGAGATAACAATAACTTTTTTTAAAAGAGTATATATTAATATCACAAGGACACCAATTACACCTAGCCTCTGCAACAACGCATGCCCTAACGGCTCTATGGATGCACACAGCTCAGAAAAAGAAAGAGAAATTACAAAAAAGAAAAGTCCCGCTAGAGAGAACTAATCCTCAAAGAAACAAAAGTGACACCATCAGAACAACACCGGTAGTCCTCCACTCCAATAACAACGCCTTCAAGAAGGAAACAGTGTCCAAGCGCCGTCATTGCCCAACCAAAGGTCATAGGTTTTCACCCTGGATAAAATCCTTACTCACAAAACAATGCCTTCAACAAGGTCATTGCCAGGCACAACCAGCTAAGGCCAGACCTTGGATTTTCACCCTGCAAGATAAGACTGGGAACTCCCCTGTGTTGTCTTCCCGCACCAACAGTCGTTGCAATGAGTATCAGATCACGCAGCCAGATCTCCGTCGCCACAAGAACAAAAATCACCATCGCTACCCTCAAATTTCCGCTTTCCTGAATTCTCCGCATCTGACATCACCATGGCTCAAGCATGGCACTTAGTGGGAACAAACAACAGAGCTTCGCAACGCTCCCGCTGAAACCAAACGGCCAGAAAAACATGATGCGCGCGACCGAATACCTTCCGATCCAGCAATCTCCAGGCATGATACGCCCATGGGAGTTCACCGGCGGAGCCTTCCGGAACCCGCCTCTCCAGACCAGATCAAGGAGGGCATACATCAAGCAGATCTTCGTCTTCGTGCGAGAGAAATCAAAGAACCACCACCTTTATTAGATCCGACACAGCGATCCCCACACCGCCGGTCGGTTTTCGGAGGACAGATCGAGCAGGCAAAAAGGGAGAGAACCAAACCGGGAACCACCGTAGCAACGCCAGAGCTGCCGCCCAGCAGGATCCCAGCACCACGCCTTGACCGTTGTCTACCACGGCGCCCCTGCCGAGGGCCGACCTGGCGTAGATGGCTCCAAATCTAGCCCACGTGGCGCACCCGCAGACGGTCGTCGTCGCAGCGAGGCCCCTCCGTACGCCACCCACACCGCCTCCGTTGAGCCACCATGCGCCGCCCGCGACCTCTAGAGCAGGCCGCGCCGTCGCCCTGACCCGTCACAAGCCCTCGTGAGATATACATATACGGGTATCTATGGAATTACACGAGGTAATTGAATAATGAAATCGAACCCGTAGCATCGCATGGATTTAATTGACTTATTGTAAAATTTGACTATGTTAATTCATTGTATCCGAATCAATTCCAAATTAAGTAAAGATCCGATATATATCTGTATTCAGGTAACAACTGCTCCATACTCGTATTCAACCACATCCATATTTATATTTGTATTTGTTTAAAAATATGAAAACAGGCCAAAAAGATGAAAGCAGAAATTGAAAAAACATGCGCATCCCTATTTTTTTAGGGTTACTAGTTGAATGCCCGTGCGTTGCTACGGCTCCTAAAAACACTTTCGTGCATGTCGCAAGTGTAATATAAAATATATATAAATATTAAGTTGAGCTGCTTTGGTTCTTCTTCCCTGTGTCGTCTTCGCCTCGAGAGATCGCACTTTCTCCAGTGTCCCAGTCAAATGCATCTACTGTTTTTTTTCCATGTGTCGTCTCCGACTCTACGAACCACCTTTTCTCCCGCGCCTGAACTAAATGCATACCTCGTGTTTCTGTCATTGTCATGCAGCGGACTTGCAAGCGTGGACTGTTTAGTTGTGGGTATCCGGTCCTCATCTTGTCGACACAAGATGTTTGGTAGCGGGCGGGTGCATAGGGGGTCGGGATGTTCGACGAGCAGGAGCAAGGGAGCCGGTGCAATGGAGACCATTTTTGTAGCGTTTTGAACAAGGAGACGTGGACATCATAATTGCATGACCCTATTTTTTTAAAATAATGCCCTCCTTTTGTTTTAAATTAAGTCTCTTTTTTAGCTTTATTTTATAACCTTTTTTATAAAAACTTTGTAAAAGAAATAAATAAGTTAGAAAATACATCCACCTACCCAACTACACCAAAGTGGCCTAGCTAGGCCACACACACGCGTATGGGAGCACCACGCAAGACACGCAACCAACACGACCACGCACGAACGCCTATCTGTTGCTCCCAGCACTGCCGCCAAATCCCTTCACAACTATGTCTATGGGAAGACTGAATGAACTGAATCATGTACTATGTCTGTCAAAAACAAACAAATCAAGAGCATATTAAAAAATTACCACCTCCGTTTTATAGAACGTTTTAGCAAACTAATTTAGGAAGTACTCCCTCGGTTTCAAAATATAAGATGTTTTAGCTTTGTGAAGCAGATGTATGTAGACTTGTTTTAGTTTATAGGTTCACTCGTTGTTGGAGTGAATCTACGCACTAAAAAAGTCTAGATGCATTTTATTCACAAACCTAAAACATCTTATATTTTGAAACTGAGGAAGTACTTGATAGCAGCAGCTAGTTTTAGCCCCGCTCTTGACGGCTACCCATCAAACACGCACATGTAATCAACATGCACTTTTGTTTCTGCACAACAACATCCATTTATGTTCGCGCTGATGCCTATAGGAGGTAGATCGAGCATTACAGGCATTGCAGCCTGATTTTCCTATGGACACGCCGCACGCCAGAAGGCTGCCCGCAGAGTGCAGAGGATATGTGGAGACCGGCTAAGCGACGAAGTTAAGAACATCCGATCAACTGGATACAACTTCATGAAGGTAGAATCATCCAACTTGGCAATATTATTACTCCCTCGGTCTCAAAATATATATAAATAAATATCTTAGATTTTTCAAAATTTAGATGAATCTACTATTTTGAGACGTAGAGAGTATAAGAAAATAGCTTGCAATCAACAAAATTACAAGAAAAAAAGCAAAACAGCAGCTATGCACTCAGCGGCAACGACAATCATCGGCAAAACAAACAAACATAGAGCTAGCAATCAGCTATAGCAGCAAACCACACAGAACCGTACCATTTTTTGTACTCCCTCGGACCCATATTAGTTGATTTGAATTTGTCAAAATTTAGATGAACCTATATCCTAAATATTGTCTAGATTAATTCAAATTTAGACAAATTTGAGTCAACTAATATGGGTCGGAGGAAGTATATAATCTCTCACAAATTTGATTTGGACACGGTTGCGCAAATCTGCGTGCTGAAGAACAGTACCACACTTCGTCCAAGTTCAGAAGTAATTATCTGCTGGCGCAATATTTTTTATGAGGAAACGCAATCTCTTGTTTGTGAACAATCAAAATGTTTTAATTGAATAATATTTTTCACCATATCCCTTAATTAAATAAAAGAATTTTGCATCCTAATTTCTTCCTCTCCATTCGTCCATCGGATGTACTCTGACAAAGTCTTTGTTGTCACATGCACACCTTTCCCTACAATTTGGAATCGCCTCTCACACCATACTGACCAAAGTCCTATACATTTATTTGAGTTGCGATTCGTTTCTCTCTGAAAACTTAACATTTATTTATGTTTACACATGTTTAAACATAAAACACACACCTATATAGAAAAGATAACTTGTAGTATATTCAACAAAATTCAGATATGTTAGTAACCATTACATTTTGGAATACGCCACTAATGAAAATCATTCCATATTCAGATTATCATTGCCATATCCTCATCAGCCCCACTGTGTCGATACATATCCAAATGGGGCCGCACCACGACATGCAAGACAATCTCGGGGCGAGGTGCTACGCTTGAGAGGGAATTCAACAATGTGCCAGATAATCTTAGGCGAGATGCCATAATCAATATTTGATAACCAATATTTGAGGAGGAAACTATGGATCATATTTTGAATCTGAGAATAACTTTCGTAAACAAAACTTGAATTATTCAAGTGGCTTAGTTAGTTGTAGAAGTTGAGTTGGCATAATCTAGGCACTAATAAATAAAAAAATTCCCTAAGTATACTTATATACATACAAGTTTCTTCAATGCATGTTCTGGGATGCAGCCGTGGAGCGCAACATGACATCATTTCTAGTGCCCGACATTGCATGTTCTTGTAAAGCTTGGCCGTTCCAACGATTCCATCACCCAACATTGCTCCATCAGTGATCTTCACTTTGGGCACCTGGGGTCGGTGGGTGTTTCTCACAATGCCACCTTCCAACAAAAGAACAATTTACGTCATACTTTAGTGATTTAATGCACATATACTTTCAATGATGGTATCACAGTCATTACTGACTTCTACCCACACCATTGATAACACCATAATGTAACTCTGCATATTTAGTTTCCACAAAACAATCCCAAAAGAGAAGACACCAACCTAAAGAAAACATGTCAAAATTGATGTGTGAGTTATACGTGAAACTGGATATAGAGATCTAAATAACACAGAGGCAGAATAAATATAAATGGATTAGCGGACCTTTTCAGAGACCAAGCTGCTACTTATTATTTCTTAAATTTCTAGCGCCATCCACGAAAAGCGTTCCCCTGACACCACCATAGAGGAAGTTCTAACAATTCACTTTAGAAAGCCCAAGATCACCAACCTGTACCATCCAAGACTTACATTGCAAATTTATAGAAAAGAAATTATCCTAACTACTTACCTATGGTGAAAATATGTCGATTGCCACAGGTTAATTTAAATTGAATATAATTATTATGCCATGGAGAATTTCACTAATAAATAACAGACTTTTGACGTCATGAATTCAGGTAAACTTTCTTGTCGTGGTGTGTTACCGTCAAGAATGTAGCTCTTTCTTGATTCTTTTTTCTTTGATATGCATTTTGAATCTCATTTTTCAAAGGTTTCGATGATGACAATTTAATACTTTGTATTAATAATTAATGCAAGGCTGAATAAATCATGACAATCTATAGAATTAGGAGATTAAAAAACGATATTTAGTAATTTCCTATCTTGTATTGCCTGTCCTATAAAAAACCATTACAGAACATGATCATACCAATTAGCTTTTACACTAACTCCAAGTACGCGCTAATGGGTGAAAAATGCATTGCTTTATGTAGGCATTAATCTGCGAGAGGCAAGCGAATATGATACTTAAGCTAATAAAAGACCATGTCACTTTCTAAATATTTGTTGAAAAGATTCTCTATATTGGAACCTTTAAAAAGTATAGTTTGCTTTTCTTGCAGACAAATGAAACTAATACTCCTTGATTTCTCGTTTAAACAATAAATGATAGATCCTCTCTAGGAAACGCATGACTGAACTGATCATAAGAAGATGTTACCTCATTTTCAACTGCACAATGAACTGCATCCCAATCTTGTATAATGACAATGAGGTGAAATGTCTATCTATATTTTGAACCGCTCGCTGTTTCTCCCTTTCTGTTCACTGAAAAATTGCACTGAAACACTAAACAAAGGATTGCCATTTTTCTCTATTAAATTCAAACCAACACTACAGGCATGAGCCAGGCAATGTTCATAAATCCTTATCTTCCAGCTTCTGTGTGACACCCTTGTATAGCCACTTCAGTCACTCACCCACAAATCTAAATGCATAAGCAGAAACCAGCAGAGGTAAGAGCTTGGTACGTTGTGTCTTCTAATTGAGAACCTAAGTAGCTTAAATACATAGCACAATACCCATGATGCTACGGAGAGCCCAAGTATTCAACATATTTTTTAGCAAAGCATTTAGAATTAACACAAACGATCAATTAAAACAAGCCATTCTTACACATGCATGCTAAAACATGTTTAGCACCTAGCTATTTAGTTCATACTTCATAGTGGTTCACTCTCTATTGATTTTTGTTAGATGATGATGTCATAAAACAACCTCTCAAAATCATCATAAGGGAGAACATAGAGGATTTTGTTTCACTGTATACTCGCTCTGTCCACTCAATTTTCAATTATTTGTTGTGACTAATTTGTTTAGAGAATATAAAATTGCATAGTAGCTTCGCACAAGTAAGACAACATTGATACAACCATCGTTGTGCATACCTCAATGATCGTTCGCCTTGTCATAACAGCAAGTGTACATTTGACAAATTTTGACATCATTTCTCCTTTCTCACCTAATGTTTGGTTTCACTTCTTTCATCATTGACATGTTATGCTTCATAGTCATTCTCTCCAATCAGACAACGTTTTCTCTCTCCCTGGAATGGCGAGTAATGCAGCTGTGAGTCATTTTTTTAACATAGCATGTGAGCCGAGTTCCACTCATAAACTCAGGGAGCAACATATTAATGTATGTATACAGTAATAAAAAAACCCGCTTTCTTTAATAAAACTGAGCTGGCGCCGTGCTACCCATGCACTGCTTTCTTTAATATTTCATTAATCGCCTTATTTTATAGTGTTGATGGCTAGATGCAGGTAAACAAAAGATTGCATATGAAAAAGAATCTTGCCACATTTGAATAGTTCTCCATAGTATGCTTCAGCGCATTCTACGGAAAGAGGCGCAGAACGTCACCTCGTACATATTATATGTTTTATTGTAACAATAAGAAAGATGGTGTTGTGACAATATTTGCACCTAGAAATCTTATCACATAAGGTCTGCTTTATCCAATATAGTAAGGGACCATGGATGACCACTGAAATCCATAGAATAACAAGTAACTTAGAAGTTAGAAATACATTATGAGCCAAAGATAAGTTCATATTTCAGCTCCAGAAAGTAAACATCAAGAAATCAACTCTTATATTAATTCAAGAATTACATGGTAACTCCAACTTTTAGGTGAGAACATGTTATTATAACATTGTCTTGTTCTTGGAGTGTAGAACACACCGTCCTTTGGTAGGAAAACTGCCATCTTACATGGAGGTTATGAAATTAAAAATAAGCACATGGTCCTGAATCTAGTTTATGAGATTTATCCTTAGTAAATAGCTTTTTATGATTGCGAGAAAAGAAAACTATAAATTCATATACCCCTCGTCCCCTCCTCAATGTATTCCTTACTTTGCATGCTGAAAGTCCCCCCAACTCCACAATAATATACAGAAGCACCCTCAGTACCTCTTATCAGTTAGTATTAAGAAGTGAAGAGCCAGCAGCAGCACACACAACCATCGAACGCAGGACAATGTTTTGCGAGGGACTTGGGTCATCCTGGGTAATTTGGAGAGGAGGAGGTCGCTGCATAATGAGAATTCACAGAAACTGCAACATAAATGTCAGATTCTACTTGCACACACTTCAACAAATATCTGACGGCCAAAACATTGTCAGGCAAGAGACTCATGTGCGATCCACCTAAACGCTTCATGAGCCACAGAACAGATGTTATAGTTAGTTTATATTTCAGCTAGGTTCCACAAACTGAAAATCTCTACTAATATACATTCTTTGAACAAGGACACGATTGTCAGGCAAGAGACTGATGTGCGATCCACCTAAACACTTAATCTGACCTGATCTGACGGGGTGATCCATCCATGCCGGCCCATCTGACTCCATCACCGTGATCGATGGTTGTGTAATCCGGTAACGGCTGTAACCGGATTCGCGCATCCCTAATGAACACGGCTGATCTAAGCTTTTAACAGAACGGAATGGGCCAAATGGGCATAAACAAACCGTAATCCGGTAACGGCTGTAACCGCTGCTTCTACTCGCCAACACAACGGCCCAACCCAACTAACCCAAACGCCACGAGACCACATCGCCTCCATCTCCCACCAGTCCAACGGCTACCGTTGCGCTAATCCCGAAGCGCGGCGGCCATTCCGCAACCGCCTCGCGGAGAAAAGGAGAGATCGCGCCCGCGCCGCCCCCGCCACCAATCCTGCAACACCCCTCGGGCTCCCTCAGTGCGCTCCATTATGGCGGCGGCCGCAAGCAGCCGCTCGGCGTCCCACAGCCCCGGCGACCCTGAGTTCGCCCTCGACCTCGACGACTTCGCCGACGCCGCCGACGCGACCTGCATCGGCGCGCTATCCTGCGGCCGCCGCAGCTTATCCTACAACCGCCTCCCCGAGCCGCGTCTCCACCTCACCATCCGCAAACTCGACGACTCCTACTTCGGTACCAAACCCCTGTCCCCTTCGTTTAATTCCCCTGAATTGTTTTGGGTGGTCGGGTTTCGCCCTAGATTAATTCCTGACGCGACGTGGGGATTGCGAGTTATGTGACATTGTGTGCGCTACTGCTGAAACTGTGTAGATGTGGAAATCGCGAGATCGGCCGCTGTCTGGGAGCTCAAGGCGGCCATCGAAGGCGTGTTCATCGCTCTCTATAGTGACATGGCTAACGCTGTTACTTGGTAAGGCACATATACAGCGCACGATGCGTTCTGTAATTTTTACCAAGTTGTTTGCTTTTGAATTGCGCTGTGGTGTCATGTTGAGGTTTTCAATAATTGGATACATATTTTTTTGTCTGTGACATATTGTGCGGAAATGGTCAATTTAGATTGAAATCTGCTGTCCTTTTTGGTTTGGATTGAACATATATAGTGGGAACTTAACATTTAAGGTTCTTTCTTTACTTGGTGTAGGCACCACGTCTGGAGTCACTTCTGCTTATGCTTCAAGGACGACAAACTGACGGATGACAAGGCAACACTGCGTGCATTTGGTATCAAAGATGGTGATGAGGTCTGTGGACTTTCCTGCTCTGTTATTTGTAGTATGTGCATGTTAGTGCATTAGTTCTGCTCTGTTTCATGAGATCAGTAATGGTACTAGTTATCCTGGCTATGCAACTATGGCATGCTAATGTACGGTTGATGGTTCATTTACTCCGTGTTCATATAACACATATGCCCCAAATGTTAGGCAATTTACATTAAAAGCTATTCCACATTTGTTCTGTGGTAACAACCATGGAGCTTTTATTAAGACATAGAAGCAGGAGTACAATCATGATGCAGGCAGTTACAAAGGAAATGGAAGCTGATCTAACCAAAAGTAATCCTGCCTGCTTGTAAACACTTATTTTACACTTAGATGTGCAGAGATAGTTGCTTTGCGGTTCACATACGGAATACTATCAAGACTAAAACTCCTAGCGAGCTGCAGGATTTCAGTCAGAATAGGCGAAATTTCATCTCGGGTCTGACTGAAATTCCTCCAGTAGTTATTCCGTATTTGGTTCAGAACTTTTAGCTACCAGACAAGACAACCTTCTCTCGGATGAGCATAATAACAGTTTCTAAACACCCTGTATATTGGTTGACGTGCTGTAATGGTGTCAGATGTGGTCGTCTTGCATCAAACTCTGACACCATTACTGAACATCTACAAGTCAAATGTACGCTGGCATAATGCATTTGTAGTATTATTCATCACTTGTGTTTAATGCTATCCGTGAATCGTGTCCACTATTTCAGCCATTTGCTATAGTAAGTCAGAGATCATATTTAATTTATTATTGTGATGTGCCATTGTATGCTTTCTTTGACATGTCTAAACACCTTATATTATCTCCTGTAATGCAGCTTCATTTTGCCCAGCACCTGTCTGTTGACTACAGCCCATGCAAGAATTCCAGAAGTCGAAGTGGTTCATCTCACAGAAGGTATGTTAGATCCCAATGCCTATATGTAATAGGTCCATTTGTCCAATTGATCCGCTTCTTCAAAAAACTCTGATAGATTTTCTATATGCTCACAACAATAACATTGAAAGTGATTTCTTATGGTAGGTCAAGGACTTCTGTTGATGATATTGGTGTCAGACCGAGGAGTTTGATGAATGATCTCACTGAGGAAGACGAGGAGGAGCAGAAGCTTATTGCCACTAGGCATTCTACCAGTGTTGTGGATGAAGGTTTTGGTGTTTATGAGCACCAAGAGGAGTGCATGGCGGAAGACAACAAGAAGAGAAGTTTCTTTGGCGGTTTGTTCTCATACTCAAGGTCGAGGGGTAACAGGAGAACTCACTCAGAGAACGAATCCTCTTGCGAAAAGAAAGACACTCGATCAGGCCTGGGGAAATGGCTGTCTTCCAAAAAATCGAAGGCCCAGAGAAAAATGATACCCACGATGCTATCTATCTGACGTCTGCTGATTCACTTCTGAATGAAGTTCTGAAAATCAGCAGATGGCAAGTGACCCTTGCGACTTAGAAATACGCCGTTAGCAGCCTAGGTGACCATAAAGTTTGATGTATATATGTGTGCTATGACTTTTTGTTCCTCCAAAAAAAAATGTGGTCTTAGAGAGCAGTGCAATGAGATATTTATCAACAGAACCGTGTCTGTGTGTTGCATCATCTTCAGAATAACGTGTGCTCTAGGCAGGCATCCATAGCCTTGCAGGTGCAAACATGATCACTGAAGCAGCAATATGGAACTGCAAACATGGTCAAAAACATTACACAGCCCTTGTAAAAAATCTCATGAAAATCTTGCTGCTGTTATAACTCATTAGCATTTTACAGCCCAAAAACAACCTCTAGGCCATCTGGGAAAAGGTTAAGAGGCTAGGCAGCCATCAAATAAAAATATTAACAGTAATTTGCACATGGCAATGTCTCGACTTCACGAGCTACTGCCTACAACACCTACCGAAAGAACAAACGAAACGACCGGAGAAAAATAAGAAAGAGTGGAAACTAGAAGAAGAGAACCATCGATATGATGATAAATTTCACAGCTTGAAATACAGACTATGGCCTCCACTACTCTTTAGTGACCTGCTCCTCGCCGACTTGGCCCAGCTCTCGCGACGACGAACACCGGAGAGTTCGCCGTCGACCACCCACCACCGCCACCATGATCGCGCAGAGGTCTCGAGCACTCCGCCGCCAGAGCGAAGGCGCACAGGAGCAAGACCACCACGATAACCACCACGCGAAAGCTCGTCATCCTTGCGCCGCGGTGAAATTCGAAGAAGATGTCGGTCGGTTTACGCCTTTGCGCTCGTCGAGATGATTGTCCAGAAGAAGGAGATCGTGTATGTATGTAGCTGAGGTGTTCTTCGGAGTAGTGGTCGTGTTGGGTTGGGCTGTGGGAGGAGGAATCTAGGGGGATGATGCTTAAATGGAGGGGAGACGGAGCACGCGTGTTGGCCTGTGGGAGGAAGCTAGGCGTGTGCGGCAAGGACTTTGAATTTGCGCGCGGGCCGGCCGCGTGCGGAGGGGATTGGGAGTTGACAAAACGGGGGGAAATGGAGTAGGTTCGATCTCGTTAGGCTGCAACCTGCAACAACCTCTAGATCCTGAACCAAATCTAGCTTTTCTGGGTTGCGTTTACACCTTCAGCTTGACCGGTTTGTCACTGTTATGTGTGCTTCGTTGTGGAGAAGGGTTCTTAAACTAATTCGATGTGATCAGCCTGAGCTATGCCGAATTGGTACATGTATTTTTCTAAGGAGGATTGAGTGCTTACTATATTGTACAGTTTACAACTTGACGGTTGACGCTCGCTGCAGAGTGCACGACTTTGGTCTATCTTTGTCGATCTGAAATTCAGGGTTCTGTGTCACGAGTGACGAGTTGATGACCGCCGAGTGAACCATTGCTGCGTAGGTGAAAGAACAAATTATTTATTTATATCGAGTAGTATATTACTTAGAAGAAACTTAGTATGGCACAGTACTAGGAGACATGGTGTTGCAAATTCACGCTTGTCCATTGTATGTACTCTCTCCGTCCAAGAATAGATGTCTTAGTTTTTTTAAATTTTAAATGAATCTATATATTAAATAGTGTCTAGATTCATCTAAATTTTGACAAATTTAAGACATCTATTTTAGGACGGAGGGAGTAGTATAGGAGTATTACCCTACTAATTACACACTGAAATTAACTAGCACACACGGGTGTCTTGTGCAAAGTGAAAATTTGGAGTACCAGCTACTCAAAGTAAAATCTGGAGTGTTAATTTGTTCCTTGGCCGGGGAGCAAAGCGTGCACCAAATCCAGATGACGTCGGTTATCCCAGTTGGCCAATTAAAACGCCTTTTCCCCAAACGACACTTGCTGTTATTCGGAGCTAATTCAGTCCGTTCAGACTGTTGAATGCTGAATTTTCTGCCAATGCAAAAAGCGTCCGCGGTGGCGCGGTCGGTCCTGGATTACGTGATGATGATCAGCGTATCCACCGTCTGACCCTGACCGGCCCGTGTTATTCCTTTCTTGCGATAAGGAGATGTGAGATATCCTTTGGATCTCACGCTAGTTAATTACCACGATTCGGCGACGCAAGGAACATCCCTTCATTGTGCTTTCTGTGGCTGAAACATTCTCGAGCGCGCGCTGATCTCAGCTCGTCACGTCGCAATGCCCTGACATCAATTCTTGGAAATATAAGCAATAATCCATATAATTTAATCCAAATAATAAATTGATAAAACATGATCATACAAACGGTACTAAAATTAATTATGCAGATCAATAAAGTAGATGAACATATTACATCTATAGGAGATAAACCTATCACATCTACACCAAACGATAGAACAAAGAACTCTAGCATAATCCGAAAAAGACAATTGAGGATCACGTACAGTGTAGGCTGAATAGCAGCCACAGCGATCGCAGCAGCATCGCCCATGTTGAGGTTGTCGAGGGGTCGCTGAAGTCCGGAAAGAAGTCGTCATTCGGAAACTCATCGTCGGACGACGTTGTGGTTGCCGGTAGTCGCGCTTGAGCGCTAACCAAAAACCCGATCGCCCCTCACTCGTACAGCTTCACGAGAGGCGGGGTTCTGGAGGCCTACTGTCCCGATCTGCGGTGCACGCCGCAAGCCGGGATGGGGAAGACGAAAGCGGCGGCGCAAGGTTCTGGAGGTAGGCGCGTGTGTGGATTGATTCGGTGCCGATTAGGTTTAGCCCGGGCGCTTATATAGTTTAGGTTAGGAGGATCGTGGGCTCAGCCCACGTCCGAGTCAGTAACAGCCACATCCATAAAAACTAGAAACGGCTGTAATTAACGCGTCCGTTTTCAACCAGCAAAATAAAGCTCAGCTCGGCGAGATTCCCGCAACCCGCGAGGCGAGGCGAGGCGAGGCGGGCGGCGTCGGAGGAGGAGTGCGCGAGGGCTACTCTTCTTGTCACACCTTAGTGAGCGGTGCAACACTCTACTATATAAGGTGGTCCAACTCCCCTTCAACTAGCAATGTGGGACTAAACTTTAGCACCACTAGCACAGCCATATGCTGCCATATACAAGTGGGCCAAAGAGAATTTCAGAATTGTCTAATGGACCAACAGCCTAATATACACCAAATTCCAACAAATTCCACCTATCTATTATTAATCACTAATAGTATTCCCTCTGACCCAAACTACTTGACTTAAATTTATCTAGATTTAGACTTATTTTAGTGCTAGATACATGCGAATCTAAACAAAATCAAATCAACTAATTTGGATCGGAGGGAGTAATATAAAGAGCTCTAAAAGTAATAGAAATTATAAATATATTCTTAGACCAGCTAGCAACGACTACAGACACTAGCATGAGTCGAAGACGCACCGCCGTCCTCGCCTCTCCATCACCAAAGTTAGCTAATACTTGTCATAGTAGAGTTTGTCATAGTAGACAAACTGAAAGTCCGTGCTAAGATCATATAGGACCAACACACCAGAGCAACAACCATGACCGAAGATGACAAATATAGATCGGAAGAGACTGACCTTATACCACAACAACGAATACGAAAAATGACTGGATTCCAAGAGATCCACCCGGCACATGACTCCCCGCGCCCTTCGTCGGTGCTAGACGCACCATTGGAACAGGGATAAGGCGGAAAGGGCCTTATTCTGACTTCAGTATGCAACCGTTACCTCACCATTTTCAAAAGTACAACGAAAAAAGTCTAAACAAAAAATAGAAACTCTTCCGTCGGCGAGAGTCCATGGTCCAACATACCTCCAAAGCCCCAAGACCGCCGGATGTAAAGCGGAAGGTTGACATCGCAGGCAAGGTGATGAAACCCTTTATATGGGTTTAGCATGTCGCCTGATCGCCTACGTGGGCCTGCCTCTCGTACCGGTTCAGAGATACGTGTCTAGCAAGTATGATACTCCATTTATACATTGATATAAGAGGAACTCTAACAAAACCCATAAATGCTGTCGGAACTGAATTTTTTCAGCGAATTTACGGGTTCGGGACGAAAGCGTCATAGAGAATCGGTGGCCCGGTCCATAAAAGTTTCTAGGGGGCATGAGAAACGCAAGGCTCGCCCCGTATATATACAAGCCGCGGAGTGGAGTATGGTTTTAAAACCCTACTCCCCGCCGCCGCGCGCGCTTTCACTTTCAGCGAGCAATCGCGCCCTTGCCGCCGTATCATCTCCACTTCCTCAACCTCCACCGCGACCGCATGGCTGGCGCGGGCAGCGACGGGAGGGGAGGCGGGCAGATTGGCGCGAGTAACTCGCCTCCGTGCCCCCTCACCTTCCACTCTGAGGCTGAGCGGTGGAAATGGAACCGCTCGAAGGGTGCGTAGAAGCGCAGCGCGCGCTGCTGGACCAACTGGGGCCTGATGCTGCTGGGGAAACTCGCCCTCTACGCCAATAGTGGCAAGGGGTCTTCCTCCGGCGCGTCCGGCCGTGCGCTTGCGCCGCCAGTCGCCGACAGCAGCAGCGAGGAGGAGGAGGAGGCGGCGACGGCGATCCAACAGGTCGACGTCATCTCGGAGGTTGAGGCGCGCGCCTCCGCTTGCCGTGCGCGCGTACGAGGTGGCGCAGAAGGAGGCGGCCATCCGCCGCGTGAAGCAGGAGGTCATCGACCTCGACTAGGCCACCGATGAGAGGTCGCCATGGCTGCTTGAACAAGCGAAATTAGCTAAGTTAGGAGCTGGTCGCCGACGACCAGACTAAATGCAATCTCTTTTGCGATCGCAAATATGCAACTATGTAGTTTGAATTTTACTTTTCTAAACTTGTTTGCGATGATCAGTTACCGCCAAATTTGAATTTGTGTTTTTTCGGTTCGGGTGTTGTTCTACGCCATCTCTTAAACCGCTCGAAATTTGATTTTCGGGAGACTGAACTTCGTTTTTTCAGTTCTAAAAAATAAGGGCTCTATTAGAGATGCTCTAAAACATTCTAGCCTTAAGAAAACACATATAACTAAACGTGTTTTAGTGTTTAGATTTACTCATTTTAACGTGTATTTAGTTCACTTTAAAATATCTTAAAAGTTTTACATCAGTGAGAGGGAGTACTACATTGCCTGCTCTACCTTGTACGGCAATTTTCTTTTCCGCCATCCAATCCATGGCAAGCAAAGTGCAAAGAATAATGGTCTTGTCAGCAGTTATTTTAGGACTAATAGTGGGGATATTCGTCGGTGTAGTTTTAGGTCAATCTCTTTTAATCTACCATTATCATTATTAGAAAGGATTACAACTTTAGTGCGTTGGTCCTTTGGTATCTTAGCACGACGACTTTCTGTCTGTATAAAACAAATTCTACTACGACAAGTTTTACCCGACTCTGGTGATGGAGGGGCGAGGACGGCGACGCGCCTTCGGCTCGTGCTAGTGTCGGCAATGTGTCGCTAGGAGGTGCAAAAAATCTAATTGTAATTTTTACTATTTTTTACACTTCTATAATACTACTATTGATGATTATTAATAAATGAGCGGAATTTTCGTAAAAAAGGTGGAGTGTTCCCATGGAACATTTAGCATTAGCACCTGCCGAGTGCCGAAGGCAGTTTTGATCTGCTCGCGGCCGGCAGCGGCTACCGACGCACGTCATGGCCGGCGCGGCGCGCGCTGCTTTGCACTTTGCAGGACTCCGCGGCGCGTCCGCACGTCACGTTGCCCAGCGGCAGGCCTCAGCTAGGCTCCAGTGCTTCACACGCGCGCTGTGTCCGCCGTACGTGCTCCCGTCACATGAACCCCATCTACCTACTACGTTCGGAACGTGGAAAGAGTAGGCACCCTTTATATTACAGCGAATTTGACTTGAAATTTCTTTCCTTTGAAATCGGTGATTTTAAGTTTATTCACAGGTTTAGACTTGGGGATGGCAGTGGAAAAGCGCCCGAGCTTTTTAATCGTCGGATGGAAAAGACGATTGATTTTGCATGGAAAGGGAGGGCAGTAGTAGTAGGCGGCAGCTCATTACCGCAGCGCCGATGGCCAGGAGACGGGAAAAGTGCAGGCAGGCAGCCACCTTTCTCGAGTCGTGCCGCAAATTTCCTCTTCCGTGGCGTTTGACCGTGCGCCTTTAGACCTTGGCGCGGCGACTTTCAGTAGGCAGGTTCGTCCGGCCGGCGACGTGGCCGGTTGACCGCAAGGTCAGGGTTTTCAAAGCTCGTGCTGTCCGGCTTGGGACGAATTAGGGCAGTGAACAGCTAGCTTCCGTGCCGTATGTACGGAACTGATGAAGTAACAGACGTCGAGTGATGGTTGGTGGCGGTGACCAATTGAACCCCCTGAATTATACCTGCAACGTGCGGTCGACAGCGTTGCTACACCTACACGGCGCGCATGATTTGTACGGAGTAGTACTGTACTTGCAACGTGCGATATATCGACAGCGTTGCTACCCTAAACCCTACTGTACTCCCCGCGCGCGAACATACCGGAGAGAAGGTACACGCACGCTGACGCCCGGGCACACGAATGGCAATCAGCTGGAGGGTGAGAAGTATTGACCGTCTGTCTGCAGTCTGCACAAGCACAACCGTACGCGCTCGTCTCCACGGCAAAAGAAAAAAATGAAGTCACGACAGAGCTTTGATGGCCCAGTAAGCACGTAACAGCCCTTAGAGCAGCCGCGCGAAATAGCACTGATGGATCATCGGCCTAAGGCCCCAGCAAGCGAGTCCTCTTATATACTCGACCTGGTCCCAGTTTGGGAAATCCTATTTGCCGCCCAAGATTCCGGTCCAATAACACGTACTGTTTTGGTAAAAACAAAAATTTAGCTTTCTGTTTCTGCAGTAATAAAATGTTGGGTATTTTCGAAAAAATACGAATATAAAAAAGTTCAGATATGAAAAATATTTAAATTAATAGTTTGTTCACATGTGAAAAATGTTCAAATCTACAAATGTTCAGGATCAAAAATTGTTCACATTTTTAAAATGTTCAAATAAAAAAGACATACTTAAAAAATATATATAAACGGAGAACTGGGCAAAAACCAACCGAACCCAGGAAAAACATGAACATAAAAACCAAAGAAAAAAAAGGACAGTCAACACGGAGCTATTGAGCTCGGTCCAGACCGTGAAACCAGGAGTATATTTACTCCTCCGTTTACTCCTTTACCCGATTGGGAATCAGTTAGATATCCTAAGAGCGTCTCCGCTAGCATTTTCAGAATATCATTTTTGGACCACCTTCTTATCTGGATTACAAAAATGTCCTGGTAGCTTTCTTAAGAGACGTTCACGGACCGATTTTTGTTCAATTTACGTCTGATGTTCCCATTCACGTGGCACTGGGAACACCGGATTTGCCTTCTTTCATCTGCGTGGTCCATCGTCAGTGAAATAGAGGCAACAAAATGTGGTTCCGACACCCACTGATACGTTGTAAACATATCAATAATTTTTTACCCTTCATGCTTGTTTTGTATCGACTTTCTTATGTTTTGTCTACACTTTGAGGCATTTTTATACATTTTTCGAAACTAATCTATTGACAAGACGCCGCAGTGCCAGTTGCCGGTTTTCTGCTGTTTTTGGTTTCAGAAAAGCTAGTAAAAAAATATTCTCGGAATTGGACGGGACAAAAGGCAAAATCAATATTTTACCGTAGCGAACACAGAGACCGAAGGACAGCCTAAGGGAGGCCACAAGGTGGCCACACCATAGGGTGGCACGGGGCCCACCCTAGGGCGCGCCACTAGGTGGTGTGGGCCCCTCGGGCGCCCACCGACCTTGCCCTTCCGCCTATATAATGCCCTCGACGCAGAAACCCTAGATGAATCAGCCTCCATCCACGAAAAGTTTCGTCGCGCCGCCGCCAACGAAGAGGAGATTCGAGGGACAGAAGTCTCTGTTTCGGCACCCTGCCGGGACGGGGAATTTCCCCCGGAGCCATCTCCATCGACTCTACCGCCATCTTCATCGCCGTTGCTGACTCCCACAATAAGGAGGGAGTAGTTCTCTCTCGAGGCTAAAGGCTCTACCGATAGCTATGTGTTCATCTCTCTCTCTCTCTCTCTCTCTCTCTCTCTCTCTATATATATATATATATATATATATATATATATATATATATATATATATATATATATATATGCGTGATCTTATTATGATCATGAGCTTTGTAATCAAGTAGATCTACTCTGCTACTCAGATGCTTTAATTATAATCTCCGGTTATTCCCACATTTGTAAAGTTGACAGTGAGCATACCGTGTGACACTTAGGCTAAAGATTACAGAAATACTTATCATGAGTATAATTTGAGTTAGATGTCTCTATAAAATTGTGGTGTTTTTGGAACCATCTAGCGCTCAAGGTGACAGTATGGGGTTACCTAGATGAAGAATGCGAACTTTAAAGAGAGCTTTTATACCATGTCGTGGATTGGAGTTATCCAACCGAAGAGTAGTTCAGAGTAGCATTATGAAGAAAAGATATTTATATGAGAGTGTGCACTAGTGAAAGTATGATCCCTAGGCCTTGTGTTTTTAAGCATTGAAACATCGTTTACAATCAGTCCTATTACATGTTTGCTTGCTGCCATCTTTATTTTAGATTGCAATCACTACTTATAATCATCCATATTACTTGTATTTCACTATCTCTTCGTCGCACCAGTGCACCTATTGATGGGCTCAGATCAGCCTCGTTGGGATACCCTAAAAGTCTGATTGATCCCGCTTGATTAGTCCCGGTTTTAAACCGAACTAGATGCCCTTAAGGCCTGGGACTAGAAGCCTCTTCTCCACTAGTGTCCTGACAGTTCTCGCCTAGGACCGGTGGCCGTGAACCAGGCGGGCTGGGGCTGGCATTGACGGTAGTGAACTCACCCGCGGGACCGTGACCTTCCGCCCGTGCGTGCTCGAGCTGCTGACCTAGCTCATGGTGGTGCTATGGTGCTGCTAGCGAGCTCGCCGGAACGGGCGTCGGCGAGCTGCCTGAGCCCACCCTGCTACTTCTCGGCCGGGAACCCGGCTAAAAAACGGCTATTCCCAGGCTATAAAAAATTAGATCCATCCAGAGCCGAATTTAGACTTGGCAACAAAAACTGAGTGGAGATGCTCGAAGCATCTGCCGCCGAAGGAAGTTTTGATCGGCAGCGGCTACCGACCCACGTAGCATGGCCGGCGCGCTGCTTTGCAGGACTCGGCGGCGCGTCCCCACGTTGCCCGCAGGCCGCAGCTACGGTTGAGCGCTCCACACGCCGTACGCGCTCCCGTCACGTACGTAAACCCATCTACTCCCTCCGATTCAAAATATAAGATGTTTTAGGTTATTAAAGAATGCGTATCTAAACTTTTTTTAGTATTTATTTTAAACATGAGTGAACCTATACATATTAAAAGTAGTCTAGATACATTTGCTTCATAAAGCTAAAACATTTTATATTTTGAAACGGAGGAAGTACACACGTTACGGACCGTTGAAAAAGAGTGGACATTCTTTATAATTCAACGGTTTGGGTTGATCTTTTTTCCTCTAAAAAAAGGTGATTTAATTAAGTTGATTCAAAGGTTTTAGACTTTGGGGGTGGCAGTGGAAAAGCGCCCGAGCTTTTTTATCGTTGCGTGGAAAAGGCAATTAATTGATTTTGCATGGAAAGGGTGGTCAGTAGTACGTAGTAGTAGTAGGCGGTATCCCAGTACCGATGGCCAGGAGACGAGAAAAGTGCAGACAGGCAGGCAGGCGGGCGGGCGCTCGCGCTCACCTTTCTCAGTTTCTCTGTGTCGTGCCGTAATATTTCTCCGGCGTGGCGTTTGACCGTACGTGCGCCTTTAGACGATCGACCTCGACCTTGGCGCGGAGACTTTCTTCAGTAGCCAGCTTCGTCCGGTCGGCGACGTGGCCGGTTGACCACAAGCGAGGCCAGGGTGTTCAATTGGTCCGGCCTGCTGCTACGAAAGAAGTGGAGTGAACAGCAAGCTGCCGGCACAGGCATACTGCATACACACACACCATCCGTGCCGTCCGTCTGTACGAAAAAAAAAGGTGGGCGGGTCGCGTGATGGTTGGTGGCGCTGACCAATTGAACACCCTGATTTGTACTTGCAACGTGCGATCGACAGCGTTGCTACCTAAGGCCTTGTTTGGATACGTGAGTTTAGCAGAACCTGTTTACGTTAAGCCAAGATAACCGTGTAACAAACTAAAATTCGGTTTGGGTGATCCAACTAAAACAACGTGTCATTCATTTCTAGTAGGGCCCTAGGCGGAGACCACACCGTCTCCTCGTTCAGCCCTAGGTCGACTCGACGACTCTTGGACGTGCCCCGAGCCTGCGCGCCGTCCCACGCCGGCGTTTGGCTCCTGGCCATAGCTTGCACGACGGCTCGTCGCCGAAGATGGCCAGGCTGCTCCTCGAGACCGAAGAATCCATGATACCGACCACGACGGCCACCGCCAAGAAGCAGTACACCACCATCCTCCACGACGAGGGACTTCCGTACCGAGCGGCGGGGCAGCGGTGTTTGTCAAGGAGCACCAGTTCACAACAACGTTGGCCATGATCCGTCGTCCGTGGTCGTGGTCAAGGAGTATTCATTTTCTCCGTCGAAGTGCTGCAAGATCCTGCGCATCTTAGACTTCCTGCCGCTGCTGCCGGTGCCGGACGACTTCCTGCTAAATGACGCGGACCGAGCGCCGAGTCGCCATGTCGACTGCCATGAAGCAAGGCGTAGGCTGAGCCTGATGCTCAGCTTGCGTGTCATTCATCGAGCACACGGGCGTCAAGGCAGGTGGCATCGAGCACTCTCCCGAGGGCAGCGACAGGAGCAAGCAGCCATGGGAAATCGGAAGTGGATGGTCATGTCGTCATGAGCTCCCCGGGAGAGAAGATAGAATTTGTTTTTGAGGTAGAGAAGTAGGTAGATCGGTATCAAATACGGTAGTACACAAATCAGTTCTACCCTTTTTCAACCCAAACATAGTTTTTCTTAAACTGGTTCCTAACAGAAAAAATATCTCAAAACTGGTTCTGCTAAAAATCAGGGGAAAACTCGTTTACTATAAACCCACCCCTAAAATTTGCTATCCAAACAACCACTAAACCCTACTCCCCCCGCGAACATACCGGCGGAGAGAAGGTACACGCACGCTGAATTTTGTCAGAAGTATTGACCGTCTGTCTATAGTCTGTACAAGCGTACGCGCTCGTCTCCACGCCCATCATCTGTTTGTCTTGCCCCCATTGTTAGCGTCCACTTGGCCAGCCCAGTAATCGGCCTACGTTCTGGATGTTCATGCGCTCACAATCCAACAATAAGAAGAGAGTCCACTCTATCCCAAAAGCCCGGACTGAAGAGAGGAAGAAATCTCTCCCTTATAAGCTGGGTGTGGCCTCCTCCCGTAGACGAGGTGGGACTAAACTTCGTGTAGCCTCACCGGTCAAACAACAGTCTAACATCCCAACCCCCCTGAGAAGCCCCTCAGGAAGGCATGGCGATCGCTAGCTCTGATACCAGATGTTAGCGTCCACTTGGCCAGCCCAGTACTCAGTCCACGTTCTAGACGTTCATGCGCTCACAACCCAACAATAAGAAGAGAGTCCACTCCATCCCAAAAACCCGGACTGAAGAGAGAAAGGAATCTCTCCCTTATAAGCTAGGTGTGGCCTTCTCCCGTAGGCGAGGTGGAACTAAACTTCGTGTAGCCTCACCGGTCAAACAGCAGCCTAACACCCATCATCCGTACCAACAGCTTCATTACCGACAGCCATCCTGGCAATACCAATTCGAGCTTCAATTACTCGGAGCTTCTGCAGTGCACACTCTTTCTCTTTGCAAACATCTGAAAGCCTTTTCAGGGACTTCAGGATTTCTTGTTTGTCACAATTAGCAATATCTTTTCCCGCATCTCTACGCAGATCCATTAGCTTTGGTCCCAAACCACCAGCAATCTGTAGAAAACAAAACACGTTTTATCTATCAAATCACTCCAGATCCAATTATTACAAGTATTAGTAATGCATTCTATATTATTAACAAATTTTGTCAGATGTTCAACCTCAACCTCAACCTCAGGGAGCCCAATTTCTTCCTTAAACTCAGGAACCAGAACCTCTGCAATCATGCTTGCATAGGCCTTATCATCTTCTCTGACTATGATATCAGAAACATAACAATCGCATTTGGTGCGTAAAGCCTTGGAAAGTTTCATGAAGATTTTGTCAAGACCTTTCACATAACCAAACAAACCTAGGATTTCTGCAGTAATCTGAAATGGATAATAAAAAAAGAAAACAAATAAACCTAATCATATAAATTCAAGAAGGTACATCAATCAATACACAAATAAAACATCAAGAAGCTAACTTCTTCAAACTACAGTACAACATGTACCGACTACGGACTACTACTTGTGAGATCACAGGGCAATACCAACAAATTAGAAATACACATATATTCCACAAGGTTGCAGACAAAACTAGTTTATGAAACAATAACAGGATCTAATTACATTGATGCACGATATTGCATTATTGATATTTGAATCAGAGGCAGAGAAGGATTTCAATTTCTAGTGCACCTCACCAATTTATGGTTTAATTTCAAACACAATATGCTAATAATGAAAGAGAATCTCGACCGTAAAGTCCAAAATTCAATAGTCATCAATGGTACCAAAATGTAAGCAGACCCAGTATCAATTTACTGAGACGATTTAAAAGGACTGAAGCGGGATAACAAATATTTCAAACCTAGGAATGGCTGCCACTATTTCTCTGGAGTCTATTTCGTCTGTCTTAATGGAGCACGCCAAAAAGATATTCTAATATTAGGTACATAGGCAGGCCTTTAATCAATGTTTACAGGCATTGATCATGTCAATTGTTACAATGCTTTTAAATGTCATACCAGTGAAGCAAAAGAACAGTGAAGAAATCAGGCTCACTAATACCTGTGCAATCTGCAACTAAGGTGCAGTAAGACCATGGTATGTGTTGCTATACATTCACAGATTTAGGCAAGTAGTAAACAACTCTTTAAGGGCTCAGATTATATGCTACAGCATAGTCCATGTCAACACTCCAATTCTATAGCACTCAAGTACAATTGGATAAACTAAATTGTTCTTATAGAATAGGACAGACTTCTATTTTTTTTCCTTGAATAAGCAGGTGAGCTGCGTATCATTGTATTACTAGTAGAGGACAGACTTCTATTTTGTGGGGACAACGTATGTCAATGATACTCGGGTAAAATTGACCTTTAAAACGGATGGGCAGTTTTCATTTTATAAGTGCCAGCGTTTTTTAAGCCATAGGTGATTCACTAATTGAACCTATTCCAAGTCTGAATTATTATGATATATCAACAGTATCAGAATATAGAATAGCATTGCAATAGCAAGGAGAGCAAAATACCTCACTTGCGGGGACATTGATTCCATATGTTTCCAGGTCCTGTAGCAGTTGCTTGCTCATTGGGAGAATATAGTCATAAGGAACCTTATTTGCTTCTTCCAATATAAAACAAGGCATGACATACTTTAGTCCCCAAATAACCTCTTCCACAGCTTGGTCACCTGTCCAGCAATCGACATTCTGAGAAACTATGTCAACATTAGAATGCCGCATTTGACTGGAATCAGTACTGATGACAAAAAGGGAAACTGTTGAGGGAATAAAAACTTACAAGTTTTGATTCAATAACAGCTTTAAGATGTTTATCTTGAACAAGCAATTTGCTTTTAGCTTTGCAGAATCTAAGAATGAGCTGTTCCAGTTTGTCACCAGGGCCATCATGACTATTACGGGCAACAGATTTTTCATCAACACTTACAAAACCAATGGCAAAGACAATCTGAAATCCAAAAGAACATTCATCAGAATATGATAGTGGGTGACATATAAAAAATATTAGAGCCCTGCGCGGTTCAAATGGAGAAGATAAATGCAGCATGATCAAAATCATTCTAATCAAATAACAACATGAACAAAGCCTTTTTGGAAGTTATGTTTGACCATCAAACTACAGGAAGATGGTACGGCATGTCCTTTGATTGGAAGTAAAAGTATTTTCTCCTTGGCAGGGCATTACAGAGCGTACATCATCCATCCTAGAGATCTAGTCAACTTATCCTACTAAGGTTAGGTTAATTAGATGCTTGATGTCAGTCAGACGTAACAGTTTTCTTAGCAATGCTGTAAAGCTGAGTGCCAAGCCTTGCTATTGACGCACAGTGGCTATACCTACCGCACATACCCAGTGCTTAGCCAATATGTCCCATTTAGACCCACCCAAATAGCCAATCAGGTACTGATCTTACCATTACCACTGATGGTGTACTAATTAGGGCCTGTTTGGTAGAGATGACCTAGAAGTGATTCTCTGTGAGTCTAGGGAGATTCTACGGAGGAATAAGGAACAAAGTTAATCAGGAGAAGCTGTTTTATTCAGCACCCAATATCTTAGTTCATTTCAGAGTCAATTCCATAGTGGTTCCTGGAAACGGCCTTTCCGCAGAGGAGCAATTGACTTTGGGAGCTCCACCAAACAGGTCCCAACTTAAATTGCGAAGAGAGATGGAAGCATGATTGCTCCTCAAGAGACATTAAAAAAAGAAGAGTTTCCTATGTAACTTGATCCCATGAGGGATGAACAAACAAATTAGCAATGGACGAAATTAAAAATATAAGTTGAATTTCCAGAGATAATGTACTTCGCGTGCATCATATAAATCCGTAAAATACATCCAGATATCCTGCAAAAATGGGAAAAAAACTCATCAGTTTCTGGATTCAATGATCCGTTGCATGACACCAGAAAAAAGGAAAATAGGTGATTCATCAGAAGCGTGTTTGTACATACCTCAGGATTACGAAACAAACCTTCACGAACATTAAACATAGCAAAACCTGACGGAGTCTCGAGCAGCACCTTCTTGAACTTCACTTTATTTAAATCTACAGGTTCCCTGCCACTGAAGTTAAGAACAAACAAAATTAAAAGCAGACATGTGATTACTTCACAAAGAAAACTAAAAGCAGCCTGTACTTTGCTTTTTTCATTCCCAAACTTGAGAAAAGTAACCAACATCCAAAGCCATGGTTTTAAAGGCGTCGCCTAAGCGTCCGAGCGCTCGAAGAGAGCAAGGCGTCGTCGTCGCCTTGGACTGCTGAGAAAGGCGTCCGTAGGCGTCTCAGAGGCGTCCCAAGTCGTCGCCTAGGCGGGAAAATCGCCGCCTTGGCGCTTCTGGACGCCTCGGGCAGGGTCGCGAGGGAAACAAACATTGGCGGGAGGGGAAACAGAAATTGGCGGGCTGGGAGAGAAATTGGCAGGCTGGGATAGAGAAAAGAGAGGGAAGAGAAAGAGGGGAACAGACCAGGCCAGGGAAATCGATTGGGAGAGAGAGGAGGGAGCTCCTCTCACGCGACCTCCCTAACTCCGGCCAGATTTGCTCCTGCTCCGCCATCTGCCGGCCTCCCCAACTCCGGCCAAGCTTGTGGCGGGGCCGGCGGGCCTCGGGAGGTGCTCGGGGAGACGGCGGCGGAGCTGCTCACTGCAGAGGGAGGCGGGGGGAAGGGTGGCCGCGGCGGCAGTTGTGCTGGCGGCGGTGGAGGGCGCTGAAGCGGGGTTGGGGGCACGAGGTGTGGGTCGGGGGCACGGGGTGTGCGCGTCTGGTTCGAGTTGGGTTGGGGTGGGTCAGTGTTAGGTGGTATTTTTGCTGGGTGGAGCACGTCACGGGCTGGTTCGAGTGGTACTGCTGTTTGCCTGCTTGCCTTCCTCAAAGGCATCGCCTTGGGACGCCTTTAAAACCATGTCCAAAGCCTGAGGGGGTGTTTGGGACTGCTCCGCCCCGTTTTTCCAGCTCCGCTTCAACTTCGCGTTGCCAAACACGCCTAGCTCCACGAACTCCACTCCGCAAAAAAGGTGGAGCTGGAGGCCAACTCCACGTTTTTTCTGGAGCACCTCAAGGGGTACTCCAGTTTTTGAAGTTTTGTACTCCCACCCACGTAGAGTTGAGGGATAATTATCCACATTGCCACACATTAATCACCGGCTCATTTCCTATTTGTTCTGCTCATTAATCTCCGACGGTCTTGGCCTGCCTACATGACGTCCTTCCATGTCAATATCCTCCCCCTGTTCTTGCCTGACCGTTTGGCCCTCGCCCAACCTAGCTTCCTAGTTAGTTGGCGTAATCTAGCTAACATTTCTTTTCTATTTTTCTTGGAAAGTATCAAATGCAATTTCAATCAAGGGAATGGACCGTCCGCATGAAAACGACCCATTCTTAGAGCTGGAGCAGAGTTGTGTGCCAAACAGTACCACCTGCTCCACAAACTCTATGGTGGATCTGCTCCATGGTGTGGTTCGTGGAGCGGAGCTGAAAAAATGGGAGCGGAGCAGTCCCAAACACCCCCTAATGCTCCAGCCTCATAGTGCATCAAAAATGACTCCCGCCACCATTCCTCCATGAGGATACATGTATCACCAGCGTTGAGCTATAAGGAACAACTATCCTAACTGGACTTTTTTCATTGTCCACAACAAAGATCAAACCCTAAAGACTATTGTAGACTCAAACTCAGAACCTAAAACACCAAATAAGAGTTCCAGTCCAAATTAGGGGTGCAAATGGGACTACCATGTTTAGTACAGTGAAATTATATCAAAGAGTAATGAATTTCACGTAGTTAGAAAGAGGGTCAGTGGGCACCCTAAGGTTCTCCAATTTAGTCCTAGTCAAAAACACTTCTGCAGAAACAAGTACCCCATATTGTTGTTTAACAGATCTGAAAAGAAAGAACAAAACCTAAGCTGCAAGAAAGGAGTGGAGATTTTTGGCTCCCGAGCTTTAGTGCTCTCGCTATTTTTAAAAAAAAATCAAAATCATATTTATGAGTTCCAAAAAATATTTAAAAAATATCTGGATGTAGCCCATGATTCATCCCACAAATGTGCAAAATGTCAATTTCAAATATTTTGTATTCTGAGCTGTACAAAAATGATGAGCGTAGAACTGTGAAAGTATGTTTTCAAATCCCCAAATTTTATCAGATTTTGTCATTTTTGTGTAGGCCAAAATACAAAGAATTTCACGTCACGGTTTTACATACTTGTGGGATACAACATTGATTATATCCGGATTTTTTTCCAGATATTTTTGAAACCTGTAAATATGGTTTCTAATTTTTTTAAACGAAGAGAGCATTGGTGCTTGGGAGCCAAAGACACTTTTTTTTGGCAAGAAAGCCCTAAATTCGTTTTCTTCTACCATGATACAGAAATAAATTTCAAAGAGATGTGGGCTATGATTCAACCTGCTGAGAGTTGTATTTTGCTGCGCATACTAAACTTGAACAGAACAATAATCAACCCTCAATTGATGTATAGAACAGATGGGCTACAAGTGCTTACCATACATCAACCCTTTGGAGTGGAGTGAGAGATCTGATAATTGTCGCTTCCATAAGCTTCACATTCATAATAATCATGTCTCTCAGCTGAGGAACATCCAGGAGGTAATGAAGGTATCCCATTATCTTTTCCACGTCATGCATAGTAAGGACATCTTCACGACTAGCTTGAAACAGTTTAGCCTGATGCAACTTTGATTTCAAATCCTCAGTAAATGTCTGCACAAGACAAAAGCAAGTAAAATTCATATATCAATTATCACTAAAGGACAAGTTTATGTGACCATTACTTGTAAAAATCAACTGTTAATTAAGATTCGTTAACCTCAGAGAAACCAAATTCTTCCACCAACTCAGGAAGAAGTACCATTGCAAGCACTTTCGCATAGTCCAAGCCATCTTTAATAGTGTCACCAATCCCAACATACTCATCAAATGACCTCGACAATTCCTTTGGAAAATCCTCTAGGTTCATGTCAAGGTAGCACAGGAAACCAAATTTGGTTATGAAAGTTTTGTCAACCTGAAATAGAAAGCAAGAGAAAAAGGCACGGCAATTAGAATCATGCTGCAAGGTAAGAGATATGGAGGAGCTTCAATCTATACAAAAATAAAGCTGAGAAATCACAAGGAATGTAAACTAGAAATACTAGTGTGCATATGGACTGTGACGAACAATAAATTGGCTAGTCATTGAAATTCAAACAACAGAATTACTAATGTTTGGATACATGAAAAACAGTTCGAAAAATAATAACTCCATTATTCAGAAGTTCATTGAATTAGAGAACACTCTGCTTATTATGAATTATGAAAGGAAGAAAGGCATCAACAGTCCAAACAATAATTTGGTCATGGGCAAATGAATCAATAACTTCAGAAGTGAAGGGACAAGAGGCACACAGTATACTTAATAGTGACTTGAATGGAAACAATTGTGATACATTCAATATAATGGTAGAAGAACATTTCTGACATACACTCTAAGCAAAAACAAGAATTACATACACAGATGCACAAAAGTCAAAATGAGTTGAGTAAGAGTCTACTAATAAAAGAAAATATGATGTAAAATAATAGCACATCAAGCTAGAGGGAATGCATGGCACGTATAGCTTAACAATAATAGATGCAATAAATAAATACTTGAAATAGCAGCAGCAAGAGCATAATTACCTTTTCTGGCGGGATATTGACTACGTAATATTGTAAGGACTCTCGCAATCCCTTGCTCATGGGAAGACAATATTCCTGTGTTATATTGCGCTCTTCTTCGCGTATAAATGCATGCAAAACATTTTTTATTCCCCATATCACCTCATCAACATCATATCCATCACATCTACATCTGATACGCTGAAAGACATTTTAATCATTAGCAATACATACTATATTATGGTTTGTAATGATTATCACATAAATCAAAAATTAAAGGCAGCATATACTGACAGTCATTTTCTCGATAGAAGCTTTAAGTTTCTCATCTTCAACAATTAATGTCTCTGCGTCACTGCAGAATTCCTCAATAAGTTGCTTCAGGTCATTTCCAGGACCAGCTTCACCATTCCGAGCAGCAGATTTGTTATCAACTTTCTTGAAGCCCAAGGCAGAAAGAGCCTGACAAGGTTTAAGAAGAAAGTGAGAGCATGAATTATTAACAGAGTACACGCCTAGAGCAACCATAAAAAAAGCCTACTAAAGGATATGATTGTGCCATGAACCATGTGGTAGTACTAGTACACTAACAAACATCAATAGTACATTCATCTTTATTACTCTATTTGATGCAAAAATTTATGAAATATTTAATGGATGGAGGAGTGGTAGTAAAGATCTAACAAACATCAATAGTATGTCCAGCTTTTATTTCTCTATAAGATCCAAATGTTATGAAATCTTTAGTTATGGATTTCTCATTTAGAAAGAGAGGCCAACATAACTACGTCTCAAGAGACCTTAATAGAATACAAGTATGTGCATCAAGGATCTTGTTTTACCCCAGCTTGTGTGGAATAACACATCATAGTAGCTGTAATGTACCTGAATTGCGCATTCTGGATCCGAGAAGTGCACCCAGATATTCTGTAAAAAGACAGAAGAACAGTTAATTGGCGTGTAGGCTTACAAAATAGTTGCAGGGCCAAAAGAAAGAAAGGAACAAAAGCGGATAATTCATCACAGGACAACATATTACCTTGTCTTGTTTGAAAGCAAAATCCTTCACAACGAATACTGCAAAACCAGTGGGCGTCTCAAGCAGGACCCTCTTTCCCTTCAAATGTCCCGTATACACAGTTTTATACATTTTCCTGGCAGAGCAAATCAAGACTCAAGATCAATGGATCACGCGGGTAAGGAAGAGAGGATGTCTAGCAATCACTCAAATGTATTCTGCCCTAACTTTTTCCCAAACTAATAAACAGACAAATCAAATCGAATGCAGAAACACTCTGTAAAACTAACCCTCCAACCAATAGCACGACCCACCATCATTCATCTACATTCTACAATGACCCCTCATACAATAGAGGGGCACTATTCTCTCGGAGCCCTCTCATTGTCCTTGAAGCAACCAGTCTGAACCAGATCTGCCATGTTTAGATCAGTGGCCATATATGCCTATATCTAAAAGGTTTTCTGTTATCTACCATAAAATTTCAACTGGGCGTTCTAGAATATCTTAGAAAAATACCGAAATAATCCAACCAGCACCCTCCAATTCAATCATTCTTGTCCAAATAATTTCTGGACCTGTCGTTTCAAGAGACCAAAACAGAATCGAAATCAACCAAGCAAAGGCCTTAAATCCGGATTTTTTTGGGGGGGATGCACACTATATTACGTTGAATCCTTCCGACCGAGAGATAATTTAGGCCCTGTTGGCACAGCTGAAACTTATGAAGAAGCCTGCCTATTTCTGGCTGCCCTGAGAAGCTGCTGCCCAGAGAAGCAGCTGGTAAAATAAGCTGGATGTTTGAGGTCGACAATGAAAACAGTTTGGAGTTAGAATAGATCCAATTCCACAGCTATCACAGAGAATACAATCTATACATTATCAAGGAGGGCAATCTGACGAATTCATTCTGCAAGACGAACAAATCCCCTACCTACGAAGCGCAGTAACGCACAAACCATGAACTTCAAAGACCTCAAACTAAACCAAAACCCTAAGCACATCGAAGCCGTACTTGCTTTCGCCGAACGTCGCAGATCCTCGCGCTAGGGGTGGACCTATAGCTCGAGGCTCGGTTCGGGCTCGTCAAGGCTCGGATCGGGCTCGACTCGGCTCGGATATTGAACAAGCCAAGCCTAAAACCTGGAACTCAGGCTCGAGGCTCGACAAGCCCGCTCGATCAAGCTCGCAAGCCGGCTCGAAGGCTCGATGTAATTTAAAAATCGACATGACCTTCTCTAAAAATGTAACAATTTACAATTATAATCCATAATTGAGTATAAGTAGATCCATACATCACTATTATAAGACACTCAATCTGTGACAAAACTCCCCCACAATTTTAACAATGTATATTTGAAGAAAAAACACTTCCTAAGTATTTAACCCCACGGCACTATCTCAGCCAATAATCCTTTCCTAGCTACAATGGCAGTTCACATTGTCAGCGAGTTAATTACACCAAGGTAAAGCTGAGATAAGTTGAGCATGGTCGTCTTATCTAAATGACTTCAACTTGGTGTCCATTGGTTGATTAAATTTTGTGTGTGCACTCCAATATATCGTGTGTATGTGTTAGGATCGAACATGGTGATTAACAAGATGCTAATTTCCCTATGTACCATCCAAATCTAGCCTATGTTATTAGATCACGAGAATTACCTATGTTTTCCCCCAGCCTTGTCCTTATCCAGCAGCGCGCCTCGTCCAGCAGCGCACCTCGGCCTACACAGCTTCAGCGGCGGTGCTGTCCGGCCTAGACGAGGTGGCGGCTCAGACCTAGGACGATGGAGGAGCTCGGCTAGGCGCAGTTCATGGCGACGGTGGGGCGCAGGAGTCGGCAAAATCAACACAGGAACGGGTGGGAAAGAAGGCGGCGAGGCGGCCTGCGCGAGAAATAGACCTCCAGCGGCAAGAGACGGTCCAAATCACGCCGGCGGCGGCGACGTTTGAGCACAGGATAGGGAGAAGGATGGAGGGGAACGATAGGTCTGGATGCAGCGCTCCGGCTCGACGGGGCATGTTTAACGCAGCCGCTTGTGAGAGACGTTAGGATTTTTTTCACAAAAAAAAAATTAGCAGTTACACCAACGAATCCTAGTGCCAAGCGTAGCGTCGACCCAAAAACAAGCAGCGGTCGTTCGTGCGGGCGCGTAGGGGGTTGAGGAGGAAGAAGGATCGAGCGCGAAACCTACCTGCATCGCGTGGCGTGTTGCTCGTCTAGAGAAGAAGAAACCCTAGAGCTGGGGGCCGGATGGTCAGCAGGACTGCAGGAGAGGATGTTCCAAGCAGCGGTCGCTTGGCCCTTTTTTCCCTCGTACGGCAGCAGAAGCAAAGATGGTTTATCCTGAGATTTTAGCGTCCAGCGTTGTAGGGAAGGAAGCTTAGATAATTTTTTAGTTTTCAATCTTTATTTTGTTTTCCATAAGCTCGGGGCCTGCTCGTTAGGCTGCACATAGTGGGGTAAATTAACTAAGATTCCAACTCACCATTTTTACTTATGTGGTAATAAGTTAATGAAGAAAGAGATAGATAGAGTAACTAGCTATATTATTGTAACATCACATATATCAAGACAAAATGAGTCTACAACCTAATTAATGTGGCATTGCATGTTACCACACTTAAGTTATTTTGCACTATAGAGATAGCATGTTACTAGTCTAAGTTACGATGCACTATGACCAGCCTAACGAGTGAGCCCCGAGCTTCAGCGAGCGAGCCTCGAGCCCATTTTCTGGGAAGTTTGGAGCACCAAGCCCTGGCTCGGCTCGAATTTCCCGAGCCCAGCCACGACGATTCCACCCCTACCTCGCGCCGCTCTTCCGCCAGATGCAAAGAAACGGGGTGGAGAAAGGAGAATGGGGGCGACTGCCCACACGGCTAAGAGGAACTCTAGAAGACCCACCACACACTTTTGCCAATGGTGTGTCGGCCTGGTATAGCTCATGACGAAATGCCGGCCTCGAGGTCGAACCGTGACTCGCCGCTTTTCGCTCTCGCCGACCAATGGACCAAGCAATCGTAGTAGATTCATTACGTATTTGTTACTTATTATAGGATAATATGACGGGCCACATGAAAATATCTACCTGGCCCACGTGCCAAACGTGTCGCAGGCCGGCCAGGCGTCGGGGCCAAATGTGCCAAACGTGTTGCCAGGCGTCGGGGCCGGGCTCGGGTCGCAAAGCCAGGCACGCGTGCCGACCCGACACGTGAGCTTGGCGGGACAGGCCCGTTTAGGGCGTGCCATGCCTGGGCCGGCCCGTTGACCAGGTCTGCCCGCCCCGACCCGCAAAATAATCGCCGGTTTGCTGGCTTTGGAGAAAATTCTCGCACCATAGATTCCTGGCGTCAACCCGTAAAAGAAAATTGGAGGCACAATGTTACGGGTCAACCCTAGGGTGGCCTGATCTTTCACGAATCCCCGTGAAAATCAATGTGGAGTGAGGGGAACATGATGAAATCCGTGAACTCACACAAAGAACACGATTAACACGCACACAAATACACACACGAAATCCCTAGGATCGGTGGTAGGCAAGGATCTCTCTCTCTAACCGGCACGGCGAGCGAAAGGCTTGGCGAGATCTTGACAACTTGGCAAAGGACTCCGATGCCAAGGCCTTGTACAATGAGGGATGAACTGTTGGGAATATGCCCTAGAGGCAATCATGTATGATGAGATTTCCCATTGTATTTATGAAGATATTAAGTAGTCCTTGTATAGACATCTGATGTGTATCATTAAATATGTGATTCGGTTGTGGAACTATGCATTCATGTTGTTTGTACTAAATATCCTTGGTCATTGAGGTTGTGCTGGACACACAACTTAGACCAATGTGAAAGTTGGCTTGATGACTCGGTTCCACTTGTCATGGGCATGGAAATGCTATTCCAACTTACACAGATTCGGCTAAAGAGTTTAGCGAGTCGGATTGACCCATATTGAGGTACAACGAACAAGTTGTCATTTGTATATCTCAATCAATGTAATCCTTTGACCTGAGATTATTGCATAGTCCGAGTTGAGGATCACCGACTTAGATTCTATCAAACGCTGATCCGTAACTAGGCAGTTATAAAGGCAGAGTTCGGGTCGACTGAGAATCATGCTGCGTGATGTGAATAACCAAGATGGGATTTTGCCCCTCCACTTGGAGAGATATCCTCTGGGCCCTCTCGTGAGATATGATTCGGAAAGCATGGTCATACACGACTCGGTTAAGTGTTAACCGAGGCGATCGACTAAGAGTTAGTCGGGTGAATCACTTATCTTGGATCGAGAAGAGAGTCGGGCTATTTAAGGGATGACAATTATTCGCCTATAGTCTGACAAGGTATATCGTGAGGCAAAAGGGACTCGGACGTAAGTCGCATTGGAAATGCAAGTCGTCATGACTCTTTGGTGCTTGGGAGTCGGCACATTCTGCTAGGAGCCGCTACCGAGTGATCGATTGAGAGTCGGACTCCAATCGTGTCCAAGTAGTCATGAGCCTACGGGGTCACACACTTAAGAGCGGGAGCAAGTTCGGATTGGATCTAAACCTGTAATCTGGTTGGGTTGGACCTGAACCGGATTAGTACTGAGTCAGTGAGTCGGACTCACAAGGACTAATATTATATGGGCTTTAGTAAATGGGTCACGCGAGCAGAGCCCACGTTCACTCCCTATATATAGTGGAGCACCGTAACCCAGAGAGGTTAATCGTTGTTCGGTTAGGTCATTCCATGTGTTGGAAACCCTAGTTCCACAGACAGCCTCCGTTAAATTTAACCTAGCGCTTTGCCGGTGCTCCTCCTTGTACGTGTGGATACCAAAGAGGTTGTGTGCGATCGCACCGTGACGACGATCGGATCGTGAGGATCTGATCGCATCAATCGACGCGCTAATCCGCAACCGCGCGTCTAGTGGTAAACCTCGTGGCCTTCTACCTCGGCTAGATCTTGGGATCACCACGTTAGAGGAAAAGTTTTGTTTTATCTCACGGCCCAACAAAGGGTATCAGAGCGATAGCTTCTGGTTTTAGGCTTGAGATCTCGCATATGTGATATGCGGTTGGCTGTAGATGAGATCTATGTGCTGTTTGGTGGTCGATCTATGAGATAGATCGGTTTTGTACAAGGTTGATTGGATCAACTGTACTCGGGGAATGGTAGATCTGATTTCCGTGATCATATAGCTGAGGTCGTAGAACGACATACCCCTACCGGTCGGCTTCCGCCATCAGGTAGACTGTGACACGTAAATCCAGAGGCGGTGATCGAAGATCAAACAGTTTGATCGAATCGGAACGATGGTCGGAATCCATGTTCAGATCGTAGATGAGATCTACGTTTTCGGAAAAATCGTCGGGCGCTGCCCGCACCCGTGAGGGGCGCTGCCCCTTCGATCCCCGCCCGCTATCCGGCTAGCGGGACCGCTGGCTTTGCCCTGTCGTAGCTCCTTAGATGTCGTTGCGAGTTTCACAGCGCCAGTAGATATTGTATCTATGCATAACTTGTTTTTGCAGGAAGTTGTGAATGGTATGGTTCATGTGCATGTGATGTATGTGTGTAATCTATACGTGATCTGTGAATCACGGTTTTTGTCAGCCGGCTGGAGCCTAGGTGCTGTCATTTTATTGTATAATGACCTGCGTGTCGGATTCTCTATGTAATTTACTTTACTAAGCTAGTGTAGCTATTTGGAGAACCCGGAAGGCATGCAAGGCGTTGTACATGTCGGCGACATGGAGTAAGATGGCAAGTGACAAGAGTTGGCACGAGTCGGATTACAGGCTTTGTGGAGATGGAGATCGCCATGAAGAGAGCCATACCATTTCACATTATAAATGTTTTATTTTGTGTTATTGTTATGTCTCAGTTTTGCCTCTATTAGATAGTCGGTAAAATTTAATCCCTCAAAGAAGGTCTAGTCGGTTTTCCCGCCAGTGTTTGCACCATCACAAGTCGGACATTTTTGGTAGTTGGCTCATAAAATTGAGGTGCTGCCAATTCTATCCGACTAGGTGGGTTCGAGTCGGACTCTTACTGCGGAAACACTCGGTAAGCTAGACGGGTCTATCACAACGGTTGTGGGACTCGGGGAAAAGTCGGATGGGAGCCGGGGCATGTGATGCCACCCGTCCAACAGGAGTCGCATGAGATACGATTGACAAGGAGGTGTCTACCTAGATCACTTGGCGGCTAGCGGTGATGCTAAAGCTCACTAGCCGACTTGCTTATTTAGGATCCTGAATCACTAAGAAACCATCAGAGGGGTGTTGGTTCTAGTGGGAGCATAAAATATTAAAATGTTTAATATGCTTGCTCTTTTATGAATACATGTCTTAAGTGTTTTGCATATTTTCTGTTGTAGATCATGGCACCAAGTAGCGCCACTCTCGTGATATCCGGTTTTGCGTTGAGAACCATTCTTGAGAAAGATAAACTGAACGGCACTAATTTTACCAACTGGTATCGAAATCTGAGAATTGTTCTCAAACAAGAAAAGAAAGACCATGTCCTAGACAACCCACTTCCAGATGAGCCGAATGAGAATGCGACTGTCGCTGCCACCAATTCCTACCGTCGGGCTAAGGATGAGTCCACGGATATTAGCTGTCTTATGCTTGCTCACATGGAACCGGACTTGCAAAAGCAGTTCGAGCATGTTGAGGCCTACGATATGATCGAAAGCCTCAAAAATATGTTCGAGCTCAAAGGAAGACCGAGAGGTATCAAGTCTCTCGGCTTTGATGAGTTGCAAGCTTAAGGATGGTGATCCACCGAGTCCGCATGTGATCAAAATGGTTGGTTACGCAGGTCTGGAGAGGCTTATACCCCATAAGCGAAGAGTTCGCTACGGATATAATTCTGAACTCTCTTCCTAGTGCATATGGGCAGTTCATTTCAACTACCACATGCATGGTATGGATAAGAAGCTCACTGAATTACATGGGATGCTCAAGCAGGCGAGATCTCAAGAAGGGCGCCACCAAGTGTTGATGGTGCGTATAAGGCTAAGTTCAAGAAGAGTTCTTGGACTAAGAAGAAGGCTAAGTCGAGGAAAGGTGCTCGTGACCTGGTCCCAAGCGCTTCCTTAGGGACTAAGCCATCTCCTTCAGCCGGATCCACTTGCTTCTACTGCAAGGCGGATGGCCACTGGAAGAGGAACTACAACAAGTACTTGGACGACAAAGCCAAGAGTGGAGGTATGACTTCCGACTCAGGTACACTTGTTTGCAATGTTATAGACATATATCTTGCTGATGCACCTAATAGTTCTTGGGTATATGATACCGGATCAGTTATTCACATCTCGCAACTCGTTGCGTGGACCGGTAAGAACTAGGAGCGTAGCAAGAGGCGAGGTTGATATTCGAGTCGGCAACAAAGCAAGAGTTGCGTTGGAAGTCGCACGATGCAACTTCATTTACCTTCCGGATTCATTATGGAACTGAATAATTGTTATTATGTTCCAGTGCTCAGTCGAAACATTATTTCTGCTTCATGTTTGATGAGGCAAGGCTATGAGTCGAATATCAAGAATAATGGTTGTTCTTTGTATTTGAATGATATGTTTCACGGCTTTGCACCCGTCCAGGACGAGTTATTTATTTTGAATCTCGATGGTGAGTCGGTTTATAACATAAATGTTAAAAGGTTGAAACCAAATGATCTGAATATGACTTACTTTTGGCACTGTCGGCTTGGTCATATAAGTTGGAAACGCATGAAGAAGCTCCATGATGATGGACTCCTAACTTCGTTCGACTTGGAGTCGTTCGAGACATGCGAATCTTGCCTACTCGGCAAAATGACCAAGACACCTTTTGCAAAGAGTTGCGAAAGGGCGTCCGACTTGTTGGGACTAGTACATAGTGATGTATGTGGACCAATGAGCACGACAACCAGGGGTGGTTATGAGTACTTCATTACCTTCACTGATGATTTGAGTAGGTATGGATATATCTACTTGATGAAACATAAGTCGGAAGCCTTTGAAAAGTTCAAAGAATTCCAGAATGAAGCACATAATCAACTCGGCAAGAAAATAAAGTTTCTTCGGTCGGACCGAGGAGGCGAGTACATGAGCCATGAGTTTGATGACCATCTGAAAAGTTGTGAAATAGTTCCTCAACTTACTCCACCAGGAACGCCACAAAGGAATGGTGTTTCGGAAAGGCGGAATCGAACCTTGTTGGACATGGTACGATCAATGATGAGTCGGACATATCTGCCTTTATCATTTTGGGGTTATTGTCTAGAAACAGCGGCGTTCACACTAAACAGAGTACCATCAAAATTGGTAGAGAAGACACCGCATGAGATGTGGACAGGCAAAAAGACGAGTTTGTCTTTTCTTAAGATTTGTGGTTGTGAAACATTTGTCAAGCGACTTCAGTCGGACAAGCTTACAGCCAAGTCGGATAAGTGTTTTTTCGTGGGGTATCCGAGGGAAACCTTGGGTTACTACTTCTACAACCGAGAAGAGGGAAAAGTGTTTGTCGCTCGGAACGGTGTCTTCCTTGAGAAAGAGTTTCTTAGTCGGGGAGTAAGTGGGAGCACGGTGCAACTCGAAGAAATTCGAGAGGAACCGGCTAGTAGCGAGTCGGCAAAAACCTTGGAGGTTGAGCCGGTCATGGCATCTGAGCCGGCAGCAGCACCTATACTACAAAGATCGGCAAGATTACGAAGTGTTCGTGATGTGTTACTGTTGGCGTTGATGAGTAAGCAAATTATTCGGAAGCGATGGTGGGATCTGATTCCGAGTCATGGCTTGGAGCCATGAGATCTGAGATAAAGTCCATGGATGAAAATCAAGTTTGGAACTTGGTTGATCTGCCAGACGGTGCAAGACCCGTCGAGTGCAAATGGGTCTTTAAGAAGAAAACTGATATGGATGGAAATGTTTCAATCTATAAAGCACGCCTTGTCGCGAAGGGGTTCCGACAAGTTCAAGGAGTTGATTACGACGAGACTTTCTCGCCCATAGCGATGCTTAAATCAGTTTGGATCATGTTAGCTATAGCGGCCTATTTCGACTACGAGATATGGCAGATGGATGTCAAAACGGCTTTCCTTAACGGAAATTTAACCGAGGACGTGTATATGATACAACCCGAGGGTTTTGTTGATCCGGCTAATGCTGACAAGGTATGCAAACTTCAGAAATCTATTTATGGGTTGAAGCAAGCATCTCGGAGTTGGAATATTCGCTTTGATGAGGTAGTCAAATCATTTGGCTTCATCAAGAGTGATCATGATTCTTGTTTGTACAAGAAGTTTAGTGGGAACAAAGTAAATTTTCTAATCTTATATGTGGATGACATATTACTGATTGGAAATGATGTCCAGATGTTGCAAGAAACCAAGGAATCATTGGAAAGGAGTTTCTCAATGAAAGACTTGGGTGAGGCAACATACATCCTCAGAATATGGATCTATAGAGATAGATCAAGGAGGCTCATTGGATTGAGTCAGAGTACTTATTTGGACAAAGTGTTGAAGAAGTTCAACATGGAATCGTCTAAGAAGGGTTTCTTACCGATGTCCCAGGGTGTAAAACTTAGCAAGACTCAGTGTCCTTGGACAACTGATGAGCGAAGTCGGATGAGTGCGATTCCATATGCTTCTGCAGTCGGATCCATCATGTATGCCATGATTTGTACTAGGCCGGATGTTTCCTATGCTCTAAGTGTTGTGAGCAGATACCAGGCTAATCCTGGAGAGATCCACTGGACAGCGGCTAAAAATATCCTAAAGTACTTGAGAAGGACCAAGGATATGTTCTTGGTTTATGGTGGTGAAGATGAACTCAGTGTAAAGGGTTACACGGATGCGAGTTATCTTACCGACTCTGATGATTCTCGTTCACAATCCAGATACGTGTTTATTATAAACGGAGGTGCTGTGAGCTGGAAGAGTTCCAAGCAAGAGACCGTGGTTCAAGGCTTCACAACAGAGGTCGAGTATATTGTCCGCCTCGGAGGCAGCAAAGGAAGCTGTTTGGATGAGGAATTTCCTCATGGATCTTGGTGTGGTTCAGGGCTCGTCCAATCCTTTGGACGTGTATTGTGACAACAATGGTGCTATTGCATAAGCCAATGAACCTAGACAACACCAGAAGAACAAGCACATACTCATGCGGTACCATCTGATTCACCAGTTCGTGGATCAGGGTGATATCAAGTTATGCAAGGTACACACGGATGCAAATATTGCGGAGCCGTTGACAAAGCCATTACCACAGCCGAAGCATGAGGCGCACCTGAGAGCCATGGGCATTAGATGCTTATACATGTGATGTCAGAAGATTGACTCTAGTGCAAGTGGGAGACTGTTGGGAATATGCCCTAGAGGCAATCATGTATGATGAGATTTCCCATTGTATTCATAAAGATATTAAGTAGTCCTTGTATAAACATCTGATGTGTATCATTGAATATGTGATTCGGTTGTGGAACTATGCATTCATGTTGTTTGTACTAAATATCCTTGGTCATTGAGGTTGTGCTGGACACACAACTTAGACCAATGTGAAAGTTGGCTTGATGACTCAGTTCTACTTGTCATGGGCATGGAAATGCTATTCCAACTTACACAGATTCGGCTAAAGAGTTTAGCGAGTCGGATTGACCCATATTGAGGTACAACGAACAAGTTTTCATTTGTATATCTCAATCAATGTAATCCTTTGACCTGAGGTTATTGCATAGTCCGAGTTGAGGATCACCGACTTAGGTTCTGTCAAACGCTGATCCGTAACTTGGCAGTTATAAAGGCAGAGTTCGGGTCGAATGAGAATCAAGCTGCGTGATGTGAATAACCAAGATGGGATTTTGCCCCTCCACTTGGAGAGATATTCTCTAGGCCCTCTCGTGAGATATGATTCGGAAAGCATGGCCATGCACGACTCGATTAAGTGTTAACCGAGGCGATCGACTAAGAGTTAGTCGGGTGAATCACTTATCTTGGATCGAGAAGAGAGTCGGACTATTTAAGGGATGACAATTATTCGCCTATAGTCTAACAAGGTATATCGTGAGGCAAAAGGGACTCGGACGTAAGTCGCATTGGAAAGGAAAGTTGTCATGACTCTTTGGTGCTTGGGAGTCGGCACGTTCTGCTTGGAGCCGCTACCGACTGATCGATTGAGAGTCGGACTCCAATCGTGTCCAAGTAGCCATGAGCCTGCGGGGTCACACACTTAAGAGCGGGAGCAAGTTCGGATTGGATCTGAACATGTAATCTGGTTGGGTTGGACCTGAACCGGATTAGGACTGAGTTAGTGAGTTGGACTCACGGTGACTAGTGTTATATGGGCTTTAGTGAATGGGTCGCGCGAGCAGAGCCCACGTTCACTCCCTATATATAGTGGAGCACCATAACCAAGTAAGGTTAATCGTTGTTGGGTTCCAATGTTTTCGTTACTCAAGCCGACATTCTCGCTTCCGCTTCGTCGACCCCCGGTCATTCCATGTGTTGGAAACCCTAGCTCCACAGCAGTCCTACCATCGTTACGAACCTAGCAGTTCGCCGCCGGTGCTCCTCCTTGTATGTGTGGATACCAGCAGAGGTGCTGTGCGATCAACACCAGGACGATCGGATCGTGAGGACTGCACTAGATCAACTGACGCGCTAATCCGCAACCGCGCGTCTAGTGGTAAACCTCATGGCCTTCTACCTCAGCTAGATCTTGGGATCACCACGTTAGAGGAAAAGTTTTGTTTTATCTCTGCGTGGCCCAACATGAACGATGCAAAGTCCAACAAGGTGGGGATAATTGGTGCTCAAGGAGCATGAGACTAGAATTAGGTAGATCCACAAAGGGGTTGTCTTCTAATTCCAATTATCTAGTCTAGGGTTTACAATGGAGGGTGGAGGCTAATTATAGGCCAGCCACTTAAACAGGGGTAATTTGGGCACAAAAAGGTAAAGTCTGGACAAAATTGGAATATTCTCAGGCATCAAGCCCATGTTAACTCAGATCTGGATGGTTCCAGCGATAAGTTCGGCGGCGCTGGAATTGTCGCTGGAAATTCCAACGGTCGTCGGTTCTTCCGATCGCGCGTCGAAACTTCTCACAGAAACGATGTTCGGTCGTCTCACGATTGGTTCGGTCGTCGCCGAGAATTCCAGTGTGGGGTCCGGTTCGCCGGAAATTCCGGCGTGCGTTCCGGTCCGTCGGAACCTGCGCCGGAAATTTCGGTGTGTGTTCCGGTCCGCCGGTAGCTGCGTCGGTTTGTCCCTGGAGCCTCTTCTCGCGTTTTCTTAGGCCCTTCTCTTAGCGATGCTTCTTGGGGTCCATCCGTCCATGGTTGAGGATGCACAAAGTATTAGCATGAAGTGGCAAGTCATCCAAGGGTGTATCGAAATCACACGAGGAGAGGAGCGAGTTAACCTTAGCTTGTAGAAGCTTGGCTCGAGCACGTGTTATTGGTCCACTTGGGGGGGACTTGGTGGTATAGATGTAGTAGCGTTCATAGGACGGGCTACATCATCTCCCCCGGGGAAAGAGTCGTCCTCGACTCTTCATGGTTATCCTCCTGATTATCTCCATGGTAGGGTGCAAGGTCTTTGACGTTGAATGTATTGCTCACAAGGTACTTGGAGGTTGTGATGTCGATGATGTAGGCGTTGTTGTTGATTCTCTTGATGACCTTGAAGGGACCATCCCCTCTTGGTTTGAGCTTGGAGTCGCGCTCTTTAGGGAAGCGGTCTTTACTCAAGTGTATCAAGGTCACCTTCATAAAAAATCATCTCTTTCTTGTTATTGTTGAGTCTTGAAGCTTGACGAAGTACTTGCTGCTCGATAGTAGCTCTTGTTTCTTCATGACTTGGGCACGCTTGTCGACGTCCATGTTGGTGCGCTCATGAAGAGGAGTGGTAGGAGGTCGAGCGCGATGAGGGGCTCGAATCCGTAGACGATCGTGAATGGGCTCTTCATGGTGGCAGAGTGCTTGGCGCGATTATAGGCGAACTCGGCATGGGGAATGCATTCCTCCCAATATTTAAGGTTCTTCTTTATCAACATGCAAAGTAGTGTGCCGAACCTTCGATTGACAACCTCGCTTTGGCCATCCGTTTGTGGATGCGAAGCAGACGAGAAGAGAAGCTTGACGCCGAGCTTGGCCATGAGTGTCTTCCAAAAGTAGCTCATGAATTTTACGTCGTGGTCGGAGACTATGGTTCTTGGCACACCGTGAAGATAAACAATTTCCCTGAAAACAGATTTGCAACATGTGAAGCATCGTCGGTCTTATGACACGAAATGAATGTTCCATTTTGGAAAAGCGATCCACTACGACAAATATGGAATCATGACCATGCTTAGATCTAGGCAATCCTAACACAAAGTCCATGCTAATGTCTGACCAAGGTTCATGGGGAATAGGCAATGGCATATAGAGACCAAAAGGGTTATACTTAGACTTAGCTTGGACACATGTCGTGCATCGTTGGACGTGTCGCTCCATGTCGCGCTTCATCTTTAGCCAATAGTAGTGAGTGAAGAGCATGGCATATGTATTGTCGTGACCAAAGTGACCCATAAGGCCTCCACTATGAGATTCTTGGAGAATCAAAAGTTGGAGCGACGACTTCGGAATGCAGATCCCTTATGCAAATAGAAATCACCAACTCCTTTGTCTATGGAACACTTGGCAAAATTTGGTCCAAAGAATGAATCAGAAGCATACAATGTTTTTATGTCATCCAAACCCAACATGTTCACTTTGAGGTGGGTAATAAGGCTTGTATTCTTGCGGGACAAAGCATCCGCAACTACATTATATTTGCCCTTCTTATATTTGACGATGTAAGGAAAGGATTCCATAAATTCAACCCACTTAGCGTGTCACTTACTCAAGGTTGCTTGGCCCTTAATATATTTCAACGACTCATGGTCGGAATGTATGCTAAATTCCTTCGGCCAAAGGTAGTGCTACCACACTTGAAGGAAACGGACTAAGGCAAACAGCTCTTTGTCATAAATCGGGTAGTTAAGGTGTGCGCCATCAAGTTTTCACTATGGTATGCAATAGGACATCCATTTTGCATGAGGACTCCTCCGATGCCAATACCACTAGCATCACACTCTATCTTAAAAGTTTTTGTGAAATCCGGTAATGCGGCTAGAGGTGCTTCGGTGAGCCTCTTTTTGAGCTCATTAAAGGCCTTTGTTGTGCTTTTACCCAAACGAAGGTGACATTATTTTTGGTCAACTCGTTGAGAGGGCAAGTCTAGAGAAATATTTTACAAATCGATGGTAGAAACCGGCCAAACCATGGATATTGCGAAGTTCACTCACATTGGTTGGAATGGGCCAATCTCTTATGTCTTTAACTTTAGAAACATCGACTTCAATGCCATTCGAAGAAATAATGATTCCAAGAAAAACTAACTTGTTTCTAGCAAAAGTGCACTTGGGGAGATTAACATATAGCTTTTCATTTCTAAGGATTTGCAAACATCCTTAACATGTGTAACATGCTCCTCTAGTGACTTGCTACAAACAATAATATCATCAAAGTATACAACCACACTTTTTCCAATAAGAGATCGCAAAATATGGTTCATGAGGCGCATGAAGGTGGATGGAGCATTAGATAAGCCAAAGGGCATAAACAACCATTCATAGAGACCAAGCTTGGTCTTGAAGGCATTTTTCCACTCATCACCTTCCGCCATGCGGATTTGATGGTAACCACTACGAAGATCAATTTTTGAGAAAATAGTGGCTCCACACAATTCATCAAGAATGTCATCAAGACGTGGTATAGGATGTCGATAACGCACGGTGATAGCATTGATTGGACGACAGTCCATGAATAATTGTAACATATCATCCAACTTTGGAACAAGAATCAAGGGTACCGCACTTGGGCTAGTGCTTACTTGAATCAGACCTTTGGAGACGAGTTAGTTGATTTGTCGTTCGATCTCCTTCGTCTCTTCCGGTTTTGTGCAGTACGTGGCGCGGTTTAGTAGCGGTGCTCTGGGTATGAGGTCGATGTGATGCTCGATTCCGCGAAGAGGAGGTATCCCATGAGGGAGCTCTTGGGGAAACACATCCTTGAATTCCTACAAAACAGCCATCAAAGCGGGAGGGACATTTTTCAAGTCATTAGTTCCGTACGCTAGTCCCTTGCAAATAAGGATGTAGTGCATCATGGATGGGTATTCCTCACTTCTCTCATCTCACGTTTGGTGGCAAGAAGAACACTCTTAGTTTTTCCACTCGAGTTTGGCTTGTGGCTCTCACTCTCTATATAGTGGTTCTCTTGCTCACCACTCTTCTCACAAGATAGTTCTTTGGATTGCGCCCTCACTAAAGCCTCTACATTGTCTGCAGTTATTTGGCTAGGAGTCATCGGTTGAAAAACACATGTCTTGTCAAGCCATCTGAAGGTGTAAGCATTTGTGCGACCATCATGTAGGTCACCTTTGTCAAATTGCCAAGGTCTACCAAGGAGCATATGGCAAACCGTCATTGGAACCACATCACACTCCACCGTGTCCTTGTATGGTCCAATTGCAAATGTGACCGAGACGGTGTGTTCGATCTTCACGGACCCTTGGTCACTTAGCCATTGCACATGGTATGGGTGCTTGTGAGGATGGAGGGTGAGGTTGAGCTTGTCACACAACTCGGTGCTCGCAAGGTTATGGCAACTCCCTCCATCGATGATAACTTTAATGGATTTCTCTTTGCTGTCAGCATGAGTTTGGAAGATGTTGGAGCGTTGGTCTTCATGCTCTTGGACTTGATTAGTCAAGACTCTTATGGCGACAAGCGGTGGACTTGCGTCATGCTCACATACGAGAAGGTCTTGGACATCTTCCACATGTTGCCTTGTCAATGCTTCTTTGACTCTTGCATCAAATTCATCTTCACTCAAGTACTCTTCATGGCCATTGTCATGGATAAACAAAACTTCCTTATTTCCACAAGCGGCTGATTTGTGTCCTTTTCCTCCACACTTGTAGCACTTGTCGTTGAATGGTGCGTCATCCTTGTTGAATGCCACTTGGGGGCGCTTTTCCTTGAGGAAGTGTTGGCTTGAAGGGAAGCTTGGTGGTACTCGAGGGGCTTCCATTGAAGGTTGTTGGTGTTGTGGTTTGAGCTTTCTTATAGGTGAAGTACGTCTTTGGCTTGTTGTACTTGATGTCCTCTTGTACTTGACGTTCGGCTTTGGTTGCAATATGCACAAGCTCAAGCATATTGTTGTACTTTTGGAACTCGACGATGCGCTTAATTGGATGATTCAAGCCAATAAGGAAACGTGTCATCGTTTTCTCATCACTCTCTTCAATGTTGGCGCGGATCATGTTGAGCTCCATTTGTTTGAAGTACTCTTCCATGGTATTTGTCCCTTGAGTAAGAGATTGAATCTTGTTGAAGAGGTCACGCGTGTAGTGCGATGGGACGAAGCGGGATCTCATATGAGCCTTCATGTCGAGACATGTGGTGATTGGAGGCTCTTATATTGCGTCACGGGTGACTTGGATTTGTCCCCACCAGATATTGGCGTAGTCATCAAACTCAAGTGAAGCCAGGGCTATCGTCTTCTCATCACTATAGTTGTGCATGCGGAAGATCTTGTCGACCTTGAGAGCCCATGAGAGGTATTCTTCGGGATCATTGGAGCCGGTGAACTTGGGCATGGTGAACTTGAGCTTGCCAAAAGTCTCTTCATCATTGAGGTCATGGTAGCGACGGTTTCCTTGGTGGTGATGGTCTTCATCCTCCATGTCATCATTGTAACGACCTTGTTGACGTCGTTGTTGCTCTTGAAGTGGTTGTACCGCAGCTTGTGGAGGTGGAACTTGGTCCTCATGACGTTGTTGGGGAGCTTGTTCTAGCTCTTGGCACGGTTGTTGTCGAGGTTGAGGCGCTTGGGCCTCATGAGTTTGGCGAGGATGTGGAGCCTCTTGCCAAGGTTATGGTTGAGGAGGAGGGTCATTCCTCGATTGTTGACGATCATGGTGTTGAGCCTCATGATGTGGTGGATGTCGCTCTCCATGTACCATTTGATGCTCCACATCTTGATGTTGTGGGGGAGGCTCGTCATGGTGACCATGGTGATGGTGTGGACGCTCATGGTGTCGATGACGAGGCGGTGGGTCTTGAAGAGCTTGATGATGCCAACGAGCTTGTTCTTCCAAGTTAGAGTCATCACTTGGTGTTGAGTAATGGTTTTGTGTATGGTGCACTTGCGGTTGCACTTGAGGAATCACGAGTGCTCTTACATGATGACGGTGTTCAAATTGCGTTTCTTGTGGCCTTGAGGATAAATCGTCATCATAGCTTGACGTTGCGGTGTGCCGAGGAGAGGGCATCACTTGTGAGGAGCTCATGGACTCAAGCACGGGGCCTTCCTCGCGTCTTGGGGCACTTGGAGGAGGATCTTTTCATTGAGGAGCATGGTGATGTGACGAGCTTGATGCACTTGAGTGGTGCCTTGAAGAGCTTGATGCTTGAGGGCGCGGCCTTGCGTTGCGTGCCAACCCCTCAATGAGGCACTTAAGCTTTTCATCCGTTGCGGTGACGGTGCGGTGGAGAGCTTCCGTTTGGTACACAAAGTTGTGTTTCATTGCATGCATTTGCCTCTCAAGTCCATCAAAGTGGTTGTCAACATTCTCGAACTCCATTCGAGTTTCTCCAAATTGCTCATCTTGGCGCGTCTCAAGGGCATGGTAACGTGAATTGAACTCTTGGCCAATGAGGAGGTGACTTGCTCTCGCCATGTACGGTCCTCCTTCGTCTTCTTGGGATTAGCTCGTTCCTTCGTGCCTATCCATGGTACAAGACAAACAAGGATTGTATATGGAATGTATATGTGGTGGGGGGTAGCCGTTTACCTCACCTTGGGGATTGTATCCAACTAGACACCACAAGTGAGAGCTATAAGTGTGCAAAGGGAAATTGCAAAGAAAACTCACTCTAAAGGAAGAACTAAAACTATCAAAAGCTATCGGTGGAAGGTTAGGATGGTGAAAAGCCAAATGAAACGATCCAAAGAAAAGGTTATTGTCAAGGGTGGTAAAGAACCAAATATCCAAAGCAAAAGGATACGATCTACAAAACACACAAGGGAACATACACATGTAGATGAATGGGGTTAGCACGACTATGAAAATGAGCACAAAATGTCCTAAAGAAGACTAAGCTCGGTTGTCGTGCCAATGAAAGGAGAGACCACAACTCGTTTGCCAAAAGAGGATAAGCACCGAACTTGTGCACTTTCCTTGGGTGCTCTTTTCTCTCTTTGCTTACAAGCTTGATACTCTCTTTGTATTGGGAGACTATGTATCTTTCTATTTTTTTTTGCTTTTTCTTGTTCTCTTTTTTTATTCTTTTTCTCCCTTCCTATACTACTATGTTAACTTTTGTATTTGCTTACACACTCTCACTTTCCAAGGACAAGTGTACAATGCTTAGGCAAACACAAAATGAGTTGCTCTCATAGGTTAGGAACACACAAAGGAAGAAGTGGGGTTCACAAAGTGGAGAAAGTTATACCTTTTGTATGGATGACAACTTGCTACCTGTGTTGGGGAAGATATTCGGGTGTCGCGGTGGTGAATATTTTGCGGAAGCTTGTTGTTAGTTTTGGTGACACACATGCGAAACACGAACAAACAAAGGAAGAACACTATCAAAAATGGGTCCAGAAAATTTTCGATTGTGAGTTCGGTGGCGTCAGTTCTGTCACCGGAAAGTTCGGTCGTGCGTCCGGTTCATCGGACTTCGCGATGGAATTTCCAGTCATGGACTCGGTCTACCGGAAATCTTGCCGAAATCACTTCGGGACGAACTGCAAAAAGTCAAACTGGCAAATCCGTCAAAAATCCGCCGAAATTGGCTGGGGGAAAGGTCAAGGAATTTAGATCAATACCCAAAGCAATATATTTATGGACCAAAACCACGAAAAACTCACCAAATCCAGAGATCGTTTCGAAGGCAATTTGGGGCTCTTTTTGGGGGATTTTCGAATTTATGGTGGATAGAAGAAAAATTGAGGGGCAAATTCGTGATCAACCTGGATCTTGATACCAATATGTTAAGGGGTCAACCCTAGGGTGGCCCGATCTTTCACGAATCCCCGTGGAAATCGGTGTGGAGTGAGGGGAAGAGGATGAAATCCGTGAAAGCACACGAAGAACACAATGAACACACACATAAGAAAACCCGATACAACACCTATTGCTCACGCTGGTAGTGACCGGTCCAAAACAATCCCTAGGATCGGTGGTGGGCAAGGATCTCTCTCTCTAACCGGCACGGCGAGCGAAAGGCTTGGAGAGATCTTGACAACTTGGCAAAGGACTTCAATGCACTACTAGGAAAAGGGCTATAGGTAATCCACACATTCGTGGCTCACATGGTTGAAGTGCCCCACGGGTAAAATAGGCGTGGCTCACCTGTGGGCAGTGCCCTACTAGTAACTAGAACAACCGTGGCGCACATGGGGTATGTGTGCCACAGATATGTGGGCTGGGGCTCACACCAGATTCCACATACCCGTAGCGCACATGGGGTATGTGTGCTATGGTTGTGGCAAGTTCTGTGGCGCACTATGCCATGTGCACCACGGATATGTAAACTTAGCTGTAGGGCACCTTGCCCTAGTGCCCTACGGCTAACTACCCTGCACGAACTCCACCCCCGTGGATCGCCTTTTTAGGCTTTGCAAAAAATAAAAGAAAATGATAAACACTTCAAAAAATAAAATCTTTCCATATTTAGCTAGATAATGTGGTATAGTTTTTAGGAAAATTAACAAACATGAGTTTCCACTTTTTCTGCAAAAAAAAGTCATGCCAAGGTAAAATGGCCGTAACTTTTGCATACGATGTCGAAAAAATCGTATAATATACCAAAATGACGAGAACGAGATTTCACATCCTCTCGCAATGACCTATGGTCGTTTAGCGATTTTCGAATTTTGAAAAGAGTAAAAAGTTACAGTCAAAAGACTGTTTTTTCCTGCAGAAAAAAATAGAGGGCAACTTACTCGTAGCGCACCACCACCTAGTGCGCTACGAGTAAGTTGGGCGGGATTCAAAATTTGAATCCCCACCCCGCCCACCTACCCCTCTTCTCTTCCCTCCCCCTTCTCTCCTTTTCCTTTTCCTCCCTTCTACTTTTCCTTTTCCTTTTCCTCACTTCTCCTTTCCTTCTTCTCCTCCTCCTTCTCCTTTTCCTTTTCCTTCTCCTTATCCTTCTCCTCCTCCTCCTCCTCCTCTTTCTCTTTCTCCTTCTCCTTCTCCTTCTCCTCCTCCTCCTCCTCCTCCTCCTCCTCCTCCTTGCAGTGAAGATGGTGATGGCGGCCTCCTACTTGCAACAGCGACAGGGACGTCGGGCTCCTTCTTCTTCTTCTTCTTCTTCTTCTTCTTCTCCTCCTCCTTGCAGTGATGACGTCGGGATCCTTCTTCTTCTCCTCCTCCTCCTTGCAGTGACGACGGCGATGGCGACTATGGGATCTCTCCTCCTCCTCATCCTCCTTGCAGTTCCGACGGTGACAGCGGGCTCTCTCCTCCTCCTCCTTGCAGTTCCGACGAGGTGAGGCAACGGCGACAGCGGTGACCACCGATGGCGGTGGACCCACTCCGATGAGGCAACGACGATGACACCGACGAGCGACGTCATTGACGGCGACGTCACCGACGAGATCCAGATCTCCCGCTTTTTTGAATTTTGAAATTTATATCCGTGGCGCACAGCACCTCGTGCGCCACGGCTAGCTTTTCTTATGCGTGGCGCACATCACCTAGTGCGCCACGGTTATCTTTTCATATGCGTGGCGCACCACCTAGTGCGCCACGGATGGCCAAAACAGGTGCGCCACGAATTAGTTGTTTTCTAGCAGTGATATTTCCTCTTACAACAATTACATTCTCATCTTGCTTGGTCTTGAATATCCACTTGGTGTCGATAACATTGTGGCAATCTTTGGGCTTCTCTACTAACTTTCTAGACCTTGTTGCGTTTGAAATTATTTAGTTCTTCATGCATAGCAACAACCCAATCTGGATCTTCAAGGGCTTCAAAAACCTTTTTAGGTTCCACCATAGATATATGAGCTTGATTACCACTAAAGCTTGCTAGCTCCCTTCTTGTGGACACCCTTCTTCTTAGGTCAGCTACAACTTTATCAAGTGTATGCCCTCTTAGTTCGAGATTTCTTTCAGCACGAGCTTTAAGAAGAATTTCAATCTCCTTGTTATTTGTTGGAGGGATTTCTTCATCATTAGAGTCTTTGTCTTGACCACTAGCTTAACCTTGATCAATAGTTTGTTCATCACAGACAGGTGATGGAGAAGCTTTCCCTTGATCTTGATCAATATCCATAATAGGAGGCTATTGTACTAAATTCTTAGGGCCAGATAATCCGGCTAAGGGATGGGCCGGATAATCTAGCCTGGGATTTTCTGCTTCTTCCTGAGCTTCCTGGTCATTCCTGGCATGTGATGGCATAGGGCCAGAAAATTCAGCCTCGGGCGGAAAATCTGACCTAGGGCTTCCAGTTTCTTCAATTGATTGATGAACTTTAGGAGGTTGTTGTGTTGGTGAAGTTGTTTCTCCAGTAGGTGGAGCTTGTTGATCTTTTTAAGATGAGGGATCTACTTGAGTAGAGCATTGTCCTCCCCGATCTGCCACAAGGGGTTCCTCATTGGGGCGAAAAAATCCCACAGCCATTCTTCTTATGGCATCTTGGGGTATTTCAACATTTGTGTCACAAACATCAACTTTCCCTACACGGGAGCCATCATTTTCCTTGAATGCCACACCACAAGATTCTATAGAAGTTCTGGAGAGCTTGTTGTAGACTCTATAAGTGTGGGATTAAGTACCATAACCAACAAAAATACCTTCTAAAGCCTTAGACTAAAATTTAGATAAACGAACTCCTTTAATGAGAAAGAAACACTTATAATCGAACACCCAGAAGTATGAAATGTTGGGCTTGTTATCGGTAAGTATTTCATAAGGTGTCTTATCCAAGATTTTGCGGAGGTAAATCCGGTTTGACGAGTGACATGCGGTGGATATAGCTTTGATGACTACAAGTGGACATATCGTTTATAGCTAGTTTCGAAATAAAGATATCGATCCCACATGGAGAAATAGGCGAAAGATTAAAATGCTTTTAACTAAAACTAAACGAAATACTTAAAGAATAATTTTAAGATGCAAGAAAAGTAAAATTGTTTTTGGGTTTTTGATTGAGTAAAGTAATTAAATGAACTAAAGTAAAACTGAATGTAGAAAGTAGGAATCGTGTATGTAAGAAAGCTTGGAACTTCAATAGGGAAAAAGGCGTTCTCGGGGAGTGGTGGATAAACCGCTAGCAATTTAGACAGAGTAGTCGATATTATCATATCAAATATTCTCATGATATGTATGTATGTGGGAGGAGCTCCATATATGGACGAATATGCAGCAACCGCTGCTCACATCTTTCGTCATAACCACAACTGACAGATAAATGACATCAATCGTATTACCTTGCTATTAAGGGATTTATCCCGTGGAATGGACATGGCTTAATGAGTTCTACATGCTTCCCCAAGTTAGTACGTAAAGAATGACAACAGATTTATAGTCATAGTAAGTGCTATCATCCCTCCGTCTACCAACAAATAATCCCCTTATCCAGTCCCCGTAAGAGGAAAATATTAAGGAGGTGCACAACTTCCAACATCAATATGAAGACAATTAACACATACACATAATGTTGTATAACATAATAATCTCTATCTTATCTCAATCATATGCTAGGGTTTCTCCATCTACCCAAGAACTAATGATCTACTCAGACATGGAGGCAAACAACATCATGACAATGATAATGGAAACAATTATAGATGAATAGTTCTTATATAAATCCACAAGTAGTACAAGAATTGCAACAATATATAGATGGGAGGTAGATGGGATGGATGTAGGTGTTGGTTATGCAACGGTTGATGAAGATGGAGATCGATGCCTTGTACTCCCAGATCTACGTAGGGCTAAGATGGATCCCTTGGGCAAGTTACCCCTCCAGATCCCTTCCTATAAGACCTCACCCTTTAAGTTAAAGGCCCCTATGATTGCAATGCTAGTCCCTGGATCAAAATGCTAGCATCCACAGCTTAAGATGAAGTACACAGATACAAAGGTTATTATTACATTGTAATTCTAGAGATACAATAGTTCTTACAACTCATTAGCCCAAGGCTAACACACAGAGTTCTTATTACAAAGTATATAAATAAAGTATTCATCTTCATGTGCCACAGGCAAACATGTTGAGTGTAGACTCATAACCCTACTCATCATCAGAGTAACCTACAACATAATAAGTTACAGCCACAAGGGGTCAATACATTTGGAATTGTATTGGCAAGTGTTATCATAGTTATATAGTAGAGGCTATCAACTACATGAATTTGGCTAAGTGTGGTTTCAGGCTGGCTTTGCACAAAGTAGTTTTGTCCTACTAGTTGAAAACACTAAGTTTTTCTTTAGAAAAACTCTAAGGTACCACCAATAGACATTGGTGAACCACTACCCTTGTTCACCCACCATTTTTAACTTAGAAAAATTTGAATGAGGAGATCCTTGATCATTTCAGTGTCTTTGATGCTCAAAATGTTCGTTACCGGGGACACGACTAAGTACTTAGGTTTTATCCTATCGAGAGGTGGTGCACTTTCCCCACAAGACTCAACATGCATCGAGACGAGACTTTTCAGAAGCATTCCCTTAGACCACCATGGACACATTCCATCCTATCAACCCTACCACTAACTGTCCATCTGGCTGAGTTCTTGCAACCTAGTTGGTCAAGGCAGAGCCCAGATACCATGTGGTTGCACTAGAAGCTTCTCAACACTAAACATCTCAAATATCTTTGTTCCTGGGTGGCCATCCACAAGTGTGATACACAAGGTAAACCATAGACATGGGCCTTGTGTAATGACTCAACACAAACCATTATTCCCATTCCACCCAGGTGTTTCATTAACAAGTTGTTTTCTTAGTCAAAAACACATAGGCATAACCTTTCCATAAGATCATAGCATGAATTTTCACCCTTGAATTATAATAGCTAGGCTAAGCATACTATCATAACATTTCTCTTAACTTAGGAAAATTTCTGCCAAGATATCATCTATAGGATCCACCATAGCATAGCATATACTTTGAAAATTACCATGCAAATCCTACTCAAAATATCACTAGTGCAATAGATAAAATAATAGGACAAAAATATGAAGTATCACTTGCCTTAGCTAGGGGAATAGACACAATCCTGACAATCACACTCTCCAAATTCCACAAAACCTACACAACAATTTATACAACAAAATAATCACAAATCAATATACACACAAAAATAATATGAATGCATGAAAAATGCAATATGATGTTTTTCCATACTTTTTAAATAAAACTCCACAGTACTGAAGACAAAGCATACATTCTAGAGTCTAAATAAAACAAAAACCACCTAAAAATAATATTCTTGATAATTTATATAGTCAAATTAAGCCTACAAATGCTTCTGCATAAAATCCTAATTTTACAGAAGCAAATGTCCAAACCAAGGCCATATATGCAAAGATCTCATTTTTCTGAATCCATAGACATATTATTTGTAATTTTTGGATTTACAGAACAAAAGTTATGCAATTTACAAGTTTAAACAACTAATAGATAAAATCCTGGATTTTAAATCAAATTCACTAATACGTCCAATTTGCATCACCATTCTATATCATAATTTTCCTTTATTCATTGATATATGTATTATTATGAGGTATTACTTATGTCTTTTCCACTGTTTTTGCATGTTGGATGATTCTTGGAGGATGGACTGCCGGAGTCAGGTTTCTGATGGAAAAAGAGGTGTTTTGATGCAACTTTGCGAAGATCAGAAAAATAGCAGAAAAATATTGGAAAATTATCTTTTTCCCAGAAGAAGGAGGAATCCAGAAGGGGAGGCGTAGCCGGGCCACAAGGGGCCCACACACCCCTAGGCGTGGGCCGACCTTGCCTCGCGCCTAGGGAAGGTGTGGCCCACCTGGCCGGCCTCCGACTCTGCCCTCTTGCCTATATCTTTCCCACGGAACCCTAATACCAGGGGAGCAACCACAGAAAGATTTCCACCGCCTCTGCGGGGTGGAAAACACCGAGAGAGAAAGATCTCTCTGGCAGACAGATTTCTGTCGGGGAAATTCCTGCCCGGAGAGGGGAGATCATTGCCATCAACACCGTCATCAAGCTAGGATTCATCGGGATCATCATCATCCATACCATCATCTCCACCAGCAACATCATCACCACTCCATCCTGCTGTAAAAATTGTGTTGGATCTTGCATTAGTTCATAGGGGAAACTTTCCTGGTGTTAATTACTATTGTAGTTGATGCTTGTGAGTGGAACCATTGGTTATTGTTTATGTTCAGATTGTTATTCATCACCATATCATCTTTGATATTGATCCATATGATGTCTTGTGAGTAGTTCGTCTAGTTTTTGAGGACATGGGAGAAGTCATGTTGTTAGTAGTGGATTTGTGTTGAGTTATTATTCAATGGTTTAGTATTTAAGTTGTGGTGCTATTCTTCTAGTGGTGTCATGTGAACGTCGACTACATGATACTTCACCATTTATGGGACTAGGGGGATGCATTGTGTATTTGGCTACTAATTGTGGGGTTGCCGGAGTGACAGAAACCTGAACCCCCATCAGGACACCTTTGCACAAGGGAGCGTAGGATCTCAGAGTTTAAAGTTGTGGTTAGGTTTATATCTTAATTACTTTCCTGTAGTTGCGGATGCTTGCAGGGGGTTTAATCACAAGTATGTATTATTCCAAGTAAGGTCGGTACATTAGCACAGGTTCACCCACACAACACTTACAACACCAAAGAAGAGTACTTACCTATTTGAAGCGAAAGCACTTGACAGAATTTCCATGTGTCCTCGAGAACGTTTGGTCCTTATAAGTATTTCCACCGGCTTGTCCTTTGCTAATAAAGGATTGGGCCACTTGTTGTTGTTGTTCGTTGTCTTTATTACTTGCACTTTGTTTTGTTTCTTTATCAGAAAACCCCTAAAAATCCGTTTGCTAAGTATTTGCAGATATTTCATGCTCCATACCACTAGTCAACACCTTCTGCTCCTCGTTGGGATAGACACTCCTATTTATCGAAAGTACTTCGATACACCGCCTATACTTGTGGGTCATCAAGACTATTTTCTGACGCCGTTGCCGGGGAGTGAAGCACTATTGAAGAGTGGAACTGGTAAAGGAAACTTCTACTGTGAGTATTGCTTTTTGTTACTGCTTGTTACTTTGTTTCCAATATGGATAACCCACTTGGTTTTCTGTTTGGTAAAACTACTAACACTGTTAGGGTAGTAGATGAACCACCACCTGTTGAGATAGATCCTTTTAAGATACCTACAAGTATTGTTTATCGTGTTATGGATAATTATTATTTGTGGGATGGAACTGTCCACCCTGGATCATTTGCTTTTTATCCATGAATTATGCGGGTTGTTTAAGTGTGCAGGTATCACAACTGAATATGTGAAGAATAAGTTACTCTCTATATCCTTGAAAGGGAGAGCTGAAGAATGGTATAAGCTGCTGAAGAATGGACAATCCATGGAATGGGAGGAAATGACATCTCTCTTTTATTCTAAATTCTATCCTCCCAGTGAGATTCATAAGGATAGAAATATGATATATAACTTTTGGCCTCGTGATGGAGAGAGTATAGCTCAAGTTTGGGGGATATTGAAGTTACTTATGCTTAAATGTTCTATTCACGACCCCCCTAACAATATTATTAACATTAACTTTTATGCCAGGCTTTCTCTTCATGATAAAGATTTACTAGATGCTTCTTGTGCTGGATCATTCACACGTATGAAGGAAGAAGCTAAATGGGATCTACTAGACCGTATTCAAGAAAACACTGAAGCTTGGGAGAATGACAAAGGAAGAAAGTCAGGTATAAACTATGATTATGAATGCATTAAATCTTTTATGGAAACTCATGACTTCCGTGATATTAGCAATGAGTTTGGTCTTGATTCCCAAAGTATTGCCAACTGTTTTAAGGCCTTTGCCTCTTACATAGAAATTCCCAAAAATAAGTGGAACAAGTACCATGCACCTTATAAAGATGGTGTTATTCATGTTCCTATTAGAAGCACTGAAGTTTGTACTACTAATCATATTGTGCCTGAACCTTATGTTGAGAAAATACCTTTCCCAGCTAAGGCAAAGGGGTATTCTATGATGATTAGTGCAAATAATAAAGGTACTAAGAAAACTGTGGAGCCTGATGAGCAGTTGAATATTGAACCCGTGGTAGCTATTATGAAATATCTTGTCGCTAGAAATATAGAGGATGAGCATATTATCTTCTATGAAGACGCTTCTAATATTATCTCTCATCCTAGTAAGGCTAGAAAAGCTAGTGTCCTGTGCTTTCTATTAAAATTGGTGACCATTTCTACTATGGTTTATGTGATATTGGTGCTAGTTATAGTGCTATTCCTTATGAGCTTTACATGGAAATTATGCATGAAATTGGTCCTTGTGAGCTTGAGGACATTGATGTGGTTATTCACCTTGCTAATAAGGAAATCATTTTCCCTATTAGTATTGTAAGAGATGTGGAGGTTCTCTGTGGTAAGATTAAGTATCCTGCTGATTTTCTAGTACTTAATTCAGCAGCTAGCAAAACTTGTCCTATCATTTTTGGTAGACCTTTCTTGAACACTTGTGGAGCTATTATATATTGTAAAAAGGAAAAAGTTTTGACTAAGTTTGATGGAGATTCTTATGAGTTTAACTTTTCCAAATTTGCTAAAGCTCCTTGTGAAAATATCTTGCCTAATGAAGATTTCAGGATGGAACAACTTGCTTCTATTTATCCGGTTTATGACCTTGGACCTCTTTTTGATGACTGTAAGTATGCTCATTCTGATGATAAAGTTGTTGCCAGTGACAGTTATGTTGTCAACTTTATTCAAAGTGCTACTGAAAGTTACTATGAGAGAGGGAAACTTGGTTTTATGCATCTCAATAATGTTAAGTTTCCCCATTTTATGTTGAAAGCTTTGAAGTTGCATTTGTTTTGTCTTCTTATGCTAGTGGCTTTTTGTTTCAACAATTAGTTTTCCCATGACACTCCCATGCATAGGAAGTGGGTTAGACTCAAATGTGTTGGTTATTTGCTTCTTTATGCTCTCTTTCACTTCAAATATATATCTCCTTTGTGAGCATCCTTGAAACTTTCAAGCCTAACTTAAAGGCATTAAAGAAAAGTACTTGTTGGGAGATAACCCAAGAGTTTGGTTGAGTCTTTTTGTTTTGGTTTTTGTGTCAAGTTAAACTACTTTTGAGAAGTGGAGGAGTTGTGAAAAGTGGCTATCCTGGGATAGATTTTTGTGCTATATTGTAAAAAATAGTGAGGGAGCTCAGTACTACGGATGGAGCTGTATTTTTCTGAGCTTGTTCTCCAGGTTGTTACCCAACTTTCATTAGTTTTGCACTTTTTGATTTGAGCAATAGAAGGTTTTCAAAAAAAAAATCAATATTTACCTGCTGGTCTGTTTTGACAGTTTTCTGCTATCATTTGCATTTGCCTCTAACAAAAGCCTTTGTTTTGATGGATTTCAGTTGAAGTGTGCACCTAAAGGTTAATTGTTTTTGCTTACACTAATGTTGCCATTGAGTTTTGTGTGAGACCTTGTAGGAAAGGAAATTCCAGGAGAAGGAGAAAAGGAGTCTGTAGAGTTCGTCTTTGAATAGGTGAAAGTGGTGAAAACAGAAGGTTCGTGAAACCCCAATCTTTTTATATTTTTGATGTTTTTAATACATAAGGGAAGTTACAAGACGGAAAAGAGGGGTAACCGGAGGGCGGGGTGGCCAAACCCACCCTAGGAGCGGGCCCCAGCTGGCCGCGCCTGGAGGGGTTGAGACCACCCCGAGCTTCGTCTCCGCCTCATTTTCGTATCAAAACCTTCCTTATGCTTTGAAACTTCATAATATATAACCCCCGGATCCCCCGAGGTTTGTGCATCGTGTTCTCGTCGTGTTTTCGTTTCGATCTATTTCTGTCAGGAAAACTTCTCAAGTTTAGAGCACCATGGTCTCCGCCAACAACAATGGCAAGAAGCCCGAGGAAGATGATCCTCAAAATCCCAAGGAGGAGGTGATTTTGGTAGGGGATGAAGAAGACATGGAGGAGGACAAGCAATCGGAAACCCGCACTACCTTCGCAATCATTGGAGTGGTGGCAAAACCTACCAAGCTTAGGAGGAAAACACGGATGTCTACTGGAGGGAAACCTCCGCGTCTTATCTACAATCCACGGTCATCTCCTCCATGCACCAAGAGACCTTTCCATACTCTTATACATGAGCATCAATATCAACATGTGCCGAAATGGAACTTGCCCTTGATGTGGGATATGCCTCGTTCTAACCATGCAGGTGAGGAACACACTAAGAAGGAAGAGTGGGGAAAGAACAACAAGGACTGGAATTCTCGGCCCGATATGATCATGGACCGTATTGAGCAGAATTCGGAGTTGATTCGTACTCTGACCTTTGAGATTGAGGATTTGAAGAAACTTATTGAAAAGCTTATCAAGAGAACACCACCACCACCAAAGGACTAATTCGTCATCAGGTTTGGCATCCCCTTGGTTTGTTCCAAGCTTGGGGGAGTGCCGCGGTATCACTATCATTATCTTTTATCTTTTACCTTTTTAGTGGATTCATATCTTTGGTAGAGAAGTTATCTTATAGGTTGGTTTGCATGTGGAAGTATCTCTCCTTTAGTTGATTATCTATGTATCCCTTGGTTTGAGTGCCTTTATGGAATATTAATGAGAAGTTTGATCTTTTACTTTTTGCACTTCTTATTTTAGTTTGCAATCTCTATTATATGATGGATCTTGTTGATCAGTATTGGCATCACTTTGGGATCATCAAGTGGATGTAAATTGGTTTTGGCAAACCGATTTCTAGTCAGTAGCAATACTTTTTGAGGTTTGAAAGAAAAAGAGAAAAGCTTACAGGTATTTTGTATCATTTATTCTCTTTCTTGTTGGCTCATAAGCTTAGTATTCTTTATTTAAAATCTTTTGTGTCTTCAAGGAAGATTGCATGTTTGGCTTTATCACTTGCAGGTTTGCTTGTTTCCTTCAACTCCTTTGCTTGCTACCCAACCTTGCTATCCAAAAACCTGTTTTGAGAAGGCATACTTCTCATGTTTCCAATCCCTTTGAACCAAAACCTTTGCCATTTGTGTCCAGTATATCTACCTATTAGCATTATTGCTATTCCAAGCAAATTCTCAAGCTTCGTCTATCTTTCGAATTAAAAAATATTTTGTTATGTGAAAACTAGTTAGTAATGCTCTCACAAACTTGATGGCACACCTTATTTCCTTGCCCCTAATAGACTTGAACCATTGTGTCATCGAAGTTGTATATGCTTGCATCTATATGTTGGAATTAGCAAAACCATGCTGTCATGGGGAACGCTTTCAACATTGCACCTGTACGTTGTACACAGTTGATATCATGCTCTTTTGTTTGCGGATGTCGACGGTGTGAAATAAAGAGGGAACTTGTAAGTCCATGGAGTGATGTATGTGTGTTAGAGAAACGCCTGGGCTGCTAGCCTAAGCCATGCCTAATCATGGTGGAAACTTACAACATCACCATAGTGAGCATTCTGTGAAGCATTCTCAATAAAAAGCTATGCACATAGTAAATAAAAAGATCGCTGAGATGCTCATTGTCTGCTTGCCTTGTCATTTTGGTTATGAGATAGCTCCTGTACCATATGCAAGGGGTACCCCATTGGCCATTCTTTATGATACACATGTACTTATAATGACAAGAACTTGCCGGTGACTAAAGTTGAGTAGCATGAGGAGCGACCCTCATACTCAAGGTACATGAGATTGCCAACTTATATTTCGTCAAGCATATACTCCATCTTTGTGCACTTTAACCTTAATCATCTCAAGATGCCTATGATAGGGGCAATGAGGGCTCAAAGCTAGTAAGTACCATAATCTTTTGGAAGCTCTTTATGACTTGAAATCCCTGCTACCCTCTATGAAGGGACCTTTCTTCTACTTTTAAGTTGAGTCAGTAAACCTACTTCCTCTCTATCTCCAGCAAGCATTTGAGTTGTTTTGTTTCAAGCATTCATATGGTGATTTATTCAATCATGTTCTCTATCTTACTTGTTTGCACAAGACTCTTATCTATTGAGTATTACTCTGAAATCCTTCATTTTGAAAAACCTTTTTGAGCCAAGAGTGCTCCTGTTATAAAAATTCTACAAAAAAGCTTTTTCTGAAACTGTTTGCCAGCTGTTCTCTGACAAGGAACAAAAGTTTGCCAATTCCAATTATGATTTATCTTTATGCATCTCTATTGTGACTCTTGTACTTGTTGCAAGCTAAGTTATATAATGGTGAGTTGCTTTCTTCTATGAGTTGTGTAATGGTAAGTGTGATGCTTCTTGTCCGTATTCTTTTATCGACACTTCACTCCATAAACCCGTGGACATGTTTACTTAGCTTAGTTTTCGCTTGGGGACAAGCGAAGGTATAAGCTTGGGGGGAGTTTGTAACATCCCAAAAATATAAAATAATGATCATCAAACTCTAATCACTAAAGTTAGGGTTAACAAAAACTTGATTAATTTAAAATCATATGAATGCATGTGTGTATGTGATGATTTGATAAATGCATGAATGATCTTGTGTGATTAACCTAAATAGCAAGAAATGTTTTAAAGATGAATATAACATCATATAAAACAATTCCATGCAGAAACAAATCAAGAGAAAATAAAAAACAAATCAAATAAAGCAAATGGTCATTTTTGCCAATCTTGCTCACTAGGTCACTTTGAGTGTTTCTAGTCCAAGATTTCAAACAGAAACTTTCCCAATTATTTTCACCCCTTGCTAGACCAGGTAAAAGTGAAGCAAAGCCCACCTTTCAAACTTGCAGAAACATTTGATAACCTCATTCAAATGACAATTCAAAATTGAATCTTTATCATATGTGAAGATCATACATTTTCAAAACCCAACCAAACCTATGCCCCTTGACTAATCCAACTAACCAGAGACTCCCTAGTATGTGCCTAGCAAACTCACCAAGTTTGAATCCAAAATTCAAATTTGAATTTCTTTCGGCCATTTCATCAAACACATTGTGATCAACAAACAAACAAACACAAAACACTATAGTGTGTAGTAATTTTGGCCTAACTTGTTCCCTATCTAGCTCACACTACACTCTCAGTGGATCATCTAACTTGTTTAACCCCTCTAGCTCACTGTAAACCATACCATGCCATCAATGGCAAGCATGCCGAGAGCACCCTTGCCACCCCAATGTCGCCAGCCAGCTAGGAGCCTCACTAGCTTTGCCAACCTTGTCTCACAGACGCAACACCGTCCACCGCCACACTCTGTCCCAGCCCCGAGCATAGCCAGCCACTGAACCACCCAGAACGGGCGCGACCATTCTCTCTATGACCATGCCGAGAGCGCGCCAGAGCGTCGTGCTCGACACGCTCGCACGAACCACGCGCCTCCCTCGCCGCTTGTAGAGATGATCACCAGCACCCTAGCACCCCGCCAGACATGCTCGTTTGCCGCCGCGTGGATCGTAGACGTTGTGCGCCATTAAAATCACCGTCGGACCTGCCTAGAGCATCGACGTGTTCTGACCGTTCAACACTGCCCCACGCCGCAAGACCACACCATTGAGCTTCGCCAGGGAGCACCGCACCGTCCCCTACCGTCGCCCATGCCATTAGCCCTCTATGCCATCGACCACGCCGAGCTCAGCCCGCGCCCGTCGGTCCCCTTCAGCCACTATAAAAGGAAGCCTCCCCCGCTCGTTTTATTCACACCAGTTCACTCCCCACCTCTCGCTGATCACACCCACTCACTCCCAGAGCAAGGCGAGCACTAGGTGGCCGGAATTTCACCAGAGTTCACTGCTGCAGAGGAGGAGAGGCGCCATCGATTGGAGCTACCCCAGAAGAAGCTGTCGGTACCATGAGAACCGCCATCGTCAACTTCGTCATTTGCCCCCGTCGCCGACCATCGCCTGAGCCCCGGTGAGCCTCCCACGACCCCACTGGCCATGCTAGGGTTATGTCTCGCCGGCGCTGCCCGAAGTGGACGATGAACTAGAGCCGTTCGATTAGAGTTAGATCCTACGGTACTAATCGCCCCATACCGCTTCGCCCCTCGTTGTCTCACTGACGAGTGGGGTCAGTCACTTAACCAGCCCGCGCGTGCGCTGTGCGTAGTGGGACGGCCCAGTTAAACATCCCGCGCAACCCACTAATTCAAATTTAGTTTTATTCATTTAATTTTAAACCCAGTTCTGTACCTGGATTCAAAAATCAACCCAACTCGATTCACCAAACCAAAATGCATGAAACCAATTTTGTTAGAAAGGTACTGGAATGCTTAATCCAAGCCTGTTGGATTCAAACCATTTAGATTTGTAGATCACCCATGGTAAAAATAACAAGGCAGAAGTTTTTCTGCATTCAAACATTTTTCAAAATTCACTCAGAACTAAAGGTTTGGAAGTAGTACTAGGAATGGATTGGATGTCCAAACACAAATGATTAATTGACTGTGCCAAGAAAGCCATAACCATGACCAGTAGAGCCGGAATATTAGTCGAGCATGTATCTGAAACCTTGTACCGTCAATTCAAGTGCAACAAGTGTATAGCCCAACTAACCATTGACCAAGTTCGGATAGTTTGTGAATACCCTGATGTATTTCCAGATGTTTTGCCCGGTATGCCCCCAGATCGGGATATCGAGTTTATCATTGAACTAATACCTGGAACCGGACCCATAGCCCAGAGACCATATAGTATGAACCCGTCGGAACTAGCAGAACTAAAGAAGCAACGGGATGCCATGTTGGAAATTGGGCTGATTCAACCAAGTGTGTCACCTTGGAGATCCCCTGTTTTGTTCATGGACAAGAAAGATGGAGGTAACCATTTATGTACGGATTATCGGAAGTTGAATGATGTTACCATCAAGAACAAGTACCCACTACAGAAGATAGAAGATTTGTTTGACCAGTTGACTGGTGCCAAAGTGTTTTCTAAGATTGATCTTAGGACTGGCTATCATCAACTCAAGATTCGCGTAGAGGATATTCCAAAGACTGCCTTTACCACCAGATATGGATTATATAATTATACTGTCATGTCTTTTGGATTTTTATGGACTTCTTGGATAAATTTGTCGTTGTTTTCATTGATGACATTCTGATTTATTCCAAATCAGAAGAAGAACATGAGCTACACCTAAGGACCATTCTTGGAACCCTTAGAGAGTATCAACTATATGCCAAGTTTAGCAAATGTGAATTCTGGTTATAGGAGGTAGGATTCCTCAGACATATTGTATCAGCCGGAGGAATTGCCGTTGACCCTGCGAAGGTGAAGGATGTCGAAGATTGGCAAGCCCCAACCACTCAAACCCAAGTTCGTGCATTTCTCGGATTAGCGGGATACTACCGCAAGTTTGTAGAAGGATTCTTGAGTATTGCCAGACCCATGACCCAATTGCTGAAGAAGGACAAGAAGTTTGAATGGACGGACAAATGTGAAGCGAGTTTTCAAGAACTCAAGAGGAGATTGATTTCAGCCCCAATCTTGATCATGCCGAATATCACGAAGCCCTTTGATGTGTATTGTGACGCATCCAAGATCGGTCTCGGATGTGTGCTAATGCAAGAAGGCAAGGTTATATCTTATCTATCCCGACAACTGAAACAACATGAACAGAATTATCCCACCCATGACCTTGAACTCGCAGCCGTAGTTCTAGCCCTGAAGACATGGAGACATTATCTGATGGGAAACCGTTGTGAGATTTATTCGGATTACCAGAGCCTGAAATATATATTCACTCAGAAGGAGCTGAATATGAGACAGAGAAGATGGATTGAGCTAATCAAGGACTATGATGTGGACATTCACTATCACCCCGGTAAAGCCAATGTGGTAGCAGATGCCCTTAGCAGATTGTCGTGCCGCTTGAACTCCATGATTTTGAAGGAGCATCCAAGTTTGCACAAAGAGATGGAAGATTTACGAATGTAATTAGTGAGTGAAGGATTTTTGGCTAGCATAGAACTTCAACCCACTTTGATCAATCAGATCAAAGAGGCGCAGAAAGGAAATGCTAGTATCGACGGAATCAAACATCGTATCGGTACAGGCAAGGTACCCGGATTCACCGAGGATGAAGAAGGAGTTCTGTGGTACAAAGGACATCTCTGTGTACCAGCAGATTCGGAGTTGAAAGAAGTAATTTTGAAGGAGGCCCATGATACTCTTTATTCTATCCACCCCGGAGGAACGAAGATGTATCAGGATTTGAAGGAACAATTTTGGTGGCATAAGATGAAGAGAGAAATCGGAAGCTATATTTCCAAGTGTGATATATGTCAGAGAGTCAAGGCGGGACATCAAAGACCCGCAGGACTGTTGCAACCATTATAGATTCCTGAATGGAAATGGGATTCAGTTGGAATGGACTTTATCACCGGATTACCTACTTCTGGTAGGGGAAATGACTCTATCTAGGTCATAGTTGACAGATTGTCCAAAGTAGCCCATTTCTTACCAGTCAAGACCACGTACCAGAGTTCGAAGCTAGCGGAGTTATACATCGCTAGAATCGTCAGTTTGCATGGAGTCCCCAAGAACATCGTATCGGATCGAGGAACCCAGTTTACCTCGAGGTTCTGGAAGAAAGTCCAAGAAGGTTTAGGAACCCGACTAGATTGCAGCACAACCTATCACCCTCAGACCGATGGACAAACGGAGTGAGTAAATCAAATACTCGAAGATATGTTGAGAGCATGTGTGCTAGATTATGGATCTAAATGGGAAGACTGTCTGCCTTTCGCAGAATTTTCATACAACAACGGTTATCAAGCTAGTCTGCAAATGGCCCCATTTGAGTTTATGTATGGAAGGAAGTGTCACACCCCTTTGAATTGGTCGGAAGTAGGAGAGAGTCAGATTTTCAGACCTGGCATCCTACGGGAAGCAGAAGAGAAAGTTCACAAGATTCATGAGCACCTCAAGAACGCCCAGTCAAGACAAAGGAGTTACGCTGACAAGAGACGTCGAGACCTCGCTTTCAATATCGGAGATTTCGTGTACCTTAAAGTGTCGCCTTTGAATGGAATGAAGCATTTCCAGCTCAAAGGAAAGTTAGCTCCCAGATATATCGGACCCTTCAAGATTCTGAATCGTCGAGGAGAAGTATCATATCAATTGGAACTGCCAGAGGAGATGTCAGTAGTACACAATGTGTTCCGTATATCGTTACTTCACAAATGCCTTGAAGTTCCGGAGAAGACTGAAGTTTTCAAGAACAATGATCATTAGACCATACAGATCAACGATGACCTGACGTATCCTGAAGTACCCATCCATATTTTGGAAGAAGCTTTCAAAACCACCAGAACCCGAAGCATCAAGTTTCTCAAGATTCAGTGGAGCAACCACACCGAAGAAGAAGCTACCTGGGAGCACAAAGATCACATCAGGACGGAGTTTCCCGATCTCTTTAAATCCTAGGTAATCTTTTGTCTTCTTTTTCAAATCTCGGGACAAGATTTTTTTTAAGGAGGGAAGGTTTGTAACATCCGAAAAATATAAAACAATGATCATCAAACTCCAATCACTAAAATTAGGGTTAACAAAAACTTTGATTAATTTAAAATCATATGAATGCATGTGTGTATGTGATGAAATGATAAATGCATGAATGATCTTGTGTGATTAACCTAAATAGCAAGAAATGGTTTAAAGATGAATATAACATCATATAAAACAATTCCATCCATAAACAAACCAAGAGAAATTCAAAAACAAATCAAATAAAGCAAATGGTCATTTTTGCCAATCTTGCTCACTAGGTCACTTTGAGTGTTTCTAGTCCAAGATTTCAAACAGAAACTATCCCAATTCTTTTCACCCCTTGCTAGACCAGGTAAAAGTGAAGCAAATCCCACCTTTAAAACTTGCAGAAACATTTGACAACCTCATTCAAATGACAATTCAAAATTGAATCTTTATCATATGTGAAGATCATACATTTTCAAAACCCAACCAAACCAAAGCCCCTTGACTAATACAACTAACCAGAGACTCCCTAGTATGTGCCTAGCAAACCCAGCAAGTTTGAATCCAAAATTAAAATTTGAAGTTTTTGGCCATTTCATCAAACACATTGTGATCAGCAAACAAACAAACACAAAACACTATAGTGTGCAGTAATTTTGGCCTAACTTGTTCCCTATCTAGCTCACACTACTCCCTCAGTGGATCATCTAACTTGTTTAACCCCTCTAGCTCACTGTAAACCAGACCATGCCATCAATGGCAAGCATGCCGAGAGCACCCTTGCCACCCCAATGTAGCCAGCCAGCTAGGAGCCTCACTAGCCTCGCCAACCTTGTCTCACAGACGCAACACCGTCCACCGCCACCCTCTGTCCCAGCCCCGAGCACAGCCAGCCACTGGACCACCCAGAACGCGCGCGACCATTCTCTCTGTGACCATGCCGAGAGCGCGCCAGAGCGCCGCGCTCGACACGCTCGCACGAACCACGCGCCGCCCTCGCCGCTTGCAGAGATGATCACCAGCACCCCAGCACCCCGCCAAACATGCTCGTTCGCCGCCGCGCGGACCGTAGACGCTCTGCGCCATTAAAATCACCGTCGGACCCGCCTAGAGAATCGACGTGTTCCGACCATTCAACACCGCCCCATGCCGCAAGAACACGCCGTTGAGCTTTGCCAGGGAGCACTGCACCGTCCCCTACCGTCGCCCATTCCATTAGCCCTCTGTGCCGTCGACCACGACAAGCTCAGCCCGCGCCGGTCGATACCCTTCAGCCACTATAAAAGTAAGCCTCCGCCGCTCGTTTTCTTCACACCAGTTCACTCCCTACCTCTCACTGATCACACCCACTCACTCCTGGAGCAAGGAGAGCACCAGGTGGACGGAATTTCACCGGAGTTCGCCGCTGCAGAGGAGGAGAGGCGTAGTTGGTTGGAGCCGCCCCAGAAGAAGCTACTGGTACCATGAGAACCGCCATCGTCGACTTCGTCGTTTTCCCCCATCGCCGACCATCGCCTGAGCCCCGGTGAGCCTCCCAAGACCCCCACCGGTCGCGCTAGGGTTCTGTCTCGCCAGCACTGCCCGACGTGGACGATGAACCAGAGCCATTCGATTAGAGTTAGATCCTACGGTCCTAATCGCCCCATACCGCTTCACCCCTCGTTGTCTCACTGAGTGGGGTCGCTCACTTAACCAGCCCGCGCGTGCGCTATGCATAGTGGGACGGCCTAGTTGAACATCCTGCACAACCCATTGATTCAAATTTAGTTTTATTCATTTAATTTCAAACCCAGTTCTGTACCTAGATTCAAAAATCAACCCAGCTCGATTCACTAAACCAAAATGCATGAAACCAATTTTGTTAGAAAGGTATTGGAATGATTAATCCAAGCCCGTTGGATTCAAACCATTTCACCCATGGTAAAAATAACAAGGCAGAAGCTTTTCTGCATTCAAACATTTTTCAAAATTCAACCATAAGAGCTTTTGAGTTAATTCCAACTCTCAAAAATCACATTTAACCATACCTTTCAGAACATATAAAAACATATAGGTTTACTTACATAAATAATGATCAAGTAATAAAAGAATGCCACATAGGCATTTCTAGTCACTTTAATTAAATAAAATAAAAAGGTTAAACCTTATTAAATTGTGACACCACTTTAAATCACATTCCCATGTACTAAAATATGTGGTGATGACATGTGTCAACATGATCCCATGTTTGAGTAGGATAATATTAAATCTTAAGTAGTTTTTCAATGAGTAGAAATTACTTTTCTTAAAATAAAATAAATGGGACAAGTGTTTTAATCTTGTAATGGTAGTGATGATGCTAGATCACCTAGTGTGAACCTTTGTGTGATGATTAGAAATAGTTAAGTATTGTTTGGTGATTGTGTACCTCGTATTTATTTATAGACGCTAGTACCGACCAAGGATACGAGGAGGAAGGAGGATACTACGAGTAAGAAGTCGAGGATAACTTCAACCAGTGCTCTTCACATGGCAAGCTATTAACTAAGCAAGCTAACACTTGAAACTTAGCAAGCTTATACTAATATCTTAGCAAGCTAAACCATGCAAGTTTTACTTGCAAGCTTACACCACTTGATACCCAATCCTAGTTTTACTTGCAAGCTTAATACTTTATTTTCTTTATCAAAGCTTTCTCTTAGAGTTTACTTAGTGACTTGTAGATTCTAGAAAGATAACTGAAGGTAGCATAAAGAGCATAAAATTTGGCCTAAGTTAGATAATCTTGATGTCATCCTAAGGCATGAGATTGAACTTAGATCATTCACATTTGTTACCACACCTCATTAGTGTTTACCCACACTTATAGATGCTAGTGCTAAGCAAAAAACTTGATCAACTTTAGATGGGAATACTTGGTGAAAATGGTTATGAAAACCTTAGAATGGCGAGTCATTCTACTGAAATGTTTTGACATGTGTTCTTGAAACACCAGATGATTTTGATGATGAAAATGTTGAGGCATGAGCCTTAGCCCTTGATAAAACTGATGGTTGTCTGGATGCGATACCATTCCAATTTTACCGTATAACCACAATACCCAAAATTTGGGTAGGGCTTGACTGGAAATTTATATACCATAGTATGGGTTCCCTTGCGGCCAAGGTCTGAGCTGAGGCTACCTTGTGAAGATTGTCCACCTGTGCAGTTCCCAAGATGACAGTTGGTCATAGTTGGGAGGCCAAACTCACAGGAGAGGTGCCTATACTAGGGCGTGTAATTGAAAGGTTAGGATTGATTATCCGCATACTGAGTATAGTGAATTCAGGATTGTTCCTGACGGATGTATCGAATGTTGTGATGAAAGTGTAGAATCTCTGCAGTGTCAAACTACTCGAATAGCCGCGTCCGCGGTTATGGGCAGTTGGAGTGGCCATACTGTTCCCCCGTCAGATGTTTTCAAAATGACTTGTGAAATGAATTGTGACTTTGACTTGACCACAACAGAGTTGTGATATGAAATTCAAGTTCCCACTTAGGTGTTATAAAACTCTCAACTAGCTTTCTTTGCTTCTGAACTTAGTAGAGGTAAATCTGGCTTTTTGCAAAACAACCCTAGAGCTTTGTATCTTACTACAAACCCCCTTCACTTATTAGTATTATTTTGTGAGTACTTAAAGAGTACTCATGGCTTTGTCCCTGGCTATTCCCGTGGCCAGACTATGAAGAGGAGTATCAGGATGACGAACCGCAGGAAGGTTATGACAACTAGGATCATCTCCCATCGTCAGCATTGCCTATGACCCTGAAGATGGAGCTTCGCCTATGCTATCGTTACTATTACGTTATTCCGCTGCTTGAATTGTACTAAGAACTGGATCATGAGATCCTTATTTGTGTAAGACCTTATGTATGGTTTGTAATTGATGATGTACTGTGATATCCAAATCTGTTATGTCTCGCAAAAATGGTAATCTTGGGATTGCGATGTATGGCATAACAGGCATCTGGGATTAAAAATCCGGGTGTTGACAGAGTTGATACGTCCAATTTGCATCACCATTCTATATCATAATTTGCCTCTATTCATTGATATATGTCTTATCATGGGGTATTACTTATGTCTTTTCCACTGTTTTTGCATGTTGGATGATTCTTGGAGGATGGACTGCTGGAGTCAGGTTTCTGATGGAAAAAAGAGGTGTTTTGATGCAATTTTGCAAAGATCAGAAAAATATTGGAAAATTATATTTTCCTAGAAGACAGAGGAAGCCAGAAGGGGAGGCATAGACGGGCCACAGGGGCCCATACCCCCTAGGCGCGGGCCCACCTTGCCCCACACCTAGGGCAGGTGTGGCCCACCTAGCCGGCCTCCGACTCCGCCCTCTCGCCTATATCTTCCCCACGGAACCCTAATACCAGGGGAGCGACCACAGAAAGATTTATGCCGCCTCTGCGGGGTGGAAAACACCGAGAGAGAAAGAGCTCTCCAACAGACAGATTTCTGCCAGGGAAATTCCTTCCCAGAGAGGGGAGATCGTCGCCATCAACACCATCATCTATCTAGGCTTCATCGAGATCATCATCATCATACATACCATCATCTCCACTAGCACCATCATCACCACTCCATCCTGCTATAACAACTATGTTGGATCTTGCATTAGTTCATAGGAGAAACTTTCCCGGTGTTAATTACTATTGTAGTTGATGCTTGTGAGTGGAACCATTGGATTATTGTTTATGTTCAGATTGTTATTCATCACCATATCTTTTTTGATCTTGATCCATATGATGTCTTGTGAGTAGTTCGTCTAGTTCTTGATGACATGGGAGAAATCATGTTGTTAGTAGTGGATTTGTGTTGAGTTATTATTCAATGGTTTAGTATTTAAGTTGTCATCCTATTCTTCTAGTGGTGTCATGTGAACGTCGACTACATGATACTTCACCATTTATGGGCCTAGGGGAATGCATTGTGTATTTGGCTACTATTTTTGGGGTTGCCGGAGTGACAGAAGCCTGAACCCCCGTTAGGACACCTTTGCACAAGGGAGCATAGGATCTCAGAGTTTAAGGCTGTGGTTAGGTGTATATCTTAATTACTTTCCTATAGTTGCGGATGCTTGCAGGGGGTTTAATGACAAGTATGTATTATTCCAAGTAAGGTAGGTACATTAGCACAGGTTCACCCACACAACACTTACAACACCAAAGAAGAGTACTTAGCTATTTGAAGCGAAAGCACTTGACAAAATTCCAATGTCACCTCGAGAACGTTTGGTCCTTATAAGTATTTCCACCGGCTTGTCCTTTGCTAAGAAAGGATTGGGCCACTTGCTGTTGTTGTTCGTTGTCTTTATTACTTGCACTTTGTTTTGTTGCTTTATCATAAAACCCCTAAAAATCCATTTGCTAAGTATTTGCAGAGATTTCCTGCTCCATACCACTAGTCAACACCTTCTGCTCCTCGTTGGGATTGACACTCCTATTTATCGAAAGTACTACGATACACCCCCTATACTTGTGGGTCATCATTCACTACCAAGCGGTGCGTTCTGATTGGCGCGTACCAGTTCGGGTGGATCACGCACGTGAGCCGCATGATCTAAGTGGCGATATGCGGTCCAGATCTAAGCGTACCTGTTCACGTCTAAATCTAATCTTGACCACTAGATCTAGATGCGGTGACCCAACATACCACTGCATGATGTAGTATACTATAGTCGTTGACATAACACCAATGAAACTCCGTTCACTAGTATTACATCCCTCAGAATGGCACAACAGAAACACAACGGGTCCAATACATGGCTAAAGGTTACAACTCACTCTTTACACAAGATCCAGAGAACACTCTAGGTTAAAGAGAGAGAAAGAACTTCTTATGAAGAAGAATCAAAGACAAACAATGCAAGAACTATTGTACTATTAAGACTAGTATTTAACTAAGAGATTGGCATTGCTGCTATTGCAGTGCACTACAGAATTAGGTTCTTTGGCTAGAAATTATATTCCTATTCAATCAGTAACTTTGTCTTCAATTGAGTTGAGGTATATGTTGACTTCCTTTTCTTTGTTGAAGAGCTTTAGCTTTGGATGATGCTTCTTGGAGCATAACTTGGTGTAGACATAGTCTCAATGGCTTCAGAATCTAGCAAGGGTTAAGAAGATACTCTGAGTACGAGCGTACTCAGCAAGTTCACTAGAAAATGAGTGTTTGATGCACTATAACTACAGCCACGGACCATAGGTCGTAGGCAATGCAAGTTTTTATAAACATTTCTTCAAAGGTTGCTTTTATTCTGAAAATCTATGTCCGTCAGCCTTCACAGGTTTACCAGAACTTTCATGGAGTTCCTTTCCGGCAGCGTTCGCAGCTCCTTCCCGGAACAGGGAGTAACAAGTTACAGTTCTTACACTCTGCAGAGGTGCGTTACTTTTCCCATGAGAGATCAACTCCTTGTTACACAACCAGGCAGCTTACCCGTCCACAATTACATGTTGTGGGGCCCAGTAGTTGGTCCAAGCCAATCACTGCCCTCTCCGCGAGCTCATATGTCTGCACGATCCTTCGGCTAGCTCACCTTCGTTAATCCCCCTTTTGGGCAGGCGAAAACCTTGATGAGTTCCCGAAGACTATGACCTGGTGTTGCCCTGGCAAGTGCCATATAAATGGTCCATCCACTAAACACCATCCATAGATAATCTAGACACCAAAAGTGTGGGGCGTAAGGGTTCCCACCCATATGTTGGATTCACACAAGGAATCACAACGTCACGTTAAGGTCGTCTTGCCTCCATACAAGAGGAAAAGGATACAACTGACTTCTCCGTCCCATTCCAAATCTCATGTTTAACGCGTAATATACGGCACAAGAATCACTGGCGACATTGGTTGTTAAGTCCTAGATATTATGTTCCTTTACCACCGGAACTTTTATAGTAAATTATTACCTCATGGTAATAATTTATAATCACATTATTATGAAAATATTGTTTTCGGACCTTTTTCAAATGCAGGTGATGTTCACATTGGATTTATAAAATACTTTATAGAAAATAACCAAAGGACATGAGCAAGTGTGAACTTGCTTTTTGTGATTACAAGATTATGCACTCACGGTCTTCGAATCAGTATAAGATCCAAAATATGAAATCAGCATCATTGGTCCGGTAATGACTAATGTTTAAAGAAGCAATATGCTTTTATGCATAAGTAATGTGATGCACGTTATAAACGCGAATCCCGGGGATAACGTTGTTATAGGTTTTGGATTCCGGAAATGGTTACTTTGGAATGTGTTGTCCCTTTTAGATAGATTTCATACTTGTGCTTCTTATTAAGGTTTATGAATATGTGTGAACAGCACACATTTATGCAGCTATAAAGTATATATCTATGAAATGCTATTAAAAATTCTTTATACTTTAACAATTTATCTCCAAACTTTATTTATAAGTAGAGTCACTTATAAATAGCTAAAGTGTTATTGCTCCTCGGTATACAAGTGAAGTATGAAGTAATGTGATCTTGATTATTTGTCATATATTGTTTGAAGTGGCAAAACGAATAACTTTTGAAGAAAAGATTCCTTCTCTGAGGTTTAAACAATCTTTGTGGTTAGTTATTGGTGGTCGATGTTATTTGTGTTTGCCTGAATAGTTTTGGCTTGAGATGCTTATAACTTAACTAGTTCAGACCAAAGTTAACTATAAACATATAGTAATGTTTATAGTATTATATTTAGATTCTTAGAGACTAAAGTTAACTTTAATATATAGATAGTTTTGAAAGTATAATACTTATAACATTTGTATGTTGTGTATCTGGAATGTTTCCTTTAGGTTACTTAAGATTGGTTATCCTTTTACTTGGTGTAGTGATTTCTTGATTTATAATGGAGTAGTATCATTTACCTTTTATAGATGAGTGATTATAGTTTATAAACCAAGATATATTATCACTTAACTACTTTTGAACTTTCTATAGTGTTGTGGTAGTTTTTTGTAATTTGGTAGTTAACATAGATGTAAAGTATTTGGTGTATTTATAAGTTGTTCTTTAAGGTTAATTTTATAAGTGGAAGTCCTTTTAGAATATAATTCTTACTTAAAGTAGAAGATAATTTAATACTAAGGTACTTGTAATGTTTTAAACCATTATGGCTTATATTATTAATACTCAAGACTAATACTATTTATTAAATTTAATTGACTAACTTTAGAAATATTAATAAGTGTTATTTACACTTATATGAATTTAAACTAAATAAATAAGTTTAAATTTGAGTTATTAAAATAGTTGAATTTTTTTATAACTCAAAAGTGGAATATTTTATTTTTATCATGTAGGTTTTATTTTTGTGATCATTTTGGTATATTATATTTATTTTTGTGATTTATAAATAATAAGATATGATTTTTATAATTCTTATTACTTTATAATTAATTAATAAATAATAAATATTTAATTAAGTGAAATAATAATGCATGATTATAATTTTAAATTATAATTCTTATCGTGCTAAGATTTTTTTGGTATTCTATTTATATTTTTAATATTCACCATTATTGAAAAGTAAATTATTAAAGTTTTATTACTTATAAGACCTTTATTAAATAATATTTGTTTGAATAATTATCACAATAATATTTTATAATAGATTTAAGTTATAGATTTTATTTTTCTGAAATTTTTCATATATTATACACATTTTTCTGAATTACCAAACAAAAGTTATTAATTAAACAAGATTTAATCATTTATTTGATTTCTGGAATATTAAGAATTAAGTTTATAACATTTTATCTGTTTCTTAAACAGGAAATACTTTTTATACCGCACCTAAAGCTAGCTTCAGTCACTGACTAGTGGGTCAGTGACCACCTCAGCACACCGGTTAAAGAAAATACATTTGTTACCGACCCTGTCTTTACCCCCAAACAATGACATATGGGCCCAAGGCCATGTCATCAGCCACGCGAGGCAGGACTGGTCAAACTCGCTGACATGGTTCAAACCTGAGGTGAGCATGACGTCACTCGAGTTGATCCTCACTGGTTGAGGATCAATCGATCGATCTAGTGCATGCGCGGGGCTGTGGCTAGGTTCGTTGGACAGAGGAGATCAAGGCGAACCTATTGGTGGTGGCGCCGCTACCTAATGGTCACCGGAGGTCAACCGGCGACGAGCTCATGCGATGGTGCTTGCGGTCGATCACGGTGGCATGGATTTAGGAAGCAAACGAAATATCTACGCATACTAGGAGATTTAGTGACTCACCAGGAACGCGATGGTGTGTTTGGTTTGGCGAGGCGCGGTCGGAGATGCGGGCGAGGTCGACGAACAACATCAGGAACGAGGGTTCAATTGGGTTGGTTCACGCCTTCTCCGCTAGTGCGAGTTGGGGAAAACAGACGAGAAGAGCACGAAAGTCTCCACCGTGGTCTTACATGGCCGAGGCGAGCATGGAATCGCCGGCTCCAGCTCTCCTCCAAGCTAGGGTTCTCGGGTCAGAAGAAGAGATTGAGAGAGAGAGAGCTGCAGAGGGGGAAATTGAGGATGAGGACGAGCAAGGACGTCACGGTGGCCTCCTTATCCTCTCCTGGCGACGGCGGTGTTGATCTTGGCGCAAGGACAACGATGACGGCATCGAGCAGCGGCGAGCTCCTCCAGCGAGCTGTCTGTGTGCGTGAGGATGACGACGACGTGCTGTTTTGCGGATAACCCCCTGGCGTTTCTTTCCTCTCAACCCGCAGTCCTTCCCTGGTCCCACTTGTTAGTCACAGATGGAAACGAGCTGGGCTGGTTACTGGGCCTTTGTGGGCTGCACCTAGGCGTCAGATAAGTATAGAGGTTGGGCCACGGCCAGGTAATGTTTTTATTTGTTTTACCATTTTCTATTTTCTGTTTTCCTTTTCAGATTTGAATTTGATTTATATTTTGAACTTTTCTTTGTAGGATTTATTTGCTGGATCATTGCAATAATACTAAACTATATTTAGCATCATTTGTGAACTTTTATATATAATCTTTTTATATTTATTTTATTTTCTCAATATGAACCCCTTTTAATAATTTGTAGAAACTTTTCTTATTATTTTCTCTCCTCTTTTAATTATGGATTTCTTGAATGATGTATTCTTATTTGTTTATAAGACTTAACTCTAGTTGGCTCAGAGTTTGAATATAAATTTTTATATGTATAATGATCCTATATCATTATTTGATGCATGAAATATGTAAGAAATTAATATGGTTCTTACTACTTCCATTAATTTGGAAAATGACAATTTATATATTCTATTATGATAAACAAAGAGGTTTAGGATTTTGGATTATGATTATTTACCCTAGGGTTTGGGGTTTTTAATATACTTAGACTCCTTTATGGATGTGGTTAAAGATTCAATAACTAAGCATATTGTTTTCTGTTTGGGATATTTGATGACATCACCTTTAGTACTAGAAAGTTATATCTTGAATGTTTTATAGAAAGGAATTGATAAAGATTCTCCTAAGCACATTTAATTATGATGGTTGGAATTGGCAGAGATGTGCTTATGTGATTTGTTATAGGGAAATGATCCTATCAAGTGATATAGATATAAGATGAGGAATTCTTAATATGAAATGGATATTATACTTGGTTTTAAGATTTAGAGTTGATTGTTTACCAAGAATTACTATCTTCCATAATTCATAATTCTAGACTTCTTATTAAGGAATTCCTTTCCTAGATATACTACCTTTTTCTATCTATCATCATGATTAACATGATGAGTTTTACTTCATAGAAATATTCTCATTCACTGATTAACCTTCTAAACTCATGGATGAATCCAATGAGTTTGATACTAAAGTATTTCATAACTTCCTCATATCCTTGCTTGGTTGTATCTACTACTCTACTGTTGATAGCCTTCCATCCAACCAATAGTTCCTTCAAACTCTACTCATAATCTTCCTTAATCATTCATTACTAATGTATCTCTAATAGTTGTATGCATCCAACTACCTTTCTCTAAAGTTGACTATCCTTTAAGATGAATAACACCACTTCTATAACTCTATGCTATACTAGCTTTAATTGAATAATATCATCGTATATTCACTTTACTCCAATAACTCACACTCCAACCCTAAATTATATTTATGTGGCTTGCAATGACTACTCTAGGATAACTTATCTCTACTAGGGTTCCAATCATGTTCTACCCACCAGTATTACTTATACTAAATATAAGCATTCAATATTGGTGGCTAAAGCATCACCATTATAATCCTTTAATCATTTATTGCTTTAGTTCTTAGTTGTCTAAGCAAGGCTTTATCAATCCTACTTTTCAATTGTCTTGAAATTATCTTCTTAGTATCTCATATTGGATTAAGGTTATTTATGGACTATGCCCTCTTTAAAAGATTTAAGTAGATGTTATGATAAGATCAAGAAATAGTAGATCAAGGATTGATAGTTAAAGAATTTGTGAATCAATGGGTAATTACCCAACATTGATGAACAACAGATATTAAGATAAGTTCCATAAAGATTGCTATAGAAAGAAAGATATATAGTGGATGATCTTGACTTAGTCTCTTTCCAATTCCAACTCATTAAAGAGTTTAAGGTTAGGTATTACTATGACACTCATAGTAAGAATAGATAAGAATAAGATAGGTCAGCATTAATCATTGCATTTTTATTATTTTAGTGGTAATCTTAACTTAGTATTCATAGGTTGATATGATGAATAGTATGATATGATCCCTTAAGGATCATATATGAATCATTTAAGCAATGTATTATGAGTGACATTTTATTATATCTGGTCTACCCTTAGACCAAATCATGTTTACCCAAATAAGGTTTTAGCAAAGGTCATATTGAAACTTATCGCAGTTAACTTGATGATCTACTTCAATTCCATCAAGTTAAGAGAAGCTTCAATCACTTTGACAAGTTCTGTTTAAAAGCGCGAAAATTATTCGGATTTTCTATGCATGAATGCAATGCACACATCTTGGTTCAGCTTATTTCTAGGCTCTAATGCTGGGGTGTTACAGACTCTCCCCCTTAAAATAAACTTTGTCCTCGTAGTTCACAACTCTCCTGTTTTGGAGTAAGGAATTGTCTTGTAATGTTTGCTACATTTCTCCACTCCATGATGACCTTAAATGGAATTAATTGTAGTATTCCATAACTTGATTAGATATCCTAATCCATTTTTTTATTTAATCATCAAACTTTATTACTATTTTAAGTACAGTTTAGAGGGTCTCCTTAAAAACAAGTTTTAAGTTTCTATATGCCCGTGTTAGTAGTCAAAAGACTATCTTTCTATTCCTGTCATAGTATAGTTGATACTGGTACTCCTTCCAAGATTGGATTTGAACTCATTTCGTCCATACCCATTGGAATTTCTTATTCTCAATACTTGTCCAATTAGGAGTTCTATATTACTTCTTAAGGGTTACTTAAGAGTTGTTTCTTTTAGAATTAGTCGGTTAAATTTATCCTTTTATCACCTTCAAGCTTATACCTTCTCAAGCTTTAGATAATATTTTATTATTACCTAAAGTACCTTTTCAACTATCATTCATAATGTCTACTCTCCCCCTTAGGTTTTTCTAACAGTCTCCAAACTACATACATAGAGACCATTGGTTCTTAAACTAGAATGTTGGTCTCTGTTCAGCTTATACTTTACCGGTTTAGGGTCCGATGAAAGATTATACGGTGTATCCACATAGTTGTGGATCTCCGAAGCAAATCTTTCAGCACTATATGTCGTACTTACTATTGGACATTTTCGCTGGGGTAAGTCTAACTTTGCGAAGCATCTCGAAAGATGATTGCCCTTAAATTTTTATACTTCCTTAGGTCTTACTTAACTTAGGCCAAATTTTATGCTCTTTATGCAACTTTTAAGAAGATCTAGGTAACTATGTTAACCAAATACCAGCTGCGGTTAAAAAAAAACTGTGGATCAGAATACCGACTAGAAATTAAATACCAACGGCAGATCATTCTGGGTGGTAGGTATTACCTTACAGTTTCCGACCTACAACTGGCATTCTCTCTGAATTGTCAGAGCTTGAATACCCTTTTGGTTCCAAGGCATCTTCTTGGTACTTTTTCATGATACTTCCATGAACTTGGTACAATTCTTTCATTAACTTCTTAGCATCTTACCTACTTTGAATGAGCTTTCAGTTTATTATATCTTGTTGCTCCCTATATCTTCTACACCAGACCTTCTTCCTAAGCTGGCAAAAAATGACCTATGCTCTATCTATCCTCCAAATGGTGTTAATACCCCTTATATCATGCTTCATCTTTCAAGTCAGTCTTCCTTATGATCTTCGAAACTCGTCACTCCCTTACACGAATTCCCGTTTCTATCTAGGTGTATAACATCAAGTAATAACTGGGTGTTACATCATGCATTTGCACACCTAATTAAACTTCATGTATAGATCTAGTCAATCAAGAAGATCCAATAAGATCCAAAAGTCGATAAACAATAAAACATATACCATGTATTACACATAGGTTTTAAATAATTTACAAATGTACTAGATGTTCCAACGGTTTGCTCCATACCTATTTACGCAACTATCTTACAAGAACTTCTTGTTCTTGTGGATATATCCTCACTTATTTTGGCAAACCCTTCAAACTACAATACACATTACCCTCTATATACATTATTCAAGCCCTCATCCCTTGGGATGTCGTTCCTTTCTTACTTTCATCTTCCTCTAGTGCTTCCTGGAATTCTGTCCATGGTGACGTAAAGTCCTACGACTGCCTTCTGGAGCATAAGAGCATCCAAGAGGTGCATATTCTTGGTTAGAAGTACCGAGACTGAGATTAGTCATTGAAAAATGACTAGAGTTGGCATAATCTACTATAGAATATTCCGGGTTTTCCGGCAACGCTTCCTCATAGTAAGTTTGTTCCTTAGCTTTTTCTTGGATCCAGTCATATATATTGGTATAGTATCTATCGAAATACTCTTCTAAGTTGATTGGATTAGTATTACCCCCATATGGTCCATAAGGATCTCTATGGTTATAGTTGATCTCTTCTTCAATACCTGTATCACAAGGTATAGGATTTCCTATGGTTCTACCTTGAGATTCTATTTCCCATCCATACTTGTTGGGCTCAGGGTTATTTGGAATAACTTTATTCCATTCCTGTTGTTCAGAGTTATATTTGGTCCATAGGTCTTCAGGTGGCTTGAAGTCATTTTGGTAGTAAGCATACTTTTCTGAGTTTGGGTCATCAAATTCAGTTTCCTCAAATACTTCTCCTGAAGGTATGTATTTGGGATGTCTAGCTTCTTTATCTAACTTCTTCCTACAAGCCATTGCTTTATCAGGATCAGTAAAATCCTCAATGACCGTATCCAGCTCCTGAACTAAGACTTGGTGAGTGTTATGATAAGTGTTTAGCAAAGACTGATAACGATCCATATACTCTACAACTAGAGTAGGTTCAGCATGGACTAAGGTATGAAGGGAATATGCCCTGAGAGGCAATAATAAAGTATTTATTATGTGTATTCCAAGTATATGATAGATGTTTATTTTGCATGCTATAATTGTATTAATACAGAAACATTAATACATGTGTGTTTAATAAACAAACAGAAAGTTCCTAGTTATGCCTCTCTCATAAACTAGCTCGTTGATTAACAAGATGATCAAGGTTTCCTGATCATGGACATTGGATGTTGTTAATAACGGGATCACAACATTAGTGTAATGGTGTGATGAACATTCATCCGAAGTATAGCATTACGATCAAAGTCATTGAGTTTATATTGCTATAACAACTTACGAAGTGATCCTAATCCTTAGACCATGAGATCATGTCAATCACTAACACCGGAAGAGTTTCTTGATAACATCAAAAGTCACACCGTAACAGGGTGATTATAAAGATGGATTCAGAACTAATAAAGTGTTATGTTGAGGCTCATGGATCGAGAGTGGAATTTGTTCATCCCGATGACGGATAGATATACTCTGGGCCCTCTCGGTGATATCACATTGATTAGCTTGCAAGCAAGTGATTTGATCACTAGAATGTTATATCACGGGAACGAGAAAAGAGTGCATGTCAGTAACGAGATCAAACTAGGTATGGATATACCGATGAACGAATCTCGGACATGTAATATATCGTGAAACAAAGGGATTAAGATACTAGCGTAAAAGGTTCTGACGATCACAAGAAAGTCATCGTTGAATGTGTGGGAGTCAGTATGGGTCTCCAGATCCCGCTTCTGATTATTGATCCGAGAGGGTCTCGATCATGTCCGCATTATTCACGAACCGTAGGGTCACACACTTAAGAGACACCGACATCCAATTGGAGCAAAAGTTTCATGCCGAAAGAATGAACAAGCGCAGAAATTTATTTCACTAGATACCGAAACAGGTTTTCGGGTGAAATTGCATAAAGTGGTTATGCATGTGAAATAGAATTCTAGCAAGGGGTTATTTGTAAATGTTTGTCATTAAAGTAATTGAAAAAATTCTGAATAAATTAAAAGAGTTTTATTTAATGAGATTTTGCATTAAATTTGGTGGAAATTTAATGGCAAGTTTGAGTGGGATTTTGAGTGGAGGCATATGAATGTATTTTTGTGAGTGGAGTGTCCACCCACATGAAGAGGGGAGGGCAGCCCCATGCGCCACCACCCCTTGGGGTTCCCCCCTCCTCCTATAAAAGGAGCCCCTCCTCTCACTTGTCTCTGACACCTCCTCGTGAAGGATCTCTCTCCCCCTCTAGAATTTATCCCCCATGGTCTCGGACTAGCGAGATACATGTTAATTCGGCAAGAAAGAGTTGTGCTTCCGCTGCATCGCTGGAGCGAGGAGGCGGAGGTTGCTCGGTGCCTCGAACGTGTGTGCGAGCATGGATGCGCTGCTGATTTGCGGCGCTAGGACTTCCTCTCGATCTTGAGATCGGCAAGAGATCGTCTACATCAACCACGAGTTGAACTCGTTAAGCTTTGTCGGTCTTCAAGGGTATGTTCTCTATGGATATACATCCGCCCGTTGTTTGTATCTAATAGATATATCTTGGTACATAGTTCACATCGTAGGAAATTTTTTGTTTTCTATGCTGCGAACCCTACAGTGGTATCAGAGCCGGATCTATGCGTAGATGCTTTACACGGGTAGTACACATATGAGTATGTGGGCGATGATGATCATGTTGTTGCTCCTTTGTTGTAATTTTGGATATTGGTGGCATAGTGGGATGAAGCGGCCCGGACAAACTTTACATGTCCTCGCACATGAGACCTGTTCCACGCTTGACATGCAACTAGTTTGCATAAGTGGCTAGCGGGTGTCTGTCTCTCCTACTATAGTCAATATCTATTTTGCAACGAGTTGTCAACAATTTGGTTATCCTTGTTGTGGTTCATGTTCGTAGGTCAGAACGGTTCTATCTCGAAATCCCTAAGCCACGTAAAACTTGCAATGGATAAATTAGAGGCGTCTAGTTTAGATTGTTGCTGGGCTAGTGTTATGATATGGTGATGTTGTAAGTAGAAGTATGAGATGATACTCTTACAACATACATAACGTGTAATCTCCATAGACCTTGGACTTACACATATAGGTATGATAGTGATCATACCACGATGCACATGATAGAGATCATGCGGAACCATATCATTTCACTAATAAACATGTGATGTTTGATAGCATCTTATATTGCTTGTTTAGCGCTTTGTTAGCATAATAAGATGATCCCTCATTTAAATATCAAGATAAGAATGTGTTCTTCCTTTAGTATGCACCGATTATGTTTCGTCAGCCAAGACATCACGTGATGATCGGGTGTTCTTGGATCCACGATCATATTTCGTGTAAAACAGTTACACTTGAATACTAAGGTTCTAACTTGGCGAGCCTAGCATGTACAGACATGGCCTCGGAACACGGACCAAAAGGTTAAGCATGAGTCATATAGTAGATATGATGCCCATTTGATGCTCGCCTTTGAAGCTACACCGACTCACGTGATGATCGGACTTGGTGTAGTGGATTTGGTTCATGTAATCACCAAAAAGGCACGAGGGATGTCGTTTTTGAGTGGGAGTTCATTCGTAATATGGATTAGTTGAACTCAATCTATGATAAACTTAGTCTAAACTTTACAAATTCTGTTGTAGATGGCACCACCTGCTTTTAATTTCAATGTGTTCATGGAGAAAGAGAAACTTGCAACGAACGGTAGCAACTTTACCGAATGGGCCATGAATTTGAGGATTCTCCTCTCTGCTGCACAAAAGCAATACGTGCTAGAAGCGCCACTAGGCCCCCCACCTTTAGAGGATGCCCCTGACAAGGAGAAGAATGTCTATCAGACTCGTCAGGAGGACCACAACTTAGTTCATTGCGGCATATTGTATGGGCTAGAGCCGGAACTTCGAAAGTGTTTCGAAAACGGCAATGCATTTGATACAATGGTTGAGTTGAAAATGATTTTCGACACACATGCTGCTGTAGAGAGCTACAACGCTTCAGAAAAGTTCTTTAGCTACATGATGGAAGAGCACAACTCCGTTAGTGAGCATGTACTCAAGATGTCGGGTTATGCCGATAAGCTTGTGTCCTTGGGAATAATGATTCCCATTGACTTAGGCATCCATCGTGTTCTGTAGTCTCTGCCACCTAGCTATAAGAGCTTTGTGATGAACTATAATATGCAAGGCATGAAGAAGTCTCTCCCCGAGCTTCTGTCAATGCTTAAAACCTGCAAGTGGAGATCAAAAGGAACATCAAGTGTTGATGATCAATAGGAACACCGTTTCAAGAAAGACAAGAAAGGAAAAGCAGAAGGGAAGTAAGGCGGCAAGCCTGCTGTCGCGTGCCTGAAAAGAAACCCCGAGTTGGACCTAAGTCCGATACCGAAAAGTGCTACTATTGTAAGGATCGCCATCGAAGCCTTAACTTCCCAAGTATTTGGTAGACAAGAAGGCCGACAAGGCAAACAAAGGTATATATGATATACATGTTATTGATGTGTACTTGACTAGTGCTCGCAGTAGCACCTGGGTATTTGATATCGGTTCAGTTGCTAATATTTGTAACTCGAATCGTGGGCTCGGAACAAGCGACCGCTAGCAAGGGTGAGGTCAAGATGCGTGTCGGCAATGGATCAAATGTTGATGTGATCGCCCGTTAACGCTGCCTCTCCATTTGCCGTCGGGATTAGTTATAAACTTGAATAATTGTTATCCGGTGCGCACTAAGCATGAACATTGTATCTGGATCGTGTTTGATGCGAAGTGGTTATTCATTTAAATCCGAGAACAATGGTTGTTCCATTTATATGAATGAAATCTTTTATGGTCATGCACCGATGATGAATGGTTTATTTCTATTAGATCTCGATGATAATGTTACACATATTCATAATGTTGATGCTAAAAGGATTAAACTTAATGATGATATATCCGCATATATGTGGCACTGCCGTCTAGGTCATATTGGCGTTAAACGCATGAAGAAGCTCCATTCGGATGGACTTTTGGAATCACTTGATTTTGAATCATTTGATACATGTGAGCCATGCCTTATGGGCAAGATGACTAGAACGCCGTTTTCCGGTTCAATGGAACGGGCGACAGATTTGGAAATCATACATTCTGATGTATGTGGTCCAATGAGAGTGTCGGCGCGAGGTGGATATCGTTATTTTGTTACTTTCACGGATGATTTGAGTAGATACGGTTATATCTACTTGATGAAACACAAGTCTGAAACCTTTGAAAAGTTCAAGGAATTTTCAGAATGAAGTGGAAAATCATCGTAATAGAAAGATCAAATTTCTACGGTCCGACCGTGGAGGTGAGTATCTAAGTTACGAGTTTAGCACTCACATGAAAGAGTGTGGAATTGTTTCACAACTCACGCTGCTTTAACACCAATGAAATGGTGTGCCGGAACATCATAATCATACTTTATTAGATATGGTTCGATCTATGATGTCTCTGACAGACTTGCCGTTGTCATTTTGGGGTTATGCACTAGAAACTGCTGCATTCACTTTAAATCGGGCAAGTCCGGCTTCGGCGGAAGAAAGAGAGATAATGGACAAAGTCCCCTATGCTTCAGCCATAGAGCTCTATAATGTACGCCATGCTATGTACAAGACCGGATGTGGCACATGCTATTAGTTTGACTAGTAGGTACCAATCAGATCCAGGTTCGGAACACTGGATAACGGTCAAGAATATCCTTAAGTACTTACGAAAAACTAAGGATATGTTTCTTGTATACGGAGGTGAAGAAGAGCTCGTCGCTAAGTGCTATGTTGACGCTAGCTTTGACACCGATCCGGATGACTCTAAGTCTCAATCCGGATACGTATTTCTCATGAATGGCGGAGCGGTTAGTTGGAGGAGCTCCAAACAACCTGTGGTAGCGGGATCAACAACGAGGTCGAATATGTTGCTGCTTGAAGCGGCTCAGAAGCGCTTTGATGAAGGAGTTCATATCTGAACTAGGAGTGGTTGCAAACGCGTTGGACCCAATGGTGATCTATTGTGACAACAATGGTGCCATTGCCAATGCCAAAGAACCAAGGTCTCACAAGCATTCCAAGCATATTAAGCGCTGGTTTCACTCCATCCGCGAGCATGTCAAGGATGGAGATATAAAGATTTAGAAGTACATACGGATCTCAATGTAGCAGATCCGTTGACTAAAACTCTCCCTAGAGCAAAACATGATCAACACCAGAACTCAATGGGTGTTAGATTTATCACTATGTAACTAGATTATTGTCTCTAGTGCAAGTGGGAGACTGAAGGGAATATGTCCTGAGAGGCAATAATAAAGTATTTATTATGTGTATTCCAAGTATATGATAGATGTTTATTTTGCATGCTATAATTGTATTAATATGGAAACATTAATACATGTGTGTTTAATAAACAAACAGAAAGTTCCTAGTTATGCCTCTCTCATAAACTAGCTTGTTGATTAACAAGATGATCAAGGTTTCCTGATCATGGACATTGGATGTTGTTAATAACGGGATCACAACATTAGTGTAATGGTGTGATGAACATTCATCCGAAGTATAGCATTACGATCAAAGTCATTGAGTTTATATTGCTATAACAACTTACAAAGTGATCCTAATCCTTAGACCATGAGATCATGTCAATCACTAACACCGGAAGAGTTTCTTGATAACATCAAACATCACACCGTAACAGGGTGATTATAAAGATGGATTCTGAACGAGTATAGTGTTATGTTGAGGCTCATGGATCGAGTGGAATTTGTTCATCCCGATGACGGATAGATATACTCTGGGCCCTCGGTGATATCACATTGATTAGCTTGCAAGCAAGTGATTTGATCACTAGAATGTTATATCACGGAACGAGAAAAGAGTGCATGTCAAGAATTTAGATCAAACTAGGTATGGAGATACTGATGATCGAATCTCGGACATGTAATATATCGTGAAACAAAGGGATTAAGATACTAGCGTAAAAGGTTCGGACGATCACAAGAAAGTCATCGTTGAATGTGTGGGAGTTAGTATGGGTCTCCAGATCCCGCTTCTGATTATTGATCCGAGAGGGACCCGATCATGTCTGCATTATTCACGAACCGTAGGGTGACACACTTAAGAGACACCGACATCCAATTGGAGCAAAAGTTTCATGCCAAAAGAATGAACAAGCGCAGGAATTTATTTCACTAGATACCGAAACAGGTTTTCGGGTGGAATTGCATAAAGTGGTTATGCATGTGAAATAGAATTCTAGCAAGGGGTTATTTGTGAATGTTTGTCATTAAAGTAATTGACAAAATTCTGAATAAATTAAAAGAGTTTATTTAATGAGATTTTGCATTAAATTTGGTGGAAATTTAATGGCAAGTTTGAGTGGGATTTTGAGTGGAGGCATATGAATGGATTTTTGTGAGTGGAGTGTCCACCCACATGAAGAGGGGAGGGCAAGGGGGCAGCCCCCATGCGCCGGCCACCCCTTGGGGTTCCCCCTCCTCCTATAAAAGGAGCCCCTCCTCTCACTTGTCTCTGACACCTCCTCGTGAAGAATCTCTCTCCCCCTCTAGAATTTATCCCCCATGGTCTCGGACTAGCGAGATACATGTTCCCGGTGGCTATTCGGCAAGAAAGAGTTGTGCTTCCGCTGCATCGCTGGAGTGAGGAGGCAGAGGTTGCTCGGTGCCTCGAACGTGTGTGCGAGCACGGATGCGCTGCTGATTTGCGGCGCTAGGACTTCCTCTCGATCTTGAGATCGGCAAGAGATCGTCTACATCAACCACGAGTTGAACTCGTTAAGCTTTGTCGGTCTTCAAGGGTATGTTCTCTACGGATATACATCCGCCTGTTGTTTGTATCTAATAGATAGATCTTGGTACATAGTTCACATCATAGTAAAATTTTTGTTTTCTATGCTGCGAACCCTACAAGGTCGAGTGATCTAACTCATGCTCTGGGTTTGAGGTTTCATGTGGTATAATGGCGTGAGTGCTACCTTCTGGAGCTTGGGATTTTTGTTCGCGGATCATGGTTATGGCTGCTGCTATGGCAATTTGATATGCGGATGCCATGCACCTTGACTCTCCTGATGGCATTTCTCCCTTAAGTCCTAACTACTTGGGTAACATGATCATACACGGTATTTAGCTAATACCTGCCCGTCATAGTAACTGTAAATCTTGACCAAAAGTCTCGATTCACGTTCCGGGGACGTGACGATGCTCAACGTGGTCACAGTTGGGGTGGGGGCGCACGGACACGAACGGAATCGCTCGCCGGAGTTCGTCTCGTCATCGGGTGCTCCCTGTTGAAGATGAAGGTGACGCTCTGGTGCAAGAGGAGACAAGTGGCAAGTATTAGCAGGTGTGAAAGGACCTGGCGAACACATTCGCGTGAACTAGAGACAGGGGATGGTCGGGACTCACCGCGATAGCTTGTCGGAGCTCGTCGGAACTGCGGCGGTGCGAAGCAAAATACGGGCAGCCTGGCGGCGCTTTGGTGGTGCTGGGTGGGGGAAATGACGCGGAGAGGGAGGGGTTTAATTAGCTAGAGAGGGGAGGGAATTACTCGGTGAATCAATGGCATTTACACGCGAATACATCTGTAGTGAATGGGGGGAAAACAGCCGGCGAGCTGGTCGTCTTGCGGGATTTGGGGAAGAAGAGGTGAGGTGGCAGCGGGGCCACTGGTCAGTGAGGGGGTGCACGCGAGTGGGTGAGAATCAGAGGGGAGAGGGGGCACTCCCGGGTGGGATTGGTGGGCTGCCAGGGTTGTTGGGCCAGAATAGATGGTTGGCTTTATCCTTTTCTCTCTTTTGCTTTTTGTTTTCTGTTTTGATTTTTCAAATGTGATTTGAATCACCAAATGAACTCCAAATCTTTTCAAACTTTCACCAAAGATTTTGTGAGGTCATCCTAGTATCTAAAAGTGTGTCAAACACCACAAATCACTCAAAAATAATTTGGGATCATGAAAATAAGAAATAAAACCAAGCCCCATGCATATAATATAAAGGGGGTATAAAAATATGGTTTTGTTAGGGTTTTAGATTTGAAAACTTTTGTGCAAAGTAAACATACCATATGATATGAATGCAATAACATGGTTTTGTATTTGATGAAATTTGGGATGTTACAAATCTAACCCCCTTAAGATGAATCTCGCCCTCGATATTCGGATTGGTTAGCAAATAGGTGAGGGTGATCTTTCCAAGAAGCTCATCTTCTCTTTCCCAAGTTGCTTCTTCCTTGGTATGATGATTCACTGTACTTTGCAGAATTTGATTGTCTTAGTACGAGTGACTCTTTCTGCTGTCTCGAGAATCTTGATAGGTTTATCTTCATAAGTGATATCATTCTCCTGCTGAACTTCTTCTAGTGGTATAGTGTCTTTTAACGAACTTTCTTCCATCCCTGGAAGACACTTTTTCAACTGGCTTCCATGAAACACATTGTGAACTACTGACAGAGATTCTGGTAGTTCTAGCTCATAGGCCACTTCTCCTTTACGACTCAAAATCTTGAATGGTACTATGTAAGTGGAGGTGCCAATTTCCCTTTGAATCCAAATCTCTTCACACCACGAAGTGGTGAGACTCTAAGATAAGCTCTATCACCTACCTCATAGGTGACTTCTCTATGTTTTGGATATGCATAACTCTTTTGTCGGAATTGGGCTATTTTCGATCTCTCCTTTACCATTCTGACTTTCTCTTCGGCTTCCTTGATCAGATCTAGTCCAAATAAATTTCTTTCTCCTACTCCACTCCATAGTAATGGCGTAGTACAATTCCTTGCATAAAAGAATTCAAACGAAGCCATCTCTATGCTTGCTTGATAGTTGTTATAGTAAGAGAATTCCGCGTATGGTAGACTTTCATACCAACTAGATCCATAGTCTAGCGCACAAGCTCTCAACATATCTTCCAAAATATGATTGGTCCTTTCTGTCTATCCATCAGTCTAAGGATGAAATGATGTGCTGAATTATAGTCTAGTTCCCAATGACTCATGCAGTTGCTTCCAAAAATGCTAAGTGAACTGAGTTCCTCTATCTAACACAATACTCTTAGGTACTCCATATAGACACACAATCTTGGTCATATAGTTCTTGGCTAATTTAGCACTTGTATAAGTAGTCTTTACGGGTATGAAATGAGCCTCTTTTGTTAAGCGATCCACAACTACCCATATTGAATCATATCCATACCTGGTCCTTGGCAATCCTATGATGAAATCCATACCAATCTTATCCCACTTCCAATAGGGTATAGGTAGTGGTTGCACTAACCCTGCCAATGTAACATCCCAGCATTTAGGACTAAACGAAGGGTAGATTTAAGATTTTGTGCATCTGCATGCATGCATCTGAAAATTCGGGTAAATTTTTCGCCAAATTAAAAGACTAGAGTGACCAGAATTCTTACTCCGATGAATTAGGTTTAGAGTCATCAAAAGGAGAGTGGGATGAATTTTGACATGGCCTCTATTGTTTTGTTGAGTTATGAGGGGATAAATTTGACTTATGAATAATTATTCACAATAATACAAAAATGCGAGTATTATAAATAAAAGTACAAAGATTATTAAAATCCAACATTACAATGTTCTTTTACAATAAAAGAATAAAGGAATATTACAATGAAACAAATAAGTGAATAAAGAAAATGGAAAATGAATTACAATAATTAAAACAAGTAGAAGAATTCTTTATTAAAAGAATATATATTACATTATTCTTTTACAATAAAGAAATAATAAGAGGTGGATACAATTATAATAATATAAATTATTGCATTACAATATCATTACATAATTTCTTGTTAGAAAAGAAATACTTTAATCAAATATATAAATATTACATGGTTATTACAAAAGAATAAGAAAATTACAGAAATTCAAATCTAAACTACAATTCCTATATCTAGTCTTGATATTCCTGGATAATCTTTTGATTCCGGCAAAACAAATTAAATCGAAGATAAAACAAAAACAAAAAGGATTAGGGGTTAGTATTAGTGCTCTCAGTAGTAACAATGTGATGCACTATTTTGTCGCATCATTAAGCATAATAAAATGGGGCAAGTTTCACCAAATGAAATAGTATCTGTTCTTATTGCAAATTTTTCCTCAGAACAACCTCATTGGCAGTGGACAAAAGGGGCAAGTTTCACCATAGAGAGTGGAAGTAAGAAAGTAGGACCAAGATATTTTACTTGATCTGATCCACTAGAGTGAGTAAGCAAGCAGGCAACACACTCACCACATGCAGCTGTTGTGTTGTCAGCACCACAGCTAGCACATGAAGTACATAAGAAAAAAGGCACCAGCCGTGGCAAAGCTGCTACCATATCCTTTACATACACTCTCACAAGTTAACAACACTATCATTTCTTCCCTACTTCTTCATTCATACACACAAACCAAATCCACTGAAGGAAACTGCCACAAGATCACCAATATCACATGGATATTTACGTCAAGATATGTAGCAGAAGCTAGAAGGAGTAGGATAAGTAGGAATCTGAAGTCAGGAGGAGAAGTTGTCAAGAACAAGTTCAAGATCAAGTGCATCATTAGAATCAAGCCAACAGAAGATCAAGGAGGATCAACTTAAGCATAGGAATAAGAAGAGCCAGTTGATCAAGCATAAATCTTAGGAACAACATCATCAAACTTCCATACCAGGTAGCTATTCATCACCAAGCAAGCAGGAGTGTATGGGAAGGGGTTTCATTATATGTGCAGTAGTGTGACATCACACTAATATCAGATTGAAATCATAAGATCTGTTTCTTTACAAGCATAAGCACCAATAGCACCAATTCATGCTAAAACAAATATTTACACTATGCACACTCATGTGAGGCACCACAGGTGTAAATCCAGTCTAGCAGAAGAACATGGGCACAAATACAAGTAAAACTAAGAAACCATCAGATCTTAAGCTCTAAGACAAGACCAGAAAAGTAACCATGTCTAGACTCTAGACAATAAGTCAATATGTAATCCCAAGCCTTTGGATTGTGAGGAGATTATTCTCAGTCTTGCAAATAATTGCTTTGCAAGATCATCACAGAATAATTATAAGCCATCAAAGATCAGCATCTGTTCTTATCCTACACAAATTAAGGCCTCATTCTTTTGCATCATTGGCCAGGACTTAGACCAATATTCTGTTAAATAAAGGTATAATAGATCATGTAAATGATCTATGCTGTCGTGCTCACTCTCAAGGAGGTTCCACAACAACATAGACATATTACATAAGTTTTCTCTCTAGCAACAATGGCAACTCAAATAACACAAATCATTTTCCTAGTAAATGTTCTAGGAATCAGATCCATAAATTTCTTCACTGTACAAATGATAGGAAGATCATTTCTTTCTTAAGATCCCAAACAAAGCATCTTTCTTCCATGCTTAATCTTACAACCTTAAATCCTCAATTTAAATATCATGGGAAGAGACATAAATAATTTTCTTTCCATGGCTTATATTATGAATCTCATCCAACTTAGCCAAATAAATGACAACTGATAATGCTAGGAGTGATCAGGCTATTGTGTACACTCCAAGGAGGCATCACAATAGCAGGACCATATTAGCAGAATCCACCATTCATATTAACCAAATCAACCACTGGTTCACATGCAATTATACCTGAAAGCCAAATCATTTCCTTAGTGTTGGCCACTAGGAATCATTTCAAATAAAAGAACAAATCATTTTCCTAGGAATAATACTAGGAATCATCTTTGGATACAAATCCATAGTCACCCATGACATTCATTCTATTTAGGGGATAGTCATTTAAGCCAACATGCAGATATAATATATTCCAGGAACTACTCCCTAAAGCAAAGCTTCAGTACTTTAAACTCAAATATCAATCCATTCAAATACATAAGGAGCTCACTGAATGGAAATTAGACACATGGTGTAATCCAAACATTTCTTCTGTAGCCAATTTAGAAGAAGGCCATCTATTGCATGAGTATAGTATGAGCTCCAGTTAAACTAACAACATAGCATCTGACTAATGGAATTTCAGAAGGTATTAAGCATAAATCTTGCTAAGAGAAATATGTTCAACAACATTGTTGGACAGCTTTTAGAGAGCCCTTAATAGGATTAGAGAGGGGGAACTCTAGTTAGGATTCATACAGAGCAATGAGAATAGAGGAGAGGCAAGGAAAGAATGCCTACCTTTGGCAAGCTACTGCTCGCCGAAGAGGAGGCAGACTGGACCAAGCAATGACACAGCGGCACGGAGAGCACCAAGTGCTAACCCCGCGCTGAGCTGCAACCTGCGGCAATCAGCACCACCAGCACTTCACCGCAAGCAACTGTGGCCAGCGACCACGAGCACCCCACCACCAGACCCTCTCCGCATCACCAGGACACCACCACTTCGCCACCATCACCATCCAGGAGTCACCAGAGCACACCGGAGATGAAGGCCGAAACGCTAGACACGAGAGTGTAATGGGGACGAGCGAAAGAGGGTTCGTATCATAGATCGAATTGGATGGAAGGGAGTAGCAGAGGGGAGAACGTCGAGGGCAACCGATGGCGATAGACAAGGAGGCCGGGGCCGGCCATGGTTGCACCGCGACGGCGGCGACACCGCGTCGCTAGAGATGGAGGAAGGAGAGGATCGAGCTCACGTGTAAGGAAGAAGGGGGTCGAGTGGATCGAGTTGACCGATCGTAATTGGGCCCTATGGTTTATACCCACTAAGTGGATTGGGCTAAATGGGCCCAGGAACTTGGCCCAATATAAATAAAAACAACAGTGGAAATTATTAAAATACCCTCTACACATTCTAAGCTCTAAAAAAATGTAGAAAAATCCTAAAAATATATTTAATACATACAAATGTTTATTAAAATAATATCCACCTAATAAAAATACAATCATATTTATTTAAGTTTAATAAAATGCAAATAAATATTAACACTTTTAAATATCTAAATGAAAATTAATAAATTTAGGAAAATTCCTAAAAAGAAATAAAAATCATTTTTATGAATAAAAAGAAATCTCTTATCTAATAAAAATACCAACTTAAAATTTTACTAATAAAATTTAAAACAAATATTTAAAGACATTAAATAATTAAGAAATTTTATGAAAATAAAGATAATACCTAAAAATAAATAAAATTCATTTTAAGATTTTAAACAAGTATACTTACTAGAAAAATACTAAGTATATTATTATAAAAACATTTTAAATTCCTAAATCATATAACTTCAATTATCTCAAGTATTAAAATAATATAGCTACTTTGTTAATTATTTAAAACTCTTTCCTAAGTAACAAATGATCTTATTTAAAACATAATCCTTTGACTCTAAGTAGTCTAAACCATAATTATATTTTAATCTAGGTGTAAATAATTAACTTTATAATATTCTTTTAAAATCCTTAACTAACTATAAGTCAAGGATTTACAAAGTTAGTTTTGCAAATCATAAACTTAAATTAGAAGTAAGTAATCTCAATTCATGTATAATTATATTTAACAAACTTGGTATTCACTAAATATATCATAAATGAAATTCACCTATTTTCTTTATATAAGAAAATCTTATAGTATAATCTATAAATATTACACATGCTAAATTTACATCTTTAAAACAAAGTTCCATAATTATAAGATTTTATTTTTATTATGCTTAGGAAAAACCCTAATAATTGATAATGCTACAAATGCTATATCTCAAGTCCAATTGCATTTTTATAGTTTACTTTGGTCTAAGGTATCTTAAGCTAGATATATAATAACTCAAATAAATTAAACCTTATTACAAAACCATAGCTTCAAACCTATTTATCTTCAAAGTTGAGTAACTTAACATAAATAATATTTTCTTCAAATGTTATTCTTTTTGCCACTTCAAAAGAAACACTATACCATTTCTTTAAAGCCATAACAACTTAAAACATGAACTTAGTAATAATTACATAATATCATGGAACCTTAGAATTATATTATGATTGTACTTTACTCTTCATATTTATGTGTTTATCCTTCTTATGAAGTGTAAGATCCCACCTTTATAAAGGTAAAGATCCCTGTGATTGCAATGCTAGTCCCTGGATCAATTGCTAGCATCCACAGTTTAAGATGAAGTACACAGAAACAAAGGTCATTATTATATTGTCATTCCAGAGATAACATAGTCTTTTACAACTCCTTAGCCATAGGCTAGTACAAGAGTTTAACTTAACAATATAAAAATAGAGGTCTTCATCTTCATGTGCCACAGGCAAGCATGTTGAGTGTAGACTCATAACCCCTAATCATCATTAGAGTAACCTGCAACATCACAAGTTACAGCCACAGTGGGTCAATACATTGGAATAGTATTGGCAAGTGATACCTTAGTAGAATATTAGCATCTAGTTACTACATGAATTTGGCTAAGTGTAGCTTAGGCTTGCTTTGCTCAAAATAGGTTTTACCTAAAGGAATCACCAATAGAAATTGGTGAACCTTCACCCTTGTTCAACCACAAGTTTTAACTTAGAAAATTGGGATGAGGAGATTCTTGATAGATTCCATGTCTTGATGCTCAAATTGTCCATTACCGGGGACACGGCTAAGTACTTAGTTTCTTCCATCTGCAGAGGTGGTGCACTTTCCCCACAAGACTAGATTTTCACCAAGACAGGACCTTTCAGAAGCCTTCCCTTAGATCAAAATGGACGCTGTCCAAACCTATCAATCCCCTACCACCAACTGTCCATTTGGCTAAGTTATTGCAACCTATATGATCCAGGCAGAGCCCATAATGCCATGTGGCTGCACTAGAAGCTTCTTAACATTTGGCATCTCAAATCCCTTTGTTCCTGGGTGTCAATCCACAAGTGAGATACACAAGGTAAACCATAGAAATGGGCCTTGTGTAACCACTCAACCAATAACCACCAAGCAATTACCATTCCACCCAGGTGTTTCATTCACTTAGTTGTTTTATTAGGCAAAAACATAAGTCAAAGACTTAGCAATATTTTTCCATAGCATGTATATATTCCACCCTTGGTTGCTACTAGCTAGGCTAAGCATGGCAATAGCAAGTATCTTAACTTAGAGAAAATTCTAACAATTCTACAACTACTAGGATTTCCCAAGCATAGCATATAGATACTTAGCAAAAATACTCATGGAAGCCCTATACAAAATATTTCTAATGCATAGTCAAAATATTGGGACAAAAATATGAAGCACCACTTGCCTTGGTAGTTGGGGGAGTAGCAACAATCCTCACAATCACAATCACCACTAGCACCAAAATCTACACATAAAATGATAGCACCAAATTCACATATCAAAATAAACAAGCAAAAATATATGAATGGATGCAAATGCCATGTGATGATTTTTCTAAATCAAACAAGACAAGTGGAACATTACTGAATCATAAGCAAAACAATTATACACTATATAAAATTAATTTGGCCCATAGAACATTTTCCATACAATTTTTATATACAAAATAAGCTTATAAATGTCTCTGCAAAAACAACCCATTTACAGATGCAATTTATTAAAAAAAGTGCATAATTGGATAGAATTCTTTATCCTGATTCCAATGATATAAAATTTACAAAATTTGAACATGTGGATCAAAAGTTATGAATTTTGTAAGTTTTAAAAACTAATAGATCTAATTTCAGATTTTAAATCAAAACACAGGCCACGCGACGCTGTCTGATTGGATGGTACCGCTTCGCACTGGATCATGCTCGCGCACCATTAGATCTAATTAAAATCCAGCGACTTAGATCTGCCCGTACCTCTTCGGCCTGGCGTCTAATCTAAACCACTGGATCTAGATCCAGTGGATCAAATCGTGTTGACATAAAACCGACGACGCAAATGGTTGCTAGCGGCGGCGGCGCTTCTGCCGACGACGTTCCGGTGGTTCCAGAGGGGGATAGGGGCTGGGTAGTGGCTTACCAGACTCGCGTGAACACGACGGCGCTCAAGGTGTCGTTGGCTTGGGCGGGGGTGTGCTGCAGAGGCTGCCGGGGCTCGTCGGAGTTGGGGACAGTGTCAGGTTTGCTCGGACGGTGACGAAGGCGATGTTTCTGGCCACCCTAGCACCAACAGAGGGTATCAGTGTGTGCACAACACTCAGGCGAACCTGACAGGGTCAAAGAGAAGGCACGGGGTGGTCGGGTTTTACCTAAATCTCTCGCCAGAGTTGGAGGCGGCGTCGGATGCCCACGGTGCTCGTCGAAAGTCGACGCTCTGGATCCCAAACAGATGAACAAATGGTATCAGGAGATGAGCATGGAACATGGGTTCATCTCAGAGTGAACGAGTGGGCACGAACACGAGGATTACCGGAATACCTCGCCAGAGTTGGCTCTGTCTGCGGCGGTGTAATGCGAAATAGGGGCAGCCTGGTGGCGGAGCGAGCGAGTGGAGTGAGGGGAAAAGTGTAGGGTGGAGAGGGGGTTTTGTAGCCGGAGCAGGGGTGGCAATCATGCGGACAATCAATGGAATTTACGCTGGGTTTAATCGTGGCGTCACTACAGAGAGGTAACGGCGGAGCGGCGTCTGCGTGCGAGGATTCGGGGAAGACGATGCTGACGTGGAGAGGGCCCAACGTCAGTGGCTGCGGGGTACATTTCGCGCGGGTGAGAGAGGGGGTGTAGAGGGGGACTGGCCCGGGTGGGCTGGTTCTGTTATTGGGCCGAAATGTTGGCGCCAGCCCTTTTCCATTTCTTTTATCTTTTTCTATTTCTGATTTGATTTTCTGGAATCAATTTCAAATGGTTTTCAAATGGGTTTGAATTCAAACCTGATCTGAATTTTTGTAAAGTAGAACTTGCACCTTTTTGGCTACAGAACAAAGTTGCTCACTCAAAATAAAGGTAAAGATCCCACCTTTATAAAGGTAAAGATCCCTGTGATTGCAATGCTATTCCCTGGATCAATTGCTAGCATCCACAGTTTAAGATGAAGTACACAGAAAAAAAGGTCATTTTTACATCGTCATTGTAGAGATAACATAGTCTTTTACAACTCATTAGCCATAGGTTAGTACAAGAGTTTAACTTAACAATATAAAAATAGAAGTCTTCATCTTCATGTGCCACAGGCAAGCATGTTGAGTGTAGACTCATAACCCCTAATCATCATCAGAGTAACCTACAACATCACAAGTTACAGCCACACTGGGTCAATACATTGGAATAGTATTGGCAAGTGATACCTTAGTAGAATATTAGCATCTAGTTACTACATGAATTTGACTAAGGGTAGCTTAGGATTGCTTTGCTCAAAATACTTTGGCCCATTGTAATTTAAATAAAACAACGCCTTTACCATTGGTTTAATAAAGGCATATGCATGGTTTTAAATTCATACTTTGTTTTGAAAACTTTGTCCAAGCTTTAGAAAATAACAATCAACTCTAAGTTCAAATCTTTCTGGTTTAAAACAAATAATCTCATACTAGAGAGCAGCAGTGGCCATTCCCTTGCTTACATAAAATAATAGACATTCAAATGCTTCTGTTTTTGAAATCTCATTTGAAAATGATCCTAAAATGATTATGAATGCATGAACGATATGCAAGATTTGAAATCGTGATTTTTGGGATGTTACAAATCTAACCCCCTTAAGGTGAATCTCGCCCTCGCGATTCAGATTGGCTAGAAAATAGGTGAGGGTGGTCTTTCCGAAGGCCATCTTCTCTTTCCCATGTTGCTTCTTCTTCGGAATGATGGTTCCACTGAACTTTGCAGAATTTGATAGTCTTTGTCTGAGTAACTCTTTCTACAGTCTCAAGAATCTTGATAGGTTTTTCCTCATAGGTGAGATCACTTCCCAATTGGACCTCCTCCAAAGGTATAGTATCCTTCAAAGAGGTCTCTTCCATCTCTAGATGGCATTTCTTTAGCTGACTCACATGAAACACATTATGAACGGCAGACAATGATTCCGGCTATTTAATCTCATAAGCTACTTCTCCTTTATGACTCAGAATCTTGAATGGTCCAACATATCTTGGGGCCAATTTTCCTTTGACTCCAAATCTCTTCACTCCACGAAGTGGTGACACTCTAAGATAAGCTCTATCACCCACCTCATAGGTGACCTCTCTACGCTTAGGATTTGCGTAGCTCTTCTGTCGGGACTGTGCTATCTTCAATCTGTCCTTTACTAACTTGACTTTCTCTTCAGCTTCTTTGATTAGTTCGGGCCCGAACAAGTTTATTTCACCCACACCATTCCATAGCAATGGGGTAGTACACTTTCTCCCATAGATAAACTCAAACGGTGCCATCTCAATACTGGCTTGATAGCTGTTGTTATAAGAAAATTCTGCGTAAGGCAGACTTTCATCCCAACTAGCTCCATACTCTAGGGCACATGCCCTCAACATATCCTCTAAAATCTGGTTGGTCCTTTCTGTCTGTCCATCAGTCTGGGGATGAAAAGCAGTACTGAATTCCAATCTTGTTCCCAAAGACTCATGCAGTTGCCTCCAAAAATGAGAAGTGAATTGAGTTCCCCTATTAGACACAATACTCTTGGGTACTCCATGCAGACACACAATCCTATTCATATAGATCTTGGCCAACTTATCACTTGTATAGGTTGTCTTCACGGGTATGAAATGAGCCACTTCAGTTAGGCGATCCACTACTACCCAAATAGAATCGTATCCTGACCTGGTCCTTGGCAATCCGGTGATGAAATCCATGCCAATATTGTCCCACTTCCAATCAGGAATAGGTAGTGGTTGTAACAATCCTGCTGGTTTCAGATGTTCCGCTTTCACTCTACTACATACATCACACAAATCAATGTTGGGGATATGCTATATGGGTATCCTCATAGCATGTCACTTATCCGGATAACCCAGGTGGCCCATAGTTGGTAGCATGGCCTATGTTTTGCTGGGCGGCCCAGTTAGATGGATCTAGAAGGGAGTCCCATGCCGGATAAAGGAAGGCTACGGTGGAGTCACCAGCGTACCCTGAGCCTTGGAGTGCAAGATACACAAGACTAGTAATAGATGGTGTAGGACTCTGTAACCTGTCCGGCTAGGACTTTTTCCTGTAACCCTAGGACCTGGCGACTATATAAGTTGGGCCCTATGGGAGCCTTTAGGGCACAACCTAGTATCGATTCATACAACCTCGCACAGCGAACCTATCTCTGTAACTCGGCGTATTGCCCTTATAGTGATTTATAGCAGGAGTAGGATTCCGCCACCGTTGTGGGATCTGAACCTGGGTAAGCTGTGTTACCTCGTACCCGTCAACCGTCCGCCTTAGCCCACGTCTCTAAACATGCACTGTGAGGACCCCTCCATGGCGTACTCGTCGGCAATACCATGACAGTTGGCGCCCACGTGGGGCAAGAGGCGCTTCAGGCTCTTCAGCGGGCGAGGACCAAGATCTTCGCGGGAATCAGCGGAAACATAGCCATCGGCCGTGTTCTCCTCTCCGGCAATGTTCCGATCGTCCCTCCTGACGAGTTCTGGATCCCGGCGAAGACAAACCCTATGCGGTGTTCAATCGTTCCTATCGGAGACATCCACCTCTTCATCGGCGAAACCGACTCGGGCACTAGTTCCCTGGGAGTCGGAGGAGCATCAAGGCCCGCATGGACCGCCTACGGGTAGGATACATTCGCGGAAGGATCGATGTCGGATCTCTCTTTGGAGTTTGCCGGAAAAGATCGGAAAACATCAAGGCCCGCACGGACCGCCTACGAGCAGGATACGTTCGCGGAAGGATCGATGTCGGATCTCTCTTTGGAGTTTGCCGAGAAAGATTGGAAAAATCCAAGGCCCACCCAAAACGCCCATTTGCAGGATATAAAGGTGGAAGATCACTGCAAATCCACCGGCTTCGCCCGTGCGTCTGGACAACAGAGATCCAAGTTCGTCGGCGTGGTTACCATCTTTGACCTGGCGTGCTGCGTTCAGAGAGAAGGCGAAAACCCCCACGATTACCTGGCCAGGTGGCTCGTGATAACGAGCCGATCGGCCCTACCCGATGATAATGCTTTGTATCACTTCGTGGAAGGACTGGACCGTGGCACGCTTCACCGACATTCTTTAAGACGGCAACAGGCAACAGGGTGTCTCACCCTCGAAGAGATGGTGAGCACCATCAACAACTATGCGGAAGCTGACGCAGCAGCCCAGATGGCGCTTGCGCTCAAGGACGGAGAACCTTCGATTCAGCAACCTCCACCACCGCCTCCCGCTGCCATCGTCGCAGCAGCACCACCACCTCCAGTCATCATCGAGGCCGTTGCACCTCCACCGCCCGTCATCGAGGAAGTCCTGGCACCCTCCGACTCTGTCATTGACGCGCTTTACGCTGATTTCAGTGCAGACTCAGAGGAGATAGATTTCAGTCCAGAAGAGCTAGACTCTGCTATGCAGGAGATGGAGGAGGAGTACTCGCGCGACGAGCAAGCCAACAATGCCATCACGTCTCGAGGGGTGTTCGTCACCATTGGTACGGTGATGGATGAAGATCAACCCGGACGATCTCTGCCTACAGCGCTGGAAAAGGGGAAGGGGCCACTTACTGCTGCTAATGATGATCGCGCAAAAGTCATGCCTCCTCCGCCTAACCCAGTGCAGCAGTCGCAGGAACTCGGCACCGGCCCGAGCAACAACAACACCGCAAACTTGCCGCCTCCAGCATCTACGTCTGCAGCAACCCAAGTTACTCCAGCTGATAGAGTGATGTACGACAATCTCCTCGTCGAGCCACTGACCGTTGCTCATATCCGGAACGTGACCCAGCTTGACGAGAAGCGCCAGCAGCTGCTGGAGGAAGCGCAGGCCATTGCGGAGCAAGGTGCTAAACTAGATCTGGTCAACACGCAGAAGTCCATAGAGAAAGCTAGAGCAATGGAGGCTGAGTACAAGACTTTGCTGCAGCAGCAGAAGGCTAAGAAAGCTCCGGCTCGCATCATCAACGATCCTGGTGTGTGGCGTAACCTAGGATGGGCCCTCTCGAAGCCGGCACAAGCCAAGCCATACTTTGACAGTGAAGGCAAGCAGGTGATGCCCACCCCACTCCTTAACCTCGTTGTTGCCAAGACCCTTCTAGAGCAGGATAGATCGCCTGAGGCAGTGGTACAGGTCTATTACCTAGTGGCCAAGGCGGTGAAGCAGCAGGAAAAGGCCACTTCTCAGAGGCTTGAGTCTGACCCAGCGCTCTACCAATCTAGCCAGTACAAGCCGCCAAGGTACAGATCTCCTCTTGATGTCGGGTCCTAGACGGGTTCATCAGAACGAAGACGGAGGGATGTGCGCAACAGGAAGGATGCTATCCCCATATCCTCCGACCATGGAGAAAAGGCCCGACCTTGTCGCCCATCGCCACCACCCCGATCCCCCGACATCGCGAAGATTACAAGGCTCACCATCGTACGGATATGCCCCCACCAAAGCAGTGCGACATCGTCATCCGCGACAACGCAGAGCAGACCCGTCATGACGAAGAGCGCAACCAAGGACACAAGAGCAGGTCACGCCATGACCCTCTGTGTCTGACAAGCAACCGTGACAGGCGTGAGGCGTCGCAGGAGGGTAACAGCAAAAAGGCTAACCCACTGCCACCTCCGCCTCCGTCACAGCCAAGCAGTCACCATGGTGGAGGAGGCCCGCGTCGTTCACGCAGCCCATCCCATGTTGACAAAAAGAACAAGAACCCAGAGCCGTACGACGCTCGATCGCGGATCGATAAGATCGATGAGGCCCGGGAAGGACCATACCTGGGACCACATTGCTTTGGACCTGCAATACGGTCCGCAACTTACCCCAAAGGTTTCTGGATTGACAAGACCATCAAGCCCTATGACGGCACCGCCAAGCCAGCCAATGGTTGCAGGACTACGACAACACGGTGGAGATTGCCGGAGGCAACCCCAACGTCGCCGTCAAGTACCTCCCATTAATGTTGGCGGCACGGCCCATCAATAGATCGACGACTTGCCGGAGAAATCTATCTACAACTGGTTGGACATGCAAGAAGCATTCACCAAAAACTTTGAGGGTACATACAAGCGTCCCTGCACTGTGGGCGATCTACAGCGGTGCGTGCAAGAGAAAGACGAGACATCTCGCGCCTACCTCTCCTGCTAGCTGGATATGAAGAATTCCTGCGCAGGAGTGCACGCTCAGACTGCCATGGCCGCCTTCATCGACGGGTTGGAAAGAGGCACATTGCTCCGACATAAGCTGAAGCGCTTGCAGGACAATCACCAGCTTGACTTGAACCAGATGATTCAGTTGACTAGTGAGTTCGCAGCTGCCGATGATGATGCTCGCGGCTCCTTGCCAGCAACAGCCGTTCCAACTCAAGCTCGGAGGAACAAAAGTACAAAGCGGAAAACTGCTCTAGAAGAAAAGCAATCTACCGACATGGTCGCTATGACTTTTGCAGGACGAGGTGATGGCGGGTAACGTGGCCGAGGAAGGGGAGCTGGCCGTGGGCAGCAATGAGGCAGTGAAACAACCTCGGCACCGCTCCGCGTTCCCCAAACCTACGAGGAGTACCGCGATATGCCGTGCCTCGTACACCTCGACGCCAACGGCAAGGCCACCCATACCAATCGACACTGAAAGTTCGTCAACGACCTCAAGGAAGACCTAGAGTCCGGCTACAAGCGAAGTCGGAAAAACAGACCATGAGGCAATGGCAAGGGGAAGAAGAAGGAGGAGGAGTCCAAGGATTCAAGTGACATGGACGAAGACGTTGACCCAAAGCACGCCACCAAGAGCGACGACAAGGGCAAGATCCCCTTTGCAAAGAAGGCTCCAGTCTACCACACTTTCCTTGGCACCCCCACCGTCCAACAACAGAAGACCTCTCTGAGGATCCTGATGGCCACTCTCCCCCCAGTTCCATAATACCTGTGCTGGTCGGAAGTTCCAATAACTTGGGACAGGACGGACCACCCAGACCTTGTACCTACGGAGAACCAGTACGCCATGGTCATCAACCCCTTGATTGACGGCGTGGAGTTCACCAAGTGCATGGTGGATAGTGGAAGCAGCATCAACATCATGTACCTGGATACACTACAAAAGATGAACTTGACGGAGGCAAACCTAAGGCGGACCAACACCATCTTCCATGGCGTAGTTCCTGGTCGAGAGGCTCGGTCCCTTGGGTGCATTACACTTCATGTTGCCTTTGGCGATGTTAACAATTACCGCCAAGAGCGCATGACCTTTGAGGTGGTCCCCTTCAAGAGCGTGTACCACGTCATATTCGGCCGCGACATATTCCACACGTTCATGGCCAAGCCATGCTTCGTCTACAACAAACTCAAGATACCCGGACCAAACAGCGTCATCACTATATCCGGAAGCTTTACAAAGGCAAGGGATTGCAAGATCAATGAAGCAGCCGTTGCAGAAGTTGTCCTCTACAGCGAAGAATTCAAAGAGATCCACAGCAAGGTCAATGACTCAGAGATGCCCGCGTCGAAGAAGCAGATCTCCGAATCCGCTCCTGCGTTCAGGGCCGCCATCGAGACCAAACCGGTGGAACTTGTGGTAGGCGATGCCTCCAGGGTCACCGCCATTGGGACGAACCTGGATCCCAAATAGGAAAGCGCGCTCGTCGAGGTCCTCCGTGAGAATAAGGACATCTTTGCCTGGCAACCTGCCGACATGAAAGGTATACCTAGGTAACTTGCCGAGCACAGCTTAAACATTGATCCAAAATGTAAACCAGTGAAACAACCTCTACGAAGCTTTGGAGATGAGAAGAGACACGCCATTGGCAAAGAGATAGCTAGGTTACTTAAGGCTAGATTTATCCGAGAAGTCCTTCACACCCAGTGGGTGGCCAATCCTGACTTGTCCCCAAAAGGGAACCAATGAATTAAGAATGTGCGTTGATTACACCGGCTTGAACAAAGCATGTCCCAAAGATCCGTTTGCTTTGCCTCGCATTGACCAAGTCATTAACTCGACGGCTAGCTCGGAACTTTTGTGTTTTCTTGATGCATACTCAGGATACCACTAGATCAAGATGAGGAAGTCGGACCAATTGGCCACTTTGTTCACTACCCCATACGGCACATTTTGCTATGTCACGATGCCCTTTGGGATGAAAAACGCAGGTGCCACGTACCAGCGGACAATGCAATGTTGCCTCCACGACCAAATTGGTTGGAACGTTCACGCCTATGTGGGCGATATCGCGGTGATGTCTAAAAAGTAAAATGACTTAATCTCTGACTTAAAAGAAACCTTCGATAATCTCCGGAAATACAACATGATTCTTAACCCTAAGAAGTGCGTCTTCGGGGTTTCAGCCGGCAAATTGTTGGGTTTCATCGTTTCCCAACGCGGAATCTAGGTCAACCCGGAGAAAATCAAGGCCATCTTAAACATAAATCGTCCGACATGCCTAAAGGACATTCAATGACTAACAGGTTGTGTTGTAGCAGTTAGTCGGTTCATCAGCCGACTTGGAGAGAAGGCCCTGCCACTGTACAAGTTATTGAAGAAGGCGGACAAATTCACGTGGACGGACGAAGCAGATGCAGCATTGAAGCAGCTCAAGGAGATTCTTTCCTCAGCGCCCATCTTTGCAGCACCCGAACCTGGAGAGCCCCTGTTAATCTACGTGGCGGCAACCAACCGGGTAATCGGCAACGTCGTCATGGTAGAGCGGAAGGAACCAGGCTATGAGCACGGAGTTCAATGACCAGTTTACTATGTGAGCGAGGTCTTGACGGAGTCCAAGCAGCGTTACCCGCACTACTAGAAGATAGCTTATGGAGCATTCCTTGCTTCTCGGAAGCTGAGGCATTACTTTCAGGAGTACCCAATCACAGTGGTGAGCAAGACTGCACTGTCCGACATTATCAACAACAGCGATGCTACAGGAAGTGTCGTGAAGTGGGGCATTGAACTTGCCGCCTTCGAGATCACCTACAAGAGACGCGACGCTATCAAGTCACAAGCCTTGGCGGATTTCATTGCAGATTGGACGGAGATGCTACTCCACTGCTGGAACCAGAGTACTAGGTGATGCACTTTGACGGATCAAAGCTTCTCAACGGCTCGGGGGCTGGTGTATTGCTACAGTCACCAACAGGAGACAAGCTACACTACGTTCTGCAGATCCACTTCGAGGCTACAAACAACATGGCAGAGTATGAAGCACTCATTCACGGAGTACGCGTAGCCAAGGATATTGGCATCAAGCGCATAGTTTGCTGTGGAGATTTCGAATTGGTTCCCCAGCAGAAGGCTGGCACCTGGAATGCGCGGAACCCTATGATGACGGCATATCGAGACGAAGTGATCGAGATAGCCAAGAGCTTCTTGGGCTACGAAATCAAGTATGTACCTAGGGAACAAAACGAGGCGGCCAATCTGCTGTCTAAGCTTGGATCAGGGCGCAAGCAAATTCCGCCAGGAGTTTTCCTAGAGCACCTGCGCACACCATCTGTGAAGGGAGCCGACATCGACAACCCAGATAGAGCTGACTCTTTCGTCAACATGGTGAATAAGGTCCCTCCGGCTTGGACAAAATCGTTCATGGAATATCTCGAACACGGAACTTTGCCCGACGACAAAGTCGAAAGACGGCAAATAGTATGACGAGCAAAGGGTTATACCATAATTAATGGGCAAGTCTACAAAAGGATCACTACTGGTGTATACCTAAAGTGTGTTTCCCAGCTAGAAGGTATGGAAATCCTACGTGAAATCCATCTCAGAGATTGCGGGCATCACACCGCTCCTCGACGTTGGTCGTGAAAGCCTTCCGGCAAGGATTCTACTGGCTGACCGCGAAGGCGGACGCCGACAAGCTGGTTGAGACATGCATGGGATGCTAGTATTATGCCCGACAACCACATGTTCCTGCTGAAGAACTGCGAACAATACCAATAACTTGGCCGTTTGCAGTCTGGCGGCTGGATATGGTGGGACCGTTATAGACGACACCTTGTGGCTTTACGCATCTGCTTGTAGAAGTTGACAAATTCACTAAATGGATAGAAGCTAAACCCATTAGAAAGCTTGATGGGGCAACTGCCCTCAGGTTTGTCCGGGATCTAGTGGTGAGATTTGGTATCCCACACAACATTATCACCGACAACGGCAGCAATTTGTCACTCGGAGAAGTGGAGGCTTATTGCTGGGAGAAAGGCATCCGACTTGACCTTGCATCTGTGGCGCACCCACAATCCAATGGTCAGGTTAAGCGAGCCAATGGATTAATTCTGCAGGGAATCAAGCCACGTCTTGAGGCACCGCTACATAGAGCAGCTGGATCATGGGCAGAAGAATTGCCTTCTGTGCTGTGGAGTTTACGAACTACACCCGACAGATCCACTGGCTACACCCCTTATTTCATGGTATATGGAGCAGAAGCCATCCTGCCTTCCGACATCCTTCACGATGCACCGAGAGTTGCCGCCTACGACGAAGATAACGCTAAAGAATCTAGACGCCTAGATGTGGACCTTCTCGAGGAGGAGTGCGTTTTGGCATGCCAAAGATCCGCCATCTACCAGCAGAAGCTACGCAGCTACCATAGTCGCCGCTCGCATCGCCGCTTAAAGAGGGGATTTGGTGCTCCGACTTAAGCAGAAGAAGTCACACAAATTATCCCCGCCATGGGAAGGACCGTTCATCATAAGCAAGGCGCTACTCAATGGGTCTTACTACCTCGTTGACAATCGTGAACTGAAGGATAGACCCAATGAGGATCATAAGCGTAAGCGACGTGACCCGGATGATGACTACCCGGAGCTTGATCGGCCATGGAACATAGCACAGCTACGTCCTTGTTTCACTTAGCATTTTTTATCTAATTGTGTACCTCTTATATGATCAATGAAATAAAGCTCTCTGGTTCACTCATATTTCTGAGTCTTTTACCTCCTTTAGTGTTCATTTTTGGATCATGTAAAACCTTTATGCACAAGCTTTGCATTTGCACTTGTGAAAATTCTGCCTACATGCGTTAGCTTAAGTTTTCTGGTCTACACGTTCTTTGTCGTTCTTATGTGGATTCTGGAGTAGTGACTTTTGGCACTTATTGTCGGTGATTTTGTGCTCAAGTTATTGACGGTGCCATTGGGCATCATCACCTAAGCGCATGTTTCTGACAACGAGTCTTCCGACTCACAAAAATTCAAGCATAAGAACCAAAGTAATGGATAAGCCAGCACTTGCTTAAAAAATATATACATGCTGGAAGTTAGTTCTTAAGAAGCAGGAAATAAACAACCATTGTTTTCCGCCTTAAGTTACAACAACAAGTTTTTTCCGCATATACTCCAAAGGTGAAACAAATATTACAAAGTTGTTTTTCACTCCTTTGGTGCAGGTGACTTGGAGGCAGCATCGTCACCAGCCGGAGAGCCACTCTCGAAGTCGGCGCTATGGTGGGACTCAGAAGAATCTTGGTTGCCGCTGTCGATGGTGTTCATGGGCACGAAGACGTCGATGTCCACCAACTTGGCAACTCTGGTGTCATAGCCCGCGAGTGACGACAAGATGGCTTCGTGATTAATCTCTTTACCATCATCGTCGACGTCGGGGATGCCAGAGGTCACCGTGTCGATGTCGGCACCTTCGTAGTGTGCCTTCACCATTGACACCGCCATCCTCGCGCCAGCCCGTGCACACGAAGCTTTCCAGCTTGTGATACGCTCGGGGGATCGGCGTAGAATCTCCGAGTACTTCGCCACGAAGTCCGATGCCTTGATGTGTATCTGGAGGGGCTTGGCAATCTCCTTGGCTTGGGTGATGGCGGTGTTGATGAAGTTGCCGGCAAGAACCATGTATTCCTTGGCCAGAGGAGGTGATCGGGTTAAACCCATTGGAGCTGAAAATTCCAACAAGGAGCGCATGAGTTCAATAAATCAAAGAATCTTGTTTTCGCTATCCAGCTCTTGAATGTGCTTGGATTGCTCGATAATATTCTTGGCCTTGGCGATGGTTTCTGCATGTCGGAGAAAGAAAAGTACACAGTGAGTACTCGGAGAATATAGGCACAAAACCAAGTCGGAATGCGTATTAGAAAACAGACGCTTGATCTTGGTGATCTGTTCCTTCAAGAAGGCAGTTTTACCCTTTTCGGCTTCAAGATCAGCGCGCATCTTCTGGTACTTGTCATTTGCCATGCCCCTCCGAGAATTCTCGTTCTGTGGAAAAAAGGACAAAGTTAACCGTTGTTTAGTCTGCTTGGAGCATCTAGTCGGAAATCTTCCACCTAGACGCTCGGGGGCTACAGCGAGAGTTTCTAACTTAGCAATATGCTTAGCTTTTCTTTAAGCATCTAGTCGGAACCAATTCAGTTTTCGAATAGAAGCTTGGGGGCTATAGTATAAAGTTTTTAACTCGGATATCTGCTTAGCATTTCTTTAAGCATCTAGTCGGAGCTAATTCAGTTATCACTAGAGGCTTGGGGGCTACAGTATTGAAATTTATAAACACTGCGTATGCTACTCTTAAAGCATCTAGTCGGGATAGTTCATTCCATCTAAATGCTTGGGGGCTACAGTAAGAGGTTTTCTAACTTAGTCACTCTTAGAGCATATAGATGCAAAACCCATGGTTTTTCGTCTACATCCTCGGGGGCTACAGTGGGATACTCATATGAAATGCAAATGGCAAAGAAAACTTACAAGTGCGATGATCTTGAGATTTGTAGCACTCTCGGCCAGCAACTTGGCAAAGGATTCGCTATTTCCTTGCAAGATTTCTGCTTGCGGTGAGCTCCTCTAGACCTTGCGTCGGAGATGTCGGCGCCAAGATCAGAACCAAGCGGTGCTTGCGTAATCCGGATAGACTATCTTTGGATAGACTATGGTTTTCTTGGGTGCGGGGGCGCCGCCAACGGCAGAAGTACCAGCTTCCACCATCGCCTTGCCACCCTCAATGGCATCCTTAGCCAGAGCTTCAGCCATTTGTTGAGCGGTGCTCTCCTGCGTTGCTCCTGCCGCACGACAACAATGAAGCGCCAGAGTCCACTTCCATGGCGGAAGGGCCTGCTGCTTCCTTAGCTTGTGAGCTTGTGGGGGCAGACGAGGGCTTGACGGCAGGAGTGGCAGGGGCGATGGCGGGGGAAGCGTCGCGATGCATCATGTCCTTGAAATTTCGAGAATCCCCCGATGTTTTGGAGGTCTTCTTGAGGCTGGTCGTGGCTTTCTTTCTGAAACGTGCAAAATGCATAAGTACAGGAGCAAGACAGATATATAGACAATGTCGGAGAATGAGAAGCTTACACAAGTGGGGGTGCTTTGGCAAAGGTAATCCCAGTAACTTTTCTCTTTTCCGCCTCCAGGGCGGCGGTAGTCTTCTTGGAGGCTCCACCCTCCGTCTTCTTATTATTGCCTCCGTCAGCAGCGTAAGAGGTGGAGCTCTTCCACTTCCGCGCCAACGGAGCGTCGTCGTCGGACACGACCGTGACTTCCTTCATCTTTGGATCGTAGATTTGGGCAGCCAGGTTGCCTTACTCTAGATCGCTAAATTGTTAAGTGAGAAATCACCGTGTTAGATAAGATGGTATTTGCAAGACGGAAGAACTGGAGTGTATGTCATACATGGAAAATAAATACCTACCTTTGGGCACTTGCCGTCTACGAACATGTCGTAGGTGATGGTGAAGCCACGCTTCTTATCCTTCACCTTGACGATGTACTTGTTGGAGATATGCCCTAGAGGCAATAATAATTGTAGTTATTATTATATCTTTGTGTTTATGATAAATGTTTACATTCATGCTATAATAGTATTAACAAGGAAACATTAATACTTGTGTGATTTGTAAACTTAATTTGAAGTCCCTAGTAAAGCCTCTCTATAATACTAGCTTGTTGGTTAATAAGATGATTGTGGTTTCCCTATCATGAACATTGAGATGTTATTAACAACAAGATCATATCGTTAGGAGAATGATATGGTGGACATACTCCTATAGATAAGCGTAGCATGAAGATCAAGTCATTTTAATAGTTCAATTGCTATATGCTTTCTGATACATAGTAATCTAATTCCTTCGACCATGAGACCATGCATATCACCTTTACCGGATGGATGCTTTGATGACATCAAACACCACACCGTAACTGGGTGGCTATAAAGATGGCATTGAGTGTTCGGAAAGTATTGGTTGAAACACATGGATCAAGAGTGGGATTTGTCCATCCATATGACGGATAGATATACTCTGGGCCCTCTCGGTGAAATGTCATCCAATTAGCTTGCAAGCATGTGACTGGCTCACAAGGGATCACATATCACGGGAACGAGAAAAGAGTACTTATCGGTAACGAGGTTGAACTAGGCATGCAGAGATACCGACGATCATAACCTCGGATAAGTAAACTATCGTGAGATAAAGGGAAATTGATATCGTATGTAAGTGGTTCATTCGATCGCAAAGTAATCGTAGAAATATGTGGGAGCCATATGAATTTCCAGATTCCTCTATTGGTTATTGTTCGGAGAAGTGTCTCGATCATGTCCGCATAATTCATGAACCGTAGGGAGACACACTTAAGGATTCGACGTTGTTTGAGTAGTTATGGAATGATGAGAAAGAGTCCGAATGTTGTTCGGAGTCTCGAATGGGATTCAGGATATCACGAGGAGATCCGGAATGGTCCGGAGAATAAGATTCATATAAGGAAAGTCCCGTTTCGGAGTTGGGGAATGGTTCCGGTGTTTTCATCAGGAAAGTTCTAGAAGGTTCCGGAATGTCCGACACTCCGGGGGGAAGGGTACATGAATGTGTTATATCAAGTTGGTATGATTGCATCATGTACTCGGTGTCATCGCTGAACAAAATAGAGGGTTTATTCAAATCCTAGTTTGAAAAGTCAAACGACTAGTTTGAAAGTCAAACGACAGTTTTTGGAAAGAGGAGGAGGAGTGGGAAACCGAGTTGGGGAGGAGTTCCCTCCTCCAACCGCCGGCCCACCTCCAAGCCGAGTTGGGGAGGGACTCCTCTCCCTCCCCTTGGCCGGCCGACCCCTCCACCTATATAAGGAGGGGCAGGGCTCCCTCCTAGAGACACACAAGATCCTCTCCTCCAAACCCTAGTACCAAGCCGTCGCCGCCTCCATAGCCGCCGCCGGCCCTAGGGCAAACCGCCGCCGCCTAGCTAAACCCTAGCCACCGGCTTGCCCCTCCTCGGCGTGTCTAAACTCTAGATCGTCGAGGGACTCTCTCATACTCCACCATACTCGCTCCGGCTTAAGGCGAAGCCCTGCGAGATCTCCCCTCTACTTCCGGTACCACGCCACGTTGTCTTCGGAATCGCGAGGAGAGTGCTACAACCTCCGCTGCTGGAACAAGGAGAGGAAGGTCTTCGTCGAAAATCTTAACGTGTGACCGATTGCAGGAGCACCGCTTAACGCAGCGCCGGAAGGATCGTCTATGCGATCTTGAGATCGGGAAGAGTACGACTACATCACCCACGAGAATCCGCTCTCGTTAAACACTTTGGAATCTTCGAGGGTGAGTGATTCTATCAACTCGTTGTTACAATCTAGTAGATAGATCTTGGCTTGTTTGTTTGTATGCGGTAGAAATTTTTTGTTTTCCATGCTACGAAACCCTATAGTACTTAAGGCGGAGCTTGACGGAGTCGCTCGAGAAGTTGTCCACGGAGATGCGGAGACTATCCCTTCTGTCGCTGGTATACTCGTGCATGAGCTTCGCGTGGTGCTTCAGAGGTTGGATTCGCCTGATGAACCAGCACATGGCTAGGTCCAAGCCGGTCAGACCCGTCTCTACGAACCACTCGATCCGCCTTATGGCCTGAGAAGCGTCGAGGTCGGAGGGAAGGGAGGCTTGGGATCTCCATGACGAGGCTTCAGCGGCCGCTCTGTCAACGAAGTCCGGGTACGTAACTTGTCGGCCAGACAGAGGGATGTCTGGGCCGTAAAAGTACGTCCGTTGCCAATTCTTGCAGGACTCGTGGCCGACGATGTCGGGGAACTGCCAGCCAGGTCGAATCTTGAAGCTTATGGTGCCACAGTTCCTAAGCTCTTCCTTGCGATGTCCGGCTTCACGTTTGACGGTGAAGAAGTACACAAAAAGATCTAACCTAGGCCTTACCCCTAGGTATCCCTCGCAAAGTTCCGCGTAGCTGCTAAGCACTAAGATACTATTGGGGGAAAGGTTCTGGGGCTGGACCCTATAGTGGTTCAAGACGGATAGGAAGAAGTTGGAGATGGGCAGGGAGACGCCGTGTACTAGTTGAGCTTTTAGGTACACCTTTTCTCCGGCTTGGGGAGAAGGTGTCACCTCGCCGGCCGGTGCCGCCCGCCAGGCAAGCCCCTCCGTCGCAGGGAGGTAGCCCTCGGCGATCATCTCTTGGATGTCATGGTCGGTGATATCAGAGTCGCGCCAGTCGCCCTTGTGCTAGTCTGGTTCCTCCTCCAATGGCTCTAGCGCCGCCAGATTAAGGTCGCCGCAGGTGGCCTCGATAACCGCTGATGCGGGAATGACTAGGCCCTCTGGAGGCACGACAATGGAGCTCACCGGCTTCGCCGCGGCTTCGCTCGGCGCCGCCGTGGAGCGAGTAGTGCTGCTGCTGGACATGGAGTGAGACTGGATGCTACTGGTGCAGATTGGAAGCTAGGGTTTTTTCGAGAGTTCTCGCGGAGAGATCGAGGAGACGCGCGACTGGAGGAAGAAGATGATGTGAGGAGAATGAGGTAAAAAGTGGAAATTTCCCGACGGTTACTATTTATCATCCTCGGCATCAAGATTCGTGCAGCTTGATCGGACGGTTGCCGCGTAGACGACGTGTTCGCGAACGTGCGCGGAAATTTCGCCACGTCTCCAACCGTCACCGCCAACGGTTCGCATTGCTCGCGCGGGAAAATCGGACATGATTGCGTTCTCTGCATGTGTGAGTTACGAGGCGTCGCTAACCTAAGCCTACGCCGTCCTAGCTGACATGGGTAGATGAGCCGTCACTTTGAAGATTCTGACATAGACGGATCTAATCTGACTACGGAAGTGTACGATGGAAGATTCAGCATTTCTCCATCTTACAAATTGAAGACGGGGAAAGCTTTGCAGGGTTCTTTGGGAGGACTACAAGATATTGCTTGACGATTTGCCGACATCCAACTAGACAGAGCATTCATCTGAAAAGGCGAGACGACGCAAGATCTCGGAGTTCTCCGGGGGCTACTGTTGGGGATATGCTATATGGGTATCCTCATAGCATGTCACTTATCCGGATAACCCGGGTGGCCCATAGTTGGTAGCATGGCCTATGGCTTGCTGGGCGGCCCAGTTAGATGGATCCAAAAGGGAGGCCCATGTCGGATAAAGGAAGGCTACGGTGGAGTCACCAGCGTACCCGGAGCCTTGGAGTGTAAGATACACAAGACTAGTAATAGATGGTGTAGGACTCTGTAACCTGTTCGGCTAGGACTTTTCCCTGTAACCCTAGGACCTGGCGACTATATAAGTCGGGCCCTATGGGAGCATTTATGTCACAACCTAGTATCGATTCATACAACCTCGCATAGCGAACCTATCTCTGTAACTCAGCGTATTGCCCTTATAGTGATTTATAGCAGGAGTAGGATTCCGCCACCGTTGTGGGATCTGAACCTGGGTAAGCTGTGTTACCTCGTACCCGTCAACCGTCCGCCTTACCCCACGTCTCTAAACACACACTATGAGTACCCCTCCTTGGCGTACTCGTCGGCAATACCACGACAAGCAATATGTTCGGCGATGTCTTTCTAGAGATTATTCCACCAAAATCTTTCCTTCATATCCATGTACATTTTGGTGTTACCCGGATGAATGGAATATGGTGAGTTGTGTGCTTCTTGTAATATCAGTTTCCGAAGCTCCGGATCTTGCGGAACACAGATACGTTTTCCATACCATAAAGTACCCTGTTCGTCTTCATGGAATCCTTTGGCTTTTCCCTTACCAATCTTTTCCTTAATCTCTTCAATTTCCTTGTCTGTCTTTTGGGCTTCCTTGATTTTGTCCAACAAGGTGGGTTGAACATCTAATTACATGAGATGTCCCTCAGGCACAATCTCCAACCCGAGGTCTCTAAATTGGGCACACAAATCATCTGACAACTCTCCCTTAGTAAGGCCATTCACGAATACCTTATGGCTTAGTGCATCCGCAACAACATTTGCTTTACAGGGGTGGTATTGTAAACTCAAGTCATATTCCTTAATGAGTTCTAGCCATCTTCTTTGCCTCATGTTGATTTCTTTCTGAGTGAAGATATACTTCAAACTTTTATGGTCTGTGAACACTTCACATCGCTTTCCCAAAAGATAATGTCTCCATGTTTTGAGTGCATGGACAACAGAGGCTAACTCTAAATCATGAGTAGGATAATTCACCTCATGAGTTTTGAGTTGTCTCGAGGCATAAGTCACAACTTTCCCTTCTTGCATCAGAACTGCACCTAATCCATGATGAGATGCATCACAATACACTTGGAAATCCTTCTCCAAATCTGGTAGACATAGGATTGGTGCTGTCACAAGTCTCTTCTTCAATTCTTGGAAACTGAGTTCACATCCTTCAGTCCAAGCAAATTTCTTGTCTTTCTTTAGTAACTCCGTCATTGGCTTAGCTACCTTGGAGAAATTCTCAATGAATCTTCTATAGTATCCTGCCAAGCCAAGGAAACTACGAACTTCTTTCACTGACTTAGGAGATTCCCATTCAGTTAACGCTGACACTTTTGCGGGATCAACTGCTACACCATCTCCTGACACAATGTGTCCAAGAAATCCAACTTCATTCAACCAGAATTCACACTTGCTGAATTTGGCATACGGCTTATGTTCTCTAAGCTTCTCAAGTATCAAACGCAAATGTCCTTCATGCTCTTCTTTGCTCTTGGAGTAGATCAAAATGTCAACGATGAAAACGACAAAAAACTTGTCAAGGAACTCCATAAACACCTTGTTCATCATATTCATGAAGTAAGTTGGTGCATTGGTCAAACCAAACGACATCACGGTGTACTCGTACAATCCATACCTAGTGGTGAAAGTTGTCTTAGGTATGTCTTGTTCCCTTATCTTAAGCTGAAAATAACCTGATCGGAGATCAATCTTTGAGAACACACAGGCTCCTTCTAACTGATCAAACAAGTCATTGATTCTGGGCAAAGGATATTTGTTCTTGATAGTCACCTCATTGAGTGAACGATAATCGATGCATAACCTTTGACTTCTATCTTTCTTTTCCACAAACAAGACTGGTGCTCCCCAATATGAAGAACTTGGTTGAATGAATCCTTTCTGCAACTGTTGTCCAAGTTGTTTCTTGAGTTCTTTCAACTCATCGATTGACATCTTGTATGGTCTCTTTGCTATTGGTCCTGATCCTGGCAGCAAGTCAATCAGAAATTCCACATCTCTATCTGGTGGCATTCCCGGCAATTCTTCCGGAAACACATCCGGATATTCCCTCACAATTAGCACGCTGTCTATGCTAACCCCCTTAAGAGAATTTAGCTTACTCCCTTTTGATTCAAAGTTAGACTTGAATCTAATCCGTTTCTTATCCGGGGTTGTGAGTGCGACGGTACGATTGGAACAATCTAGTACTCCTTCATACTTGGTCATCCAGTCCATTCCCAAAATTACATCTAGTCCTTGGGAATCCAAGATTATTAGACTAACTGGAAACTTATGCTTTCCAAATTCTATCACTAGATCACGACATCCAAGACTTACTATCATATCTCCACCAGGAGAACTTACTTTTATTGGACACCCAATATTTTCAGTTGGAAACCCATTTCTATCAACAAATGCTTTTGATATGAATGAATGTGATGCACCAGTATCAAAAAGAACAAGTGTTGGAATTGAATTGAGTTTGAACTTACAAGCCACAACATCGAACTCCTCATAAATCTCTTCCACATTGATGTGGTTTACTTGTCCCTTCTGGAAATGGTTGGGCTTGGTGGTTCCTTCAACTTTGTTTTCTAGGCACTCATTTGCATAATGCCCCATCTTATTACACTTGAAACATTCAACCTGACTGATATCTCTCTTTGCAGGCTGACTACCGCTTCCACTCCCACCTCCACTGTGGTGGCTCTTGTGTCCACTCTTGTGGTTCTTGTACTTGTCATTATCATGACTACGGTGATGCTTGTTGTCATGATGGCGGTTGTGGCTGTGGTGGTTGTTGTACTTTCCGTGTTTGTGGGATCCTGAACTCCCACTATCATCATGATGGGAACGGTTGTGAGACGATCCCGAGATATGCTTGTCAGAGCCGTGCTTCCTCTTTCTGCTTTCAACCTGTTTCATCTTGTTCTCCAAGATAGTAGCCTTGTCACAAAGTGATTGGTAGGTTGGGACATAGGCAATGGATAGCTGCAGATTCAGTTCATCATTCTGTCCTTCGAGGAATTTCTCCTTCCTCTTGGCATCAGTATCAACTTCATCCGGTGCATAACGCGCCAGATTGTTGAACTCCTTAATATATTCAGCCACACTGCGGTGACGCTGTTTCAGGTTATGGAACTCCTTCTTCTTCAGATTCATCACTTCGGATGAGATGTGAGCTGTGCGGAATCCATCCTCAAAGATATCCCAGGTCACATCCTCAATGGGAGTGGTGATCTGGAAGTTATCCCTCGAAGTAGCTGCTGGTCCTTCCAACAGATGTGCTGCAAACCTGACCTTCTCCTCGTCGGTGCAGCCGACAGTTACCAAATCCTTGTTCACCGAACGTAGCCAATCATTGGCCACCATTGGATCAGTGGTTCCTGAGAACTTTGCAGGCCTTAGTCTTAGGAATCTGGTGAGCATGTCAAATCCTGGTGGATTGTTTGGGTTGTTGTTGTTATTCTGATTCTGCATAAAAGTGGTCATCATCTGCATCAGTTGTGCATGTGCTGTCATCAACTGCTGCATCTCGGGGGTGACATTGTTGTTGTTTGGGTTGGGGTTGGCACGTCGAGGAGGCATCTGTGGTTTTCATAAGGATAAGAATGAGATACCCATAGATTCTTATCATGCACATTACATCACATAGACAATCACCAAACCAAGCATCAAAATAACATAAGGTTCAAACAACGTAAACAACAAGTTTGGAAAAGCAAACACACCATAGCAAGCCACCCACATGTTGGATGGTCATTGCGACTCAATAATCAAAAGTACGATAGATGAAAGATAAACGATTAGTCATCACTACTCCTCCGCATCAACCTCCACATCAACAAGGGTAAAACCGGCATTCTCCATAGCGGTCTTGTATTCCTCAACATTGGTAGTCAAGGCCTCTATCTTGGCCCTAAGAGCCCTCTTCTATGAGCGAAGCCTCTCGATCACTCCCTGCTGATGCTCGAGCTCGAAGTCCTTGGCCTCCAGCTCTTCCTTCATCTCCCGGATCTTCTTGTTCCGGTCTTGGACTCTCTTCTCTTGGCTCTTGAATTTCTTGTCCTGGCTTTCAAACTTGGCCTCCATTTCCTTGACTATCTCGTCTTTCTCTTCGAAGAGCTTATCCTTCTCACGAAGATGCACCCGGAGCTCATCATTGCTAAACATGACATTGGTCCTATCAGTATCTAGGTGCCTAATAAGACCCTCTAGGTCCTGGAGGTATAGACGAATCGGCTCCATCGTCTCTCTAGTAGCATCCTTGTACTCAATAGCCTCACCCTCCTCGTTGCGTCTCCCGAAGGGGTGAAAGTAAAGACCTCTAAGCTCCCTAGAGTGTCTCCCTACCAGGCGCCCAAGTAACTCCTGCATGATTACATCTAGGCCTTTCTCCTTGTCGTCATGCATCAGCTTGAAGGTGATGGTCTCCGTGGTTGGCTCTACCTGGCGTCCGGGCTGAGTGACTCTGAAGCCCCAAAGTTCCTTCCTCTCAAACTTGGTGAGGGGAAGCGTCATGATGCTAGGAAGTGGAAGGTTGAGCACGCTAGTGAGATCAATGAGACGAGTGCCCAAACGAGTTCCCTTGAACTCCTCGGCCGTCTTGATAATAACATTAGGCATCTATTTTTATAAGATAGAGAAAAGTTAGAATCAAAATCAATAGAGAAAAATCACAAGAAAAAATATCACAAGCATATCCTTTGCAACAATCACACAAGTCATGGCATACACAAATCCATTACAAGCATCAAAGGTTCAACATAACTTAGATAAATTTTTGGAAATAAAACGATAAGTGTGGTGGTCCAACTAACGAAGTACATTACAATCCCCACTCACTTGCCAAGTTGGCTATCAGGGCATCCCTAGAGGCAATCTGTCGATCTTGATCACATGACTCCATTGCTAAGTCTATGATGTCTTCTCTTAAACGTTGGTTGGTAGCCTCTAACTCTTGGGTATGCTTCTTTTCTTCCCTAAGAACATTTTGGGTGTTAAACATTCTGCACTTGAGTCTATCACCAAGCTCCTTGATGGCATTCCAAGCTGCATTTCTTGAAGAGTGTAGAGGTCCCAACCTTTAATAAGGTAGAGATCCCTGTGTTTACAATGCTAGTCCCTGGATCAATAGCTAGCATCCACAGTTAAGATGTAATATCAAGAAACAAAGGTCATAATACAACTTTATAATCAGGAATAAAATAATTCATTACATCTTACATAGCTCATTTGGCTATGTCATTACAATGCAGCAGAAATAACTATAGCATGGTGTCCTTCATCTTCAAAGTGCCACATGCAATCATGTTGGTTGTAGACTTGTAATCCTAAATCCACACACTTTACTAACATCAAACAAACCTGCAACATAATAAGTTACAGCCATAAGGGTCAATACATTTGAATTGTATTGGCAAGTGATACTATGGTAGTATAGTGGTAACTATCATCTATATGCATTTGGCTAAGTGGAGCTTAGGCTTGCTTTGCTCAAAATAGATTTTTCCTTATTTGAAAACACTAAGTTTGTGCTTGTCAAAAACACCCAAGGAACCACCAATAGAAATTGGTGAACCTTCAACCTTGTTCAACCACAAGTTTTAACTTAGAAAATTGGGATGAGGAGATTTTTGATAGCTTCCATGTCTTGATGCTCAATTTGTCTAATACCAGGGACATGGCTAAGTACTTAGATTTTACACTCTGCAGAGGTGGTGCACTTTCCCCACAACATTTGGTTTCACCAAGACAAGATCTTTCAGAAGCCTTCCCTTAGACTAGAATGGACGCGTTCCAACCTATCATCCCCTACCACCAACTGTCCATTTGGCTAAGTTATTGCAACCTATATGATCCAGGCAGAGCCCATAATGCCAAGTGGCTGCACTTGAAGCTTCTCAACATTTGACATCTCAAATCTCTTTATTCCTGGGTGGCATTCCACAAGTTAGATACACAAGGTAAACCATAGAAATGTGCCTTGTATAACCACTCAACACAGACCATTCCTTTCATTCCACCCATGTGTTTCATTCACTTAGTTGTTTTATTAAACAAAACACAAGTCCTTGACTTAGAAATATTCCATAGCATGAATATAATCCACCCTTGTTTTCTACTAGCTAAGCTAAGCATGATAGTAGTAGGAATCTTAACTTAGGAAAATTCCACTAAGGTTTCATCTACTAGGATTTCCCATGGCATAGTTTGTACTTAGCAAAATTTCCATGCAAGTCCTACTTAGAAATATCACTAATGCATAGTGAAAATAATGGGACAAAGTATGAAGCATCACTTGCCTTTTTGGTAGAGAATTATAAGTTCACTCCTTGATCTTGTAATATTTACACTCTTCAAATTCCACTACAATTCAACCAAGCAAGCAATATTCAATCCACCATTCAAGCAAACATCACATAAAATAATAGAAACAAAGCAATGCATGCAAGCATGCTAAAGATTGTTTTATTTGGAGATGTGGTTTCTAATAGGTTATAAACATTTGAAAACACCTATTGGTCATTTGCAAAAGTGGTAAAACCATTTGATATTAAGTTAGTGGAAAATGGCCACTTTAAATCATTTTTCTTTTGCTAGAAATGGTTCAAACCAAAGTAATATTTTCTAGTGTTTGACAAATACATTTTTAAACACAAATGTTGGTGTTCTATGATCAAGTGTTTAATATTAAAACCATTTGCAAAAGGGTTCACCTATAAACCATTTTTACACTAAATCAACCATTTATATTGTTGAAAATGCCTTTAGCAAAGCAATAATCTTTATAGGGTTCACCAAATATATTTTTAATTCTAAAACTTGGTGTTTGGGGTCATAGAGTTTAATCCAAATCATTTCCCAAAGATTTTTCTCCAAAAAGTATTTTTAACATATAAACAACATTTTTATTTGACTAGAAATGTTCTAATCAAAGATTTATTCTTTTGCCTCACAAAACATGTTTTTGAATACACAAGTTGGTTTATATGGTCAGTAGATTCAAAACAATCCATTGGCCAAAGATTTTACCATAAAAATATTTCTAGAATAAATTTTATATCCAAAATATGCCTACACAAGTTTCTGCAAAAACAACCAATTTAATAGAAACAATTTACTAAACAAAGTGCATGGTTGGAATGTACTTGTCTTTCTGATTTCATTAATATAAAATTTGTAAAATTTGGACGTGTAGATCAAAAGTTATGAATTTTACAAACTCGAACATCTAATAGATCATTTCTGGTTTTTATTAAAACAGACTGGGCCATGTGGTGAGTTCTAATTCGCTGGTACCGGTTCGGGCGGATCAAGCTATGCGAGGCATTGGATTAAAATAGATCGAGCGGCACAGAATCACTCTTACCCCTTCGTTTAAGTTTCTATCCTATCCACGCGATCTAGATCCAACGATTGCTGCGAGCTTGACCTAGAATGAGCGGTGCTGGCGGCGGCTGTGCGGCAGCGGCGCTCTGGCGACGAGGTTGCCGACGATACAGGGGGATAGAGGGAGAGAGGGGTAGCTCACCAGATTCACAACGACGAGAGGATGCTCAACGTGCCCACCGTTTGTCGAGGGGCGCACAAGGTTGATCGTAATTGCTCGCCGGAGAGGTACCTGGCGTCGGGTGCGGTCTGTCATCGTCGGAGGCGAGCTTGTAGGCCACCAGAAGGTAAGAGGAGGGTACAATTATATGCGGGCGAGTGTGACAGTTACAGGAGCATCAACCAGAGGGTCAGGGGTGGTCTGCACTTACCAGGAGGACTCGCCGGAGTCGAGGCAGACGGTAGTGTGCTCGGGTGTGGTCGTTGTCGAGCTTAGGGAACGTGCGCGGGCAAGGCGAAGGTGCTAGCAGATGCGCACGAAGCTGCCGGTCAAGCTAGTGGGAAGTAGGGGTCGAGGGGGTGACTATCCTCGCCAGAATCGACGAAGGACCTCGTAAGAGACAGTGGAGTGGAGCGCAAAATTCAGGCAGCCTGGGGGCGCTCGGGGATGGGAGGTTGAGGGGGAAACGGAGAGGAGGGAGAGGCGGTTAAGAAGGCGTGGTTAGGGGCAGTTAAATGGCGTAGTTACCGTGAATTTAATCGAAGAAACGGCGACAGAAACGGCTCGTGGAGGAGGGCGTGGTCGCTGCTTGGATAGAGAGAGAGAGAGAGAGGAGGAGTGGGTCCAGGCAGTCAGTGGCGATGCGGGTGTGGGTCTGGATAAAAAAATCGATTCGCTCGGGGGTGAGAGGGATGGGCTGATGCTGGGCTTAGTGGGCAAGGTTGGGTTGGGCTTGTTGGTTTCATTTTTTTTGTTCTCTTTTCTATTTCCATTTATATTATTCTGTTTTGATTTTGTTTAATCATTTCAAACAACTATTTGAATTCAAACTTCAACCAAACTTTGTGTATATTCAAATACTGATTAACAATACATTCTAAAGTCAATTTTAAAATAATTCTTTTATTCATTTTAGGGTATATTAATTATTTAAAATAGGCCTTTGTCTTAATTCAAACAAGTTTTTAAATATAATTTCAATTCTTATTTGAACTCAAATTTTTACCAAACCTTTTCAGTAGGTTTTATTTATTTATCAGGGTGTCAAATAATTCACTTTGAATTGTTTGGAGTATTTTTAATATGATTTATTACTCATTTAAATTGGTTATTTGTCTTTATTCCAATGAAATCAAATATGGTTTTAATTCCATAAATTTTATTTAGAAGATTTCTTTGATCCTATTTAAGTTAATTAAATAACTTTTATTCCACTTGGGTAAATTTCAAATATTATTCTCCCATGATTTAATTAATCATTAAGGATTTTTGTCTTCATCAAAATAGGAATAGAATTTGGTTAATGCCATTTTATTTTATTTAAAAATTCTCTATCCTTTTATTTGGATTTGGATTATAACTATTCCATTTGCTTATGGATTAGGCTAAGATTTAATTTGGCCTTTAAATATTCCTCATTTAATATTTCTTTCTTTATCTTATAAAATCCATATCTTTTTATTTATAGATCCAAAGTTGGTGATTCCAATTTGTAAAATCTTATTTAATATTTATTTATCCTTTTAAATACCTTTAGGATTATTTTCTCACCATTTGGTATGGATTTTTAGTAGGTGCTTTATTAGCTTTGGAAATTCAATTTCCTTATCTTATTAAATTCATAAGATTTTATCTATGGCTCCAAATTTAGTGAAACCAATTCATATGGTTTTATAATATTTCTATTTGTCATTCTTCATCATTTGTAAATGTTTGTTGACAAATTTTTATATGGATTAAAACCATGGTCTTAGAGATATCTTGGAAATGATTTTATTCTATTAGGGTTTTGGTTATTTTCCAAGTGTTTAAATTTCCAGATGCATTTATGAAGAATGCATTTCACTTGATTTGAATTTAGTTGGATTCAAACATTACTCAAGTTTTTTCAAGATGGGATTTTAAGTTTCCATTCAGAATCAAAAAGTTTCTTTTCCCCCTAAATTTCAACAATTATTTATTTTGTTTATTTATTTTTCACATTACAGAATTTGGAAAATTTTGGGATGTGACAGGCTACCACCCTTAAAAGAAATCTCGTCCCGAGATTTGGGAAAGATAGGGGTTACAAGTTGGCTCAAGGCAACTAGGGTACTACCACCGTTAAAATATTTCCAACTAGATTACTTCTTGGCTTACTTGGGATCTTGATGTATCTTCTCTGGGCACTTGTTTGCATAATGGCCTAGTTTTTTTTGCATTTGAAACACATCACTAGGCTAATATCTTTCTTTTCTTTTGGTATCATTGCCTCTTGTTTGATTCCTTGGTTCTTCTTCTTTTCTGGGCAATCACTGGCATAGTGTCCCATCTCTTTGCAATTGTAACACTGCAACTGGCTTATGTCCTTCTTCGTCTTTTTGGGTCTCTCCAAAGCTAGGAGTTCTTCTAGTTCATGCTCTTCATATCTCACCTCAAAGGTGGGAAATCTTTCTCTCTTCTTGGGGCAGTTACTAGAGATATGACCTTCTTCTTCACAAGAGTAGCAACATTTTGTGGTCACTTTGGATTTGGCCTTATGAGGCATGGTTCTGACTTTGCCTTCACCCTTCTTGGTAGAAGTTGTTCCCTTCTGAGGGTTTACAAACTGTTGATGCACTCCACCTTGTTTCCTTTGTTGAACTATGGAATAGATGGGGCATTGGATAGGGACATGATTATTTCCTTCACATAGGAAACAAGTAGCTTGAGATGTGGGGCATTGATTAGTTGGATGTTTCTCTTCACAATTGGGGCATTGGTCTTCATGCTCTTTGGAAGTGTGATCCTTGTCTCCGCAAACATTGCAAGCTTGAGTTCCTTCTATAGTATCATCCTTGACATCATTGTTGTCACAAACTCCTTGGGAATGGTTGTCTCCCATGTTGATCATTTGACTTGTCACCTTTTGCATCAATTGAGTTTGGTTTTCCAAAAACCTTTGCATGGTTGGGTCTAACTCATTGTTGTTGGCTAAAAACTGAGTTGTCACTTGGTTCAACTGGGTTTGGGTTACTATGAGTTCTCTCATGTGCATCTCTTGGTTGTTGTTGTTGTTACCATTCTTGATGTTGGAGTTTCTTGGAGTAGTCATCTGTTTGGGTTGGATTGGGATTAGAATAGGCAAAAGATTTCTAAGGAAATAATTCTAATAACACACATCACAATTCACACAAGCAATGTGCAAGCAATCACAAACAAACATTCCACTCAAATAACAAGTTTCAAGCATATTTTTAGGCAATAAAATATTTTTGCTACGCCACAATAGTTGGTGTGCTTGATTTAATCTAAATATGGTGGTCCAACTATATGGTTCACTTGAGATCCTTCCATTATTCTTTGTTGTTTCTTCTTGAATGAGATCCTTATTTCCTTGGAAAAATTCTTGTGTCTTGGTCACAAAACTTCAAAGGTGATGATGGTTCCTTCTAAGTTGTGTTTCCTTAGTCTTCAAGTCTTGAGTAATATTTCTTGTCTCACTTGTAGTCCTTAGTGATATCCAAGTTGAAGTCCTTGGTGAAAATAAAGTTGAAGTCTTTGATGATGTTGAAGTTGAAGTCATTTGAGTTGGTGAGGCCCTTTGCTCATGGTTGAGGTCTTTTCTCATCAAGTTGAAATAGAAGAGATGTAGAATCAAACCAAAAATGGTTGAGGAAAGAGTTTACCAGATTGTTTGTAAATATGTTTTGAACAAATACAACTCCTATTTTCTAAGGGGTTTTGTCCAATCCTAGGGTTACAATCCTACAGGCAACACAGTGCTCTGATACCATCTGTAGAGGTCCCAACCTTTAATAAGGTAGAGATGCCTGTGTTTACAATGCTAGTCCCTGGATCAATAGCTAGCATCCACAGTTAAGATGTAATATCAAGAAACAAAGGTCATAATACAACTTTATAATCAGGAATAAAATAATTCATTACATCTTACATAGCTCATTTGGCTATCTCATTACAATGTAGCAGAAATAACTATAGCATGGTGTCCTTCATCTTCAAAGTGCCACAGGCAATCATGTTGGTTGTAGACTTGTAATCCTAAATCAACGCACTTTACTAACATCAAACAAACCTGCAACATAATAAGTTACAGCCACAAGGGTCAATACATTTGAATTGTATTGGCAAGTGATACTATGGTAGTCTAGTGGTAACTATCATCTATATGCATTTGGCTAAGTGGAGCTTAGGCTTGCTTTGCTCAAAATAGATTTTTCCTTATCATTTGAAAACACTAAGTTTTTACTTGTCAAAAACACCCAAGGAACCACCAATAGAAATTGGTGAACCTTCAACCCTTGTTCAACCACAAGTTTTAACTTAGAAAATTGGGATGAGGAGATTCTTGATAGCTTCCATGTCTTGGTGCTCAATTTGTCCAATATCAGGGACATGGCTAAGTACTTAGATTTTACACTCTACAGAGATGGTGCACTTTCCCCACAAGACTTGGTTTCACCAAGACTAGATCTTTCAGAAGCCTTCCCTTAGACCAGAATGGACGCGTTCCAACCTATCATCCCCTACCACCAACTGTCCATTTGGCTAAGTTATTGCAACCTATATGATCCAGGCAGAGCCCATAATGCCAAGTGGCTGCACACGAAGCTTCTCAACATTTGACATCTCAAATCTCTTTATTCCTGGGTGGCATTCCACAAGTGAGATACACAAGGTAAACCATAGAAATGGTCCTTGTATAACCACTCAACACAAACCATTCCTTCCATTCCACCCAGGTGTTTCATTCACTTAGTTGTTTTATTAAACAAAACTCAAGTCCTTGACTTAGAAATATTCCATAGCATGAATATAATCCACCCTTGTTTTCTACTAGCTAAGCTAAGCATGATAGTAGTAGGAATCTTAACTTAGGAAAATTCCACTAAGGTTTCATCTACTAGGATTTCCCATGACATAGTTTGTACTTAGCAAAATTTCCATGCAAGTCCTACTTAGAAATATCACTAATGCATAGTGAAAATAATGGGACAAAGTATGAAGCATCACTTGCCTTTTTGGTAGAGAATTATAAGTTCACTCCTTTATCTTGCAATATTCACACTCTTCAAATTCCACTACAATTCAAAAAAGCAAGCAATATTCAATCCACCATTCAAGCAAACATCACATAAAATAATAGAAACAAAGCAATGCATGCAAGCATGCTAAAGATTGTTTATTTGGATATGTGGTTTCTAATAGGTTATAAACATTTGAAAACACCTATTGGTCATTTGCAAAAGTGGTAAAACCATTTGATATTAAGTTAGTGGAAAATGGCCACTTTAAATCATTTTTGTTTTGCTAGAAATGGTTCAAACCAAAGTAATATTTTCTAGTGTTTGACAAATACATTTTAAACACAAATGTTGGTGTTTTATGGTCAAGTGTTTAATATTAAAACCATTTGCAAAAGGGTTCACCTATAAACCATTTTTACACTAAATCAACATTTTATGTTGTTGAAAATGCCTTTAGCAAAGCAAAAATCTTTATAGGGTTCACCAAATATATTTTTAATTCTAAAACTTGGTGTTTGGGGTCAGAGAGTTTAATCCAAATCATTTCCCAAAGATTTTTCTCCAAAAAGTATTTTTAACATATAAACAACATTTTTATTTGACTAGAAATGTTCTAAATCAAAGATTTATTATTTTGCCTCACAAAACATGTTTTTGAATCCACAAGTTGGTTTATATGGTCAGTAGGTTCAAAACAATCCATTGGCCAAAGATTTTACCATAAAAATATTTCTAGAATAAATGTTATATCCAAAATATGGCTACACAAGTTTCTGCAAAACAACCAATTTAACAGAAACAATTTACTAAACAAAGTGCATGGTTGGAATGTACTTGTATTGCTGATTTAATTGATATAAAATTTGTAAAATTTGGACGTGTGGATCAAAAGTTATGAATTTTACAAACTTGAACATCTAATAGATCATTTCTGGTTTTTATTAAAACAGACTAGGCCACGTGGTGAGTTCTGATTCGCTGGTACTGGTTCGGGCAGATCAAGAGATGCGAGGCGTTGGATTAAAATAGATCGAGCGGCACAGAATCACTCTTACCCCTTTGTTTAAGTTTCTATCCTATCCACGCGATCTAGATCCAACGGTCATGAAGCTTGACCTAGAATGGCCGGCGGCAAGGGCGGCCTGTCTGGCGGCGAGGTTGCCGGTGATACAAGGGGCTAGCGGGAGAGAGGGGTAGCTCACCATATTCGCAACGACGAGAGGATGCTCAACGTGTCGGCCGTTTGTCGAGGGGCGCATGAGGTTGATCGTAATTGCTCGCCGGAGAGGTACCTGGCGTCGGGTGCGGTCTGTCATTGTCGGGGGCGAGCTTGTAGGCCACCAGAAGGTAAGAGGAGGGTACAGTTAGATGCGGGCGAGTGTGACGGTTACAGGAGCATCAACCAGAGAGTTAGGGGTGGTCTGCACTTACCAGGAGGACTCGCCGGAGTCGAGGCAGACGGCGGTGTGCTCGGGTGTGGTCGTTGTCGAGCTTAGGGAACACGCGCGGGCAAGGCGAAGGTGCTGGCAGATGCGCACGAAGCTGCCGGTCAAGCTAGTGGGAAGTAGGGGTCGAGGGGGTGACTATCCTCGCCGGAATCGACGAAGGACCTCGTCGGAGACAGTGGAGTGCAACGCAAAATTCAAGCAGCCTGGGGGCGCTCGGGGATGGGAGGTTGAGGGGGAAACAGAGAGGAGGGAGAGGCGGTTAAGAAGGCGTGGTCAGGGGCGGTTAAATGGCGTAGTTACCACGAATTTAATCGAAGAAACGATGACAGAAATGGCTCGCGGAGGAGGGCGTGGTCGCCGCGGCGGGTGGGGAAGAAGACTGTGAGGTGGGGTCTGCTTGACAGCGAGAGAGAGAGAGAGGAGGAGGAGTGGGTCCAAGCAGTCAGTGGCTGTAACATCCCAAGAATACTAGACTTAAATCATCAAACTCTAATCATCAAAATTAGGGTTAACAAAAACTTTTCTAAATAAAATTATGAAAGCATGCGTATGTGTATGCATTTAATTTGAAATTCTTTTGAACCACCTTGTTTGTGTGTTTCTTTGCTTGTAAAATGTTTCTTAGGTGAAATAAACATCATCTAGAACATTTCCCACACCTTTCCCAAAGACAAGTAAAGAAAAACAAATAAAATAAAGGAATGGTCATTTTGACCAATTTAACTCCCATGCCTACTTTGGTTGTCTCAAACTTTCAGAACCCAACAGAAAATTTTATGGATCTTTGCACCCCTTGATTGTACTCATAACAAAGTATCAAGGCTCACCTTGTGATCATCCAGAAACTTTCAAATGCATAGTTGAAATGACAATTCAAAATTGAATCCTTATCATATGGGAAGATCCCACTTTTTCAAAAACCACTCAAACAAGCTCAACTTTCAAAACCCAAGCATCTGCAGACTCACCAGCACCAATCTAGCACACCCACCAAAAATCTTTTCAAAATTCAAAACTTGAATTCATGCGGCCATTTCATCAAACACTTGGCAGACACAAATCAAACAAAATCCAAACACTATTGTGAGCAGTGATTCTTGCCTAACTGGTTCCCTATCTAGCTTACAACCAGTTCAGTAGATCATATAGCAAGATTAACCAAGCACTAGCACCATTGTGAGCTTGCCAAAACCATCAATGGTGAACAGCCGAAGCCAACCTTGTCACCCCCATGTCGACAGCAAGCTAGTAGGAGAAACAAGCCTAGCCAGCATGTCTGGGAGGCAGCCCACCGTCCACCGCCACTCCCTGTCCAGCGCTCGAATGTTGCCAGCCACTGGACCACACGCACGGACCGCGCCCAGCTCGCCAGCAACCATGCCGAGCATGCGCCAGAGCGCCACCCTCGACCGAAGCCCACAGACCGCGTGCCGCCTTCGCCGCGTGCATACACGATCGCCACCGACCCAGGAGACCGCCAGACATCCCCGTTCGCCGCCCCATGCCGCACAGCCACCGCTCGCCGTCGAAGACGCCGCCTCTGCCGCGCAGAGCGTCGCGTGTTCCAGACCAAACCGCACCGCCCCACGTCTTGCCACCGTATCGTTGAGCATCGCCAGGAAACACCGCACCGTCCCCTACCTTCGCCCATGCCAATAGCCATCTGTACCATCGCCCCCGACGAGCTCACCATGCGCCCCGTCGGTCCCCTCGCTCGACTATAAATAGAGGCCACCCCTAGCCGAATTGAGCACACCATTCTACTCCCCTCTCATCACTGATCGTGCCACACCGTTCCCGGAGCAAGGCGAGCAGCGCTTCGCCGGAATTTCACCGGAGCCCGCCGCCTTTGGAGAAGAAGGGATCCAGCGATTGGAGCCGCCCTAGGAGGAGCCACCGGTACCAGGAGATTCGCCGTCGTCGACTTCGTCGTTCGCCCGCCTCGCCGACCCTCGCCTGCACCCCGGTGAGCCCCCAGCAACCCCCACTGGCCACGCTAGGTTTCTGTCTCACCGGCGTTGCCCAACGTCGACGATGACTCCCAGCCGTTGGATTAGAACCAGATCGAACGTCCCACGTTGCCCCGTACCTCTTCTTCGCACTGTCTCACCGACAGTGGGGCAACCATAAGCAGCCCAGAAGCGCCGCTTAGCAGGCCGGCCCATTAACTTTTCCCGCGCAGCCCAGTTATTTGAATTAAACCTTTTCCATTTTATTTAAAACACACTTCTGTATCCAATTTCAAAAATCAACCTAGGTCGATTCAGTGAACCAAATTTAATGAAACCAATTTTGTTAGAGAGGCCTGGGAATGCTGAATCCAAGCCCGTTGGATCCAAGTCATTTGGATCTATAGATCACCCATGGTAAAAATAACAAGGCAGAAGCTTTTCTGCATTCAAACATTTTTCAAATTTAAACCATAATAGCTTTTGAGTTGATTCCAACTCTCAAAAATCACATTTAACCATACCTTTCAGAATATATAAAAATATATAGGTTTACTGACAGAAATAATGTTCAAGTAATAAAAGAATGCCTCATAGGCATTTCTAGTCACTTTATTTAATTAAAATAAAAGGGTAAAACCTTATTAAATTGTGACACCACTTTAAATCACATTCCCATGGACAAAAATATGTGGTGATGACATGTGTCAACATGATCCCATATTTGGTTTGGAGAATATTAAATCTTAAGTAGTTTTTCAATGAGTAGAAATTACTTTTCTAAAAATAAAAGGAATTAAACCAAGCTTTAATCTTGTAAGGTTAGTGATGATGCTAGATCATCTATAGGACCCTTTTGTGTGATGATTGCAAGTAGTTAAGTATTTGTTGGTGATTGTGTACATCATATTTATTTATAGACGCTAGTACCGACCAAGGATACGAGGAGGAAGAAGGAGTCTACGAAGAAGAAGCCGAGGAGAACTTCAACCACTGCTCTGCTCAAGGAAAGCTATTAAACTTGCAAGCTAACACTTGCAATTTAGCAAGCCTTACTAATCAAGTTGACCTATGCAATCCTAATACTACTAGTGAATGTGCAAGCTAACACTTGCAAGATATTCTACTGATGCAACAAACCACTACTACTATGCCCACTATATGCCTTAAGCATATGTGATCATATCCACTTGATAAACCAATCCTAGTTTTACTTACAAGCTTTATTACTTTATTTCTTTATCAAACTCTTATTTAGAGTACTGGAATAACTGGTAGATACTAGAAGAATATGTGAAGGTTGCATAAAGAGCATAAACTTTGGCCTAAGTTAGATAATCTTGACGTCATGTTAAGGCATGAGATTGAACTTAGTCAAAACTCCACTAGTTTACCACCCCTCATTTAGTGCTTACCCCCACTTGTAGATGCTAGTGCTAATCATAAAACTTGATCAACTTTAAATGGGAATACTTGGTGGGAAAATGGTTATGAAAACCTTGGAATGATGGATCATTCTATTGAAATGTTTTGGACATGTGTTTCCGAACCCCTGATGATTTTGGTGATGAAAATGTTAAGGCATGAGCCTTAGCCCTTTATAAAACTGATGGTTTTCTGGATGCGATACCATTCCAATTTTATCGTACAACCACAATACCCGAAGATTGGGTAGGGCTTGACTAGAAGCTTATATACCTTAGTATTGGTTCCCTCACGGCCAAGGTCTGAGCTGAGGCTACCTTGTGAAGATTGTCCACCTGTGCAGTACCCAAGATTACAGTTGGTCATGGTTGGGAGGCCAAACTCACAGGAGAGGTGCTTATACTAGGGCGTGTAATTGAAAGGTTAGGATTGATTATCCGCATACTGAGTATGGTGAATTCAGGATTTGTTCCTGACGGATGTATCGAATGTTGTGGTGAAAGTGTACAATCTCTGCAGAGTGTCAAACTATTCGAATAGCCGCGTCCGCGGTTATGGACAATTGGAGTGGCCATACTGTTCCCCCGTCAGACTTTTCAAAAGGCATGTGAAATGAACTGAGACTTTGAATTGACCACAACAGGGTTGTGATATGGAATACAAGTTCCCACTTAGGAGTTATAAAATTGTGACTAGTTATCCGTTTCTTCTAAACTTAGTAGAGATAAATCCGGCTTCTTGGAAAATAACCCTAGAGCCTAGTGTCCTATTATCAAAAAAACCCTGCACTTGTTAGTATTAGTTTGCGAGTACTTAAAGAGTACTCATGGCTTTGTCCCTGGCTATTCCCATGGCCAGACTATGAAGAGGAGTACCTAGAGGATGGATCCCAGGAAGGTTACGACAACTAGGATCATCTCCCATCGTCAACATTGCATGTGACCCCGAAGATGGAGCTTCTCCTACGCTACCGTTACTATTACGTATTCCGCTGCTTGATGTTGTATTAAGAACTGGATCATGAGATCCCTATTTGTGTAAGAACTTATGTACCGTTTGTAATGGATGATGTACTGTGGTATCCAATTCTGTTATGTCTCGCAAAAATGGTAATCCTGGGATTGCGATGTATGGCATAACAGGCATCTGGGATTAAAAATCCGGGTGTTGATAGTGGCGATGCGGGTGTGGGTCTGGGTAAAAAAACGATTCGCTCAGGGGTGAGAGGGATGGGCTGATGCTGGGCTTAGTGGGCCAGGTTGGGTTGGGCTGGTTGGTTTCATTTTTTTGTTCTGAAACCTTTTCTATTTCCATTTATATTATTCTGTTTTGATTTTTTTAATCATTTCAAACAACTATTTGAATTCAAACTTTAACCAAAATTTGTGTATATTCAAATACTGATTAACAATACATTCTAAAGTCAACTTTAAAATAATTCTTTTATTCTTTTTAGGGTATATTAATTATTTAAAATAGGCCTTTGTCTTAATTCAAACAAGTTTTTAAGTATAATTTCAATTCTTATTTGAACTCAAATTTTTACCAAACCTTTTTCAGTAGGTTTTATTTATTTATTAGGGTGTCAAATAATTCACTTTGAATTATTTGGAGTATTTTTAATATGATTTATTACTCATTTAAATTGGGTATTTGTCTTTATTCCAATGAAATCAAATATGGTTTTAATTCCATAAATTTTATTTAGAAGATTTCTTTGATCCTATTTAAGTTAATTAAATAACTTTTATTCCACTTGGGTAAATTTCAAATATTATTCTCCCATGATTTAATTAATCATTAAGGATTTTTGTCTTCATCAAAATAGGAATAGAATTTGGTTAATGCCATTTTATTTTATTTAAAAATTCTCTATCCTTTTATTTGGATTTAGATGATAACTATTCCATTTGCTTATGGATTAGGCAAGTGTGGAAATTGTTAAAAAAAATTCCTTAGTGGTTTCTAATCCAATCCTAGGGTCATAATCCTACAGGCAACACAGTGCTCTGATACCATCTGTAAGATCCCACCTTTATAAAGGTAAAGATCCCTGTGACTGCAATGCTAGTCCCTAGATCAATTGCTAGCATCCACAGTTTAAGATGAATTACATAGAAACAAAGGTCATTATTACATCGTCATTCCAGAGATAACATAGTCTTTTACAACTCCTTAGCCATAGGCTAGTACAAGAGTTTAACTTAACAATATAAAATAGAAGTCTTCATCTTCATGTGCCATGGGCAAGCATGTTGAGTGTAGACTCATAACCGCTAATCATCATTAGAGTAACCTGCAACATCACAAGTTACAGCCACAGTGGGTCAATACATTAGAATAGTATTGGCAAGTGATACCTTAGTAGAATATTAGCATCTAGTTACTACATGAATTTGGCTAAGTGTAGCTTAGGATTGCTTTGCTCAAAATACTTTGGCCCATTGGAATTTAAATAAAACAGTGCCTTTACCATTAGTTTAATAAAGGCATATGAATGGTTTTAAATTCATACTTTGTTTTGATAACTTTGTCCAAGCTTTAGAAAATAACAATCAACTCTAAGTTCAAATCTTTCTGGTGTAAAACAAATAATCTCATAGTAGAGAGCAGCAGTGGCCATTGCCTTTCTTACATAAAATAATAGACATTCAAATGCTTTTGTTTTTGAAATCTCATCATTTGAAAATGATCCTAAAATGATTATGGATGCATGAACGATATGCAAGCTTTGAAATCATGATTTTTGGGATGTTACATGAAGTAAACTTAAACTAAAGCAAATCTTAAGTAAATCATCTAAATATATCTCATTGGTAATAATTAAAGAATTACTTGGGATTTTGCATTATGCATCTCATTACTTATGCATAACAACATATTTCTTCTTTAAACATTGTCCTTACCGGGCAATGATGATATTTTTGTAGAACCCGAGGTCCAGGGTCAAGTCGATACATTCGATTGCAATACTTCGCTATATTCAGGCAAGTTCACACTTGCTCATGTCCTTTGATTATTTTCTGTAAAGTAATTGCAAACTATGTGTCATCACATGCATTTCAAAAAGGTCAAAAACACTATTTTAATAATTAACATGAAGTATCCATTACTGATCCAGGGCGATCAGCTAATCTATTAAGACTAGCAGTTGGGATACCACTACACATGAATATATCATCTAGGACTTAACAACCAATGTCGCCAGTGATTCTTGCGTCGTATATTATGCGTTAACCATGATATTTGGAATGGGACGGAGAAGTCAGCTGGATCGGCTCCCTTTCGCATGCATTGGACACTGTTCTAGGCATTTGTGAGTTGAAGGTCGTGGGTATAGTCGTTTTATATGGGTAAAGGTCTACCGTGGATATGGGATTACAAAAGACATATTACTAGTGTTAATGGTTGTTGTGTGTATCCAACTAAGGTATAGCCGTTTTATACGGGGAAAGGTCTACCTTGAGTTTGGACATACAACAATTGTGGTGTATGCGGGGTCACGAAGAAGGACAGTGATTGGCTTGGATCTTAGTCTAGGCACCACACCAAGGAAGTGTGGACGAGAATGCAACTCGGATGAGCAAGAAAGCTAAGATCTCTCATGGGTAAAGTGACACACCTCTGCAGAGTGTAAGAACTGTAACTTGTTACTCCCTGTTTCGGGAAGGAGGTGCGAACGCTGCAGGAAAGGAACTCCATGAAAGTTCTGGTAAACCTATGAAGGATGACGGACATAGATTTTTAGAATAAAAGCAACCTTTGAAGAAATGTTTACGAAAACCTGCATTGCCTACGACTTATGGTTCGTGGCTATAGATATAGTGCATCAAACACTCCTTTTAAGTGAACTTGCTGAGTACGCTCGTACTCAACGTATCTTCTTAACCCTTGCTAGATTCTAAAGACAATAACGGTCAGGAAGAATAAATACTATAACCAACTGAAGACCAAGAAGAATTCCGCTATGAAGAACCAGAAGTATCCGGAAGCGTCGAAGAGAACAATTATGAAAACATCTATGGAATGGAGACCGACGTATCTGAAGTGTAGATGTAGCATATATAGAGATCTCGTCCAGTAGCATAGATTCCTATCCTCTATCTATAACTAAATCTCGTATAAATCTTAGTTGCTTCTTTATTCTGTTCTTCGAGTTAATATAGTTTAGCCTGAGTCATCAGGATACCTCTATGGACCTAGGAGGATCTCAAAGTCGTCATGTAATTCTGGTTGTAATAATGTAATGTATGATATGGACCCGCTATGTTTCTGTTGTACCACTCTGAGGATGTAATATTTGCGGAATGGTACTCCGTGAGTGTTATGTCCACGACTATAATATACTACAACATGCAATGATATTCTGGGTAACCGCAACCGGTTTCTGATGTTCCGCCTTCACTCGACTACACACATCGCACAAGGCAATATGTTCCGTGATATTGCAAGGTTCCCAACCTTTAATAAGATAGAGATCCCTGTGTTTACAATGCTAGTCCCTGGATCAATGCTAGCATCCACAGTTAAGATGTAATATCAAGAAACAAAGGTCATAATACAACTTTATAACCAGGAATAAAATAATTTATTACATCTTACATAGCTCATTTGGCTATCTCATTACAATGCAACAGAATATAACAATAGCATGGGGTCCTTCATCTTCAAAGTTCCACAGGCAGTCATGTTGGTTGTAGACTTGTAATCCTAATCATTAAACTTCACTAACATTAAACAAACCTGCAACATGACAAGTTACAGCCACAAGGGTCAATACATTTGAATTGTATTGGCAAGTGATACTATGGTAGTATAGTGGAGTCTATCATCTATATGCATTTGGCTAAGTGGAGCTTAGGCTTGCTTTGCTCAAAATAGATTTTCCTTATCTTTTGAAAACACTAAGTTTTTGCTTGACAAAAATCACCCAAGGCATCTCCCAATAGAAATTGGTGATCCTTCAACCCTTGTTCAACCACAAGTTTTTAACTTAGAAATTGGGATGAGGACATTCTTGATAGCTTCCATGTCGTGATGCTCAAATTGTCCTTTACCAGGGACATGGCTAAGTACTTAGATTTTACACTCTGCAGAGGTGGTGCACTTTCCCCACAAGACTTGGTTTCACCAAGACAAGATCTTTCAGAAGCCTTCCCTTAGACCATAATGGACGCGTTCCAACCTATCATCCCCTACCACCAACTGTCCATTTGGCTAAGTTATGGCAACCTATATGATCCAGACAGAGCCCATAATGCCAAGTGGCTGCACTTGAAGCTTCTCAACATTTGACATCTCAAATCTCTTTGTTCCTGGGTGTCCATCCACAAGTGAGATACTGTCACATCCCAAAATTCTCCTAATTTTGGAATGTGAAACAAATAAATAAGATTGATTGATTGTTTGACTTTGTTGAAAATTCTCAAAGAGAAGAAACTTTTTGAATAGAAAATCCTCTCAACCTTGAATTCAAAATCTTATATTCTTTTGTTAAGACCTAAGTAGCCATATAGGAAAAAGGGCATGGATTGATTATGGATTGTAGAATTGGTGTGCAAGATTTCAAAATGAAAATCATGAAGCATTCATATGCATTTCATCCATGCAAAGTTCTCACAAACTAAATCCAAATCCTGGTATCTAAATCCTATAGTTGATTCGCCCAAATGTTCCTAAGGGTAATTAAATTGACTTATTAAAACCCACTGTTGCTAAGGCATAAATTATTGCTAAATCATAGCCTAAAGAGATCCAATTAATACTACAAAAAATTTAGAAACAAAATTGAGCTCATTTGGAGCTAGTATGAAAAAGTTATGGAATAAATACAAACACATAAAGATATAAATAAAATGAGATATACAAGGATTTATAAACCCACTACTTCCAATCAAACCGGTGCGTGCCATGTTGTAATCCCGGTCATCTTCCTCATCAACGCCACGTCAACGTAAGGTCAACATCTAGTCCCAGTCAGCATGCAAAGTCAACCTGTCCAGTCAGCGGAATATTCCCTGGAATATTCCGTTCGAATTTAAATTTGCATATTATAGATCTAACTTGTAAAATTCATTAGAAATTCATACTATATCCAAAAATTGCATATAATATACAAAATTGAAGATAATTTCACGTAGAATCATCTTATCAGAATAGATCCAACTTTTACTGTACGTGGTTACTGCAGTAATTTAATTAGTTTTAATGGTCTTTTAGGTTAATAAATTCATAGGATATTATCTGTAACTCCGAAAAATATGAATAATATATCAAATTGAAGCTACTGTAATGTACTCTAATAATATCTGGTTGGATCTATCCTTTGCATATTATTTAACCCGTAGCAATTTAATTAGTTTTAATGGCTTTATAAATCATTAAATTTATAGCAAATTAATTGCTTGTCACAAAAATATAAATGATATACCGATGGAAAGCTGGTTCCATGTAGATCATCAATATGCAGTTAGTTCAGCATTTTACTGTAAGGATTTGCCATGAAGGTTTAAATGGTTTAATAGCCAATTTAGAGTAATAAATTCATAAGAAAATAAATACTATTCAGAAAATTACAAATAACATGTCCCTGAAATCACAATTCCGTGGAGATTACAGATATAATTTTTTGTTTGATTTTTAGGCAACAGAAACTGTATGAATCATTTAAAACCCATTAAAAACTATTTAAATCATATAAAAAGATCTATAAATCCGATTAGGGTGAATCCAACGCCTACTGGTTCGTATTAACGTCCTCTATCCAGTAAACCCAAGAAACAAATTTAATTCTACAGTTAGAACAGGCGTTACAACAGAACTATCAAAACCCTTATATTGGCAAGTAATTATTAATAACAAGTACCCTATTGCATTAAATGAACTCATACATGCATCACATGATATATTAATATTCATAAAACTAATTATAACCATTGTGTCATGTTAAATCATCATGCATGTTTTCGATCATCCTTGTTGTGTTTGCTATGTTTGCAATTGTTTTGATTGGAACTACCTTGTCCTCGTATTAGATTGTTCGGAGAGTGCGATTGCTGCGGAGAAATACAATCAACACCCATATTATCAACATAAGGCAAGTTACACCACTTGTTCATAATTTTGTCCCAGTTTGATTCTATGCATGTGATCTTCAAAATTCTGTAGTATGCATGTGTAGGATGTTCTAGCAGAATTTTTCCTTAGTATTATTTTGCAAGTGCGATGATTTTGTAGTATGCCATGAGTAGCTCTATACTTAGGATTTTTCCACTCCTAATAGGTTACCCCTGTTTTTGCTAAGTATTGCTTGCTATGCTATATATACAAAGTACCGCTGGGGGTTCGAAAGACAAAGAATTTTTCTAAGTATAAAGGCTCTCTAGAGCAAACTTTTCTTCTCAAATCCACTTCAAAATAAAACTAAGTTTTCCTCTGGGCGGAATGGTTGTCGGGTCAACGAGTGAGATTTTGGTGGAGGACGGCCGCCCAGGAATCAAAGAAGTCTGCCATGTTTCAGAATTCAGAAGCTTCCAGTGCAACCACAATACATTATGGGCTCTGTCTTGGCCTAGTACTTAGTGGGAAACCTCACCTGGGTACCAACATTTGGAGGTTCTTGGCACGGTTGGATCCGGAAGGTAGAGGGGCTACTAAGGGAAAGCCTCGCCATGGTCTTGTTTGTAAAAGGACTTGATCGTGGATTATGGGTAAAGTGCACAAACTCTCGAGAGTATTGCAATCTGATCGATCGGCCGTGTTCACGGAAACAGAACAACATTGAGCATCTGAAAGGATCTTCCTCTCTCTTTTCTAAAACAAAGTTTTGAAACCCCATGGCGTGCGTAATATCGCTAATGGGTGGGAATTTGGGAACTTGGTGTGTAATATCCAAGTGACGCTTGGTGCGTAATATCCAAGTGTTTGGTTGTTTGGACACTTGGTGCGTAATATCCTCGTGTGCCATTCGACCCTATTTTATCTAAGCAAATGTTTACAAAGTAGGGTAAAACTCTCCCTCTCTTTTCTCCATACTTAGAGAAAATTAGCTTTATGCAAATGAACTCCAAAGCCTAAACTAGCCTTGCATGTAGAGTTAGTCTTTCCTTCCTTGGTGTAATTTGCCAATACATTCAAAGTATTGACCCAACTTGTTGGGCTGCGTTTCATGTGCAGAATTTCGGAGATCTTTGAAAGGTGCGCTAGGATCGCGGGTCTTCACTCAACCTGCCTGTGGCATTGATGGGACTCCAAGTTGTATTTATATCGCTTCTGTTGTAATAATGTAAACTCTGGATTATTCGATTCATGTAATAAAGACTTGTGTTTTACATGATATTTCATCGACTATGAGTGCTAGCTATTGATCCAGGGACTAGCATGTTATTCACAGGGACTTAGGATCTTACTTGATCCGAGGTCACTACAGATGGTATCAGAGCATAAGTTAACTGTAGATCGTGACCCTAGACATGGAAAAACCTTAGGACAAATATTTTCTAAGTTATTTCAGAAAACTCTCATACTTCTCATCATCTACCTTTGGGGTTTTAAAATTTAAGTCTCTTCTTTTCAACATTAGAAAATGACCACTACACACTTCAAGGAGAAACTTTTCTCAAGATTACCTTTTCAAAGAACATCATCTCAATGTTTCGATTAAGTTGGTACTTGAAGACCTCCATGAAAGATGTTCCAAGACTGATGATACAAGATTAAAGACTTCAAAGGCCTTAAGTCAATGTTATTAACTAAAGAACTCGAAAGATTGAAGATTATGAAGAACATGAAGACTATCAAGAGAACGAAGACTTTTGGAGACTCGAAGCCTCGAAGATTCCAAGTGACCTATTAGGAACCAAACCCGAATAAGATTTCGCTAAATATAGATGCGACAAATTGTTTGCTATCTTGTATGGTTATTACCTTAGCTAATGAAAACCTGTTTTCTAAATAAAATTGCTTGTATGGGTTATTCTTCTTCTTCCATACTCCATTCGTTCCTACTCTAAACCTTGGTCAACTCGACGGATGGACCATATCAATAAGGAGGACAAGGAACTCAACTCCACCAAGCGTAAGAGCCACGCCGATGCAAAGAAGTGGATGCTCCAGGTTGAAGAAAGAATGAAGGATGCCAACATTGAAGTCAACAGAATGCTTCATTATGCCACCCAATTCCTAAAGGACGACGCTCCAACTTGGTGGGAGATGCAACACACCATTGATGATTATCAAGGGGTGATATCTTAGGAAGAATTTAAAGTGGTTCTACTTCAATCTCGTCTCGTATACCAAAAATCCAAGAAGTTGAAGTCCCAAAACATTTAGCTTGCACGATCTATGGAGAAATAGGGCATATCACCAAGGAGCATCATGATCGCCCCCTGTGAAGGAAGGCACCCATCGGAAGAATGTCCCACCTCTCAAGTTACATTCTTCCTGCGAAGGGACCAATCACAACCCTGCTCAATGCACCTCTACCCGGTGGTACATCAACTGAATCAACAAGTCAGAGACGGAATGCGCCAAGACCTCATGAAGCTCCGTGAGGACACGACAAATACAAGGGATGGATTCAAGACTCTAGACACCGCACCCAAAGTCATCACTTCGCAATACTCGACATATGAAAAGAATGCCCATTTTCCCCAAACTGGCTCAAGGAAACGATCAAGGCTTCCAAATGTTGAGGTAGAGCATGAAGAACCACAAGGCGGGATGTCCTTGCCAAAAAGGAGGAAGGATCTAAGCAAAAGTCCTATGCTTCCAGTGTCACAATCCTGGGCATTATGCTGATAATTGTCCAAAACATGTGAATGTAGCTCGAAGGATAAAAGCAGCGATGGTAATAGCAATAGAAGACCTCTATTAGGAGAACTATCATATTTTATACTTATTAGATGTTCTTATATTTCTTGTCTATCTTTTCTATAACCTCTTCTTGTTCAAATTATAGTTGTCCATTCTTATGATACCTATATGAGAGTTAGCTAAGTAAAAGAACAAATAGTATGACATAAATAAACATCTCATCAAGTTTGGTTAGGTCTGGACCACCATATTTTATCTCTTTAGGAGATCATCGCTATCGTGTTAGCATATTGTTTTTACCAACTTATGTGGTATGACAATATAGGTTGCTTGCTGGTTTGTACTGAATCATATCGTGTGATGCCTTGTTTAGGATCTGTTGTTTTGAAACACTAAAGTTGCTGGAACTTTCATGAGGTTTTTAAATTAGTTTAATGGTGTGAATTGATTGAAATTCGTGATTTTACTGCTGCAGTTTTCTGCCTGACCTGTTGTACCGCGCGATTTTTCATATTTTATTGGTAACTCAGAAAAATCTAAAAACAATAGGGTCTGGAGTATAATTACCTGTAGTACATGCACAAAATTGGCTAGAATTCTGACGAGTTTAGGTCGGTTAGAAAAATTCGTGAAGTCTCATGCACGTTTTGACAGATTTTGTTTATAAACTTATATGTTGCTCTATTTTACTCTAGTATTGTTCCCAATGCTTTCAAACTATTTTGTGGTTATATACTACTAAGTTTATACACCTGTAATGTTATTATACAAGTGTTTGATTGAGTGTTGATCGCCTATGATTGCTTCCTTGTTTGTAACATTGATTGCTTCATATAGTTATGGGTAGGATTATTTTCTTAGTCGTTTCTCTCCTATAGAATCTATTCTTTCCTATCTTGAACCCTTGGAGATATAATGATGTGTTAAGTGGAAGGTTTAACAACACAATGCATTTAGGAAAGAAAATGCTTCACCTAATGGAAAAAGGATGTGGAAGTATGAAGTGTTACACATGATGTTATGTAGTAGATTACCCAACCTGAAAGTTAAAGTATCGATAGCTTAGTTTTAGTAGTAGATTTGTTGATTGAATACATGGGAGTATACATAGAGCATTAGTTCGTGCCCATGGAAACATTCTTCAAGGCAAGTAAGAATGCCCGAGTGATAGAAAAACGTGATTCACCTATCCTCATACATGGTAATTATTTGGGTGCAGGATGGATTGATCACCATTCCTACTACTCTTATTATTCGCTCTTGTACTATTGGCTTTGCGAATCTTGAGTGCCTTTTTCAACGTTAGCAGAGAGTCGACGTTGAGCCTAAACCCTAGAATGGTATATTGTTACACCCTTCTAAAAGCATCCATTGCTAAGCATAGGATGTACGGTAAGGATGAATCCGAACCATGAGTTATGGGCACCATGAAGTAAACATTCCCTATTTGCCCACCATGAGAGTTTTGCTAGTTTAAGAAGTGCTTTCTCGGAAACTATCAATCATGATGTTTAGAATGTGCTAGAGACATTGTGCCAATAAAAGTCTAAAGGAGAACCAATCTGAGCTAAGTGAATCCTCGAGAAGTGACCTTGTCAATTTTTCTTTTAAGGGTGGTAGCATCCTAATGGATCCCGAACCTTTCTTTCTTTCTAGCCTTCCCAAATCTCGGGACGAGATTTCTTTTAAAGGGTAGTCATCACATCCCAAAATTCTCCTAATTTTGGAATGTGAAACAAATAAATAAGATTGATTGATTGTTTGACTTTGTTGAAAATTCTCAAAGAGAAGAAACTTTTTGAATAGAAAATCCTCTCAACCTTGAATTCAAAATCTTATATTCTTTTGTTAAGACCTAAGTAGCCATATAGGCAAAAGGGCATGGATTGATTATGGATTGTAGAATTGGTGTGCAAGATTTCAAAATGAAAATCATGAAGCATTCATATGCATTTCATCCATGCAAAGTTCTCACAAACTAAATCCAAATCCTAGTATCTAAATCCTATAGTTGATTCGCCCAAATGTTCCTAAGGGTAATTAAATTGACTTATTAAAACCCACTGTTGCTAAGGCATAAATTATTGCTAAATCATAGCCTAAAGAGATCCAATTAATACTACAAAATTTTAGAAACAAAATTGAGCTCATTTGGAGCTAGTATGAAAAAGTTATGGAATAAATACAAACACATAAAGATATAAATAAAATGAGATATACAAGGATTTATAAACCCACTACTTCCAAACTAGTAAAAAGATTACAAATTTGATTCTATAATGACCTATTCGATTTTAGAAAAATTTAGGAACAAGAATCATATCATTTGGAGTTCGTATGCAAAAGATATGAGGGAAAAAAGTAAATAGAAAAAGAAAAAGAAAAAAAAATCTAACGGGCCGGCCCAGCAAGGGCCGACCGAACCAGCCACGACCGGGTACAAGAACGATCGATCTAGTGCTTTAATTTCCGTGCAAAAATCTATTTTCTAGACCTATCTCTACTCAAACTCTTATAACTTTTTATCTACAACTCCGAATAGACTTCCGTTTGTTTCTACTTGTTTCCTACTCCAAGGCCTATCTCTACACGATCCTAAATCTCCATATAAACTCGTGGAGCCACAGCTGTACGAGTTTCTATTCTCGAAATCCCGAATCTACCTATTCCCGAATCTTGTTTCGCTTTTTAACCCATCTAGACTTCGTCGTTTGCTTTCGGTCAAAAAACGAAAGTTAAAGATCACGTCGAAATATTTGAATCCCGACAAACCTCACCTCTTTTCATCCACCACAGCCGGAGAATTTCGTATCGCAATATTTCAGATCTTACGGTGTAAATCCAAGATGTACTCGCGCTCGTTTCTTCAAATCCAAATTCCTTTGGTGAGAAGGTAGGAATAATGATTCCCCACAACTTTCATGTTCTGATTTTTTTGATTTGACCTACGGATTTGTCTCTCTAACACAGATCTATTTCTTGTCTATTCTGAGCCAAAATCGGGTCAATCTCTTCTTCTAGCCACCGGATCCTATCCAGACGGTCGAGATCCAATCAAACCGGTGCGTGCCATGTCGTCATCCCGGTCATCTTCCTCATCAACGCCACGTCAATGTAAGGTCAACATCTAGTCTCAGTCAGCATACAAAGTCAACCTGTCCAGTCAGCGGAATATTCTCTGGAATATTCCGTTCGAATTTAAATTTGCATATTATAGATCTAACTTGTAAAATTCATTAGAAATTCATACTATGTCCAAAAATTGCATATAATATACCAAATTGAAGATAATTTCACGTAGAATTATCTTATCAGAATAGATCCAACTTTTACTGTATGTGGTTACTGCAGTAATTTAATTAGTTTTAATGGTCTTTTAGGTTAATAAATTCATAGGATATTATCTGTAACTCCAAAAAATATGAATAATATATCAAATTGAAGCTACTGTAATGTACTCTAATAATATCTGGTTGGATCTATCCTTTGCAGATTATTTAACCCGTAGCAATTTAATTAGTTTTAATGGCTTTATAAATCATTAAATTTATAGAAAATTAATTGCTTGTCACAAAAATACAAATGATATACCGATGGAAAGCTGGTTCCATGTAGATCATCAATATGCAGTTAGTTCAGCATTTTACTGTAAGGATTTGCCGTGAAGGTTTAAATGGTTTAATAACCTATTTAGAGTAATAAATTCATAAGAAAATAAATACTATTCAGAAAATTACAAATAACATGTCCCTGAAATCACAATTCCGTGGAGATTACAGATATAATTTTTTGTTTGATTTTTAGGCAATAGAAACTGTATGAATCATTTAAAACCCATTAAACACTATTTAAATCATATAAAAAGATCTATAACTCCGATTAGGGTGAATCCAACGCCTACTGGTTCGTATTAACGTCCTCTATCCAGTAAACCCAAGAACCAAATTTAATTCTACAGTTAGAACAGGCGTTACAACAGAACTATCAAAACCCTTATATTGGCAAGTAATTATTAATAACAAGTACCCTATTGCATTAAATGAACTCATACATGCATCACATGATATATTAATATTCATAAAACTAATTATAACCATTGTGTCATGTTAAATCATCATGCATGTTTTCGATCATTCTTGTTGTGTTTGCTATGTTTGTAATTGTTTTGATTGGAACTACCTTGTCCTCGTATTAGATTGTTCGGAGAGTGCGATTTCTGCGGAGAAATACAATCAACACCCATATTATCAACATAAGGCAAGTTACACCACTTGTTCATAATTTTGTCCCAGTTTGATTCTATGCATGTGATCTTCAAAATTCTGTAGTATGCATGTGTAGGATGTTCTAGTAGAATTTTTCCTTAGTATTATTTTGCAAGTGCGATGATTTTGTAGTATGCCATGAGTAGCTCTATACTTAGGATTTTTCCACTCCTAATAGGTTACCCCTGTTTTTGCTAAGTATTGCTTGCTATGCTATATATACAAAGTACCGCTAGGGGGTTCGAAAGACAAAGAATTTTTCTAAGTATAAAGGCTCTCTAGAGCAAACTTTTCTTCTCAAATCCACTTCAAAATAAAACTAAGTTTTCCTCTGGGCGGAATGGTTGTCGGGTCAACGAGTGAGATTTTGGTGGAGGACGGCCCAGAATCAAAGAAGTCTGCCATGTTTCAGAATTCAGAAGCTTCCAGTGCAACCACAATACATTATGGGCTCTGTCTTGGCCTAGTACTTAGTGGGAAACCTCACCTGGGTACCAACATTTGGAGGTTCTTGGCACGGTTGGATCCGGAAGGTAGAGGGGCTACTAAGGGAAAGCCTCGCCATGGTCTTGTTTGTAAAAGGACTTGATCGTGGATTGTGGTAAAGTGCACAAACTCTCGAGAGTATTGCAATCTGATCGATCAGCCGTGTTCACGGAAACAGAACAACATTGAGCTTCTGAAGAATGGAGCCTCTGAAGGATCTTCCTCTCTCTTTTCTAAAACAAAGTTTTGAAACCCCATGGCGTGCGTAATATCGCTAATGGGTGGGAATTTGGGAACTTGGTGTGTAATATCCAAGTGACGCTTGGTGCGTAATATCCAAGTGTTTGGTTGTTTGGACACTTGGTGCGTAATATCCTCGTGTGCCGTTCGACCCTATTTTATCTAAGCAAATGTTTACAAAGTAGGGTAAAACTCTCCCTCTCTTTTCTCCATACTTAGAGAAAATTAGCTTTATGCAAATGAACTCCAAAGCCTAAACTAGCCTTGCATGTAGAGTTAGTCTTTCCTTCCTTGGTGTAATCTGCCAATACATTCAAAGTATTGACCCAACTTGTTGGCTGCACGTTTCATGTGCAGAATTTCGGAGATCTTTGAAAGGTGCGCTAGGATCGCAGGTCTTCACTCAACCTTCCTGTGGCATTGATGGGACTCCAAGTTATATTTATATCGCTTCTGTTGTAATAATGTAAACTCTGGATTATTCGATTCATGTAATAAAGACTTGTGTTTTACATGATATTTCATCGACTATGAGTGCTAGCTATTGATCCAGGGACTAGCATGTTATTCATAGGGACTTAGGATCTTACTTGATCCGAGGTCACTACAGATACACAAGGTAAACCATAGAAATGGGCCTTGTATAACCACTCAACACAAACCATTCCTTCCATTCCACCCAGGTGATTCATTCACTTAGTTGTTTTATTAAACAATAACACAAGTCCTTGACTTAGAAATATTCCATAGCATGAATATAATCCACCCTTGTTTCCTACTATCTAAGCTAAGCATGATGGTAGTAGGAATCTTGACTTAGGAAAATTCCAATAAGGTTTCATCTACTAGGATTTCCCATGGCATAGTTTATACTTAGCAAAAATTCCATGCAAGTCCTACTTTAGAAATATCACTAGTGCATAGTGAAAATAATGGGACAAAAGTATGAAGCATCACTTTCCTTGTTGGTAGAGAATATAAGTTCACTCATTGATCTTGCAATATTCACACTCTTCAAATGTCACTACAATTCAATCAAGCAAGGCACAATTTAAATCTACCATTCAAGAAAACATCACATAAAATAATAGAATCAAAACAATGCATGCAAGCATGCCAAAGATTGTTTTATTTGGAAAAGTGATTTCTAATGGGTTATAAACATTCTAAAACACTTATTGGTCATTTTATAAAAGTGGCAAGACTATTTGCAAAAGATTTTATCTATAAACTCTTTTTAAATCAAAGCATTATTTTATGTGGTTGAAAATGCCTTTAGCAAAGCAATAATCTTTATAGGGTTTACCAAATACATTTTTAAATCATAAAACTTGGTGCTTTGGGTCAGAGAGTTTAAATCAAAAAAATTCCCCAAGGTATTTCTCCAAAAGCATTTTAACATATAAACAACATTTTTATTTGACTAGAAATGCTTTAATTCATAGATTTATTAATTTGCCTCACAAAATATATTTTTGAATCCATAAGTTGATTTATATGGTCAGTAAGTTCAAAACAATCCATTTACCAAAGGTTTTGTCACAAAAATAATTTTAGAACAATTTTTATATCCAAAATATGGCTACACAAGTTTCTGCAAAACAATCAATTTAACAGAAGTATTTTACTAAACAAAGTGTATGGTTAGAAAGTACTTGTCTTGATGATTCCATTGATATAAAATTTGCAAAATTTGGACATGTGGTTTGAAAGTTATGAATTTTACAAAATTGAACATCTAATAGAACATAATTTCTGTTTTAAATCAACTCTGGGCCACGCGTAGCGTTCTAATAGGCTGGTAACGCTTCGGTTGGATCAGCCTTTCTGGTGCGTTGGATCTAAATAGATCGTGTGGCACAGAGACACTCGTACCTCTTCGTTTAAGTGGATCTATCGTATCCACTGGATCTAAATCGAACGGCTACTAACGCCTTGCCAAGAATCGGGGAAGGACGACGGTGGCATGCGCGGTTTCACCATGGAATGCTGGTGCTCAACATGGTCGTAGGAGAGCAGGGGTGCACGGGGGGCGACGGTGATTACTCGCCGGAGGAGCTTCTGGCGACAGGTGCTCTCGGATGTTGACGAAGGCGACGCTACGGGTCACGCCAGAGAGAAAGGAAGGTGTTGTTAGATGCGCAAGGTTGTGGTGAATGCTTTTATGTGAAAGAGGGGAAGAGGGGCGGTCAGAACATTACTAGAGGAGTCGCCAGAGATAATGGCAGACGGTGGCGCGCCAGTGGTCATCGTTGTTGAAGCTGTGGGTCAAGCACGGGCAAGCCTAGGTTACTGGAAGATGCAGTGGTTGATGGGGAACATGCCAGCGTGGTCGAGGAGGCGAGGCGCAGCCTGGGTTCACCGGTATTAGAGCGGGACCTCGTCAGAAGCAGCGATGGTACAGATGGAATTGGAGACAGCCTAGGGGCGAGGAGAGTCTGGCGAGTGAGGGGAAAGAGAGAGGGGGCGTAGGCGATTTAGTACGCGTGATCGCGGGGCTGAATCAACGCGCGGTTACTGCGGAATCAAACGCGCAATCAATCGACAGAAACGGCGACGAGGGCGTGGTCTTCGCGGGGAGGAAGAAGACTGGCAAGTGGGGTCAGGTTGACAGTGAGTGAGAGAGAGGAGTGGGTCCAGGCAGTCAGTGGTGGTGTGGGTTCCTTCTGCGGTGAAAAACGGTTCGCTCGGGGTGAGAGGGAGAGGGCTGCTGGGCCAGTTGGGCTGGGTTTGCTGGGCTGGCTTGGCCCTGTTCATTTTTTTGTTCTGATCATTTTTATTTTTCCATTTCTATTATTCTGTTTTGAATTTGATTAATCATTTCAAGCAACAATTTGATTTCAAACTTCAACTGCTAATTTGATTAATCATTTCAAGCAATAATAATTTTATTCTTTTTAGGATATAATAATTATTTAAAATAGGTCCTTGGGTTAAATCAAATAAGATCATTTTTCAAAGCTTATTTAAAATCCAATCTTTTTTACAAAACCTTTTCAGTAGGTTTATTTATTTTAATCGAATGCTAAATAATTCAGTTTGAATTATTTAAAGTATTTTAATGTGGTTATCAATCATTTTAATTTGGGCAATTGTTTTTATTCCAAAGAGATTCAAATATGGTTTTTAATTCCATATAACTTTATTTAAATGGTCCTTTTATTTTCATTTAAGTCAATTAAATAACTTTGATTCCACTTGGGTAAATTCAAATTATTTTCCCTAATTTAATTTATCTCTTCCATTAGGGATTTTGTCTTTATTCAAATAGAAATATAATTTGGCTAATGTCATTTTATTTTATTTTGAAAATTATTTATCCATTATTTTATTTGGATTATAATTATTCCATTTGCTTATGGATTAGGCCAAGATTTAATTTAGTCTTTAAATATTCCTTATTTAATATTTCTTTTTTTATCTTATAAAATCCAAATCTTTTATTTATAGATCCAAACTTGGTGATTCTAATTTGTAGAGTCTTATTTGATATTTGTTTATCCTTTTAAATATCTTTTAGGATTATTTTCTCACCATTTGGTATGGATTTTAGATATGTGCTTTATTAGCTTTGAAAATCCAATTCCCTTATCTTATTAAATTCATAAGATTTTATCTATGGCTCCAAATTGAATGAAATCAATTTATATGGTTTTATAATATTTCTATTTGTCAATCTTGATCATTTATAAATGTTTGTTGACAAATTTTTATATGGATCAAATCCATGGGCTTAGAGATAACTTAGCAATGTTTTCTTCTATTAGGGTTTTTAGGGTTTTGGTTTATTTTCCAAGTGTTTAGATTTCAAGATACATTCATTAAGGAATGCATTTCACTTGATTTGGATTTTGTTGGATTCAAACTTCAATCAAAGTTTGTTCAAGATGGGATTTTAAGTTTCCATTTAGAAACAAAAGTTTATTTTCACCCTAAAATTCAACAATTATATATTTTGTTTATTTATTTTTCAGATTACAAGATTTGGAAAATCTTGGGATGTGATAGATATCTTTCTTGAGATTGTTCCACCAAAATCTTTCCTTCACATCCATGTACATCTTGGTGTTACCCGGATGGATAGAATATGGTGAATTGTGTGCTTCTTGCAAGATCAATTTCCGAAGTTCGGAATCATGTGGAATGCAGATGCGCTTTCCATACCATAAAGTTCCTTGTTCATCTTCCTGGAATCCTTTCGCCTTTCCTTTACTAATTTTACTCTTAATCTCCTCTATTTCCTGGTCCAACTTTTGGGCTTCTTTGATCTTATCCAACAATGTTGTTTGAACTTCCAAAGACATGAGATATCCTTCAGGCACTATCTCCAATCTAAGCTCTTTAAATTGGGGACACAAATCATCTAGCAATTCTCCTTTGGTGAGGCCATTCACATAAACTTTGCGGCTTAATGCATCATCTACGACATTCACTTTACCAGGATGGTATTGCAAACTTAAGTCGTAATCCTTGATAAGTTCTAGCCATCTTGTTTGTCTCATATTGAGTTCTTTCTGGGTGAAAATATATTTCAAACTCTTGTGATCTGTGAACACTTCACAACGCTTTCCCAAAAGATAGTGTCTCCATGTTTTGAGTGCATGGACAATAGAGGCTAACTCTAAGTCATAGGGAGTCTTACTCATCCTTTCTCTATCTTCTGCCATAGCAGGACTTTGAGTTTTACTCAAGGTCGTATTGGGCAACATGGGCAAGAACCCTTTCTTGCTATCTTCCATTCCAAACATCTTTAGAACTTTGTCCAAATACGTACTCTATGACAATGATATTAGGCGTCTCGGTCTATCTCTATAAATATTTATGCCTAATATGTAAGCTGCTTCGCCAAGATCTTTCATTAAAAAACTATTATTCAAATAATCCTTGACACTATTAAGAAGGTCTACATCATTCCCAATCAACAATATGTCGTCCACATATAGTACTAGGAATGCTACAGAGTTCCCAGTCACTTTCTTGTAAATACAAGCTTCTCCATAAGTTTGTATAAAACCAAAACTTTTGATTACCTTATCAAAACGTTGATTCCAACTTCGGGATGCTTGCTTCAATCGATAAATGGACCGTTGAAGTTTGCATACCTTGTTAGCATCTTTAGGATCAACAAAACCTTTGGGTTGTACCATATACAACTCTTCATCAATGTCTCCATTGAGGAACGCCGTTTTGACATCCATCTGCCATATCTCATAATCATAGTATGCAGCAATTGCTAACAAAATCCTCATAGACTTTAGCTTTGCTATCGGTGATAAAGTTTCATCGTAGTCAACTCCTTAAATTTGTCGAAACCCTTTTGTGACAAGTCAAGCTTTATAGACAGTAACATTATCATCAACATCTGTTTTCTTCTTGAAAATCCATTTGTTCTCGATGGCCTTCCAGCCATCCGATAAGTCCACCAAAGTCCATACTTGGTTTTCGTACATGGATCCAATCTCGGATTTCATGGCTTCTTGCCATTTATTGGAATCTGGGATCATCATCGCTTCCTCATATGTCGCAGGGTCATCGGTGTTGTCCACCAACATGACACTCATAACGAGATCATACCAATTGGGAGTGGTACGAGTTCTCATTGACCTGCGAGGTTCCGTAGTAACTTCAACCGAAGTTTCATGATCAACATCATTAGCTTCCTCTCTTATTGGTGTAGGCACCACAGGAACTTCTTCCGGTGCTGCGCTACTCTCAAATCCGAGAGAAGGTTCGACAACCTCGTCGAGTTCTACTTTCCTTCCAGTCACTTCTTTCGAGAGAAATTCCTTCTCTAGAAAGGATCCATTCTTGGCAACGAAGATTTTGCCCTTGGATCTATGATAGAAGGTATACCCAATAGTTTCCTTTGGGTATCCTATGAAGACGCATTTTTCTGTTTTGGGTTCAAGCTTGTCGGGCTGTAACTTATTTACATAATCTTCGCAACCCCAAACTTTAAGAAAAGACAATTTAGGTTTCTTCCCAAACCATAATTCATACGGTGTCATTTCAACGGATTTAGATGGTACCCTATTTAAAGTGAATGCGGCTGTTTCTAATGCATAACCCCAAAATGATAGCGGTAAATATGTAAGTGACATCATAGAACGAACCATATCTAAGAGAGTTCGATAACGACGTTCGAACACACCATTACGTTTTTGGTGTTCCTGGCGGTGTCAATTGTGAAAGTATTCTACATTTCTTTAAATGCTCGCCAAACTCGTAACTTAGATATTCACCTCCACGATAAAATCATAGAAACTTAATCTTCTTATTACGTTGATTCTCTACTTCACTTTGAAATTCCTTAAACTTATCGAAAGTTTCAGACTTATGTTTCATGAAATAGATATACCCATATCTACTCAAGTCATCCGTGAAAGTAAGAACATAACGATAACCACCGTGCGATGCTAGACTCATTGGTCCACACATATCGGTATGTATGATTTCCAATAAGTCCGTAGCTCGCTCCATCATACCAGAAAATGGAGTCTTAGTCATTTTACCCATCAGACATGCTTCGCATCTTTCAAGTGATTCAAAATCAAGTGATTCAAGAAGTCCATCGGAATGGAGTTTATTCATACGCTTCACTCTAATGTGACCAAGACGACAGTGCCACATATAGGTCGAGTTATCGCTCAATTTCAAATGTTTAGTTTCAATGTTATTAATATGTGTATTACTACAATCGAGCTTCAACAAGAATAGACCATCTATAAAAGGTGCATGTGCCTAAAAGATATTACTCATATAAATCGAACAACCATTATTCTTGGACTTAAACAAGTAACCGTATCGCAATAAACATGATCCGGATATAATGTTCATGCTCAAAGAAGGCACCAAATAACGATTATTTAAGTATAAAACTAATTCCGATGGTAGATGAAGAGGTAGAGTGTCGACCGCGATCACATCAACCTTTGATACATTTCCAACGCGCATCGTCACCTCGTTCTTCGCTAGTTTCCATCTATTCTGCAGCACCTGTTTCGAGTTACAAATATGAGAAACCAAACCAGTATCAAATACCCAGGCACAACTACGACTACTAGTGAGATACACATCAATAACATGTATATCGGATATACCTTTCTTGTTGATGTTGCCATTCTTCAAATCCGCCAAGTGCTTAGGGAAATTCCGCTTCCAGTGACCTTATCCCTTGCCGTAAAAGCACTCAGTATCAGGCTTAGGCCCATCCTTGGTCTTCTTCGCCAGCGGGGTAACTTTCTTACCGCCCTTCTTGAAGTTTCCCTTTTTCTTAGACTTGCCTTTCTTCTTGAATTTGGTGGTCTTATTGACCATGAACACTTGGTTCTCTTTCTTGATCTCCACTTCCGTATACTTTAACATGGAGAAGAGTTCAGGCAATGACTTGTCCATGTTTTGCATATTGTAGTTCATCACAAAGTTCTTCTAACTTGGTGGTAATAATTGGAGGACACAATGAATCCCCAAATCATTAGGAATCACTATACCCAAGCTTTGGAGCTTACTTGCGTGCCTAGAAATCTTAAGCACATGCTCACTGACAAAGCTGCCCTCTTCCATCTTGCAGTTAAAGAACTTTTCAGAAGCCTCATAACTCTCAACTACCGCGTGACCCTCAAATATCATGTGGGTAAAAGTTCTCAAACCTTTTGTGAAGCTCCGATTCCAAGCCATACAAGATAGCACACTGAACTGTGGAGTAATGATTCTTCCGAGCAAGGAAAACATTCTTCACCTCATCGGTAGCATTAGCTGCAGGTGGGTCACCTAGCGGTGCATCCAGCACATAGGTCAAATTACCAACATTGAGGACAATCCTCAAGTTGCGGAACCAATCCGTGAAGTTGCTTCCATTGTTTTTCAACTTTTCTTTCTCTAGGAACGCATTAAAATTGATGGTAGGGGCCTCCATTGATCTACAACATATTTGCAATAGTTTAGACTAAGTTTATGAAAAATTGAGTTCTAATTAATAGTTGAATTAATCTAGGTGAATTCCCACTCAAAACAATATCCCTCACATTATTTTAGTGATCACACGAACCAAATCCACCACATCAAAACTGATCATCACGAGAGATGATGTAGCTTCAATGGCGAACAATCAACATGTTCATCATATCTACTATATGACTCATGCTTTACCTTTTGGTGATCCGTGTTCCGAGACCATGTCTGTACATGCTAGGCTCGTCAAGATCAAACCTTAGCTTCCGCATGAGCAAATCTGGCTTGCTCCCGTTGTATACACTCGCAGAATATAACACACCCGATCATCACGTGTTGCTTCGAAACAACGAGCTTTGGCAACGGTGCCTACTAAGGACGAACACTTTATAACTTGATATTTTGTGAGAGGGATCATCTTATAATGCTACCGTCGAGAACTAAGCAATACAAGATGCATAAAAGGATTAACATCACATACAATTCAAAATATGTGATATGATATGACCTTTCTTCTTGTGCTTCCGATCTCCATCTTCAAGCACGAACATGATCTCCATCATCATCATCGGTGTGGCGTCAAGGTCAATGGCACCGCTCCATGGTTGTCGTCCACCAGCATCAACTATTACAACTACTTTGAATAATAGACACACATGTCTTTACGAAATTAAAAGATAACCATAAGGCTCCTGCCAGTTGCCGACTTATAATAAGGAACATTTCAAACATCATATATAATCATAATCATGGCCATATCACATAACATCACACCCCTGCAAAACAAAGTTAGACACCTCTAATTTTCTTTGCATGTTTTACGTGGTTTGGGGCTTTCAGTAAGTGTTGTTCTAACTTACGAACAAGAACCACAACATTGATACTAGTATTGTCAATCACCCGTCGTAAATTGAATCTTCACTATGTTGGGAGAAACAGGCACCTGCAAAGCCACTTATGCAATACAAGTTGCATGTCAAGCGTGGAGCAAGTCTCATGAATGATGTCATGTAAGGTGAGCCCAGGCCGCTTCATCCCACCATCCCGCAAGATGCAAAGTACACAAGAAGCAATCGATAACAAAAGCATCAACGCCCACAATGACCATTGTGTTCTACTCGTGCAACAGATCCACATATAGACACGACTCTGATACCACTGAATGGGTTCATAGCATGGAAAACAAAAAAATTCTACTGCATGAACACAAACAAGCCAAGATCTATCTACTAGATTGTAGAAACGAACCCTTGAAGATTCCAAAGCGGTTAACGAGAGCAGATTCTCGTGGGTGATGTAGTCATACACTTGCTGATCTCAAGATCGCATAGACGATCCTTCTAGCGCTGCGTTCCGGCAGCGCTTCTGCAGTCGGTCACACGTTCGGTACTCGATGAAGACCTTCCTCTCCCTTGTTCCAGCAGGCAGCAGAGGTTGTAGTTCTCCCCTCGCAATTCCGGCAGCACGACGGCGTGGTGTCGGAAGTACAGGGAAGATCCTGCAGGGCTTCGCCTAAGATGGAGCAGGTTATGGTGGAGATTTAGGGTTTCTGGCGATCTAGGGTTTAGAGGCCAAAGAGGAGGAGGTGGAATCGACGAAGACAAGGGCGGCGACGACGAACCGGCGGTGCGGCGGCGACATCGTTGTGGGGAGGGGATGGTGTTGTGTCTCTTGGGGCACACCATCCCCTCTATTTATGAGAGGGAGGGCAGCTTGGGAGAGGGGAGTTTGAATCCTTCCCCAACTCCCTCTCCTAGTTCTCTTCTGGTGGAGGGAAAGAAGGATTCTTTCCTTCCTCCATCAGGATACATTGTCCCAGTTTGACTTTTCAAACTTTCCTTTTGACTTTTAGTGGAGCTTAATTTATTTCTTACAAGTGCCCAACCAAGTGACCTAGGACATGATGCTATCATTCCACTTATTCATGTACCCTTCCCCTTCCGATCTGGTGAATCTTCTAGATCCTTCTAGATCATTCCGGTGAAAACACCGGAATCATTCCTGAACTGGCGGTACCTTGGCCAACGAAGGCTGGCAAATCTTCTTCACCCCAGTCCTGCAAAAAGGCACGATTAGCGACTCAACCAACAACTACAAAACGCTACTCTGAATTGACTCGGCAAAGGCTTACATGGCGACTGGAAGGAAACACAGGCCGTCTTGAACACTACCGGGGACCACGACACTGAATCCCTCTTCGACGACAAGGCCGCGGCCACAGGAAGCTCTACGCCAGTCGACACTGGTGCCCCCTTCGATGGAGAGGCCTCCGCAGTCGGAGCGGCTCCAATCCCCAAGACCACCGGGAATGGCGGTGGGATCGCTGCAAGAGGCACCTCATTCTCCACCATATCCTCAACTCTAGGATCCAAGAAGGAGCCTGGCGACTGGAAGCTGAAGGCCTAGAAACATAGCTAGGCCCAATCGTATTAGGTCAAAACCCTCTGAGTCCTTATCCAATTTGGTTGTAGATATGTAAACCCTAGTGAGGTGCCCCTATATAAGCCTCCCTAGGATGCTCTAGTACTCACGTTCCATGATACACCCCATCGACTCGCTTCCTATCCGCCGAGCTCGCCACCACTATAATCTCTCGATAATAGAATCTAGCAGGAGTAGGTCTTTACCCTCCGGGGGTCCGAACCTGGGTAAAACCTTGTGCCTCCGCCCTCATCTCACACCGCAGATGGTTAACCGCCCTTTCCTCTTGTTCTACTACTCACTACCAATCGCAGCATCTGCCGTGGCCAATCCCACGACAAATGATATCTTTTATGGTCATGCACCTGTGATGAATGATTTATTTCTGTTGGATCTCAATAATAGTGTTACACATATTCATAATGTTGATGCTAAAAGGATTAAACTTAATGATGATATATTCGCATATATGTGGCACTGCCGTCTAGGTCATATTGGCGCTAAACACATGAAGAAGCTCCATTCAGATGGACTTTTGGAATCACTTGATTTCGAATCATTTGATACATGTGAGCCATGCCTTATGGGCAATATGACTAGAACGTTGTTTTCCAGTTCAACAGAACGGGCGGCAGATTTATTGGAAATCATACACTCTGATGTGTGTGGTCCAATGAGTGTGTCGGTGCGAGGTGGATATCGTTATTTTGTTACTTTCACGGATGATTTGAGTAGATATTGTTATATCTACTTGATGAAACACAAGTCTGAAACCTTTGAAAAGTTCAAGGAATTTCAAAATGAAGTGGAAAATCATCGTAACAGAAAGATCAAATTTCTATGGTCTGATCGTGGAGGTGAGTATCTAAGTTACGATTTTAGCACACATATGAAAGAGTGTGGAATAGTTTCACAACTCACAACTGCTGGAACACTATAGCGAAATGGTGTGTCAGAATGTCGTGATCGTACTTTACTAGATATGGTTCGATCTATGATGTCTCTAACGGACTTGCCACTGTCATTTTGGGGTTATGCACTCGAAACTGCTGCATTCACTTTAAATCGGTCACCATCTAAATCCGTTGAAAAGACACCATATGAATTGTGGTTTGAAAACAAACCTAAGCTGTCATTTCTTAAAGTTTGGGGATGCGATGTTTATGTGAAGAAACTTCAACCTGATAAGCTCGAACCTAAAGCGGAAAAATGCGTCTTCATAGGATACCCTAAGGAAACTATTGGGCATTCCTTCTATCACAGATCCGAGGGCAAGGTTTTCGTTGCCAAGAATGGATCCTTTCTAGAGAAAGATTTTCTCGCGAAAGGTGTGTGTAGTCGGAAGGTAGAACTCGAAGAAGTTGTTGAACCTTCTCTTCATAATATGGCGAGTAGCACAGCACCGGAAGTTGTTCTGGAGTTGACTTCACCAAATGAAGAGGGAACTAATGATAATGATCATGAAGCTCCGAAAGAGAATACTACCAAACCTCGCAGGTCAAGCAGGACGCGTGCAGCTCCCAAGCTGTACGGAAATCCTGTTATGAATTTCATGGTCGATGAAATTGATGACCCTACAATGTATGAAGAAGGGATGATGAGCCGAATTCCAACAAATTTCTAGAAGCCATGAAATCCGAGATGGAATCCATGTACGAAAACCAGGTTTGGACCTTGGTGGACTTACCTCACGACCGAAAGGTTGTGGAGAATAAATGGCTTTTCAAAAGGGAAACTGATGTTGATGGTAACATAACCGTCTATAAAGCTCGACTTGTCGCAAAAGGGTTTTGACAAATTCAAGTAGTTAACTACGATGAGAAATTCTATCCCGTAGCGATGATAAAGTTAGTCAGGATTATGTTATCAATTGATGCATATTTCGACTATGAGATATGGCAGATGGATGTCAAAACTGCGTTCCTCAATGGCAACATTGAACAAGAGTTGTACATGGTACAACCAAAGGGTTTTTTCTATCCTAAGGATGCTGACAAGGTATGCAAGCTTCAGTGATCCATCTATGGACTGAAGCAAGCATCCCGGAGTTGGAATCTCCGCTTTGATGAGGTGATCAAAGAGTTTGGATTTATCCAAACTTATGGAGAGGCTTGTATTTACAAGAAAGTGCGTGGGAGCGATGTGGCATTTCTGATATTATATGTGGATGACATATTACTGATCGAAAATGATATAGATCTTTTAAACAGTGTTAAAAGTTATATAAATAGCAAATTTTCAATGAAGGACCTAGGTGAAGCGTTATACATATTAGGCATAAAGATCTATAGGGATAGATCAAGGCGCCTAATAGGGCTATCACAAAGTACATACCTTGATAACATTTTAAAGAAGTTTAAAATGGACGAAAGTAAGAAAGGGTTCTTACCTATGTTGCAAGGCAAGACATTGAGTAAGACTCAAAGTCCGGCTACAGCGGAAGAAAGAGAGATAATGGACTAGGTTTCCTATGATTCAGCCATAGGCTCTATAATGTACGCCATGCTATGTACACGACCTGATGTGTCACATGCTATTAGTTTGACTAGTAGATACCAATCTACTCCAGGATCGAAACACTGGATAGCGATCAAGAATATCCTTAAGTACTTAAGAATAACTAAGGAAATGTTTATCGTGTATGGATGTGAAGAAGAGCTCGTCGCTAAGTGTTATGTTGACGCTAGCTTCGACACTGATCCGAATGACTCTAAGTCTCAATCCGAAAACGTATTTCTCATGAATGGTGGAGCAGTTAGTTGGAGGAGTTCCAAACAACCCGTGGTTGCGGGATCAACAACGGAGGCCGAATATGTTGCTGCTTCGGAAGCGGATTAGGAAGCAGTTTGGATGAAGGAATTCATAAACGAACTAGGTGAGGTTGCTAGAGCGTTGGACCCAATGATGATCTATTGTGACAACAATGGAGCCATAGCCAATGCCAAAGAACCAAGGTCTCATAAGAATTCCAAGCATATTAAGCGCCGGTTTCACTCCATCCGCGAGCATGTCAAGGATGGAGATATAAAGATTTGTAAAGTACACACGGATCTCAATGTAGAAGATCCATTGACTAAAAGTTTCCCTAGAGCAAAACATCATCAACACCAGAACTGCATGGGTGTTAGATTTATCACTATGTAACTAGATTATTGTCTCTAATGCAAGTGGGAGACTGAAGGGAATATGCCCTGAGAGGCAATAATAAAGTTGTTATTATGTATATTCCAAGTATATGATAGATGTTTATTTTACATGATATAATTGTATTAATACGGAAATATTAATACATGTGTGTTTAATAAACAAACAGAAAGTTCCTAGTTATGCCTCTCTTATAAACTAGCTCGTCGATTAATGATCAAGGTTTCCTGGTCATAGACATTGGATGTTGTTAATAACAAGGTCACAACATTATTGGAATGGTGTGATGAACATTGATCCTAAGTATAGCATTACGATCAAAGTCATTGTGTTTATATTGCTATAACATCATACGGAGTTGAAAGAGCATTTCCTATCCCTAGTGATTTTGGTGTTTTATAACAACACACATATTAGACTAATTATTTGCCAAGTGTACCATAGGTTGTATTAAAAAGGGGTTTGCAGTGTACCGGGTGTACTGGCAGTTGCTACTAAGTGTGGCAGTGTGGTTGGAAAAACTGTCCAAAACTTTCTGCCTGGCGCGGTACCGTACCGCTTTTTGCTACCTAGCGTGGCAGTAGGTTTTGGCTAGTTGTCAAAAAGCCTCTGCCAAGCTAGGTACTAAAAAGCGGTAGTACCGCATTTTAGTACCTAGCGTGATGTGCTTTTGCAACTTGTCAAAGCTACCGCATTACTAAAAGCGGTAGCAGAAGCTTTTTGCAACTTGTCAAAAGCCACTGCCCGCCCCGGTACTAACATGCGGTAGGACCGCATTTTAGTACCCAGCGCGGCAGAGAGTTTTTGGCAATTTGCAAATGCCACTGCCCTCTGCAGTATCAAAATGTGGCACTACCGCATGCGTCCTGTAGTACCATATCTTAGGGGCGGTACTACCGCTTTGCGGTAGCACCACAAATTGATACCGCTAGTGGCTGGGGCATATGTGGTTTGAAGATTGCTCTTCCGGTACCAGGCGTGGTAGTACCGGAGTTTTCTGGTAGTACCGCTCGAAGTTCTGGTACTACCGCTGCATTAAATGCTCCAACGGTCAGATTGGATCTGGGAGCTATAAATACCCCTCCACCTACCTTGGGACAAGGTGCTCGTTGCATTGAAGATTACTACTTCCATTTGAGCCACCAAATCACCAAGATCTCTTCACTCCACCACCCAAAGTCTTTGATCTTTGGAGAATCAAAGGAGGAGGCCTTGATCTACTACTTCACCAAAAGAGATCTTCATTTCCCCCTCATTCACTTCAGGGCCCCCATTGCTCTAGCATTTTCTTTGGAAACCCTAGTTCTAGTTTTGGTTCTTACAAGCTTGTCTTTGATTTGTCTTGGCAGCTTGCTTGTATTTGGGAGCCTCCAATTAACTTGTGGATGAGTGCCCCGAACTTGTTGTAAAGGTGTCGACTTCCACCTTGAAGGTTGCCGATATAGTGGAAGGTGGATCGATCCCGTTGGGGTGAGATTCATCAGAGAACAAGGGAGACCTCTCGTGGCGTTGGTGGTTTGAAACCACCCCCTCTCCAAACGTAGACGTACTTCCCTTCAAAAGGAAGGAACTACCGGAAACAAATCCTTGTGTCTCCGTGTCCACCACTTTGGTTACTTCTATCCTTTACCGCACTTTACTTACTTGTTCGTGCTTAGTGTTGTGTTAGCTAGTGCTTATTTGTCATATAGGTAAATTCACCTTAGTTGCATTATCTAGAGAGTTTACCTTATTGTCAAACCCTAATTTGCAAAAGAAGAAAATTTGAAGTAGCACCTATTCACCCCCCCCTCTAGGTGCCCATACGATCCTTTCAATTGGTATTAGAGCCTCGGCTCTTTATTCAGGCTTTACCGCCTAAGAGTATATGTGTAGCAAAGAAGGGGAAGGTGATGGTGAGTCTATCCAATCGGTGACCATGGATGATCTCAATAACTTGGAAGTAAGATTGAGCTCTACCTTGGGAAATGAGATTAAACAATTGCACAAGTTACTTAATAAACTTGTTAAAGATAAGGATGGCTCATCATCCCCTTCTCCTCAAGAGGATCCTCCATTTGTGGTACCCAAGGGTAATACTCCGGTATCACCCGAGGGTATGGCAGTGGGGGGTAAACAAGACAACACTAATTTCTCCACACAAAATGATGGTGGGAAAGGTGAGCACCGTGATTCATGGTACTCTCCCGACCCTCCAATCCCTCACCCTCATGTAAAAAATAGAGGTGACCCACCTAAGCTTGAAGCATCTACTACTTTTGCTCAATGGCAATCTCTAATGAAAACTCATGTGCGCAGCTCTTGCATTGAACTTTGGAACATCATCGAACAAGGACTCTATATTGCGGATCCAAACAACTTTACAAGAAGAGAAGTTGTCAATAGTCAACTCAATGCCACTGCTTTGCAAATGATTCAACAAGGCTTGGGTACAAAGGATTACCCACACATTGAGCACCTCAGCACCACCAAGGAAGCTTGGGATGCTCTCACGGTGTTGTTTGTTGGAAATGAGAGCATGAGAAGGAACCGGTATGATGCACTGAGCAATGAAGCCTAAGGCTTCTACATGAAGGAAGGTGAAGATCATGAAGACATGTACCGTAGGCTCAAGACCACCGCCACCGCTTTCAAAAATGTGGGTGCCTCACATGTGGATGATGCTTGGATAAAAAGGAAATATGTGAGTGCACTCATGCCCTTTGAGCCCACCAACTTGAATAGCCTACAAGGAAGACACAACTACCATCTCATGACCTCCAATGAAGTTATGCAAGAGATGGCCTCTTTCAAGGTTGCCGCCAAGAATGCCAAAGATGCCTGTGCTCATGCACTTGGTATGAGCAATGTTGTCAACGTTGCTTTGAAGGCCAAAGTTGTGGAACATGGTGATGAAGATGATAGTGATGAAGGCCTCTCCATGGACCACCCGATGATCTCAAGATTTCTCATAGTCAATATATGGCGTTCTATGCAAAGAACTTTTGGAGGAACCCCGCCAAGGCCAAGATGTAAATTCAACGAAGAAGCAACCCAAATGGGAAAAGAGAAAATACCACTAGATTGAGAACTTGCTTCAATTGTGGTGACCGCTATCACTTTGTGGCAAGTTGCCCCTATGAGAAGAGAGAAGATCATGGGGGCAAGCTTGTGTTGAAGAAAACCCCCAAAGCTCCTTACAAGAAACCCTTCGTCAAGAAGAATCCCATCAACAAGAATACGAGCGAAATTGTTTTGATCACTCATGAAGAATTCTCCTCCGACAATGAAGATGAGGAAGAAGAAACATCAAGTGGTGTGGCTGCTCTAGCCACTACTTCTACTCCAACATTCTCACTCTTCGATTCTCCAAATGAGAATGCTCCCAACAAGAACGTCACTTGCCTTATGGCAAGAGGAACGGAGGTATCCTCATCATCTCACTCCACCCCCTTAGCTAATGATGAAATTGATGAGGAGATGTCCCTTGAAGTAAAAAAGGGAATTATTTGCTTTTGATGAGTTTGTGACTAACTTACAAGGGTAGGCCAAGACACATTTTGGGAGCATATTAGATCAACTTTCCCACACACAAGAGCTTCTAGATGTAAGATGTAAACTTGGGCATGAACACATGATTGAACTAGAATCCCTAAATAATGCTTTAGAAGAAGAACAAGAGACTAGAATGTATCTTGAACTAAAACTTGAAGGGATTGATGAGTCCAATGATGTAATTGTTAATAGACTCATCAAGGAATGTGATCATGCTATTGCTAAATATAGAAAGGCTAAAAAGGACAAGATTGAGTTTGGTGTGGTTCATAAAAAACTTGCCGAGGACTTTAGTTCACTTGACAAGGCTCACAAGGCTTTGGAAAGTGAACTCTTGTCTCTCACAAAGTCCTATGAAACTCTTCAAACTCAATTGACCAATATTACTTCACCTAGTAATTTCATTCCTTCTAGTAGTACAACTATACTTGAAGAAATGCTAGGTTGAAGGGGGGCTAGCCAAGGCCACATTTCCACAAGGTAACAAGTCCATTGATGATCTCTTGAGTAAGCAAAGGCCTTGTGGTGAGAAAGGGGGCATTGGTTTTGTCTCCAAGGCCAAGAAGAAGAATCACAAGAAGAAGGCCAAACCCGCACAAGAGAAGAACAAGGCCATTGTGGATAGTAAGACCACAAGTGGTAAAACTATGTCTCATGATGATTTTGCGGGAAGTGCTAACCCTCACTATGTTCTAATGCATGATTATTATGGTGATGTGTATGCACAATATGTTGGCCCATATTATGGTTATATTGCTTGGTCTATTTGGATCCCCAAGACCCTTGTTGCTAACAAAAGAGGACCCATTGAAAAATGGGTACCTAAAAATTAGATTGATCTTTTGTAGACATATGCTTCCGGAGGGTCAAAGTGGGTGCTTGATAGTGGTTACACAAGTCATATGACCGGAAGCTCGTCTATTGTCAAGGACTTAAAGCCAAATGATGATAAAATCACCGTGACATATGCCGACAAGTCAAAGTCTAAGGTAATGGGTTTCGGCAAGGTTGTGGTTGCTCACGACATTACACTCGTGAATGGCATGCTTGTTGAGACCCTTGGATACAATTTACTTTCAGTTTGTGCTCTTGGAAAGATGGGCTTTGCCATCTTTATTGATAATGATATTGTGGTCCTCATGTGGAGCAAGTCTCTCAAGGTCGCTTTCGTTGGGTACGTTGAACATGACTTGTATGTGGTGGACTTTTTGGGGCAAACCACTACAAGTGCGATGTGCTTATTCGAAAAGGCCGATGTGGGTTGGTTATGGCATCGCCGACTAGCCCATGTCAATATGAGAACTTTGCAAAGTCTCCACAAGGAGGGCCATATTGTTGGACTAAAAGAAAATGTTTCCTTTGCCAAAGATCGTGTTTGTAGGGCTTGTGTTCTAGGAAAAATGCATGATGCTCCCCACAAGCCAAAGAACCGCATCAAGTCCACCAAGATCTTGGAGCTCCTTCATGTGGACCTCTTTGGTCCTCCTTCTCATGCAAGTCTTGGTGGGAAGAAATATTGTTTGGTGATTGTTGATGACTTTTCAAGATACTCATGGGTATATTTCTTCAAGTTGAAGAGTGATACCCAAAATACCTTCATAGACTTCATCAACATGGTTCAACGTCAATACAATCTTCCCGTGTTGATTATAAGAAGTGACAACGGAACCGAGTTCAAGAACTACACCTTGAATGATTTTCTTAGTGATGAGGGGATAAAACATCAATATTCCGCCGCATACACCCCTCAACAAAATGGTGTGGCCGAGAGGAAGAACCGGACTCTTATTGAGATGGCTAGGACCATGTTGGCGGAGTTTAAATCTCCATACAACTTTTGGGCCGAAGCCATCTCCACTGCTTGCCATGCATCAAACCGGCTCTACCTCCGCAAAGAAATCAACAAGACTCCATATGAGATACTTACCAGTAACAAGACCAACATATCCTACTTACGGGTGTTCGGTTGTAAGTGTTTATATCTCATAAAAGGTGTTCATTTGTCCAAATTCGAGTCTAAAGCATTAGAGGGTATTTTTGTTGGCTATGGTCTTGAATCTCACACTTATAGAATCTATGATAAGCTCTCCGGAGCCGTCATAGAATCTTGTAGTGTGACCTTTGAAGAATATGATGGTCCCCAAGGGGGGCGTGTTGATGCTTGTGATGCAGATGATGAAATGCCTCAGGATGCCATAGGAAGAACGGGTGTGGGATATATCTGCCCCGTTGAGGAACCCCTTATGGTGGATCGAGAAGAACTATGCTCCACTCAAGTGGAGCCCTCATCTTCACAACCTCAACATGCTCAATCCACCGAGGAGCAAAATGACTCAAGCCAAAGACAAGATGTGGACCCTCAACATGTTGATCATATCGACGACTCTAGTCAAGAGGATCTTGATTCATTCTCCAGGATGTCAAGTGGTGCCAAGTCAATTGTTCAAGGAATATCTGTACAAAATGCCTTGAGACAAGCTCAAATCGATGCTAGAAGAGCGCTTGATCAATACCAAGGTCAATCTTTGCCTCTTAATGAAGAGAATGATACCGGTGATGATCAAGGTCAAGTTGATGGTCAAGACGAGGACCAAAATGATGAAGAGGGTCCCCCAAGAAACAACTTGGAGATCCACACTCGTCGTGAAGCTAGAAAGGAGAGAATGTTGGAATTGAGAGACCACTCTCTACAAAATTTCGTTGGTGACCTAAGAAAAGGCATTTCCACAAGAGCACAATTGAAGAGGTTCAGTGAACACCAAGCACACATCTCCATGATTGAACCAAAGAAAGTGTGGGAAGCTCTTGAAGATTCGGATTGGTTGGAAGCTGTGCACAAAGAGCTCAACAACTTTGAGAGAACAAAGTTTGGAAGTTAGTTGAGAAGCCAAAGGATTGCCGCAATGTTATAGGCACGAAGTGGATATTCAAGAACAAGCAAGATGAGCATGGAATTATAGTAAGGAACAAGGCTAGATTGGTTGCACAAGGGTTCTCTCAAATTGAAGGCATTGACTATGGAGAGACATATGCACCGGTGGCTCGCCTTGAGTCCTTCTGTATCCTTCTTGCTTATGCGGCACATCATAACTTTAAGTTGCAACAAATGGATGTAGAAAGTGCATTTCTTTATGGTCCATTAAATGAGTTGGTATATGTAAAGCAACTGATATGGGGTGGCCCGATCTTCTTAGCAAGCACTTGTCGATGATGATGGTGGATGATAGATAACTATCCTGTAGCTATGAACTCTCCCGCTCGAACCCTGATGCCAATGCAATAGCTCTCGAACCCTGTGGGATATTCACAACACCACGCTCTTGCGCGCAATCGACCCACTTAACGGTAGTTTGCAATCTAATAATTCCCAATGGAACAACAGATCACACTCAATTGTAGTAGATAATTCGATCACAGGGTAATTTTAGAGGTTCTAAAAAGAATCAACTCCAAAATATTTTAACGTGGTCTGCCTCAAAAGAAACGGTACCCCCATCTATTTAAGAGAGAGGGGGCGGCTAGGCTAAGAGTCCAAGACGCAAATGACTACAACTAAGATATATGCCGACCCAAGTGGGACAGCTTTCTAGGCGCATAGGCATGTTCCTGTCGTGGCAACATATTGGGCCTAAAGCGTGCCGAGGTAGGACTCTTCTACCGTGGCAGGATTTGGCATCGTTTCTCTACCGCGGCAGAGACTCTGCCAGGTGTTGATCCCTTCCTTTGTAGCTCCTTGCGCTTCCTCCCTCTCCTCCCTCGTGCTTTCCCTATTGATCAACACACCTTGCTCCATGTGCTTCACCTCCTCTCTACGTGCTATACCTTCTTTTCCAACGTACCTGATCATACAATAACACATAGACTTAGGCAGTATAAAATTCTCATTAAGTAAAACATCAGGATCATTAAGAAACAAATTCACCTGTTGTTATAGTAGCTTAGCACGAGCTCTTGTAATTGGTCCAATCCTAATCTCATTGGACTTATCCTTGGTAGTAGCAGCTGGAACATCATCAGTAGTAACTGGGGTAGGTGTAAGTATATGGATGTCCTCATCATCTCCCCCTTCAAAAGGTGTCGACCTCGACGCTCCAAGGTCTTCTCCATCATATGGTGATAAATCAGCAACATTAAAACTGTTGCTAGCTCCACCGAATTCAACAATAGGTATATCAATCGAGTAGGCATTATCATTAATCTTGGCTAACACCTTGTAAGGACCAGCACCGTGTGGCTTCAACTTGGATTGGCGCAGCAATGGGAACCTATCCTTGCGCATATGTACCCAAACCATATCACCATGTTTGAACAACACTTCCTTCCTTCCTTGATTTCTTGCAGCAGCAATGTTCTTGCCTTTCTTCTCAATAGCCTCTCGAGTCTTCTCATGAATCTTCTTCACATAGTCTGCACGTCTTGATGCCTCCATATCAAATCACTCATGTAATGGTAGAGGCAATAAATCCAGTGGTGTCAATGGCTTGAAACCATACACCACATCAAAAGGACTAAGTTGAGTGGTTGAATGCACTGCCCTATTGTAAGCAAACTCGACATGGGGCAAACACTCTTCCCACTCCCTCAGATTCTTCTTTATCATAGTCCTTAAGAGTTGTGATAATGTTCTATTCACCACCGTTGTCTGACCATCTGTCTGGGGATGACAAGTAGTACTGAATAGTAGCTTCGTTCCCAGCTTCCCCCACAAAGTCTTCCAAAAGTAGCTCATAAACTTCACATCCCGATCAGAAACAATTGTTCTTGGTACTCCATGTAATCTCACAATGTCCCTAAAAAACAGGTTAGCAACATGCGACGCGTCGTCACTTTTGTGACAGGCAATAAAATGAGCCATCTTAGAGAATCTATCTACTACCACAAATATAGAATCATGCCCTTTCTGGGTTTTAGGTAGAACTAACACAAAATCCATACTAATGTCTTCCCATGGTGAAGTTGGCGCAGAGAGAGGGGTATACAAACCATGAGGCTTCAATTTGGATTTCGACCTGTGACATGTAATGCATCGACTCACAAATATATACACATCATGCCTCATCTTGGGCCAATAAAAATGATCAGCAAGCATGAGTAATGTCTTCTCACGCCCAAAGTGACCCATCAAACCACCAGCATGTGATTCCTGCACTAAGAACAAACGCAACAACGATTCTGGAATACATAGTTTGTTAGCTCGAAACAAATACCCATCATGTATATGATACTTATCCCATGCGTTTCTAAGAGCACACAAACGATATGGTTCAGAAAAATCATTGTCAGTTGCATAAAGTGCACAAATACTCTCTAATCCAGGAATTTTAACATCAAGATTCGTTAATAGCATGTTTTACTGTCACATCCCAAAATTCTCCTAATTTTGGAATGTGAAATAAATAAATAAGTTTGATTGATTGTTTGACTATGTTGAAAATTCTCAAAGAGAAGAAACTTTTTGAATAGAAAATCCTCTCAACCTTGAATTCAAAATCTTATATTCTTTTGTTATGATCTAAGTAGCCATATAGGAAAAAGGGCATAGATTGATTATGGATTGTAGAATTGGTGTGCAAGATTTCAAAATGAAAATCATGAATCATTCATAAGCATTTCATTACATCCATGCAAAGTTCTCACAAACTGAATCCAAATCCTAGTATCTAAATCCTATAGTTGATTCGCCCAAATGTTCCTAAAGGTAATTAAATTGACTTTATAAAACCAATTCTTGCAAACTAGTAAAAATATTACAAATATGATCCTATAATGATCTATTCAATTTTAGAAAATTTTAGAAACAAGAATCATGTCATTTGAAGTTCGTATGCAAAAGATATGAGGGAAACAAGTAAATAGAAAAAGAAAAAGAAAAAAAAGTCTAACAGGTCGGCCCATCCGGACCAAACCGGACCAAACCAGCCAGCCAGGACGCGTAGGTGCGATCGGTGTCCCAGGTTTGCTTTAATTTTCGTGCAAAACAGTTTTTGTCAAACCTATCTCTATTCAAACTGCTATATCTTTTTATCTACAACTCCGAATCGACTTCCGTTTGTTTTTACTTGTTCCCTACTTCAAGACCTATCTCTACACCATCCTAAATATCCATATAAACTCGTGGAGCCATAGCTGTACGAGTTTCCTTTCTCGAAATCCAGAATCTACACATGCCCGAATCTTATTTCGCTTTTTAGCCCATCTAGACTTCGTTGTTTGCCTTTGGCCAAAAACGAAAGTTGTAGAACTCGTTGAAATCTTTTAATCCCGACAAACCTCACCTCTTTTCATACACCACAGCCGGAGAATTTTGCACCGCAATATTTCAGATATGACGGTATAAATCCAAGATGTACTCGCGCTTGTTTCTTCAAATCCAAATTCCTTTGGTGAGAAGGTAGGACTAATGATTCCCCACAACTTTAATGTTGTAAGTTTTGCAATTTGACCTACGGATTTGTCTCTCTAACACAGATCTGTTTCTTGTCTATTCTGAGCCAAAATCGGGTCAATCTCCTCTCCTAACCACTGGATCTCATCCCAACGGCCAGGATTAGATCGATTCCTCGAAGGGGTACGAGCCAACCAGATCTCGCCACGTGTCAATGTCAGGTCAGCATCTAGTCCCAGTCAGCATGCAAAGTCAACCTGTCCAGTCAGCGGAATATTCTCTGGAATATTCCGTTCGAATTTAAAATTGTACATTATAGATCTAACTTGTAAAATTCCTTACAAATTCATACCACGTCCAAAAATTGCGTATAATATATCAAATTGAAGATAATTTTACGTAGAATCATCTTATCAGAATAGATCCAACCTTTACAGTACGTACTTACTGTAATGATTTAATTAGTTTTAACGGTCTTTTAGGTTAATAAATTCATAAGAAATTATCTGTAACTCCGAAAAATATGAAAAATATATCAAATTGAAGCTACTATAATTTAGATTAGTAATATCTGGTTGGATCCAGCTTTTGCAGACTACTTACCCTGTAGTAATTTAATTAGTTTTAATGGATTTATAAATCATTAAATTCATAGTAAATTAATTGCTTGTCACAAAAATATAAATAATGTACCGATGGAAAGCTGGTTCCATGTAGATCATCAATATGCAACTGGTTCAGGCAAATACTGTAAGGTTTTGCAGTAATTAAATAAATGGTTTAATGCCTTATTTAGAGTAATAAATTCATAAGAAAATAAATACTATTCAGAAAATTACAAATAATATGTCCCTGAAATCACAATTCCGTGGAGATTACAGATATAATTTTAGTTTGATTTTTAGGAAGCAGAAACTATATGAATCATTTAAAACCCATTAAACACAATTTAAATCATACAAAAAGATCTATAACTCCGGTTATGGTGAATCCAACGCTTACTGGTTCGTATTAACGCCCTCTATCCAGTGAAACCAAGAAACAAATTTAATTGAACAGCTAAAACAGGCGTTACAACAGAACTATTAAAAACCCTATATTGGCAAGTAATTATTAGTAACAAGTACTCCATTGCATTAATTGGCCTCTTGCATGCATCATATACTTCAATATTGTTTAGAGAACTAAAGTAACAACCATTGTGACTTATTAAATTGTCATGCATGCATTTGTTGCATTTGTTTGATCTCTATGTGCTATTGTTTATGATTGTATGCAATTGTTTGCTCGATAGATTGCGAGGAGTGCAACGTGTGTGATTGCAACTACTATGATTGCAAGTATTGTGTTTATGACGAGTGAAACCATTATATCTATGAGGATTGTGAGGATTATCTAATCGACTACATCTACAACAAAGGCAAGTGGTGCTATCTTGGTCATAAATGTCCTACTGATTTCCTATGCATTGTAGATGTTTTTGTAGAATTGCATATGTAGGAATTTATGTGTATATGTTATGCTATGTCCCATATTATTCCCTAGTATTCCTTGTTTATGAGCCATCGTATTGGTAGATTGCTTAGCTATGCTAATTAGACGAGGAAGGGAATCATACCATGAAAAGTTATTTGTTTTGAAAGGATTTTATTTTCTTAAATGACAAACCAACATGATTTTAATGAACCACCTGGGCGGAATGGCATTCCTTGGGTCATCGAGTGTGGATTATGGTGGGGAATGCCGTGACACCGAGAAAGGATTGGCTTCTTTGTTTGGTAGCTTTAGTGCAACCATGTGCCAATAATGAAATGGGCGGTTGGTTGGACTCGATGAGGTTGTGGTAACTCGAACCCACGTATCCAGAGATGTAGATAGTGTAGGTTGGACCGGTGCGTGTCAGGTTTGGGGAGCTACTTCCCGAACGGTTCCTTCTTGGACTTCTCCCTATCATCACCCAATATGAGAGTGGTGGTACGAGATAGGCTGGCCAAGTCACATGGGTAAAGTGTACTAACCCCTGCAGGGTGTATAAACTAAGTGCTTAGCCGTGTCCCTGGTTATGGACAATTTGAGCGACATGATACTGATGCTATGATATTTCTCACTCATCCTTATTTCATAATTACTTAAAACTTGTTGGGTGAACATAATTGGGTAGGAGCACCTGGGAGTGAACCAGAGTGTCCTATTTATCATATTGGAAAACTACTTTGTTAAAAATAATAGGATAAAATTATTTCTTTATGCAAATGAGCCTGAACTCCACTTGGCCAAATAAGCATGTAATTGATAGATCTGTTGTTAACCACTTTAGCCTACTTGCCATACATTCAATGTATTGACCATTCGTGGCTGCAATGTTTCATGTTGCAGGTTATATCGTATCTGAGTGATCGTTCATAGGTCGCGAGACTCCACTCAACAATTGTTCGCCTGCGGCACATTTGGAGGATGGAGATCTACCTTATATTCGATTTCTGCTGTGTACTTGAATAAATAATATAAATTCTGGATCATATTCGTTATATTTACGATGCACGGTTATATTTGGTATCATTTTGTAATGTGTGTGCCTGTGAACCGATCCAGGGATTGGCACTATACACATGAACTCAGTCTTATCAGGCGAGGGTGTTACAAGATGGTATCAGAGCTATGTGTTGACTGTAGGATCGTGACCTTAGAAATAGATTAGCAATAAGAGACCTCTATTAGGAGAACTATCATATTTCCGACTTATTAGATGTTCTTATATTCCTTGTCTATCTTTTCTAGAACCTCTTCTTATTCAAAATTGTAGTTGTCCATTCTTTTGATACCTATATAAGAGTTAGCTAAGTAAAAGTTCAAATAAGATGACATAAATGAATATTGCACCAAGTTTAGGTAGGTCTGGACCACCATATTTTATCTCTTTAGGAGATCATCGGTATCGTGTTAGCATATTGTTCTTACCAACTTATGTGGTATGACAATATAGGTTGCTTGATTGTTTGTACTGAACCATATTGTGTGATGCCTTGTTTAGGAACTATTGTTTTAAAACTCTAAAGTTGCTGGAGTTTTCGTGTCGTTTTAAAATTATCTTATTGTTGTAATTTTATTGAAATTCGTGAGATTACTGCTGCAGTTTGCTGCGAGACCTATAGTACCACGCGACTTTTCATATTTTATTGGTAACTCCGAAAAATCTAAACAAATGGGGTCTGGAGCGTAATTACCTGTAGTATATGCATAAAAATTGGCTAAAATTCCTGACAAGTTTAAGTTGGTCAGAAAAATTCGTGAAGTCTGCTGTACCGTTTTGACAAATTTTGTTTATTGCTTATATGTTGTCATGTTTTACTCTAGTATTGTTCCCAATACTTTCAAACTATTTTGTGGTTATATACTACTAAGTTTATACACCTGTAATGTTATTATACAAGTGTTTGATCGCCTATGATTGTTTCCTTGTTTGTGACATTGATTGCTTCATATAGTTATGGGTAGGATTATTTTCTTAGTCGTTTCTTTCCTATAGAATCTATTCTTCCCTATCTTGAACCCTTGGAGATATAATGATGTGTTAAGTGGAAGGTTTGACAACACAATGCATTTAGGAAGTAGAATGCTTTATCTAATGGGAAAAAAAGATGTGGGAGTATGAAGTGTTGAAATGATGTTATGTAGTAGATTACGCAACCTGAAAGTTAAAGTATCGATAGTTTAGTTTTAGTAGTAGCCTTGTTGATTGAATACATGGGATTATATATAGAGCATTAGTTCGTGCACATGGAAACATTCTTCAAGGCAAGTGAGAATTCCCGAGTGATTGAAAAACGTGATTCACCTATCCTCATACAGGGTAATGATTTGGGTGCAGGATGGATTGATCACCATTCCTACTACTCTTATTATTCTCTCTTGTACTGTTGGCTTTGCGAATCTTGAGTGCCCTTTTCAACCTTAGCAGAGAGTTGACGTTGAGCCTAGACCTTAGAATGGTATATTTCCCCCTTTATAAAAGCATCCATTGGTAAGCATAGGAATGTACGGTAAGGATGAATCCCAACCGTGAATTATGGGCACCGTGAAGTAAACGTTCCCTATTTGCCCACCATGAGAGTTTTGCTAGTTTAAGAAGTGATTTTTCGGAAACTATCAATCATGATGTTTAGAATGTGCTGGAGACATTGTGCCAATAAAAGTCCAAATGAGAACCAATCTGAGCTAAGTGAATCCTCGAGAAATTACCTAGTCAATTTTCTTTTAAGGGCGGTAGCATCCTAATGGATCCCAAACCTTTCTTTCTTTCTAGCCTTCCCAAATCTCTGGACGAGATTTCTTTTAAGGTGGTAGTATGTCACATCCCAAAATTCTCCTAATTTTGGAATGTGAAATAAATAAATAAGTTTGATTGATTGTTTGACTATGTTGAAAATTCTCAAAGGGAAGAAACTTTTTGAATAGAAAATCCTCTCAACCTTGAATTCAAAATCTTATATTCTTTTGTTATGACATAAGTAGCCATATAGGCAAAAGGACATGGTTTGGTTATGGATTTTATATTTGGTGTGCAAGATTTCAAAATTAAAATCATGAAGCATTCATAAGCATTTCATTACATCCATGCAAAGTTCTCACAAACTGAATCCAAATCCTGGTATCTAAATCCTATAGTTGATTCGCCCAAATGTTCCTAAAGGTAATTAAATTGACTTTATAAAACCCACTGTTGCTAAGGCATAAATTATTGATAATTATAGCCTAAATAGATCCAATTAATATTACAAAATTTTAGAAACAAAATCGAGCTCATTTGGAGATATTATGAAAAAGTTATGGAATAAATACAAACAAATAAAGATATAAATAAAATGGAATATACAAGGATTTATAAACCCACTTCTTGCAAACTAGTAATAATATTACAAGTATGATCCTACAATAATCTATTTGATTTTAGAAAATTTCAGAAACAAGAATTATGTCATTTGGAGTTCGTATGCAAAATATATGAGGGAAACAAGTAAATAGAAAAAGAAAAAAAAAGTCTAACGGGTATGTCGGCCCATCCGGACCGAACCGGACGGAACCAGCCAGCCAGGACGCGTACCTGCGATCGGTGTCCCAGGTTTGCTTTAATTTCCGTGCAAAACAGTTTTTGTCAAACCTATCTCTATTCAAACTGCTATATATTTTTATCTACAACTCCGAATCGACTTCCGTTTGTTTCTACTTATTCCCTACTCCAAGACCTATCTCTACACCATCCTAAATATCCATATAAACTCGTGGAGCCACAGCTGTACGAGTTTCCCTTCTCGAAATCCCGAATCTACACATGCCCGAATCTTATTTCGCTTTTTAACCCATCTAGACTTCGTTGTTTGCCTTTGGACAAAAAACGAAAGTTGTAGAACTCATCGAAATCTTTCATTCCCGACAAACCTCACCTTTTTTCATCCACCATAGCCGGAGAATTTCGCACCGCAATATTTCAGATATGATGGTGTAAATCCAAGATGTACTCGCGCTCGTTTCTTCAAATCCAAATTCCTTTGGTGAGAAGGTAGGACTAATGATTCCCCACAACTTTCATGTTGTAAGTTTTTCAATTTGATCTACGGATTTGTCTCTCTAATACAGATCTGTTTCTTGTCTATTCTGAGCCAAAATCGGGTCAATCTCCTCTCCTAACCACTGGATCTCATCCCAACGGCTAGGATTAGATCGATTCCTCGAAGGGGTACGAGACAACCGGATCTCGCCACGTGTCAATGTCAGGTCAGCATCTAGTCCTAGTCAGCATGCAAAGTCAACCTGTCCAGTCAGCGGAATATTCTCTGGAATATTCCGTTCGAATTTAAAATTGCACATTATAGATCTAACTTGTAAAATTCATTAGAAATTCATACTACGTTCAAAAATTGCGTATAATATATCAAATTGAAGATAATTGTACGTAAAATCATCTTATCAGAATAGATCCAACCTTTACAGTACGTACTTACTGTAATGATTTAATTAGTTTTAACGGTCTTTTAGGTTAATAAATTCATAAGAAATTATCTATAACTCCGAAAAATATGAACAATATATCAAATTGAAGCTACTATAATGTAGATTAATAATATCTGGCTGGATCCAGCTTTTGAGGACTACTTACCCTGTAGTAATTTAATTAGTTTTAATGGCTTTATAAATCATTAAATTCATAGTAAATTAATTGCTTGTCACAAAAATATAAATGATATACCGATGGAAAGATGGTTCCATGTAGATCATCAATATGCAAATGGTTCAGGCAAATACTATAAGGTTTTGCAGTAATTAAATAAATGGTTTAATGGCTTATTTAGAGTAATAAATTCATAAGAAAATAAATACTATTCAGAAAATTACAAATAATATGTCCCTGAAATCACAATAACGTGGAGATTACAGATATAATTTTAGTTTGATTTTTAGGCAGCAGAAACTATATGAATCATTTAAAACCCACTAAACATTATTGAAATCATACAAAAAGATCTATAACTCCGATTAGGGTGAATCCAACACCTACTGGTTCGTATTAACGTCCTCTATCCACTGAACCCAAGAAACAAATTTAATTCAACAGTTAGAATAGGCGTTACAACAGAACTATTAAAAACCCTATATTGACAAGTAATTATATATAACAAGTACTCCATTGCATTAATTGGCCTCTTGCATGCATCATATACTTCAATATTGTTTAGAGAACTAAAGTAACAACCATTGTGACTTATTAAATTATCATGCATGCATTTGTTGCATTTGTTTGATCTCTATGTGCTATTGTTTATGATTATATGCAATTGTTTGCTCGTTAGATTGCGAGGAGTGCAACGTGTGTGATTACAACTACTATGATTGCAAGTATTGTGTTTATGACGAGTGCAAACATTATATCTATGAGGATTGTGAGGATTATCTAATCGACTACATCTACAACAAAGGCAAGTGGTGTTATCTTGGTCATAAATGTCCTACTGATTTCCTATGCATTGTAGATGTTTTTGTAGAATTGCATATGTAGGAATTGATGTGTATATGCTATGCTATGTCCCATATTATTCCCTAGTATTCCTTGTTTATGAGCCATCGTATTGGTAGATTGCTTAGCTATGCTAATTAGACGAGGAAGGGAATCATACCATGAAAAGTTATTTGTTTTGAAAGGATTTTATTTTGTTAAATGACAAACCAACATGATTTTAATGAACCACCTGGGCGGAATGGCATTCCTTGGGTCATCGAGTGTGGATTATGGTGGGGAATGCCGCCCAGGACACTGAGAAAGGATTGGCTTCTTTGTTTGGTAGCTTTCATGTGCAACCATGTGCCAATAATGAAATGGGCGGTTGGTTGGACTCAATAGGTTGTGGTAACTCGAACCCACGTATCCAGAGATGTAGATAGTGTAGGTTGGACCGGTGTGTGTCGGGTTTGGGGAGCTACTTTCCGAACGGTTCCTTCTTGGACTTCTCCCTATCATCACCCAATATGAGAGTGGTGGTATGAGCTGGGCTGGCCAAGTCACATGGGTAATGTGTACTAACCCCTGCAGGGTGTATAAACTAAGTGCTTAGCCATGTCCCCAGTTATGGACAATTTGAGCGACCTGATACTGATACTTTGATATTTCTCACTCATCCTTATTTCTTAATTACTTAAAACTTGTTGGATGAACATAATTAGGTAGGAGCACCTGGGAGTGAACCAGAGTGTCCTATTTATCGTATTGGAAAACGACTTTGTTACAAATGATAGGATAAAATTATTGCTTTATGCAAATGAGCCTGAACTCCACTTGGCCAAATAAGCATGTAATTGATAGATCTGTTGTTAACCACTTTATCCTACTTGCCATACATTCAATGTATTGACCATTCGTGGATGCAACGTTTCATGTTGCAGGTTATATCGTATCTGAGTGATCGTTCATAGGTCGCGAGACTCCACTCAACAATTGTTCGCCTGTGGCACATTTGGAGGATGGAGATCTACCTTATATTCGTTTTCCGCTGTGTACTTGAATAAATAATGTAAATTCTGGATCATATTCGTTGTATTTATGATGCACAGTTGTATTTGGTATCATTTTGTACTGTGTGTGCCAGTGAACCGATCCAGGGATTGGCACTATACACATGAACTCAGCCTTATCAGGCGAGGGTGTTACATTTTCCTAGACAAAGCATCAGCAACGACATTCTCTTTTGCTTTTTTATATTGAATGATGTACGGAAAAGATTCAATAACTCAACCCATTTAGCTAATCTCTGATGCAAGTTTGATTGAGCTTTTAGATACTTTAAAGCTTCATGATCATAATGTATGATAAACTCTTTTGGCCACAAATAATATTGCCAAATTCTAGTACACGAACAAGTGCATACAATTCTTTATCATATATAGGATAGTTCAATCTAGCACCAGTAAGTTTCTCAGAAAAATATTCTATAGGGCGACCCTCTTGCATCAAAACTCCACCAATACCTATACCACTAGCATCACATTCAACTTCAAATTGCTTTGAAAAATCAGGCAATGCAAGTAATGGTGCAGAAGTAAGCAAACGTTTCAATGTATCAAATGCAATATCTTGGGCTGCGCCCCAGACAAATGGCACACCTTTCTTAGTCAAATCATTCAATGGTGCAGCAATAGTGCTAAAATCCTTCACAAATCGTCTATAGAATCCAACTAATACATGGAAACTACGCACTTGAGTAACATTCATGGGAATAGGCCAATTCTGAATTGACTCAATTTTAGATTGATCTACTTCTACCCCATGCTTAGATACAACAAAACCCAAAAATATGACTTTATCTTTTGCAAATGTGCATTTCTCAAGATTAGCATACAATTGATTATCACGCAACACTTGCAAAACTTGTCGGATATGATTACAATGTTCAGTTTCGTTGTGGCTATAGATAAGAATATCATCAAAATAAACAACCACAAAACGACCAATGAATTCTCTCAAAACATGATTTATTAATCTCATGAATGTACTAGGTGCATAAGTAAGCCCAAAAGGCCCGACTAGCCATTCATATAAACCAAATTTAGTTTTGCAAGCAGTTTTCCACTCATCCCTTCTTTCATCCTAATTTGATGATAACCACTACGCAAATCAATCTTAGAGAAAATAGCAGCACCACTCAATTCGTCAAGCATATCTTCTAAGCATGGAATAGGATGACGATATCGAATAGTGATGTTATTAATAGCTCGACAATCTACACACATGCGCCATGTACCATCTTTCTTAGGAACTAAAATAACAGGAACAACACAAGGGCTAACAGAAACACAAATGTACCCTTTGTCGAGTAGTGCTTGTACGTGTTTCTGTATCTCCTTAGTTTTGTCGGGGTTGGTCCGGTAGGGTACACGGTTAGGTAATGTGGCTCCTGGAATAAGATCAATCTGATGCTCTATGCCGCGCATGGGAGGAAGTCCAGCGGGCACCTCCTCTGGAAACACATCACCAAAGCCTGCAAAACAGTAGCGACACCAAGAGAAATAGGGGTCATGTCGTTAGAAACTAAAACCTCGCCCTTATACATGAGCACAAGCGGCATGGCACTAGGATCCTCTCGAAACTCTCTCATATCTTCCTTGGTGGCTAGCATTACTAGGTTAGGCACTCTCTCTCTTTTCTTTATATCACTATTTGTAGGCTCTATAACATCATGTACAGCTGTAACACTCTCACGGCCTCCAACAGAAGCATTTTTCAAAGTCACCTCTATTTTCTGTCTAGACTCATTGACAATCTATTGTGGTGTCATTGGTTGCAGGTTAATCTTCTTGCCTGTAAACTCCAAGTGATAAGTATTGGCACGGCCACTGTGTTGCACATGGCGATCATATAACCAAGGCCGACCCAATAACAAATGGCAAACAGTCATAGGAACCACATCAAAATCAATAGAATCTTTGTATGGCCCTATTTCAAAATTCACTCTCACCATATGGTTTACTTTCATCTCACCACCGTCACTTAACCACTGAATGTAGTATGGCGTAGGATGAGGCAAATAAGATAAATTCAGCTTGGCACATAACTCCTTGCTTGCAAGATTCCTGCAGCTACCTCCATCAATAATTACTTTGCAAGCTTTGTTAGGCCCAACGAGAGCTTTTGTTTGGAACAAATTGCAGCGCTGAGAGTCAACAATGGGCTGCACACTAAGAATGCGTGGAGATACCACGATAGTAGGTGCATGCGCGGGAAAGGCATCCAGACCTTCCTCTTCATAATCAGCACTATGATCATCAGGATCAACATCATCTCCACTCTCATATTCTCCTTGATCATTGACAAACATCACCTTGCGGTTTGGACAATATCTCTGATAGTGCCCTCTACCTCTGCAAGTGTGGCACTCCACATCGCGAGTGCGTGCAGTTGACATATTCGAACCCGTACTAGTAGCAGGAGCAGCTGGTTTCTTAGCATTAGAACCAAAAGAGGGCGAGGGGACAGGCTTGGCCGCCGATGTAGTAGGGTAGCTGGTCGCTGCAGGAGGAGGCATAGGGGATGGCGTGGCCCTGGGGAACCGGCTAGTGGCTGGAAAACGACGTGCTTTAGCTTCCTCCACGAGCTGTGACTCGGCCTCTCTAGCATGATGCAACAGTTCGTTCATGTTCTCATACTTGTGATGACGCACTATGCTCTTTATGGGTAACCTCAACTTGTTGAGAAATCGTTGCATGGTCATCTCAAGTGATTCTCGGATTCGAGCACGTTGCATAAGCATCTCCATCTCCATGTAGTACTCATCAACTGTCAAGTTACCTTGCTTCAATTGTGTCAACTTGTCAAAAACAGAGCGCAAGTAATTGGTGGGTACAAAATGTTCCTTCATGATATGCTTCATCTCTCGCCAAGTCATCACCGGAAGGTCATTGTCATCCCTTCTATGCTGAACAAGAGCATCCCACCAAAGCAAAGCATAACCATCAAATTCTGACGCTGCAAGCTTGACCTTCTTTTCTTCAGTATACTCATACAAGCGCCAGAGCTTCTCTATCTTCAACTCCCATGTCAAATAATCTTCAGGATCAATGAAACCATCAAACTTGAGAATTGAAAATTTAGGCTTGCCCAAACCATCATCAATCGGCTGTATAGGTACACGCTGAGCACGACCTATAGGGGCAAAACCAGGACCATGTAATGGTGCAGGTGCAGGATCATTAGTGCGTCCCCTGCCTAGTGGCGCAGCACCAGCAACACTGCCATCAGCTTCATCCTCGAGCTCCTCATGCATTGGTTGATGTTGCCGTTGCTCAATAGAAAGTGTCAAGGCCTCTACGGAATGCTGCAAAGTTGTCACGTTTGTGTTGAGGTATATCACTTGTGTCTTGATAGTATCCATGTCCCGAACGTTTGCTTCCAAAGTCACTTGCACGTCCTGAAGACTCTTGTCAATGGCATCTGTTGTGTTGTTAAACACTAGTGTCAAATGGGATCTCAATGCTTCATATTCCCGCCAATTGACACACTCATCATCCTTCTTTTTCTGTGCTACAACATCAGAAGCACTAGTAGACATGATTAGTAGATTAGTGCAATAAATAAAATCTGTTTGGTGGAACACTCAATTCACTCACACTGACAAGAAAGTAGATCTTACCGTTCCAAAGTGAATAGAGATACGTAACCAAAACAAGATCAAGACTGATGCACTGATGTGATGAAGTGAATATCAAGGGTATAGAGACGATCACAGGCACACAGGTTATTTATGGTGGAGCTGTAGGTATGGAATCCTAACTACACCGCAGACAAGTCCTAGTGCTGATCGTTATGATAACCCAAGAAACACACATGGTGGAGATAAACGTGGCATAGCAATTTATGAACAGGAATATTGCAATGCACAAGAGAGACGCTAGTAATAGCTCAAAATAAACAGGCACAAGATTGCTCAATCTACAAGTGCTATGATCAACTAGGCCTCCAATAAAGCACACTTTGATATCTTTTTTTTGTCACGCTTGTAGCTCTATTCTCGCTCTTTTTTTAATACTGAATCTCTTTTCCTTTTCTGTTTATTTAACTATATGACTCAATGCAAAACGAATGCAAACTAGGGAGGGCCGGATAATCCGGTTTGTCGAGGCGAAAATTGAGCACTTTCAAAACCCTAATGAGCAGCCTGTCAGAGCAAAGCAACTAGTCTCGTGGGTACGTTCCTAGGCACGGATGCGGTAGATAGGCTGTAGCTATGTTTGAAACACCAAAGTACGCTATGTGGGCTCAGAAAAGTAGATGGAAACTTGCGGAAAACGGTGATGGTGGACTCGGTGGAAAACAAGATCAAAACCCTAAACTTTAAACACAAACGAAAACTAGACTCCAATGAGAAAAACCTGCAGATCGGTTCTACGAGAAGACATGACCAGCAACTAAAACTTGAAAAACAATGCAATCTAGGCTAGGGCAAATATTTTTGTATGCCTTTTTCTGTATAGGACGAAAACAAGAACTAATCTATGGATGGATTTGTGGATGCTCACCGAGTAAACGAGGAAATCTGATACCAAGATGATATGGGGTGGCCCGATCTTCTCAGCAAGCACTTGTCGATGATGATGGTGGATGATAGATAACTAGCCTGTAGCTATGAACTCTCCCGCTCGAACCCTGATGCCAATGCAACAACTCTCGAACCCTGTGGGATATTCACAACACCACGCTCTTGAGCACGCAGCCGTCAACCACGAACGGTAGTTTGCAATCTACTAATTCCCAATGGAACAACAGATCACACTCAATTGCAGTAGATAATTCGATCACAGGCTAATTTCAGAGGTTCTAAAAAGAATCAACTCCAAAATATTTTAACGTGGTCTCGAAGAAAGCAGTACCCCATCTATTTAAGAGAGAGGGGGCGGCTAGGCTAAGAGTCCAAGACGCAAACGACTACAACTAAGATACATGCCGACCCAAGTGGGACAGCTTTCTAGGCGCACAGGCATGTTCCTGCCGTGGCAACATATTGGGCCTAAAGCGTGCCGCGACAGGACTCTTCTACCATGGCAGGATTTGGCATTGTTTCTCTACCGCGGCAGAGACTCTGCCAGGTGTTGATCCCTTCCTTTTTAGCTCCTTGCGATTCCTCCCTCTCCTCCCTCGCGCTTGACCTATTGATCAACACACCTTGCTCCATGTGCTTCGCCTCAACGTACCTGATCATACAATAACACATAGACTTAGGCAGTATAAAATTCTCATTAAGTAAAACATCAGGCTCATTAAGAAACAAATTCACCTGTTGTTCTAGTAGCTTAGCACGAGCTCTTGTAATTGGTCCAATCCTAATCTCATTGGACTTATCCTTGTTAGTAGTAGCTGGAACATCATCAGTAGTAACTGGGGTAGGTGTAAGTATATGGATGTCCTCATCATCAACCCCCGGGATTTGAGGATCCCAACTTTCCAAACCATGTTTACAAACTTTATAAGGCACTCTATGGGCTCAAGAAAGCCCCACGCACGTGGTATGAGCACCTTAGAGAGTTGTTGTTTGACCGTGGGTTTGAGGTTGGGAAAATTGATCCCACTCTTTTTACTAAGAAGGTAAATTTGGAGCTTTTTGTATGCCAAATATATGTTGATGATATTATCTTTGGCTCATGTAACAAAGCTTTTAATGATGAATTCTCAAAGCTTATGAGTAGTAGGTTCCGGATGTCTTTGATGGGGGAGTTGAGAGTATTTATTGGTTTTGAGATCAAGAAAGTTAGAGGAGGGACATTCTTCAACCAAGCCAAGTATACTCAAGATATGCTCAAGAGATTAAAAATGCAATATTTAAATGGAGCTCCTACTCCCACGGCTACAAAGACTCATCTAGAACAAAATCCAAATGGTAAAGATGTGGATCAAAAGGTATACCGGTCTATGATTGGTTCCTTGCTTTACCTTTGTGCATCTAGACCCGATATTGTGCTGAGTGTAGGTGTGTGTGCAAGATATCAAGAGGATCCTAAAGAAAGCCATTTGATGGCGGTCAAGAGAATATTTTGATATTTAGTTCATACCCCATTTTATGGTCTTTTGTCAACACCCAAATTTTTAATCCCAGATGCCTGTTATGCCATACATCGCAATCCCAGGATTACCATTTGTGAGACATAACAGATTTGGATATCACAGTACATCATCCATTACAAACTATACATAAGGTCTTACACAAATAAGGATCTCATGATCTAGTTCTTAATACAACTCAAGCAGCGGAATAACGTAAAGATAACGATAACGTAGGCGAAGCTCCATCTTCGGGGTCACAGGCAATGCTGACGATGGGAGATGATCCTAGTTGTCATAACCTTCCTGCGGTCCGTCATCCTGATACTCCTCTTCATAGTCTGGCCACAGGAATAGCCAGGGACAAAGCCATGAGTACTCTTTAAGTACTCGTAAACTGATACTAACAATTTAAGGGGGTTTTTGTAGTAGGATACTAAGCTCTAGGGTTGTTTTGCCAAAAGCCAGATTTACCTCTACTAAGTTCAGAAGCAAAGAAAACTAGTTGAAAGTTTTATAACACCTAAGAGCGAACTTGAATTTCATATAAAAACTCTATTGTGGTCAAGTCAAAGTCACAAATCATTTCACAAGTTGTTTTGAAAACATCTGACGGGGGAACAGTATGGCCACTCCAACTGTCCATAACCATGGACGCGGCTATTCGAATAGTTTGACACTCTACAGAGATTGTACACTTTCACCACAACATTTGATACATCCGTCAGGAACAATCCTGAATTCACCATACTCAGTATGCGGATAATCAATCTTAACCTTTCAATTACACGCCCTAGTATAGGCACCTCTCCTGTGAGTTTGGCCTCCCAACCATGACCAACTGTCATCTTGGGTACTGCACAGGTGGACAATCTTCACAAGGTAGCCTCAGCTCATACCTTGGCCGTAAGGGAACCCATACTAAGGTATATAAATTTCCAGCCAAGCCCTACCCAATTTCCGAGTATTTTGGTTGTACGGTAAAATTGGAATGGTATCGCATCCAGACAACCATCAGTTTTATAAAGGGCTAAGGCTCATGCCTCAACATTTTCATCATCAAAATCATATGGTGTTAGAGAACACATGTCAAAACATTTCAGTAGAATGACTCATCATTCTAAGGTTTTCATAACCATTTTCACCAAGTATTCCCATCTAAAGTTGATCAAGTTTTATGCTTAGCACTAGCATCTACAAGTGGGGGTAAATACTAATGGTGGGTAATAAACAAGTGCATCTTATCTAAGTCAATCTCATGCCTCAGGATGACATTAAGATTATCTAACTTAGGCCAAGTTTATGCTCTTTATGCTACCTTCAATTATCTTTCTAGAATCTACAAGTCAATAAGTAAACTTTTGATAGAAAGCTTTTAATAAAATAAAATACTAAGCTTGCAAGTAAAACTAGGATGGTGGGTCAAGTGAGTATAATCACATATGCTTAAGTCATATAGCTAGCATAGTAACAATCAAGTAGTAGCTTGCATCAGTAGGATATCTTGCAAGTTTTAGCTTGCCTTGTGAAGAGTAGTGGTTGAAGTTCTCCTCGGCTTCTTCTTAGTATCCTCCTTCCTTCTCGTATCCTTGGTCGGTACTAGCGTCTATAAATAAACACGAGGTACACAATCACCAAACAATACTTAACTACTGCTAATCATCACACAAAGGTTCACACTAGGTGATCTATCATCATCACTAACATTACAAGGATTAAAACACTTGTCTCATTTATTTTATTTAAGAAAAGTAATTTCTACTCATTGAAAAACTACTTAAGATTTAATATTCTCCAAGTCAAACATGGGATCATGTTGACACATGTCATCACCATATATTTCAGTACATGGGAATGTGATTTAAAGTGGTGTCACAATTTAATAAGGTTTAACCTTTTTATTTTATTTTATTAAAGTGACTAGAAATGCCTATGTGGCATTCTTTTATTACTTGATCATTATTTCTATAAGTAAACCTATATAGTTTTATATATTCTGAAAGGTATGGTCAAATGTGATTTTTTAGAGCTGGAATCAACTCAAAAGCTTTTATGGTTGAATTTTGAAAAATGTTTGAATGCAGAAAAGCTTCTGCCTTGTTATTTTTACCATGGGTGATCTGTAAATCTAAATGGTTTGAATCCAACGGACTTGGATTAAGCTTTCCAGTACCTTTCTAACAAAATTGGTTTCATGCATTTTGGTTTAGTGAATCGAGGTGGGTTGATTTTTGAATCTATGTATAGAACTGTGTTTGAAAATAAATGAATAAAAGTAAATTTGAATTGTTGGGTCACGCGACGTTAATCGGGCCGCCCACTACGCAAGACGCTGGCTGGTTAAGTGGTTGTCCCACGCCGGTGAGACGGTGAGGGGCGGTTGCACGGGCAATGTGGACTGTGGGATCTAGTTCTAATCGAACGGCTCTGGTTCATCGTCCACGTCGGCAGCGCCGGCGAGACAGAACCCTAGCGCGATAGGTGGGGGTCGTGGGAGGCTCACCGGGGCTTAGGTGAGGGTCGGCAACGGGGGAGAATGACGAAGTCGACGATGGTGGTTCTCCTGGTATCGACAGCTTCTCCTAGGGCGGCTCCAATCGACGGCTCCCTTGTCCTACAGCAGCGGCGTGCTCTGGCCAAATTCCGATGATGCGCTGCTCTCCTTGCTCCGGGAGTGAGGTGGGGTGGTTCTGAGGGAGAGGGGAGTGAACTGGTGTGAAGAAAACAAGCGGTGGAGGCCTCTATTTATAGTGGCTGAAGTGGACCGACGGGCGCGGGCTGAGCTCGTCGTGGTCGACGACACAGTGCTACCGGGCGTGGCGCGGTGAGGCGCTGTGCTCCCTGGCGAAGCTCAACGGCGTGGTGGCGAGGTGTGGGGTAGTGCTGACCGGTCGGAACGCGTCGATGCTCTGGGTGGGTCCGACGATGATTTTTAATGGTGTAGAGCGTGCGTGGTCCGCGCAGTGGCGAACGGGCATGTCTGCGGGGTTGCTGGGGCGATGGTGATCACGCACGCACGCGGCAACGGCGGCACGCGGTCTGTGGGTGCTGGTCGAGGGTGGCGATCACGCGCCTCTCTTGCCAAGGCAGTAGAGAGGTTTGGCATGGTCTCCAGGCAGGGTCAAGGCGGTGCTGGGATAGGGAGTGGCGGTGGACGGTGGAGTGCCTGCTAGACATGCTTGCTAGGCTTGGTGCTGCTCCTAGATTGCTGTCGACAATAGGGTGGCAAGGTGAGGCTCGGCATGCTAGTCATTAATGGCATGGTCTGGTTTACAGTGAGCTAGAGGGGTTAAACAAGTTAGATGATCTACCGAGGGTGTAGAGTGAGCTAGATAGGGAACAAGTTAGGCCAAAATTACTGCACACTATAGTGTTTGATATTTGTTTGATTTGTATCTGCAAGGTGTTTGATAAAATGGCCGCAAGAACTTTGAATTTTGGATTCAAACTTGGTGGGTTTGCTAGGCACATGCTAGGGAGTGTCTGGTTAGTTGGATTAGTCAAGGGGCACTGGTTTGGTTGGGTTTTGAAAATGGGTGATCTTCACATATGATAAAGATTCAATATTGAAATGTGATTTGAAAAAGGTTGCCAAATGTTTCTGTAAGTTTGAAATGCGGGCTTTGATTCACTTTTACTTGTTCTAGCAAGGGTGAAAAGAATTGGGAAAGTTTCTATTTGAAATCTTGGACTACAAACACTCAAAGTGACCTAGTGAGCAAGATTGGCAAAAATGACCATTTGCTTTATTTGATTTGTTTTTGATTTTCTCTTGATTTGTTTCTGCATGGAAATGTTTTATATGATGTTATTTTCCTCTTTAAAACATTTTCCTCTTTAATCACACAAGTTCATTCATGCATTTATCAAATCATCTCATTCACACATGCATTCATATGATTTTAATTAATCAAAGTTTTTGTTAACCCTAATTTTAGTGATTAGAGTTTGATGATCATTGTTTTATATTTTTGGGATGTTACAAACCTTCCCCCCTTAAACAAAATCTTGTCTCGTGATTTGAAAAAGGAAGAAAAAAGATTACCTAGGATTTAAAGAGATCGGGAAACTCCGTCCTGATGTGATCTTCTCACTCCCAAGTAGCATCTTCTTCAGTGTGGTTGCTCCACTGAATCTTGAGAAACTTGATGCTTCGGGTCCTGGTGGTTCTGAAAGCTTCTTCCAAAATATGTATGGGTACTTCGGGATAGGTCAGGTCATCGTTGATATCTATGGTCCGGTGATCAATGTTCTTGAAAACTTTGGTCTTCTCCGTAACTTCAAGGCATTTGCGAAGTAACGATATATGGAACACATTGTGCACTGCGGACATTTCCTCTGGCAGTTCCAATTGATATGATACTTCTCCTCGACGATTCAGAATCTTGAAGGGTCCGATATATCTGGGGGATAACTTTCCTTTGAGCTGGAAACGTTGCATTCCTTTCAAAGGCGACACTTTAAGGTACACGAAATCTCTGATACTGAAAGCGAGGTCTCGACGTCTCTTGTCGTCATAACTCTTCTATCTTGACTGAGCGGTCTTGAGGTGCTCACGAATCTTGTGGACTTTCTCTTCTTCTTCTCGTAGGATGTCGGGTCTGAAAATCTGTCTCTCTCCTACTTCCGACCAATTCAAAGGGGTGCGACACTTCCTTCCATACATAAATTCAAATGGGGCCATTTGCAGACTAGCTTGATAACTATTATTGTATGAAAATTCTGCGGAAGGCAGACAGTCTTCCCATTTAGATCCATACTCTAGCACACATGTTCTCAACATATCTTCGAGTATTTGATTTATTCGCTTGGTTTGTCCATCGGTCAGAGGGTGATACGCGGTGCTGAAATCCAGTCTGGTTCCTAAACCTTCTCAGACTTTCTTCTAGAATCTCGAAGTAAACTGGGTTCCTCGATCCGATAAAATGTTCTTGGGATCCGTGCAAACTGACGATTCTAGAGATGTATAACTTTTCTAGCTTCGAACTCTGGTATGTGGTCTTGACTGGTAAGAAATGGGCGACTTTGGACAATCTGTCAACTATGACCCAGATAGAGTCATTTCCCCTACTAGAAGTAGGCAATCCGGTGATAAAGTCCATTCCAATGGAATCCCGTTTCCATTCCGGAATCAGAGCGGTTACCTTGATTCCTGGTCTTTGATGTCCCGCCTTGACTCTCTGACAGATATCACACTTGGCGATATAGCTTCCGATTTCTCTCTTCATCTTATGCTACCAAAATTGTTCCTTCAAATCCTAATACATCTTCGTTCCTCTGGGGTGGATAGAATAAAGAGTATCATGGGCCTCTTTCAAAATCACCTCTTTCAATTCTGAATCTGTTGGTACACAAAGGCGTCCTTTGTACCACAGAACTCCTTCTTCGCCTTCGTGAATCCGGTACTTTTTCGCATGTACCGCGCTTGATTCCGTCGATACTAGCATTTCCTTTATGCGCCTCTTTGATCTGGCTGATCAAAGTGTGTTGAAGTTCTATGCTAGCCAGAAATCCTTCACTCACTAATTCCATTAAGAAATCTTCCATATCTTTGTGCAAACTTGGTTGCTCCTTCAAAATCATGGAGTTCAAGCGACACGGCAATCTGCTAAGGGCATCTGCTACCACATTGGCTTTACCGGGGTGATAGTGAATGTCTAGATCATAGTCCTTGATTAGTTCAATCCATCTTGTCTGTCTCATATTCAGATCCTTCTGAGTGAATATATACTTCAAGCTCTTGTGATCCAAATAAATCTCAGAACAGTTTCCCATCAGGTAATGCCTCCATGTCTTCAGGGCTAGAACTACGGCTGCTAGTTCAAGGTCATGGGTTGGATAATTCTGTTCATGCTATTTCAGTTGTCAGGATAGATAAGATATAACTTTTCCTTCTTGCATTAGCACACATTCGAGACCGATCTTGGATGCATCACAATACACATCAAAGGGCTTCGTGATATCCGGCATGATCAAGATTGGGGCTGAAATCAATCCTCTCTTGAGTTCTTGAAAACTCACTTCACATTTGTCCGTCCATTCAAACTTCTTGTCCTTCTTCAGCAATTGGGTCATGGGTCTAGCAATACTCGAGAATCCTTCTACGAACTTGCGGTAGTATCCCGCTAATCCGAGAAATGCACGAACTTGGGTTTGAGTGGTTGGGGCTTGCCAATCTTCAACATGCTTCACCTTCGCAGGGTCAATGGAAATTCCTCCGGCTGATACAATATGTCCGAGGAATCCTACCTCCTATAACCAGAATTCACATTTGGTAAACTTGGCATATAGTTGATGCTCTCTAAGGGTTCCAAGAATGGTCCTTAGGTGTAGCTCATGTTCTTCTTCTGATTTGGAATAAATCAGAATGTCATCGATGAAAACAACGACAAACTTATCTCGGAAGTCCATAAAAATCTTATTCATGAGATTCATGAAATAAGCGGGGGCATTGGTTAATCCAAAAGACATGATAGTATACTCGAATAATCCATATCGGGTGGTAAAGGAAGTCTTTGGAATATCGTCTGCATGAAACTTGAGTTGATGATAGCCAGTTCTAAGATCAATCTTAGAAAACACTTTGGCACCAGTCAACTGGTCATACAGGTCTTCTATCTTCGGCAACGGGTACTTGTTTTTGATAGTGACATCATTCAACTTCTGATAATCCGTACACAAACGGTTACCTCCATATTTCTTGTCCACAAACAAAACGGGTGATCTCTAAGGTGACGCATTTGGTTGAATCAGTCCAATTTCCAGCATGGCATCCAGTTGCTTCTTCAGTTCTGCTACTTCAGACGGGTTCATACTATATGGTCTCTGGGATATGGGTCTGGTTCCAGGGATTAGTTCAATGATAAACTCGATATCCCGATCTGGGGGCATACCGGGCAAAACATCTGGAAATACATCGGGGTATTCACAGACTATCCGAACTTGGTCAATGGTTGGCTGGTCTATACTCTTCTTGCACTTGAATTGGCGAGGCAAGGTTTCAGATACATGCTCGACTGATATTCCGGCTGTACTGGTCATGGTTATGGCTTTCTTGGCACAGTCAATTAATCCTTTGTGTTTGGACATCCAATCCATTCCTAGTACTACTTCCAAACCTTTAGTTCCGAGTACTATTAGATTAGCATAAAAATCTATGCCATGGATTCGGATAGGGATGGCTTTGCAAATTTTCCTAGCTTTGGTGGTTGAACCAGGTATTTGAACAATCATAACATGCTTCAATTTGGTTGGTTGAATCTTACTAGTGCATGAAAATTCTTCAGTGACAAATGAGTACGATGCTCCAGAATCAAACAACACTCTTGCAAGTACCGAGTTAATAGAAAACATACCCAGCACGACATCTGGCGCTTCTTAGGATTCTTCAGCATGCATGAGAAAGAGATGGTCGTTGCGGTTGAGCGAGTTCCTTGGGGCAAACCTTCTTCCGGGCTGAACACGACGCTATTGCTGAGCTGGGGCATTTTCATTGGGGGTTGCGGCAATCTTCTTGGGGAACTCATTGGAATAGTGACCCTTGGTTCCACACTCATGACAAATCACTTGCAACTTGTCCTTTACTGCAACAGGCACAACATTGCTTCCAGTCCTTGGGGCAGTGTTGGTGTTGGTGGCGGCATTGTTGTTGTTGAACTTGGGTGGGGCACGGTTGAAATTGTTGGATTTGCCGGGGTTTTTGTGGTTTCCTCCGGGCCTTGGGTTTCCACGGTTGGGATAGGTCGAACGGTTCATCGGGGGTCTGTTGGTTCTCAGGGCAAATCATGGAGATGGGTTGGGGCGATACTTTGGTGTATGGTGGGTTCCTGGTTGATGTATCATGCGACGCTTGCAATTCTCATTGGCTTGGTTGATCTTTCCTTCCATCTGAATGGCAGAGTCAATTAAGGCTTCAATATCTGCAAAGGGGATATTGACTAACACCATCTGCATCTCATCGTGCATACCATTCAGGAATCTCTCTTTCTTCTTGGCTTCAGTGTCGATCTCATACGGTGCATACCTAGCTAATGACAAGAATTTTTCACGGTATTCCACTACTGTCATCCTTCCTTGCTTCAGTTCTCTGAATTCATCTCTCATCCTCTTGATCAAACCCGGTGGCACATGGGTTCTGCTAAACTTGACCTTGAATTCATCCCAAGTAATCATCTGACCTCCGGCCATTGCACGAACGCTGTTCCACCATGCTCTTACATCTCCGTCCAGATAGTGGGTGGCGAACAGAACTTTCTCATTGGCTTCCACTCCTGCAACTTCCAGATTGTTCTCCATGGTTTGCAGCCAATCATCTACATCTAGGGGCTCTTCTGACTTAGTGAAAACAGGTGGATTAGTGTTCTGGAAATTCTTGAGCTTAGATCCATGGTTGTCCTGATTTCCATGGCCTTGATTGTAGTTGGCCATCTGGGAAATGTGTTGAAGGGTGGCTAAGTTGGCTTGACGTTCGGCTCTTTCAGCTTCGTGGTTAGAAACCAACATTTGCAAGATCTGCAATATCGGGTCCGGGGATGAACCGTTTCCTCCGCGAGGCATCTGAAGATTGAGATAGATCATGAGAAAAGAGGGAAATTTCTAAGGTTCAGGGGTTGTTGAATTTTTTTTGAAGTTTGACTCAGATTTTTCTAGCAACTTGCTTTTCATTCATTCATAGTACATGATACAAACACACACCACAGCAAAGAAAAACAGATGGTTTTAAGAACCATTCTATGAAGCTACGATACAGTGGGACCAAATACAATTCACTAACGCTAGTGCTCAAGTGCTACTACTCCTTGGAGTCAGTGTCCTCATCATCCTCATCATCGTCATCGATGAAGGCGAATTCATCCTCATCGGTGAACAAGTCCATGGCCTGATCCTCTAGAAAGTCATCATCATCACTGAGATAGGAGTAGGGGTCTCCACGAAGGTCTTCTCCTGCATTCTCCCTTTCCTCCAAATGCATGTCTCTCTCGTGGATGGTCTCCTCCAAATCCGTGATCTAGTGGCGAAGACGGGCAATGACTCCTTCTTGTCGAGCTGACGGCGACGAGACTTGTGATCCTTCACTAGCATGGCGATGGTCTGATCCTTCTTCTTCGTGATCGTGTACTTGTGATTGGCGTAGGAACAATCATTGTCCAACTCCTTCTGACGGTCATACATCATGAAGCTAAGGTGGTCCAATTGACTCTTCAGCTCGTGGTGATATGGGGCTGCTAGTGGCTGTCCCATAACATCACGCCTTGGGTAGAACTCAAAACGGGTACCCTTGATCTGATTGATACTCTGCCCACACACACGGGCAAGAGCTTCCTGCATTTCTCTGGCCAGTCCATCGAGCTAGTTGTTCTCTCTTAAGGTGAACTTAATTCCCTCTGTAGTGGGAGGTTCACTCTTTCCTCAGAGACTTGCAACAACTAGCCACTGCAGATCTTCTCCTTCCTGATCATTGAGCTAAGCTCCAAAGAACTTGGGGTGACGCCCAAAGATCTCCGACAACCTGGTCCAAGTCATGCTCAAATATGAGGTCTCCTCCATTCCCCAACTGATAAAACTTGTTGTACTTCACGTCCATCTATAAGAATATAGGATGAGTAAGTTAGTAGAGTGATCAAGTGTGTCAAATTTTATGTACCGTGCAAGAATTTTTGAAACAGGAATTTTCAGGAAAGAATCCAAGTGATAAGAATGAGAATAGGTTTTTGTAAATACTCACTTCCTTTGGTTTTGAAACTAAGTTTTTGATTCAAACATCCATTCTAACTAGGGTCTCCTATGGTCAGGATGGCTCTGATACCAACTTGTCAACACCCGTATTTTTAATCCCAGATGCCTGTTATGCCATACATCGCAATCCCAGGATTACCATTTTTGCGAGACATAACAGATTTGGATATTACAGTACATCATCCATTACAAACCATACATAAGGTCTTACACAAATAAGGATCTCATGATCCAGTTCTTAATACAACTCAAGCAGCGGGATAACGTAAAGATAACGATAGCGTCGGCGAAGCTCCATCTTCGGGGTCACATGCAATGCTGCCGATGGGAGATGATCCTAGTTGTCGTAACCTTCCCGGGGTCCATCATCCTGATACTCCTCTTCATAGTCTGGCCACGGGAATAGCTAGGGACAAAGCCATGAGTACTCTTTAAGTACTCGCAAACTGATACTAACAAGTTAAGGGGGGGGGTGTAGTAGGATACTAAGCTCTAGGTTTTTTTTGCCAAAAGCCAGATTTACCTCTACTAAGTTCAGAAGCAAAGAAAACTAGTTGAAAGTTTTATAACGCCTAAGTGGGAACTTGAATTTCATATAACAACTCACAAGGTCAAGTCAAAGTCACAAATCATTTCACAAGTTGTTTTGAAAACATCCGACGGGGAACAAGATGGCCATCTAACTGTCCATAATCATGACGCGCTATTCAATAGTTTGACACTCTGCAGAGATTGTACACTTTCACCAAAACATTCGATACATCCATCAGGAACAATCCTGAATTCACCATACTCAGTATGCGGATAATCAATCTTAACCTTTCAATTACATGCCCTAGTATAGGAACCTCTCCTGTGAGTTTGGCCTCCCAACCATGACCAACTGTCATCTTGGGTACTGCACAGGTGGACAATCTTCACAAGGTAGCCTCAGCTCATACCTTGGCCGTAAGGTAATCCATACTAAGGTATATAAATTTCCAGTCAAGCCCTACCCAATTTTCGGGTATTGTGGTTGTACGGTAAAATTGGAATGGTATCGCATCCAGACAACCATCAGTTTTATAAAAGGCTAAGTCTCATGCCTCAACATTTTCATCATCAAAATCATCTGGTGTTCAAGAACACATGTAAAAACATTTCAGTAGAATGACTCATCATTCTAAGGTTTTCATAACCATTTTCACCAAGTATTCCCATCTAAAGTTGATCAAGTTTTATGCTTAGTACTAGCATCTACAAGTGGGGGTAAATACTAATGGTGGGTAATAAACAAGTGCATCCTATCTAAGTCAATCTCATGCCTCAGGATGACATTAAGATTATCTAACTTAGGCCAAGTTTTATGCTCTTTATGCTACCTTCAATTATCTTTCTAGAATCTACAAGTCACCAAGTAAACTTTTGATAGAAAGCTTTTAATAAAGAAAATAAAATACTAAGCTTGCAAGTAAAACTAGGATGGTGGGTCAAGTGGGTATAATCACATATGCTTAAGGCATATAGCTGGCATAGTAACAAGCAAGTAGTAGCTTTCATAAGTAGGGTATCTTGCAATTGTTAGCTTGCCTTGTGTAGAGTAGTGGTTGAAGTTCTCCTCGACTTCTTCTTCGTAGTATCCTCCTTCCTCCTCGTATCCTTGGTCGGTACTAGCGTCTATAAATAAATACGAGGTACACAATCACCAAACAATACTTAATTGCTGCTAATCATCACATAAAGGTGCACACTAGGTGATCTATCATCATCACTAACATTACAAGGATTAAAACACTTGTCTCGTTTATTTTATTTAACAAAAGTAATTTCTACTCATTGAAAAACTACTTAAGATTTAATATTCTCCAACTCGAACATGGGATCATGTTGACACATGTCATCACCACATATTTCAGTACATGGGAATGTGATTTAAAGTGGTGTCACAATTTAATAAGGTTTAACCTTTTTATTTTATTTAATTAAAGTGACTAGAAATGCCTATGTGGCATTCTTTTATTACTTGATCATTATTACTATAAGTAAACCTATATATTTTTATATATTCTGAAAGGTATGGTCAAATGTGATTTTGAGAGTTGGAATCAACTCAAAAGCTTTTATGGTTGAATTTTGAAAAATGTTTGAATGCAGAAAAGTTTCTGCATTGTTATCTTTACCAGGGGTGATCTGTAAATCTACATGGTTTGAATCCAACGGTCTTGTATTAAGCTTTCCAATACCTTTCTAACAAAATTGGTTTCATGCATTTTGGTTTAGTGAATCGAGCTGGGTTGATTTTTGAATCTATGTATAGAATTGTGTTTGAAAATAAATGAATAAAAGTAAATCTGAATAGTTGGGTCGCACGGGACGGTTAACTGGGCTGACCCACTATGCACAGCGCACGCGCGGGCTGGTTAGGTGGCTGTCCTCATGCGCCAGTGAGACGATGAGGGGTGAAGCGGTACGGGGCAATGTGGACCGTGGGATCTAGTTCTAACAAACGGCTCTGGTTCATCGTCCACGTCGGGCAGCGCCGGCGAGACAGAACACCAGCGCTTTAGGTGGGGATCGTGGGAGGCTCACCGGGGCTCAGGCGAGGGTCGGCGACGGGGGCGAATGATGAAGTCGATGACGGTGGTTCTCCTGGTACTGGCAGCTTCTCCTGGGGCAGCTCCAATCGACGACTCCCTTCTCCTCCAGCATCGGCGGGCTTCGGCCAAATTCCGACGATGCGCTGCTCGCCTTGCTCCGGGAGTGAGGTGGGGTGGTTCTGAGGGAGAGGGGAGTGAACTGGTGTGAAGAAAACGAGCGGTGGAGGCCTCTATTTATAGTGGCTGAAGGGGACCGACGGGCGCGGGCTTAGCTCGTCGTGGTCGACGGTATAGAGTGCTACTGGCATGGGCGGTGGTAGGGGGCGGTGCTGTGCTCCCTGGTGAAGCTCAACAGCGTGGTGGCGAGGCGTGGGGCAGTGTTGATCGGTCGGAACACGTCGATGCTCTAGGCAGGTCCGACGGTGATTTTTAATGGCGCACAGCGTGCGTGCTCCGCGTGGCGGCTAACGGGCATGTCTGCGGGGTTGCTGGGTCGGTGGTGATCACGCACGCACGCGGCGAGGGCTACGCATGGTCTGTGGGTGCTGGTCGAGGGTGGTGCACTGGCGCGCTATCGGCTCGCACGCCGAGAGGTTTGGCATGGTCTTGTCGTGTGCTCCAGGGGCTGGCAGTGCTCGGGGCTGGGATATGGAGTGGTGGTGGACGGTGGAGTGCCTACTAGACATGCTTGCTAGGCTTGGTGATGCTCCTAGCTTTCCTTCGACAATGGGGTGGCAAGGTGAGGCTCGGCATGCTTGCCATTAATGGCATGGTCTGGTTTATAGTGAGCTAGAGGGGTTAAACAAGTTAGATGATCTACTAAGGGTGTAGAGTGAGCTAGATAGGGAACAAGTTAGGCCAAAATTACTGCACACTATAGTGTTTGATGTTTGTTTGATTTGTATCTGGAAGGTGTTTGATAAAATGGCCGCAAGAAGTTTGAATTTGAATTTTGGATTCAAACTTGGTGGGTTTGCTAGGCACATGCAAGGGAGTGTCTGGTTAGTTGGATTAGTCAAGGGGCACTGGTTTGGTTGGGTTTTGAAAATGGGTGATCTTCACATATGATAAAGATTCAATTTTGAAATATGATTTGAATAAGGTTTCCAAATGTTTCTGTAAGTTTGAAAGGTGGGATTTGATTCACTTTTACTTGTTCTAGCAAGGGGTGAAAAGAATTGGGAAAGTTTCTATTTGAAATCTTGGAATAGAAACACTCAAAGTGACCTAGTGAGCAAGATTGGCAAAAATGACCATTTGCTTTATTTGATTTTTTTATTTTCTCTTGATTTGTTGCTGCATGGAAATGTTTTATATGATGTTATTTTCCTCTTTAAACCATTTCTTGCTATTTAGGTTAATCACACAAGTTCATTCATGCATTTATCAAATCATCTCATTCACACATGCATTCATATGATTTTAATTAATGAAAGTTTTTGTTAACCCTAATTTTAGTGATTAGAGTTTGATGATCATTGTTTTATATTTTTGGGATGTTACATCTTTGGTATCCTCAAGGGTCAACATTTGATCTTTGTGGATACACGGATTCGGATTGGGCGGGTGATAAGGATGATAGAAAATCAACATCCGGGGCTTGCCAATTCCTTGGTAGGTCCTTGGTATGTTGGTCTTCTAAGAAGCAAAATTGTATATCTCTCTCCACCGCCGAAGCCGATTATGTGGCAGCTGCTAGTGCTTGCACCCAATTGCTATGGATGAGGCAAACTTTAAAGGAATACGGTGTCCATTGTGACAGAGTGCCTCTTCTATGTGACAATTAAAGTGCCATCAAGATTGCCTATAATCCGGTGGATCACACAAGGACAAAGCATATTGAGATTCGCCATCACTTCATTAGAGATCATGTTTCTCGACGTGATATTGATCTATCATATGTGTCAACCAAAGACCAACTTGCCGACATCTTCACGAAGCCACTTGATGAAGCAAGGTTTTGCTACTTGAGGAATGAACTAAATATCGTAGATTCAAGGAGCTTGACTTGATTATCTTGCATTCTCACCTATGACTTGACCCGTATTTGGTTTAGGTGTAGGCATGGATATAGGGGGAGTGCGGTCCTAATTGATTGGACTATCCCTCCCCCATTTTGCCTCTTAATATCATTTTGTGATATGTGAGCTTAAATGATGAGTTTCGGTAATGGACCCAAGATATATCTTCGTGGTGCCAAGACGAGTATACTCAAATATGGTGGCCTAGGCCACCGCCCTCTTCATTCGAGAGGTTGGTGCTTACTCATGTTTGTCATTCTCGAGTTGGGTTTGTTCTTACGGTGATGCACTCTCGTTTGGCTCTTCATATGTTTTTTCCATTTTTAGAGTGCATAGGTCCATATCAGTGTGACTCTCTTAACCCAAGCCTTTCTTATCACCCGGCAAAATTCATCTACTCTGCACAAGAACTTTCCACTTAATATACCTGGCTCTCTGTTCTGGTGGGTACTTATCGGTGCTAACTCATGTACTACCGTGAAAAGCTAGTGCTACTACCGTCAAGTTAGTTTCCGTGAAGTTTTCTGAAACTTCCTGTGTAACTACTGTAGTTTTCTACGATTACCGCTGAAGTTCCCCAAGACTACCGCTTCACGCCTCTCTAAGATTGAGACGGGAGGGGCACCTCTCAGTGCCTCATTATTCCCCCGTATCCACTCCTAACCACCGCCGCCGTCGGAGCAAGAGAACACCGCCGGAGCCCCGCCCCCTCCTCCTTTCCCCGGATCCACACCGGATCCAACCTCCTCGCGGGCTCCTCCTCATTCTCCACCGCCATGGACACCGGTGCAGGGGTTCCCGGGGTACACACAAACGCTCCAAAGATCATCATGAGATTGAGGACTATGAGTCGAGTCGATTTCCATGAGACTGAGTCAGAAGAAGAGATCATGCCTCAACCTAGCACCCGTCTGAAGCTGAAAACCACTCGTGGTCGACGTGGTGGGGGAGTTAAGCAAAGTGCTAGCCATGGTTGTCGTGGTATTTCCGACGAGTACGCCATGGAGGGGTCCTCATAGTGCGTGTTTAGAGACGTGGGGGGAAGGCGGACGGTTGACGGGTACAAGGTAACACAGCTTACCCAGGTTCAGATCTCACGACGGTGGCGGAATCCTACTCCTGCTATAAATCACTATAAGGGCAATACGTTGATTTACAGGGATTGGTTCGCTATGCGAGGTTGTATGAATCGATACTAGGTTGTCTGAGATTATGCCCTAAAGGCTCCCATAGGCCCGACTTATATAGTCGCCAGGGCCTAGGCTTACAGGGAAAAGTCCTAGCCGGACAGGTTATAGAGTCCTACATCGTCTATTACTAGTCTTGTGTATCTTGCACTCCAAGGCTCCGGGTACGTCGGTGACTCCAACCGTAGCCTTCCTTTATCCGGCATGGGCCTCCCTTCTAGATCCATCTAATCAGCCTTGACAGCCATAGGCCATGCTACCAACTATGGGCCACCCGGGATATCCGGATAGGTGACATGCTATGAGGATACCCATATAGCATATCCCCAACAGTAGCCCCCGGAGAACTCCAAGATCTTGTGCCGTCTTGCCTCTTCGTGTGGAATGCTCCGTCTAGATGGATGTCGGCAAATCGCCAAGCAATATCTTGTAGTCCTCCCAAAGAACCCTACAAGGCTTTCTCCATCTTCAATATGTAAGTCGGAGAAATGTTGAATCTTCCATCGTACTCTTCCGTAGCCGGATTGGATCCATCCATGTCGGAATCTTCGATGTGACGGCTCATTTGCCTATGTCAGCTAGGGCGACGTAGGCTTAGGTCAGCGACGCCTCGTAACTCACACATGCAGAGAACGCAATCATGTCCAATTTTCCCGCGCGAGCGATACGAACCGTTGGCGGTGATAGTTGGAGACGTGGCGAAATTTCCACGCACGTTCGCGAACACGTCGTCTACGCGGCAACCGTCCTATTAAGCTGCACGAATCTTGACGCTAGAGATGATAAATAGTAACCGTGGTGGAATTTCCACTTTTTACCTCATTCTCCTCGCATCGTCTTCTTCCTCCAGCTACGCCTCCTCGAGCTCTCCGCGAAAACTCTCAAAAAACCCTAGCCCTAATCCGCACCAGTGACCTCCATACTCACTCCATGGCTAGCAACAACACTTCCCCTTCCATGGAGGCGCCGAGCAAAGTCAAGCGAAGCTCGAGCTGCCGTACCCAGAGGGTTTGTTCATCCCCGTCTCGGCGATGGTCGAATCCATCGGCGGCGACCATAATCTGGCGGTGCTGGAGCCGTTGGAGGAGGAGCTGACCCATTACAGGCGATCAAGGCGCTGCCAGATATCACATCGTGATATCTAAGAGCCGATCGCCGAGGGCTACCTCCCGCGACGAGGGGTTTCGGCAGCCGGCTGCCGGCTGGAGGTGACACCTTATCCCCAAGCCGAGATAAGGTGTACCTCAAAGCCCAACTGCACGCTGGCGCCTCCCTGCCCATCTCCAACTTCTTCCTCTCCGTCTTGAATCATTACAGAGTCCAGCCCCAGAATCTTTCTCCCAATAGTATCTTAGTGCTTAGCAACTACGCGGCGCTCTGCGAGGGATACTTAGGGATAAAGCCTAGGCTAGACCTCTTCGTGTACTTCTTCACCGTTAAACGTGAAGCCGGAGCTAGTAAGGAAGAACTTAGGAAGTGTGGCACCATAAGCTTCAAGATTCGACCTGGCCGGCGGTTCCCCGACATCGTCGGCCACGAGTCCTGCAAAAATTGGCAACAGACGTACTTCTACGGCCCAGACATTCCTCTGGCTGGCTGACAAGTAACATACCCGGACTTCGTTGACGGAGCCGCCGCTGAAGCCTCGTCATGGATATCCCAGGCCTCCCTTCCCTCCGACCTCGATGCTTCCCGCACCATAAGGCGGATAGAATGGTTCGTAGAGGCGGGTTTGACCAGCTTGGACCTAGCCATGTGCTGGTTCATCAGGCGAATCCAACCTCTGTAGCACCACGCGAAGCTCATGCACGAGTATACCAGCAACAGAAGGGATAGCCTCCGCATCTCCGTGGACAACTTCTCGAGCGACTCCATCAAGCTCTGTCTTAAGGACATCGTCAAGGTGAAGGACAAGAAGCGTGGCTTCACCATCACCTACGACATGTTCGTAGACGGCAAGTGCCCAAAGGTAGGTAGTTATTTTCCGTGTACGACATATACTCCAGTTCTTCCGTCTTGCAAATGTCATATCATCTAACACGGTGACTTCTCACTTAATAGCTTAGCGATCTAGAGGAGGACAGCCTGGCTGGCCAAATCTATGATCCAAAGATGAAGGAAGTCACGGTCGTGTCCGACGATGATGCTCCGTTGGCGCGAAAGCGGAAGAGCTCCACCTCTGACGCTGCCGACGGAGGAAAGAAGAAGAAGACGGAGGGTGGAGCCTCCAAGAAGACTACCGCCGCCCTAGAGGCGTAAAAGAGAAAAGTTACTGGGATCCCCTTTGCCAAATCACCCCCACTTGTGTAAGCTTCTCTTCCTCCGACATTGTCTATTTATCTGTCTTGCTCCTGTACTTATGCATTTTGCACGTTTCAGGAAGAAAGCCACGACCAGCCTCAAGAAGACCTCCAAACTGGTGGCTTCTAGAACCATCAAGGACATGCTGCATCATGACACATCTCCCGCCATCGCCCCTACCACTCCCTCCGCCAAGCCTCCGTCTGCCCCGACAAGCTCACAAGCTAAGGAGGCATATGGCCCTTCCGCCATGGAAGTGGACTCAGGTGCCTCTATCGAGGTTGCTGTCATCGGCGAGCACGCGACGCAGGAGAGTGCCGCCCACCAAATGGCTGAAACTCCGGCTAAGGATGCCATCGATGGCAGTAAGGCGGTGGAAGCAGTACTGCTACGGCGCCGACCCAAGAAAACCATCGCCTATCCAAAGATAGTTTATCCGCACTTACACCGTAACACCGCTTTGGTCCTCGCGGTCGACATCTCCGACGTGCGGTCTAGAGGAGCTACGCCGGCAAGCAGAAATCTTGCAAGGAAACAGCGAATCCTTTGCCAAGCTACTAGCCAAGAGTGCTACAAACCTCAAGATCATCGCACTTGTAAGTTTTATTTTCCTTTTGCATTTCATATGAGTATCCCACTGTAGCCCCCGAGGATGTAGACGGAAAAACCATAGGTTTTTGCATCTATATGCTCTAAGAGTGACTAAGTTAGAAAAACTCTCACTGTAGCCCCCAAGCATGTAGGTGGAATGAAATGTTTCGACTAGATGCTTTAAGAGTAGCATACGCAGTGTTTATAATTTTCAATACTGTAGCCCCCAAGCTTCTAGTTGTAACTGAATTAGTTCCAACTAGATTCTTAAAGAAAAGCTAAGCATATATCCGAGTTAAAAACTTTATACTGTAGCGCCCAAGCTTCTAATCGAGAACTGAAGTAGTTCCGACTAGATGCTTAAAGAAAAGATAAGCATATTACTAAGTCAAAACTCGCTTAGCCCCGAGCGCCTAGGTGGAAAATTTCCTAGATGCTCCAAGGCATCAAACAACGTTTTCACTTTGTCCTTTTTTCCACAGAACGAGAGTGCTCAGAGGGGCATGGCCAATGACAAGTACCAGAAGATGCGCGCATAACTGGAAGCTGAGAAGGGTAAAACTGCCTTCTTGAAGGAACAGATCACCAAGAGCAAGCGTTTGTTTTCTTTTTCACATACCGACTTGGTTTTGTGCCCATATTCACCGAGTACTCACTATGTACTTTACTTTCTCCGACTTGCAGAAACCATCGCCAAGACCAAGAATATTGTCGAGCAATCCAAGCACATTCAAGAGCTGGATAGCGAGAACAAGATTCTTAAGCAGGAGAGGAATGACATGCTGAAAATACATGAGGAGTCGATGAAGGCCCTGCAGGACTCCGCCACCGAGGAAATCAATCGCTTAAAGGGAGAGATTGCGATCTTAAAAGAACAGAAGCAAGCTGCCGATGAGCAAAATCAATGCCATAGCTAGGCGTATAAGCTCCTCCAACAAGAGAAAGAATCCTTGGCGGACACCCTCTGGCAAGCTGAGGCCAGCAGTAAGTTTTCTCCATCTTGGATTTCTGTAGTCTGGGTACTTTGAATTGTTGAACTCATGCGCTCCTTGTCGGAATTTGAAGCTCCTATGGGTTTAACCCGATCGCCTCCTCCAGCCAAGGAATGCATGGTTCTTGCCGGCAACTTTATCAACACCGCTATCACGCAAGCCAAGGAGATCGCCAAGCCTCTCCAGATAAACATCAAGGCATCAGACTCCGTGGTGAAGTACTCGGAGATTCTACGCCGATCCCCCGAGCGTATCACAAGTTGAAAAGCTTCATGTGCATGGGCTGGCGCAAGGATGGCGCTGTCAATGGTGAAGGCACACTATGAAGATGCCGACATCGACACGGTGACCTCTGGCATTCCCGACGTAGACGACGATGGCAAGGAGATTAACCATGAATCCATCTTGTCGTTGCTCGCGGGCTATGACACCAGAGTTGCCGAGTTGGTGGACGTCAACGTCTTCGTGCCCATGAACATCATCGACAACGACAACCAAGGTTCCTCTGAGTCCCACCATAGCGCCGACTTAGAGGGTGGTTCTCCGGCTGGTAATGATGCTGCTTCCAAGTCACTTGCGCCAAAGGAATGAAGAACAACTTTGTAATATTTGTTTCACCTTTGGTGCATATGCGGAAAAAACTTGTTTATGTAACTTAAGGAGGAAAACAATGGTTGTTATTTCCTGCTACTCAAGAACTAGTTTCCAGCATGTATATATGTTTAAGCAAGTGTTGGTTTATCCATTACTTTGGTTCTTATGCTTGACTTTTCGTGAGTCGGAAGACTCGTTGTCGGAACCATGCACTCAGGTGATGATGCCCAATGGCACCGTCAATAACCTAAGCACAAAATCGCTGATAATAAGTGCCAAATTCACTACCCGTAATCCACATAAAAACAACAAAGAACACATAGACCAGAAAACTTAAGCTAACACCCGTAGGCGGAGTTTTCACAAGTGCAATCGCAAAGCTTGTGCATAAAGGTTTTACATGATCCAAAAATGAACACTAAAGGAGGTAAAAGACTCAGAAATATGAGTGAACCAAAGAGCTTTATTTCATTGATCATATAAGAGGTACATAATTAGATAAAAAATGCTAAGTGTAAAAAGGATGTAGTCGTATATGTTCCATGGCCGATCAAGCTCCGGTAGTCATCATCCGCCACGTAGCTTACGCTTATGATCCTCGCTGGTCTATCCTTCAGTTCACGATTGTCAACAAGGTAGTAAGACCCATTGAGCAGCGCCTTGCTTATGATGAACGGTCCTTCCCATGGCGGGGATAATTTGTGTGACTTCTTCTGCTTAAGTCGGAGCACCAAATCCCCCTCCTTAAACGAGCGATGCCGAACGCGGCGACTATGGTAGCTGCGTAGCTTCTGCTGGTAGATGGCGGATCTTTGGCATGCCAAAACGCGCTCCTCCTCGAGAAGGTCCACATCTAGGCATCTGGATTCTTCAGCGTCATCTTCGTCATAGGCGGCAACTCTTGGTGCATCGTGGAGGATGTCGGAGGGTAGGATAGCTTCTGCTCCATATACCATGAAGTAAGGGGTGTAGCCGGTGGATCTGTTGGGTGTAGTTCATAAACTCCACAACACAGATGGTAATTCCTCCGCCCAGGCTCCAACTTCTCTATGTAGCGGTGCCTCAAGACGTGGCTTGATTCCCTGCATAATTAATCCATTAGCTCGCTCAACCTGACCATTGGACTGTGGGTGTGCCACAGATGCAAGTTCAACTCGGATGCCTTTCTCCCAACAATAAGCCTCCACTTCTCTGAGTGACAAATTGCTGCCGTTGTCGGTGATAATGCTATGTGGGAGTCCAAATCTCACCACTAGATCCCGGACAAACCTGAGGGCAGTTGCCCCATCAAGATTTCTAATGGGTTTAGCTTCTATCCATTTAGTGAATTTATCAACTTCTACAAGCAGATGCGTAAACCCACAAGGTGCCGTCTGTAACGGTCCCACCATGTTCAGCCCCTGCATCGCAAACGCCAAGTTATTGGTATTGTTCGCAATTCTTCAGCAGGAACATGTGGTTGTCGGCATAACATCGCATCCCATGCATGTCTCAATTAGCTTGTCGCCACTGCCGGTCACCAAGAACTTTGCTTAAGGCTTTCACGACCAACGATCGAGGCTCGGCGTGATGCCCGCAATCTCTGAGATGGATTTCGCGTAGGATTTCCATACCTTCTAGCTGGGAAACACACTTTAGGTATACACTAGTAGTGCTCCTTTTGTAGAATTGCCCATTGATTATGGTATAACTCTTTGCTCGTCGTACTATTTGCCGTCTTTCGACCTCGTCGTCAGGCAAAGTTTCGTGTTCGAGATATTCCATGAATGGTTTTTTCCAAGCCGGAGGGACCTTGGTCACCATGTTGATGAAAGAGTCAGCTCTATCCGGGTTATCGATGTCGGCTCCCTTCACAGATGGTGTGCGCAAGTGCTCTAGGAAAACTCCGGCGAATTCGCATACCGATCCTATCTTAGACAAGAGATCAGCCATTTCATTTTGTTCCCTAGGCACATACTTGACTTCAGAACCCAAGAAGCTTTTGGCTATCTCGCCCACTTCGCCTCGATATGCCGCCATCATAGGTTCCACGATTCGTGCCACCACCGCTAGGGAAACCAAGTCGAATATCCACAAAGAAACTATGCGCTTGATGCTAATATCCTTGGCTACACGTAGTCCGTGAATGAGTGCTTCATACTCCCCATGTTGTTTGTAGCCTCAAGTGGATCTGCAGAATGTAGTGTAGCTTGTCTCCTGTGGTGATAGCAATACACCAGCCCCGAGCCGCTGAGCAGCTTTGATCCTTCAAGCGTATCACCCAAGATCGTTCCGTAAACGGAGTAGCATCCGCATCTCCGTCGAATCTGCAACAAAATCCGCCAAGGCTTGTGACTTGATAGCGTCTCTTCTCTTATAAGTGATCTCGAAGGCGGCAAGTTCAATGCCCCACTTCGCGACCCTTCCTGTAGCGTCGCTGTTGTTGATAATGTCAGACAATGGAGTCTTGCTCACCACTGTGATTGGGTGCTCCTGAAAGTAATGCCTCAGCTTCCGAGAAGCGAGGAATACTCCATAAGATATCTTATGGTAGTGCGGGTAATGCTGCTTGGACTCCGTCAAGACCTCGCTCACATAGTAAACTGGTCGTTGAATTCCGTGCTCATAGCCTGGTTCCTTCCGCTCTACCACGACGACGATGCTGATTACCCGGTTGGTTGCCGCCATGTAGATTAACAGGGATTCTCCAGGCTCAGGTGCTGTAAGGATAGGCGCTGAGGAAAGAATCTCCTTGAGCTGCTTCAATGCTACATCTGATTCGTTTGTCCACGTGAATTTGTCCACCTTCTTCAGCAACTTGTATAGCGGCAAAGCCTTCTCTCCAAGTCGGCTGACTAACCGACTAACTGCTGCAACACAACCTGTTAGTCGTTGAATGTCCTTTAGGCATGTCGGACGGTTTATGTTTAAGATGGCCTTGATTTTCTCCGGGCTGACCTCAATTCCGAGATGGGAAACAATGAAACCCAACAATTTGCCGGCTGGTACCCCGAAGACGCACTTCTTAGGGTTAAGCATCATGTTGTATTTCCGGAGATTATCAAAGGTTTCTTTTAAGTCGGAGATTAAGTCGTTTGACTTTTTAGACATCACCGCGATATCGTCCACATAGGCGTGAACGTTTCGACCAATTTGGTCGTGAAGGCAACGTTGCATTGTCCGCTGGTACGTAGCACCTGCGTTTTTCATCCCAAAGGGCATCGTAACATAGCAAAACATGCCGTGTGGAGTAGTGAACTAAGTGGCCAATTGGTCCGACTTCCTCATCTTGATCTGGTGGTATCCTGAGTATGAATCGAGAAAACACAAAAGATCCGAGCCCGTCGAGTCAATGACTTGGTCAATGCGAGGCAAAGCAAACGGATCTTTGGGACATGCTTTGTTCAAGCCGGTGTAATCAACGCACATTCTTAATTCATTGGTTCCCTTTTTGGGGACAAGTACAGGATTGGCCACCCATGGGGTGTGAAGGACTTCTCGGATAAATCTAGCCTTAAGTAACCTAGCTATCTCTTTGCCAATGGCACGTTTCTTCTCATCTCCAAAGCGTCGTAGAGGTTGTTTCACTGGTTTGGATTTTGGATCAATGTTTAGGCTATGCTCGGCAAGTTCCCTAGGTACACCTTTCATGTCGGCAGGCTGCCAGGCAAAGATGTCCCTATTCTTACGGAGGAACTCGACGAGCACGCTTTCCTATTTGGGATCCAGGTTCATCCCAATGGCGGTGATCTTGGAGGCATCGCCTACCACAAGTTCCACCGGCTTGGTCTTGATGGCGGCCTTGAATGCAGGAGAAGAGTCGGAGATCTGCTTCTTCGACGTGGGCATCTCTGAGTCATCGGCCTTGCTCTAGATCTCTTTGAATTCTTTGCTGTAGAGGACAGCTTCTGCAACGGCTGCTTCATTGATCTCACAGTCCCTTGCCTTGGTAAAGCTTCCGGATATGGTGATGACACCGTTTGGTCCGGGTATATTGAGCTTGTTGTAGACGAAGCATGGCTTGGCCATGAATGTGTGGAATATGTCGCGGCCAAATATGACGTGGTACATGCTCTTGAAGGGGACCACCTCAAAGGTCATGCGCTCTTGGCGGTAATTGTTAACATCGCCAAAGGCAACCTGAAGTGTAATGCACCCAAGGGACCGAGCCTCCCGACCAGGAACTACGCTGTGGAAGATGGTGTTGGTCCGCCTTAGGTTTGCCTCCGTCAAGTTCATCTTCTGTGGTGTATCAAGGTACATGATGTTGATGCTGCTTCCACTATCCACTATACACTTGGTGAACTCCACGTCATCAATCAAGGGGTTGATGACCATGGCGTACTGGTTCTCCGTAGGTATAAGGTCTGGGTGGTCCGTCCTGTCCCAAGTGATTGGAACCTCCGACCAGCACAGGAACTGGGGAACTGGGGGAAGAGTAGCCATCAGGATCCTTAGATAGGTCTTCTATTGTCAGACGGTGGGGGTGCCAAGGAAAGTGTGGTAGACTGGAGCCTTCTTCGCGAAGGGGTTCTTGCCCTTGTCGTCGCTCTTGGCAGCGTGCTTGGGGTCAACGTCCTCATCCATGTCACTTGAATCCTTGGACTCCTCCTTCTTCTTCCCCTTGCCCTTGCCTCGCGGTCTATTCTTCCGACTTCGCTTGTAGCCGGACTCCGGGTCTTCCTTGAGGTCATTGATGAACTTGCAGTGTCGATTGGTATGGGTGGCCTTGCTGACGCCGAGGTGTACGAGGCACGGCATATCGCGGTACTCCTCGTAGGTTTGGGGAATGCGAGCGCGCCGAGGTGGTTTCACTTCTCGCCGCCCACGACCAGCTCCCCTTCTCGCCACGCTTGTCCGCCATCACCTCGTCCTGCAAAAGTCATAGCGACCATGTCGGTAGATTGTTTTTCTTCTGGAGCGGTTTTCCTCTTTGTACTGTTGTTCCTCCGAGCTTGAGTTGGAACGATCGTTGCCAGCAAAGAGCCGCGAGCATCATCGTCGGCAGCTGCGAACTCACTGGCCAACTGGATCATCTGATTCAAGTCAAGCTGGTGATTGTCCTGCAAGCGCTTCAGCTTATGTCGGAGCAACGTGCCCCTTTCCAACCCATCGATGAAGGCGGCCATGGCGGTCTGACCGTGCACTCATGCGCAGGAATTTTTCATGTCCAGCCAGCGGGAGAGGTAGGCGCGAGATGTCTCATCTTTCTCTTGCATGCACCGTTGTAGATCGCCAACAGTGTAGGGATGTTTGTATGTACCCTCAAAGTTTTTGGTGAATGCTTCTTGCATGTCCACCTAGTTGTAGATAGATTTCTCCGGCAAGTCGTCGATCCATTGATGGGCCGTGCCCGCCAACATTAATGGGAGGTACTTGACGGCGATGTTGGGGTTGCCTTCGGCAATCTCCACCGTGTTGCCGTAGTCCTGCAACCATGTGGCTGGCTTGGCGGTGCGGTCATAGGGCTTGATGGTCTTGTCAATCCGGAAACCTTTTGGGTAAGTTGCGGACCGTATCGCAGGTCTAAAGCAACGTAGTCCTAGGTATGGTCCTTCCCGAGCCTCGTGGATCTTATCGATCCGCGAACATGCATCGTACGGCTCCGGGTTCTTCTTCTTCTTGTCAACAGGGGATGGGATGCGTGAACGACGCGGGCCTCCTCCGCCATGGTGACTTTTTGGTGGTGACGGAGGCGGAGGTGGCGGTGGGTTAGCCTTCTTGTTGTTACCCTCTTGCGACGCCTCGCGCCTGTCACGGTTGCTTGTCGGACGCGGAGGGTCATGGTGTGACCTGCTCCTGTGTCCTTGGTTGTGCTCTCTGTCATGACGGGTCTGCTCCGTGTTGTCGCGGATGACGATGCCGCACTGCTTTGGTGGGGGCATATCCGTACGATGGTGAGCCTTGTAATCTTCGCGATGTCGGGGGGATCGAGGCGGTGGCGATGGGTGACGAGGTCGGGCCTTTTCTCCATGGTCGGAGGATATGGGGATAGCATCCTTCCTGTTGCGCGCATCCCTCCGTCTTTGTTCTGATGAACCCGTCTGGGACCCGACATCAAGAGGAGATCTATCCCTCGACGGCTTGTACTGGATAGACTAGCAGAGCGCTGGGTCAGACTCAAGCCTCTGAGAGGTGGCCTTTTCCTGCTGCTTCACCGCCTTGGCCACTAGGTCATAGACCTGTTCCACTGCCTCAGGCGATCTATCCTACTCCAGAAGGGTCTTGGCGACGGCGAGGTTAAGGAGTGGGGTGCACATCACCTGCTTGCCTTCACTGTCAATGTATGGCTTGGCTTGTGCCGGCTTCGAGGGAGCCCATCCTAGGTTGCGCCGTACACCAGGATCGTTGATGATGCGAGCCGGAGCTTTCTTGGCCATCTGCTGCTGCAGCAAAGTCTTGTACTCGGCCTCCATTGCTCTAGCTTTCTTTATGGACTTCGCGCTGACCAGATCTCGATCTAGCTTGGCGCCTTGTTCGCGATGGCTCGCGCTTCCTCCAAAGCCATTGCCGGGCGCTTCTCATCAAGCTGGGTCACGCTCGGATATGAGCAACGGTCGCTGGCTCGACGAGGAGATTGCCGTACATAACTCTATCAGCTGGAGTAACTTGGGCTGCAGACGAGATGCCGGAGGCGGCAAGTTTGCGGTGTTGTTGTTGCTCGGGCGGTGCCGGTTCCTGCGCTGCCGACCGGGTTAGCGGAGGAGGCATGACCTTTGCGCGATCATCGCCAACAGCAATAAGTGGCCCTTCCCTTTTCCAAATCAGAGGCGGAGCTCGTCTGGGTTGATCTTCGTCCATCGCCGTCCCAATGGTGACGAACACCCCTCGAGACGTGACGGCGTTGTTGGCTTGCTCGTCGCGCGTGTACTCCTCATCCATCTCCTGCATAGTGGAGTCTAGCTCTTCTAGACTAAAATCTATCTCCTCTGAATCTGCACTGAAGTCAGCGTAAAGCGCGTCAATGACAGAGTCGGAGGGTACCAGGACTTCCTCGATGACGGGCGGTGGAGGTGCAGCAGCAGCGACGATGACTGGAGGTGGCGGTGCGGCTGCGACAATGGTGGCTGGAGGCGGTGGTGGTGGTGGATGAATCGGTGGTTCTCCGTCGACGAGCGCAAGCGCTTTCTGGGCTTCTGCGTCAGCCTTCGCGTAGTTGTTGATGGTGCTCACCATCTGTTCAAGGGTAAGGCGTCTTGTTGCCTGCTGTGGTCTTAAAGAATGTCGGAGAAGCGTGCCACGGTCCAGTCCTTCCACGAAGTGATACAAAGCGTTATCATCGGGGTAGTGGTCCAGGTCGGCTCGTATACGGAGCCACCTGGCCAGGTAATCACGGGGGTTTTCGCCTTCTCTCTGAATGCAGCGCGCCAGATCGAAAATGGTAACCACTCCGGCGAACTTGGATCTCTGCTGTCCAGACGCACGGGCGAAGCCGGCGGATTTGCAGTGGTCTTCCACCTTTATATCCTGCACAGGGGCGGTTTGGGTGGGCCTTGAATTTTTCCGATCTTTGCCGGCAAACTCCAAAGAGAGATCCGACATCGATCCTTCTGCGAACGTATCCTGCCCGTAGGCGGTCCGTGCGGGCCTTGAATTTTTTCGATCTTTGCCGGCAAACTCCAAAGAGAGATCTGACATTGATCCTTCTGCGAACGTATCCTGACCTTAGGCGGTCCGTGCGGGCCTTGATGCTCCTCCGACTCCCAGGGAACTAGTGCCCGAGTCGGTTTCACCAATGAAGAGGTGGATGTCTCCAATAGGAACGATCGAACACCGTGTAGGAATCGTCTTTGCCGGGATCTAGAACTCGTCAGGAGGGACGATCGTAACGTTGCCGGATAAGAGAACGCGACCGATGGCTATGGTTTCATCGATTCCCGCGAAGATCTTGGTCCTCGCCCGTTGAAGAGCCTGAAGCGCCTCTTGCCCCACGGTGGGCGCCAACTGTCGTGGTATTGCCGACGAGTACGCCATGGAGGGGTCCTCACAGTGCGTGTTTAGAGACGTGGGGGAAGGCGGACGGTTGACAGGTACGAGGTAACATAGCTTACCCAAGTTCAGATCCCACGACGGTGGCGGAATCCTACTCCTGCTATAAATCACTATAAGGGAAATACGCCGAGTTGCAGGGATTGGTTTGCTATGAAAGGTTGTATGAATCGATACTAGGTTGTCTGAGATTGTGCCCTAAAGGCTCCCATAGGCCCGACTTATATAGTCGCCAGGTCCTAGGGTTACAGGGAAAAGTCCAGCTTAGACAGTTACGAGTCCTACACCGCCTATTACTAGTCTTGTGTATCTTGCACTCCAAGGCTCGGTTCGCACGTGACTCCAACCGTAGCCTTCCTTTATCCGACATGGGCCTCCTTCCGATCCATCTAATCGGGTCATTTAGCAGGCCATAGGCCATGCTACCAGCTGTGGGCCACCCGGGTTATCCGGATAGGTGACATGCTATGAGGATACCCATATAGCATATCCCCAACAGTGGTAAGGCTCCTACTCCTCCTCCCTCGGGTCATCGCAAGAGTCAAATTTCAGGGCCATCTGGGCCAAAGCTACTATCTGATTTGTCTGAGGTTGACTTTCATGAACTGAGGTCTATCAATCCATATGTTGCTGCTCGCTCTCATGCTCGAAAAGATAGCCTCTTCTATACGGATTTCCAAGAGTGTGTGTTCCATGAGATACTCATGAAGGATGATAAGCTTGTGGTCCCTCATAAGTGGATCGAGATGAATCATGTGAAGAAGAACCCGCAGTATTTTGGTGAAGCCCTTGAGATTTGCACAAACATTGGCTTGTTTCCCATTATGCAGTTCCGATGCAACTATGACCCAATGCTCATTACTCAGTTTTATGCAACCATTAACTTTGCCAAGAACCAGGCTCGGACTCTCACCTGGATGACCGAGGGCGTTGTCAAGTAAGCAACCTTGGCTGAGTTTGCGGCTATTCTTGGGTACGAGGACCATGACAAGGACACTCCTGCTGGCTTTCGATGTCACAACAATGATCGCCCCATGAAGAAGGATGTTCTTGCTCCACTGTACATCCGGGGGTGCGGTATTCCTGGAAAGATCAAAGGGCTTATCCCCACATATGACATCATGCATCGTATATTCCGTGAGACTGTTGCCCCCCGAGTTGGGAATGTTGATGAGATGCATGCCTTCATGGTGGATATCATGATCACCACCTTTCACCACCGTGATTCCGGCCAACCAATGGATGTGATGGATGTCATTTGGAATGAGATGGTCTGTGCCACCTACACTCGGAGGTTGCCTCCTTTTGCTCCCTATATCATGGCTCTCATTCTTAGCAAGTGCCCATCGATTGCCTGTGAAATTACTTCTCAACGCCTTGTCACTCACCGGCACAAGAATCTGTTGATCAAGACCCATCTCAAACCTTGCAATGCGGATGGTCAAATTGTTGATGAGGATGGGAACCCTGTTGAGGTGGGATCCGGTGATGACGATGATGCGCAGCAGGATGCTGACTTTGTGGTCTCACGCCGCAAGCCTGCTCAACCATCTTGGGCCAAGTGGATTGAGGCCAAGCTCAAGAAAGTATTTTGCTTCCAAGTTGACAATCAGAAACACATGTATGAGGCTCATGTCTATGCCAAGAAATCCTGTGCTCGTCAGAAGGAAATGATGGAGGCTCAAGGTTTGACCGTCTCCAAGGGCTCCGAGAACAACATCACCCCGGAAGACCAATGGATCTCCAAGCACAGCCACTGGGATGATGATGCCACCTCCTCCTTCCGTGCCCCACCGGCTCATGATGATGTCTGGGATGCCTGGGATGATGATGACGAGTGATCTCTGGGATGTTAGTGTTGATCTTGTCCCTTTTTGGCGTCTTGATGCCAAAGGGGGAGAATTTGCACATTAGGCATGCGGGATATGCGTGGGAAAAGTCACAAGCTCGTCCTTGCCAATGATTTTTATTCGCTTGTGAACTTTATTTGCTTCCTCTTATTATGTGTGAATCTTGTGAACTAACTATTTGTGCTATGTATGGTGAGACTATGTGGTTATCATATGTATCCATCATTTGAGTGGTATGGGTATTCTCATTTGGATCCATATTATGTGGTGTGTGTGATGACATTATCTATTCATTATCAATATTTCTCATCACACGTTATTATGCAAAGGTATGTTCTCTAAGTGCGACTTCACACTCCCAGGTAGCTTGTAAAATAGAAGGGGGCTTGATTATACGTATCTAGGGGGAGCCTCATCTCTATTTTTCAAACCTTCTTTGTCATCACAATATTATCATGCAAATGTGTGTTGTCATCAAACACCAAAAAGGGGGAGATTGAAAGAGCATTTCCTATCCCTAGTGATTTTGGTGTTTTATAACAACACACATATCGGACTAATTATTTGCCAAGTGTACCACAGGTTGTATTAAAAGGGGTTTGCAGAATGTGCGGCAGTTGCTACTAAGTGTGGCAGTGTGGTTGGACAAACTGTCCAAAACTTTCTGCCTGGCGCGGTACCAAAAAGCACCGCTTTTTACTACCTGGCGCGGTAGTAGGTTTTTGCTAGTTGTCAAAAAGCCTCTGCTAGGCTAGGTACTAAAGTAGTATCACATTTTAGTATTCCAGCGACGTGCTTTTTGGAACTTGTCAAAACTCACGCCACCTCGCCATGTACTAAAATGCGGTACACCTAGCTGGCAGCGAGCAACTTGTCAAAGCCCTTTTGCACTAAAATGCGGAGTACCATTTTAGTACCTAGCAGAGAGTTTTGGCATTTGCAAATGCCACCGCCTCCGGTATCAAAATGCAGCACTACCGCATGCTGGTAGTACCAGATCTCGTGGCTGCATCGCTTTGATAGCACCACAAATTGATACCGCTGGTGGCTGGGGCATATGTGGTTTGAAGATTGCTCTTATGGTACCAGGCCCGGTAGTACCGGAGTTTTCCGGTAGTACCACTGGAAGTTCCGGTACTACCGCTGCATTAAATGCTCCAACGATCAGATTGGATCTGGGAGCTATAAATACCCCTCCACCTACCTTGGGACAAGGTGCTCGTTGCATTGAAGACTACTACCTCCATTTGAGCCACCAAATCACCAAGATCCCTTCACTCCACCGCCCAAAGTCTTTGATCTTTGGATAATCGAAGAGGAGGCCTTGATCTACTACTTCACCAAAAGAGATCTTCATTTCCCCCTCATTCACATGAGGGCCCCCATTGCTCTAGCGTTTTCTTTGGAAACCCTAGGTCTAGTTTTGGTTCTTACAAGCTTGTCTTTGATTTGTCTTGGCAGCTTGCTTGTATTTGGGAGCCTCCAATTAAGTTGTGGATGAGTGCCCTGAACTTGTTGTAAAGGTGTCGGCTTCCACCTCGAAGGTTGCCGATATAGTGGAAGGTGGATCGATCCCGTTGGGGTGAGATTCATCGGAGAACAAGGGAGGCCTCTCGTGGCGTTGGTGGTTTGAAACCACCCCCTCTCCAAACGTAGACGCACTTCCCCTCAAAAGGAAGGAACTACGGGAAACAAATCCTTGTGTCTCCGTGTCCACCACTTTGGTTACTTCTATCCTTTACCGCACTTTACTTACTTGTTTGTTCTTAGTGTTGTGTTAGCTAGTGCTTATTTGTCATATAGGTAAATTCACCTTAGTTGCATTATCTAGAGAATTTACCTTATTGTCAAACCCTAATTTGAAAAGGAATAAAATTTGAAGTAGCACCTATTCCCCCCCTTCTAGGTGCCCATACGATCCTTTCAGGAGTAATCCTAATCCTTAGACCATGAGATCATGTCAATCACTAACACTGGAAGAGTATCTTGATAACATCAAACGTCAGACCGTAATAGGGTGACTATAAAGATGGGTTTAGTGCTACAAAGGTGTTATGTTGAGGCCCACGAATTAAGAGTGGAATTTGTCCATCCCCATGATGGATAGATATACTCTGGGCCCTCTCGGTGATATCACATTGGTTAGCTTGCAAGCAAGTGATTTGATCACTAGAATGTTATATCACGGGAACGATAAAAGAGTACATGTAAGTAACGAGATCAAACTAGGTATGAAGATACCGATGATCGAATCTCGGACATGTAATATATCGTGAGACAAAGGGATTAAGATTCTAGCGTAAAAGGTTCTCACGATCACAAGAAAGTCATCGTTGAATGCGTGGGAGTCAGTATGGATCTCTAGGTCCCGCTTCTGATTATTGATCCGAGAGGGGTATCGATCATGTCTGCATTATTCACGAACCATAGGGTGACACACTTAAGATACACCAACACCATTTGGAAAAAAATAGTTTCATGTCGAAAAGATTTACAAAGCACATGAATTTATTTCACTAGACACTGGAATTGTTTCGGGTGAAATTGCTAAAAGTGTTTCTGCATGTGAAATAGAATACTAGCAAGGGGTTTTATGTGAATGTTTGTTCATTAAAGTAATTGACAAAATTCTGAATAAATAAATAAAAAGAGTTTTATTTAAATAGATATTGCATTAAATTTGGTGGAAATTTAATGGGAAATTTGAGCGGGATTTTGAGTGGAGAAATGAAGGGGCTAATTTGTGACCGGGAGCTCCACCCACATTAATGGAGGAGGGGAGGGGGCAACCCCTATGCGTCGGCCACCCCCTTAGGGTGCCCCCTCCCTCCTATATAAAGCCCTCCTCTCCCTCTCTCACACTCACACCTCCTCGTGAAGGATCTCTCTCCCTCTCTAGTTTGTCCCCATGGTCTCGGACTAGCGAGATACATGTTCCCGGTGGGTTTTTGGAAAAAAAGAGTTGTTGCTTCCGCTGCATCGCTAGAGCAAGGAGGCGGAGGTTGCTCGGTGCTTGGACGTGTGTGCGAGCACGGATGCGCTATTGATTTGTGGCGTTGGACTTCTTCTCGATCTTGAGATCGGCAAGCGTTCGTCTGCATCATCCACGAGTACAACCTCGTTAAACTTTGTTGGTCTACAAGGGTACGTTCTCTATGGATATATATCCACCCGTTGCTTGTATCTAGTAGATAGATCTTGGTACATAGTTGTTCCCATCGTAGGAATTTTTTTGTTTTCTATGCTGCGAATCCTACAAGGGATGGGTTCATCGGCGCCGTGGCCATCCAACGGATTGGAAGAGGTGGAAGCAGAGTTCGACGAAGGTGTGACGGTGGAGACGATCGGCTCAGATCTTTACGTGCTCGCGGTGATGTCCTCTTAGAGGATGGCGTTGCGTCGCGCCATGTACCAGGACTTGACATGCGTGCTCATCGCCGAGCTATCTTCGCCACCTATGAGTAACTAGAGATCTGTGTTCCTCTTCTTGGCGGCGAAGTTCGCCTTGAGGAGGTCGAGCTTCCGGTCTTGGTTCTGGAGAAGCTGCGTCCACCTCTCGTCGGCCTTCTCCTCCCTCTTCTCAGCATGGGCCTTGGAGTCGGCGATACACTTCTCGATGGATGCATGGATACGCTCGGCGGGAGGTCCTGTGGCTTTGAGCATCTTCGCCTTCTTCTGGCCAAGCTCCGGCCTTCCTTCGCCGGCAGCAGGGGAGGAGCCTCCAGGTTGTACACGTCGTCCTTGGTCTTGCGAGGCTCACGCGAGTGTCCACCCATTTCTGGCATTTATCTATCACGGCAAACACGTGATGGAACTTGAACTCCATATTAGTGTCATCCCGGTACATGCCGAGTGTACGGACCTTCCTCTTCCGGACAAGGGTCAGCCACTCGGTGCCGGTCAAGCCATCCGGCCTCGGCGTCGGTGCTCCCGGCTTCCTCGCTTTTTTCTCCTTTGGTTCGCCGACGGCGGATCGAGGTTTGACGAAACCCTTGGGCGGCATGGTGGTCAGGAGCTCGGCGAACTGGCGGGAGATGTGGGGAATGGAGAGAAAAGGCGGGAGGAGAAGAAGAAAAGGACGGGAGCTCGGCCTCTAGTCGCCGACAGGGTTGGCCCACCCGCTTTTTCGCTCCGTCCGGCATTCCTAGGGCGTTTTCAATGCCCCGAGATCGGCTTGGGAACACCAGATGAAAGTTGGGCCAAATCCGGAGCAAATCGGCATCCGGATGAAAAAGGCCCTGAAAATACCGTCTTGGGAACGCGGGTGGAGATGCTCTAAGCTGTAACTCATCAAAGAACCGTCCAACTATAATATGCTGCTTATAAACGAGTTTTTAGGTAAACTTGCTTCTAAAAGTAAAGTTAATTTGCTTCTCAAATATATATTACATCCATAATCCAATTGATGATTCTATCCTTGTCTGTTAGACATTGATCATAAGGCCTTGTTTACTTCTAAGGTATTTGAGGGGATGGGAGGGAATTATTTGGTATCCCGTAATTTCTCTGATAGGTTACTAGGCCGGGTTTGGAGGGGATAATTCCGAAATATCCCCACAAATCCCCTCCGCACTAGTGTATTTTTGGCTAGATTAAAAACTCTCTATCATGGTAGAGTATTTTTAGGAAAGAATATTCCAAATACTGTATATCCTTATATCTTTTAGAAAATAAAAATACCGGAGAATTAAACAAGCCCTAAGCATACTTTGCCATGGAAAGCCACGATTGTGAAGGTGGGGGCACTGTCCGTTCAACTGCCGCTGTCACTGCGTGCACGAGCGACTTGCTCGTGTGTACGTAGTATATCTTTGCTGTTTTAATTCTGAGGATCACAAGGATCGACCTTCTGAATCATCTGGAGGAAGCTTCGCATACCAATCCAAACCTGAAGCAAAAAAGTCCACCCTTACATATAACTAGGTGGATAGGCGGGCTTCGCCCCGCCGTCTACAATGTGGTTTGACACTACGCAATAGGTGTGGCGGGTTTTCATGTGCGAGGTAGAACTGTTATTTATTTATTTTGGATGTCCCTAAAATAAAAGAGCTAGACATCCAAAACACCGATTAGAGACAGCGAGAACAGGAAGGGATTGTATACCAAATGAAGATTAAAACAATTGGTCTTAACTCAAATAGTCTTTTGCAGGCAAAAAAAACTGATTGCATGAATCATGTTATTTAACAACAAAAGAAACTTAACCAACATGTAGACCTACACTCAATGGCATGGAAATAAAAAATTCAACACGCATTTGCCACCAAGATATCTTTATAACAAAGATGTAAATTCAATCTATCAGAAACAGATGGTGAATGGAAATATGCGACACGATATGGTGATATTCACAATGCAAGACCACCAAATAAGAGTTCAAAAAATTATAGCAGCTACTCCTGCCTTCAGCCAAGCAGTATGATTATGGTACCCCAAAGTCGACATACTGGCAAACCAATCTTCAACAAGTTTTCCTAGATAATCATCTCTGCAATTGCCTCTTGAAGAGCAGATACGATTGGCAGCTTGAACCTGCATAGGAGAACCTAGTAACCATTAATGTCATAGAAATGAGAACTAAGAACACAAGATCATAACAGGTGCTGTTGTAAAGGTGCACATAACTTTTGTCCACTTGGATGAATTGATACCTAATGATTTGATTGTGATTCCCGGAGCCATGATGCTTCTCAAGCAAACATGTGTGAAAACCTAGTTCAGCACACAGTCATTAGTATCTTTTAATGGAAAGCCCAGCATGTGCACCTTCTGCAAAAAAGAGATGAAAGTAAAATAACCATTCAATGAACATGTAAAGTGTGCACTGTTAAGGCAACCAAAAATCACAAGATGGACGACTTATATTTATTTGCCTCTTGTTAGCGTCAGCAAGTTGGCCATGCAGAAGAAACACAATCTAAAATGGAAGTCACGGCACAATTATGATCATCAATATTATGATTGCACAATATGGAGAACAACATATTAACAAATGAGAGAAACCGGTAGCTCCAATCGTGCCAATAGGGCCAGCCACAACACCGTTGGATTTGTCTACACATCGTGATGTTTGTGCAAAGAATACTTTAGACACTATAAAAAACAATTCTTTATCCTTGACAAAAACTCTTATTGATAGAAGGATCGAAGGTGTAAAAGAGTATAATAAATTTTTTGATATAGAGAAACATACCATTAACTATGCACACACTCAAGCAGTGCTTAGCTGATTTGTAGGAGATTTCTCTCGTCTGTTTGAATTATGTGGCATGTAAAATATGCATCTATTTTTTGCAAGTACAAATAGTCGGGCACCACGAAGGCAACTGGCCAATATTCTAACAAAAATATGCAAACAACATAATAATCTGATGATAGAAGCCAAGAGGAGCTGCCTAGATGGGTCGTAGTTCAGCAACAAATAATAGGCTACCAGGCTCGTTCACTGATATTTCTATAGATCGAACCTGCAAGGATGAGCACAACTTCATTATTCAGATTAACCTATTATGTTACCACGTGGTTGAGAGAGAGTATGGCATACTATTTGGAATAGGCTTGCTGGACTGAATAAAACTAACCGATGCAGAGGCTGGATAGAAGCAATTACAAAACAAACAGAGCCGGAGAACATGAGCAGATTATATATAGATGATAACAACAAAGAGAGGAAGGCCAGGATTGATGAGATCAAAAAACTGTGAGAAGATAAGACTGATGCGGGAATTTTTTTTCACATCCGGCAACACCAGCAGGCGCAGGCGCGAAATGGTTATTCAAGAAGAGGCAACTCAGGGTCTTCGAGAAGAGGCAACCGATGAGATCAAATAGTGGACGTGCTAGAGCAGGCAGGCGATAGAAGCCATTGAAATCCAAGGATCACCCTTTCGCATTGTCGTGCGGGACTGCAGGAGACGTCATGTTAGCGGGCATTACAGATCCAGTTTAAATAGGATTAAGAGCCGCTACATGCAACACCAAAGGGCATCCAATAATCTACGGTTGTTGGCAAAGTGAACATCAATTTGTGACGGCACAGCCGCCAATTGATGCAGCGGAGACGTATCTCTCTTCCCGGTCACACGATATATATATTTTTATATGATATACTCTTTTCTTTGGGGTGCAGCTTTAGAAGAAAGGGAGAAGGACCGGAGTATTTTGGCAGTCAAGTATCGAGCTGGGTCGCTGCAGCAAAGAAGAGGGCTAGTAGAGTGAGGTTGGGACATGTGGGTTGGACCTGATGATCCAACTGGTATCTGTTGGAGCGAACGGAGCTGAGCCAGTCGCTAGGGGCTTGATACCCCGCGTGCTGCTACGAAAATTTGTTGTAGTTTTTCTGAATGGTACTCTTGTAACCAAGAAGATGAACCCCATTGCTACAAGACATTAGCATGCCATACAACCTATAGGCTTGCATAATAGAAGAAACAAAAAATATAAGAGCATAAAATAAATAATGGAAGATTGACACAATTATCGATTTGTAGAGAATTTAGTCGACACAACTAATATGTCCATTCTTTTTTGCAAGAAATTCAACTGGGTATTGTCCAATAATCTAACTTTCTTGTTCATATATCATCTTACAAATGTGAGAAGGTAAAGAAAATAAAACATATAACACTTTGCATTGCAGAAGCTATAAACTAATCCTTAACTTAATTATACTGAGCTTAAAACGACCTTCCCTATTCTACTTACTATAAATAGCTTACACATAAGAAGGTCTAGCTACTATTACATATATGCGGATGGAAAATAGGCCAGTATAATAATTTATTATTAGTAGCTAAAGTGGAATTTAGCTAAGGTTATATGTGCCTTCTGATAGGTTTTATTTCGTGCCTTACTTCACTTCATATAGAAAATAGAAGGTTATCCTATACGCTAATAATATGATACAACCATAGTAAATTGGTAGCTCCAAAACATAATTGGAGTGATATGGAATTGTTGTCATCACCTGCAATTAATTGGCAGCATGTTCAAAGTGCACTTCGTTAGACAACATTAGAGTAGAGCAAGCATAGATAGTGTAAAAGCATAGCACAATAACCACTACGTGCAATTTCATACAAAAATCACCTCACCCATAGGCACGCTCATCGAGACACGGGAATTGACATAGCTGTCTCTATTAGATCTTTATAGATAAAAGCATTTCCCTAACTTATTGAGATAGCCTATTTCTAAATATGCAAAAAATAGTGAATTTGTGACTGTTGTCGAGATTTACCGGACCATGAAAAGAATAACATATAATAGAACGTAGATGAAAGATCAGAACACGTGGGCACATCAGCAATTTAATTATGGATTCTACTTAACACAACACTATATACAGAGTAAGAAAAGGAAAGCACAAATTACATTTAGAACATGCAAGGCAAACAAATATTAAAAACTGCAAAGAAAAAAGACAAGTGAAGATAAATGACCATCGCGCTTACCACTCACACTTCATCTACAACAGAAAATATAACAGTGAATCTGATAAGCCTTTTGGTACGCGAGCAACTTCGCTTTTCCGATACCTGTAGTAATGTGACATTGGCTTAAAATTATTAAGAAAATAAATGTAAGTGACGTAAATTCTTATTAATTTCTAATGCCTCAAAACTATAACATATCTAGACCGAGAGAGAGGTGCTTGCCTACGAAAAGCACATTTAATTTTTCTCATAAATATTCACTTGAACCCTAAAAAAAGAAATCAATTATATACTCTACCTTCCTACAATCATTTTGTGGTATCTGTAACAGCTGCCTACCTGGAAAAGAAATACATCTGGTTGGTTAAATCCCGAGTGTGCCCAGGCATTGTCACAATGTGAGAAGAAGGTACTTCAGTTCAACCGACCAAAAAAAAAGATACGGTGTATGTGCGAATGAAATACTCACTCCGACCCATATTAGTTGACTCAAATTTGTCTGAATCTAGACACTATTTAGTATATTGGCATCCAAATTTTAAGAAATCTAAGTCAACTAATATGGATCCGAGGGAGTAGGATAATCACGTCCAAATATTCATAATTTGGTACATGGACAAATCATAAAGGAAGAGAGCATGTACGTATAAAGAGACAATGGGGTAAAATACACCGTCAGACTTATGAGATCTCGTAGGCAAGGGCAGTATATTCACCCTCAAAAAGAAAAAGGGAAGGGGAGTATACTGATCGGGCTGCAATTTTATTGAACAGGCTGGCCATGATGGCATCATGGTGAGCTCTCGACAACCACCTACATTGTAGAACTCGTGATGTTGAATCAAAGCAGGCAAGAGCCATGAATGAAAGCAGATCCAACCGAAGAATCCCTCGCTGATGTGCGTCGACCTCGTCCTAGAAGAGCAGTTCGTGAAGGCAAGATAGGACAGCAAGGTTGACCTTGGATCCGGGCGTCCATGTGATGATCCGGGAGGATGCCGCTGCTGCTCCTGTCCCCAGCGACAGAGAAGGATAGGGAGGCGCCAGCGTTCATCCCCGAGGACAGCATGGAGCACGGGAGTGCAGATGGGGGCGGGGAGGCAGCTTTGAGGGTGTGCTATCTACTCGACCTGATGAAGCACGGGAGGCTGCCGGCGGTGGAAGTAGGGCAATGGCAGAATACTATATAACACGGCCAATACGTCTTCTTGCAGGATATGGTAGTACCGAGAATTAAAGGCATGTTGCACAAGAAAGAAAAGCTCCGGGGCCGAGAACAGGACTCCTAATTGTCGCCGAATCAATTAAAATAGATAGAAGGAATACATATTGGGGAGGTAATCGAATAAAAACCGCACCTTTTTATTCACTGGTAGTCGAACGATGGAATTGGAGGGCTGGGCAAATTGAAGCTCTCCAAGATCTCTGACTTTCCCCTACTTCCACTGGGCTTCTTCTCCTCCTCCTTCTTGTTGAACAGGCTCCGGAGCCAGCTGCCACCACCGCTGGAGTTCCCGACCTCAGAAGGGACAACGGCTGGCTGGGGCATGCCTGGGAAACCGCCCATGCCTTGGAATCCACGGCGGGAGGTTCTACGGCATGGCAAGGACACGGTTGAGTATGAGGCCGGCGCCCTCGATGAGCGCGAGGAGCCAGATGCCTATGAGCGCGGAGCGTCTGGCGGCGCCGACTCCCTGCCGCATGGAGAGGAACCCTCTGGTGGCGGCGCCCACGATGATGGAGTTCCAGGGGTCCTCCCTCTGGCGCACGAAGACCATGGTACAGTCAAAGGCGGATAAGAGGCCGCCCAGACGGCGAAGCTCCCGCCGAGGCGCGGCGTGTTCATGCGCACAGCCTGGGACCCGCCCACGAGGCGCTCGCCGTTGCCTGTTGGTGGAGTTGTAGGTGCCTTGAGGAAGTGGAAGATGGAGCCGCCCACTGCGCCCATCCCGAACGCGCCGCCCACGTCGTCCAGGATGCGGTCCGGGCACGGCTCCCGCGAGGTCTCGGGCGTGCCCATCTCCTCTTCTCCTCCGGCGATTCGGCGGCGGCGTGAACGCAGCCTAGGGTTGAGAGCAGGGGGATTTTCTCTATCTGGTGTTTGGGATGGACTCGGGTTCCGGTGTACGAAATGACCGGTTCGCTGGTTTTTTTTTATAATTTACTGTAGCCGAGCGCGTGAGCCGGTGCTCAGCGCGCTGGTCTTCTCTCGCGCGTAAGCTATAGAATAATATGTTTTGTACTAGTTTGAAAGCGATGTTACGGCTCTTGCCTTCTAGTACAAGCTACATGTAAGCCCGATAACTGTATCCGCGCGCGTATTCTTCTACAAGCACATCATCATTAGAAAGAAGGAACAATTACAGCACATGGAACTACTGATGGGCTGTCTTCATGCGATACAATTAATTTGACGAGTTCATCATGTTTGCCGAGAGACGAATTGGATTGTATATATCGATCTTCTGGAACTCCTCCAGGAGTGAAAGCTCCACAGGCCGTTCCAAGTTACTTTCCAGCGGTAGCTGCATCGCACTGCTTTCTTTCTTGTGGCAACCGCCCAAATGGCCGTGCGCCAGGCAGCGGTAAGAAACAAAAGGCCGGCATCGCCATCGATCGATCGGTCGATCCGGGCCGAGAGTATGCAGCCAGGATCCATCCATTCATCCAGAAGGTCGCTACTGACAAGCTAAGCTCGGCGAAGCCAATCTGCGGAGCAACCGTGCGTGCGCTGCGTTCCAGAGCCAGCACGCAAGGGAAAAGGAGCTCGTAGTCGTCGTCGCTGCCGAAACGGACAACCATACGTCCATACGCCGCGATGAAGCGTGATGGTGTACCTGGGCGAGAGGTGTTGTCGGATCGGGCAAGGAACTGAACCTCCTACGTATCTTGGCTACCGGCCAAAGCCGTCATTGCTGTGGCTCACCACGAGATGGACCCAGGGCCGGTCCCGGGGGACCAGCGGGGCAGCCGCCCCGGACCCAAAAAATATAGGGGCCCAAAAAAATATAGTTCTAGTATACTTATACTTATATACATAAAAAAAATTATTAGCTCACAGGGCCAAACCCAGGCCAGACCGGACACCGTCCTCGACTCGACAACAGGCTCCCAGTCCGAGGCGGCACCGCGACAGGCGCATATCGCGCATTGATAGACTCATCGACACCGCTGGCCACCTCGCCGCCGCTTCTCTGGATCAAATCATCGAAGAGTCAAACACCGCATCTCATATGACTTGACGCGACGATCGCCACGACGACGCCACGGACGAGACGATCGCCCACGCGGCCACGCTACCGCCCACGTCCCAGGACTGCGCGCCGCGCGTGTCAACCTTGCCGCCAGGCCGTGAGGCGTGACCGTGACGCCTGCCCCTGAGTCCCTGACCGTGACGCTGACACTGCTCGGTTGCTTGATGCTGTCTGCCTGTCCCTTTGTCCTGTACTGGATCGAATCGAACGGATCAGCTAGCACTTCAACAGGTTATTTTAATTTTAGTCGTTCATGGATCAGTAGATTGCGACTTATCCTAATTGTTAGTTCATAATTTTAATTAGTACTTTCTCGGACCTAAATTAATTGACTCAGATTTGTCTAGATTTGGATGTATCTAGACGTGTTTTAGTGCTAGACTAGATACATCCGAATTTAGACAAATTCAAGTCAATTAATTTGGATCGGAGGGAGTATTGTAGTTTAGTACCTGATTTTTGTTCTTGTTCATGGCGCCGAGGCTAACTGATTATGGCGCCCGAATCCGGTGCTCAGAAAAGAAAAAGGAGAGAACAAGAGAAGAAATTAATTGAATCGCAGAGAGGATCTTTTCATAAATTTTTGAAGAGCAACACGAGCACTTCGAGAAATCCAGATGAGTTGGCTCTAGTTCTTGTGGGGAAACAGACTAATGTTAATCCAGAAGACGACGCTCATATCAACACAGATGATGACAATGTGACTAATCATGATGATAAATCTGCTAATGTCGATGATGAACCAGAACCAGTTAGTGTAGATATTTATAATCCAGCAAATTGGGGTACTCTTGATAACAAGGCAAGGGACATATTAGTAGAAAAGGGTCCTACCAGAGAAGAAAATATCACTTTTCCTCTAACCGGTAACAGACATTTTTCATATTCTCATTACTCTAGACACATGAGCAATGGAGAGGTACGTGATCGAAAATGGCTAGTTTATTCAAGACATGTTGACAAAGTGTTTTGTTTTTCATGCAAGTTGTTCAACCCTATTAACTGCAAGAGTTCCTTGGCACATGATGGGTTTAGTGATTGGAAACATATCACCGATAGGCTCAAAGAACATGAAGTTAGTGTCGAGCATATGACAAGCATAATCTCTTGGAACGAATTAAGAAATAGACTAAGCAAGCATGAAACAATTGATAAGGAGTTGCAACATGAGATCATAAAAGAGAAGGAGCGCCTTAGACAAGTTTTGCTAAGAATAGTTGCTGTTGTGAAATTTCTTGGTAAGCGCAGTTTGGCGTTTAGAGGATCCAATGAGCAGCTTTACAATAATCATAATGGTAATTTCTTAGCTTGTGTTGAGATGATTGCAGAATTTGACATGGTAATGCAAGACCACATTAGACGGATTCAAAGCAATGAGATTCATTATCATTATCTTAGTCACAAAATTCAGAATGAGTTGATTTTACTAATGGCTTCTAGTATTACAGACACTATTCTGAAGGTGGTTCAGAAGGCAAAATATTTCTCAGTTATTCTTGATTGTACCCCAGATGTGAGTCACCAAGAGCAAATGAGTTTGTTGGTTCGCTGTGTTAATACCTCTGATGCAGAGGTAAAAGTTGAGGAGTACTTTCTTGGTTTCTTGGTGGTGAATGACACATCTGGTGAAGGGCTTTTCAAGGTATTGGTTGATTCCATCAAGTCATATGGTCTTCTTATTGATGATATTAGGGGTCAAGGTTATGATAATGGTTCTAATATGAAAGGAAAGAACAAAGGAGTGCAGAACAGGTTGATTAAGGTAAATCCAAGGGCTTTGTATATGTCGTGTGCTTGCCACAGTCTTAATCTTACTCTTTGTGATATGGCTAAATCTTGTGGTAAGGCTGTTTCTTTCTTTGGTATCGTGCAACGGATCTATGTTTTATTTTCGGGGTCTACCAAAAGATGGAAAGTGTTGCTTGACCACGTGGAAGGTTTAACTGTGAAGTCTTTGTCTAATACTCGTTGGGAGAGTCGGATCAAAAGTGTGAAAGCAATTAGATTTTAAGCTCCTCAGCTAAGGTCTGCTCTTCTTGAGTTAAGTGAAGATGTTGATACTGAAGCAAATGATAGGAGTGATGCAAAAAATTTATTTAAAGTGCTTGGTAGCTTTGAATTTATATTTGGTATGGTTATTTGGTATGAAATTTTATTTGCAGTAAACACAGTCAGCAAGAAGTTGCAATCAGCATCCATGTGCATTGATTCTACAATACAACTAATAGAAAGTATGCACACTTACTTTCAAACATATAGAAATGAAGGGTTTGCTGCTGGTTTGAAGAGTGCCAAGGATATTGCATCTGAGATGGGTGTAGAGCAATCGTTCCGTGTAAAGCGTCATGCTTCTAGGACAAAGCAATTTGATGAAACTGAATGCGAGGAAGCAATCTTCCAAGTGGAGGAGGATTTTAAAGTGAACTACTTTTTGGTTATGGTCGATATGGCGACCACATCTTTGAAGCGCAGATTTGAAGAACTCCGGTCATTTAAAAATATATTTGGGGTTTTAATGAGTTCGACATCCTTGAAGGCATTGGACGGTTCTCAACTGAAAGAACATTGCACTACATTTGCAAAAACTTTTACTCGGCCTGGTAAAGATGATGAACCTGATATATGTGATGTTGAGTTAAATGCACTTATTTCTGAGTTAAGTGTTATGAAGTTCACTTTGCCAAATACCTCAATGTCTGCTATGGAGCTTTTTGAGTTTGTCAGAGAAGCGGATTGTTATCCTAATATTTCTATCGCTTATCGGATCTTATTTACTATGCCCGTGACTGTTGCATCAGCTGAAAGAATCTTTTCAAAGTTGAAATTATTGAAGAACTATTTGAGATCTTCAATGTCTCAGGAGAGGTTAAATGGTTTGGCAAGTCTATGCATCGAGAAGAAGTTAGTGGACGAGATTGATATTGATTCCATCGTTACGGACTTTGCTTCTAGAAATTTTCGAAGGAAATTCTAAGGTATCATGTAAACACTGTTATTTTATATGAGTATTATAGTTGAAAGTATACTTAAAATATTTAATTTTTTATCATCTTATATAGACTTAAAAAAATTATCTTAAAGTAAAAATTTTAGTTTAACAAGGCCCATTCGAAATCTCAGGACCGGCCCTGGATGGACCCGGACGGCCGCAAAGCCGAGCGATCCCCGGCGTCAGAGATGATCTGGGCGTTTGGCGCATGCACCGCGCAGCCGCGGAGCCACTGGTTTTTGCTTGGAAGGTCGGACGACTGAATTGGAGTGTACTATATCGCCGCAGAGCCACGACTGAATTGGAGTGTATCTACAAAGTCTTCCGTTTCTTTTCTGGGGTTCAAGTCCATCTCCACCGCGGGAACACGGCGCGACCTGTCCATCTTTCCGTGACCGTACCTGACCATGAGCGTCCATAGACAAGAGACGAGTCGCGAGGTGCTGGCCCCTCTTTTTTATTGTGGTGAAGCAGCGAGCATCGTGCATTCATTTCAGGCAGAGATCCATCACATGCATAGCCGTGCATTTTTTGGGGAACTGAAGCACGTCAGTTACGATCGTACGATAGCAGGCGCCTGTTGGTATTGTTGGATCCTTCTCGTCATCATAGTACAAAAGGAAGCGCCAAAAACATGAGCAAAAACGGAGTAATAATCAACATGGGTTGAAAAATTAACGCACGCCAGCAGCCAAACATAAGCAAAGAACGTATAAGGAGCGAACTGTTGGAGTTCTAAAACATGGAGCAACCGAGTTGACAAGCGTCCGTCCGATTGAAAGCGATCGTGGATGGCAACTGCCAAGATCTCACCATTCCACGTGTCAAGTGATAGAGCCCATTCTCTCCTCCACTCAATATTGACATCCCAAATAAAAGAGTGGGATAACGAAAAAGACTAAAATTTCGTAAAGAAGAAGAAGAAGAAGAAGGTCCCGCTGCAATGATCTATTCCTTGTTGCGGTAGAACAAACACCACAAAGACAACATCCGAAATCCAGATTCTCCAAAAGAAGCGTATCCAAGAAGGAAACTATGCACAAGCATCGTCGTCTCTCGATTGTAGACCATAAGTTTTTACCTTAGAGAAAGTCGACGCTATCAAACCAAAGCATCAACAATAGACTTTGGATTTTCACACTGAAAGAAAAGATTGTGCACTTCTCATGTGCTGCAACCCCCATTTGCTGATGCTGTTGCTACGCATCACGAATCACCAAGAAAATTACTCATCGCTTCAAAGACTCGAACCACCATTAATAGTCCTTAGATCCGATCCTCCATGACATTCTTTGCATCTGACTTCACCATGGAACAGAAAATACATGTACCGTGATGACAACAGACAACAAAGCTTCGCGTCGCTCCCTCCTAGAACTGAGTTGTTAGAAAAACAAGGGTGCGCACGACCGAATCTCATCTGATCCAACAACCTCTAGGCCTGAGGCATCCAATGAAGATCGCCGGCGAAGCCTTCGGAAAGTCTTCACTGGCCAGATCAATAAGGGTAGGCTTCAAGCAGAACACTGCGGTGAGAAGAACCCTAGGACCGTCACCTCAACGCGGTGCACAAGCGCCCAACAGGGCAACCCTCCTTTATTCCAATCGAGGGCACATCATATTCTGGCTTCAACCCACCTAGTCTAGGGAGGTCACGACAGGCTATGGGCAGAGGATGCCTCGTGTCCCACCTACTGTTGGAGATATGCCCTAGAGGTAATAATAAATATAGTTATTATTATATATCTTTGTGTTTATGATAAATGTTTACATTCATGCTATAATAGTATTAACAAGGAAACCATTAATACTTGTGTGATTTGTAAACTTAATTTGAAGTCCCTAGTATAGCCTCTATACTTCACTAGCTTGTTGGTTGATTGATGATTGTGGTTTCCCTGTCATGAACATTGAGATGTTATCAACAACAAGATCATATCGTTAGGAGAATGATATGATGGACATACTCCTATAGACAAGCGTAGCATAAAGATCAAGTCATTTCAATAGTTCAATTGCTATATGCTTTCTGATACATAGTAACCTAATTCCTTCGACCATGAGATCATGCATATCACCTTTACTGGATGGATGCTTTGATGTCATCAAACACCACACCGTAACAGGGTGGCTATAAAGGTGGCATTGAGTGTTTGGAAAGTATTGGTTGAAACACATGGATCAAGAGTGGGATTTGTCCATCCACATGACGGATAGATATTCTCTGGGCCCTCTCGGTGAAATGTCATCCAATTAGCTTGCAAGCATGTGACTTGGTCACAAGGGATCACATATCACGGGAACGAGAAAAGAGTACTTATCAGTAACGAGGATGAACTAGGTATGCAGAGATACCGACGATCATAACCTCGGATAAGTAACATATCGTGAGACAAAGGGAAATTGGTATCGTATGTAAGTGGTTCATTCGATCAAAGTAATCGTGAGAAATATGTAGACATATGAATTTCCAGATTCCTCTATTGGTTATTGTTCGGAGAAGTGTCTCGATCATGTCTGCATAATTCACGAACCGTAGGGAGACACACTTAAGGATTCGACGTTGTTTTGAGTAGTTATGGTATTATGAGAAAGAGACCGAATGTTGTTCGGAGTCTCGGATGGGATCCGGGATATCACGAGGAGATCCGGAATGGTCCGGAGAATAAGATTCATATAAGGAAAGTCCCATTTCGGAGTTGGGGAATGGTTCCGGTGTTTTCATCGGGAACATTCTAGAAGGTCGGAATGTCCCAAGACACCGGAGGGAAGGGTACATGAGTGTGTCATTACATATTGGAATGATTGCATCATGTACTAAGTATTCTTGCTGTCCCAAATAAAGGATTTATTTAAATCCTAAATTGAAAAGTCAAACGGCTAGTTTGAAAGTCAAACGCAGCTTTGGGAAGTGGGAAGAGGAGGAGAGGTGGAGGCCGAGTTGGAGGAGGTTCCTCCCTTGGCGGCGCACCTCCCTAGGCCGAGTTGGGAGGAACTCCTCCCGTGGGCGGGCCTGCCCTCCCACCTATATAAGGAGGGGCAGGGCTCCCCTCCTAGACACACAAGTTTCCTATCCTCTAAACTAAACCCTAGATCTAGACCCCGGTTTAGAGCTATTCGGTTTAGAGCCTTCTAATTGGTTTAGAGCCTTCTAATTGGTGTGTCTAATTACTAGACCACTAATAGCCTCTCTCATAAGCTCCACCATACTCGCACCGGCTTAAGCGAAGCCTGCGGGATTTCCCTCTACCTCCGGTACCACTGCCTGTCTTTGGAATCGCGAGGAGAGTGCTACAACCTCCGCCTGCTGGAACAAGGAGAGGAAGGTCTTCGTCAAATCACTGAGCGATGTGAGCGCCATTGAACGCGGAAGGATCGCTCTGCGATCTTGAGATCGGAAGAGTATCGACTACATCACCCACGAGAATCTGCTCTCGTTAAACACTTTGGAATCTTCGAGGGTGAGTTATTCCATCGACTCGTTGCTACAATCTAGTAGATAGATCTTGGCTTGTTTGTTTGTGCGATAGAAAATTTTGTTTTCCATGCTACGAACCCCTCAAGGGTATCGAGCCGTGTCTATATGTAGATCTGTTGCCTGAGTAGAACACAATGGTCATTGTGGGCGTTGATGCTTTTATTGTAGATTGCTTTTCGTGTACTTTGCCTCTTGCGGTATGTTGGGATGAAGCGGCCCGGGCGAACCTTACATGACATCGTTCATGAGACTTGCTCCACGCTTGACATGCAACTCGCTTTGCATAAGTGGATTTATGGTTGCTTTCTCCTAGCATAGTAAAGATCCAATTTACAACGGGTGATCAACAATGCTAGTATCAATGTTGTGGTTCTTGTTCGTAAGTTAGAACGACACTTATTGAAAGCCCCAAACCACGTAAAATATGCAAAGAAAGTAGAGGCGTCTAACTTTGTTTTGCGGTGTGCGATGATGTGATATGGCCATGATTGTGATTATATTTGATGTATGCAATGTTCCTTATTGTAAGTTGGCAACCGCAGGAGCCATATGGTTGTCTTTAATTTCATTAAGACCTGCGTGTCTATTCAAAATAGTTGTAATAGTTGAAGCTGGTGGACGACAACCATGAAGAAGCATCATTGACCTTGATGCTATGCCGGTGATGATGGAGATCATATTCGTGCTTGAAGATGGAGATCGGAAGCACAAAGAAGAAAAGCCATATCATATCACATATTATGAATTGCATGTGATGTTAATCCTTTATGCATCTTGTATTGCTTAGTAGACGACGGTAGCATTATAAGATGATCCCTCATACACATAAATTTCAAGTTCTAAAGTGTTCACCCTTAGTATGCACCGTTGCCAAAGCTTGCTGCTTCGAAGCACCACGTGATGATCGGGTGTCTTTGATTCCGCGGGTGAATACAACGTAAGCAAGCCAGATTTGCTTATGCGGAAGCTAAGGTTTGATCTTGACGAGCCTAGCATGTACGGACATGGCCTCGTGAACACGGATCGCCGAAAGGTAAAGCATGAATCATATAGTAGATATGATGAACATGATGATTGTTCGCCATTGAAACTATATCAACTCTCGTGATGATCGGTGTTGATGTAGTGAATTTGGTTCGTGTGATCACTAAAACAATGTGAGGGATGTTGTTTTGAGTGGGAGTTCACCTAGTTTAATTTTATTAATTAATTTGAACTCAATTTGTCATAAACTTAGTCTAAACTATTGCAAATATGTTGTAGATCAATGGCAGCCCCTACCATCAATTTTAATGCGTTCCTAGAGAAAGAAAAGTTGAAAACAATGGAAGCAACTTCGGATTGGTTCCGCAATTTGAGGATTGTCCTCACAGTGGTAATTTGACCTATGTGCTGGATGCACGCTAGGTGACCCACTGCAGCTGATGCTACCGATGAAGTAAAGAATGTTTACCTCGCTCGGAAGAATCAAGACTCCATAGTTCGATGTGCTATCTTGTATGGTTTAGAATCGAGCTTGAAAAGGTTTGAAGAGTCGATCCATATGATATTGTCGAGGATCTCAAATTAATCTTTGAGACTCATGCGGCAATTGAAAGTTATGAAGCTTGAAAAGTTCTTTAACCGCAAGATGGAAGAGGGTAGCTCGTCGGTGAGCATGTGCTTAAGATGTGGGCACGCAAATAAACTTCAAAGTTTGGGTATAGTGATTCCTAATACTTTGGGAGTTTACCATCCTCCAATCACTACCACCAAGTTACAAGAACTTTGTGATGAACTACAACATGCGTAACATGAACAAAGAGTTGCCGTAACTATTTGCTATGTTAAAATCTGCAGTGGAGATCAAGAAAGAGCACCAAGTGTTGATGGTCAATAAGACCACCAAATTCAAGAAAGGCAAGTCTAAGCAAAGGGACACTTCAAGAAGGGTGGTAAGAAAGCTGCCACGCCGAAGAAGACCAAGGCTGGACCTAAGCCTGAAACTCAATGCTTTTACCGCAAGGGAGAAGGTCCTTTGAGCGGAATTGCCCAAGGTACTTGGCAGATTTGAAGAACGGCAACATCAAGAAGAAAGGTATATCCGATATACATGTTATTGATGTGTATCTCACTAGTATTCGTAGTAGTGCACAGGTATTTGATCTGGTTCGGTTGCTCATATTTGTAACTCGAAGCAGAGCTGCGAATAAACGGAAGCTAGCGAAGAACGAGGTGACGATGCGGCGTGGGAAGCGGATCAAAGGTTGATGTGATCGCGATTGACGCTACCTCTTCATCTACCATCGGGATTAGTTTTGTACTTAAATAATTGTTATTTGGTGCTGCGTTAAGCATGAACATTATATCGTGATCTTGTTTATTGCGAGACGGTTACTTGTTTAAATCCGAGAATAATGGTTGTTCGATTTATATGAGTAATATGTTTTACGCATGCACCCTTGATAGATGGTCTATTCTTGTTGAATCTCGATAGTAGAAATACACATATTAATAACATTGAAGCTAAACGATTGAAATCAGCGATAATTCGACCTATATGTGGCAATTGCGTCTTGGTCACATTGGAGTGAAGCGTATGAAGAAACTCCATTCCGATGGACTTCTTGAATCACTTGATTTTGAATCACTTGAAAGATGCGAAGCATGTCGATGGGTAAAATGACTAAGACTCCATTTTACAGTATGATGGAGCGAGCTACGGACTTATTGGAAATCATACATACCGATGTATGTGGTCCAATGAGTGTAGCATCATGTGGTTATCGTTATGTTCTTACCTTCACGGATGATTTGAGTAGATATGGGTATATCTATTTCATGAAACATAAGTCCGAAACTTTCGAGAAGTTTAAGGAGTTTCAAAGTGAGGTAGAGAATCAACGTAACAAGAAGATTAAATTTCTACATTACGATCGGAGGTGAATATCTAAGTTCTGAGTTTGGCGAGCATTTGAAGAAATGTGGAATACTTTCAGCTTGACACCGGGAACACCACAACAGTAATGGTGTGTCCGAGCGTCGTAATCGAACTCTCTTAGATATGGTTCGTTCTATGATGTCACTTACAGATTTGCCACTATCATTTTGGGGTTATGCATTAGAAATAGCTGCATTCACTTTAAATAGGGCACCGTCTAAATCCGTTGAAACGACACCATATGAATTATGGTTTGGGAAGAAACCTAAATTGTCGTTCCTTAAAGTTTGGGGATCTGAAGCCTATGTAAAGAAGTTACAGGACAAGCTTGAACCAAAGCGGAAAAATGCGTCTTCATAGGATGCAGAAGGAAACTATTGGGTATACCTTCTATCATAGATCCGAAGGCAAAATCTTCGTTGCCAAGAATGGATCCTTTCTAGAGAAGGAATTTCTCTCGAAAGAAGTGACTGGAAGGAAAGTAGAACTCGACGAGGTTGTCGAACCTTCTCTCGAAATTACGAGTAGCGCAGACCGAAGAAGTTCTGTGGTGCCACCAATAAGAGAGGAAGCTAATGATGGTGATCATGAAACTTCGGTTGAAGTTGCTCTGAGCCTCGGGGTCAACGAGAACTCGTACCACTCCAGTTGGTATGATTCTTATGAATGTCATGTTGGTGGACAACACCGATGACCCGAGACATATGAGGAAGCGATGATGAGCCAGATTCCAATAAATGGCAAGAAGCCATGAAATCCGAGATTGGATCCATGTACGAAAACCAAGTATGGACTTTGGTGGACTTACGGATGGCGGAAGGTATCGAGAACAAATGGATTTTCAAGAAGAAAAGATGCCGATGGTAATGTTCTGTTTATAAAGCTCGACTTGTCGCAAAAGGGTTTCGACAAATTCAAGGAGTTGACTACGATGAGACTTTCTCACCGTAGCGAAGCTAAAGTCTGTGAGGATTATGTTAGCAATCTGCATATTATGATTATGAGATATGGCAGATGGATGTCAAAACAGCATTCCTCAATGGAGACATTGATGAAGAGTTGTATATGATGCAACCCAAAGGTTTTGTCGATCCTAAAGATGCTAACAAGGTATGCAAGCTTCAACGGTCCATCTATGGATTGAAGCAAGCATCCCGAAGTTGGAATCAACGTTTTGATAAGGTAATCAAAAGTTTTGGTTTTATACAAACTTATGGAGAAGCTTGTATTTACAAGAAAGTGAGTGGGAGCTCAGAGCATTCTTAATCTTGTATGTGGATGACATATTGTTGATTGGGAATGATGTAGACCTTCTTAATAGTGTCAAAGAGTATTTGAATAATAGTTTTCAATGAAGGATCTTGGCGAAGCAGCTTACATATTAGGCATAAAGATTTATAGAGATAGATCGAAACGCCAAATATCATTGTCACAAAGTACATATTTGGACAAAGTTCTAAAGAGGTTTGGAATGGAAGATAGCAAGAAATGGTTCTTGCCCATGTTGCCCAATATGACCTTGAGTAAAACTCAAAGTCCGACATCGGCAGAAGATAGAGAAAGGATGAGTAAGACTCCCTATGCCTCAGCCATAGGATCTCTAATGTATGCCATGCTATGTACTAGACCCGACATCGCATATGCTGTTAGTCTAACTAGCAGATATCAAAGTGATCCGGGAGTGGATCATTGGACAATGATCAAAAACATCCTTAAGTACTTGAGAAGAACTAAGGATATGGTTCTTTCTTATGGAGGTGATGAACAGCTCGTTGTTAATGGTTACACCGATGCTAGTTGGAACACCGATCCGGATGATTCTAAATCACAATCTGGATACGTATTTATTTTGAATGGTGCAGCAGTTAGCTGGAGGAGTGCAAAGCAAAGCGTTGTGGCGAGATCTTCAACTGAATCGGAATACATGGCTGCTTCGGAGGCTTCACAAGAAGCGATATGGATGAAAGAGTTCATTACAGAGCTGGGTGTGGTTCCAAGTGCGCTGGACCCAATGTCTATCTACTGTGATAACATGGGCGCCATAGCCAATGCGCAAGAACCAAGGTCACACAAGAAGCTGAAGCATATCAAGCTGCGTTTTCACGCTATTCGAGAACATATCCAGGATGGGGATATAAAGATTTGCAAAGTACACACAGATCTGAATGTGGCGGATCTGTTGACTAAACCTCTCCCGAGGGCAAAACATGACCAACACCAAACTGCCATGGGTGTTCGGTATATTACCATGTAATCTGGATTGGATGACTCTAGTGCAAGTGGGAGACTGTTGGAGATATGCCCTAGAGGTAATAATAAATGTAGTTATTATTATATATCTTTGTGTTTATGATAAATGTTTACATTCATGCTATAATAGTATTAACAAGGAAACCATTAATACTTGTGTGATTTGTAAACTTAATTTGAAGTCCCTAGTATAGCCTCTATACTTCACTAGCTTGTTGGTTGATTCATGATTGTGGTTTCCCTGTCATGAACATTGAGATGTTATCAACAACAAGATCATATCGTTAGGAGAATGATATGATGGACATACTCCTATAGACAAGCGTAGCATAAAGATCAAGTCATTTCAATAGTTCAATTGCTATATGCTTTCTGATACATATTAACCTAATTCCTTCGACCATGAGATCATGCATATCACCTTTACTGGATGGATGCTTTGATGTCATCAAACACCACACCGTAACAGGGTGGCTATAAAGGTGGCATTGAGTGTTTGGAAAGTATTGGTTGAAACACATGGATCAAGAGTGGGATTTGTCCATCCACATGACGGATAGATATTCTCTGGGCCCTCTCGGTGAAATGTCATCCAATTAGCTTGCAAGCATGTGACTTGGTCACAAGGGATCACATATCACGGGAACGAGAAAAGAGTACTTATCGATGTGAGGATGAACTAGGTATGCAGAGATACCGACGATCATAACCTCGGATAAGTAACATATCGTGAGACAAAGGGAAATTGGTATCGTATGTAAGTGGTTCATTCGATCAAAGTAATCGTAGAAATATGTGGAGCCATATGAATTTCCAGATTCCTCTATTGGTTATTGTTCGGAGAAGTGTCTCGATCATGTCGCATAATTCACGAACCGTAGGAGACACACTTAAGGATTCGACGTTGTTTTGAGTAGTTATGGTATTATGAGAAAGAGACCGAATGTTGTTGAGTCTCGGATGGGATCCGGGATATCACGAGGAGATCCGGAATGGTCCGGAGAATAAGATTCATATAAGGAAAGTCCCATTTGAGTTGGGGAATGGTTAGGTGTTTTCATCGGAACATTCTAGAAGGTCCCGGAATGTCGGCACCGGAAGGGAAGGGTACATGAGTGTGTCATTACATATTGGAATGATTGCATCATGTACTAAGTATTCTTGCTGTCCCAAATAAAGGATTTATTTAAATCCTAAATTGAAAAGTCAAGCGGCTAGTTTGAAAGTCAAGCAGCAGTTTTGGGAAGTGGGAAAGAGGAGGAGAGGTGGAGGCCGAGTTGGAGGAGGGTTCCTCCCTTGGCCCGCACCTCCTAGGCCGAGTTGGGAGGAACTCCTCCCTTGGCCGGCCAGCCCTCCCACCTATATAAGGAGGGGCAGGGCTCCCCTCCTAGACACACAAGTTTCCTATCCTCTAAACTAAACCCTAGATCTAGACCCCGGTTTAGAGCTATTCGGTTTAGAGCCTTCTAATTGGTTTAGAGCCTTCTAATTGGTGTGTCTAATTACTAGACCACTAATAGCCTCTCTCATAAGCTCCACCATACTACTTTGGCTTAAGGCGAAGCCCTGCGGATTCCCTCTACCTCGGTACCACGCCGTTGTCTTTGCCGGAATCGCGAGGAGAGTGCTACAACCTCCACGCTGGAACAAGGAGAGGAAGGTCTTAAATCAACCGAACGTGTGACCGACCATTGAGCGCTCATGGAAACGCGGCGGAAGGATCGTCTGCGATCTTGAGATCGGAAGAAACGACTACATCACCCACGAATCTGCTCTCGTTAAACACTTTGGAATCTTCGAGGGTGAGTTATTCCATCGACTCGTTGCTACAATCTAGTAGATAGATCTTGGCTTGTTTGTTTGTATGCGATAGAAATTTTTTGTTTTCCATGCTACGAACCCCTACACCTACCCCGAAACACCGCTGGACATGATCTCTGCCGTGCACGGCTAGGCGATCTACCATCTTTGTAGATCTTGGTGGGACCCAGATCCGCAGCATCGGCCCCTCCACAAACGTTGACATGCACCGTTGAAGGAGGAGATCAACGCCGCCCGCGACGGGAAGCCTCACGCCGTCCTCTGCCCCCCCCCAACACCTTCGGGTATGGGGCCCGCCGCCGTCGTGGACAAGCCTGGCGGCGAATATCTTCTCGAAAGAGGTGGTTCGCCATTGTGGACAAGTCTGGCGGTGAACATCTTCTCGAGAAGCCTCACGTCGCCCTCTGCCCCTCCCCCCCCAACACCTTCGGGTCTAGGGCCCGCCGCCGTCGTGGACAAGGCTGGCGGCGAAGATCTACTCTGAGAGGGATGGTTCAGCGACCCTGGCCCCTCCCCCGGGAGCGACACAAGAGGCGCTGGGGAAATGGAGTATGTTTTGTGTTGTGAGCTTATTCTTTTATTATTCACACACAAATCAAAAACAAATTTGTAACGTTGGCACTAGATGTATCCATCGTGTCAAAAGAGTATATATTCAAATTTTATTTACATATTGACATAAAAAATGCAATTTTTTTTATGAATAGCTGCCTAGCAATAAATGGCAAATCTACTATTTGCTGAACGTTTTGTCTTTTTTTTGTCCATCTTAACTGAGTATGTGTCATGAGCTTATTCTTTTTTATTCACACACAACTTTCAAAATTACTTGAGGACTTTTTTGGCACTGCTAGTAATACTTCCCACCTTCACCCCCCGTCACCATATGGACTGCAGGTGTGAATTCCCTTGGCTGATGGAGGTCAAAGACTTTAGCCAAGTACCTACGTTCTGACCTGTTAATTAATAATTTACGATACGCATTTGATCACCCGCCGAACCCTATTTTATCCCGGGTCACGCGGACCGAGCTGTCTGCACAGGTTAATATCCTACTAGACGGGTTCGCGCGCTTCGCCACGCCGTCTACTCTGCGTTGCTGCATGGGTGCTCCTATGTGTTGTGCCATGGTGTAAACCGACGGTGTTTATTCTACGCGATGTGTTGTGCCATGGTGTAAACAGACGGTGTTTATTCTACGCGAGAGATCGTTTCAGTTGGCAAAGTTGTGTGGTAATCTTGTTCCTCGTCTGGTCCGTGGTGTATGTGATTTTACACGTAACACGTAGCTGGTGGTCATGCAACAGGTCTGTGATTGCAGTTTTTATGCGACACAATCGATATTTCTTGGCTGCATCATGATGGCTCTCTATGCCAGCTTGCATGCAGCTGGTGCTCACATGTGCGGTACAAGTAGCGTGCGGCTGGCGCTGTGGCAGTTGCTTGCATGCATTTTTGTTCGAGCTTGACTACATATAGTTCTAAAGATATTTCTAGTAATCAAAACTTAGGAGATAATGAAGTAGGATGGTATCTGGTAATATACTATGTGTCTTCACCAAGGCAAAATGATTGAGTACAAATATAATCAGTGGCACTAAGTTTAGATTGCGCGATACACCACCTACTTGAAGCTGAACCATGTGAGTGACAGAGATAACCAAGTGAACTGTATTCAGGTGTTTCCTGTATCAGTTCTATCTCTCACCCACAATTGACCTACTATTCAAACAGTACAGATAGCAACTTATATAGAGACATGAATATTTAATCTTGGGCAAAAATGTAGAGGAAATTCACTGTCATTTAGCAACTTCACTCCGGACATGCAACATTTCTTTAATAAATTCACACACATGCTGAAGGTCTGCAAAATAAGGTCTGAATATCTCTAAATCGCCCCTACATCAAGCAGCTTCGGTAGATGCAGCATTCAAAAGGATAAACCACACAACATATGGATGTATGTTCTAGTTATCCCATGAAGATATCAAGCTTTGTTAAGAAAAGTATATTTATTGAGAGAAAAAAACATAAGTCCATTTCCTGAAGATGAACCTTATATAGATGGATCTGTGCAAGCTTACATGAGTCCATATCCTTAGTATAAGAGAAAGTGGCCTAGTATATGGTGGCAGCGTGACAGTGAATAAACCAATAAGAAAGAAAACCGCAAGATGTTTTATAGACGAAGCAAATGTGTACAAATATGTAAGCTTACAGGAGACCCATTCATAGGTTATGACAAAAACAAAAGTCAACCAATGACAGTTCAAACATAAGGGTGTGCCCCCATACCGTCTAGCTAGCTAGCTAAATCAACTAATCAAGAACAAAACAAGAAATGAATTCCTTGGACAGAAAACATGCAACACATCAAACAATGATTATAAATTGCGAGCAGCAACTTAATTATTAAGCTGCTACCGAATGAATGAACAATGGCTAAAATAAGCTTGAAATACAGATCAAAATTAGTAGGTGGCAGTGAACCTTAAGTTCGGTGTGATGGACAGTCGAAGAGTTCAAATTTACTTCGGTGTCTATGCTATCTTTTTCTTTGGTATTTCTTCTTATTCAGTGGCTTTTTGCACACTTTCATCTAACATTACACGTCAAAACTACTGGTAGTACTCCCTCCATCCCATATTAGGTTGTGCATAATTTTGCGTGCTAGTCAAACTATACAAAGTTTGACCAAGATTATACAAAATAATATAAATTTATATGATATAAAATTTATATAATATGAAAGTATACACTAAGTCAATTTTAATAATATTATTTTTGTATTTTATAAGTTTATATTATTTTGTATAATCTTGGTCAAACTTTGTATAGTTTAACTAGCACGCAAAATTATGCGCAACCTAATATGGGATGGAGGGAGTATATCGTTTCCATAATTTCATAGAATCCATTAAGGAGTATTTACAAATAACCATGGATCGAGATGAAAAAACGTGCGACCACTCTGATCTTGGCAACAGGGAACACCTTACTATCTTCTGGTGGACCTGCTTGCCTAACTTTTGAGCTCCATCATACATCCCTTGTATATAAGCACCTAGATTTAGAAACTGGTACATAAGCATAATGTGTACATAAAGGTGCTTTCAAAAGGTTAATGCTAATTAGTATGTAGTCTTTGCTTGATGTCACCACAGATTTGATGCACAAGATGCTCAAAGTTCTCTTTACCAAAAAGATTTTGAAAGCATGTTTGCAGCTAAGAAGATATCAAGATTCAATTAATGGAACACCCAAATACATGGTCAAATATTATGTTTATTAGTTCCTAGAAGAATAGGAAAAGGGAGACAAATTAACTTACCCATCAACACACATAATGATTCTTATAATCTTGATTTCAATATGGTACTACTTTATTACTCAGGTAGTGAGCAATAGGCTTGATCCTTCGACCTGAATGCTGACATATTTTTTACTTCAGTAGAAGCCAATTTCCAGAAATATAAACATATACATAGTTGCCAAAAGTGTACAGTAGCAGGCGGCCATTCACGACGAAGCGGGGTTGGACCTCCGAGTCTGAGCCGAATCATGTGCCAAGGGTGCGGCTCTTCCAAGCATCGCCGCCATACGCTACATTGTTGTATTGGTCTTTGTAGCTAGCGATCAATGTAGTTGGCTAAGATATCCATGGTAAAGTACTCTAGGTTCTTGGCGCTCGCGAAGTCAGCAGGTTGCCGACGATGGCAGACGCTGGGTGAACTTGTACCAATAAAACGGCATGGGCAAACACGGAAATAACCCGACCAAAGCAAAACGATTAGGTTTCCGCCGAAAGAAGAAAGATGCCACACAGATGAACAATTTATAAATATCCAGAGAAACAATAGAGAACAATTCACGAACACGCAAATAGTTTTCTTGTCTTCTGATTATTATGAGAACGTGTAGACCAATAGGCAAGCAACATTGTAAGATAATCAACATTAATCCAGTAGAGAAAGCATCATACTTTGTTGAAGAATCAAAGCTCCATAACATGCTTTTGTTGCTTGGGCTGCTGAGATCACCATGAGCCTCAACCCTCCAATGGAAAATATGAGTATTCGCTATGGTCATGTGTGAACATCCAACTGGATGTTCCTTGTTCTCGTAATTGAAATGAAGGTAGGAATCTGAAGACTGCCTAACATAAAGAACAAAAAACAGTTAAATAGAAAATAGCAGCAATTAAATTGTGGAAAGTAAGAAAAATGAAGAAGAGGACTTTATGCAATCCACAAAATGGAATAGCCGAGATGGAAGATGCAATGTACAGAACAACAAAATATTGGGAGCGTCCAGAAAAAACAACCAGAGGAGAGAAAAAAGCAGATGGCAGCTGTGGGTGTCCAGGTCGATCTCTCTGACTCCAAACCGTTCCAGCACTGGATGAAGTAAAGTAGGACGTGATCGCTGGTGGGGGTCATTTCAACATTGGACCGTCTAGGATATTTAGAAAAATCCTACTCGCAGCCAAGGGATCCTCCGAGCATCGCCCGTCCCTCTTCATGGCCAAACAGTCAAAAGGCCAAACCCAAGAAATCTCATCGCCAAAACTTTGGAACATCACAAGCCGGTGAATGTGGGTTTACCCCTCAAAGCACATATGCTCAATTTTTTCAAAAAATATTGCTACATAGGACATATGATAAGCTGAAGAAACCGTATTACCAGAAAATTAATAAAATTAACAGGTACATTGATTTAACATTATTTAACAAATACAAATGTGGTTAAATATCATTAATCGTATTACCAGATGTGCAAGTTGCCGATCAAAAGAAGGAATCATTTTTATATACGAAAAGGATAACAAAACAGAACAATCAATAATTTTTTTAGTATATTGGATTGAGATAGACTACACCTCCACTCCGATCAATTATCTCAAAGCTGTCAAGAAAATATTTCGCTTCCAGCAGAAAATAAAACAGGAACATACTGGTACCACAACCAGTTTATGCCTAGGTGAATATACTTTCTTTGAGGATTCATATAAACTGCAAAGATTAGGCAAATAGCCTATTGTAGTAGCAGATACTTCAGGCCATTGATTGATGTAATAACTTCTACATGGAAAAGGGGCGGCCAACATATTTTGAGTGTAACTATCAGCAGAATCTGTCTGCGAGATCTAAACAAACATAATTTCTAGCATGTCCAAGAAAACTGACATTGAAAAGAAATGAATGATCTGTTGTATCAGATTTGAATGTGTTGCAGATACACATCCATGATCTTATGACGAAACAGGTATGTCTTGTATTAAGTCTATCCATAAGTAAAGGCTTAAAGATTAATAAGATTCAAGTGGACTGCATGATTTTTATAACAAATAAAAACTTACAAAGACGATATAGTGCTCAGTGCAAAAACCTGGAGTCATACCAAGTATCATTCTCATCAGTGAGAGTTAGGCTTTCTTGGAGATTATAAAATACTGATATTGTTGGCCTCGTCTGAATGGGTAAGATGGAAGTTGGTTGTTCACAGTTGATTACGTGTCAGATAGAAAACTTCCATCTTCCCAAAGGAAAGGATATGAGGCCATTGTTGCTTGCTGTAGAATTTGTCTATTCGAAATATCAAAACAGAAAAGTAGATGTCAATTGCGTATAATCAATGTAGAGATTCCAAGATACCTAATTGAATCCCTCCACCATATTGAATAAGGAAGTGGCAGGGTTTCACCATAATGAAGCTCCGAGTTAGATTCATCCAAGGTAAGACGTGATTATAAAACAATATATGCAAATACTTCATAATTTTGCTTTGGAGGGAATAATCTACAGAGACAAGTTAGATTCACATAAGGTAAGCCAATGATAATAAACAAAATCATGCAAGTTTATCATAATCAGGCAAATGTTCTGCTATTGATATACTATGCCGAATTGACAACTAAACCGTACAAACATCAATTAATTTATATAAAGAAGAACCAAAGAAAGCCCAAAGAATTAACAAACCCTCCCTTCATCTGACATCTGGCGGTGTAAATCACCCAGCTGGTCGTGGATAGAACAGACCACAAATGTTTGTTCCAGTTGAAACCCACCTTCAAAGTTCGAACGTCGAGATGGGCCCATCGCCACCAAACACCACGCGGCTCAAATCACGAATCAGCACCGCAGTGCAGTCGCGCCGCCTGTTGCCGTCTTGGTTCGACCGGCAGCGCCCCTGCCTATCCTCTACTTCCTCCTAGAGAAAGCACGGCGAACGCTGGGCTAAGTCGCGACGGAGTCACGGGCGGAGAAAAGGAGGAACAAAGACAGAGTAGCCCGATGCGGTGCCAGGCAAGGGCGGTCGCGGCGGGCGCCAGGCATGGAGGACCCGACGGCTGACGCATTTTTTTGCAGAATCGACGGGCAGGCTAAGTCGGAGCGTACCTAGGAAAATATCCGATGGTCTTGTCACACCCATCGGCGCCGTCCTCGAGCACGTGCACATAGCCCTGGACGATGGCAGGGGAACCTACGAAGGCGAGAGTTGAGGGGGCAGTGGGGAAGGGAGTGTGGATGTCGATATGCGGTTGAGGGGGAGGGGTTGGCACAGCCAGCCACCATCAAAACCGTCGCGGGCATCCGTGTTTCGGGAGGTGCGCGCCTCGATGGAGAAAATCATGCGTCGGCACTCTTGATGGTGAGCCAGGAGTGGAGGAGGCGGCGAACGAGAGAGGCAGGAGGCGGCACCGTGTGTGGCGTTGGGTCAGGGAGGAACATCTAGAAAGAAGATAAGACGCACCTCAACCTTCCAGAAACGCGAGCACATTCACCTCCCTTGAGAAACTGGACCTTCTCCTCGTGTTAGGAAGATTGGGGAAGGGGCAAGGTGGGGTGCGGCCCTCTTGATCTCCCCCATGACTCTAACTGCCGCCTCCAGCGATGACGATGTTCGGCCCCGCATCCTGCGCTGACCGTCCCGATTCCCAGCTTCGCCACCGGTCCCGTGCACGCGTTCGGCTGCATGCTCTATCGATGGGGAGAAAGAGGAGGAGGAGGAGCACATGGGGAGAGGAGAGACGATGTGGGGATGAGATAAGGCTCGCGGCTTTGACCAAGGAAGGAACAAGAAGCCTGTCGAAGTCCAGAGTCCACGCCAGCGAGAGGCGACGCAGCGATGAAGATCGGGTCCCTGGCCCACACCCAGCGACAGCACATACTGCCTTGCGCACTGCAAGTAGTCCGAGAAGTCTCCCAGCTGCTCACGCTTAAGCAATTATCTAATTCCTTTTTGACTACTCCTAGGTCAATGTCTGCACACGAGCATTTTCCTTTAGAAACTGTAACGGAAATACTGCTTACTACTAGAACACGAAGGCCCTGCTTGGGAGTCTGGTATATTTCACAGCTCCGGTTTTCTTCCCGGGGAATTTAGGCGTGTACAGCCTGCCGGATGAACATACGGATGATCACCTAGTCTATTTGGATATAAACAGTCTGCCAGAAACATATGAACGTGTACAGTCCGGAGGAAGTATTTTGGCCGATACTTCACATAAAAATTGAATCTTTGAACAACATATACGAATAATAGGCTCAAACTCTCAAACTTCAGTACATCATACACGAAAAATCTTTGAACATGCACCTCTCAGATTACTTAAATTACAAATAATAGCCGTTCAACAATCTTGAACTCGGATGGACTTCTGAAGATTTGAACTCGGATGAGCTTCGGAAGACTTGAATTTGGCATCCTAAATAAAAGAAATCAATATTAGATACTCCCTCCGTCCCAAAATAGATGTCTTAGATTTGTCAAAATTTAGATGAATCTAGTTACTATTTAGTATATAGATTCATCCAAATTTTAACAAACCCACGACATCTATTTTGAAACGGAGGGAGTACTATATTAAGACAATAAACATCATTCTAATCCCAGGGACGGTCATAAATAGACCACAACGACAAGAATGAAAGAACAAAACAGCTTGTTCTATGATTATCGATCCTCATTGGCATGATAAATAAACAATAGTAGTAAATCAAATAAAAAACAACAATCTGACATGATAAATAAACAACAAGCTTGTTCTACATTGGCATGATAACAATCCATATAGTTTCCTACAACAAGTGTGTTCTACATAGGTTGTAAAATTAAAAGCCCGCGAAGACGATGGTCAGCTCTAGATGATGTTGCCCGCTGAAGTACAGAGTTCAGATAAGAGCAATCTATTCAGTAAATTCAGTCAAATAAACTGAGCTGTGGTACTGAATATAACTACTTCTCCAGAAAACAAGACCAAGCGTATCTGAATGACTATCTTCAATAGTAGCACCTCCAGTTATAGTTCTTAGAAGTTAACACACCTATGGTCAGATGTATTGCCAATTTATAACAGAGAAACATCACACAAGTTTTGAGAGTGCACATTTTAGCCTATCAATTCAGAGAGTGCACGTTTTAAAGTCTCCTATGCTAAGTAAGTCCTAAACCTGCTCTAGTGGTTCAGTTTTAGCTCTTACCAACACTGAGGAACCCATAAGCAAGCATGATATATTTACATGACAACACCACAGCAGTTCTAACTCGAGCTAGTGTTTCTTTATTTTTAGAGATGATCATGCATGCCACTTGTTAACACAACAATTAGGAGTATGTGCTAGCAGATAGTGTTCTCGCGAGAATAAATAATAGCAGGTTCTTGCTGGAATATGCCTGCAGCAAGTTACAAATCCACAAAGAAGGTTTACTGAATATATAAGATGAATATGTTGCGGATCTCTAGCTATATGAGCACGACTCCAAACCAGATTCTATTGGTGTACTAACCTGATCTGGTATATCGTTCCTTCCTTGATCTTACAGGGTTCTAGCAGCACACATAGTTAATCAAGTCCATTTCCATATCATTGGCAAAAAATGCCATCCAGATGAGGTTACAGATCTCTAGTTCAGGCTATCAAGCGGATGAGATATGTCCTCACCAAATGGTCGAAGTCCAAACAAAGGACCATTTAAAAACCAAATCCCACATTCTCTAATCATACAAGCACCAAAGGATATCAGAACACGAGTCAAACAACCGAAGATGCGAAACCGGGAGAATGACGGTGAATCTATTCACCGGTATGTCTCCACTCCACTACGTCTCCACTCCACTGCAAGGGCGAATCAATCAGCTCCAAAAGGCCTTCACCATACAGTTTCACATCACGTGCAGTGCAAATGCATGATGCTAAAACTACTGTTTCAGCACAGCTATTATAACGAATTGGGTAACTACTAGTGCTACTTTGGTTTGAGAAAAGAATTGGAGTTATCTGATTCAGTTTTTAAGAACAGTAGACATCGATCGAGTGGTGCTCAGAGGTGTATTCTCATCCATGGCTGTGGCTTGGCCTGGATACAAACAAAGTCATCTTTCTCAGAGAACAAAGACTAGTGATTAGCACTTTGGCTTTTCTAGGGTTATTTTACTCTGGGGAGAATAAAGGAGCCCGCTCCACTTTGTTGATTGCACAAGCAAGATACTATGCTCCTACTTGGAATCCCTCCAATGAATCGTAGATTATCTTTCCCCAATTCCCCAATCAGCCAACTGAGATTGCACGAACTAGAAAGGGGATTAGGAACAGGGTCCGAGCGCACTCACCAGTACGCTTGCACGGCTTGCACCTGAACGTGGTCGGCCTGAAGCACACGGCGCAGACCCTGGCCGTCGCCACCGGTGGTGGCACCGGCGCCGGTGCCTCCGCGACCTCCTCCTATGCTGCCGCCGGTTCGTCGCAGACCTTGCCCTGCCAGACCTCCTCCTACACCACGTAGCCCCCCTCGCAATGCCGGACCTCGCCGTCACCGAGCTGGACGTCGTCTCGCTGGTGCGCCGCGTCGCCCGCGCCCTCAACCGCCGGATCTCCGACCTCGTCGCCCTCCTCTTCCGACACAAGGTAACCGCCCAGACTACCGGTTCATTGCAGACCTCCTCCTACGCTGCCGCTAGGCGCCGCTGCGCTAGGGTTGGGAAGGATCATAGTCGACGGGCTCTCCTCAGCTGTCGCCTGGAAACTAAACCGATCCCCACACGTCCGTAGAGTTTAGGCCTGTAAATGGGCCGGAAACGAATCGGAGGGAAAAAAAAAGACCAACCAAGTGCCGATACTTATGACGGGCTGTAATTTAACCGGCTCCGACTAAAATAACCGGTTTGGGCTAAAATACAGTAAAACAAGCAGAGCTGAAGGCACATATGGAGCAACGGAGGCCAACTAGAAAACTACCCTCCCACTTCGGCACAAAATGGCTGCACACACGAATGAACGATGACCCGGTCTGGGTTTAGCCTCCGTTTCCAAGAAAAAAGGTTACAATGTTTTTTGACAAATCTAAAACTTGGGCAAAACTAATTCTTCATCTAACCCCTTCGCAAACTATTTCGAAATCTGACCAGTTGAAATGGAGCCGACCTGTACAACTTTAGCCCATTTCAAATGACGCCGATAGGAGTTAGATTCTACTCCCTCTGTTTTAAAATATAAGATGTTTTAGCTTTATAAAAAAAATGTATCTAGACTTGTTTTAGTATATAGATTCACTCAACTTTAAAATGAATCTATACACTAAAAGAAGTCTAGATTCATTTTATTCACAAACCTAAAACATCCTACATTTTAAAACGAAGGGAGTAAAATAGTTTTGTAGAGGTCAGATAAAGAATTAGTTTTGCTCACGGGTATTTCACTACTAGAGAAAACTTTAGGCGAGGCGCACCTAAAAGCATATGCGAGGCGCATATCATATGCGTCTCTAGCTTTGAGCCTCGACTATTTTTTATGCGAGACGCATATGATATGTGATATGCGCCTCCTATACTTCACATATGCGAGGCGCATATCGATATGCGCCTTCTATAGGAGGCGCATAACTCGCATATGTTTCACAATGCGCCTTATATATTTATAGTATATGCGTCTCCTATAGTATCCTATATGCGTCTCCTATAATATTTTTAAAATTCAAGTTTTACAAATCACTATAAATAACAGTATACAGATATTCAAATATACAATACAGTCCAGAATACAGTATAAACAACACAAAAAATTTCAGAATTGCAATTGGCCAAAACATAATAGAACCAACATGAATACAATACATTACACATCAATCACCACATACGAGTTCATACATCAAGTAGAATCAACAAGTGCCAAGTTTACACACAACACCAAGTGTTTGTGCCATAAGTTCACACCTCCGAGTACAAGTTCACAATCACATTACAACTCCGACGACGGAGCTCTAGCTAGATGAAGTAGAGCACATAATCTACCATGAAGAGAAACAAGGTGGTGATCACGAGGAAGTTCCTCCACTTCTTCCTTCCGTGCCTCCTCCACTTCTCTTCCGCCACCTCTCTACTCTCGTAGCCTAGGTAGTTGTTGCCCGAGAAGTTGTTCACTTCCCTCTCCTACATGCCGAGTGTGCGCTCCAACGAGCCTTCAGATCAAGCGCATGGAGGTCCCACACGGCCGTGTACATGTCCTCAACCATGCAAAGCTTTTTTCGCACGAAATGCTAGCTGATAGGTCGATCCAGGACCTCAGTATCTAATCTAGACTAAAGCTTCCAACCTTCACGAAACATCAAACATTTGAGCATTCAGTCATTTATCCTCTCTGTTCACCATCAATCTTAACCTGCACAGATTTAAGCAAACAACAAAATTAATCAATATCACTGCTCTTAATGGGGATCCAGGAGGTACCATATATAATAGCCAAATCAAGAATTAACTATGTAGTACATGTAAATATACTAGGACCAAATTATTCAAACAAGGCAAAATATTAGCTACTTTCTTTAGTACAGACCAAGCTTAGCTGGTCATTTTCTTTGTGTAAGACAAAAAGGTGTCTACCTCATGTCATTCTATAGATTAGCTAGTACATGGAAAACAGTATCCAAGAATTACTCACCTTAAAATTTAAGACTAGTGTGACGAGAAAAGACATGGAGCTGCATGTTGACTTCCAAGTCCCCAACAAGGCGACGATTCGTGAGGTCAAGAGTGACTGGTTCGGACGACAAATACATATCAACTGCCAGGTCAATAAGTAGAAACAAAAATAAATCAGTTAACTAGAGAAGGTATTTTTTTATTTCACGAGAAACAACAGTGGTCATACAGTTTTAATAAGAATGAATCCATAGGTTAATGGACTGAGAATGAAATCTAACCACAACTAATCAGTAAAATAAGAAAGCATAGGAGCATTAGCATCTAGCTATCATAATCCATCACTAACATGAAAGCTAACAGGCCTGAACAAAATAATAAGCAGAGCTAGAAATGAACTACATTTATAAATAAGATGACTGGATAAAAAGCATAACTTTTATTTCCAGATATGATGGAAAAGCAACAAGATATTTTGGCTATATTACATGGCATGACATGATGCCAACGCAACAACATACACAACATAGTCTAAGGAAAATATGGAGGACTCGAGAGACAAAGGCAGAGACCTTCTGAGGAACCCCAATGGGGGATGTGGTGATGTAGGAGATGACCCCGTCGAAGAAGGCAGGGGCAGCAGGTCATAGTGAACGACAACAGCAACTCGGCGTCGCAGGCACCAATAGGACCTCCACTGGAGCACCACCACAACAACAACACTGGAAGGCACCACAAAACCATTGGAACACCAGGGCGACCCGGACCAAATCGAATGACGGCACACATTCAACATAAGTTTGCATATATGGAATTCTTAGTCATAATCTTATCAGCATAGGAGCTACAATATGTTGCGAAAAGAGGCCACTCGTAAAAGAAATGTCTTAAACATGTCCTTGCTTGTGCATGATTCAAACTTCCAGGAGGTACAAATCTGTTTCAAAACTGTACATACTAATTTGTATAAAATATATGCTGAATCATTTCCACGTATAAAATCACGGTAGCTGGCTCCATATGACAAAATCTGAAAAAAAAGGTGGTGTCAAGTTATAGGAGGCGCATATTGCTCCATATGCGTCTCCTATGCTTGAAACTATAGGAGGCCCACATTACCATATGTGCCTCGCCTATTTCAGCCACCTACCTCCATTCGGGCCTGCAGGAGTTACTTGAGGCACATATGACCATATGTGCCTCACATATTATCAAATATAGGAGGCGCATATGACCATATTCGAGACACCTACCAACACCCGGGCCCATACACAGATTATGCGAGGCGCATCCTGTCCATATGCGCCTCGCCTATATGATATATAGGAGGTGTATATGACTAGAATGCGCCTCGCATAATTTGGGACTGCTTGATTTCGTCCATACAGGGATTATAGGAGGCGCATTCTTTTCATATGCGCCTCGTCTATTTTTATATTAGAGACGCATGGAGGAGTGTGCCTCGCCTATTTTATAGGAGGCACATATGGTCTAAATGTGTCTCCTATAAAAATGTCTCCTATAGCCTTTTCTCTAGTAGTGTTTGTCAAAAAAAAAAAAATACCCGAATAACACTACTCCACATGGTACCAATCCTAGCTATCGCACGTCTGCACCAGTGCAGTTTAGCCTGCTCGCAATCGCACCAGCAGAGAAGTCAACACCTCTCTGACCTGGTAGGATCCCTTGGTCGCAATCATGGGCGAGGAATCCGTGGCCACAGACCCAGAGTTACCGCCGGCAGTGGGCGGCACCCCACTTGCTCCTCATATCATATGCTTCCCCGGGCTTCGCGGCGAAAGCCGGCGACGACCTCCGATATAGGAGCCGCGTCCAAGCCGGCGACGACGGCGTGCCGCGCACCGGCCGGGCCTCGATCGGCATTGTTGACATCTTGTGTTAACCGCCCAAATGGCCAATTTCCCTGCTACATACACCTAGCCAGCCAGCCGTCGGGTTAGAAGATAGACAAGGCCAGTGTCGCGGTCACCCCAGCCTATAGCCAGGCGTATCCAACCGGGATTCCTCCACCCAGAAGGTCGCCATTGGCGAGCTAGTCTATCTAGCCGGTCGATCGGCGCAGCTATCACGTACGCGATGCGTTCTGTTTCCGGAACCAGCAAGTGATCGAGCTCGTAGTCGCCGTCGCTGCCGAAATACGTACATACGCCGCGACGAAGCGTGATGTATGTACCTCGGCGAGAGGAGTCGTCGGATCGGGCAAGGAACTGAACTTCCTACGTATCTTGGCTACCGGCCAAAGCCGTCATTGCTGGGCTCACCACGAGATGGACCCGCACGACGTGGACGGCCGCAAAGCCGAGAGCGATCCCCAGGCGTCTCTGATGGCGTTTGGCGCATGCACCGCGGAGCCACGGACTTTTTTTGTGGAAGGTCGGGCGACAGCATTGGAGTGTTCTTCTACAAAAGTCTTCCGTCTCTTTGCTATGGGGTTCAAGTCCATCTCATCATCTATCCGTGAGACCGTGACCATGAGTTACAAGAGACAACTCGCGAGGTGCTGGCCCCTCTTTTTTTATTGTGGTGAAGCGCGCATCGTGCAAGCATTTCGTTTTTGAGCGCATTTATTTCAGGCAGAGATTCATCACATGCATAGTCGTGCATTTTTGGGGAACTGAAGCACGTCAGTTACGATAGTAGTACTAGTCTGTTGGTGTTGTTGCCTGTTGGCTCCTTCTCCATCTACCGGAGTAGTACAAAACGAAACGCCCAAAACATTGAAAAAAAAAAAACAGAATAATAATCAACATGGGGTGCAAGACTAACGGACGCAGCGGCGACGCATCAGCATGGAAGGAGCGAAACAGTTCGAGTTTTATAGCATTGAGCAAACGAATTGACAAAAGCGATCTCACCAGTAGAGGACACTAGTTCCGGTTTGTAAGAGGCTTTAGTTTCGGATTGCAATCCGAGACTAATGTATCGAGACTAAATGTTAGTCCTTTAGTCCCGGTTCTGTTACAAACCGGGACTAGATTGTCTTCACGTGGCCCCGTTGCGCACGCTAGGCTGGAGGATATTTAGTCCCGGTTAACCAGGACTAAAGTTCTTCTGCCGCGGCAGCGTTTTGCACCAAACTGCTGCCGCGGCGGGAGGTGGGGTTTTAGGGTTTTAGGATTTTATTTTTTTGTGTTTGATTATTTTTCATTTTGTGTTTTCATATACATATTATTCTACGCTATTACATGATGTATACATTGATGCATATATAATATAATTTCACTCACGATAACATAAATACATATAAATATATACACAACCGAGACTAGAGCTCGTCTAATTGATTTACACCAAGATCATTACAAGGATATTGTCCTTTTGTGTCTATCCACGATTACACGAAGGTCTATCCATGTTGTACTCTCCTTTTGTGTTTAGGATGTCCCTGAGCAAAAATCCCGACAACTCCTCTTGAATTGCTAGTAGGCGTTCATGTTGTAGGAGCTTATCCCGCATCGCATCCAACTATATATAAAGAAGTAGATCATTATGAATAGAACTTAACAAAAACTATGATATAGAATAAATTGCGAATATATTGTTTACGTACTTGAAGAAAGTCTGTGTCCTGCTCCATACACCCACGAATGAACTCGCATACGTAATATTCACATAAATTAGTCCCTTGTGGCTGCGTCGCACACTTTTCGATCGAGAATATAATTCAATCAGATAATAATCAAGCATGATAATTATATGAATGATAATTATAATATCCACATAAATTAGTCCCCTAGCTCTCGTACTACTTACCGGGACCGTACGAAAAGTAAGCTCCTCACGCCATTCACCACGAACCTCCTTCGTGAACCTTTTCCAAATCCTGTCCGGCAAAAAAGAAATGAATGAGTTATTAATTAGTTTACATCTCATAGAATGAACGAAAGAGACAGATATAGAGCGATAATGATTGAAATTACTTTTGGAGGCAATCAATTATGCTGCGGTAGTCTTTCATCGGCTTTTTTAACGAGTCCGAGATTTCCACTTTTGCACGGTCAACGTCAATGTTTAGAAGAATCCAGTGGTAGCTGCGCACGTTTATATACACTTAACATCTAGTAAAAAAAAATTGAATGTGTACAAGACAGTAAGACTCTTACCTATAGTTGTAAGGAAATAGAATTTGTGTCTTGTAATGTTGCTCCATTAAAAACATTAGCAAGTTATCCTCCGTTTTCCTCGAGGTTATTTATTACCGTATGTCCATTAACGCTGTTTGGGTCAACGAATCCAATGTTGTAGATTGACTTTCTTCTATATTCTTGAATCTTCATTCTGCATATATAATAGCATACAGAAGGAGATATATAGTGAGGATAACGACAGGAAATGAATTGAACAAGCTGAGTTAGTGACTTAATTACTTACAAACAATAGCAGCTGAGGAGGGACTTGTCGAGGGCGTCTAGGTTGAACAACTAAAATAGTTCACAAAGTTCAATGGAGATCTCGTCTGGACGGAAGTACTCCTCTCCAACTTTACATACGAGAAATTGTCTCCCTTACTTTGTGACTTTCAAGTATCAGATATGCAACAGTCGCATATGTGTTGGCAGATCATCGAATACCTCATCGCTGACCAGAGGCTCCCTGTAGACAAATTTTCGTGCTATTGATCCCTTGGCGACATTATCTCCGCCGGCTAGAAGTGCTTCGAGGGACACGTTACACTCCTTGGCTAATTTAATAGCTAATTCCATATCTATTCCACCTTGGGTGGGCTGGGGTAACACCTTGAGCGGGGCGATGGATTGTTTTGCCTGTTTGCCGAGCTGGGCAACTTCTTTTGATTTTCTCCCGCTTGCAGTACTGCTTGATGACTTTTCTTTTAGTGTCTTCGTAAGACAGCGTGTATAGTCACCTTTCCTATTTAACACATGTTGGGGTGGTTTGTCAAGGAATGCCTTGAAGTGCTTCTTGACTTTTGGATCAACTAGCACGTGTGGCTCGGGTTGTTTTGGTGCAAAATGGGCCTTCACTTCGGCCCGGGAGATCACCGCGCTTTCCTCATCAGTCCGGTGATAAGCTAACTTGGGAGGATACGGCGGTACTCTTGGGAGGGGATCTTGTCGTTTTCGGCGTCGGGTCTCCCTCGACGTAGCGGTGTTATTCTTCTGCTTTCTTCCCTTTGATTCAGTGGGCGGAGGCGGAGGCGCCGGAAATGGAGATGCAGTCGCGCTGCGATCCCTCGGGAAGGGGTGGACTATTGTTTCTTAGTGGAGACGGTGGACTCGGAGGTGATGGTGGCCTTGGAGGTGATGGATTGATTCTCGGAGGAGAAGATTGCCTTGGCGCCCAGCCTGGAAACACGATGTGTTGTTTTTTCCAAAGAATGATCCCACCCTCCACTTCTCCAAGTGTTTTCTCACCTTCGCCTGCAGGGATGTCAAGCTCAAGTGATCGACATGTTGGTTCAACTTCATCCACACCGACATGAGCATAGCCAGCTGGAATCTTACTTCCATGGTAGGCCGCTTTCGGTGGACAAGGTAAAGCAAAGCCGAGCGCCACCTTCATAGAAATGTTCTTCACTGTGACATGTAGCTCACAAGCTGTCCTTGCCTCGACTTCATCCACGGGGTAGCGAACCATCGTTGCACCGGGCGTATCATCTATCACTGGTGCATTATTGTCCATCAGCATTGGATTATTAGCTTGTACCTCCATGGAAGCCACGCTGCTTATCCGCTGAGATGGGCCCACCGGACTATCTAACGCAGGATCTTGCTGTCGGGCCAGTACTCTAAGTTCATTAATCTGCTCCTGCTACAGCTTGAACATGGCTTGAAATTCCTCGTTCCTTTTTTCAACCGCCTCCAACCGCGCTGCCTCCTCCGCCTTCTGCCGGTTCATTTTTCTGGATCGGCTTCTATAAGTGTCGATGTCAGCGGGAAACCCTGTCTTCCATGGAACAGATGGGCCAAAGCCTCGTGTTCGTCTGACTTTTTCAGGATTCCCGAGGGCATATGTCAGCTCATCGTTCTCTCTGTCGGGAATGAACTTTCCATATTTTCTCAGTTGTATCACTTTAACAAGTTCATCTTTGGGTTTAGTAATGGCCTTCTTTGTAACAATAATCTCCTCGGTTTCAGTGTCATATGACCCCCATGCCCAATGAGCCAATTTTTTGACCTCACGGGCCACTGATTTGTAGCTGGCATGACTCCTTTTTTAGTCGGTTTTTTCCCACTTCGGCACGGCCGTCTTATAGCCACCTGTCCCCATAGTATGGTGATATTTCTTTTTGGCCGCATTTAACTTATTCTTTTCTGACTTGGCCGTAGCTGCTTCTGATTCCTTGTATTTCACAAATGGGGTCCAGTTATCCCACTGCTTCTCCAGCGGGTCAGTGAATGGCGAAGTCAGCCCCTTCTTGGCATAGTTGTTATACAATCTTTTCTTCCAGTCCTTGAACTGTCCTCCATCTTCTTAAGGGCCCACTTTCTGACTTGCAACCTCAATGCCTCAGTGAGTTCAGGAGTGTCCAATTCAGGCAGAGAGAAGTGTGCCATGAGTGAATTCCAAAGACCGCATTTGGCTCTGTCATCGACAAAAGTTTCTCCAACTCGATCACTTTTCTTTCCTAGATTATTCCACTTCTGAGTAGTGATCGGGATGGCGTCCCTGACTATCGCTCTGCATTGGTATACAAATACACTTGCGGCCTCTTTCAGCTCCAAAGGTTCGCCAAACTCAGACACTAGATCAATAGTGAAACGCGTACCATCGGCCAACTTTTTGGTCGTGCCTCGTTTCCTTGCAGAAGATTCGCCCGATGCGGAGGTCTAAGAGAAGAAACAGTCGTTAGTACATATATATATATGAATCAACTAATGCATTTACTAGCTCGTGATCAGCAGAGGCTTTATATACCTCGCCGGTCTTTGCTATGGTGTCTCCACCGTCAGTTCCATCGTCGTCTCCACCAAAGAATTCTTCATAGTCGTCTCTTCCGTTGGCTTCATCCAAGTTGAGGTATTGGGAGCCAACATCATCTCCATCATCGTCTGCTCCATCGTAATGGTAACCTCCTGTACCCTCATCTATCATGTTGTACATGATGTGCTCTTCGTTGTATCTACCATCCATAACTTAACTAATACAGAAGAAAGATAAAACCATTTTGCTTAATGCGATAAAATAAAGGAAGATAAAGTAATCCATATTAAACAATGCGATAAAGAAAGATAAAGTACCAATTAAACAATAATACATCTTGAATAATCCAGCTAGTACAATAATAAAGTACCAATTAAACAACAATACATCTCGAATACAAGATGATGGTACCCTATTACACATCTAGCTAGCTCAGCGAAGACGTCGAGCCCCGGCTACTGAGCCGCGGGATGTGTGCACCCAAAGCATAGGAACCATCACCGGAGAATATCTCGGGTAAGGTGCCTGAAGAAGCTGCCAGGTATTGGCGTCCCGGACTCCTAAAATGTGCATGTAGCGCCAGACGTGCTCGTCCTCCTCCCTGACACGACGCTGTACCACCTCGTCTGGGGCCGGCTCCCTCTGCATCGCACCTGGACCACTCGGCCGCCACCACAGAAGATCCGGGTCGACGACGACACCCGGATTCCTCACGAGACGACGTCCCCCGGCTGGTAGCACCTCCCAGTGCCAGCCCGGCGGAGCCCAGCCCCGTGGATGCCCGGCGACACTGTCTAGTAGCGCTCCGTTGTTCACGCCGAGTGAACGAGGATGAGGAATCAGCATATTCCTAAACACTAAATTAAACCTATATACTTTAAAAATGATGAAAATAAATAGTATCAACTAAAATAAACTATATTAAACACTAACTAAATTCACTAACTAAAATAAACTATATTAAACACTAACTAAAATCTCTAAGAAAAATTACACTAAAATTAACCCTAAAATTACCCCTAAAATAACCCTAACTAACTAACCCTAAAATAACCCTAACTAATTAATTAATCCTAAAATACACTAAAATTACACTAACTAATTAACACTAACAAAATTAACACTAAAAAATTTAACAACAAAATAACAACTAACTCACATGAGGCAGGGAGCTCGGTGGTGGTGGGCAGCCAGTGGCCAGGCCTTGAGGAGGCGGCGAGGAGGGCTTGGACGGTGCGGCGTGGGGATGGATGGCGCGGCGGTGCGACGACGGATGTGCGAGAGGAGGAAGACGACACGGCGGCGGGGGGGGCTCTGTGTGCTCCGGATCAATGCACGAACCGGGATGCACGGGGTGGGTATTTATACCCACCCCCTTTATCCCCGGTTGGTAGCACAAACCAGGACTAAAGGGGTACCTTTAGTCCCGGTTCCTTTAGCCCCGGTTTGTAATACAAACCGGGACTAAAGGTCCTTTTTTAAAACCTTTTTAAAAATAAAAAACCTTTTTTAAAATTAATTATTATATATCAAAATTTACCTTTTATAAAACCTTTTTTAAAACCTTTTTAAAAACAAAAAACCTTTTTTAAAACCTTTTTTAAAATTAATTATTATATATCAAAATTTAACTTTTTAAAAACCTTTTTTAAAACCTTTTTCCCGCCATATCCCACCGCTTCCCGCCATTTTTTCTGCCCTTTCCCTCTGAACGGTACTTTTAGTACTGGTTGTAGCCACTAACCGGGACTAAAGATATTTCTCACCATATCCCACCGCTTCCCTCCATGTTTTTCCGCCCTTTCCCTCTAAACGGTGCTTTTAGTCCCGATTGTAGCCACTAACTGGGATTAAAGATATTTCCCGCCATATCTGACCGTTTCCTGCCATGTTTTCCTGCACTTCCCATCTATATATAGGCCAACCACGCCATGGCTATCCATACATCCACACCTTCCTCTCTCACAACTATGGACAGTGCCTACTGGGCCATTTTGACCCTCGAGGAGACCCAGGCGTTGTTCGCCTCCAACTACCCTTGCCCGCTGGCTACCGTCACCTGGCTAGATGCTGAAAGGCCGAGGGGTTCCTGTCCCTCCTGTGCCTCAAGGCTCCGCCCGACAGGTGGCCATCACGAACCACTTCTACCACGAGCTCACGCCGGAGCAGCGGATGGATCCCCAGTGGGATCCCGACAACTACCACACCTGGAATGCCTTCTTCGCTAACCGACGAGAAAGGGAGCACGCCAGGTATGAGGGTGATGGCCCGCCCCCGGTGAACCACAATAAAGCCGGTCGGCGTCTGTGGTGGGTGAACCGTACTATCATCAGCGTGATGCGCTACATCACCGGGGAAGACCATCCTCGCCTGCGGTTCCCACAAGTCTACCCGCCACAGAGCCACAAGAAGGCCCCTCCCCCACCCAGCGGTAGCGGCATCATTTTCTAGGAGACTCCTCCCCCGCTCGCCGTGAATCTGAGGACGAAGTGGCAGGTGCCCCCGGTATATGCCATGGCTGGGCTGAGGATCTCTGGAGTGGCATGTGATGATGACGATGATGATGACGATGACGAAGAAGACCCTGAAGTTGTGTACTATAGGACTAGGCATGATTATGACTAAAGGGGGTGGCTTTAGTCCTCAGTGTTAGCTAGTCCCGGTTTGTCCCGTGTTTAATATTAATAAATGTCTAAGTGTTACCTAGTCTAGTGTTTTGGTACCTGCCTACATCAATCTGAGAAATTCCTTTTTGTCCCGGTTTCTCCCATTTTTTATATTAATAAATGAAGATGAAAAATAGGATTAATTCACAAAAGGTTTAATACATTACATCACCAACATCTACATCTAGTGTTTTGGTTCTCTTCTTGTCCGTAACCATGGAGCATCTTCCTTATTCAGCGATACACTTGGGTCAGTTTTCACTTTGAATGGCGGAATTTCATGAAATTTGTCATAATCTTCTGACATGTCTGTCCTGTCCTCAACTCCCACCATGTTTATTTTTCCTGAAAGAACTATGTGGCGCTTTGGCTCATCGTATGATATTATATTCTTTTGCTTATCTTTCCTTTTTCTCGATCTAGTAGACATGTCCTTCACATAGAAAACTTGAGCCACATCATTAGCAAGGACAAATGGTTCGCCTCCGTACGCAAGATTATTGAGATCCACTGTTGTCATTCCGTACAGCTGGTCTACCGTTACCCCACCTCCTGTCATCTTGACCCATTTGCATCGAAACAATGGGACCTTGAAATTAGGACCATAGTCAAGTTCCCATATGTTCTCTATGTAACCATAATATGTGTCCTTTTTCCCATTCTCGTCTGTTGCATCAAATCGGACACCACTGTTTTGGTTGGTGCTCTTTTTATCTTGGGCGTGCGTGTAAAATATATTCCCATTGATCTCGTACCCTTGGAAAGTCAATATAGTTGAAGATGGAGACCTGGCCAACAAGTACAACCGATCTCCAACAGTGGTGTCATTCATGAGATGTGTCTGCAACCAACCTCCAAAAGTCTTCATGTGTTCATCTCTAATCAACCTGTCAGACCGCCCCGGGTAGTTCGAGCGTCCAATATTCTTGTGTACCTCGATATACGGAGCCACCAAGGTGGAACTTTACAGAATTGTATAGTGCGCTTTAGTGAAAGAATGTTCGTCCATACATATCTTTGCTTTCTTTCCTAGCGTGCCTTTTACACTAAGTCTCCCTTCATGCTGTGATTCAGGTACACCAATCGGCTTAAGGTCAGGAATAAAGTCAACACAAAACTCAATGACCTCCTCTATTCCATAGCCCTTGGAGATGCTTCCTTCTGGCCTCGCACGGTTATGGACATATTTCTTTAAGACTCCCATGAATCTCTCAAAGGGTAATATATTGTGTAGAAATACAGGACTGAGAATGGTAATCTCTTTGACTAGGTGAACTAGAAGGTGCGTCATTATGTTGAAGAAGGATTGTGGGAACACCAACTCAAAACTGACAAGACACTGGACCACATCTTTCTGTAACCCTGGTAAACTTTCTGGATCGATTACCTTCTGAGAAATTGCATTGAGGAACGAACATAGCTTCACAATGGGTACTCAAACATTTTCTGGCAGAAGCCCCCTCAAAGCAACCGAAAGCAACTACGTCATAAGCACGTGGCAGTCATGAGACTTCAGGTTCTGGCATTTTTTCTCTACCATATTTATTATTCCCTTTATATTGGACGAGAATCCAGAAGGAACCTTGATACTACTCAGGCATTCAAAAAAGATTTCCTTCTCTTCCTTGGTAAGAGCGTAGCTGGCAGTACCTTGAAACAACTCTGGATGCCTGCCTTCTCGGTCTTTCATACGTTGTTGGTCCTGTCGTGCTTCTGGTGTATCTTTATTCTTTCCATACACGCCCAAGAAGCCTAGCAGTATCATGCAAACATTCTTCGTCAGGTGCATCATGTCGATTGCAGAGCGGACCTCTAAGACTTTCCAATAGGGTAGCTCCCAAAATATAGATTTCTTCTTCAACATGGGTGCGTGTCCGCCAGCGTCCTTCGGAACGGACTGTCCGCCAGGACCCTTTCCAAAGATTACTTTTAAATCCTTCACCATATTAAATACAACATCACCAGTATGACGGACAGGCTTACTCCGGTGATCTACTTCACCATTGAAATGCTTGCTTTTCCTTCTTAGGGAATGCGTGGGCAGAAGAAAACGATGATTCCCTAGGTACACATTCTTCTTGCACTTATCCAAATAAATACTTTCAGTGTCATCTAAACAGTGTGTGCATGCATTGTATCCCTTGTTTGTCTGTCCTGAAATGTTACTAAGAGCAGGCCAATCATTGATGGTTACGAACAAGAATGCTCGTAGGTTAAATTCCTCACGTTTGTGCTCATCCCACACACGTACACCTTTTCCGTGCCACAGCTGTAAAAGTTCTTCAACTAATGGCCTCAGGTATACATCAATGTCATTGCCAGGTTGCTTCGGGCCTTGGATGAGCACTGGCATCATAATGAACTTCCGCTTCATGCACAACCAAGGAGGAAGGTTATACATACACAAAGTCACAGGCCATGTGCTATGACTGCAGCTCTGCTCCCCAAAGGGATTCATGCCATCCGTACTTAGACCAAACCATAAGTTTCTCGCGTCACCTGCAAAGTCTGGGTACTTTCTCTCAATTTTTCTCCACTGCGACCCATCAGCGGGGTGTCTCAACATCTCGTCTTTCTTACGGTCTTCTTTGTGCCATCGCAAGAATTTGGCATGCTCTTCGTTTCTAAACAAACGTTTCAGTCGTGGTATTTATCACATCCCAAGATTTTAAAAATCTTGTTATGTGAAAAATAAATAAATAAAATAAAACTTTGTTGATTTTCAGGGTGAGAAGAAACTTTTTGATTTCAATTGGAAACCTTCAAACCTATTTTGATCAAATAAATCCTAAAAGGATTTAAAAGGATAAACAATTAATAAAGAAAGTTTTAAATAATTGGAATTACTTTTGGATCTTTTAATAAAAAGATTGGTTTTATAAAACAAAAGTAGAATTATAAATAAGGATTATTTTATAAAGCCAAATGAAATCTTGGACAAGCTTTTGAAATAAAATATTTTGTTTTGATTAAAAAGATAAAAGTCTATTTAAATAAAATAATGAGGATTTATTAATAAACCAAATTTATTAAAGTAAAGGCTTTTCCCATTTTAAATAAACACTAAAACTTGTTATTTTATCTTAAATAAGTTTTCCAAGTGTTTTATATTTTCAAATAAAACCTACTGAATAGTTTTGGTACTATTTTAGATTTCAAATAGAGTTTTAAAATAAATCAAACCCTATTTGATTTAATAACTAAGGTCTATTTTATTCAATTATTAAATAGATCCTAAAAGAATAAAAGTATTATTTTGTTTTGGGACTTTGACTTGTGTTGTTAAACAGAACAAAAATCAATGCAAAGCTTGGCAAAGATTTGAAATCATTTGAGTGTTTAATTGTTTGATTGAATTTCAAAACAGAAAATCAATTAGAAAAAGAAAAGCAATCAGAATAAAAAAAAGTGGAATCAGACTCGACCCACTAAACTGGCCCAACAACCCAACAACACAGCCCACCCTAAGATACCACCTACACACGCACTGCAATCCCGAACAGTGGCCCCTCTCCCTCTCTCTCTTCCTCGCTGACAGGCATGTCCCACAGCGCCAGCTCAGCGTCATTTCCCTCGTGACCTCGTCGCCTCGCTGTTTCTGGCAGTAACACCGGCGTTGATTACGCGTTGATAGCGGCCTTGATTCCTCCCAGTAACCGCGCTAATTTAATCGCCCGTGCCTTCCCTCTCTTTCCCCTCACTCTCCTCTCCCTCTCTGCCACCGGGCTGCTCCCAATTCGAGCCGCGCCCTCACTACTCCGACAAACCTCTGCTCCGATTCCGGCCAGCACCCTCGCCCCCGCAAGCTCTGCTTCACGCGAGAGTGATCCCCAGTCCCAGGCGCATCTACCAGAGCCTCGAACTCGCCCGCGAGTGCCCTAGAGCCTCGGCTTCGACATCATCTGAACGCCACCGCCGTTTGCTGATGCTCCGGCGAAGCATCCCCGTAAGCAACACCCTCCCCTCTCCTTTCCGATGATACTCCTTCACTCGCCACACTCGCCCGCGTCTAACTGTGTCCTTGTTTTGCCTTGGGGCGAACCGCAGCATCGCCCTCGACGACCTCCAGAGCCGCCTGACGCCGCCACCCACTCCGGCGAGGAATTGCCGCCGTCCCTGAGCGCCCCTTGCCAAGCCGACCACGCGTTGAGCATCATCTCGACCTCGCGAGCACGGTGAGCACCCCCGTTTCTTCCCTTGCTTCCTGTAGCCGCTGCAACGCCACCGTCTGACCGCGCACCGCCACCTGCCGCCGCCAGCGCCGCCCGTCTATGGCCAGTGTGTCGTGCGTCGTGCGATTAAGATCCTGCGGCTGAGATTAGAACTAGACGAAGGGGTACGCGCCCATCTGATCCATTCGATTAAGTTAGATCCAACGATCCACGAAGGCCGATCCACCCGAAGCGGTACCAGCCAATTAGGTTGCGCCGCGTGGCACTGGTTCTGTTTAAAACAGAATTTTGAATCTGATTAAGTTGCAAACTTGTAAAAATCATAACTTAAGATCTACACGTCCAAATTTTGCAAATTTTATATCAATGGAATCAGTAGAACAAGTACTGTGCAACCATGCATTTTTTTAGTAAAAAGCTTTTGGTAAAATGTTTGTTTTTGCAGAAACTTGTGTATGCATGTTTAGAATATAAAATTTGTTCTAAAATGATTTTGGGGATGAAATCTTTGCAAAATGGTTTGTTGTGAACCTACTGACCCTAGAACCAACTTATGGATTTAAAAATGTATTTTGTGAAGTTTAGGATTGAATAATTAAATTAGCTCATTTCTAGTCAAATAAAAACATTGATTTTATTATGGAAATGATTTTTGAGTAAAACCTTTTGGGAAATGATTTGATTCAAACCTACTGACCCTAAACACCAAGTTTTGTGAATTAACAACTTATTTGGTGAACAATATAAAATTGTTGCCTTGCTAAAAACATTTTCCACCACATGAAATAATGATTTGATTTAAGAAATGGCTTATAGATAAAACCCTTTTGCAAATGGTTTTACCACTTTAGGAATTGACCACTTTGAACCTTAAAATGTTTGGATCCTGGTAGAAACCACCTTTGCAAATAAAACTATCTCTTGCATGCTTGCATGCATGACTTTGTTTCTATTATTTTATGTGTGATTAATTTGTTTGAATATTAATTGGAATGCTAGTTGAAATTGTGTTTGCTTGATTGAATTGTAGTGGAATTAGAAGAGTGTGATATTAGCAAGATCAAGAAGTGAACCAATATTCTCTACCAAAAAGGCAAGTGACACTATCATCCAAAGTCCTACTATTTTCATTACACTTAGTGGATTTTGAAACATGCATGATAAGGACTACTATATTTTGCTGTGCTAAATCCTAATAGGACACCCTTATATATTCCTTAGTGAAAACAATGTAGTTGTAAAATGCTTAGCCCTGCTACATATATTGAGAAGAGATACATGTTAAGATTATGTGAAGTACTGAAAAGACTTGTGTTTTATATAATAAAACAAGTACTCAATGAACCACCTGGGTGGACAAGGATACTCAAGTTTTGGACAAGGTGGCAACAAAAGGAACCATGTTTATATGGCAATCTCTTTTTGTTGTGCACTAGAAGAAAACCACCCAGGGACTTAGAGATTGAACATGTTTCTCGTACAGTGGCTTCCGTGTATAGCCACATGCTAAATGGGCACTGGCTTAGTCAACTACATAGTGGAAGACCCATGCATTGGCCTCTTCAGGTTAACTAGAATGAGGGAACTCGAAACCCTACATTGGTGCCTGTTAGACAAGCTAGCATTGTGTATTGGGAGGACCCTATGGAAAGACTTCGTCACATTCTCAATCTGCCAGTACTCCATCTTGGTGAGTACTTATCCAGCGGCCACTGGTGGCAACAAGATGAGATTGTGTCATGTTGGTAAAGTGTAAAACTTCTGCAGAAGATAAAAATGTAAGTACTTAGCTATGTCCCCGGTTATGGACAATACTGAGAAACTAAGGCCTGAAGCTATGGAAGATCTCGACATTCCAATTTCTAAAAGTAATACTTGAAAATGACAACAAGAGACTTGAAGCACTTGGGGTTTACCAAGGAGTTCAGAAAGATTTGACAAAAGATCAAAATTGTTTTGAAAAGATAGGATAAATTATATTGCTTTCTGCAAACAAGCCTAAACCCTACTTAGCCAAATATGCATGTAATGATAGGATCCACATAATTCTACTTAGTAGTGAAACTTGCCAATACAATTCAAATGTATTAACCCTTGTGGCTGTAACTTGTAATGTTGCAGGTTTGTTTGATGTTAGTGAAGGTTATTGATTAGGATTACAAGTCTACAACCAACATGTTTGCCTGTGGCACTTTGAAGATGAAGGACTCCATGCTTTATAGTTATTTCTGCTGCAATGTAATGAGATAGCCAAATGAGCTATGTAAGATGTAATGTATTATTTTATTCCTGGTTATAAAGTTGTATTATGACCTTTGTTTCTTGATATTACATCTTAAACTGTGGATGCTAGCTATTGATCCAGGGACTAGCATTGTAAACACAGGGATCTCTACCTTATCAGGTTGGGACCTCTACAGATGGTATCAGAGCATTGTGTTGCCTGTAGGATTGTAACCCTAGGATTGGACAAAACCCCTTAGAAAAATAGGAGTTGTATTTGTTCCAAAACTTATTTACAAACAATCTTGTAAACTCTTTCCTCAACCATTTTGGTTTTGATTCTACCTCTCTTCTATTTCTAACTTGATGGACAAAGCCTACCCCATGGCCAAAGACTTCACCATGTGCAAAGGACTTCATCATCTTCAACTCTAATGACTTCAACATCTTCAACTCTAATGACTTCAACATCTTCAGCATTTTCACCAAGGACTTCAACCTTGGATATCACTAAGGAAAAGTGAGACAAGAAATCTTGCTCAAGATTGGAGACTAAGGAAACACAACCTAGAAGGAACCATCATCACCTTTGAAGTTTTGTGACCAAGAATTTTCTCAAGAATCAAAGATCTCATTTAAGAAGAATCAACCAAGAAGGATGGAAAGATCACAAATGAACCATATAGATGGACCACCATATTTAGTTAAGTCAAAACACACCAACTTAGGTGGTGTAACAAAAACATTTTTGGTTGCCTAAAAATATGCTTGGAAACTTGTTGTTTGAAAGGAGTGTTTGTTTGTGATTGCTTGCACTTTACTATTGTGAATTGTGATGTGTGTGATTAGAATTATTTCCTTAGAAATATCTTGCTTATTCTAATCCCAATCCAACCCAAACAGATGACTACTCCAAGGAACTCCAACATCAAGGTTGATAACAACAACAACAACAACAACAACAACCAAGAGGACAACATGAGAGAACTTATAGCAACCCAAAACCAGTTGAACCAAATGACAGCTCAATTCATAGCCAACACCAGTGGGGAAGATCCAACCATGCAAAGGTTTTTGGAAACCCAAGCCCAAATGTTGCATAAGGTGATAGATCAAATGATCAACATGGAAGGCAACTCTTCCAAAGGAGTTTGTGACAACAAGGATGACAAAGATGTTATTCTAGAAGGAACCCAAGCTTGCAATATTTGTGGAGACAAGGATCACACTTCCAAGGAGCATGGAGATCAATGCCCCAACTGTGAAGAGAAACACCCAGCTGACCAATGCCCCACATCTCAAGCTACTTGCTACCTATGTGAAGGAAATAATCATGTCCCTATCCAATGCCCCATCTATTCCCTAGTTGAACAAAGGAAACAAGGTGGAGTGCAACAACTGATTTCAGACTACCATGAGAAAGCCAAGTCTACCAAGAAGGATGAAGACAAAGGAAAATCTCCACTTGTACCTCCATGCAATACGACCCAATTTAAAGGACCAAAGAAAAGGCATATGAATTATCCAAGGAGCAATAGAAGGTCAAAGAAACCAGTAGACATTCCTACCTATGAGATAACATATGAAGAACATGAACTAGAGGCACTCCTAGCTTTGGAGAAACCCAAGAAAAAGAAGGACAAAAGCCATGTGCAATGTAATCATTGTAAAGAAATGGGACATTATGCCAGTGAATGTCCAGAGAAGAATAAGTATAAGGAGATTGACCAAGTATGGTGCAACAACTGCAAAGAGCTAGGCCATTATGTAGCAACTTGTCCACAGAAGATACGTGATGAACTCAATCTTATCACATGTTACAATTATGGTAACCAAGGACATTATGCAAGCAACTGTCCAGAAAAGATTAAGCATAAGATAAACAAGCCTATGAAGGATCTCAGCCTTGTCACATGTTTCAAGTGTGGAAACAAGGGACACTATGCAAATGTTTGCCCAGAGAAGTTTCCCCAAGACCCCAAGCAGGCCAAAATGTAATTTAGTTGGAAATTTTTTAAGGGTGGTAGTACCCTAGATTCTTTGAGCCAACTTGTAACCCTAGCCTTCCCAAATCTCGGGACGAGATTTATTTTAAGGGTGGTAGCCTATCACATCCCAAGATTTTCCAAATCTTGTTATGTGAAAAATAAATAAATAAAATAAAACTTTGTTGATTTTCAGGGTGAGAAGAAACTTTTTGATTTCAATTGGAAACCTTCAAACCTATTTTGATCAAATAAATCCTAAAAGGATTTAAAAGGATAAACAATTAATAAAGAAAGTTTTAAATAATTGGAATTACTTTTGGATCTTTTAATAAAAAGATTAGTTTTATAAAACAAAAGTAGAATTATAAATAAGGATTATTTTATAAAGCCAAATGAAATCTTGGACAAGCTTTTGAAATAAAATATTTTGTTTTGATTAAAAAGATAAAAGTCTATTTAAATAAAATAATGTGGATTTATTAATAAACCAAATTTATTAAAGTAAAGGCTTTTCCCATTTTAAATAAACACTAAAACTTGTTATTTTATCTTAAATAAGTTTTCCAAGTGTTTTATATTTTCAAATAAAACCTACTGAATGGTTTTGGTACTATTTTAGATTTCAAATAGAGTTTTAAAATAAATCAAACCCTATTTGATTTAATAACTAAGGTCTATTTTATTCAATTATTAAATAGATCCTAAAAGAATAAAAGTATTATTTTGTTTTGGGACTTTGACTTGTGTTGTTAAACAAAACAAAAATCAATGCAAAGTTTGGCAAAGATTTGAAATCATTTGAGTGTTTAATTGTTTGTTTGAATTTCAAAACAGAAAATCAATTAGAAAAAGAAAAGCAATCAGAATAAAAAAAAGTGGAATCAGACTCGACCCACTAAACTGGCCCAACAGCCCAACAACACAGTCCACCCGGCATACCCCACGCACGAAGCGTTTACCACCCACACACGCACCCGCGCAGTCCCAGACAGGTGGCCCCTCTCCCTCTCTCTCTTCCTTGCTGACAGGCATGTCCCACAGCGCCACCTTAGCGTCGTCTCCCTCGCGACCTCGTCGCCTCGCCGTTTCTGGCAGTAACACCGGCGTTGATTACGCGTTGATAGCGGCCTTGATTCCTCCTAGTAACCGCGCTAATTTAATCGCCCGTGCCTTCCCTCTCTTTCCCCTCACTCTCCTCTCCCTCTCTGCTACCGGGCTGCTCCCAATTCGAGCCGTGCCCTCACTGCTCCGACGAACCTCTGCTCCGATTCCGGCCAGCACCCTCGCCCCCGCAAGCTCTGCTTCACGTGAGAGTGATCCCTAGTCCCAGGCGCATCTACCAGAGCCTCGAACTCGCCCGCGAGTGCCCTAGAGCCTCGGCTTCGACATCATATGCGCCACCGCCGTTTGCTGACGCTCCGGCGAAGCATCCCCGTAAGCAACACCCTCCCCTTCCTTTTCGATGATACTCCTACACTCGCCACACTTCGTAGCGAACTGTCCTTGTTTTGACGCCTCGGCGACCTCGACGCTGGCGCGCCACCCACTCCGGCGAGGAATTGTCGCCGTCCTCGAGCGCCTTGCCAAGCCGACCACGTTGAGCATCATCTCGACCCTCGAAGCACGGAGCACCCCTGCTTTTCTTCCCCTTGCTTCAGAGCCGTAACGCCACCGTCGACACAAGACGCCACTGCCGCCAGCCGCCGTCTATGGCTGGGTGTGTCGTAATGCGTCAGGCGATTAAGATCCTGCGGCTGAGATTAGAACTAGACGAAGGGGTACGCGCCCATCTGATCCATTCGATTAAGTTAGATCCAGCGATCCACGGAGGCCGATCCACCCGAAGCGGTACCAGCCAATTAGGTTGCGCCGCGTGGCACTGGTTCTGTTTAAAACAGAATTTTGAATCTGATTAAGTTGCAAACTTGTAAAAATCATAACTTAAGATCTACACGTCCAAATTTTGCAAATTTTATATCAATTGAATCATTAGAACAAGTAATTTGCAACCATGCATTTTGTTTAGTAAAAAGGTTTTGGTAAAATGTTTGTTTTTGCAGAAACTTGTGTATGCATGTTTAGAATATAAAATTTGTTCTAAAATGATTTTGGGGATGAAATATTTTCAAAATGGTTTGTTGTGAACCTACTGACCCTAGGAACCAACTTATGGATTTAAAAATGTATTTTGTGAAGTTTAGGATTGAATAATTAAATTAGCTCATTTCTAGTCAAATAAAAACATTGATTTTATTATGGAAATGATTTTTGAGTAAAACCTTTTGGGAAATGATTTGATTCAAACCTACTGACCCTAAACACCAAGTTTTGTGAATTAAAAACTTATTTGGTGAACAATATAAAATTGTTGCCTTGCTAAAAACATTTTCCACCACATGAAATAATGATTTGATTTAAGAAATGGCTTATAGATAAAACCCTTTTGCAAATGGTTTTACCACTTTATTAATTGACCACTTTGAACCTTGCAATGTTTGGAGCCTAGTAGAAACCACCTTTGCAAATAAAACTATCTCTTGCATGCTTGCATGCATGACTTTGTTTCTATTATTTTATGTGTGATTAATTTGTTTGAATAATAATTGGAATGCTAGTTGAAATTGTGTTTGCTTGATTGAATTGTAGTGGAATTAGAAGAGTGTGATATTAGCAAGATCAAGAAGTGAACCAACATTCTCTACCAAAAAGGCAAGTGACACTATCATCCAAAGTCCTACTATTTTCATTACACTTAGTGGATTTTGAAACATGCATGATAAGGACTACTATATTTTGCTGTGCTAAATCCTAATAGGACACCCTTATATATTCCTTAGTGAAAACAATGTAGTTGTAAAATGCTTAGCCCTGCTACATATATTGAGAAGAGATACATGTTAAGATTATGTGAAGTACTGAAAAGACTTGTGTTTTATATAATAAAACAAGTACTCAATGAACCACCTGGGTGGACAAGGATACTCAAGTTTTGGACAAGGTGGCAACAAAAGGAACCATGTTTATATGGCAATCTCTTTTTGTTGTGCACTAGAAGAAAACCACCCAGGGACTTAGATATTGAACATGTTTCTCGTACAGTGGCTTCCGTGTATAGCCACATGCTAAATGGGCACTGGCTTAGTCAACTACATAGTGGAAGACCCATGCATTGGCCTCTTCAGGTTAACTAGAATGAGGGAACTCGAAACCCTACATTGGTGCCTGTTAGACAAGCTAGCATTGTGTATTGGGAGGACCCTATGGAAAGACTTCGTCACATTCTCAATCTGCCAGTACTCCATCTTGGTGAGTACTTATCCAGCGACCACCGTGGCAACAAGATGAGATTGTGTCATGTGGGTAAAGTGTACAACTTCTGCAGAAGATAAAAATCTAAGTACTTAGCCGTGTCCCCGGTTATGGACAATACTGAGCAACTAAGGCCTGAAGCTATGGAAGATCTCGACATTCCAATTTCTAAAAGTAATACTTGAAAATGACAACAAGAGACTTGAAGCACTTGGGGTTTACCAAGGAGTTCAGAAAGATTTGACAAAAGATCAAAATTGTTTTGAAAAGATAGGATAAATTATATTGCTTTCTGCAAACAAGCCTAAACCCTACTTAGCCAAATATGCATGTAATGATAGGATCCACATAATTCTACTTAGTAGTGAAACTTGCCAATACAATTCAAATGTATTGACCCTTGTGGCTGTAACTTGTAATGTTGTAGGTTTGTGTGATGTTAGTGAAGGTTATTGATTAGGATTACAAGTGTACAACCAACATGTTTGCCCGTGGCACTTTGAAGATGAAGGACTCCATGCTTTATAGTTATTTCTGCTGCATTGTAATGAGATAGCCAAATGAGCTATGTAAGATGTAATGTATTATTTTATTCCTGGTTATAAAGTTGTATTATGACCTTTGTTTCTTGATATTACATCTTAAACTGTGGATGCTAGCTATTGATCCAGGGCTAGCATTGTAAACACAGGGATCTCTACCTTATCAGGTTGGGACCTCTACAGTATTATAGGAGAATACGACATCACCTTGGCGGGAACCCTCTTCCTCGTGCGCTCCCCCTCAACATCACCAGGGTCATCTCACCGGATCTTATACCGCAATGCAGTGCATACCGGGCATGCATCCAAATTATCGTACTGCTCATCACGATAGAGGATACAGTCATTAATGCATGCATGTATCTTCTGTACCTCTAATCCTAGAGGGCAGACAACCTTCTTTGCTTCGTAAGTACTGGCGGGCAGTTCGTTATCCTTTGGAAGCAGCTTCTTCATTATCTTCAACAACTTTTCAAATCCCTTGTCAGGCACACCGACCTCTGCCTTCCATTGCAGCAATTCCAGTGTGCTGCCTAGCTTTTTGTGTCCATCTTCGCAATTCGGGTACAACAATTTGTTGTGATCATCTAACATCTTCTCAAATTTCAACCTCTCCCTTTAGCTATCACATTCTCCCTTTGCATCAGCAATGGCCTGACCAAGATCATCATCTGGCTCATATGATGCACGTTCTTCTGCTTCTTCTTCATCATCGTCTTCCATTGTAGTACCACCGTATTCAGGGGACATAGGATAGCTGTCATCATTCTCTTCATCTTTGTCGTCTTCCATCATAACCCCTCTTTTTCCGTGCTTGGTCCAACAATTATATCCAGACATGAAACCGAACCGAAACAAATGGCCATGAAGGACTCTTGAGGAAGAGTATTCCTTCTGATTCCGACACTCACCACATGGACAACACATAAAACCATTCCGCTTGTTTGCCTCTGCCACAACAAGAAAAGAACGCACGCCTTTAATGAGCTCGTCAGAGATTCGGTCAGCATATATCCATTTCCTTATCATCTGAATTTTATAAGTTCATCAAACAAAATCACGATGCTAAGAGTAGTACTAGTCTAAAAATAAAAGAACACATCGTATACATCAAACAAGCACCGATTTAAAAAATTTCTACTACATCTTTAGTCCCGGTTGGACACACCAACCGGGACTAAAGGGGTTGCGGCAGGCTAGGGATGACATGAGCCCGTTTAGTCCCGAATGGTGTCTCCAACCGGGACTAAAGGACACTCCAATCGGGACTAAAAGTGGGTGACGACACTATATGTCATGAGTGGACACTATGCCAGTGAGTGGCGACACTGTTTCAGTGGGTGGCCACACTATGACAAGGGTGAGTGTCGACATTATGTCGTGAGTGTCGACACTATGTTGTGGTGCTTAATCTATAAATAGGCTTCCTTGTGAACTATAAACTGCAAGGAAGATCGTGTGCGAGACTAGGGACACCACTACGGCAGAGCTTATGGAAGATGTCTTAGGACCTCGTCCTCAGACATCTTCGAGGAGCTCGCCGTAGAGGCACTCCCTAATATGTGAAATTAGTTAGCTCCACCAGCATACTAATTTAGCTAGAAAAGATATGAACTGAAAGATGGTGTGCGAGAGCATGGGCACCACTATGGCAGAGCTTCTCGAAGATGTCTTAGGATGCCTCGTCCTCAGACATCTTCGAGGAGCTCGCCATAGAGGCACTCCCTAATTTAATTTGGTAGCTCCTTGGCATGTTCATGTTTTTGTTCTTAATTTCTTGCTTAACTGGCCGATGATTAACTAAAATTCTAGGGCGCCACTATATATATGTGTGCCTTCATAGTTTTGGTACTTATTTTTGTTTCAATGGATTTTGTGACGACAGGTAGAAGAAAGAAGAATATTTTGTTGCTCGACGGTGACATGATATGCACTGTGAACTGTCCGGATTTCAAGACAACGTGTCAAACCAAGATATGTATATAGGATGAACTCATGTATCTATGTGCTTCGATGAATCAAATGAATTTCGAGAACTATATGTGCCAAATTAACCAAATATACAGAGATAGAATCCACACAAAATCTATCCATTTCTAGAGCATGAAATGAGCTAAAACAAGCAATGAGAGCTGAAATGATGAAGTTGCTAACCTCTTAGGACCGTTGATAGATGTGGAGCCAAAAAATCTTCACAAATCTTGAGAAAAATGGGGAAGAACTCGAGCTTGAGGGGAGAAATTTGAGAGGGATGATTGTGTGATCTTGAAATGGCTCGGGATGGGAAGGGAAGAAGATATAGTCGGGGACTTTAGTCCCGGTTTGAGAAACAAACCTGGGCTAAAGGTCCACGCATCTGCTCTTTTCCAGCGCCAGACCCTTTAGCCCTGGTTTGTTAAACAAACCGGGGCTAAAGTTCCCATACGAACCGGGGCTAATGTCTTCTGGTCCCTGCGGCCGTTGTACCAGAACCGGGACTAATGCTCTGGACCAAAGGTCCGTTTTCTACTAGTGTCTGATGGCAACCACCAGGATCTCACGATTCCACGTGGCAAATGTTGAACTTGTTCTCTCCATAAAACACCCACTCAATATTGTGTTGAACCATATCCCTCCGCATAGAGGTGTGTTGGCAGTAAAACTACAGTCCATGAAAGTCCAACACGTTTCAACCGTTGATTAACGTTCGTATTCAACGGCTGAAGTGCTCCTTGGGAGAGGAGTAGAAAATAAAACCCTAACCACCCTTAGTGGCTGTGTGTCTCAATCAGAGAGTGAGCTGAGAAATAGAGAGGGCGAGAGAACACACAAGAAAAGCACAACCTAGTGAGAAGAGAGGAAGAAGAAGAGTGATTTCTGTCCAGATTTCTGAGATCTGACCTGTCTATCTTCAAGCTGGTGTTTGGAGGCTCAAACCTGTTTGGATTGGCTCCAAACTTGGTGACCTTGTTCCTTGCTTTTAGTACTTCGATCTGGTTAGCTGATTTGATATTTGGATCAGTGTAGCTTCAGATTTGGAAGCGGTTTAGTCAGTTCGGACTACAGTTTTAGCACAGAGCAGTTTTGGTAGACGAACAGTTTGGGCAGTCAAACGGTGTCCGATTGGCCTGAAATTTGGCATGTATGTTGGATACTCGTATGCCATATTATCTACCAAGTTTGGTGCTGATTGGATCTGCGATTTAAGAGCAATTTGCTGATTACCGAAGGGTCACTAGTGGAAACAGGGCCTCTAGTCCCGGGCCGTAAGGGCCCTTAGTCCCGGTTTTTCAACCGGGACTAATCAAGCGGGACTAGAGGCCCAACACTAGTCCCGGCCCAGTTACCAGCCTGGACTAGTGGGTGTCCACGTGGATGCCCCTACACGCTCAGGGTGCACCCCCACTAGTCCCGGTTGGTGTTATGGACCGGGACTAGTGGGTCTCACCAGCAGATTTTTGATTTTCTTCAGCGGCAGAGCATTTACCTTGGACTAGTGATTTCTCTGCCGTGGCAGCATTTTGTGCCCTTTCTCTGCCGCGACAGAGAATTCATTTTGTATTGTTTTATTTATTTATTTATTTTTCATTTCAAAATGGTTTTTGAATATTTGTATGCCACCACATATCGTACATGTTCGTGCATATATATAAGAATACTTGTATTACGAAATCGAGCATACAAATATATACAATTTACATAGTTACATGGAGATCACAATTATCGGGACTAGAGCCCATCTAGTCAATTACATGGAGATCATTAGTGCCTATTCACACTAAATTCTCCGCCATCGTGTACCATCTCTTTGAAAATGAAACCCGCTAGCTCTTCCGCAATTTCTAGTACACGTTGATGTGGTAGGAGTTGATCCCGCATTCTCTCGAACTATATAAGAAAAGGAGATCAATATGAATATCAATCATGATAATGAAAAGTGACGGTAATAAAATGATGGTGTGAATGTATTGCTCACATCGACTCTATAATCTTTGTGTTCGGTGGTAAACATGCGAATGAACTCGCAAACATAGAATCCACATAAATTCGACCCCTGTGGCTGCCTTGCGCACTTTACGAGAATAGAATTCAATCAAAATAATGATCTAGAATCATTATTGTATTGAAACTAGAAGTAAAGAGATGCGTGGACATATCCAGTGCTACTTACCGAGACTGTCTTAAATGTTAGCTGCTGACTAAAGGAACCCTTAACCTCGCGCTTGAACTGGATCCAAACCCTGCCCGGCGAAGAAAATGAATGAATGAGTTATTTTTTACCTGATATCTCAGGAAATCAACGAAAGAGACCGATATAGCGAGAAAATTACTTCTGGAGCATGTCCTGCATGCTGTGGAACTCTTCCAGGTTTCTCTTTGATGAATCCATGACTTCAACTCTTCCCTTATCAAGTTGAATGTCTAGTAGAATCCAGTGGAAGCTGTAAACGTATATATATACACATCAGTAACTCATCAGTTACACTTAGCGTCGAGTAATCAAAAGTGAATGTGTGTACAACAGAGTAAGACGTTTACTCGAAATTGTAAGGAAATAGTATGTGGTCACTTAAATTTTTCTCCTTTAAAAACCTCAAAATGTTTTCCTCCATCTCCTCGGGGTTTGTTGTTAGCGTGTTTATATGTACTTTATCTGGGTCAATGAACCCAACACTATAGATTCTTATTATTTTACATTCCTGGATCTTCATTCTGCATAATAATAGAGTACAAAAGGATATAATGAGGATAATTACATGCAATGAACTGAACATGTAGAGAATGAATTCAACAACTTAAAGACAATAGCAGCTGAGGATAAATTTGTCGAGGGCGTCGAGATTGTATAACTGGAATAGTTCTGGAAACTCAACATGGACCTCTTCGCCTTTTCTGAACTAGTACTCACGTGGGACTTTCGCTGTGATAAATATTCTCCCTTCATTTGCAGCTGTCAAGTACCACTCATGGAGATTCCGCAGTTGTGTTGACAGTTCTTTCACCTTTTCTTTATTGACCAAATCCTCACCTGCGACATATATACGGGCTATTGGCATCTTGGGTAGATGGTCGAGTTGGGGGCCTAACAGTTCATCAAGACTAATTTCCATGGTGGCCGCCAACTCCGCAGCTACTGACATATCTAGTGGCTGTTGTGCGAGAAGGGGAACGTGTAACATCCCAGGATAAGCACCTAGAAATAGAGAGTACACAGGTTTGTGCATTGCATTCATGCATGAGAAAATCCGGGGAATTTTTGCGCAAAACTAAAAGAGCTATGGAGGGATCGGGATCTCTCTTGTACTGAAGGAAAGTTCGGAGCAAGTACGATAGGTTTTGACATGACCTTTGTAGAATTCTTTGTTTTAGGGAAAATTTGTTCAAACATGTATTTGAATTTCAAATATGAAATTCAAATGAATTTATAAAATTCACAAATAAGAATTGGAAATATTTAATAATTTGAAATAAAATGATTACATAAATAATATAACAAGGAGTCTTTATTAATATAAATATATATATGCATATAGTATTATTTTACAATAGATAAATCAAAGAATTCTTTATATAAGACCTTGTCTTTACAATTAGAAAACAAATAAGTAGTAAAAAAATTTATAATTGAAATAAATCACAATATTCTTTATTACAACAATATATGTGACATTGTCATTACAAAAGAATTGTAAAAAAAATAAAAAATGAAATAAGTAAACTTTATTGAATTGAATACAATGATATAATGTTTTTTCTTATAATATATAAAACAGAATATAAATTACAATATCTCAACATTATTCAATCAGAAAATAAATTACATATATTTATATAAATGAGGAATTCCTAAGCTACTGTTCTCTTATGTCCTTCAACAGTTGACATTTTTCTTCCTTCTCTTCATATCCTAAAAACAAAACAAAAAATAAAACAAAACAAAAACAAATGAAAGAATGGTTAGTTGGTTAGTTTGCTCTCAGAAGTGAACAATGAGTTGCACTGTTAAAAGTTCATCATTGAGCTAAAATTTAGAAAGGGGCAAGTTTCACCAAAAAAGTAGCATTTGTTCATATCAGTATATTTTGCCTCAGTACAACATCATAGGCTAGAGAGGGGCAAGTTTCACCATGACAGTTAAAGTAATAAGATAAAAATTCCATAAATATCAAGTTTTCACTTGATCTCATCCACACCAGCAGGTCCCACTTGCAAGGAGCTTGCACATCAACATGCAAGTAGCTGCTGTCAATACCACAGCAAACCAGGAAACCAGATAAGAAGGAAACAACCGTAGCCAACAAGTACCTGGCCACACTCCACAGCACATCCACACAAAGTTACCATTAGAGTGTTATACCTCACCCTCAACCAACTCTGGTTGCTCCTTGGAGCCATCCAGGAGCTAGGAGTAGAGGGATTCATAGCAAAGGCAACATGGTTGCAAGGTAGGAGGAGGCAAGAAGCACTAGTAGTCCAAAGAAGAACTAGCCAGCATATCAAGTATCAGGATAGGATTCAAAATAGATCCAGCAAGGAAGAAGGAGGAGAAGGATTTCCAGGACAGGATGCATGGAAGCTTACATTAGTAGCAGAACAAGATCAACAATCATATCTTGTAGCAGGTAGAACTTTACAATATTTTAGCATTTGTATTCTCTTTTGTATCAGCATCTTGGGAAAATAAAGAGACTAATACCCATCAAATCAACCCCTATACCCTTCAACTAGATGATCATCTAGGAGGATTGGAGGAGGGTGTTCTCTCAGATCTACATAGAGATGCTATGTATATTCCTCATAGAGAAATAAAAAGATACATCATAATTTCTGTTCTTATTTAGAGTTTGGCCTCAGCCTTTGCATCCTAGGCAGGGCTATAACACACTTCTACTAATCATACCAAGGCCATAAAAGCATACAAATCATCTTTACACAAACAGCAGGCATGAGGGATTGCTGGGCACAGATCCAAAAGAATTGGAATTGCACCTCAGGCACAATCCCAAACTCACTCCCACCAAACTCTCAATCTAGTCTTAAAAACTAGAACCATCAGCCCTTCATCAAGTTTGATAATAAATCACGTTCTTAGATATTCAAAAATATCTAAGAATCATTTTATATTTTAAAACAAAGGTAACTGAATCAAAGATTCAGTTACACACTGCTCATCTTCACAGTTTGATTCAAGACAGCTCATACCACAACAAATATCACAATCTTCATTTTATAAGATCATCCAGAATTCAATAGCTACCCTCTCATATAAGTTTAGAAGAATTCAAATCATTTTCTTAGCTAATAAGCCAGGAATCATTAGTGTACTGCTATTATCCCTGACAGAGGAGTGTATATCTTAACACACTCAGAGCTAATTGCCATATGTAATTCACCATCCAGCAATAATTCCAAGCCAATATGATTTCCAGATCATTTTCCTAACCAACTCAAGTAGCAGTCAGTATCAATAGTTCCTGACTGTCAACATGAACTAGTAAATGTTCAGACCAGCAAGTATCCCAAACAGATAAAAATCCAAACCAATGGTTTGAATTTTCATGTCCACTGTAATCATCCAGAAGGGTTTCTCAGATCATCTACCCAGATTAAGAGTAGCATAAACCTACTCTTACCATAGTACCTCATCATTTAATCATAGGGTAAAGAATTAAAACAGGGCCTTGAGACCATCACAAGTAAACCAATCATGTCAATTGAGCATCAAATCAGAGCTAAGATATCTCCACAAGACACAGATGTGAACCCTAGGTTCCGAGATGAAATCTAGACAGTGGGGAATTACAGAAAGCACACTTGACATAGCAAGGTAGAAAAATCCTGGAGGGGAGCATAGAAGAGATAAGCACCTACCTGAGCGAGTCCTAGCTCGCCGAAGAGGAAGCAGAGGCCATGAATGAAGCGGCACGACGGCATGATGGGCACCAAGGCGCCTGCACCGCGCCGAGCCGTCCCAACAACATCTATAGCATGGCGGGGGGGGGGGTCATGCCAAGCAGTAGCATCGCCGGGATCGACAGCGGTCCGGCCAGGGAGGAATTAGGGTTTCGCAGGGGCGCATACGGGAAAGGCCGAGCGACAACGGGGAGACAGATATTAAAGGAGGAGAGCGAAAAGGGTCCTCGTTGGCTGGTGGTAGTGCCAGAGTTGGCCGGCGACCAGCCAAGCGCACTCAATACTGGCGTGACATCATAGCAGCGAGAGAAAGAGGGGAGAGGTCAATGCGTGTGTGCGGGTGAGAGGAGAGGAAGAGAGGGGTGGGTTGTGGTCTGGATGACCCAGGCCAACGTAGATGGGCCAGGCCAGCCCATGTACCAACCCAAAACACCCAAGTCAAATAAAATAAGAAATTTATCTAAAAAAAGAAATGAAATAAAAGTAAAATAAATAAGTTACCAAAATAACCTTTAAACATTTTCAGCTATAGAAAATTATATAAAAATCATAAAAATATATTTAATATATTAAAATTATCACAAAAATAATATCCACCTAACAAAAATATAACTTTACTTATTTAAGTTAATAAAATGCAAATAAAGATTAAACACTATTAAATCTTATGTGAAATTTCATTAAATAAGAAAAAATCCTAAAAAAAAATAATAATCATTTTTGTGTATAAAAATAACTTTACTATTTTATAAAAATACTAACTTAGAATTTTTACAAATAAAATATAAAGCAAATATTTAAAGACATTAAATTCTTTGAAGAATTTTATAAAAATAAAGGTAAGACATAAAAATAAATAAAATTCATTTTCAAGATTTTTAATAAGTATATTTCACTAGAAAAATACTATATATATTAGTCAAAAACATTTTAAGATAAATAAAATTCATTACTTATTTTACTCAAATAAAAATAACCACGTTGTTAATTCTTAAAATTATTTCTTAAGTAAGAAATAATCACATTTTCTTACGAAATACTAAAACCTTTAAAGTTTAATTGCTAAGTCTAAATCCATAATCAAAATAAAACTTATATATAACTATTAGCCTTTAGATGTTTCTTTTAAAATCTTAAATTCAAATAAAACTCCTTTTAAATAAATATTATATATCACTCATGTATAAGAGGGTGAATAATATCCATCCCTCAACCACTCTTAAAATGATTCCAAACCCTAACAAAATTTGTAAGATCATCTAATTATGCTCCCATTAATAAATTGCATATTATTAAATTTATCTTTCATTTAAATTAAAAGGGATCATCCTTAATCATAATTACCAAAACCCTAAGACTAGATGCTATTCTAAAACTCATCATATCTTACAATTCACTTCTATTTTTATAGTTAACTTTGGTCTAAACCATCATAAACATCTCATTTGAAGTTTATTCATGTTTTAAAGTTAACTTTAGTCACTTGTATCATTAATTGAAATATGATAACTCAACATCATTTGTAACCCTCACAAACCCTAATGTAAAACCTAATAAACCTTAAGACTAATTAACCTTAACTAAATACTAGTTTCTTCAAATGTTATTCTTTTTGCCACTTCACACAAACAAGTCTATATTAGTTCCTTCAGCTCTTAAGAACTCAACTCAAGGACTTTTTATCCCAATCACCAGATAAAAATTAATCATAATCACATTATTCTATTAGTATTTGTATATTTTGAATTGTTAACACTTAAGTTCCTGATTAATATCATTGCTTATGAAATAAACTTAAAGATAAACCCAATTTTAAAGAAGATACCTAAGATCAACTTATTCAACATACTAAGGGTTTCACTTTGGGAATTATAAAATTGCATAGCATTACTTATGCATAATGTCATCTTGCTTCTTTAAACATTAGTCCTTACCGGACCAACGATGTTGATTTCAGATATTGGATCTTCTATTATCTCGAAGACCGTGAGTGCTTAATCTTGTAATCACAAAAGGCAAGTTCACACTTGCTCATGTCCTTTGATTATTTTTTGTAATGTATTTTGCAAATCCAGTGTTGTCATCACCTGCATTTGAAAAAGATCAGAAAACACTATTTTCATAATAATATGATTATATGTTATTTACCATGAGGTAATAATCTACTATGAAAGTTTCGGTGGTAAAGGAACATATTATCTAGGACTTAACAACCAATGTCGCCAGTGATTCTTGCGCCATATATTACGCGTTAAACATGAGATTTGGAATGGGACGGAGAAGTCAGCTGGATCGGCTCCCTTTTGCATGCATTGGACACTGTTCTGGGCATTTGTAAGTTGCAGATCATGGGTATATCCGTTTTACACGGGGAAGTCTACCGTGGATCTGGGCTTACAAAAGACAGATATCTAGTGTTAATCATTGTTGTGTGTATCCAATTAAGGTATAGTCGTTTTATACGGGGAAAAGTCTACCTTGAGTTTGGTCATCCAATAGTTGTGGTGTATGCGGGGTCGCGGAGAAGGACAGTGATTGGCTTGGATCTTAGTCTGGGCCTCATACCAAGGAAGTGTGAACGAGCCTATAACTCGGATGTGCAACAAAGCTAAGATCTCTCATGGGTAAAGTAACGCACCTCTGCAGAGTGTAAGAACTGTAACTTGTTACTCCCTGTTCCAGGAAGGAGCTACAAACGCTGCAGGAAAGGAACTCCATGGAAGTTCTGGTAAACCCGTGAAGGCTGATGGACATAGCTTTTCATAATAAAATCAACCTTTGAAGAAATTTTTACGAAAAATTGCATTGCCTACGACCTATGGTCTGTGGCTGTATATAGTGCATCAGACACTCCTGTTTAGTGAATTTGCTGAGTACGCTCGTACTCAACATATCTTATTAACCCTTGCTAGATCTCGGAGAAACCAATGATGTTTCCAGGAAATAAGTCACTTGAAGAGTTGAAGATATCTAAGGGAGATCAATGGAGTCGAAGACCTTACCAGAACCTATCAAAGACAAGCTGAAGCGTAGAATAGAAATATAACTCCTAAAATCTAGAACCTACTTCTGTAGAATAATACTATAGTAGTACCTTCAAGCCTTATACATATATTAATAGTAATACTTCTAAAGTAACTCCGAATGGATCTTAGGTTCTTTTCAGATAATATTCCTCCGTCAGGAAGCTCTCTGGATCTTTTGTAATATGCTATATGTAATATAAAGTGTTGTCTTGGACCCGTGATGTTTCTGTTGTACCACTCTGAGGGATATAATGCGGATGGAACGGTGTTCCATTGGTATTATATCAACGACTATAGTGTACTACACCATGCAGTGGTATGCTGGGTCACCGTAGAATGTTATCTGAAAATACCTTGAGGGGTGCGATCATTTGTTTGGCCTGCTGTCCGAGAAGGGGAACGTCTAATTTTTTACTGATTGCAGTTTTGGTCCCGCTTGCACCTGTGCTTGCTGATTTTTTACCGCTTGCACTTGATTTGCTTGATTTGATCTTCGCCACTTCTTTCTGAAGTGTGCGTAGATAGTCATCTCGCTTATGGTGCAACTCATATTGCGATTTTGTGTTCAGAAAATCAATTGCATATGCCTTTTGCTTCTCGGTGTATACCGGAGCGGGCTCGGGTTTCATCTTCTCAAAATGCACCGCCACTTCGGCCTTTGCTATTGTTGCAGTTTCTGCATCAGTATGATCGTAAGGTCTAATGGGAAGATTTTGATGATGCACTGTTGGGAGGGGCGACATTTTCCGTTTTGGGCTGCCTCGTCCTTTAGTACTCACTAACGGAGCACGCTTCCGCTTATTGTCCTTAGCGGGCGGCGAAGACTGCTGAGCCTGCGACGGAGATCGAGAAGGACTCAGGATGTGGTGGTTGTAGTCATCATGGGGTGGGCTTCTTGGAGGTGATGGTGGTGGAGGTGGAGGTGAAGGAGACCTGCGACGACTCGGAGGCGGTAGTGTTATCCTTGGGGCTGAGCCTGGAAACTGTATGTTGTTCTTGTCCCAGAGAATGATTGCACCAAGTACTTCTCCGAGTCTGATCTCACCTTCAGGTCCAAGGATGTCAAGCTCCATTGACCCCCACTCCTTTACGATTTGATCCACCCCGACTTTAGCATAGCCAGGTGGAATCTCACGGCCATGCCAACATGCGTCAGGCGAACAAGGCAAAGACGATCCGACCGCCACCTTCACAGATACGTTCTTCAATTTATTATGGAGCTCACAAGGTATCTGCTCCTTAATTCCATCCATGGGGTAGCCGTGACTGCCATCTGTATAGGATGCATCATTATACAGGACCTCCGATTCAGCGACGCTGCTTCTCCGCTGAGATGGGTTGGCGGTAATATCGAGTGGAGGTTCTTGCAAGCACGCTATTCCTCTAAGTTCGTCGATCTGTTGCTTCTGCTTGTCAAGTCTTGATAGAAGCTAGATGAACTTGTCTGCCTCCTCCTCCTCCCGTCACTGCTTTGCTCTTGCTCGGCTTCTATAGGTACCTTGGTCCTTAGGAAACCCAGTCTCCCACGTGAAACTCCCATCAAGGCCTCAGACTCGTCCTGTATGTTCGCGATTCTCGAGGACCAAGGTCACCAAGTATTTCTCTCTATCGGGATGAAACTATTTTATTCCATCTTTAGTATATTTCACCACTTTTATCCATGTACTCCTGGGTACCTTTATCCCATCATTGCAAACAAGGTCCCCTGTAAGTTCGTCATATGTACTCCCATGCCCAAGGAACCAATTTTTTGCCCTCAAATCCCATTCTTCGCGAATTGGTTCTGGAATGATCCCTTTATCATGAAGCTCTTTCTCTTTTGCATCCCACTTAGGCATGGCAGCCGCGAAGCCCCCTGGCCCCATGTTATGGTGATATTTCTTCTTCGCAGCATTTTCTTGTTTTTTCAGACTTTTCCTCTAAAACTCCTGACCCCCTATACTGCACAAATGCATCCCAGGAAGGCTGCTGCTTCGCTAGATAGCCTTCGAATAATGGGGTTTTCTTGTCCTTCTGCTACTGTTGCCATAATGACTTCTTCCAGTTCTTGAATAGTTCGGCCATCTTCTTTAGTGCAAACTGCTTGACTTTCTTTCTCATTTCAGCCGTCTCGTCCTCAGTGTCACATTCTGGTAGCTTGAAATGTGCCATGAGGTCATTAAAAAGTTCCTCTTTGAACCTATCATCGATATACACATCACTCCATTCCGCCTCTTTGGGCTTATTACACTCTCGAACAGTGATCGGGGTGCGATCTCTAGCAACAACTCTGCATTGTTGTACAAATATCTGTTTTGTTTTCTTTGGTTCCAATGGTTCACCGTCTCCTGAAACCTCTATAATTTCATAAACAATACCCTGGGGCAACTTTTTGGCTGGGCCACGCTTGATTTTCTTGCTCGATGTAGAGGCCTAAGAGAAGAAACATTCGTCAACATAATATATATACAACTAGGTACATCTAGTGACGATCATCGGACATCATATATATATACCTCGTCGGTCTGCGTTACGCGTCCATGGGTTTCTTCCTCTTGTCTGTTGGTCTCCTCTCCCTCACCGGATGAGTTCAGATACCTCGAGGGAGATCCCTCATCGGCATCGTGAATCATTTCCTTGAGGAAGTGTTCCAAATCTAGGTCTGTGCGGATTGGACTAGGTGGATCCATAGTTCCTGCAAAATGCATACAATATTTATTTGAACTTAACAAATAAAACCTAAACCCTAAACCTGGAGGTGCAGTAGCGGTGGCCGGTGATGGTGGCCGCGGGAGAGGCGGGCGACTAAGAGGCTTCCCGCGAGAACCACCACCCTAACCCTAACTCTGGTCACCACCGAGCACCAACACCCTAACCCTAACCCTAACTCCGGTTACAAAGAGGGTATTACAATAATTACCCTAACCCTAACCCTAGGCCTCGACACCTAGCCATGCCCATGCCCTTCACCGATAAACTTACACTTGACTAAAAAAATCCTATATACACTAAAGATCAAAGAATTCAAAAAATTCTACATACACTAAACTATATACACTAAAAAATCATAATAAATATAATCAATAAACTATAACCATAATCATAATATACACTAAACTATAACCATAATCATAATATACACTAAACTACAACCATAATCATAATATACACTAAACTATAACCATAATCATAATATACACTAAACTATAACTATAAACATAATCATAATATACACTAATTAATCATATAATCATAAAACTATATAAAATATAATCATATCCTAATTAACTAATATACACTATACCTATATAGTCTGGGAGGCCGAGAGGGGGCGAGCGGCAGGCGGTGGCGCAGGTGGCCGGAGAGGTGGCCGGCGGTGGCGCAGGTGGTGGCCATAGGTGGCCGGAGGTGAGGCGCCGACACGCGCAGGGGCGAGAGAGGTGCGAGGCCGGGCGGCCAGCTGTGGCTTGACCGGCTCAAGCGGCAGCATTGGCGGCGTTCAATGCAGCGATTGTCGGCAGCGCCGTCGATGTCGTGGGTTAAATTGTTATTTTGGCCTCCACTTCTCCCGGTGCATGGAACGTACCAGGGGAGAAGGATACTATACCCCTCTAGTCGGTCGTGGCACCAGTGGACTAAAGAAGTCTCTAATCCCTGGTGCCACGCATCAGACTAGAGGCGTTCATTTTGAGGGCTGGACCTTTAGTCCCTGCTGGTAACCTGGGCCGGGACTAAAGGCCCAAATTTGCACGCGCTGGGCCAAAAACCCCAGCGTGCGCTGTTCTTTTTTTTCAAATGTTCCAATATATCATTTAAAACATTTAAATTATACTTTTTTTGCATACTTTTGAATTTGACAAAACTTTCAACATGAAAAGTTCTTGAATTTGAATAACTAATCCAAATCCATTTTCTATTTTATCAAATAATTATTTTAAATAGTCAAATTATTAACCATTTTGCCATTATCTATTTAAAAATGCATTATTTTTTGCATACTTTTGAATTTGACAAAACTTTCAACATGAAAAGTTCTTGAAATCGAATAATTAATCCAAATCCATTTTTTGTTTTATCAAATAATTATTTTAAATAGTCAAATTATTAACCATTTTGCCATTATCTCTTCGACTAGGGGAACATATTGTGTAGAAACACATGACCGAGAATTCTAATCTCTTCGACTAGGTGAACTAGGAGGTGCGTCATAATATTGAAGAAAGATGGAGGGTACGCCAACTCGAAGCTGACCATACATTGGACCACATCAATCTGTAACCCTGATAGACTTTCTGGATCGATTACCTTCTGAGAAATTGCATTGAGGAATGCACATACCTTCACAATGGCCAGCCGAACATTTTCCGGTAGAATCGCTCTCAATGCAACCAGAAGCAATTGCGTCATAAGCACGTGGAAGTCATGGGACTTTAGGTTTTGGAATTTTTTCCCTTTCATATTTAATATTTTATTTATGTTAGACGAGCAGCCAGACGGGACCTTGATACTGAAAAATACTTCAAAAAAGATTTCCTTATCTTCCTTTGTAAGAGCGTAGCTGGCAGGCCCTTGAAACTGCCCTGGTGCTTGTCGTCTCGTCCTTTATGACGTTGGTGGTCCTCTCATGCTTCTGGTGTATCTTTTGACTTCTCATACAAGCCCAAGAAGCCTAGAATATTCACGCAAAGATTCTTCGTTAGGTGCATCACGTCGATTGCAGAGCAGACCTCATGGACTTCCCAATAGGGTAGCTCCCAAAATATAGATTTCTTCTTCCACAAAATATAGATATCTTCTTCCACATGGGTGCCTAGAATATTCACGCAAAGATTCACGTCGATTGCCGGGTTGCTTCGGGCCTTGGATGAGCACTGGCATCATAATAAACTTCTGCTTCATGCACAACCAAGGAGGAAGATTGTAGATACATAGAGTGACGAGCCAGGTGCTGTGACTGCAGATCTGCTCCCCAAAAGGATTCATGCCATCTGTACTTAGACCAAACCATAAGTTTCTTGCATCACCAGCAAAGTACGGGAAGTCTCTCTCGATTTTTCTCCACTATCGACCATCAGTGGGGTGCCTCAACATCCCGTCTTTCTTACGTTCTTCCATGTGCCATCGCAATAACTTGGCATGATCTTTGTTTCTGAACAAACGTTTCAATCATGGTATTATAGGAGCATACCACATCACCTTGGTAGGAACTCTCTTCCTGGGTAGCTTGCCATCAACATCACCAGGGTCATCTGTTCTGATCTTATACCGCAATACAGTGCATACCGGGCATTTACCCAAATTCTCGTACTTCTCACCGCGGTAGAGGATGCAGTCATTAGGGCACGCATGTATCTTCTGCACATCTAATCCTAGAGGGAAGACGAGCTTATTTTCTTTGCATGTAGTGGCGGGAAATTTGGTATTTCTTGCAAGCAACCTCTTCATGAGTACCAGCAACTTCTCAAATCCCGAATCAGTCACACCGGTCTCTGCCTTCCACTTCAGCAATTCCAGTGTGCTACCCAGCTTCTTCTGGCCATCTTCACAAGTTGGGTACAACAATTTGTTGTGGTCCTGTAACATCTGCTCAAACTGCAACCTCTCCTTTTCTGTGTCACAGTCTTGCTTTGCATCAGAAATAACCTGACCAAGATCATCAGTAGGCCGGTCTGGTTACCGTTCTTCACCTCCTTCTTCTTCATTGTCTTCCATTGCGGTATCAGCGTATTCAGGGAACATAGATCGGTAGTTGTCACGATCGTTCTCTTCTTCATCGCCGTCTTCCATCACAACCCCTCTTTCTCCATGTTTGGTCCAAACATTATAGCCGGACATAAAACCAGACCGAAGCAGGTGGCTCTGAATGACTCTTGCGGAAGTGTGAGCCTTCTTATTCCTACAGTCAACACATGGACAACACATAAAACCATCCCGCCGCTTGTTCTCCTCGGCCACAAATCGAAAAGAACGCACTCCTTCTCTGAAAGCGGCAGAGCGTCGGTCACCGTACATCCATGGATGGCTCATCTGTATCATACAAATATATGGCAAACGCAATCACTATGCTAAAATTAGTACCACACGGTCTAAACGAGAAAATAGTTGCTAACCTTTTATTACACTTCGAAACAAAGATGAGAAAGCTTAAGTGTGGCTCCGACACCTCATATCATGTCTGTCTTGTGTGACCTAAACTCACATCGCTCTAATGGACATTTCACCGAACACCTCTAGTGCATATGTATGAACAAGAAAAAAATAGCAAAACAACACTCTCTCCCACTAGGAAAAAAAATAGTTGAGAGGAGGAGGAGGTGGTTGTGCATATATATAGGGCCAAACCACTAGTCCCGGTTGGAGATACAAACCGGGACTAAAGGGGGTGCCCCCAGTGAGCGGCAGGGCCATGGCCCTTTAATCCCGGTTTGTGTCTCAGACCGAGACTAATGGGGTCTAACGGGTCGGGTCCTATGGTTCTGGGTGGCTTGGGCCATCCGGCGCGGGCCATTAGTCCCGGCCCCAGCCACAGCCGGGACTAATGGCCTGGACGAAAGGCCTGTTTTCTACTAGTGGGGACAGAAACTGAGATACTCTGCTTTGCTGTAATCTTTCTCTCAAGTGGTTGTTGTTGTTGCCGGTGGGCAACGTGCTGAGTGTGTTGTATATCTCTAGATGTTCTAGAGAAGACCATGTACCCAGGGTGCTCATAGTGAAGCTCGGTGCACCAGTTGGTCCGCACCCGTGGTTTTTTTCCTTCTCACCTTGAGAAGGTTTTCCACGTAAATCCTTGTATCACCTGTGCATGTGCTCGTTGTTTTATTTCCGCTGCATATCTGTTGATTGAAACTATCCTCGGGGTTCACCGCAAGCGGCAGGGATTGTGCTTATTTCCTCCCAACAAAGTGGTATTAGAGATGAGATTCAGTTCGTGGTCAGTTTCAAAGCAAGGTTTGTTTTGGGCTGAGTGCATTTGCTTGTGGTGAAGAATGGAAGTGAATACCAATAGAATGATTTCTATGAATGGTGCAAATTATCAAGCATGGAAAAGAAAGATGAAGGACTTGTTATATGTGAAGGATTACTGGAAGCCGGTGTTCTCCACTGAGATGCCTAGTGATATGCAGGAAGATCATTGGGAGGTACTTCATATCCAAGCTTGTGGGTTCATCTGACAATGGATGGATGATAATGCTTTGAACCATATCATTGATGAGTCACATGCACGTACCTTATGGCAGAAATTGGAGGAGTTGTATGCCCACAAAGAAGGTACCAACAAGATGTTCTTGATCAATAAATTGATGCGTTCGAGGTACAAGGAGGGAACTCCAATTGCAGATCATGTGAATGAATTTTAGGGCATTATAAATCAGCTATCTTCAATGGGAATCACATTTAAAGATGAAGTCAGAGCCTTGCTGCTACTTTTCTCATTACCGGACACTTGGGAGACCTTTAAGGTCACCGTGTGCAATTCAGCACCTAATGTAGTAGTCAATTGGAACCTTGTGAAGACCAAGGTACTAAATGAACAGTCCAGAAAAATTGTTGATAAGGACGGTTCTTCCTCACATTCTAAAATGTTAGTGACCGAGTCACGGGGGAGAAGCAAGAGCAAAGGTCCGAGTAAGGGAGGATAAAGAAGTAGAATAAAATCAAGAGACAAAGACAGTATGCTGGTATTATATGCCATCACTTCCATGAGAAGGGCCACATCAAGTGGCATTGTGAATAATGGAAGAAACACAAAAAAGATGAAAGTTCAGAAACAAACCGATAGTGATAGTGAGGGAGGCCGGATTGCTGCGGTTGAGGATATCATGTTTCTCATGCATGAAGAATATGATGGCAGCAGTGTTTCCACCATTGAGGAGAGGATCACTGTAGTTTCTGATAATACTATCAACCTTGCAGATGGTGATGAGATGACTTGGATTCCGGACAGCGGTGCTACCATACATGCTACATATCATAGAGAGCTCTTCACCAACTACACAATAGGTGATTTTGGTGTTATGAAGGAAATAATGATAGAGAAAAAATCATTGGAAGAGGAGATGTGCACTTGGAGACTGAAAATGGCACGACACTAGTACTCAAGGCGGTGAGACATGTTGAGGCCCTTCGGCTCAACATTATCTCGGTTGGATTGCTTGATGGAGATGGTGATGGCTGTGAAATATAGCCATCCACGTCTGCATTTAAACTAGATATTATTCATATATTTGATGAAATATCTCTCTAAATCCCGCCACTAATGCCAAAGATACCAGATTTCCAGCACATCAAAGAAACCAGGAGCCGTGAAGTTAATACTAAAGCTTTAACGACCAACTATATGTTGGGAATTTTATTCTGTCCGTATAGTTTGCACCGACTTCATTAGGTCAAACAGAACAACTTTAGTGAATGGACTCCTATATAAAGAGTCTTCGGGCGACGAGAAACAACGTTTCTTTTTTATCTCAACTCTCCCTGCCACCAGAAGCCGCCACGCCGGAGGAATAGATCTAGATCTAAACCTCTAAACCCTTCTCCACCACCATAGCCATCTTCCACCACTTGTAATAGTAGATCTCTTTTCCAATTGGCGACATTGTTAGACTATTTGCTATCAACCTTATGATCTCTATTACAATTTTTATGATTGTTGATTTCATCTCTATGTGTGAGTGATTCTCCTTGGGATAAGGGCTTTGGCCTACTCATGAAGCTTTTGTGCATGTTATTTATCATAGATGGGATCATGTATTAGTTTGTATGACATGATGATTGTAGTATCCTCTCTTGCCTCAATCTAAGGACTTGTCACGTACCCAAGACCCCGAGGATTGATCCAGGTAAAGGGAGTGTGAGTAATGATTGATCTGCATGATAGGAACCCCACTGACAGAAAAGGTAGTATGGCTGTATGTGAGGGCTTTATTTGGGATTAACGGTGATATAGCTATGCATATCATTAGTTCTCCTTCTTCTCTGGATGAGACTATTAGGTTATTTCTGTAAGCGGTTGCAGAGGCGATAACATTTATGGATGCACTTCCCAGATATAATTATCTTGCTCTAACGATTACATGCATACTTTATTATTATCTATTATTCCTATCAAATGTTTTGCATAGCTACTGGTGAAAACCGAAGACCCTAGGCCCTCTCTCTCTCCATCGTCAACAACAACAAAAAGATCGCAAACTCTTGGTCCGGTGAAAACATAATAGGAATTCTAAAACTCTCGAAGATCTGTTTAAGTAATCTCACTTTTCTTTCTGCTTCCCAAGGATTCGATAAACCTAGGTCTACTAGGGAAAAAGAGCTATACTACATTCGTAATCTAGATCGAAGGTATCAACCCTTTTTCTGGCGCCGTTGTCAGGGAAGCAATAGCTACCCTGGTGAGGTTAGTAGGAACCTTGCTAGTTTTAATTCTCCATTTTAATTTTTTTTTTGCTTTCAGTCTTTATTTGAAAAACCAAAAAATTAGTTAGTCTTTTAATTCTTGTTTTATCATCATTAGTACTTGTTTAAGAAAATCCAAAAACATAGGAAGTATGGCTGAAAAGAAGCTAGGGGAGTTTGCAACTTCCAACAATGATTATTTGTGTACTACTATTACTCAGCCAGTAATTGCTGTTGAGGACTATGAAATTAAGCCCCACTATTTAAGTTTGGTTCAATAAAATCAATTTGGAGGCTCTGTTGTTGAATATGCCGGTATGCACTTAAATACTTTCACTGAAATATGTGATATGATTTGCATTAAAGATGTTGACCCTGATGCGGTCAGGTTGCGCTTATTTCCTTTCTCTCTTAGAGGAAGAGCAAAAGAATCGTTGCTATCTTTGCTTAGAAATACTATTGCATCATGGGTGGAATGTACTTATTTATTTATGACTAAATTCTTTCCATCTGCAAAGCCTATGCAACTCAGATCTAATATTACTAGTTTTAGACAGGAAGAGCGTGAGCCACTAGCGCTTGCATGGGAGAAAATGAAAGAATGCATGAGAAATTGTCCAGCCATGGGATGGAAGATTGGTGAATTCTCCATTTATGGGTAAGAAAATTACCGAAGAAAAGCAGCTGCTAGAAAATATGCAAGGCAACCATGCCCAATGGCATATCAAAAGATCAAATATGAAGAAGGTGAACTCCGTCACACCTCAAGAAAATGAAGAACTCAATGCTAAGTTGGATGAGCTTATATTGGCTATTAAAGGTAAGGAAACACAGTTAAGAGCTACGCCCGAACCAACTATTTAAGAAATAGACTTCATAGCTCGTAATGATTATAATCCTTCTTGGAAGAAAAATTACAATCCAAATTTTCAGAAACATTATTCTAGTCCTGCAGGTAACTCTAATAATAATTTTGCATCAAGTAATAATAGTCTCCAAGAAAATCTTAAATCTTTTATGGACTCACAAAATGAGCAAAACAATATTTTAATTAAAATTATGGAGAATCATGATGCTATGCTTGGTAAATTATCTAACCAAGATGTTAGTTTGAGGAATGATTTACAGGCCCTCCAACAAATAATAAGGATTGTTGAGGCATAGCTAGGTAAAATAACCAAGAGTCAAAATCTCATTCTAGCTAAATTTGCAGGAAAAGCTGAGCCCAATCCAGTAGAAGACCTCAAGATGAGAAGAATCCAAAGGGAGGAGCCCGAAGAACTTGATTATATCAATGATCCTTTATCAAACTACATAGTTGAAGATCTTGTAAAAAGGATCAATGTCAAGATTCCGGCAAGTGAAGGAAATGAGGAAGCCATGTATCAACACTTCGTTAATCAGGTGGCAATAAAGGTACGTGATCTTGAAAAGAAATAATAAAATTGCTGAAAAATTGCCTGTTAAGCTAGATGATATATTTGAGCCTACCATTAAAATTAAAACTGGGACTAATGAAATAACTGCACTGTGTGATACAGGTGCAAGTGTTTCAACAATTCCAAAGAGTCTTTTTAACAAGTTAAATCTTGGCTCTTTTGAAATCACCGAACTAAAATTACATTTAGTAGATTCTACTTACAAACAAATAGTAGGCATTAAAGAAAATACCTTACTATACATTAAAGGCTGTCATGCTCTTATTGATTTTGTTATTGTTGACATGTCTGAAGATGCTACTGCTCCTATCATATTAGGCTGTCCTTTCTTAAGAACTATTAAGACTTTAATCAATTTGCATGAAGGGAACATGAAACTCCAGTTGCCTTCGCGAGATCCTTTTGTTATTCATTTCCCCGGGAAAAAGAAAGCCAATCAAGATGATAAGGAGGCCATCACTTTGAAGGCCAACTACTTTGGAGTGGGTGTTCCACTCATATGGCCTAAGTGAGCAATATCAAGGTCAAGCTATTAACCATAAAAGAGCGCTGCATGGGAGGCAAGCCACGTGAAATAAAGGTTTGAGTTAAGTTTTAGTTTAAGTTTTATATAGAATAAAGAGTGCTAAAAAATTGCAGTGAGAAGGAGAGATTTAGCGGTACTAAAAATTCCTGTTTTATATATACCATAGTTGGTCGACATTTTAGTCTGTCATTTTTCTGTCAAAACAAGGTGTTTCGCTAAGTTTCAGTCTAAAAAGAAATTCTTGAAGAAGTAGAATTTTTTTGATGTGTATAGAAGCTTTAACGACCAACTATACAACGGGAATAAAAATTCCTGCCGTATAGCTCCGGTCGTATAGTTACTTGACCCATCGACAATTTTTCATCTCAGGGTACAGAAGGTTTAACGACCAATTATATGACGGGAACAAAAGTTGCAGCCGTATAGTTCCGGGCGTATAGTTACATCCGCCAGAAAAGAAACCCTAGAAACCCTAAATTTTTTCCGTCATACCAACTATACGGCGGGAACAAAGTGTTCCGGCCGTATAGTTGCGACTATATAGTTGCGTCTGACCACTTAAACGCACGGGGAGGTACCCAAAGCATCAGAACATCAATCATTTTTATCTCTTCTACCTCCAAACTCTCTCAAAACCTCAAGGGATCTTCACCCCTACTCAATTTTGTTTGATTTCCTCGCACACAAATAATCTACGGTATGTTTCTCCTCTGATCCTCCAATTACTTTTTGCAAATTCATATCTAATATATTGTCATTATCAATCTAGGGTGAGAATTATTTTAAACTATTTGCCATGATTCTCTTGCTTAGATTATTATGTTGAGGAGATTCTTTAGTGTAGTATGATGAGGAATATGCTATGAATATTATTGTTGGATCAAAAAGTTTTATAATTGTCTTTATTATTTATTTTTAGAAGATGAAAACGAGGAGCGAGACACGTGCTCTTGCCGATGCTAGTTCTTCTCGGGCTGCAGCTCAGGAACGCATGGGGATTCGATTCAAGAATGAGTCCCACCGTGATCGTTTTAACAGGGTCAAAAACCGAGAAGTCAAGGCAACCAAGTGGGCTTGCCCCGTCACATTGAACCAACTCGGTATTTCTGATCACTTTAATTTACTTTGCAATAGAGTTGGCCTGCAAAACTTTGTGTTTCAAGATGCACCAACCTATCGCCGGTTAACCATTGAATTTGCTAGTTCTTTGAAAAGCACCGTTAAGGCATGACATGGGGAGGATAGAATTTCTTTCCGACTCATGAACAATAATTATTATTTATCACTTGATGAATGGTGCAATTGTTTTGGTTTACCCAAGAATGACCTTAATGCCTTGCGTGCATCTTTCATCGACATAGAACCTTCCCCTGAACTCTGTTATAATAGAATGAGCTTTACTTCTAGAGTCAGCAAAGGAAAAAATATTCAACATCATGCTATTCGCTATTTGTTCTATGTTATTGCTAACACCTTGCAGGCGCATAATGAGTTTACAAGACTCAATGAGGAGGACATTTTAGTCCTTGCAAAAGCTACTTTCAACTATGACAACTTGTCACTTCACATAGGCGCAATTCTTGTGCGCTACTTGGAGTACCAATCCCACCAAAGCCAAGGACCGATCACTTGTGGAGGCGTCATCAACATGCTCGCCAATGTCCTAGGCATCAACCTAGGTGAGTTACAACCGGTACTAGGTGAGCGACATGTTGGTTTCTCTACTTTGAGGGCTTGTGGAATGCTCACTGGGAGAGGTGGTGTTTATTATCTGCATATTGCTAGAGTTGGGCGCCTCTACCCAGCTCCTTTGTCTAATGATATTTTCTCTATCGAGGAAGGATGTGTTCTTTATGACTTGAAGGTTGAGAAACACCAAACCCAGGAGGAAGTTCCAGAAGAGGATGAGGACCAAGAGGAGGAGCAAGAAGTCCCTCATGAGGAGTAGTAGGCACCAAGCCATTTTGCTACATATCAAGATTTCCAAGAACTTGGAGGAACTGTGGAGGGGATGCATAATCTCGCCCTGAACCTCCGAGAAACGATAAGTAACTTATCAACTCAATTTGCGGAATGGAGTTAAAACTTTTTCCCCCACCACAGTAATTTGAAGGGCTTGCAAAAGCCTAAGCTTAGGGAGGTATTCTATCTATTTTTATTTTGGCTTTCATTTGTTTTATTTTATTTTCAAGGTTATGCTTTTATTTGAGTTTATAAGCACCCGTGTTTTTTCCCCAACACTTTATCTTACTTACTTTATTTTGTTTGAGATTTTCAAGATGAGCTCTGCCGCCAATTTTCTATTCTTTAATTCCCCTTCTCAAAAACCACAAAAAGATTTCTACACACTACTAGGAAAACGGCTATAGGTAATCAGCACATCCGTGGCTCACATGGTTGAAGTGCCCCATGGCTAAAACAGGCGTGGCTCACCAGTGGGCAGTGCCCTACTAGTAACTAGAACAACCGTGGCGCACATGACTATAGTGCGCCACAGATGTGTGTGGGCAGGACCTGTTGGCGACGCCAAACATCTCAGAAGATCATGTGCCATGCGCCACGGATGTTAGTGTCAACCGTGGCGCACATGGGGGGGGTGCTTTACGCCTAAGCGCATGCCCCCCTCTGCTGTGAAACGGCCACAAACATTTGTGGCGCACTCGGCCTAGTGCGCCACAGGGAGTAGGAACATCTGTGGCGCACATGGCCTAGTGCGCCACGATTGTTTCTACTCCCGTATGCATTAGGCTGTCTCGCCACGGATGTGTCGATTTTTTTAGGACAGCACTTTATGTGCACATGTGTGACCACATCCACCACCCCACACTTCACTTTCCCCTTCTTCTTCCTCCTTAGATCTAGTCGGGATCTTCTCCTTCCCACCTCAATTTCTCCACCCATTCACCATTTTTAGCATGTAAAACTTGCTTTGGATGTTACATAAGTAATAGAGGAGGTCTCCGGTCTCTCATCTCCTTCTCCGGTCGATGCGCGCACCTCTCCTTTCCATCTTTCTCGCGATCGGTCTCTCATCTCGGTAAGTTGTCCATGCATGTAAGGATGTGTTCATGTGTATATGGATGATGTGCTCATATGTATGTAGATGATCGATGCTCATGATGTGTGTATGTGGAGAGGATGGTCATATGTGTGTGTATATGGAGAGTATCGATGATGCTCATGCATGTGTGTATGGAGAGGATAATGATATGTTCATGTGTGTATGGATCGGTCTCTCTCTCTCTTGTGTTTGTATGTGAACAAGTTGCCATTTTTTTTGCCAAAATGTTGATTCATTTCCATTTTGGCAAGATTTTGGCATTTCGCAAAGGTCCTAATTTTAGGATAGGTCATGCTGAAATTTTCTATCGACCATTGCATGCATGCATTCATTATGTGGTTCTAATAGACTTCAAAATTGTACCGTGTACACCGTGTAGGCAAAAATGGTCCGCATAATGAGCGAAGGCATTGTGGCTAGATTTTTGAAATGTGCGATGGCCGACATGATACGAAATAACAAGACAGATATAAGATGTCCGTGCAGAAGATGCAAACTCAACTGGGTGATCGACCCAGATTACGGGAATCTGCAGGCGCACCTGCTCCGCCATGGTTTCATGGATGGATACACTCGTTGGATAAGCGATGACATAGATGATGGAGATGGTGAAGGTGGCCAACATGACGATGATCATCATCACGGCGAGAACGGGCGAGATGATGAAGAGTCTCCTGGAGATGGTGAAGGTGCGTAAGCAGACCGGGATGATGATGATCTAGATGCCGGAGGAGCAGACAACGATGGAACAACGTCAGGCTGGGTGCGGGACCCTTATGTGCAAGAGCTGCTTCTCAAGCAGACGAGTAACACCAGGACTGCCGCTAGAGAGAAAGCCAAGCTTGCGCAACTTGAGAAAGACGCGGTTACTCCATTGTATGAAGGATGCAGGCCCGATGATACCCGGTTGAATGTAACGCTCAAGGCTATGGAGATGAAGGCAAAAAACAAATTGAGCGACGCAAGCTTGGCGATATGATGGCATTACAGCACGATCGTCTCCGGAGAACACATCTCCAACTAGTATCGAGGATGCCAAGAAAATCGCCTCATCCTCTCGATCTACCACACATTAGATATCACGATGCATCAACGATTGCATCATTTATCGGGCGAGGACGCGGAGAATACCACATGTCCGTGTCGGCGTGAGTCGATACAAGAAAGGAAGAAAGCACCTCGAAAAGTGGTATGGTACTTTCCTATCACTCCTCGTCTGCGCTATTTCATGGACCCTAAAGGCGAAGCTCATGCGATGGCATGCGGAAAGGAAGAAGCCGGAGATGATGATGACCCGAAAAGGATGAGCTGCGACGCACCTTCGGATGCTAGCGATTGGAAAGCATTGGACCACGAATTCGAGTCGGTGGAGATTCGAGGAACATCGCTTGGTGCGAGCGATGGACTCAATCCGTTCGGTAGCCGAGCAGCACGCACATCACTTGGCCCGTGTTTGTATGGATGTACAACCTCCCTCCATGGTTGTGCATGAAGAAGAACATACAAATGAGTATGCTAATTCAAGGGCCAAAACAACTGGTACCGACATCAATCGTATCTCGGGCTGTTGAAAGAGCTAGCCACGTTATGGGAATCTGAGCCAATACTTACACGTCGCACAAGATTATTTCACTATGAGAGCGCGTTGGTCACTACGGTGCAAGACTATCCAGGTTGCGGGTATATCTCGGGCAGGTTATCCAAGGATTCTGCGCGTTAGGTGCATGGATAACACAAGCTATCTCCAACTAGAGAAAGATCCGGGGTCATCGAAAACCGTGTTCATGGCGCACCGGAGGTGGCTCGGCAAGAATGATCCATGGAGAAAACGTGGAGACCTGTTCGATGGCAAATCAAAGACCCGAGGAATCCCAGAGCGTAGGAGTAGCGAAGAAGTGGAAGAGTTGCTGAAAAACTAGAAAGATTACCCTAAGCCTGGAAAGAAGCGAAAGAGGCAGCAACAAGACAAGCCGCTGATGAAGGTATGGAAATAAAGGTCTGCATTTCGAGTTGCCATATCGAAGTTTCTCCGCACGCCTCATAGCCTCGACATCATGCATATCACGAAAACGGTACGTAGAGTCCGGTCGCCACCATAATCAACATGCCGATAGGACGAAAGATGGTGCGAAAGCAAGGCACGACCTGATATGCTTGGGTATCCGGAAGGAGCTTCACGGAGGACGACTACTCGATGATCGTGAAGATGACGATGATCATGAGTCGGAGACGACACAAGGTCGTTAAGCGTAAAAGTTCAATAAGAACGAATATTACTGCCCTCCTTCTTGCTTCACTCTAAGCGTGATGAGATCAAACAGTTTTCAAGTGCCTTCTAGGAGTCAAATTTCCTTACACGCTGGCAAGATAAGCGATACCTAGACGGCGAAGCAGAGGTTCAGATCGCATGAAGTCTCACGACCTGTGCCGTGCTAATGACGCAGTACTTCCGGTCGCACTAAGAGGGATAATGGACGAGCACGTCCGTGAAACGTTATTTGGCCTATGCAAGTTTTTCGGCGTCATCTCTAGGAAGTCGATTGGCGTGAATCAGCTCGGAAGGCTACGGAGGAGATCGTGGTGATACTATGTGAGCTTGAGGTCTACTTCCCACCCGCATTCTTCGACATTATGGTGCATCTGCTGGTCCATGTCGTGGAGGACATCGTACAACTCGGGCCGATGTTCCTCCGTAGCATGATGGCGTTCGAAAGGATGAACGGACACATCAAAGGATACGTTCGGAACAGGTCCCGTCCATATGGAAGCATAGCCAAGGGCTTTCTGGCCGAAGAGTGCATCTCTTTCGCACGAATTATCTGACATCGAGAACCCCGGTCTTCCGTCGGCAGCACCTTGGCAAGCTCGATGGATCTGGTCACCGAGAGGGTCGCCGCATCGCATGCGCATTTGATTTTCGATGCGCGACTTTGATCGAGCAAACCTCGGCGCTACAGCATTTAGAACTGGTCGATCCTTGGTGCAAGCACAAAAGGTGAATTGAGAAGAAGTACAATGACCGGGGCATACAGAGGACGCAGGGAGAAATAATCAAAGAGCACAACTCAGATTTCACGCGTTGGTTTAGGCAGACGCTCCTTGATAATCCCTCGCGATCGCATTCTTCTGACATGGAAAAGATCATATTCACCTTGTCACAGGGACCGATGCAAAACCTGGTGACCTATCAGGCGTATGATATCAACGGCTACACATTCTACACGGAGGAAAAGGACAACAAGTGTGATTATCGAACTCAGCGTAACGTCGAATTCTACACCGATGACAACGTGAAGGAAAGATTCTACGGAAGAATCGAGGAGATCCGGGAGCTCGACTACTATGGAGAAAAGGTGCGATGTTCCGTGTCGGATGGGCAAAGAGCGTCGAAGAGAAGACGGTATTTCACAACCATGGTTATACCGGCAGCCAAATCCAAGGCCACGGCAAACGTGGCCGCGAAAAATGAACCGTGGGTACTGGCTACCAAAGTGGACCAATGTTTTTTCATTACCGACCCGACAAAGCCTAGCCGTGTTGTCGTGAGGAGAGGAAAAATAAACATCATCGGAATGGATGGAGTCGCCAACGAGCAAGACTTCAACCGATGCAGCGATCAAAGATTGAAGATGACGACGACTACGATGCAACAACATACATCACAAGAAGAAAAAGGACAACCCTACCCAAAAAAGGTAGCCCATTCGAAAGAAGAAACATTAAAGTGCCGGGGCTAAATTATTCAACCGCGACAAAGAAGGGAAAAAAGATTGTAAAACGCTAGCTCAAAAAATATTGTAAAACGCGTGGTAGAAAAAGATTGTAATATTCATGGACAAATTATTATGAAATTTAGTTATACTTTGAATCATATTTGTAACACTTTTATGACATATGTTATCACTTTTGGGTGTTTTTGGAATATTTAAAAGTATTTTAAAAACAAAACAAAACTTGTATGGCATGTATCACCACTTTTGGGCATTTTTTGGAACATTTTAAAGTATTTTTAAAGTAAAAATAAAAAAGTGGAGCACCAGGATTCAAACCTGGGTGCTCATAGTTTAGAATAGAGCTAAGGGGCAGAACCAGTGGGGTAAGACAGTACTAGTGTTAACTAGTGGGGCGGCCGCCCTCTTACCTGATAGTCCAACCCACACACGCGTAGCGCACTCTGGCCAAGATAACCGTAGCGCACTTGGCCAGGGTGCGCTACGCGTGTGTGGGTTGGACTAGTCAACCGCGTGTGCCACGTCCCCAGCCCCATCTCACACTCGCTCATCCCCATCCCCATCTCTCTCCGCCGCCAGCCTCCAGCCTCCATCTCTCTCCGCCGCGGCCCCCAGCCCCATCTCTCTCCGCCGTCGCCTCCAGCCCCATCTCTCTCCGCCGCCTCCAGCCTCCATCTCTCTCCGCCGCCGCCTCCAGCCCCATCTCTCTCCGCCGCCGCCTCCAGCCGATCCGTGGAGGAGGACGCCCGCGCCGCTGTCGCTCGTGGAGAAGGAAGCCCGCGCCCGCGCGGCTCGTGGAGGAGGAGGACGCCCGCGCCGTGCCGCTTGTGGAGGAGGAGGATCTCGCGCCGCTCAAGGAGGTGGAGGCCGCCGTCGTCCGCCCGCCGTCGTCCGCCCGTCGTCCACCCGTTAGAGGTGAGCGTCACCCCTCCCCTGTCTCTCCCTCTCTCCCTCTCCCTCCCTCTCTCTCCCTCTGTCCCTCTCTCTCCCTCTGTATGGTGGCCTCGGACACGCCGGAGTTCTTGAGAAGCTTGCTGCGGTGAAGGGTACAACCTTAGTAACCTGCAGAAGTTTTTAAAAGTAGCTAATCTGCATCTGCTCTTGCTAATCTGCAGAAGTTTTTAGAAGCTGGGTTATTGTCTGTATCTGCTCTTGCTAATCTGCAGAAGTTTTTAGAAGTAGCTTGTAGCCAATGTTCAGTTTCTCGGATTTAATTTACTTGCCTTCCTGGAGCACCAGATAAACAACCAGTTGTATAGCCAATGTTCAGTTGTAGGTCTGTCTGTATCTATCAATTTAGAAGTAGTAGGAGGTCTGTCAATTTAGAACTTGCCTTCCTATGGAGCACCAGGTTATTGTCTGTATCTGTTCTTGCCTTCAATTAAGATTCAGTTGTACTACTACACTAGTATATACAACTAGCAAGCACCAAGACGATTTTGGCTATACTATATAGTAGCAAGATGAAGCCGATGTGCTAGCTAGTACTAGTACCTGGATAGTATATACGCCACCTTGCTGATTAATCCGTCTGCTCTCATAGTAGTAATCGCAATATAGAACTCGAAATTTATGGCTGCACTCTCACCATCTAGCAATATGTACATAGCTCGGTGTATGGACAAATAAATGGTCATGACGACAATGGTTTACAATCTTTTATTTGCGGAGGCTTGTCCATGATCACATCATGCCCCCCCACAGTGATCTGCTTATGTTTTTAGCAAATTCTTATACTTAAGCAAGTAGCAAGATTCAAGTTGTAAAAAATCTGAGTACTAAACGCTTGTGAAAATCTTGCCTTACTAGCTTAGCAGGTTTCTGTAAGTATGCGTAATAGGTCTTCTGTCAGGGTGCAATATTTGAGAACTAAAGTTTCTTTGTTGGACATGCTTTACAATACTTGCAAATTGCACAAGTTGCGATAAGAAAATATTCGTGTATCTGATCAACATCTTGCACCCCATATAGGTGGATTATAATACTAATGATGGTTGATAAGTGGTGGAGTAATTAGAAAGAGAGTAGAAGTAGTGGCATGAATTAGCATCTGGGAACTAAAAGAATAAGTTATTTTCTCTGTTCAGGTCATTTCCATCATATGAGCACAACTGAATGCTATTTTCTTTTTTCAAGAGACCTAGCAGGCTTTAGTTGGATGTAAACATGTATCCTTGGGTTTTAGTTGCTGCTGTGTATGCTCATATGTGTTATTTTCTTTTTTCAAGAGACCTAGCAGGCTTTAGTTATTTTATTTCCATCATATGCTTGGTGCCTGGTGAATCCAGATGATAACTATAAATGCCCATTGCTTGATGTGGCTGGGCATGTTGATGCATTCTTAACCAATGTGTTTTCTACCTAGATGTTTATGTCTTTGTGTGTTGGCAGATTATCCTATGTGACCAGATTATGTCTTTGGCTGTGTTGGCCATTTATTGTTTTTGGTTGTCTGGCTATGATGGCCATTTATTGTGTGCTAGCTATGCTGGCCATATATATGCGTTCTTGTATGAAATGAGTCCTGATTTTTGCCGAATGTTGATTAACTTCCGTTTCGCGTAAATCGGGCACTCTAGTTTAAGAAAATTAGCAAAGGTCATGCGGATATTTCCGTGCATTTAACCAATTATTTGTTTTTATTAGTGCAAAGATGTGTGACAACGACGAGGCTGGATGTTCTAAGCGCGCATCACTGAAGGAGAACTCAGACCTCCGAATAAACAATTGACATTCTGGGAGGCGGCCCAGCGGCTAGAAGACGATGAAGAATACCATCCTTCGGAGAGCGAGGATGATGAGATGGAAGACGTGGAGGAAGAAGCCGAAGGAACGGCGGACGATGAAACCACTGATGGCGGCGAGGGCACAGGGAGTGGTAGCAACCCTCCTAAGAAGAAGAAGAAGCCGAAGGACCGGCGCCTGAACACGGTCGGCACGGTCAGGGAGGAAATTACCGAAGGGAGCCCATCAGGGGTTCCTTTGGAGCCCGCCCTTGTCGTCAAAAGTGCGGTGGGCAAGTGGCGGCGATCACCGGACAACCATCTCGATCAACACCGAGAATCTCCGGCATAAAGATAATGGCCACTTGCGCACACTCCTCTTCGAGAAGCTGCATGCAAGATACAAGTTCCCCGCTAAGTATAAGAACACAAATTATCATGGGAATGAAGTAAACAAATCCGCCCTCACAAAGATGAGCACCGCCCTGGCCAGCTGGAGAACCCGGATAAAGAAGAAGATCTATAAAGAAGGCAAAAGTCTCGAGGAGATCCAGAAGATTGACCTGCAGATCACCGAAGATCAGTTCCGGGAGTTCAAGGAGAGGTGTGAATCCGAAGAGCCACAGCCAATAGTAATCGGGAAAGGTGCTGCAGCGATGAATATAGGTCATCACCATCTCGGATCTGGTGGATACTGAACATGGAGGCCAAATGGAATAAGGAGGACGAAGAGTATAGATCCAAGGGGATAGAAAACCCCTTTGCTAAATTCGAACCCGGGCAGGTTCGAAACTTCATCAGGGCCCGTTACCATGTGGACCCAAAAAGCAAACAACTCACCGCGGATCCTGCGGTGAAGGAATTCGAGGAAATTGTGGTAAGTATAATCTAATTACCGCGGATCAACTCGATTGCAACCTAATCGATGATCTAAATGATTCACTGTTACTTCTTCTGCAGGAGGAGGAAATTGTTTCTAGTCATGGATCGTGGTTCCTCATCCTGTGGGTCGACGGCGTGCCACCGGTGGGATAACCCTTTTAACAGGCGATGAACCGCCAAGAAAATAGAGCGATTCTGAAAAAAGCCGTCGGCTAGCCGTCTGTCCGGCCTCGGGGGTAAGAATTGGGTGGATCATTTTGGTCCACCGCCGAGGACGCATGTGGCGCCGTCGGGAAGGAGCGAGGAGGAAAACCTCGAGGTTCAAGAACTTAAGGCACAAGTGGCGCGGATCCCGTAGATCGTCCAAGACAACCTGGCAATCACCCTCACGTCCTTCCTGCCTACCTTGGTGGAGTCAATAGCGAACTGGAGTGCGGGTGGTCGAGTAGGGCCGTGCCCGATTCCAATCATGGTCAGCATCCACTCGAACAACGCGGCGCCGATTTCAGCGAACTACGTGTTCGTGACTCCGCCATTCTTACCGCGGTGCCGCAAGTGTTGGTGACTCCCCCTGCCATCACCGCGGCGCCGGAGTACATGTTGGTGCCCCCCTGCCATCGTCGTGGCGGCACCGGAGCTCCAAGCACCCATCGGTAGGGAGAATACACCGGCGGCCAGCACCGCGCCATCAAGCAGCCCTTCCATCTCTTGCACGCCCGTCGCCGTATGCGGTGCGTCGACATTAGCCGATCTCGACGCCATCACAGTAAACAAATTGCTTTAATTACCGGCCTTTCATGCCATCTATTACTCTTATGGCATCTCTGACGACGCCGTACATGTTTTCCGCAGACGGATGTTCCTTGCACTCTCTTATGCTACGTGAACAACGAGCTGAGGGATGTTGCCAAGGGTACCATCGTTCAAACCTTGTAGCGCACGTTCCACTCAAGGCCGATGTCAGATAGCGTGCACAGAGTTAAAATTAGTCGGGTGATAAGGGGCTGCGACGACCTGGAACCTCCCATTCAACCCCTAGGAGCGGATGAAGAAGAGTCGTCTGTCCTCAGAACTTGCTTCGGCTTATTCTTGCTATGGCCAAAGAGCATGATCCGTTTGGGGACAGCGGGGTCCATCACGCCACAGACAAAGACCGCTGTCGTGCCGGTGAAGCGGTGGCAAGGCCCCCTTACCGCCCTCGCCGTCACCTCCACGCGGTGGGTCGGATGATCATGTTGATGATATGCACATGGCGCAGGATCCGGCCGAGGACGACGAAGACTCGAATGATCACTTCTTCAGCACTCAGTTTGGCAATGAAGAAGACCTAGCTGGTGGCCCCACAGAGAAAGCCACTATCACCAAGCGTCTGTTTGGTTCTCAGGAGACGCCTCTAGCTTGCGCCTTTATAGAGCCAGCTGATACAACCAACTAGCCCTTTATTCTAAGCCCTGACACACTACATAGCGCGGCCAGTGCTCAGATTGCGGTGCCTGCCTGCTCTCCAAAAGGAAAAAAGGGCAGGAAAAGAAAATCTAGCAGCTCGAGCTAGCCGGTGGCGTCAACAACTGCGAATCCGATCAGGTTTCGGGACGGGCCACCAAGACCCGAGGGTATTATGTGGAGGATTCATGTGGCGGGTGAGCCCATGCTACCTAAGAATTTGTGGAAGCTCGCCAGTTCGGAACTGCAGAGTGTGCATGACGGCGTGCTAACGATAGAGAGACGCCTTCTATCGGAGAAAGATCCCTCGCACCCGGTATTCGTGGTTAAGGTGCCACCAGGCTTGGGCTTAGTCGACAATGCCCCTGCGGATCTGTTCTTCCTGCGGTTCGACGACATCTTCAATATGTTCCACCTATACCTACTGTACTATACCATGGTCCGTCTGTTTTCTCTCAGCCTGGCCATGCAGATCATTAGAGAGAACACACCGGGCATCGCTATAGTGGACCCCTACTACATGCGTGACGGCTGCTTGGGTTCCCCGAGCGACGATTGTGGCCTCGTACCTAAAAAAGAATCCTCGTGGCGAACAAGACAAAGGAATACATTCTCGTGCCTTACTTTCCGAGTAAGTCGTTATTCACTCGCCACCGTCGATTGGCTTTATTAGATCATCATCATTCTTTTCCAACACATTCCATTTGAATTTTTGCGTGAGATGAACACTGCGCTCATCTCCTTATCGCCAAGCATTCCCATACGTATTTCGACTCGGGGAGTCTAGAAAAGAAGAAAAACTATGACAAGATCAAGGAAGTTCTGGATGATGCTCTCACTGGCTTTGCCTCGACGGAAGGCACCACCTTCGTGCGTACGAAGGTCAAGTTCGGCAGGCACGTCTTCAACCACGTAACGGAGTTCCCCTGCGTGAAGCAGCGAAAAAAGAAGAAGGAAGCCTACGCACTCCATCACATGAGGCGTTCCTACTTGACCAAGAGAATTCTCGCCAGATCATCTCAAACAGTGGGCCGAAGCAAAGGCCAAGATCAATGATTCGGATATTAGACAAGAGATGTATCGCATCCAGCCGCAGTTTGGGGCAATCATCTTTCATGATGTCATGACTTCGGGGGGGATCTTCTACGGAGGAAATATCCCGAATAACCGTGACATAGAAGATCGCCTAGAGATGCAGGGTGACTATAGGAAGTTCATGACGAGACAAGGCGTCCTCCCGTTCCCTAAGCCGAGCCAGAAGGCTTGATGTTGGCCTAGTTGTAGTTACAAACTATAGATGACCTTTGTGTGTGTGTGTGTGGACAAGTGTACTTATCTTATTAGGTTTATGAATCATCGCTTACTTATTTTGCTTATTATTATTATATATCAATCAATGCTTGGTTTTTTTGCTTACTCTTTGGTCCTTCTTTTTTTCCTTACTCTTTTTTCGAGAATAATGCCGATGATTGAAATGTCGTGGCACACTATATATGTGAATGTGCTACGATGGGATTGTGAGCCTTGTGATATGCACAAGTCCAGGTCTTGTGCATCCTACTTGGCTCACCGTTCCATCGTAGCATATTCCTGTGTCCAACGACCTATGTATATATATGAGGCATTCTTTTCGAGTTATTTTTGTCTTTTTCGAGAATAATGCCGATGATTGAAATGTCGTGGCACACTATATATGTGAATGTGCTATGATGGGATTGTGAGCCTTGTGATATGCACAAGTCCAGGTCTTATGCATCCTACTTGGCTCACGGTTCCATCATAGCATATTCCTGTGTCCAACGACCTATGTATATATATGAGGCATTCTTTTCGAGTTATTTTTGTCTTTTTTGAGAATATGCCGATGATTGAAATGTCGTGGCACAATATATATGTGAATGTGCTATGACGGGATAGTTAGCCTTGTGATATGCACAAGTCCAGGAATTGTGCATCCTACTTGGCTAACCGTTCCGTCATAGCATATTCCTGTGTCCAACGATCTAGCAAGTTATATATGAGGCATTCTTTTCAAGCTACTTTGGTCTTTTTCGAGAATAGTGCCGATGATTGAAATGTCGTGGCACACTATATATGTGAATGTGCTACGATGGGATTGTACGCCTTGTGCTATGCAAAAATCCAGGTGTTGTGCATCCTACTTGGCGTACGGTTCCATCGTAGCATATTCCTGTGTCGAACGACCTATGTATATATATGAGGCGTGCTTTTTGAGTTACTTTGGTCTTTTTCGAGAATAATGCCGATGATTGAAATGTCGTGGCACACTATATGTGAATGTGCTGCGATGGGATTGTTCGCCTTGTGCTATGCACAGTCCGTGTTGTGCATCCTACTTGGCGAACAGTTCCATCATAGCATATTCCTGTGTCGAACAACCTAGTTATATATGAGGCATGCTTTTTGAGTTTGGTCTTTTTGATTTAGGAGTACTTTCTATAAGTGTATCTTCATGTGCGACTTTAATTATATATGTTTTTTTAATCATCGGTTAATTATTATTGTCAACTTATAGATGACGTGGTACGTCGTGTACAAGGGACGGGTTCCCGGAGTCTACGATGATTGGGAAGACTGCCGGAGACAGGTGCACCGTTTCAACGGCAATAGCTACAAAGGGTACAACACTATGGCGGAGGCGGAAGCTAGATACACACGCTATCTAGCGGGAGTTAGGACAAGGAACCGGATGAAGACCTACACCTTCGTCGCGGCGGTGATCATGCTTATCTTCTTTGGTTATTTATCCCGCGTTTGTGTCTAGCTAGTTTAGATGTCTAGGCGAGCTTCCGAGCTCTAACTTGTTCGATCGACACATGTATTCGCATGTCACCAACTACTACTTTGTAACATGATCGAAACAATGTAACTTAGACTATGTATTCATGTATGAGACTTATCTATATGTATTTGTTTCAATCTTGTTTTTCATATTGAGTATTATATATATAATTGTATATCTGGTATCTGTGTGTGTATATCTGCTGTAATATTGTATATAATCTGTATTGTATATAATCTGGCTCGGAAATTAAAAAAAAACAAAAAATACATCTGTGGCGCACATGGTCTACCTCCTGTGGCGCACTACACCTAAAGCGTACTATGGAAGCTTAGTGGCGCACTAGGTAGTGCGCCACAAAAGATCCCAGGGGTAGCACACCTGCCCAAACATCTGTGGCGCACTAGCAGGTGCGCTACGCCTGTCTCTACACAACCGTGGTGCACTAGGCAAGTCAAGGCCACGTGAGAGAGATAGTCAGTGCGCCACGAAAGGCCATTTTCCTAGTAGTGACATTTATCTTTATTTTCCCTTTCTCATTTTATTTTCGCCTCAAAGTTCTCATAAATTTGCAGGAGAGTGATTGACTTCGAGTTTCCAAGAAACAAATAAAAAGGGAAGAGAGAAGTGGAACCAAACATGAGAGGTGTTCCTTATGAGTCCCCACTTTTGATGTTTGAAAAACCCATGCTAGTTAGCAGTAATATTAAGATGTTATATCGATGGAGTGAGTCTCTATATTGTAGTAAAAATTTGTTTAAATGGGTATTTAATTGAGTACGTTTTGTTCCAGCTCTTGTAGTTAACCAAGTCTTGCCTAAAAATTTGCTATACAATTGAAATAAGAAAAAATATTACAATTGAAGACATGGGTGTTGTAGTGCTTAGTATTGAAAGCTTATTCCCAAAGACACTCAACACCACATAAAATAATGATTGACTTGATAGATCTCTTTGAAAGGATTTGTTAAATCTAATTAATGTTTAGCGGTTTTTGTGAGCATGCCAAACTTTGACTTGTGAATCATAATAATGATATAGCTTTATGCGTGTCAAACTTCATGGGATGCCAACAACTCCGCTAGCCTATGAACAATATTCATGCAGTAAACTCCTAGATTTCGGATATGAGATGATGAAACATATGTAGCAGTAATGCTATAATGGGTAAGATTCTTGTCACTCCCGGGTAGCTGCAACATGATGGAATCACTCCTCTGGCTGATATGAGTAATCATTATGCAAAAGGAACAAAACCTTAGTGATGCCACGAGTGTCCATTATAGCCGGATAAACTAATGATTTTTTTTTGGCATGCTCTTAATTACTTAGGATCTGAAATTCTTGAAGGACAGTGAATAGAAAAGTAGTGCTTGAAAAGTCATGATTTATTGATGTGGGAGAATTGAGATACTTTAGTGTATATTCTTTTCATGAAAAACTCTCACACTCTCAACTTTATATGATTATAGTTTATTGTTCAAAGGCAAGCTTATGATTTGATTACATAACATGGAATATAGTTTATTCTTTTGAATCATCCATGCTTACAATAATTTTGCTGCGCTATAAGGATTCATGAAACCCGTATGATATGCTTGCCATTACTATATCTATGCTGAAGTTTTTTAGATTAATAAAGTGGAGGAAACATGAGACTACCAATCATGAGTAAGATCATCATCTTGTTATTTCAGTTTAAATGTTGAGTTCCCTTTTGATTTTGGTTTTCTTGCTCGGGGACGATCAAGTTTAAGCTTGGGGAGGTTGATGGCTATGAAATATAGCCATCCACGTCCGCATTTAAAATAGATATTATTCATATATTTGATGAAATATCTCTCTAAATCCTGCCATTAATGCCTAATGATCAAAAGGGTATGCAATCCTTTCTTGCTATTTTCCCTGCGCAGATAATAACATATGATGATGGGAATCACTACATAAATGCCAAAGATACGATATTTCCAACACGTCAAAGAAACTAGGAGCCGTGAAGTTAATACTGAAGCTTTAACGACCAACTATATGGCGGGAATTTTATCCCAGCCATATAGTTCCGGCTGTATAATTTTCACCAACTTCATTAGGTCAAACAGAACAACTTTCGTGAAGGGACCCCTATATAAAGAGTCTTCGGGCGACGAGAAACAACGCTTCTTTTCGACCTCAACTCTCCCTGCCACCAGAAGCCGCCACGCCGGAGGAATAGATCTAGATCTAAACCTCTAAACCCTTCTCCACCACCATAGCCATCTTCCACCACTTGTAATAGTAGATCTCTTTTCCAATTGGCGACATTGTTAGACTATTTGCTATCAACCTTATGATCTCTATTACAATTTTTATGATTGTTGATTTCATCTCTATGTGTGAGTGATTCTCCTTGGGATAAGGGCTTCGGCCTACTCATGAAGCTTTTGTGCATGTTATTTATCATAGATGGGATCATGTATTAGTTTGTATGACATGATGATTGTAGTACCCTCTCTTGCCTCAATCTAAGGACTTGTTAGGTACCCAAGACCCTGATGTGCTCAGTTGATGTAGAGCCCGTTGGGAACCCCAAGAGGAAGGTATGATAAGCACATTCGCAAGTTTCCCTCAGTTATAGAACCAAGGTTATCGAACCAGTAGGAGAAAGAAACCACTTCCGAAGGTATTGCTAGCAACGTGGAACATGCACACAACACAACCAAAATACTCTGCCCCAACTTATCAATGAGGTTGTCAAGCTCACTGTTTTTTCTGAAAACAAAGGATTAAACATATAGTGTGGAAGAAAGTAATTGCTTGTGGTAATTGCAGAAAGTAAACAATAAACAGTATATAGAATATCAATGGGAAGGAATGGACCGGGGTCCATAGTTCACTAGAGGCGTTTTCTCCATAAGATAAATAACATGCTGGGTGAACAAATTACAGCGGGGCAATTGACAAATAGAGAATGCATAAAAATTCATGTACATGACATGATGATCACTATGAGATTTATTTGGGCATTACAACATGATACATAGACCGTAATCCAACTGCATCTATGACTAATAATCCACCTCCGGGATATCATCCGAACAACCCTTAGGTATTAAGTTGCAAGCAACAGATAATTGCATTAAGCAAAGTGTGTAATGTAAACAATATAATTGCCCTTAGGCAAATGATTATTTTTTACTCCCTAGTAGTAACAACACATCTACAATCTTAGAAGTTTCTGTCACTCTCCCAGATTACTAGAGGCATGAACCTACTATCGATCATAAATAATCCCTCCTTGCTTCACAAGCAAATACTTGGCCAGAGTAACTACTAGAAACGGAGAGCATGCAAGATCACAAATAACATAGACATGATAGACCAATAATCAGTCTGACATAGTACTCAATATCCATCGGATCCCCGCAAACACAACATGTAGCAATTACAATAAGATGATCTTGTTCATGATAGGCAGCTCACAAGATCTAAACATGGTAGCACAAATAGGAGAAACAACCATCTAGCTACTGGTATGGACCCATATTCCAAGTATGAACTACTCACACATCACTCCGGAGGCTGACATGGTGATGAATAAGGCCTCCGAGATGATCTCCCCTCTCCGGCAGTGTGCCAGGAAGAGCTTCAGATCCCTCCCAATCTAGGGACGATGGTGGCGGCAGCTACGGACTTTTTCATGGAATTCTGATCGGGTACATATGGTTTCTACCTCGGGGGGCTTATATAGGCGATGGGGCAAGGTCGGTGGACGCCCGAGGGGCCCACACCATAGGGCGGCGTAGCCTAGGGTGGATCCGTGCAGCCCCCTGGTACGGCTGCCTCGTGGCGCTTCTTCATCTCTCTTTGGACTCTGTGTCGTGTCTAGAAAAATAGGAACTTTGGCTTTTGTTTCATCCGATTCTCAGAATATTTCTTTACTAGTTTTCTAAAACCAAAAATAGAAAAAACAGGAACTGACACTGTGGCATCTTGTTAATAGGTTAGTTCCAAAAAATGCATAAAAATTCCACAAAGTGTGGACAAAACATAATATAAATGGTGTAAAACAAGCATGGAGCATAAAAAATTATAGATACGTTGCAACGTAATAGACCCGCTGGGGGCAAGGTCGGTGGACGCTCAAGGGGCCCACACCATGGGGTGGCGCGGCCCAAGGTGGACCCACGTGACCCCCTGGTGCGGCTGCCTCGTGGCGCTTCTTCGTCTCTCCTTTGGACTCTGTGTCGTGTCTGAAAAAATAGGAATTTTGGCTTTTGTTTCGTCCAATTCCGAGAATATTACTTTACTACTTTTTCTGAAACCAAAAACAGCAGAAAACAGGAACTATCACTGTGGCATCTTGTTAATAGGTTAGTTCCAGAAAATGCATAAAAATGCCACAAAGTGTGGACAAAACATAATATAAATAGTGTAAAACAAGGATGGAGCATAAAAAATTATAGATATGTTTGGAATGTATTAGCATCCCCAAGCTTAACTCCTGCTCGTCCTCAAGTAGGTAAGTGATAAAAAGAATAATTTTTGAGGTGACATACACCATCACAATTTTGATCAAGGTATTGCAAAGCATTGACAGCTGGAATCAAAGTACTCTAAACATAAGCATGAGAGATATATTTCTAACAATAAGACATAGCAACTATGTTGCAACATGAAAGGCTACACAAACAAAAGATCATGAATAAATGCTTTGAAAGTCATTTGTTTGTTTCACATATAGAAAACATAGCAAGAGTAGCATTCAGCTTGTCCTTCATGGAATAGCAAAACATAAAGGCATAGGACACCTTCAAAGTTTATATGGGTGACTCGATACAAATAATTTAAGAACAAGCAATACCATAATTATGAATCAATCAACAAGTTTTGGGACAATGCACATTAAACTAAGAATGACAACTATGCTCTCTTAACTAGTGCATAAAGAGAGAAGATGGAGACTCAACAAAAAGTAAAAAATGAAGGCCCTTTGCAGAGGGAAGTAGGGATTAAATGGTTTTATAAAGCTTCCAAAAATTATGGTACGTATTAGCTTTGAGCTCTCAATGCCCCTATCATAAGCATCCTGAAGTGATTAAGGTTAAAGTGAGGGAAAATATGAGTTATATGCTTTACAAATTACAAGTTGAAAATATCATGCCCCTTGCGTACGAGTATCGAACCTCATGCTACTCAACTTTGGTCACAGGCAAGTTCTTGTCATTGTAAGTATATGTGTATCATAGAGAACCACCAAAGGGGTACCCCTTGCCCCATGACACATGAGCTATCCCATATCAAAATGACAAGGCAACAGACAGTGAGCATCTCATCAATCTTTTTATTTGCTATTTGCATAGGTTTTTATTGAGGATGCTTCATAGAATGCCACTATGGTTTTGCTGTAAGTTTAGACCATGATTAGGCATGGCTTAGGCTAGCCACCCAGGCGTTTCTCTAACACATATACAAACTACATGGACTTACAAGCTCCCATTTTATTTCACACCGTCGGGATCCATAAACAAAAGAACATGATATCAACTAAATAGAATAAGTGCAATGTCGAAAGGGTTCCCTATGACAACATGGTTCTACTAATTTCCAACTTATAACTTGCAAGCATATAAGAATCATAAGATAGTCACAATGGTTCAAGTTTATTAAGTGCAAGAAATAAAATGTGCCTTCAAGTTCGTGAGAGCTTTATTCACTAATTTTCACATAACAAAATTTAATTTGGAAGATATATAAAAACATGAATATACTTGGAATGGTGTAACACACCATGCATAGGAATTTATAGTGGAATCATTGGAACAGCTTGGTTTCTTGGGAGTTGGATGCACGAGTAGAGCTCATACTCAATACGGGTGGAGGCTAGCAAAAGACTGGGGGCGACCAACTAAGAGAACAATAATGGCTATAATCATGTAGTGCGATAAAACATTATTAATTTAAAGCAGAAAGTGATATCACAAGTAAAAAACTAAATGATCATAGAGGCTAAGATGACTGGTTCATAGTCATAACATGGTGTAGGCATGAGCCAAGTCAACCCAAATAAAGCATCAAAGGAGAATACCACAATATTATGCTTTTGTATGCTAAAACAACGCATGATTCTTTCATGGCACATTAAGAAATCGCAATTGTTTGAAAAAATTCACACTACAGCAATAATGACTAAGAATATGGTCAAAGAAACATCTAACATGACATTAGAAAGTCTAAGTCACAGTCAAAACAAGCTTATTTTTGTACCACCATAAGCATAAAACATTCTACTCTTTTCCAACACCAATCGACTTATTTGAAACAACTCACAAAGATAATAATCAATAAAGTCCAGAGAGCTTTTATCACCTAACTAAAAAGTTCTAAGCAATAAGAATAATAAAACTAAATCTAAACGCAGTGCTAGCAAAAGAGAACACTCACAGAACAATAAGAGTGAAAACTAGAGGGTTTTAGGCAACGAAGAACTGGGTGTGACTTCTCCAAAAGAAGTGTGCTGGAGTCCAACAAATTTATTATATCAAATAAAACAAAACAAAACTAAAAATAAAAACAAAGACGCTCCAAGAACAACACATAGTGCATGAAGCAAAAAATATAGTATCTTGAAAGAAAAAATGGGATTTTTGTTGATGAAGAAGGGGATACCTTGGGCATCCCCAAGCTTTGATGCTTGTACCTCTTGAATATTTTTTTGGGTGACAGGGTGGCATCCCCAAGCTTGATATTTTGTCCATACTTCATCTCATCACATCATTCTCTCCCTACACTTGAAAATTCCCTTCATACAAAACTTCACACAATCTTTATTAGCAACATTAGTGTATTCAAGATAATAAGCCTTTGGGTTCAGTTTCAACTCAAGTAAATCATCCATTAAAACATAAGTTATTGTAGCAATTCCTTTTAAAATCTCAAGTGATAAAAAAACTCAAAAGAAATTGGTTTAAGAGGCAAATGCAAATAATGGCAGAAATCTGTCAAAACAGACATGCAGGTAAATACTGATTTTTTCGAAAATATTCTATTGCTCAAATGGAAAAGTGAAAAACTAATGAAAGTTGGGTAAATACCAGGGGCATGCACATAAAAATTTTCAGATCAATACGATGTTCTAGGTTTTTCATGATTTTTTACAGCGAAGCATAGAAATATGTTTCGGGACAGCATGTTCCCCAAATCTTACTTCCCTCTTATTAAAGGCTATTCTTGGCACAAAAACCAAAAAAAGAGGATAAGGAGAGGTTATTAAAGAGGCAATAACTTCCAAGACTCAACAAAATAAAATTACTGAA